>CM031239.1:678627254-681027254 GCA_018340775.1 Taxus wallichiana var. yunnanensis
CAAAGAGGCCATCTCACAAGCCCCAACTCTCATTAACCTAAATTTCTCCAAGGATTTCATCCTCTATGCATTTTGAGGTGGTGATACTATTTCGTAATTTTGGTATAGTAGAACAAAGACAATGATGAGCAGCCAATTGCTTTCTTCAGCCAAATCCGGAGGACTATGAGGTGAGATATTCTTTCATTTAGAAGCATGTTCTTGTAGTAATTAGGAGCTTGAAAAATTTAAGCATCTAGTTTCAAACAACAAGGTTCAACTGCTGGTTTCTCATGTGGGAGTTAAAGACTTCCTCCTCAATAAAGACTTAAATGAAAAGAGAGCAGGCTGGATTACTCGTGTCATGTAGTATGACATTGAGATCAAAGTCACCAAGTTGGTTAGAGGAAAAGGATTGTGTGAGAAACTGGTCTTGAACAAACAAAAGGAAGAATGCAATGATAAAGAGGTTGTTTTGGCATTGCAAGACAGCCATGAGCAAGAAAGCACTCAAGAAGAAAATGATAATGTCCTCACTCCTTGTTGGACCCAAGACATAATGCAGTTCCTATACATAGGCCTATGCCCTCCAGAGATGAACAAAACCAAAAGGAGACACTTCAGATTGTAGGCTGTCCCATATGCCCTTGTTGATGGTGTTTTATTTAGAAGGGATGTGAATGGAGTGTTGCTGAGATGCATTGGTACAAATCATATTTGCAAAGTGTTGGAAGAGTTCCATGCTAGATCAACTAGTGGTCATTTTGCACCAAGAGTGATAACTCTCAATATCATGAGGGCTAGCTATTATTTGCCCAAGATTTTTAGTGATTGTTATGCATGGATCAAGAGGTGCAAGAGTTGTGCATTCTTCATAGGTAAGGAGAGACTAGCCACCCTTCCATTACATCCAATTTCAATTGACCACCATTCATGGAGTGGGGTTTGGACTTCATTGGATTCATTAATCCAAATTCAAGCCAAGGACACAAATGGATTCTAATAGCACAGACATTAATTCACCAAGTGAACTCGAGGCGGCGAAGCACTTAAGGAAGAAAATGAATCTAACATCCTAGACTTCTATGAGGGAATAAGCAACTAGATTTGGCATACCTACTACAATAATATTAGATAATGCATTGGCATTCATTAGGTCCAAGGTAACTAAATGGGATGTCAAGAATGGGATCTACCTAAGCACTTCATCAAATTATTATCCTCGTGGTAATGGCCAAGCTGAATCTACAAACAAGAACTTGTAAAGGATCATCAAGAGGACTCTTCTTGAAAATCAAAGGTCTTGGCATACTAAATTGAAATCAGCCTTGTTTATGGAAGAGAGGTAATTTTCCCATGTCACTTGAGTTGCCAACATTGGAACTCATGAAGTAGTTGGAGTTGTTAGAGTTTGGACCCATGGAGGTTAGGTATGCAGAATTGATGGAGCTCCAAGAAATCAGAAATCAGGCATCCCAAGCAATGGAGAAAGATCAAGCCTTAATGAAGAAGACCTTTTATAGAATGGCCAAGGATATATCTTTCCAAGTTGGAGATCTAGTGTTAAAACAGGATTCAGAAGAGAAAAAAAGGGAGGAATTTAAAACTTGATGCCATTTGGAGTGGGCCCTACATGGTCACAAAGTGTAAGGATAGCAATGCCTTCCAATTGTCCACATTGGATGGTGAAGAATTGTAGATTCCAGTCAATGGAATCCATTGAAGCATTCTTTCATTGAAGGAAATCCTCCACCTTGTACATATCAACTTAGGTTTTCATTCCTCCAAGTGCTTATGCACATTGTTTTGTTGTATATTAACTTTTCTTTCCCTAAGTGCTTTGGCACAAGCTTGTTGTTCTAGGAAATGTGTTTTGTAGGCCTTGCTCCAATCAGATGGTGTTCTACCCTCCCCTTCCTCCTTGCATTGTTCTAATCAGTTGGGGTACCAAGCAGAGAATTTGATGACTCCATGCCTAATGGATCACTTTAGCAACTGATAACTTCATCCAGCAGGTAGATGACCCCTCTGAGTCGCCAAAATTGTTATCCAAAATGAGCCCCTTGCTCATTTTTGGCTAACTCCCTTCATTCTTTCCTCTCTTGTGCCTCAGTCATAATTTTTTATCTTTTAGGCACTCAAAACCTTCTAGAAATGGCACCATTGGATAGAGATTTTCTCAGCTTTCCTAGAAAGGTAAAGTTTTCTTCCTAACTCCATGTATTTTTGAAGTTATGGCTCGACGGAGCTTTTGTGGGAAATTTTCCCTAGAAAAGCCCGAGCCAATAAGATGAGGCCACATGTCCTTGGAAGGGTGGAGGTGGAGGTAAACTTGGAATTTTTACCAAGTGTTTGGAAAGGTTTCAGAAGGAATTTTTCAGCCCGATGGCCCAGCTGGTGAATAAGATCATGCCACGTGTCCAAGGGGAAGAAGTTGGGAAAATTTCCTAAGGGTTGGTGCAAGTAAAATATTCTGCCTAAGGCCCGCATCCAATGGCATGGTGGCACGTGTCACCGGGGTAGTGGGGGTCAGAGGTGCAAAAGGATTTTATCCTTTTCACCCAAGTGAGGGAAATTTTAAAAGGGAAGTCCGGCCCCCAAAACCTCGAGCCAATAGGACCATGCCACGTGTCCATGTGGCAGCAAAAACACAAGGCAACCCTTTACAGGGAAAGATGAAAATGAAAGGATTGTGTCCAATGGGGTTGTGCCATGTGTCCAGCTTAGAGAAGATGGTCAACAATGATGAAAAATTTAAGAGCAGAGGCCCGTGATGAATCACATCATGCCACGTGGCCTCGGAGCTTCACTGGCGGAGAATTTTTGGAAAATTTTCCAAAGGCCGAAACGATGAAAAATGAAGCAGGAAAATCCCGCAACCAATCAGAACGTGCCATGTGGCACCAGGACGGTGGGGCGTGGAGATTTTTGGGGAAATTTTCCAAAATGCAAAAAGTGGGAAAATTTCAAATTTTTGGCTCGCCAACCCATTTTGGCCCTGTTTTGCCCTAAATTTTCAAATGGGCATAACTTTCGATCCAAATCTCGGTTTTTGTGTTCTTTATATCAATAGAAATTTGGTAAAATTATCTACATGATTCCAAGCTCAATTTTGTGTTTTGGTGGAGTTTGGAGAGAAAATCAGAAACCACCTTTGGCATGTGGAAATGAACAAAACTGACATTTCAACCACCATTTTTAATGCAGTATGGCTCACATTCTCTCCCAGCATGGTCAAAAAATTTTGGGAAGTGGATTTTTAAGGGAACCCATGTTGTTTATTATGAATTTGGTCAGTGGTTGAAAGCTTTCTCATGTTTTCCCATGTTTCTCTCTCTTGAGCTCGAATGGGCATTGTAAAAAGCCAGAATGGGCTCATTTTAAAATAGTTGGACATTCTTTTAGCTCTGCAACTTCCCTTTTCTTCCTAATCAGGTAGATTTGTGGATTTTTACCTTTCCATGCAAATACTGCACTTCTTTTTGCCTCTTGGTCATTGTAATGCATTGTATTGGACCTAGAATGATAATATATGCTCTGTGATTAAATTTTCTCAATCCTTTCATATGTTTATCATTGTTTCCTGATCTTTCATTACACTTTGGCAAATTGTGCATGTTTTGTGCTATATTTTCTTGTGGATTGTGTATGTTTTTTAGTAGTAAGTGTCTACTACTCCTTTGGTGCATCACCTTATTTAGATCAGGTTTTATTTTTGCATTTTCTCAACCCTGTCTCCTTGGAAAAGTTTGATTAAGTTATAGGTAAACCCTCTGTAGAATGTCATGCACACTTGAACAGAGGAGTTGAGGAACAACCTCTAATCTGGAGATTCTTTTCCCACTTTTTACAAGTCCCACACTTGGGGAAAAGATTCAATGTTGTGTAATCACACTGGATGCTAAAATGTCAAACTAGAAACCTTATAGAACATCTAGAGGGTGTCTTTGTTGATTTGCACTAACAAAAATGTTGCGCCCCTTTATGGTGTGCCAAAGCACTAAAAATGCAATGTTGACAATCCCAAAGCTGCGCCTATGGCACAGATATTTTCATGTTGACATCTGTCTGGTTGTGCCATAGAAAATTTGGTGGCGCATTTATTACACCTTTTTCTATAAATAGGCACATCCGACCTGTCATTTTCATAATTCAAAAAATGTGAAAATTTATTCTTCTACACCTGTCAGCATTCCTGTCAGCCCCGTGTGTTACTTTTCATTGCATTTGTGGACCCCACATCATTTCCTCTATCTTATATATATTCCTGGTAAGTGGCCCTTGCTCTTCTTGTGGATTTGTTGTGGTTTCTTTGTTTGTTTTGGTGGTTTGTATTATTGAAAACAAAAAATGAACCTAAGAAGATAATACAACCCCTACCCATTTTGTAAATCAACCCACCTTCAAACTAGTTTTTACTCTCCTTCCAGATCTGCTAACCTGGAAGGCCTTGCCTCAGAATGGATCCTGTTCTTTTTCCTCTGCTCCCCTCACTGATAAAATCTGAGTTGAAAGAGGCCAAAAACCATAAACCCCCCTTGAAAAGGGATAAAAAATATAAAGTTTTTACGAATCAAACCCACGGTTTTCTTTGGTGCAAACTTCATTGTTGTTACACTAAACACAGTCGCGCCAAAGAGGCACACTATCCCCACATGCAACGTTGGCCTTTCCCATGCCTTTCCACATTCTTAAATTCCTAACATAGGTGCAAGCGCAACCACGCCTACACCTACATTTGAATGTTGTGCAGACCCTTCCCGCGCCACGCCAAAAGCTCAAACCTTGGCGCACCTTAACTCAATGATGCACCCTTTGAACCTACGCCCTTTGGCACATCATAATGTTTTGCAACATGTACCATATCTGTGCCAATGGCGCATCCTAAAGCCTTGCTACACCAAATAAATTTGTGCCCAGTTAAAACCCTTCATATGGCACAAGCGCACATCCTATGACACCAACATCTAAATGTTGTGTGTAGTCTTTCCACACCCTGCACCCCTTTGGGCACTATTTTCTTCCATGCAACACTCTCTCAAAGTGCACCTTGCTTTTCTAACCCTACAGCCTACAGTATAATGTGCCTTGCACCCAGAGGCTTCTAAATTGATAAATTTTCATTTTGTAAGCTTTGATGGACGATTTAACAGCTAACATGGCTCTTCTGCGATGGACTTCCCTGCTTCTTCTTGCAGATCAACAACTGAACTCAGATCCACACATGTCTTCATCGAGTAAGAAGCCAACCAAGTCTAAGGGTAAGGCCAAACTAATAGAAGAAGAAATGAAGTATAAATACCAAAGGGTCAGGATGCCCGAGTCCCTTGCAGAGTGTGACCTAGACATCAGAGATTCAGAGCTCGGCCACATCGACATGGATGACTTCTGGGCTAGAACCAAGAAGGTCACGGGAAGCCTATGGATGGACAAATTGGTTAGCAGTGGTCTGCATTTTGCTGTAGGAATTCCCGTGAGCGCAGTTAACAACGAGTTCATGATGGTGGTGGCCCGTTGTTACAATAAGGACACAAGATGTGTCGAGAATGAGAAGGGCGAGGTAATAATCAACCTCACTACCCAACACTTTGAAATCATGTTGGGTATCCCCCACCACCAGCATTTTGTAGCCATAAGCCAAGAAACTGCATGAAGACATGGAATGAGAATGAAGACAAATGCATGTAGCTGATGAATGAGGTATACCTGAAAAATAAGAAGGTGATAACCAGGTGGCCACAAGTCATTCATCGTAGTGACTTCTCAGAAGAGTTGAGTGACACCATCACTTTCCTAAGTAGGGTGTTTGGGCTTCCTGATGCCCATTATTTTCACAAGTGGATGCTCAGATACTTAGAGATAATGAGTAAAAATGTCCCTGATCAACATTTTGAATGGGCGGAGATTATCAGCAGCACCATCTCCGAGAAGCTTCAATAGCTTTCAATGACTGGGAGGTTCTACATGAAATCCTACATGGTATATGTTGTTGCCTCTGAAAGAGACTACCCAGCACTGAATCGATGTGGGGTATGGCCCCAGGTCAGAATATACGAATACTATCTAGATCTAAGAATGAAAAATAGTATCACACAATTTAGCAAAATCAATGATGCCTTCTTCTACGACATCATCTACCTATTGAGGCCCAATATGACTCATGGTCAGATGACCAAGAGCGTGGTAACTACCACAGAGAAGTGGGGAGTGTTATTTACGCAATTCCCCACTTTCACCTATCTCAAAGCCGCCAACTTCTTAGGGGAGCCCATTAAGTTACCAAGGTATGCGGGGCCTAAGCTGATCCTATTGGAGCTATCTAGATAGCTTATCACATACCACGAGAAGTGCCTGAAAAGAAAAAGGGTGGAACTTCATTCCCCCTCATAGTGGGTAGGTACACCTGTGCTTCCCAAAGCAAAGCCAGGAGATGTTTGTAGAGCTTGAGTTGCTCAACTTAAAGCATAATTTCCCAGTGAGGCCAACCTTTGATCCTCATAATTTCCTTCCAAGGGAAAAGCTCGATCCGATTCACATCCCTCAGATCGAAGATATCTACATTGATCTGTATCATGAAGCCGAGCTCAGATGAAAGGACCACTCCCGGCTGGCCCTAGCAGAAATCATTCAGTATGGTGTGGCCATTGTCCCAAAGGGTTTCCAAGTGACTGATCAAGAAGTTGATCAGGTCTATCTAGACACGGACGG
Source organism: Taxus wallichiana var. yunnanensis (assembly GCA_018340775.1). Taxonomy (NCBI): domain Eukaryota; kingdom Viridiplantae; phylum Streptophyta; class Pinopsida; order Cupressales; family Taxaceae; genus Taxus; species Taxus wallichiana. The sequence continues at coordinate 678,633,942 of CM031239.1, forward strand.
GGAAAATTGGCCATTTTCTAAGATTGATAGAACAAAGGCACCTCAGACTATTGAGGAAAGGGTTAAGGGCACTCTGTAGTGCACAGAGCATTGGTGCAGGAAGAACGGTCTCATCTACCTTGGGGTAGACTTCACCATGTCTCCCTTAGGTAATGCACCTGCCAAGCTGAAGCACTTGCCGAAGGGAAAAGGGAAAGATAAAGAGGGAGAAACAAGTACTACTTAGGAGGAAGCTCCTGAGAGTCCTCCTTCCACCACGAAGAATAGGTAGTAAGCCTGATCTCCCCAGAAGAAGAAGAAGCGGTAACTGTTTGAATGGGCAGATCCACTCGGGATGTTACCACTCACCGAAACTGCAGAAGTTCCCACCATCCCATCTCCCACTCCTCCTTCCCCTCCTCATGTCGCTCAACCAACCACTCCTTTGGTTGTGTCTTCTCCCCCATCTTCTACTGTTCCCCCTTCCTCTTCCTCCATCTTCTCTTCCCTCACAGATTTGTCCCCCAACATTTCTTCTCTCATCTCTCAGATCCCTTCCACCCCTACGGTTTCCTCTCCTGCAGTGACTCCTACTCCTATGAGCACTATGTTGGCTTCTCTCTCAATTCCGTAAGTAAGTGTCTTGACACATTTCCCCATGTCCACTACAGCTGCTCCTTCTTCCACCCTTGTTCCCTCCTCTTCCCCTGGTCCCACTCCCTTAAGTCTAGAATGGATCTCCAAACACTTGAGCCAACATAAGAGGAAATTCCCCATTGCACCTATGGACTTCTCCGTGATTCCAACTAAAGGAGCTAAGAAGCAAAAGGCTATAACCCACTTCTCTCAAATTGCCTCGGTGAAAGGGTTATCGAGATCATGTACCCTGATCCCATAAAGGAATAAAAGATCTATCTCCTATAGATTTTATAGTGACACAGGTCACAATGGGAACATCCTCAGAAAGCCTACAGGGAGAGGCCTTATCTGCAGTGGATTCCCTTTACAAAAAGCTTTAGGAAGAAAAGGAAGAGAAGAGGATACTGAAAGAACAGAACAAACATCTTCTCCAAGCCCTGTAGAAAATGGGCAGTGCACCCCCTGTAGCTGCCACCAAAACTCCTGAAGCCCTTAGTCAGGAAAAGATAAATGAGTACGCCAAGATTGGTGAGAAAGGTATGGCAGTATCTTCTTGGAGAGACCAGATCCTCAAAGATAGTGAGGAAGTAATTATAAAGTTCATAGAGCTATATCAAAATATTGATCAAGCTAATAAGGAACTCCAGACGATTACAGGACCTATCTCGAAGAGTTGGACCATGCCAGGTTACAACATGAGAAATTCTAGAAGATGCCCGACTGCCCAGTTGATGACTTTGTAAAATTCGGCATCTTTGATCACCCAAGAACACCCAACGAAGTCCTTGCTGCTTTGGACTATCAAGTTGACCAGATGGAATTTGTCTTGGAGAAGATAGATAAAATCAAGGAGGAAGCCTTAGATGCAATGCATCAAATGGAATAGATCATCCTAAGGATGTCTCCGGGCTTTCTCACCCCATCATATGCCTTGAGGAAGGTAGATGACACTATTCAGCTCTTCAAGGAGATCACATCACAAGGTTTAGGGTCAGAAGCCACTTTTGATACAGAATCTATCAACAACCTTCTGGCCTACCATGATTTTGTTGGATACCTGATGGAGGTAGGTAATGAATACTTCAAGCTCCTAGAGAGACTCAGAGATGAACGGGAGACTTGCGAAGTCATCGGAGATCATACCAAGGGTCCTTCAGGATCAACTTCAAACGATGATTAGCAAGTTCATGGAGTATCATGCTCAATTTCACATTTCCTCTCCTGAGTAGAAGCAGGATACTCCTTTCTAGCCGAGGGATGATGATGAATAGGCTCCTTCCTCCTAGGATTTATCCCATTTTTGTAAAGTATTTAAAAGTATGTTGGCACAAATGATGACATCATCCATGTTGCACCATGGGATGTTGTCATCCACCAAATTGCCCCAAAGTCAATAGTTGACTTTTAGATATTTTGTAAATAGTTGTTGGTTCCTTTTTGCCTTCTTTCTCCTTCTCCTTCTATATATACTTGGATACTTGTTGTATTCAAGGGTGGACATTTTTTAGATGAAAAATAGAAGTGAGAAGAAAAGGCTTTGTACTTTTTGTAATAGAAAATATTAATACAGAAATTAAGACTTTGTGCTCAATGGATGTGTTATGAGCATTAGATCTTTCTTAAGTTAGATCTGTGTTGCTTTTCTGTTAGATCTATCTCTACTTTTTTGTCATTTGCTCATCAGTATTGCTTTGTTCATTTATGCAAGTAGGTTTGGCTCTGTTTACTACCAACCCAAAACATAAACCCTCTGACCTTTCTACTTTGGAATTCATTTCTTTTCTCCCTTCAGATCTATCTTATCTTTGTTCTTCCCTTCATTCCTTTCTATTCACAGATAGAAACACCCCTATCAGGATGAGATCCCAAACCCCTAAAGGTAGAATATTGTTGAGACTTGCATAGATTCCTGCTGGTAGAATAGCAATAAACTAGTTTCGCTTTGCTATCTCAAAGAGGGGCTATGCCCTACACACTATTGGCCTGTCTATCCATAGATCTGCCCGCCCAACAGATTTTTAGACCAATAGTGTTGAAGACATAAGATTACCTAACTAGCTTATCTATAGCCCATGTGTATTCCATCCCCACCAGCTATCTCGGCACGACCTCGGGAGGTCGGGTGCGAGGAAGAGTTACTTGTAGATTCCCATGCTTGCATGTCACTTTTCCATCATACAAAATTGGTGAACCCAACATGAATCGAACACGCAACCTTCGATGTGAATCAAACTAATATTCCTCTTTCTATTTTCTTTTCTTTCATCCACCTTCACTCTTTCCCATTATTCTGTGGGTATTCATATACCCCGAATATGTCAGGATATGATGCATATGGCAGACCTCTCCTAGGTCTTGAAGCATACTACGATCAACTAAATAGACAACCATCACCCTCACTCTCAGCATGGGGTGATAACTATTCAACTAACTGATTTTCAACACAAACTCCACCTCAAAGGACTAGATATAGTTCTTCTTTCCAAATAGAGGAGTTGGATCAGCTCACTCAAATGCAACAACCAGAGCCTTCAGGCTCAAACAACATGACGCTCACTAGAGAATCTAGTTCATCTCCTCGGGTGTTTCTTAGACCACAAATTAGTAGACAGTTAGATCCATATATGTTTTTAGATGACGAATACTTAGCACGTTATGCTAGGAGTGAAAAACACTCTCAAAATATGTACCCACCTATAGGAGGTTTGCAAACACAACCTGAGGTCTCATTCCAAGAAAACACCCCCATTCCTCCACCTATAGGAAGTTCCCTCAATGAAACTTGGTAGGGCACCGATCAATTCATAGCAGGGTACCATATTCCTATACAACCTCAAGATATACAACAAATGCCACTAAGACAAAATACCGTGTCTTCACCAAACGAAGTCATCTCAGCCTTAGTTGAGAAGGTTAGAGGGTTGGAACTTGCTCAAGAAAATCAAAATCCACAGTTCATGCAAGCAAGAACTTCCAATCCTCCACATCATCCCATCCAAGTAGACCTCCTCACAGGAACATGCACATTGGGTATGCCCCCTCAGTACTACAAAAAAAATGCCAACTAAAACCACATTTTCTAACGCCACTCCGATTGAGAATATAATACCTCCGGTTTAGTACAAAACAACCCATTCCTGAGCAATGCTCCTCCATACTTAAACATGTATTCCAAATCACCACAAGGAGATATGTTCTCTTCTCCCGATATGTTTTCTCAAACACAAGGATTTCCTTATGCCCCTACAAATATATATGCTACGCCATATCAACAACCCATTCCACCTCCACCCCCTCAGCAAACACCATCAATGGTCGAAACCTATGCGATAGGGACTTATTCAAAATATTTGAAAGAACCTTTAGAATTCACTATACGAAGCATCATGCTTCCAATACCTCTCCTTGATCTACCCAAGTACAAAGGAGAGGGAGACCCGAATGCACATATTAAGGCCTATGACATAGCCATTCGAGAACTACTCCCTTGGGATGGAGTTGTTGCTAAAATATTCCCCAAAACTTTAGAGGGTATCACCCTCAATTGGTATTACAGAATACCTGAAGCCTCAATACATTCATTTAAACAACTCATTTCAAAGTTCATCAAGGCGTTCGACATGAACAAATTGTTGAGAACAAGAATCAGAGAATTCTTGCATATCAAACAAGAACACAATGAATCTATTGCTCATTTCATCCAAAGATGGCATAAAGTCCTCTATTCTTCAGCAATTTCTCCAAACATGGATCATATGGAACTATATGATTTATTCCTTCATTCTCTCAGCAAAGAGATAAAGGAAGAAGTCTAGAATTTCCCACTAAGAAATTATGATGAAGTGCTCGAGAGTGCTCTCCGAATAGATCAAGCTGCAATAGATAGTGGTCGCAAGACATATAGAACAAATGGGAGGTTAATCATCCCCAACCAAAACACTATGACTTATCCTACTACCACAAATGCCAATCAAGGACCTAAAATCCTTAACAAAAACCACGGAGTGACAACAAATGGGAGTGACCGAAAAACTAAAAAGAAAACATTGTAAATGTTCCACCACGATTAACAATCAACGAAACAACAATTTTACCCCAAAAATCAATGCGGTGGATTTTAATCATCCCCAATGACAACAACAACAACAACAATGACAGATCCAGACACAGGGTCCAAGTCAAAACTCAACTAGATATCAAAACCAAAACCAAAGACAACAAACACAAAACTTTAATCCTAATAGTTAATAGTTTAATATGAGTTTTGGACCACAACACATGCCAAACCCACAACCTAGGAGTTATAATCCCAACTTGTATTGTGGTTTCCAAAAATTTGAGGCCATGACACTAGGACTTTCTCATGATTACAATAAGTTCATGCAACATTTGCTAGAAGAACAAAGACAACTCTTCATAGATATGTTCTTAACAGATTATGTGACACCTATGCCAAATACTTTCACAGGGGTAGTTTCCCTCAAAACGCACCTCTTAAGATCTTCAATGATCCACTTCCAAATCATAATAACAATAATAAGTTAAATCCAAATGGGACGAACAAAGGTGTAATGACAGGAAATAATGATCATGAAGCCTCAACTTCACTAAATCCACTTGTCGCGCCGCAATTAGGAAATCAGCCACGAACCAAGATAGTTGGTCTAGTGGAGTTAGATACTGAGCTGCACGTAGAAGCCATAACAAGAGCACAAGAATATTCTTCTCAACCAAATCCAATCTATCCACTAGAACTAGATAACATTCAACAAACGTTGGTAAAACCCATAGGTGCTTATGATTTAATTAATGACTTAACAAAGACCTTCTCTCACATCTCCTTTTTGGACTTATTGAAAAATTCTCCTACCCATAGGGCTACTCTTTTAGAAGCACTAGGTCTAGGTCATTTAATTAACATCACTCCACCTCCTGAAACACAAGTAAACCATATAGACTTTGATATCCACCCTCCAGGGCAGCCAGATAGGGATACCGAGTTTATATTTGACATAAACAAAATGCCAACAAATGCTGAAATTACATGTAGAGGTGATCCGACCTTGCATTTATAGGTGTGGGTTTACAATAATTATGTTAAATGTGTAATGGTTGATGATGGGGCAGTAGTTAACATTGTCCCCTTCTCTTTCCTTCAAAAGCTAGGATATGGAGAAACAAATTGTTCCACAACAAGAAATACGCTAAGAGGTTATGACAGCCTTAAAGCTACTTCAATTAGGACTATAATACTACCAGTCACCTTAGGACCCAAGACAATCCTCACCGAGTTTTATATCATAGATCGAGAAACCAACTATAATATGATCCTCAGTCGACCATGGATACATCACATGAAAGCAATCCCTTCTACGTTATTCCGGGAAATAAAATTCTTACACCTAGAAAGATATTCATAGTAAAAGGTAACCCAAAAGCATTTGACATACACCTAGTAGACTTGAAGAAAAGACCAGGTGTTCACTCTTAGTTTGAACTCCCAACAAACCAATCGACTCAAAACTAGAAATAAAATTAATACCTACAATAGAACTAGAAATTACAAACCTAGTCAAGAGCATCCAGCCCTCAAGGATGAAGCTAACATTGTAGAAAAGACCTGCACCTTCTCGCAGATTCAATAACCTTCACATTTTACCCCAAGTAATGAGTTAAAAGATACAAGTTTCAAGGTATCACTTCGTACTAAACCATTGGTGAAGAAAATGTCAACAAACCCTCTTCTTACACATACACTCGAGAATGAATCTTCTATATTACATCATGTTAACAAGTGATAAAGTCACTCTCAAATATCTAAATGCCTATGCAGAGCTACGCCTTCCTCACCCCATAGTTGATCTTTCCTAATACCACACTCCTCTTCCTACTTTGGAAATCCCACGGTAGAGTCTCCTCCACAGAAGGATCTTGATATCTACGAGATAGAAAATAGAGAAAGCTTGGAACTACCTCTAGCCCCACCTGAATTTGAAGAAGGTAACGCTTCTTTGATTGAAGAAACCATTGACATAAACATTAGAACAGAGGAAGAACCAAGAATTTTGAAGTTGGGATCTCTTGCTAACTCCGGAAGAAATAGAAATACACACCCAAATCCTCAAAAACATCAAAAGGCTTTTGCATTTAATTATAAAGAAATGACGGGTATCGCACCACAAGTTGTGGTACATAATCTCATCACTAAACTAGATGCAAAGCCAATAAAATAGAAGTCAAGACCAATGAAGCCAAAAGTGGCTCTCATGGTAAAAGAGGAAGTAATAAAACTTCTCCAAGTAGGATTCATCAAGCCCGTTGACTATTCACAATGGGTATCTAATATCATTCCCATCCTCAAAAAGAATGGGAAGATACGCATTTGTATAGACTTTCGGGATATTAACAAAGCTTGTCCCAAGGATGATTTCCCATTACCATCCATTGACGTTATCGTTGATGCAACAACTGGATTTGAACTATTGTCCCTCATGGATGGGTTCTCAAGGTACAATCAGATTAAAATATTTGAACAAGATCAAGCCAAAACCACATTTATAACTCCCTAGGGAACTTATTGTTATGTTGTCATGCCATTTGGTCTTAAGAACACCGGCGCTATGTATCAGTGGGAAATGGTTTATATATACCATGATCTTATCCATAAAATTTTGGAATCATATGTGGATGACTTATTGGCCAAGGCCAAGAAACACTGTGATCATCTAGAAGTGCTCTGTATCATCCTCTCATGACTAATTGAATATGGTGTCACATTAAACCCAAAGAAGTGCGTGTTTGGTGTAACAGGAGGAAAACTTCTAGGATACATTATATCCTCATGAGGGATTGATGTTGATCCGGCCAAAATATGAGATGTTCTTCAAATGATCCCACCTTCAAACAAGTCTGGAATCAGGTCATTTCTTGGGAAACTCGGTGCAATCCGAAGGTTCATCCCAGATTTAAGCTTTGTCATTCATCCAATCAACAATCTACTCAAGAAATATTATAGTATCAATTGGACTTAAGATTGCAACAAGGCCTTCAAAGCAGTTAAGTGCTTCTTTTTGTCACCACCCACACTAATGCCTCCCAAGCCAGACCACCCTTTGATCCTATACTCACGAGCCACTCATGTCTCATGGCCTACATGCTAGCTCAAGAAGACAATGATAAATGAGAACGCGTGATCTATTTCATTAGCTGAACGTTGCTTGATTATGAAACATGTTACACACAGGCAGAGAGAGAATGCCTTGCCATAATTTTTGCAACAAAATGTTTGAGACATTACATGTTAAACCAGGAAACGAGGGTCATTATAAAGATAGACCATTTACAAACATTTCTCACACAAGGATCTTTATCTAAAAAGGTTGGATGTTTCATAACCCTAATGGGAGAATTTGAGTTAACATTCGTAAACCAAAAATCCATTAAAGGACAAATCATTACACTGGTTAGTGACAAACCACTAGATGGAGGCAAGCTGGTAGATCTAGACTTTCCTGATGAATGTGTATACTTTTTCAAAACCAGATCCCCCATTTCTACATGTCCCTGGTATACTGATATCATCAATTTTATCATGGACTATACATACCCAGAAAGTGCCACATTAGAACAAAGAAGGTGGTTATGCATTATTACCACTAAATATGTTGTTTTAAACCAAGTGCTCTATCGCAGAGCCTTCGATGGCATGCTTCTAAGATGCATCAACGTAGAAGAATCCAAGAGGATTCTTCATGAATCCCATAGTGGGATATGTGGGGGCCACTTCGGTGGTCACACCACCGCTCACAAAAATACATCAGATGGCATATTTTTGGCCCACTCTCGAACATGACGTAGTGGAATTTGTACGTAAGTGCCACAAATGTCAAGAATTCTCTCACGAGATTCACATGCCAGCACAATCCCTGCAACCAATAGCGACTCTGTGGCCCTTCTCCACTTGGGGTCTAGACTTAATAGGGAAATTCTCTCCCTCATCAATCGATGGCCATAATTTTATAATCACAGCCACGGAATATTTTACCAAATGGGTGGAGGCCATGCCTCTCACCACTGTACCAAGTTCGGTGATTGCCAAATTCATTTTGAACCAAATTATCTGTAGGTATGGTGTCCCACAAGTCATTATCTCAGATAATGGCATGTCCTTTAAGAATGACAAGGTTCATGAGTTATGTAGCAAGTTCAAGATAAACCATCACACAGACCTCTCTTTACTACCCTCAAGCCAATGGGCAGGCTGAAGTGACAAACAAAACGTTGAAAGCTATTCTCCTCAAAACAGTAAAGGAAAACAAACGAGATTGGCATTTAAAATTATATCCGGCCTTGTGGGCCCACCGAACCTCAATAAAAACACCAACAGGGAAACTCCTTTCTCACTGGTATTGGGAGTAGAAGTAGTTCTCCTACTTGAGGTTGAAATACCCAGTCTCCGCATCTCATTACAAGGGATCCTGGATGAAGAAGCTTATAGGGAGGCATGCCTCTCTCAACTAGAAATCCTTAATGACACTAGGTTAAATGTTGAACAATGGCACAGAGCCTATGCTAACCGGATGTGCTAGCAATATAACAAAAAGTCTATGAATGAGAAATATATGAAGGAGATCTAAGTCTAAGACTAGATAGCCAGATCGATAAGAAAACCGGTGAAGGAAGAAAGTTTCAGCCCAAATGGTTGGGCCCATACCGAGTCGTGAAGGACTACGGAAATGGTGCATATCTCTTGTGCACACTAGAAGGTGAGGAATTTGGTGAAACTATCAATTCCTTGCACCTTAAGTGGTTTTACGCATAAAATGTCAAAGTCATTGCTAGTACATTATAGCTACCTACATTGCATTAGTCTTTTAGCTGCTTCATTCTATCCATTTCACAAAAATGGTAGTTCAGGAGCTTACTCTTAAAAAACTGTTACAAATTTCTGAAGATATTGGCAAAAATATTCATATCACATCTCTTCAAACATCATCAAACATTTTCAAATCTTCTCATCAATTTTGATAGACAAACATTGACGGAAACCATACCAAGGCCTGCATACTTGGCTTTGCTCTTTCTTTATACTAGGTAAAGTTGTCTTCGCTTCTTGGTGTCACATCTATCCCTCTAAAAATCTCTTGGAATGAAAGGATGTCCCAAAGTTATAGATCAAAAATGTCAAAATAAAATGAAATCAAAAGCACCAAGCAAACAAAATATTTTATTTTACACACTTCTTTACACCATCAACCTTCGGTGATAAGCCCACATCTCTTACCGGTGATGTGAGGTTGGGAAAGGAAAGAAGTGCCCTTACTCGCCTATATCTTGTATTTGGTGACAAACCCATGCTTCTTACTAGTAGCATGAGTAGGGTATGGGGGTCAATTACAAAACTAACAAATCTTTGTATGTTAAAAACACAAGTCAAATTATGTTAAGAGAAAGCAAATATCCAAACATCCAAATTCCAAAGAGATCAAATCCTCAAAACCATATTTTGTCAAACAGTTGCCATTTATGAATCTAAGTCTAGATAAATTGAAAAGTAAGTGGCCTTCTAAATCTTGGTAGTAGTTCGAGTAGGGTGGGTGTTTAGGTCCAAATTTGGTTCTTGTTCTTGGTTTGTTTGTCTCTCATCATTCCATTCAATCAAACTCACACAACTTGTGCCCTTCCTAATTTTTGGTGTTGAGTCCTCGCATATTACTAGTTGTGTGGATTTGGGATTGGGGAAAGTTCATCTCTTTATCACTATGCATTCATCACGTTTTCCAATATAAGAAGGAATTAAAAATGTTTCCCAAAGATTTCAAAAGTTTAGTACTACCATATGTTAGTATCATCTCATATCAACATTGCAAAAACACATAGAGTAAGACATTCTATTTACTATTTGTTGTCCATTGCATACATTCTAGAAACATGAAAAGAAAATATTCTAAAAACATCTAAAACACATTTAGAAAATGAGTCACAAAATTCAAGATACCAAGAGTCTAGATCCAAAGATATATATATATATATATACAAATCAGGTTTCATATACAATGCCATCATGCACTAGGCATGGTCAAAATGCTCAATGAGCCCAAAAAGTACAAAAATACTCATATAAACAACCTAACAAAGGTCACTAAAAAAAGAGCCAAGTGGCCTCTCAATCCCTATGGGATCCCTCAGAAGGCACATGATCACGTCTAGGACTCGCTACAACGGCGCTCTGAGTGCACTGAGGGCTCGCGATCCTGAACAATAGTTGTAGCCTCACTATGAGAGTGGCTCCTCCTCATCAAGCACTCTGCAGCCCTATACCCGACTACCTCAGCACGGAGGGAAGTCACCATCTTGGCCACATGCCAGATAGGGGAAAAAACATCGGTATGCCTACTAGCTGCCTAAAGGTTCCCCGCATCCACGGATAACTTAGCACAAGTCTTCTCCATGGGGAGCATCAGGGTATCAATACATACCCGGTGAATCAAGTCTCGCCACTCATCAGTGGTCTCTGTAAACAAAGGAGAAAATAAATTAGAAAACAATCAAAAGGTGAAACCAAGGATGAACAAAAAGAGAGGTAGCAACTAAGGCAATTCTAGCTAAAATAAACATCAAAAGAAGAGTGACAACTCACTCAGATCTCCGGCCTCCAAGAAGGATCTCTAGGATCCACACCTACCATGGACGCCGCCACTGACTGGTGTCCCCCTCCTACGTCTAGGACAACATAGCATCCTACCATGGACTCGTCCTCTCCACCTAGGTCCTGAGAAAGTAACTCCTCTGAGACTAGAGTCACCCTCTCCATGCTCTGCTCTACCCTCTCAGCCTGTAGGATCTCCTGAGTGTCATGCCACTCGGGATCGCTATCCTCTTCCCCACCCAACTCACTGATCTCCATGTCCTCAATCTCCTCCTTCATCTCTCCCCCTGTGAACTCCTCAAACTCAGAGTCTATATCAATGGGGTCATCACTGCTATGGGTAGGACCAGCGACAATCTAAAGTAAAGGTGCATGAGGAGCACCGACTCTCTCTCAAGTGCGTACCACCCTCCTAGCTGTAATAGGGATGCCAGGAGTAACAAAAAAATCCAACCCAGCCTCTAGGACTTCCCTAGCCTCCCGAACCGATCTCGAACACGGCACCAGGGGAAGCATGTCAATGTAAGCAAGGCCAAACTGCTGAGGCACTCAATCAAAGGGGTGTGTCTCTACCTTCCCCATCCTATCCACAAGCTACCCTGTAGTAGAGCAGGAAATCAAAGTAAAGGTCTCCTCACCCCACAACCCCACCATGACCTGATAAGGTGTGGCCTCCATATCCTCAGTAGTAGGGAAGAAATTGGCTAGTGGGGTGCTCTAAGCACTGTCATCTCTGTCCATCTAGCTGCCCTCACGGCCTCGGGATCCTCCACTTCTACGCCTCTCCCATAAGGGATAATATGCTCATAGACCCAGCTCATAAATAAGGTCAGATGGCTTAGTGACTTTCCCTATAAATGAACCACCTTATACAAGTCATGATAGGTGGTCCCAAGTATATCGGCTCCCCAAGCATAAATCTGACCATGTGCCTCAATCTATGCGATGATGGGGGCCCAGCAGTAGAGAAAAGTATCCCATCCCTTGTCCCCGATCAATCTTGAAGCAAGGATGCCCATAATGGCCTGATGGATAAGAGGGATGGGCAAGCTAGGAATAGAATAGACCTTCAACCCCTTCTTCGAACTAGTGGAGACAACTGTGTCTCCCATATAGGTGGCCCACCGAGTCCGAGCTCTCGGATCTTGTTGTATCAAATGAAATTATCCTCCCAATAATCGGGACTCCCAAAATGCGGTAGACATCCTCTAGGGTGATAGTCCACTCACCCCTAACACCTAGAAATCAGAAGGTGTTCCGATCTGCATCCCAGTAAGAAAATAAGTCACATAATATGTGACTGGTAGGTGTAATGTGGGGGACCCGTGCAATCCTTAATATACCTGCCCTCTGGAGAGTATCCTGCTCAACCTGAGAGAGTGCATCTAACACTGCTAGAAGCCAATCACACTCCCTCTCTCGGCTCCATCTAATGTACTCTTCCTTCTTCTGCAAAACAACCAAAAACAAGCAAAAAGAAGCAAGTTAGTGTCAGGATTGCATTGGAAAAATCATTAAAGCAAGTAGGAATACTAGAAATGCAAAATAAAACTCAAAATAGTGTTGTTTTAACACTCTGTAGAGGACTGCCACCTTGAGTAGGGCGGCAGTTCCGTAACCGCCACCTTAAAAGGCAGCGGTCCTATCCCACAACTACAAATGGGTCGCATGCCCTAAAAATGCTTTAAAATGCAAAAAAATTGACCATTTTAGCTAAAACAAAATCCTACCCATTAGGCATCCCCCTAAGAGACACATTTAAAACTGACATTTCTAAAAATAACCCCCACAACAAATATTTCATCATTTTAACATTTTAGGTGCAAAAATGTTAAATCAAGAAGAACTAACCTGGGATCTCACGGGTCGAGGTTCTGCTCATGGAGGCATGATCGCTATCTCAATACGAACATTTTGACTATACTCTCATTGAAAACCATCACCGTGGGTCCCAGAGCTCAAAAACTATCAAATCAACATGTGCAAATGAATAGGAAAATGAGCCCGTTATATATATATGGTGTTTTGACTCATTTTGAATGCCCCTTTCACAAGTTTAGAGCACCAACGGAGGTAAGTTCTTATCCCCGCACAAATGGTAAGTCCTCATTTCATACTAATTTAGTATTTATTTTTGATTTATTTTATCTATCTGCACTTGAGTCCTCTTTCCATTTTACAAGTAGCGGGAACTCGGATGGCGACATTTCAACACACGGGCGTGTCAGGTATAATTTATAGCTTCCCATTTTGGGACCGCCATACTTGGACCCACTTTTTACGCCTCTTCATGGTTAAAATGCTTCTCCGAGGGGGCAATATGTATGTACCCAAAATTGTAGGGTATTATACCGCTAATGATGTTACACATACCCCAATGATGATACAGGTCACCTCGCAAGGTGTTTAGGATCCAGAGAAGCTCACGAAGTATATGTTAGCATCCCAAATGCTTTATCCAAGTTCCTTGTGCTTCACTTTATCCTCTGCCTTTCTTTTTCTAAGCTTTTTGACCTTGAGACTGAAATGAAACCGTTGCCACAGGTAGGCGGGCGGGTCCTGTAACCACCACCCCTACTCAAGGAAAGAGTCCTTGACATGTTTTCAAAGCATGTTCTTTTGATCACGACTTGCATAATTTTTCAACTTTCACCAGCTTTTCTCAACTACCTTAGCTTGTATTAATGTTTTATGTTCCCTGGAATAGTGTTTCTTCATTGTTTAATGGTAAAAGAGTTCTAATAGGAATTACCTTTGGGTGAATGTGAAATCTATAAATAGCCAGCTTGTTTTCAAGCAAAATGGCCCCTCAACTTCTCATTTCCATTGTTTAGTCTTTGAATTTCTTGCTTAGAACTCATTTTGTTTTCATGTTTGCATCCATGCTAGTTTTTCCTTTGCTATTAGAAGCCATTCGATCTTCTTGCTCCAATCTTGTTCATTGTTGTTCATAAAAATTAGTTTAGAGTAGAGTAGTGTCATTTGTAGATTGAATCCATTAGAGTTGCAAGTTGTGTTCTTCATAGAAGGTAGATTCTAGAATCTCTCAAGTACACTTGTGTTGTATTCCCGCAATAAATCCCGCTAGGAATTGCATATGCCAAGCTCTGTCACTTGCGCTATCCCTCTCCTACTCACATTATATTCGGTCTATATCCAAAGCTTCCATTGTTCAAAATACCTTTTTCTATTGATGCTAGCATATACACGCTCTTCTGGATTCACATGAACATGAAGGAATGAGGAGATCATTCTGAGGGGACAAAATCATACACTACTAGATTCGCCATTGTTCTACAAATTCTAGGTTTTATCTATCAAAGTTCTAGTTAAAACATATCAAATAGAGTAGTGAAATATTTCATTTCAGTTAAGTTTCATTTTCGATATTGCTAGGGAAGCTGTGGGGATTGATAGTTTCTTAGAAACTATGATTCATTCCTCACTTCTAAGGTAGGATCGAGAATCTTTCAATTAAGTTAATCAGCTATCTAGTTATTTAGGATAAACTCACAAGCTTTGCGCATGCAGCAAGTAGCTACACCGACTACCTTTCTTGTTTTAATTTTGTTATTAGATTAGTTTTCATTTTCTGAATATATTAAATTAGTTTCTCTTTCAATTCTAAAAAATTCTATCAAAAATACAAAAATAGAGGAATATATATATATATATATATATATATATATATATATATATATATATATATATATATATGTTGTAGATATATCTTGCATAATTAGTTTATTTCATTTCAGTTAGGTTTATATTGATCTTGTATGATAATCATGGGACCTAGGGAGCCTAGGGAATATGTTTTGAGCCAATCGTGCCTCAACCCAATCTTGTTGTAGCATTAATCGACATAGACCAAAATCTCAAAATACTGAGTCTTCGAACAACAACAGACTAACAAGAAATCAGCACATGCCTAATAGGATTAAACATAGAAGATGACAAAGCACACACATTCTAGTCAAATAAAAAAATTATAGACTACCTTGATAGATATCCGTATGACTATAGAAGAACCTGAAAGAGAGAAAACATTCGGTTGTGATCCACTAGTCCCATAGCCAGACGTAGGAGACCTCCTCGTTGATATAGACACTAGCTTACGTATCCAAGTTGCCAGAACACCTATTAGGTACTTGAGAAAATCATGTAACTTCTAGTTCTAAATGTAGAGGCTGAAAAGGCATACGATTAGTGGATACTCGGAATCGGGGTTGACTCTTCATATGACCATAGGAGGTCTAAAGAAACCACAAACTTACGGTTGTGATCCGTAGGTCCCACAACCCAACGAACCTACAAATCAATCAAATATTGACAACATCTTGCAAATGCTAGTGTTTAGGTCTTCTCCACTTCCACCAGACATCATCACACAACTATCATTATTAAACGTAGCAGCTAACCAAGCTAAAGATTTCTGGACTAGACCAGAAAATCATCCATAAAGCACCAAAAGATCCACTACACATTTAACCATTCCATTTTCATGACCTTGATGGGAGATATATATGAAGCACCCATAGGTCATCTTCCACGTATTCCACAACCCATAGATCAGATCACGACAGAGCTCGATATTGATTGGAGCCTTTGAGAAATTATCCTCACCAAACGATCTATCACACTAGTTCAGGTTAGGAGGGCCTTCTTTTCCTTAGATTCGCAGATCCCATTATTGCATGTTGAAGACATAAGATTACCTAACTATCTTATCTACACCCTGCGTGTATTCCATCCCCACCGGCTATCTCGGCATGACCTCGGGAGGTCGGGTGCGAGGAAGAGTTACTTGTAGATTCCCATGCTCTTTGTCACTTTTCCATAAATACAATCACATCTTCCACTAATACATCACGTGTTGAATGTAACAAGAACTTCTCTCCACATATTCACAATTATAAAGTATCCATAAACAATACATGTTCACATTCCCATATAGTAATTTTCATACATGCAATAAAGAATATCAAACTAATCACTTTTTAATCCTCACAATTACACTTCTCCCTCATGCATCATGAGTTTTTTCATTGAAGGAATGTTAAATTTTCAATGCACTGAGATCATTATCATTTCAAAACACACATCTGATTCTTATTGCCTATCATACATAGTCCATACATAAGCTTATTTCACTTAAAACAAAGAAATCCATTCAATCTTGATCCTTCTTCCTATAAGATTATAATAATATTTTCCATATGAAAATAATGAATAAAACCAATGTTATTTGAATCACAAAATTCACAATAAGGTAGGGTATAAATCAAAAATAGAATGCATTATATGTATATATTGTGTTTTATTACAAAAATTGTAGTTTTTCTCTCATTTCACTTCCTCTAATCTCTCCTTCACGAGGAATGAATCCTCTAGTTCTTGTTCCTATTTATCTCATATTTGTACATCCTTTCATTTACCCTAATTGTCCCTATGACTCACTCAACTCTTCATATGCTCACTCATGGCCATAATAGATACATTACATTCTTTTTTACTCTATTACGAATTTATACATACTCTAGAGAACCTCTTATATCATGTTTAAAACCCTATTACACTCTTAGACCATTAATATCTCTTTCCTTAAACCAATTTCCTCCTTCACATGTTTTCAAAATTTAAATCACAATTTAGGAGGGAAAACCTTCAATTTGAAATTTCAAATTATATACCAACTCAAGGCTCCCCTCTCATGACTCCACATACTCTAAAATCTTAACTTAACTTCATATCCTTGGAATTTTACATTTGAGATGTCTTCTTGACGATGTTCCTACATCAAGGATGCCTTTTCTCAATAAATGAAATAATTGAGTTCAAGTCATCATTATTGGAGGATTATCCTTTTCAGCATTTTTATCATCATCACCATGGGAATTGGTTTGTAAACACCTTAAGATTGTCATTTGGTGTTTTTTTTTCAAATTTCATCAACTGTAATTTATCCACTAATGATGAGGTCTTGGAAAAAGTAGCGTAAACAAACACATCGATCACTTGTGTGACCATCAATGCGATGAAATTCACAATAAGTGGACTAGTTTTATACCAAATGGGTTTTGGTTCTCCTTCAAATCAAGGTCTTGCGATAGGGAATGTTACCATGTTGACATTAAAAATTTATCGTAAGCGTTTGAGAGAGGTTTTCCTAAAGGGTTGAAGTGACGTCGCTTAGAATCACATGAGGAAGCCCCTTTGCTAGAAACAACAAGAGGTTTGGATTTCTTCAATTTCACCTAAGTGTTTTGAACATCATGGAAATTTCAGTTTTCTATAACATCATCATTGAAAACATATCAATTTTGGTTAAAATTTTTGGATTTGTCTTGGTGAGAGCTATTATAATTGTTATTATGTTGACCACTATCCCTTGAGTGAGTTTTTATCAAACCTTTTGCGATGAGGAACATTTCAATTTCAGATCGTTTATAAATAAATTCCTCAAAAGTATTAAGACAACGTAATTGCATGTGAAAGGATACATCATTTTAAGTTTGGGCATGAAGATGTTCACAAGATGTTTTTCAAGAAATTGAGCATGGGAAGAGAATAACAATTTCTGCACCATCTTTGTAGGAATTTTCCAAAGGTTCGTTGAACGTTGTTTAACATTGTAAAAATCCATCATATTAATTCTAGAGTATAAATTGAATGAGAAATGTTTAATGAACTTCTTTGAGAGGTATTGTAAATTTTACATAGGGCCCTTAAGGAGGTATAAAAACCAGTCCAAAGCTTGTCCACCTAGACTTCGTGGAAAGAGATGCATTAAGAAGATATCAGTATAAGCCACCTCTTGGAAATCCATATAGAACTCCTTGATGTTCTCTTTAGGATCATTCTTTCCCTTATATTTATCAAATTTTGGCATCTCAAAATATTTAGGAAAGGGTATGCATAATATGTCCTTATCAAAAGGGTAAGGACACATTATTTAAAATTGAATTCTTTACGTTGGTGTTCTATAAAATTGAGATGGTGTCCTTCATCATTTTCCATTCTTGTGAAAATGGTTAATTTTTTGGTAAGATAGATAATGAACCATTTCTCTTAGATTTGTTGTTATCTTTGGTGGGCGAGGTATGGTTCTTAAATTAATCTTCATTAGTTTTCCTTTGTGCCTCTTTTCTAGTAGGTTCATTAGTGACTTTGGAATTTAGGATAGTAAGTTGTTTATCCATCTCATTGATTTGGTTAATTAGGGACTTAGTAGGATCGATGTCCAAATCGGTCGATTTTCATGTGTTCCCTATATTGTATTTTTCTATGTTTGATTCATCGTCATTGGTTTTGTTCGAGTTGAATTTGTTTTGATCCTCATTGTTTGTGTGGATATGTCTGATCCATCCTCTTTGTTATTTGACATGAATGAGTCACCTTTTTGGGCTTTATACTTTTGAGTAATATTCAAAAAAACATCCTCATCAAATTTGAACGGTAATTTTTCTCCCATCTCAAAGAGATGAAGAAAAAAATGGTCTTTATTCATTAAGTAAGATATTTTCAACATGAGCTTGTTCTTCGGGAGAAACATCATGTTGAATTTCCTCCTCATTTTATTCATCATCACTATCAATGTGATTTCTAAAAGGATTTTCCATTCTTTCAGTTCTCCCAAAGGGATATAGTCTACTGTGTCATGTCACCACTAAATTTTAAAAGAGGGGGAAGCATAGAGAGACGTGAAAAATAACTCAACCTGCAACAACATGAATGCTACGATGGAAGAAAGGTTTACAATTAGGTGTAATGATAACTTGTCCCTTAACAAAGTGAATGCTAAGATGGACAAGGTGTTTGGAAGATTTGGATGACGTGACCCTTAACAAAGTGAATGTCAAGGTAGAATCCTATGAAAGTGACGATGAACTCAACCCTTGGATACCTTAGGTTAGTGGGATGTGTTCCTAAGGTAACCTCGAGATTTTAAAGAAGTAGGATCTTCTCAGTGCGGGGTGATGGTTAGAGAAAAATGAAATATAGCACAAAACAAATAGAAGTGATGTGCCAAAAAGAAGAAGTTAATCAAGAATCCAACTGCCTAAAATGGGAAAAGGTGAGCAATGAAAAGGGTGGAAAAAATTCACCACAAGATAGAGATAGATTCACACATAACACCAATTCAAACTCATTAAGCACAACTTCCAAAACCCATAATGAACATTTATATATATACCTGATGTACCGAATAGTGAATAAAGGCTATTAGAGACAATAAAAACATGCAAAGGATGGAAAAAATGCATCACATAACATATTATATTGCTCTAAAATTGTGCACAATACAATAATCAACAAGTAAGAGGCAAGAAAAATTCCATTACAAAGCTTTAGGAAGAAGGCTTGAGCTCCATGTTCCTACCCTAGCAGAGAAGAAACATGGACCGAAAGGAAAAATGACTAACTCTTGATATATATATATATATATATATATATATATATTAGAATGATACCCAGATTACAATATATATAATGAGAAGAAGAGAAGAGAACAATCCCAAAACTACTTCTCAACCACTTTCCAGTTGTAATAAATGAGATGAAGTGACAGAAATAGATTTGCAAAATCTGTCTCACATTGCCCCATGATCTTCCTTTAAGAAATGAGATCCATATTCATTCAATGCATTCTCAACTACTTTCCAACCACCTCCCTTGAAGTGGGCTCATCTTTTAAGGAATACACCCTAAAATATTTATTACATATCCGAACTCCTTGATTTTTGTGCATTGGATTCTAGACCAAGGTTTAAATCGACACCTATTTTGTGGCGTTTCGTTAAGAAATGACCCATTTTGGACCTTTGAGTGCAGGTGGATAATTTGAATTCCTCTATGGGGATTACTTCATCTACAGGCGGCATTAACTCCTTTCTTTGAAAAGACAAGTTAATAATTTCTTCACCCTCCACCTTTTGAAAGATCTGAGCATTTAAAAATTCTAGGTGGGCTTTATTACTACTCACACATGGCATTGAACTCATTGTTAATATTTTGTAATCTACTTGAGGCTTGGAGTCCATTTTTTCAAGATTCGCGTAGAAGCCAAGCGCATCCCAGGGTCTCCTCTTTTTCTTGTATCTTTCAAAGGTGTCTTGAGCTGAATGCGTGGCATCTTCCATGTAGCTCTATTTTCCTTGAGTTTAAAATGGGACTCATTGTACATTAACACGAGGATCCTTTCTTTGGCGGGTCTCTCGCCATTGACTCCATGTGGAATTCATACATGAATTTGAGATTTTATTTCTCCCTTTTTGTCTTGGAATTGCGTAGAGGTGACACATGGAACCTTCCATGAGTCCGTTACCTTGATTCGAGTTGACTTGTCTTGGGCTTAGCTTTTTCACCATTATTTGGCTAAGTCTTCCCCATATTGCTGAAGGCTTGACTCCTTTCTTATTTAGTTTGAGATTCTCATAAATCTCTTGATTATTTATAGAAAGAATTTGCTTGTTATCTAATTTTAGTGGCCAATGGAGGAAATTAGATAATATTTTGGCGAACTCACGGGGGGCCATTAGCCTACTAGATGGAACGAACCAGTTGTCTTTGTTTATTCATTGGGCATGGAGTTCGTTGTGAATATATCTAAACCTTGATTATAGAGTATTTGGAAGTGCCTCTACTTTTTTCTATAGTCAGCTTGCTAGCTGATCCTTTACGTTTTTTCAACCCTCATAAGAAGACTCTACAATTTGTTTTTGTGAGAGTAGAAAATTGTTTTGGCATTAAATTTCACTCATTCTTACATCTCGTGATTTTGAGGCTGGAGGATGGAGCAGATTTTAAATCGGGCTAACAATCGATCTTTGTAAAGGCATAGAGGCTTGCCATAATTTTTTTTGGAGAGAGTTAACAAGGTTACCTCCTAAGTTGATTTTAGTTTCTCTACATTTGTTTGATTTGAAGTTTGTAATTGTTACAGAAACTATGGATCTCTCACTCTGAAAATACTAGGGGCTTGGTGTATTGTACCTCCAGAGAAATATGGACAAAATCTATATACAAAATATTAAATCATACATGCCTCAAGTAAGACATGCAGTATGTAAAATCACTTTTTCTGTTGAAAGAAAATCTACTCCTCCACTAACCAAAGTAGACAAAGAAAAACAAATCCTAAAACATGTATGGATAAATATCTTCCCTTCCTTATAAATTGTGGCCATGTGATTAATTTAGCAATGGATATGGCCTATAATAAGATTGAAAAATTACCTTCCACTCTTCTACCCATGGTATCAACAAAAAAAAAAAAAATATTGGAGGTGTTGTAGCTGACCCTTGGGGCTTTGAAGATTATCCTCATGCTCTAAAGTGAGCATGACCGGTCTTGGCTTCTCCATTGGCTCGATGAGGATTTCTTGTGGACTTTCATGAATGGATTTGTTCGCATGTTGATTTTGAATTTCATGTGCATATGCAAATAGTTGATCCTCTGTCTTGATGACTGGTATGGAAGTGGTGTCATCCTTGTCTTCCTTTTCCTCCCTGTTGTGGTAGTTTTGTCGAGAAAATTCAAAATATTTGATTGAAAGAAAAATCCTTCAATAATTATATCTTCATTAAGAGCTTCGGATTTTATTCATGGATATTGTCATAAGCGGTAGGTTTTTCTTGTTGGGGAAATGATGTAGCTGCAAAGGTTGTGATTTACATGGGCTCTTCTTCATCAAGACATTCCTCCAAGTCAGATAAGCAATCAAGCTCATCATCTTCCTATTGTGCCAAGGTCTCTCCCTCTTACATGATGGTATTTGAGTCTAAAATTTTTTCATCATGTATAGATTCATCTTCAAACATGAATCTCGTGAGATCAAACTCTTCCAAAAACTTTGGTTTTTAGAGAGAATGAATGGGAGAGAGATTTGTAATCTCTAGTGCACCTGACTCATGATTTGAATCCTTTGAATTGGATTCACTCATCCCTATGTGCTCCTCTTATTTTGGATTTGGATTTTCTTCTTGTTCACATTGAGGGGATGACTGTTTAGAAGGAAAAGGGACAAAAGAAATGAAGTGGGATGAAAGGCTAGGAGATGGAGAAGGGAACTCAACATTTGGAGTAGTATGACATGATATAGCTTGGGAAGGGGGAAAGATGCACAAAGAGTTGGTGATTGACTTACCCATTGACAAGGTTGTCTCGCACTTTGCTCATATGTTTCAATACCCTCAATCCACTACATAAGTGGGGGCAGTATTTCTTCTAAGAAATCAAGCTTCTCCTATGGGCTATAGTGTCTAGGAATAGGGCCTTCCCATGGACAAGGGGCCCTACAACCTATCCTAAATGCTTTCATTTGTGTTATAGCCCAAGATTGAATCATGCCCACCTCCATTCTTTAGATCTTCTCTAGTAGACCAACATCTTCTATCTGATTGTAGTCATCATATGCATACCCATGTCCTTGATAGGTTTCGTAGCCAAATTAGTTTTGGCATTGCTCATATGGGTAAGCATAGTGGCTTTGAATCTGGTTATAATGCTGATTTGGAGAAGTCATGAGGCTCATTAGAGGATGATGGTATTGCTGAAACTATGAATTCCACTGCGGGAATGAATTCATGTTTGCACAACTTCATAGAATGAGGAAAATGAGAGACATGGAAAGAAAGATGAATGAAAAATGGATGGAAGAAAGGTCTGCAAACTCAAAGAATGAGCTGTTTGGACAAAATGGAGTCACCAAATGTGCTTTATATGTGCCTCCAAAGGTTGAATCTCACCAAGAACACACCAACTTGATGAAATGAAGTGGTATGATGCTTCAAACGGTCCCACCGGGAATGCCAGGAAAACTATTGATGATTATCTTTGTAGACAAACCATCAAAGTCATTAGATACCTTAGGTTAGTGGGACTTGTGCCCTAAGGTAACCTCTAGAGTTTAAAGAAGTCATATCTTCTCTGGTGTGGCATGAGGGTTAGAGAAAAATGAAACAAAGAACAAAACTAATGAAGTGATGCACTTGAAAAGAAGAAGTTAATCAAGAATCCAACTGCCTGAAATGGGAAAAGGTGAGAAATGAAAAGGGTGGATGAAATGCACCATAGGCCAGAGATATATTCACACATAACACCAATTCAAACTCATTAAGAATAACTTCCAAAACCCATAATGAACATTAGAGATATGTACAGTATACCGATAGTGAATAAATGCTATTAGAGATAATAAAAACATGCAAAGGATGGATGAAATGCATCACATGACATATTATATTGCTCCAAAATTGTGCACAATACAAAAATCAGTAGGTAAGAGGCAAGAAAAATTCCATTACAAAGCTTTAGGAAGAAGGCTTGAGCTCCATGTTCCTACCCTAGCAGAGAAGAAACTGGACCGAAAAAAATGACTAACTCTGATATATATATATATATATATATTAGAATGATCCCCATATTACAATATATAGAATGAGAAGAAGAGAAGAGAACAATCCTAGAACTACTTCTCCAACCACTTTCCAATTGTAATAAATGAGATGAAGTGACAGAAATAGATTTGTGAAATTTGTCTCACACTGCCCCATGATCTGCCTTTAAGAAATGAGAGCCATATTCATTCAATGCATTCTCAACTACTTTCCAACCACCTCCCTTGAAGTGGGCTCGTCTTTTAAGGAATACACCCTCAAATATTTATTACATATTTGAACTCCTTAATTGATATGCATTGGATTTTGGACCATGGTTCCGCCGACACCTATTTTGTGACGTTTCGTTAAGAAATGATCCATTTGTGGCCCTTTGAGTATAGGTGAATAATTTGAATTCTGTGGGGTTACTTCTTTTACAGGAACTCGTGCATTAGCTCCTTCGTTGAAAATACAAGTTAATAATTTCTTTGTCCTCCATACCTTTTAAAATATCTAAACATTTAAATCTTCTTGGTGGACTTAAGGCTTGGAGTCCATTTTTTTGAGCTCCATGTAGAGGCCAAGTGCATCCCTAGGGTCTCCGCTTTTCTTGTATCTTTTGAAGGTGTGCTAAGCTGACACATGACATCTTCCACGGATCCTTCTATTTTTCCTTGAGTTTTAAATTGGACTCATTGTACATTAACATACGGACACTTTCTTCAATGGGCCTCTCACCATTGACTCCGGATGGAATTCCTACAGGAATTTGGGATTTCATTTCTCCCTTTTTGTTTTGGAATTACGTCGGGCTGACACATGGCACCTTCTGCAAGTCTGTTACCTTGCTTTGAGTTGACTTGTCCTGGGCTTGGATTTTCACTGTGAATTGGCTAAGTCTTCCCCATATTGCTGAAGGCTTGACTCCTTTCATATTTAGTCCGAGACTCTTAGAATTATCTTGATTATTCATAGTAGGAATCTTCTTGTTATCTAATTTTAGTAAGCAGTGGAGGAAATTAGATAACATTTATTTCATGGTTGATTCTATTGTTAGATGATCATGTTAAATCTATGTTTGGAATACGTTAACTAGAGTACAAGCTTACATATAAAATACAATGGATAATTACATTCATTCTCTGGTTATGCTGCATCATCATGTTGGTATATAACATTCTCACAAAGCTCATATAAAGGAGGTACTCGATGCCTCGCATGCATATTGGGTTATCTTCCAAGCTAAGACAGGATGATATGTAGGTGCGCCTAGGATTAGTTGTTGAAATAGACAGTGAAACTAGAGACTACATTTTGGTTCCATTTTGGGACCTCTTTTTGAAGCTGTTGTGAGAATGGTGTGTGATGACAGAGCGCTTGACCTTGGACAGTGTCGAAGCATGGCTTAAAAGCACAGAGGATGAGTTTTCTCATATATTTAGTATTGGACTTGAGTTTGATGCATGTAAATGGGTAGAAGAACACATGTATCATGAGTCGTATGAGACCTTATTTTGTTATTTTGCAATAGAGTTGTATGAATAGATTTCATGTATGCATCTAGATCAAGTTGGTACTATAGACCCTACATGTGGACCCAAGATAAGTATCAGAGGCTGCATGATGTTGATATGACTTGGACATGTAATGTTGATCATTGGTGGAGTAGAGTGTTGATGAGTTACACCTTGGAGTACACAATTTCTATGTATTCCTATCTAGATATTGTTGAGTTTGATTTTTTAAGAGAGCCAAGAGGATCATTCTTGTGTGTTATACCTTTAACTATGAAGATCATGATCATCACACTGATTTTGGAAGCATTTCCTATGGCCAGCTAGGCTTCTTCTGAGTGCTTGGTGATGAAGCTAGGGTGGAGAAAGATGGCGGACCTTGCGGCTGAAAAGAGAGGGAAGAGAGACGACTCAAGTATAATGAAGCTCGTGAAAGGGAGTTAGTTAGACAACGCACAATTTCAAGAGTGATGGATTTATTGAGGCAGGCGTTGTAGGAAGGAATTGAGGTTCATAGAGGATGTGGATCCTGAGCAGTTTGTGTTACCCCATCTTGGAAAGCACGGGAAAGAGACCCCTTCAGCTTCTGATGAGAATTCATCACTTAGAGAAAGGAGAGTCATTAGCGTGCATCTAAATCCAGTTGGTGACAAACCCTTTGTGCTTAGTTTTCCAAATCAAGAGATAAGTATTGCTAACCCAGTTGGTATTGGTGGAAGTGACTGATTAGCACTAAGGAGGTATAACTTTTCATTTGGCACATCTATGGCTACATAATCATTTCCTATGTTTGGAGATATATTGTCTGAAATGACATTTGGGAAAGGTACATGTATATAAAGCTTGGGTATTGCATCTATAAGTGGTGTGGGACACACATCTAGTAGTGGTGCAATATCACATATTGTTGGCATGTAGTTCAGCACAACAGTGGGGACACTAGGCATCCCCACTTCAGGACCTTTACTAGCTACGGGAGGTGGATCTAGTGGAATAGGAACTAGTGGACCTAGTGGACCTAGTGGATATGGAGGATCTGGTGGATTAGGAGGGATAGGCGTTGGTGGATCTAGTATATCTAGTGGTGGAGAAAACACCGAGAGGAATCAAGTTTCTAGATCAAGACAGGCACAAACCTCAACCACCTCAGCAAGTATTTTTTAAAATTTCTTTTCATCTACTAGAATACAAAGGTGTTGAGGATGTTGTAGATCATATACACAAATGTGAGCTACTATGGCGTGTAAAGGGATCACAACCTCGGAATGGAAGGAAAGTCGGTTTAAAAATTTTGCAAGGATACACACATAGTTGGTACTAGAAGTTTGACCCCATTAAACAAAGTGGTATATTACAACGCACTTCATAATGCCTTCTTAGCTGAGTTTCATATTCCCGAGTTCAAAAGAAGAGCATTACACACTAAAGGAGATCCAACAAAGTATGGTAAAGAGTGTGTGGGAGTATGATTCTCATTTTAAGACTCTCTTGCCAAAATTATGTAATGATATTCATCCTTCTCAAAGCATGCTTAGTTGTTTTTTGGAGAGTCGATAACAAATTTTCGTGAGAGTACTTTTGCACAAGACTTTCTGAGACCTATGTGAGGCCTTGGAGGCTGCCCTACCCACTAAAGCCATTGAAAGTGTGGATCTTTGGTGTTATCTCTTTTCTTGAATCTCATATTGTTGCAATGGTAAAAGTAGCTAGATAAGCTATCCGTGAACTCGGTGCATGAGACTCACAAAGAGCCTATGTGCACAAATTGTGAGGTAGAGAGGAATACAAAGGAAATTTTTCCCAGAGAGATTGGTACGTGCTATGACAGTGGACTATGAGATTTTCCATGAAGATTATGATGTAAGTAGGTGTCCACTATTACAGCATGTGATCCATAAGAATGTGTCTTGTTATTGAAATATTTTCACCTCTACTACTCATGACACCAAGGATTGTAGATTGATTGACCAGATATATGATTCCATTGATATTGATGTGTGCCAAGCCAACCTTGCAAATAAATCCAAGGACGAGGGTCGTCATTATGAAAGGCATGAGGATAGAGGGGTGCGTGGAAGAGTTTTCCAAGGAGGATTTTGTGGTCATGGAAACCGTGAAGGAGGAAGAAGTGAGTTCCCCACGTGGAACTTGTTACAATCATGGATCTATGGAGCACTATAAGCACAAGTGTCGATATGTTATAATTCTCTTAGTGTCAAAAGAAGCACAAGTATGAGGAATTCCCAGAGCTATTTGAACATATGAGCTATCAAAACCGAAAGGAAAAAAGCATTAGAATGGTAAGCATGGAGAAAAATAGACTCACAATGGATGCAAGGTGGCGCACGCGATTGAGTTAGAACCTATTCGATGATGATGCGAAGTGAGGTTGTACTCGTCATGGAGATGCCAAAGAAAAATAAGTTGGTTACTAAAGAAGAGGTGGTGCATGGTAAGTATATGGACCCTAATCATTAGAAAGAGGTTTATTAAGAGACCATAGATGTAATTTAGAGCCTACAAGGATGTATCCAAAGTGATTAAAGGATAAGTCACAACAATTGGAGCAAAGGAAGAGTGTTGAGGCTCCGTGAGAAAGATATGGATGAGGTTAGGAGGCATTAAAAATGTTGAGGCAAGAGAATATCATTCTTTTGCTATGGGATTAGTTATGGAAAAATTATCGCGCACCGGAGGAGAGCGTGAGAGGTAGATTCTGCATGCTAACCTTCCCCCTCACACCATTGATTATGATAAGGATATTACCTTGAATGGGGTTGTGGATGGGTGGCTCTTAAACAATATTCTTATTGACATGGGCATGGAAGTCAATGTTCTCAAGCTACAAGCATGACATGAAATGAGAATACCCCCAATATAGCCATCTTTAAATGTGATGCATATTTCTAACAAAAAAAAGGTGATGCCAATTGGTGTTTTGAAATATTTTGCTATCACTATCCAAGGGGAAAAGTTCACTAGGGATTTCTAATTCTTGGTGCTAG
Organism: Taxus wallichiana var. yunnanensis; assembly: GCA_018340775.1. Lineage (NCBI taxonomy): Eukaryota > Viridiplantae > Streptophyta > Pinopsida > Cupressales > Taxaceae > Taxus > Taxus wallichiana. The sequence continues at coordinate 678,662,111 of CM031239.1, forward strand.
CCAAGGTAGACAACTTTCCAGTGTTACTTGGGTGCCCCTGGTGTTATAAGAACAATGTTGACCTATGGTTTAATAAGGGGTACATAAGCTTTGAGAACAAGGAAGAACATGTTATCATCTCCTTGGTGATCTCCATTTACTAAGCCCTTGGGAAAATAAGTTCTTGGCGGGATCTATGTGAGCTCTATCAGGGACCCTGAGGTGATTAATCCTATGGAAGGAGTTATTAGTTTAAAGACACTTAATCTATGAGTGATACCACTAGTGTAGCATGCAAATATTGGGTGCACATGACTTATGAATTAATTGGGAGGTGATTGAGAGGCTCCATTATAAGAGTGATAAGGGAACACCCACTTAGGCACCTGAAAGGGAACCGATTACCAACCTACACTGGGGATGGCAACCCTGACATTTTCTTGTGAGCCATGGAAGCCCAATGGAGATGTGAAATCAAACGAAGGAGCATGCTTGTCTACACTTTGCATGGAACCACAACACGTTGGTGGATGGTGCATCAAGAAAATATTCTAGGGTGGCACGAGGTGAGGATTGTGCTCTCTATTAGATTTTTTAGGAGCAATGCGCCAACTAAACTTTGTGTCTATGATGGGAAAGGATCCACCTTAGATCATGTCCAAGAGTGCGAGAGGATCTAGATGGAAGGTGCAAAGGATTTACCTCCTTCCCTCTGGGTGCACAAGTTTTATTCCACACTACAAGGTTGTGTGCATGCATGGTACATTCATTCAAAGTTACGCCATCAGACATGGAACTGGCGAGAGTTAACAAATGACTTGATTCAAACTTTTGAATATAAAAGTGCTAAGCCCTTGGTGAATGAGGTGTTGCAGGTTGTTAAGTGCCTAACTATGGGAGACAGTGCCATGGCAAAGGATAGAATATTGGAATTGTCAGTGAACTTGGTTTCAAAGCATGCTTTGATGAGGGAGAATTGGAATAGATACAACTTGAGTGCGCTTGCATGGAGAAAGAGAAGGGAAAGATGGTCTATGTGATAGATGATGAGGAAGTGGAGAAATTGGATGTTAACCATACTATGGGTACATGTCAAGTAATATATAGTGATGATGAGAAAGTGTACGCTTACCATGAACCCCTCAAGACAAACAAGTTTAACATTGGCTCGAAGAAACAAAACATAAGGAGACTATCATTGGGGACTATTGGTTAGAAAAGGAAGTTTTGAAAATTATTGTCTATTCCGTGAGTTTTAAGACTTATTTTCACATGGGTACCATGAGCTGAAAGGAGTTCACCACTCCTTAGGAGAGATGTGGATCAAGATAAAAGAATGATCACAATGAATTTAGAAGAGACCTTATCGAATGAATCTGAAATTATGTGTGCGATTCAAGGAAGAAATAGATAATATGATCACATCATGAATCATTAAATCCATGGAGGAATTAGAATGGATAAGCCCCATGGTTATTAGCATTAAAAAGGATGAGAGGATAAGGATCTATGTTGATTACAGATATTTGAATGTGGTATGTGTCATTGATCCCTTTCCCGCACCTTTCACCAAAGAAATCCGGAGGAGTAGCTAGAAGTGCAATATCTATTCTTTCACGGATGGCTTCTGAGGATATCATCAAGTTAGAATTACAAAGGAAGACAAAGAAAAAACAACTTTTTCCACCGAATGGGGAAATACGGTCATTTCGTTAGACTAAAGAATGCATCTTCTATGTTTTTGCGCATAGTGGTCAGGCATTTCAGGATTTTATCCATAAGTTCCTTCAGGTCTACCTTGATTACTGGATAGTGTATGGATTAGTGAAATACCACTATGGAAATTCATGGTTGATGTTAGAGAGATGTCGATAGTTGTGCATATCCCTCAACATTGAGAAATGTCTCTTCTCTTCTCCATTTGGAACCCTGTTTGGGATATGCCAAATGTGCCGCACCACTAGAGGTATTATTAAAGCATGGATGTATGTTCCATTAGGGAGAGGCATAGTAGATGGTGTTTAATGCATTAAAGAATAATCTTATCACTACACCCATATTACACTTTCCTTCTTGGGATAAGTAATTCCATGTACATGTTGATTCTTTGGGGATGGTGATTGGGGAAGTATTAACATAACTGGAGAAGGGATTATTGACCACCCCTTGTGTTTTATGAGCAGAAAGTTGACATAAACAGAACAAAACTATACTACAACCGAGTGTGAATAACTATCAATGATCTACACACTACACAAATTCAGGAAATATTTGTTAGCAACACCCTTCATATTCTACACAAACCACATGGAATTGAAGTACTTAGTGAACAAGCCCATTTTACAAGGGACACATATGTCGGTGGGTCCTATTGTTCTAAGAGTTTGAGTTTACAGATTGTTGTGAAACTAGGAAAGAGTAACTTAGGGCCTGACCATTTATCAAGGATTGACTCAAGAGAGGATGCGTAGATCATTGAGGATACAATGCCAGACGTGCAATTATTTAGGTTGCGGCACACACCCTCTTATTTGGAAGATATCATTGTGTTTCTCAAAATGGGTGTGGCATCATAGAGAATGAAGAATTTGGAATGTAAGTAGTTAGCCATACATGTTGTTGGTACCCAAATTTTTCTCCTTTTCAGTCTAAGCAGCATCAAAGATATGGCATGAAGCTTGAAGGTAGATGGATCATGGTGTTTTTGGTTTTGTAGCCAAGGATATGATGTAACTGGCACTCAAATTTGTGGAGAGATGGATAGCACTCAAATAGGACTTGATCTTGTCCTAACTGTTTTAGGTTGTGCCTTTTAACCAAGGTAAGAGGACCTATTTTGTAACCCTCAAATGGTGAAGGAGATGAAGATATCCCTCAATTTGTACAAATAGTATGAAGGGGCCTTGGGAAAATATGATCAACACTCCAAATCTGACTTTCACAAGTTGTCACTTCAGATTATGGAGATACTTTCAATGCAAGGTAAGGGTTATTGAAGACATTTTGAAATCTTGATATATTCTGCATACTTTAGCAAATGGATTTTGATCTTCTGTGGGTATACAAGTCAAAACAGGGGTAAAACAGGGTAGGATTAGTTGTTTTGAATGATTTTTGGGTGGGAGTTTAGATAAGACAAACCAAGGTCATCAAACTCTTTGAGGATTTCAGCAAAATATGGAGAAACTTAACAACAGAAAGTATCAAAATGGTTAATCATCCCTTCAACCAGGATATGTGCATCAAATGGAGGCCCATATCTACACTTTTCCACACAATATTTGATCATCTATCACAAAATATTGAGTTAGAATGAACCAATGAAGCATTTAGCAATCACTATTTAATCATGACCTAAGGTGCACCCAAAGGTTTACAAACAATCTCTGAAATCAAGGAAGGTAAAGTGATTTTAAATTTGTTTATCTCTTTATCAGATGAAATCTCTTATGAATGTGAGATTACAAATGCCACTAAACTATCACAAGAAATGAGACCATGTATGATCAAGAGAGATTTTAAACACAAGACTGCAATAAGAAACAAGAAACACAAATTTGAAATGCATTCTGAAATGTAAGCATTCATAGATTTTTCCCAAAGACAACACAAAATAACTCAAAAATGATCAGATTTATCAATGAGGAATGTTTTGAAAAACAATCTCAGAGCTTGTTAATGGCTATACATGTGCAACCAACTTAACATGATTTGAAATCTGATACAGAGAGAGTTATATGATTTTCTCAGTGGTCACTCAGAGAATGGGCTTCTTCCCAGATTTTCCTATGAAATTTTTAGTTTTCCAAGCTTTTTTAACTCTTCCAACCCTTTGCATGAAAAATTCATGCAATATATAGCTTTCAATCTCCTTCGAGCCTTCTTTCCCAAGAAAAGAATATGCCAAAGGATCAAATTTGTTACAAAAATTCCTCATGATTCACAGACAGGGATGTTTAATAGAACACGTCCAAAAAGTTGCCAGTTGTCTCAAAAAGAGATGAATCATTGCAAAATTCACATCATTATCCATTATGGAGGCACATTTTTCATCTTCAAAGCATGCAGACCCCCTTCCTTTCATTATTTCATCCATTTCCCTCCAAAATTTGACTCTGTAACTTTTGGATTTGATATTTCACATTTTTGGATGGGTTAGGGAAAAAATTCATTTCAAAAACATCTTTGATCTTCAAATTGATCCTCAAAACCAATTGCATTGGTCCTTGTAGGCACAAATGACATGAATTTGTCAAAAAATTGATGGAAATTGATGTAAAAACTACATCTCCAAGCTTCTTGGAGCTCAAATGGTAGCTAAACTAAAAAATGCACAGTTTCCATTGTTCCTTTATCCTTTAATCTAAGCCCTCCACGTGTCACAATGTGATTGGAAATGGGTTTGGGATAACTTTTTGACATTTTAACACTTTTGGAAAAAATGTAAAAATTTGACATTTTTCTCCACCCTCCGCCCTTTGAAAATGAGCTTGACACGTGTCCCAATGTGGGCCCCATTAGAATCACAGACCGATTCTACACATTTCCACCTTTTTGGAAAAAGGAAATTTTTCCAAATCATCTCCGGGCCCACATCTCGATCTCGTCACTGACACATGGTGCAATATGACTGGATATGAATTCGTGGCTCAATTTTAAACATTTTGCCTCTTTTTGGAAAAAGGAAAATTTTCCATTTTTCCTCTCGTGGCTCTGCCCTCCCGTAGGACACGTGTCCTCACTTGATTCATTGTGGGGCAACACTCTTATTTATATTTTAACAACATTTTCCACAAAGGAAAATTTTCACCATTTCCTCCGCACTCCCGCACCTCCGCCTTTCCCCCGCCACGAGTCCACTCTGATTGGCTTGGCAAACCCGTGGCCCCTGTTCAAAACTTTTATTCCTTTCAAAAAAACAAAAAAATTTATAAGTCTTTGACCTCCATTCATATATTTGATGCAAACGTGACATGTGTCCACCTGTGATTCGCTGCGGAGTTCAGATTGTTTTGTGACTTTAATCTTTTAACCAAATAAAGTCAAAAACTTCAAAAGAACCCGACCACCCGTAATTCCATCCTTGGCTCTGAAGCCGCCACATGTTCCATTCGATTCGTTGCGGGCCCTAGGCATTTTCTTTACACTTTAACTCTTTTTCCAAAATTCCTTAAGGCACAAAAATACTCATTGCTTCTCATCCAATCAAAAGAGGACATGTCAGAACATTAGAACCAATCAGAGTAAAGCGGAGCCATGGGACCAAATTTTCCCTTTTGCCAAAAAAGTAAAAAGTGATAAGTTAAAACAATTTTCCATTGTCCCACGACCAATTAGAACAAGCCACGTTGCCGATGAATGTTGAAGAAGAAATTGATGGGAAAATGACACCTATCTGATCAAAACACAGAAAATGCCAGGGATGCCCTAGAATTTGATTTTTCGCTAAGGATGACAAATTTCTCAAAATTGAACCAACTGAAACATGTTTTCAAAGCATTTTTATCATGGAATTGGATTTTCAATGGCATACAAGTGCAAATCAATCAATTTTAAACTTCCATGATCGAGTAAAAGGAAAAATGGCGAGCCGCAGATTTTGGAAAAAATAGGGCACAAAACAAGGCACACATGCAGATTTCTTTCAAATTGGGGAAAAACAACAATTTTGTGAGAATTTCAAGGCATTTGACTGGAGGGAAAAGTTGTAGACCACCAATTTGAGAGAAAAACATTTTAGAGCATGCAAAATGAAGGAAAAATTTAGGACAAAATAGTGCAAGCTCAAAAATGGCACAACACGTGCCACGCTCTACATGTTAATTGGTGGAGACTTATACAAGCTAGGCTGCAATGAAGTTTTAACCCGGTGTGTGTTAGAACATGAGCATGTTGCAATCATGGAGGAAGTGCACGGTGGGATTACAGGAGGACACTATTACAAGGAATGACACCATGCAAAAATCCTTCTAGCAAGGCTTTGGTGGGAAAGAATATACCAAGATTGTATCGATTTTTCAAGGCCTGTGACCATTGCCAACACCTTAGCAAACTAGGAAGAAGGGATGAGATGCCCTTGAGACAATTATATAACATAGAACCATTTGAAAAGTGGGCCATTGATTTTGTAGGACCAATTTTGCCTACTGCGCGCAAAGGACTAGTTCATGTTATATCATCACTTGCACCTACTACTTAACAAGATGGGAAAAGGTAATGCACCTCTAAAGGATTACACAACAACCACAATGGTGAGGTTCTTGTGGGAAACCATACTTAGTAGGTATGGGTGTCGTTAAAGCCTAAATAGTGACAGAGGCACACACTTTCTGAATGAGACGGTTAGGATTTTATTAGTAGAGTTCATGGTGGCCCATCAAAAGACCACCCCATATCACCTCGAAGATAATGGAACCACCGAGGCATTTAACAAGATACTGAGTCACACGCTGAAAAAAATTTATGATGTGGGAAGATAGGATTGGAATGAAAAAGTCTCAGCAGTACTATGGGCATATAGGACTATCTAAAAGAGATTGAACAAGGCCACACCATTCCAATTGGTGTTTGGCATGGAAGTTGTTTTACCAATAGAGTTTATGCTCTTTGTCCCTCCGTATTTCATACGCGAGAGGATTAGTTGATGAGAAATACCTACATGAGCGCATGGAGAAGTTAATGTAGTTGGATGAAAGGTGATCCCTTGTTAGGTTGATTTCGAAGATTGAAAAGGCATGAAAAAAGCATGACATGATCGCCATAATAATATCAAATAATTCGAGGTTAGGTAGATGGTCTTGCTTTATGAATCTAAATTTTGTGCCATCCTGAGAAACTGAAATTCCATTGGTTAGGACCATATATCATCTTGTACATCCTTGATTTAGGTGCATGCTAGTTACAAGAAATGGATGAGACGAGGTTACCAGGTTACTTCAATGGGAGTAGGCTGAAGCCCTACTATAAATAAGGCTTATGTGTAATCTAAAATAAGGTAGTTTTGCCAATTAGTTTAGATTTCTTTTTGTTTTTTCCTATCGTCACTTTTGGCTTTATTTTATGCATTGGTGCACGGTAGCTAATTTCATTGTAAGAGGTTCTATGCGTAGGGGACCACACATACATTTTTGTGTGGGGTGAGGTAGCAACAAAAATATTGAACAAGGCCATAATATTGGGAAAACTTTAGTGCGAAGGAAGAAGAATGAGCGATGGGATGGCAAGGGTGCATGGATGGAAAAGGTGCGTAAAATTCATGCAGTTGGGAAGGTGGGTTGAAAGAACATGAAGACCACAAGAAGGGAAGGATCACACGGTATGACATGAGGTAGGAAAAATTATAGGGAACTACTTAGTAGATGATATAGAGGTTATGTACTTGACATGGATATGCGCATAAAGGAGGTCTCTGGTAGTCTAAGTGGTGTTAGAGAACCTAGAGGTTATAGCTACAAAGCACAAGAGGAGGTCATGGAAGTTGCTTTAAGTGAAGAAAACATTTTTATTAAAAAGTGACTTTAGGACATGTGGTCGGAGGAACTCTAAGGCATTGATAAATTATAAATAAGAGAAGGATAGTCATTTCAACTACCTTGCCTTAGAGAATTTCTTTTGTGCTCCCAAGCTCAAAGTGCGATGAGGGTTTTTCAAAGAAGAGTGATGTGAAGTACTATCACGAACTAGTGGAATTGTGTAAAGTTGTAGTAGAATCTATGACATAACATGGAGGGAAGAAGACAGTGGAGTGGAAAGGAGGTTGCGTGAGAGAGAAGTAGGGAAGTTGTTGAGTTCGGACAGTCAAAAGAAAGGAACATAACACCTAAGGCACAAAGGAGAGGAAAATAAAGATAACACCAAAGAAGGCACACACAAAGATAGTAGTGGTGTAAAAGGAGGATCCCGTGGAGATCTATTTGGGGATACAAGATACCCTCATAAAGTTATCAAGGCCAAGAAATGGAGCTCTAAGCTATATCGGTGAAAACTCCATGCGAGTACAACCATAGAATGACCGAAAACAAGAAGCTGATGTAGGTGGATCTTGTGTTAAACACTCCGATAATAGACGAGCTCGGGAACCCTAATGTGGAAGAAACATTAAAGAAATAAGCTGTAAAGTACTAGGGTTTTACAGCTATGGGAGTTATCTTTCTTTTCCAAATCCTCCCTTCCTTTCGGGTGGTCAATGTCATGGGTGCACGAATATTTCTTCTACTTTATGGGAAGGAAAATGTGGATCACAGGCCATCTGATTCAAATAGTAATAGGCCTGCAAAACACCAGAGAAGATATGACACTTGACTTATGTGTCATTTCCAAGATTGAGGGGCTGGTAAAGAAGCTAAACTATGAGAAGGGGTAGGGCACAAGTAATTGCAAATCTCCCAGATCCAGTGTTGAGATTCGCATCCCAACTCATTAGTTACAAGTTGGGGGCATTAGAGAGGTGGATAAACATCACCGTAGATGAACCTGAACATGGCTTACGGGGTGTCCAAGAGGGCACACTACAAATTTTACCAATTCATCGTGAATGGCATTATTTAAGAGGCATGAGTACAAAACAAGGTAGGAGCAAAGATAACTTCGGGCTCCATCTGCTACTAATCATGTCTGGGAGATTAGCATCCTAAATAGACCAGACAAGAACATTTGGGTTCACCCACTCACATACGCGTCCCATGCAATCCAATTCACACATTTCACCTATGATGGGACCATCTCAAATGCTTACAAGGCACGAATGAATATGTGGTTTGAGTGGTTGTGTGGAGCCTTTGAGAATGAGTGGTGCATCCCCCATGAGCTACCATAAGTTTTTGGTGACAAGGTAAAATTTTCCATCACCCAACACTTCTACCTAGCAAAGTTCATGATGGCTAAAGGAGATATGGGGCCATGGTGTAAGCTCCCCTTTGCATTCACTTTGTCAGATACATGAAGTATGCCATCAACAAAATTAAGGACATGTAGAGATTAGTTTTTGATGTAGACAAGGTGGATGTTGATGTCCACACGTTGCACGCTACATATAAGTATGGCACTCAACCTGCCTATGTTGAGGTTTTGGAGCTAGATTTCCTGGACTTACACCCACAAGTTAGTGTTACCATCAAGGGGTATGTCCATTGGGTGTTTGTGCAAGTACACCCCGAGACACAAAGAGGGATTGAGGTGGAGATTACAGAATCTCCCTTTCCAAAACCATGGGAGATGCCAATTCCCCCATGAAGTCGGAGGAACAAGAACAAGAAAAATAACAATAAAAATAATAAGAACAAGAAGGTAAGTTAGATACTTTGAGGAAAAGGAAGTATTATATGCACCGAAATAGCATCAAGGGCACCAACACTTCATAATAGAGTGACGCCATTACCTCATCACCGGGGAACAAGGGAGAAGAAAAAAAGGATGATCTTGAGGAAAAGTGATAGAAAATGTACTATGCATCAAGACCTACAATAGGCTTAGAGGAAGGGGAGGAAGAAGACACCATCACGTTCAAAGTAAAATTAGAAGCAGAGTTGGTGGGGTAGGAGGCTAAGGTGAAGACTGAAGATGCAAGAAAGGCATGAGAAGAAGGAGAGGTGCACTTGGTAGGGGTGGGAAGAGTCCAAAGTATGAGGCCGCTACTCTGCAGAACACCAACCCAAAGGAAGACAAGTGGAACTCCTTAACTATAAAGGAGGATTTGGGATTCACCCTTGGGGTGAAGAAGGAGAGGAAAAAGTTCAAGGGTATAAGGAATAAGTGGACACTAGTGTCCCGCACATGGACTTCGTGGATGAACTAAATAAGGTACTGCGTGTAAGATTTCAGGCCACCCTCCCACCGAAAATATTGCATGGTGGGACTTAATGGATCAAAATGGGGGTGTGCCTAGAACCAAAAAAATCTTAGTTGGGTTATGCATTGGCACGTTGAGGAACCTAATTTGAGGTCTCGATCATGATATTGAGACCATTCACCTACTGAAGAAAGGAGAATATATATATAAGGTATTGGATCCTAACCACCTTACAACCTTGATCTGAATACACCGAGTTAGATACACGATGTCTTCAAAGGTGATACAATGGAGTCTAGATACGGGGGCCTTTGTGTGGACCCGATCACGAAAATAAAGAGAAAGGAGAAAGAAATAGACATGTTGTGCCAAGGTTTAAGGGAGATCGAGGTGCGAGACAAAGGAGGCATATGACCGAGTGGTGCCCTCATGAAAATTATTCTTGGCCAATGTCCGACATTTGTGAGCTAGGACAGACAGATTACAAGGATGAGATGGAATATCTTGAGGACCTTGTAGGGATGTTACTCATTAACATCAAGGATGGCATGGGCCCAACATCTACATAACTCACATGATAAAAGGAAGAGAAAAAGGTCGTCGTTGAATCTCGGATCACTGAGCTGGAAGACTTGCTCTCCTAACTCAAGGAGGCAGATATACTAGCAAATAAGGGCTTCAACAATTGTAGGAAATGTGAGCCAATAATCGACGTGGGTGGGTAACTAAGGAGAAGGAATCCCTTGAAATTTTGTAGGAGACCATCCCCAATAACAAGGTAGAGCACACGTAGTTGGTAGTTAACACTATGGCCCAAAAAGAGAAGATCAAGACTAAACGCGAGAAGCTAGATTTCAAAATCGGTGAACTCGAGACTCCATCATTGAGCGGATGGATGAGTTCAAGGGTTTCTACGTGGAGTTAGGGGTGGCCATTAGCACATTAAAGGGAAATGTGGAGGAGATCATCCTAGACCAAGTGCCCGATGTCGTAGGGGACGCGTCAGGAAAGGCCTTATCAAAATTAAAGGCCTGGGAAAAATTGAAGGATGAGATAAACGTGGAATTTCCTGAGATCCTGCAATTGGCCATATAAGCACCCCCATTCTTTAATTATTTTCTTAGATTCTTTCTACCACTATTCTTTATTCCTTGGAATAACATTCTTACCTTAGCAAGTTTTGGTCAACAAGGTTGATATTTTGTTGGTTGGCGCAAAGGGTTGTCGTGGCATAACGCCATTTTGTGGGGTGATGTTAGACCCCTAAAAGTAACTAAGTACCTAAGGTGCGAATCCTTGTGCACACAGAGATAGGGCACGAAAGGAAAGTGCAAAATTAGTCCTCGGAGAGGCGTGAAGGGTTGTGCCGGGGTAGGATGGAATTAGGATTTAGCGAGTTTTGGATAAGCGAAAAGATACACATACGAAGAGAATGGAAAATTGACTAGATACGAGATGTGGATAATCTATGGAGGCTTGCGATCCAAGTAAAGAATATCCCAGGAATCATTACGGTTATCATGAAAGAATAAGGAGTCGAGGTTGCTTAAGGATTACCCGACATAAGGATGCTAAAGACACTCGATTGAAGTAAACACATGGCAATATCTCGGCGATTCCCAAGGAGTGGTAGAGAAATCATGAGAAGATTCCAGCAATCCTTCGTGGGTGATGATGGATAGTTAGAAGAATATTCACGGGACTTATTGTATTAGAGGATCATTTCTAGAGAGAAAGGGTGTGCGAAAAAGAGAGAGAGGGGGATAAGAAAAGGATTGTAATGCGTGTAACAGAGAGCTCTGTGATGAAAATAAATCTCTGCTACTATGTAAAATTCCATGGATGGAACTTCTTGATGCAATCTTAGCTATATTGTATGGACTTGTCAATATAATTAAATAGTTACGTAATACTCTTCGCAATGAATCTTGGTACGTGTCTTCACCTTTTGTTCACGTGTGTGTGTGTTACTAGTTTCCTCAATGTTATTTCATGGTTGATTCTACTATTAGATGATCATGTTAAATCTATGTTTGGAATACATCAACTAGGAGTACAAGCTTACATCTAAAATCCTATGGATAATTGCATTCATTCTCTGGTTATGTTGCATCATCATGTTGATATAGAAAATTCTCATGAAGCTCACATACTGGGATGGACTCGGTGCCTACGCGTGCCTCGGGTGAACTTCTAGGATAAGATAGGATGATATGTTGATGCACCTAGGATTAGTTGCTTAAATAAGTGGTGAGACTAGAGACTAAAGGGATAAACTCAAGATGAGAGAAAATTAGAAAAGGGAGAAGACGTGATGATTTCGAAAAAGGAAGACTCAAATGGGAAAATGAGAATTCAAGGAATGAAGCGAGATCAAATGAAGGAAGTGAAAGAAAAGTTCAAATGAGAAGTATTTTGGAATGAGTGAAAATAATGAGAAATCCAAATAAAAGAGATATAAGGATTTTCTAGAAGAGATGAATGAAGAGACCTAAATAAGGAGTATTTAGAAAGATTAAAAATATACAAAAAAAAAATCTAAATAAGGATTGCTTGGAAGAAAATGAGAAGATACAAAGGTGATAGAAGTGAGAGTGTAGAATACTACTACGAAAAGAAAAAAAAATAAAACCGAGAACAAAAAGAGAGGTTTTTTGTTTGTTTTTGGCCTTTACCTTAGCTTGGCTTGGACAATGTTTGGCTTCTAGGTGACTCTCTCAACTAGGTGTTAGCAATATACCTAAGTGAGTGTGGTGATATTGCTAGCTATCAGCTTTATTTTACCCCCTTTGAAACCTTGAGAAAATATCTTTCTTAAAATGAATGGCACTAGGGTCACCACTATTAGATATTCGTGACTCTAATATCACAATATTTTACTAGTCGAAGAGGGAAAATTTTACCCATTTTATTAATTGGTTCTCTCAATGTGCTAACTACTTTGGGGTTCCTATGGTAATCCTAACAATAAGTTTTATTGGTTATGCCAAGATACTTTCCATAGTTATGGTGGTTGGGCAATAGTCTTTTCAACCACACCTACGAATATTGTGTGTAGAAATTTTCATTTTATCTTATTTAGAGAGGTTCCCTACACACAAAGTATTATTAGTTTTCTTAGATCACAATCAAGGAAACTGCGGTTAGTAGTTTTGAGTGGTCTTTGTGATACTGATCTTGCAAACATGTGTTAGTAATTTTCTGAGGTGGAACAAAGAGAATTTGATGAAATACAACACAATCACATTTCTTATTCTCAAGATCGTTAGTAACAAGTGTGAGAGAAGAGCATACACGTGAAGTGGTGTGATTAGCTTCCCAAAAAGAAAAAATGACAATAACACGTTTAAAAAATTCACCAAAAAGCGTTAGTTGATGGTGCAAAGTGATTAAATGAAAAGCGAAATGGCTAAAAATTGATAACAAGTGGTCAAAAACTTCCAAGATCCCTAGATTCACAACTTTCATGATTGACGAAATGTTGGAAAAATTAAGTTAAATGGATCTTAAGCAAGTATATGTTTGATATGAAGTCTTTGACAATAGAGGAGATTGAACGAAGTGTTTAAGAGCCCTGCAAGATCAATTAGCACAATTAGTTCATGTGGGCATAAATATAAAAACAATGAAAGGTCGTAATTTCTTATGTTAGAAAACATAAAGTCCTAATTAGAGAAGTAATAAAGCTATTAATTAAGAAAAAAATTGTTTTTAAAAAGGCCTAAGGATTTTTTTGTGAATTGATTTCTTTTCGACAAAGACTTATATTAAAAATGTGGACGATTAATTGCTAATTGATGAAAATTAGCGAGAGGGTAAAATACAGGGGTCCTAATAAGTTTAAAGAACACAATGTAATTAATTGTACAAATTAAACAAAAACAATTTAATTAATCATTCCAACTAATTATGCCTCAACAAATAAAGCCTTAATTAAATAGATTAACTAATTAGGTAACAAACGTTTTAATGGATTATCGAATGAATCTTTAAACACATTACAAATTTGGATAACTATAACAAATTACAAATTAATTAAATATAAAATTAAGATATTAATGGATTAGACTAACTAATTAGGTAATAAGTTATCAAATTTGTGACCTAAGTTTAAACTATGGCTAATACCAACTAAACCTAGACTTTGAAAACCCTAAAATGAAACACATATACTTGTCATTTGCATTGGTATACGCTAATTTAGGTTATTTTTGGATGCAATTAAGATGTGTGAAGTTGTTTGCAAGGACAATAAGGGGTTAAGGCGTGTGGGTTCAATGTTGGGGAGAGTCGTATGGCCGAGGGAGGGCTCGATGTTGAGGGGGAAGATGTATCTAATTGTGTGGGGGATTGCTCCTAAGGGGTCTTCAAGTTGGTGTGTGGAAGGCATAGGGTGTGGCTAATTGGCTCAGCGCACCGGGCGAGGAAGAATGCAGGTGGGTGGGTCGAGGCTCGTGATTAGGCCACGAGGGATGGGATTAGGACTTGTGGTTGGGGGATGTGGGACCGGGACATTTGAGTAGTGTAGGAGTTTGGGGAGTAGGTTGTGGGTAGGGGGATTTGGCTTGGCAAGCCAACTCGTCGAGACAGGGGGTAGAGGGGAGTCGAGGTAACCAACTCCGGTTGGGATTGAGGATGAGATGAGGGGAAGAGGAAGGTTATAACTGGTTTTGTTATGTTTTGATTTATTTATTTAAATAAAATCATGTGTATATATATATATAACTAAGATCCGAACTTTTTTATAAATAGATCTAATAATAATTTTTGTAAATTAAGATTTGATTTTTTTAGTTTTTTTTTAAAACTAAATAAAATGTGATTTATTTTTATCTTGATGCAAAGTATGAAGATCAAGAAATGGAAAACAAAAAAATCAGATATTTGTAAACAAATAAACCTCAAATCTACGAAATAGATCAAATATTTGCAAACAAGAACGCCTGCAAAAATTTATATAAATAGATCAAAGGTCAGAATTTTTTTTATATAAACCATATTTTTGTTAGATCTGCAAAAAAAAAAAAAAGAAGTCACAAACTCAATTAAAACAACGAAGGAATAATTTTTTTATAAAGTTAATTTCTACTTCCCAGTGCTCCCAAAATGCCCCTATGCAAACACAACACAACAAACAACGCAAACACACTAAACAACAAATGCAAATTTGACAAAAACCAAACACAATGGTTAGTGGAATGTAAAGATCTATAATACAATATGAATAACAGATGAAATTAGAATGAATGAAAATGGGGTGCAAGTCCCATCAAGGCGTGCCAAAATGTGTGCATGGAAAAACTCAACTAAAACGAAAGACAAGTATTAACAACAACTACAAACCTTCCCATCAGTTCTCCCTTGCAAACCTCGAATAAGATCGTGGAAGCTTTTGAGCTTGTGTGATCTTGTGGATGCTCCTAATTTGATCTCCAAACGGATTTGCAAATGCTACAAGTGAAGTTCACAAGGATGCAATTGTCAAATTAGCATAGGTGGGATGCAATTTGCTCAAAGCTCCAAGGATCATTTTTACAAAGGGGATGACTTGTATTTATAGCTAAGGGTAGAGCCATGGAGGGTGGACCCTTAGAAAGGTGGAGTTAAAGTTGAGTTGGGAAGTTGAGTTCCAAGTTGAGTTAACTAGGGAATGAGGAAGTGTTTGTTAACTAGGAAAATAAGTGTATTTTCCTAATTAAGTAACTAGTTTAGTTAGCTACAATGTGCAACATAATCAATTAATCATTTATTTAATAAATGTTAATTAACTTAGCTAAAGTGTACTATGGACTAATTTAATTAATCCAAAGGGGGTGAATGTACTTAATTAATTAATTAGATTAATCAATCACAAAGGGGTGAACTAGGAAGTGAACCAAGATAGTATTGGGAACTAGTGTAATTTTTGGGGTGTCTACACCACTTGTGTAATAATTGCTAGAACTATATTTTGATGTGATTCGAAGAATACACTAACAATTTGAGAAGAGTATCTTGACAATTTTATTGAGGTTGTCCTTTTGATGCAAAATTTTATAACAATAAAAATCCTCAAATTTTCTCTTTATTTCCAATAACTATTTTCAAATTATATGATATAGTATATTATTCTATAACTTCTTTGTAATCAATTCTTACACTTGAAATATTTTATACTATTTATAATATTTCACTCATTTAAATTTGATTAAATGTAATTGCAATATTTATAAATAAGTGCATTGTATTTTAACGTAGAACAACACTCCCAAGTTTTTTTCCATTTGTTGAAGATTTTTGGAAATAGTGGACAAATATAATCAAGGTAGATTTTCCTAAAAATCTTGTTTTGATTTTATTGACGGCAATACCTTAAATATCATATAATCCAATCTATACGCATGGTTAAAAAATAATTATAGAGTTGTCAAAGAATAAGTTGGATACGTACCTAAAACAGCAAAACAAATTAATAGACAAAATAGAAGCAATCCACCTAAACTTATATTTCTTGTCCCACTCAAGATGCTCTCAATAATTATAGAGTTGTCAAAGAATAAGTTGGATACGTACCTAAAACAGCAAAACAAATTAATAGACAAAATAGAAGCAATCCATCTAAACTTATATTTCTTGTCCCACTCAAGATGCTCTCAATAATTATATAGGTATAATGTGTATTTGACGCACTTCTTAATTTTGAGCACCTCGGTCAACAATTTAATAATAATCAACCCAAATTGTGAGGTTTCATAGACTTTTACTTATTTTCCCACACTTAACATGTGCACAATATCTGTGAGATTAAATGGACTCGACTTGTTCTTGTAGACTAGACTTTTAATTTTACCTGACAAGAAGCATTATAGAGAAACCGGGTCCTACACTAGGCTGGTTATTCGTTCAGTGCCAGTGGAGTCTGTAGGAGAATAAAATATATTAATTGAAAGCCTCAGCATATGCGTCATTGATGGAGAATATTAGACGAGATCCATGCTTGCGGAATTGAATAAAATGATCCGTTGCAGATGGGCACCACGCAAGACACACGCACGCGCAGGAAAAAATGCTGCACTGCTCCATAATCAAACATTTTACTTTTCCTGCTCAACTTCTCGCGGACAGTATCTTATACCCATGTGATAAAAAACATACTTTTACTTTGACGAGGGAAAATTCGGCGACGAAATCACCTCGAACTTGAAGAATATAAAGATCTGTGGAAATCTCTTCAACCCATTCATAGAGATTATTGTGCAAGATGTCTGTCACAATTGTTGTGTGGGTAGTTGTAATATGCATTTTATTGATGAAGCGGCCCTACAGGAAAGGGCATAATTTTTATGGACCCAAATCTTATCCCTTGCTTGGCTGCCTCATCTCCTTCTGGAAAACCAAAGCAGGCTGTGCGAGTGGTACACAGATCTGCTCAGAGAATCCCCCACGCAGACCATCACAGTCCAACGCCTGGGTGCCATTACCACTGTGGTCACAGCAAATCCAGAGAACGTGGAGCACATTCTCAAGACTCGATTCGACAATTATCCCAAGGGGAAGATTTTCAAGGCAATTCTTCATGACCTGCTGGGCAATGGCATCTTCAACGCAGACGGAGATCTGTGGAGAATGCAGAGAAAGATTGCGAGCGACGAGTTCAATACAAAGTCGCTGCGGAATTTCATAGTTGATTCAGTGCAGACGGAGATTACAGAACGCCTGCTGCCTCTTCTTCTCCAGGCTTGTCAAAAAGGGAGTTTCGTAGATTTGCAAGACGTTCTGCGTCGATTTTCGTTCGACAACATCTGCAAGGTGGCGTTCGGAATGGATCCAAATTGCCTGGACCTCTCCCTTCGGCAATCCGATTTTGCAAACGCCTTCGATCTCGCCTCTCATCTGAGCTCCAAAAGAGCGCTGTCTCTCACAAGCTTGGAATGGAGAGTGAAGCGGGCATTGAATCTGGGCTCCGAAAGACTTCTGGCAGATGCCCTGCGTGTTGTTCACGACTTCGCCACTGAAATTATTCGTGGAAGAAGTGCGGAAGTTAATGATCTGTCGCCCCAAGACAAACCAGACTTGTTGTCGAGATTCGTGGCTCTCGCTAAAGACGACGTACTTGACGAACAATATTTACGAGATATCGTAGTGAGCTTTGTGTTGGCAGGCAGAGACACCACAGCTTCTGCGTTGACGTGGTTCTTTTGGCTGCTTTCTTCTCATCCCAAAGTCGAGGAAGCCATTCTCAAGGAAATCAATGACGAGTACGACAGTGGGTTGCAGGACTCGTACGAGAACATGAAAGGGATGCACTACCTGCACGCTGCACTGTGCGAATCAATGAGGCTCTACCTTCCTGTTCAGAATGACTCAAAATATGCAGTGGAAGACGATTTCCTTCCGGATGGCACGTTTGTGAGGAAGGCCAGCTGGGTGACTTATCATCCCTACGCGATGGGCAGGATAGAGAGCATTTGGGGCGCAGACTGCATGGAGTTCAAGCCAGACAGGTGGATGGAAGACGGTGTTTTTGTTCCGCAGAGTCCATTCAAGTTCGCTGTGTTTCAGGCTGGCGCGCGCATCTGTTTGGGAAGAGAAATGGCGTTTATCCAGATGAAATATATTTTTGTCTCTGTTATTCGTAGCTTTCGCTTAAGAGTGGATCCCCATCACAATGCGGAGTCGATTCCAAGTCTGAGTGCGACTATGAAGAATGGGCTGCCTGTTCGAGTGGAGAGGCGAGCGGCCTCATCATCGCCCGCTTTGTGATTTGCAATGTCTACTGTGTATCTTCATAAAATCATACTTCACGTATATGTAATGTACACTTGTGGAAACTATACATTTATTAAATATATGTAAATGTAACTATATATTTATTGAATATGATATGCAATAGAATTCTCAATATATGGATTTCAAAATCCTGTAAGGAATGGGTGATGCCTTGCACAATGTAAACTCCATATTTCGCCGCAGCGTCGTTTGCGATATGAGAAAACGAGAAGAATAATTGTATGTCTACAGGAGAGGGAGGAAACAAATATATTTTGTCCCGTAGTCTTTTGTTTTCTACTATTTAGCTTTACACCTCGGCTTAAAAATCTTATCTTCTTCCTGTTCCTTTTTGAGAGTTCGTCGCGATGGAAAAATTTGAAGCAGAGATCAGTCGGCGCCGACGTATGCAAATTCGGTAAAGATATTTTCGTTTGCACGACTTCTTTCGAGGATTAAAAATGTGTTACAAGACAAATGGATTCACCAGCCATTGATCTCTGCTACTCGGTCAATTATTTTACATTGATGAGCTTCATATTATGTAGATCAATACTTTCATGTCAAACTATATTTGATTGACACCTACTTTGGTGTACATTGAAATATTGCACAAGGATATTTTAGATAATGATGGGAGATAATCACAGAAAAATGATCATCTGGCTTAAGAAAATTACAATGTAAATTGTCACTTTTTGGAACAGTTTACTAAGCAAGAAGAAAATTACAATATTATGAGAAATTTCAGCACATTAAATTGTCGTTTTTTAAAAGCAGTTTTCTAAGCTGCATAAAAGATTACTATTTTACAAAGAAATTTTAGCACATTAGAGAGTTAATTTTCATAGGAGTTTTCGAGTTGCAAAAGTCTATAACACCGCATTTTAGTTAAGTGGATATTTTGCTTTCGGACAACGGGATTCTAATAAAAAATTGGAAAAAATGTAGAAAAGTTGGTCTCGACAAGATGGTCGGGGTATTATCAACCTCTTCTCTAGAAAGCTCTCTTATTCTTAAGTGGATGTTGAAAAGTTGTTATTAGTTTTGTTTTGCTAAATAAATAAAATTCTTAATAGCATGATTGTTATGTTGAGTGGATGTTAAAGTTACTCTCGTTTATCTTTAAAATTAATTATAATATTATTAGTTTCTCTTTAATTTTAAGACAAGTTTATCATTGTAATTTAAAGAGGATATATGATATTTCTCTCACAAAAATTGTGTTTTTCTCTCTTATCCACTTGTAATAAATTTTTATTTATTACTCTTGCACATTCATGCATATAAATGTAGCATGAAAGAGTCACTTTATCATAACACAATAATCTTTAACACTTAGTGTATTGTGATAAATATGTGGATGTTTTGAGTTATAATATGAAGTCAATATACCATCTTATGATTAACCACTTATGTTTTCCCATCTACTTTGTTGGTGAGCTTGGTTTCCATTATGGACCATAATTATATAGACCAAAATGCACTAAGAAACATGTTATATATGTCTAACACAATGATCTTTAGTAAACCAAAGTGGAAACATACATGTTCATAGTAGAGTCTCATAGTGTATTTGGATTTGATACCCATTGCATAAAGCACATCCATCTTCGAAAACCGTTGATGACAACAAAACATGGTCATGATCAAACCCCGACATGAAATCCATGGAGACAGATTCCAAAATGAATCAAGAATCAATAATGGTGTGTAGAGCCCTAGTTTTTGTTAGATGGGTTTTCTCTAGTGCACATCCTATGCATGACCTTATATGCCTACTCACACCATGATGAAGATTCAACAAATTTAGAAGAATGCTTATAACATTTCCATTCTTTTCAACCGAGAAGTGTCCTACAACTTAACTATAATGCACCTCCCAAATTATCTAATGTTGTTCTATTATTATAACACATAAATTTCCCAAGTTATACAACCAACCTTTTTGTAGCATGTTACGTGCCCGATATATGATGAAAAACAAAAGGTCAATGGCTCCTCTCATGTGGGTTGATCTTTCGCCTCAATGGATTTTGGCCAATCCTTCCAAAGCTTTACAAATGGATCACAATGCAATGGAGGCCTATTCTAAAAGGTAAACTAGAAATTTACCCATATGCCAAGGACATTTTATAGTTGTTTTGAATTGCATCGATGACGATTGGAATTAGGTTTTCTAAATACATGGGCACCGATTCTATAAAATTTGAATTTTAGTATGATTCTAAGAGTACAACAATGCAATAAATGAAATATATTGAAATGTAAATGCTAAGTAATTTATTTGATATTTTATATGAAATAAAATGAAAGGGGAAAAGTACTTACTTGACTTGGACTTACCTCGCAGTGATTTGGGACTGAATAGAGTGATGAAATGGCAGAACAAAGTGTCGCAACAAAACTCGAAAATTGCAAATGAGGTAGATCCGCCGGCCCAGGGCACCGGGAAGGATGAAGGGGCCTAGGGTACCTCGCTGCTCTGTGGAATAGCTCGGAACTTGATCCTGGTATGGTTGTTAGGTATTTTTCGTACTTCACCTTTTGTCATGTTAATGTCGCACTTGCTTCGTTGATGTCACCGTAAACCTACAAAACCCCACAAAAACATCAAACCCTAAAAATAGAAAGATGTATATGAAGGGTTCGGGACTATCCTTAGTGACCACAATGGTGGACTTACAACTAAGTTGTAATGACCTCCATTTCAACCCCTAGCCACTTTTTTCGAGAGAACATGTAAGTTGTGCAGACCTATCGTTTCTTGCATAACACGACAAACACATTATTTGAGATCCCTATGCGTCAACCATGAGGAAACCCGGGGTAAAGTTGTAATTTAGTTGTAATTTAGTTGTAATTAGATATAGGCGGTGAGTGTAGAGTCGAGATCTACTTTGCGTGACAATGGTTAAGTGGAGTTTGTACTCACATAATAAAATAAATAATTTTTTTCCCGGAACTGTTACATTATCGGGAGGAAGCTTCTAGGTGGAGGATGCATGCTTATTATTTTTCTCGAGGCTCCATTATCTGGATATGGTCTTGATTCGTATCCCCGAGAGGGATTTTTCGTGAGTATGGATCTAGAAGGGATTTGGATCCTCTTTAAAAACTAATCAATATTTGGGCATACGTGATACAAATCTTTATGCTTCAGAGAGCAAAATGTCTTCCTTCTACCACTTTAATGTTATATGCAAAGAGAAGAAGATTGAGACCGAGTATGCACCTCATTTGGTTTAAGTTCTAGCCACGTTGGTTTTTCTTATTTTTCTTCTTACCATATATGCTACATGTAATCAACCTTTGCAACACGTTTCCCTGCTCTTTATACTTTATTTTGAGTATTTTTTTTTTTGTATAAGACATTGAAAACACCCTTTCCTACTATCCCACACATTGTCTCTCCAAGATTTGTCTCTTTCATTTTTCCTTTCGTGAAACCATTTGTTTGTTCAACCACGCCAACACATGAATGGAGGCAATTTTGTTTTGTCTTTTATTTAATCTATACATTTCTAGATAGGTAGTTTGCATCGGGGATTTTTTTAGAGAAGGAAGGGATGTTTTTTCTATTTAAACGAATGTTGAGACATTTTGTCTAAGGAGAAACAAGAACTTAATGGATATTTTGACCACAAGGGGGTGTGAAAGGAGCAGATATTTGTGTCCACAACATTTTCCCAATGTTCCACCTTCGTGCATCTCTATAGAGGCTCATTTGGGCAAGCCTAAGGACCATTTATGGTTTCTATTTCTTCGATTGGCACTTAGTTACTTGGCAAGTGTGTGGGGTTTTGAAAATTAGAAAGAAAAGACGAGTGCCTCCTCATGGAGCTTCTATGTTGTCTCGCCAAATGTAACCATCATGTGTCCATGTGATTTTTTATTTACAAGTGTCGGAAGATATCTATTTAAAATGTGGAAATGTGAACTTGGCACGTGAATTGTTTGACAAAATGCCCTGAAGGAATGCAACATCATAAGGCATGTTAATTGTTTGTGAGAATGCATTAAAAATGGTTTCATGGAATGCCATGTTGGCTGGATATACATAAAAGGATTTGTGGAAAAAGGCGTTGGGAACTGTAAATGAATGCAAGTCACCAACCTAAAGTGAGGATGAAAATCCCCATGTTGTTTTCCTCCAGAAAATGTCGAATACAGGTATGGTTTTCCCCTTTTCGCTTGCACTAAATCTTGCTTCATCATTTCTAGATTTTTAAAATTAAATGTTGAATGATAAGGAATGTAATCCCAACAATTGACAAAAATCTTACCTTGATGTGATCTCTTAAAAAAAAATTAAAAAAATCTCAAAAGTCATTCACATGGAGTGTCACACCCAAATGTACCGCAAAACGAAACTCTTTGCATGACCCTAGTAACATGGAACACCTTAGAGAACCTTATCCGAGTTGTCTAAAATTATTTATCACTCTTTCAAGTCGTATTCCTAAACCCTCTTAGCTCATCAATCACTTATGATTACATGGTTGTTTTAATAAAACACGATTGGTTCCACCCTATTCTCTCTCTAGAAACGCATTAAGCTACGAATTGTCTTTTAGCTTGAGTATAAAACGAAAACCACTACTCTCTCACCCTAGATCTGCCAACAAGAGGATCATAAACCACCTTCATAAACTAGTTTTACAAGCGGGTTTTGGGGCCCACTGGTCGCTATACGACAAGAGTTGTTGACACAATTATGATAACTAGCCCAGAGTTGTCCTCGCTGAACTTGAGCTCTAGGGGAAACCCCATATTTGAGAAGAGCCAAAGGCTCGATTAATCAATCATTCATTCAACATAACATTCAATAATATGAGGTACACATATAATGTCGTAATCAACATCACTCAACAAACCTCGGTCATGATGAATTCTTTATATATGGGGGAGTAAGTGGGAATCATAAAAATTTGTGATCGAAATTAACATGAGAGTATTTAAGACCCAGTTTGTAAGCACTTTTGTTGTTTGGGTCAGTTTTTCTCAACTTGCTACTTTAGCTCGAATCTCCTTCTAAGAGTCTCGTTTGACTTCTAGCCACATGTGTGACCTCATAATACCATTGTAATGATATGTAAAATTTTATTCAATCTTTTATCTTGTATAAATGAATTTTGAAATGTATGGTGATTTTCTCTCTCCACCCTATTCTCTCTCTAGAAATGACTAAGATACTTGATTGTTTTGAAACAAACGTAAATGAATTGGGAAACATGAATTGGTTTGAAATGAAATGATAATGGACATGAAATGAATTTGGGTCTTCTATATTCTCGTGAGATGCACAAATATATATAGATTTTTTTTTATAAAAATTTAAAATATTGGTGAGAAATTTTGAATAGAAAATAAAATGTCTCTTAACTTTCTCTCTCATCCTTACTCTCTCTCTCTAGAACCAAAATATTAAGTGCAACAATGAATGTGAAAGCGTGAATGCATGAGAAAACAAAATTTTTCTTCTTGCAAAGGCTCGATTAATCAATCATTCATTCAACATCAATAATATGAGGTACACATATATAGGTAAATGACATCTTAAAGTAAGGAGTCAACTCTATCTCTCTCTCTCTCTCTCTTCTATTTAACCTAGAATCTCTCTAAGAGAAAATGTTAAAAATAATAAAGGTGTGGATTTTATGCTTGATTGTAGGGGATTTCCATACTTAGTCCTAAGACCGATGCAACGTTGGTTGCATGTACGAAAAAAGGAGTAGTAATACCTAAATTAGTGTCTTTTATTAGAATTTTATTTGAAGGCAATGTAATTGTTTAGAATATTTCAATGATATTTTTATGAATAGAATGTATTATTTTCATTATTTCCATGATGAAAATGATAGTGTTGTGTATTGGGAAAATGTATTTTTTTGTACATAGTAATTGTACTTTTACCTATTTAACGAATGTTACTCTTAGTTGTAATTGTATATTATGTTAAGTAAATGGATTTGATTGTATTATGTACTTTGGAAATAAATGTCAAATATTCCTTCTTTTAGTGTCAAAATAAATATAGGAGGATGAAACTAGAACCTTGTCATTTAAAATGTTTATTGTAGCGAAAATTATGGATATGATTGTGCTAGTAAAATTATTAGCAAGTAATTTAAAATGACGTGTTTTTACCTATCTGCTAGTGTTGCAATGACCTAGGAAATCACTTAATCTTCAAATAAAAATATCAACTTACATTGTGTGTGTTTTCATATTGAGCGGAAAGTGACCAAACAAACATATAGCTCAAAATATTTACCTTTGTTGAATGTAATGACCCTCTCTAGTAAGCTCCAAGTTAGGCTAGCTCCAAACATCTTTCGTAGTCTTAGAGACATAGAGGTATTGTATGTGTTTGTGTATTCCTCCCTAGAAACCTAGTTGAGAGCATTCACATAGGTATGAAAGTGTGTAAGATTCCTTAGTGCGAGGCATAACATTGTTTTAATGGCATACAAGATGACATGTTGAGCTTGAAATCTCATGGTTGTTTTTAGAGACTAAATAATGTTAGAAGTGGAATGTAATGAATAAGTGGGTGGGACCACAAAGATAGTTAGGTTGTGCATTATTTCACTATTAAGTTTTTAATTGTAAAGGGAAAATTTAGTTTCTTTCCCTTGTTTGGGAATGTACCCTTGTGATGTCAATCTAATAATTTCAAGGTTCATGGAGATTGCTTGCAACATATTAAATCTTTGTTATGAGGTGAAGTGGACATGATTTGATCCATGTGAGAACATGTGAATAAGAAAACATAGTTTCCCATTTAAGACTCAAAACTAAAATGTGTACTTTAGCGTCATTGGGTCATTGTCTTGGTTTATGTCATTTGAGTAAGACATTGATGTGTACCCTATGTTATCATGTTGTCTATGTGGGTCCATGATTATGTAAGTGTCTTATGTGATGTTGATATTTCTATTTGATCCCACGTGGTGTCATATTATGAGCAAGTGAAAAAAAAAAAATATTATTCGAATAATTTTCTTTGTTGTATTTGTGTGTCAAATTTGTGGGCATTACATAAGCGTTGCACTATATATCACACCCAATGTAGTTTTATGTGCTTGTGTGTGCAATAATGTGCCTATGGTTCCCTAGCATCAATGACACAAAGATAATGAACAATAACTAGATAAAATTTAAAATGGTGGATGGAATATAATGAACTCCCCTTCCTATACAATGTGTGATGTAGAATAGTGCCCAAATGTAGTCCCTTGTTCTATGTAGATAGCTATCCCTTGATAGAAATAGTCCACCCATAAGGTAGTGTGTATGTTGTGTTTATATAGGGATATCTTGCTCAAATTTTGACACTAATGACCGACATGTTGACTAGTACCTAGGGAGATGAGAGGGAAAATTGAAAAGACCGACCTCGAATGTCTAAAATAAAACCAAGTATGACAGGGACCAGGGTGCCTAGAAATCAAGACTAGGGCACCCTAGGTGCCCTAATCCCTCTCTAAGCACCCTAGTCAAAGACTAGTGACAACACCGAGTGAGTACTAATGAGATATGGATCCTTGAGTTCTTATCGGAACCGTATGCAAGTCGTGACAAATGTGCAAGACAGACAAGAATAAAGACCAACAAGATAGATGAATGGACTATGGAATGGGTCATCAGTGAATACTTTTCTTACGTAAGATCCATATATAAAACAATATACTTGGTGATATAATAATAGTAGTAAGTGCATGATTTTATGACTACATTTGCCCCCACTTTATGTTGGTGTGTGAGCTTGCACAACATAAAGTAGTTAGAGATGCATACCAGAGAAAATTTTGGAGAATCCCATGTTGTAGAATAAAATGTAGATTTGTTAGAAGAGTGTGTCAAATGAGAACATATAGCATGACGAACCATGGATTAACGTGTTGATTTATGCAACATAGCGAGATATGTAAAACCATGGTGAAGTGCACTAAATGAGAGTGATGATTGTGATGTTGAATGATTGATGATTTCAAATTTTGTATGATGATGATGTGATGGGGTAGGGAGTGATCAGCTCCCAACTCGATTGTGTGTGTATGAAAAATCAGGGGATTTGGGAATCCTGCCTCCAGAGGAAGAGTGTAGGGAGAAAGGTGTGTTATTCTCCAACCTTTAACTACATCCTCAAAAGATCTAGTCGCTGCAGATGGACACAGATAAAATTTTCAGTGATTTTGGATCCAAGGATTTAGATCAAAACAAGTTGACCCATATAGGAGTAGTATAGGAAAGACAATGATGTCTCACTACCCCAAACCAAGGGTGTCATTTTGCAAAGAGTGTGATGGGATCCATGTTTGGTCATCCGGAAGAAAACCCAAAATATATGATGGCTTCTAAGTCAGGTCATCTGGAAGAAATGTGAAATGTAGAATAATTTCCCATGTTAGGTCATTTGGGAAAATAATGAATGTAACTCCCAAGTTAGGTCATCTGGGATGCCGCATGTAACTCCCAAGTTATGTCATCTAGGAGGCCGACATGTTGTATTGTATCGATTAAATAGTGTCATTTTTATTGTTAGAGACTTGAACATATTGATTGGTTGATTGATTATTTGTTTTGATTGTTTTAATCATTGAGAGATTTTATGCTTGTTTCCCATAGGTTAGGTCATTAGGGGGAATTGATAGAAAATGATGAAATGTCGATGGTGTATTAGTAAATGTTTGAAAATGAAAAATTATAAGTGTTGAATGACCACGTAGTGGTGTTAGGTTAATTATAAGATGACCCCAATTTTATGCACCCCTTTTAGCAAAAGGGAAATTGATGATAAGAATGAACACCGAGTCAAAATTAATCACGCAATAGATAGTGTATGATAGATATCACCAAAATGTGGGTAGATTGGGTGAAAGGAAATGTCGGGGAGAAATAATGTGTATGTCATGTGTAGGATAGGATGGTGGGTGGAATTCTAAAGAGAATGTAGCAAACAAGATAAAAATCGAGTGAAAATGTTTAAGATATTAGCCAAATCGTGTGACATGTATTAGTTAAGTAATGGATGTGAAGTGTGACCTTAGTAGAGTGAATAAATAAAAGTGAATATAAATCGTAAGGTGAAAAATGATTTTTCAACTCCTTTTTCTTTTACGCAATGTGAGAGTGAGCTCTGAGTGTGTAAGGATGGCACAAGTTAGAGCACTATGACCTAGCCATTTTGAGATGGTAACGACCATCGTGGAATCACATACAAAAATGGAGTTGGTAAGTGTGTTTTTTAACGGTGTGTGCGTAGTTGTTTTTGGTGATTTTTTTACGAAAATGTGCCTTTTATTTTTCTCGGCGTTTTGAACCTAGAAAAAAGCAGTTAACATGATATTAACCTTTAGGACAAGAGTGCCCAAACTTTGGTGTTGGTGTCTTGCTCATGGGCACCCATGTCCGTAAAGTGTGAATTCAGTCCAGAATAGTGTAAATGTGAAGTTTGATGTGTAGTGATGTCATAAGTAAGAATGTGTGTTTCTATATGGTGTTTTTGGTGAGAACATTTGTCAAGTGAAAAATTAGGTGTCTCCACCAACGTTCATGGGGCTATACCCCTGTGCATTCAACGGTAAAACTCCCATTATTGAATGCAACTAATCCTAATCCTATATAAATGTTGTGGGTGGCCAACTTGGTGGGGGATTACATAGGGAAACTCCACTGAACCCATGGAAAAGATATTGTATGGGGTATAAGGGAGGAAAATCACAACAATGAGGGGAAGGAGATAAATTAGGCAAGGAAGATTACTTCGTGAGTAGATTTGAGCTCACAACCAATAACTGGAATAGTTTCACATTCAATATAGAAGAAAGCAAAAATAAAGCTAGCGAGATCTATAGTCATTTATTTACCCTTAATACCTTTTTCTAACCCCAAGCTCACCCAAGGCATGTGTGGGCACCGAGACCCTCTTTTATGTGAGCTTCGCAAGAAGGTTCCACCATTAATGAAGCATTATTTACGTAAACAAAAGTGCATTCAAGGTTACTTTAAAAGGTAGAAGATGTAACTAACATATCTACATATTAATGCATCATAGAAGCTAAATAACATTGTAAGAAAAATAATGAACTAAATCTGAGCCATGATAGTCATATAACATGAGGGTTTACACCCATAAACAAGATATACGAAAAAAACATATATATATATATATATAATATATATATATATATATATTAATTTGAAAGAGTTAAGTAGCCACATTATAGTCAAAAGGGTCATCTCAGACCATACATATTAAATGATAGAGACTTTTCTCCTGCAAACCTTTTTGATATGAGATCCTAACTATACTTTTCCCATTTTATCCCTTGTTACATATCCCAAAGTACCCATACCTATGTTTATGGCATCCCTTACAATCATTGGCACTAAGTAATTTAAACCCTTAGCATTTATGTAGCACTTCGTTACTCTCCTTCTCTTTCTCTCGCATTCTCTATGCATTCTCTCCGTGTCCCTATCTCTAGCCCAAGCATCTCTTTATATAAAATCAGCACCCACCATCATGCATTCTTTTTAGTATATCGTGTGCCAAGTTTTGATGTGCTCCTCCATTGGTGAATGCTTATCCCTTCGCAAACCCTCCACTCTCGTAATGATGTCTCTAGGAATATTCCTTGCATGGAATATCATTTTCTTGGACTCCAAGGTTCCAAGATGGCACCTTATCCACTCATCACTCCTAGTCAGTACTCGCACTTTTCCTCAAGTGCCTATAGCATGCCAAATATGGATAAGTCCTTTAAACCCATGTTTTTCCTCCCGCACATGCCCCGACTTCTCCTAAATCCTTCTTAAACCCCTTTGTCCTATGCACTTTCCCCTTATTTCCCCTTTTAGTGCAAAATCACAAAGCACTCCCAGATGATTTCTACAGGTCTTCTTTTCTAAGGTAGAGTCATCTTGTGTGATTGCATAACATGGGACCATCTCTCAAGTTTTGTAGGACTTGCGGACTTGAGATGGCCATCCGGAGAAAGCCGACTTCTTCTTCCTAATCCTAATGCTAAACTAATTCTAAAGAAATGTGACTATCTACTCATAATCTAACAATGCCAAGGAGACAAGAGAGAGAGAGAGAGAGAGAGAGAGAGAGAGAGAGAGAGAGAGAGAGCATGAAAATAAAGAAATCCTACACTAAAAAGGTGATAGCACCAAGAAAAGGGAAGTGTTGGTCACAATCTCAACTACCTGAAGTGGAGAGAGGTGAGAAGAGGAGAGGGTGGACAAGATGCACCACAGACTAGAGATATATTTCACACAGAACACCACTTCAAAACCCATTAAACACATCTCCCAGGACCTGCAAAAAACATCAGAATATGCACAGTATACCCTATAATGATGAGAGGTGAGGAGAGATAATAAAATAAGCAAAGGATGGACAGATGCATCACAAAATAGAATTTATTGCTCCAAAAGTTCACACAGTACATTGTTAGTGAGCAAGAGGAAAGATAATTCTATTACAGAACCATGAAAGGAGGTTCAGACTCCATTTTTGAACCTTGGGAAGAAAAAGAGGGGGACAGAGAAGAAGAATGAACAACAACCTTTACAATGAATCATGCCCCTGTATTTATAGATTTGATCGGAGAGAAGAAACAGAGAGAGAAGTGGGAAAAGTAGGTTTAAGCTCGACCACCACTGTTAATGCCTTTGATGAAATATGCCCCAAATCCATCTTTACTACACGACTCCTTGATTTGGCACCTTGAAGGAAGAGAAAACAACAACAATAGATCAAATCCGATCTGGTTGTTGAGACAGATGGATCCTGCATTGAAGGCCCAAAGATGTTTCCTCCATTTTCCTTTACCTAACCTCCTCAAAAATTAAAGTCTCAGACCTCCATGGCATGGGCAAGGCCGAGATCTTTTCAACAAAGCATGAGATTTGCAATATTTCGAGCCCTGAGTTGAATAATATGCCCCTTCAAAGTTTGTATCGGGTCCATATAGGAGGGTGGGAAAATAACTTGAAAAATGGGTCCCCTTTTGACATGTGTAGTGCCCACTTTCCTTTGGCACCTTTTATTACTGATCATGATACTGTAGACTATGACAGATATTTTAATAGTTTGATTTAGTATGGTGTTAGATGTCAGATCTTGGATTATTGTTGAATCTGATTATATATAATGCATGGTGATTATTAGAGACACTCATGTGTGGATGATGATATACTATTGGCATGGATGTTTAATGGAAGTTATTTGGATGTGTGATTTTGGAGATTATGAATAAACCTAGAAAAGGAAAAAAATTATTTGATGATGACATAGTTGTCGATATAAATTGTAATTAATTTGTTTGATTTCCTTGATGACTGTTGTGATTCATATGTATAGATGATTTCATGATTATATTATATATTCATTTTGGATGTTCTGATATGGCCATGAGGCCGAAGGAGGTATTTGTGTTTTGTAGGTTTAAAAATATCACAACAAAACATCGAGGATTGGAGACCAACCAAAATGGAATTCTGGGTGAATTCAACACGGTCACCATGGCAACTTGTTTTGTGTGTGTGTTGTATTTTGTTAGGGATTCCCATGGGGGGGATTACCTTTACATGTGACCGTGGGTTTGTGTATTTTATTAATGTGTTTCCTTTTATTATTGTTGTATGTATTTTATTAAGTAATGTGTTCCTTTCCTTTAAATTAATTAAAATTGTGATGGATTAATGTGGGAATCATATAGTTAAACTTTAAATAAATAAAATTGGGATATGGGAAGTAATTATAAGAGTTGATGGCTATTGTATTTAATTTTGTAAGAGCTTGTGTAAGTCAGATTTGGAGTATGAAATACTCCACCTCCATGGAAATTCGAATTTGACCTGGGGGCTGTTTTGGAGACTTGTGGGACAAGTAAAACTTGTCCCATGCCTCTAAATTTATTATACCAACCATACTTATGGATGGAGATGTGATTTGTGACTTTTAAATGCATTTTATTCATCATGTTGCTTGTTTTGGATTGCACTCTCTTACATTTTATTAAATAGTTGTCCCTTGTGGTGTGGGCTCTTTTGGAGTGTGTAAGTTAATTTGTCATTTCATTTATTGTGCTTAGGAGAATGGAATTTTGTCTTTTGTGTTTGAATTGGAGGATGTGTGATGTGGCATCCTACATGGATCCACATCATCCTCTTCTCTCCCTCTTCTATTTAATTCAAACTCTCTTCTTGTTTTGGGTTGTTGAACCTTTTTGCATTCTTCCTTGGGGTGCATTTTCTTGTAGGAGCTCTGGTTTTTGAAGGAAGTTTTGAAGATAGCTTTGCATGCTTGGGAGATTTCTATTTTGTACTGTGTTTTACATGCATTCTCAAAGTGCATTTTTACGTGATTAGAGCTCTTGTTGATTTGGAGGAAATTGGAGAGCATTTGATACTTTGGCACTGCTATTTTGGGACTGTGTTTTTGACATTCAAAGCTTGTTGTGTGGAGAAAATCCTTCCATGGAGAGGTAGGAGTTTATTTCTTCCTTATTGCTATTATTTTCTTATTGTGTTGTGTGTATGGTGCATGCATTGTTTTATTTGTTGGCTGGTTGGGTAGACTGCCTTAGGAATGGTGTAGGAGAAGGCTATGGGGAATTCTTATGGGGGGCAGGGGGGGGGGCATAAGGGAAATGCCATGGGCATTACAATTTTGTGGAGGGAGTTTTGGGTAAGGATCCACCATGGAAAGAAATATCTTGCATTTCTTACTTGTGGGGGGCATAAGGGAAAACTTGTGGGGGGCATAAGGAGGGGTTGGGAGATATAAGGTTTATGGGTTATGATATGTTATATTGGTAGTATGATTTTTTGGTGGATGCCCAATTCCCAATTAGGAGGCATAAGTAGCTTCCCCATAGTCCTTGCTCCTTTGGCTTGCATGATCAAGCCTGAGTTGTGATTGAATGTTTTTATATGCAGTTGTGAACTGTTGTTTGCTTTTGGTGTTGCTTTGTGTTTTAAAAAGGAAAATGTGTATGTGAAAGAATGTTGTGTGTGGAAGCCAGTTGTTTCCATGGTTGAATTACACCTTTTATTGCATCTTGTTTGGGGCTTGAGGCCAATGATGAAGGAAGGCTTCTCCTTTCATTGGATGTCTTGGTTGGGTGGAGAGCATTGCCTTTCCCCCTCTTTGTTGTGATAAATTTGGAGAAAAAAAGAAATGGAGCATGTTGTTGTTTTGAGCAAGAGGAAAATACAGTTTGACAGTCCCTTCTTGTGAGCAAGTTTATTGTATCCCTTCCCACTTTGATGTGGATGAATTGTATAATTAATTGCAATAAGAAAATACTTGTATTGATGAAGAAAGATGTATATAATTTGATTATGGAGTTAGGTATTCGAATTGTAAAAGACATTTAATTTTTGTTCTGTTCATTGGAAAGAAATGGAATTCTATTATTGCTTTCAAGAAATGGAGGAATGTGAAGATGTAAAAGTTTATAAATGAAGTCAATAAAGAATTGCAAGTTCATCCCTTGTATTGCATTGTTGTGATGAAATGAGAATATCAAATTGTGATTGGAAGTTTTGTTTTTGCAAAGGAAAGAAAATGCGTATGAAGGAAGAATGTTGCTTATTTCTTTTAGAGAAAAAAATATGAAATTGAAATCAGAATTTCCTCGAGTTTAGAATAGTTGATTTAAGTCATTTAATTGCATTTGATTTGTCTAGAAACTATATGCCACACTTAAATGATAAAATTGACAAATAGATCCTTTAAAAATTTGATCACTGGCATTGTGACTTTTAAAACTGGTAATTCTAAATAAAATGCACAGTTTGAACTAGCACTTAACAATCTACCTAGAAACCTTAAAATCCAACATGATATACTAGTAAAGAACTCAAATCGACAAGAAGATTTAAGAGAATAACTTGAACCATTGCAAATTCGAGCTTAATCTCCTTCTCAACCATTTCCTGTCATTTGTTGGACAAAATCCCAAATTGGAATCAATTGTACAAAATTGACTTTCCTAAAACACTCTAAACTCTCCCTAGACCAATCCTCCATGTCTGTTTGACATGTTGAGTGAAGGAGGAGATATAATTTAATCAAAATTGAAAGTTGGAAACTTGCTAGTTGGCTAATTAAAATCCTGTAGATCCTTTTTACAAAATTGATCCCTTAAACTTCATCAAAAAGTAAAATTTATGTTTTTAGTGCAAAGAGGGCATCGCGATATTTCCGAAAAGTGCTTGTTTTCCCAAAACCGAGCTTTCTATCTCAAGTTATGGCACTTTGAAGTTTTTGTGCCTTGGGGGGAAAATTTGGGGAAATTTTCCAAGCATGGCCCGCAACCCAAAAATTTCCCTTCATCATTGCCCTTAAAAAATTTCAAAAATTTTGGCTCAGGAAAATTTTCATCTTTTTCTCTGGCGGCCCGCACCCAATCAAAGGCTACCACGTGTCCTCACGGGGCAGCGGCGGAGGCACGGTAACTTTTTGCCCTTTCATTTTTTTGAAAATTTTGGAAAAATTTTCCATTTCGCCCCACCGGCCCGCATGACCAATCAAAGGTGCCACGTGGCACCTGGGGGTGGTGGTGGAGGTTCAGGAGAAATTTTTCTTTTGCACCACATGGGGAAAATTTTCAAAATTGCCCCGCAACCCACCAACCCACCAAAGGAGATTTCCCCTCCTCTTGACACGTGTCCCCTTGGGGAAAATTTGATCCCAAAACTCGCTGGACCATATCTTGAGTTCCCAAAGGAGTTAGGAGGACTTCTTTATATCACCGAAAAGGTGAGAAAATTTCCTATCCATTGGGAATGATTTAGGTAAATTTTGAATAATTAGGTATGAGAAAAAAATTTAAACTCGAGCCTATTAGAGTGGGTATGGTAGTAAAATTGCTCCATGGACCTAACTGAAACTTATAGCCCTAAGTTTTGGACCTTGTGACCTCTGAGAGTTGTTTTTAAGGGAGAAGTTTGTCCCAGTGAAATTGAATTTCTCTGGAACCTATTAGTGGCAACTTTTGCTTTGCAACTTGGTGGTAGACACTCTAAATCAAGTTCTGGGAGTGGGTAAGTGAGACCTTACTCTGTTGATTTTAAGTATGTATTCCTTTCTCACTGCAATTAAACCATGCTCTAGTCTTGACCTTGTGGAATTAAATACCTAGGGTATTTAATTGTTTTGGGTCCCTTAACCCTAAAATTTTTAATCAAGGAATATTTAGCTAAATGTCAATGTAATCAGTAAACAAAGTAATCCCTAGAGAGATTTGAGCTAGGTGTGGACTTATTGCACTTGTTGCTCTATAATGTGAAATCAGTAATCATTATAATGGGAAAGGTTATCAGTTGAATTTAATTGTCTTTGAGACTTTGGTTGTCAACTCCTAGCCCCTTAAAAAAATTATTTCATAATTTTCTAACTAAACCTAGGTGGTTCATGGTTCTCAAGTGGGTTGTTTTAACCTGGCATTACACTTGGTATCAGAGCAGTGGTTCAAAAGCTTGGGCCATTGGGCACACTAGAAAACTTGAGACATGAACTGTAAACCTAGCACACTTTTGAATCTAAGAAAACAAACTTGTTGAAAATTGAAGAAGAAATAAGTATGAAGAAATATTACATTACTTTGTTCATTTGAACTGCTAGAATTAAAATGATAATAAAATAATAATAAGTTGTTTGAGTTGATGTGCTTTCTTAGTGACATTTTGTCTAAACCAGGGTAACCAAGTATGTCAGATTAAATGGAAATTGTGAACTTCTAGTATAATGGAAACTTGGTTCCCTTTTGAAAATGTGTTGTTTTACAAGCCCTAAAACTTGATGTAATTGTATGATGTATTAAGCCCTTTGTTGAGACCCTTCCCTATTGGAGTGGTTGGAATGATGAGTTGTAAGATGTGACCCTTGTGGTTGGACAGTAGTGGTTGTGATCTAGGTCGGGAAGAGCTAATTAGAAGCTGTTTAGAGCTTCCTTCCTTGAGTGGTTAGGAAAGAGGGTCTGGTTGTCAGTTTCCCATGTTGTTACCCATTTGAGAGGGTGGACACTAAGTCTAGGTGTCGTCTAGGACCCAATCCTATGTATGTGTTCTTGGAACTAACCTCGAGGTAGAGTACCCCTATTGGTAGCCATGAAAGGCTACGGAGTGAATGTGGTGTTAACTTTTGTGTTTTACATTCGTAATCTTGTGTATTTTATCAAGGACCAACATCTTATTTTATGATTGGATTGAGAAGCTCTGAGAATATTTTATTTATTTATAATTCTTGCAAGAATTTTCAAACATTGCAAATGGCTACTTAGCCACTTTTATTGATTTCGATATTTCTCGACTTTATTTGATTGATGACTCGGAGCTCATGATGTTGTTGGCTACTTGGCTAAACGTTACGTGGTTTCCTTCTTGCATGTTGTTGAGCTGGTTCTATGCTTCATGTATGCTGACAATTGTTGTATGGGGGTACACCCTGGGTGTCTTGAAGGTCATTTTAGGTGCATAAAGTCTTTCCTTGGTTATGGATGCATGGAACCTTAAGTGTGTCTAAGATCTTAGAGCGACCCTTTTTGTTGCTTGACCTTGCTAGAAAGAAAGTTTGTTGTGTAGTGTGGTCTAGAGGGCAGTCTGACAGTGGTAGTGGTGATTCTATTTCAATCTAGTAAGAGCTTAACCTCATCAAAGTAGAAGTGTTTAATTATGGACTTTTAGATTTTGTTAGGATTGGATTGCCTTTGGTTGACTATAAATGTTACTGGAACAATGTTTGTTTTGATAGTGACTTTTCATCGATGGCATGTTAAATTGTATCTTGGGTTCCTGGTTACATCATAGAAAGTTTTGACTCGTGGAATGTATGCATCTTGGTAATTATGGATAGATTTAAGCCTTTCAGGTAGTGTGTTTATTTAAGTGTACTTGTTTTACCCTCTTGACTTATAAATAAGTTTACACACACCTTAAAATTCCTTTACTATGAATAACATTCTATGACCTATTAATCTTTGGGTTACTTGGAAACATTTATGGATGCTTTGGGTCTTTTGGACCTTTCTCTTAGAGATGTTAGTTGGGTAGATCTTAATAGTTAATCTCGATGGTGCTTATATGGTACTTTCCTTTTTAAAAAAAACTGTAACTCTTGGTTGTTTAGTTCATGTTTTGGTAAATTATTTATATTCCCATTGCATTGGATGCCTTTTTGTGTGGATGTGGTTCCTTGGAGTATATTTGCATTGTCATCTAGTTGCTTGGCTGGTGATATCTTGTGAGGACATGAGAATTGATTGTTAAACCCAAATAGATTTGTAAAAGTAAGATTTTACCTCTTTAATGAGCTTTCCTTGAAAATTTCTTTGTGAGACTTGCAGAGACCCACAAAGAATGCTTAATGATGCTTGAAATTATTCGGTGAATTTTTGAAATCTTGGTGCAATTCATGTTGGTTCATTGTTTCCTAGTCCTTACAGAAAATTAATAGTGTGTTTTCTATGTTGAATGTCTCTTGTTCCTTTAGAATCAAAATGTGGTGTGTTGATTTGTATCTCATTCCCATAAAAGTAATGTTGTGATGTGTTTGAACCTTCCTTCTCATCAAAAGTTGATTGATAAGATGACTCAACCAAAACACCATAAAACTATAATTAAGGAGGTTTGACCTTGGAACTTAACAAATAAACTGGAGCATAGAAAAGGGAAGTGACCCTTGTTATACCTTTGGTAGATTAATAGAAGAAATAAAAACCATGTAGAAGAATAGAAAGGAAACCTTTTTCCACCCACCTTCCTTGCAAGTAAACTAAATGCTCTCTACCTATACAGAATGGTGAGGCATCATGCCCACCTTAGTGGTGCTCTTTATAACGTAAACTGATGATGTCATAAAGGAAATAAATTTGTAACTAAGGGAGCATGAAAGGAATGTTCTTATCAAGCAAAGCTATAACTTTTGACTTAATAAGTTGATTTATAAAATGGGTAAAATTTATGTGTTTGAATGCAATATATAGTCAAACTCATAGTTCTGTCGCCTACCTGAAATTGTGAAAACACCCGGTGGATAGTAATGTGTTTTGGTTGCTTATTACTTCTTGTCCATGGATGTATGTGCCTTCTTGTGGGAGTTTTGGGTCATCGCACCCTTATCGTCCCGTAGCTCGACGGATGTGAGTTGTGGTTCCTTTTGGATTGAGACTTATCTGTTGTTTGAGAAGAAACCTCCTTGCGTGTTATCTTGTCCTTGGAGACCTAAGTATTGTAATTTTAAGGCAACATATGTTAAGGATATAAAATAACTTTGGGAAGTCTTCTTTTCTTCATATTTTCTTGGGTCACCTTGTTGTTGAAGCTCTTCTTCCCATTAGGATGGAAAGTGCAAGATGATGTTATTCACCTTGGGATTGATTGGACCCCTTGTTACTTACTCTTCTCCCTAGAACCTTGAATGGTCCTTGGTGTTCCTTGTGCTCTCTTTATGGTTATTTCGAGCTTGAGTAGGAAATAAGATAAATAATCCTCATTGTGATATAAGGTATGGAACTTGTATTGATATGTTAGTTGCTTTAGGGGATATATATATATATAT
The DNA here is from genome assembly GCA_018340775.1 of Taxus wallichiana var. yunnanensis. Lineage (NCBI taxonomy): Eukaryota > Viridiplantae > Streptophyta > Pinopsida > Cupressales > Taxaceae > Taxus > Taxus wallichiana. The sequence continues at coordinate 678,700,210 of CM031239.1, forward strand.
AGATATATATTTCTTTTGATATATAGTTGACTTCTTTAGATTTGGTTTTTGGTGTGCTCGATTCTTAAAACAAAGTGTAAAAAAATCAGACTATAGGAAAACCTTGTGGTCTTGACTTCACTTGCATTACCATGAAAAGTTAATTGTGCCCTCTCGAGTTATATAAGTGCTTTCATTGAATAGTTCCTTGATTGTAAATGTTTGCTGATTTAGGTGTTCTTTTGATTAACCTCATCTTGTGTGATCTTGATTTGTGGGACCTTGTGTAGACTTGTTTCTTGTGCAAAATTGGTCATAGTTGATTTTTCTAGCCTTGTATGGACAACAAACCTTGAAATCATGGCTTAAACGTGTAGAAACCTTAAATTTTATTAGTGTGGTATGTGTATCAGTGGGAAACTGTGTGGTCATCTCAAGTTTATGGAAATTTTCCTGTAATTCCCTTCCTTGGTGGTTACTCTTGATGATCTTTTGAGAACTCTTCTTGTTATATTATTATGTGTGGTATCTTGTTGATAGCGTAAAGTTACTCCTTAGATTCTTATGTTCGTAGCCTTGCATGCTGAAAGTTTAGAACTCATCCCTTGCAATCTCCCTTCTTCTGCTGAATTATATTGGACCAAACTTGAGTTCTGTAGACCCACACTCGTTGAAGCAAAGCAATTCCAAAAAAAGGGCATGATCCTTTCTCTATTGCATTGCTCCCACATCAGTTCTTGTGACTTCCAGGAGGAAGTCAAGTCTAAGGGGAGGGGGATGTAGTGCCCACTTTCCTTTGGCACCTTTTATTACTAATCATGATACTATAGACTATGACAAATATTTTAATAGTTTGATTTAGTATGGTGTTAGATGTCAAATCCTGGATTATTGTTGAATCTAATTATATATAATGCATGGTGATTATTAGAGACACTCATGTGTGGATGATGATATACTATTGGCATGGATGTTTAATGGAAGTTATTCAGACGTGTGATTTTGGAGATTATGAATAAACCTAGAAAAGGAAAAAAATTATTTGATGATGACATAGTTGTCGATATAAATTGTAATTAATTTGTTTGATTGCCTTGATGATTGTTGTGATTCATATGTATAGATGATTTCGTGATTATATTATATATTCATTTTGGACGTTCTGATATGGCCATGAGGCCAAAGGAGGTATTTGTGTTTTGCAGGTTTAAAAATATCACAACAAAACATCGGGGGATCGGAGACCAACCAAAATGGAATTCTAGGTGAATTCAACATGGTCACCATGGCAACTTGTTTTGTGTGTGTGTTGTATTTTGTTAGGGATTCCCATGGGGGGGATTACCTTTACATGTGACCGTGGGTTTGTGTATTTTATTAATGTGTTTCCTTTTATTATTGTTGTATGTATTTTATTAAGTAATGTGTTCCTTTCCTTTAAATTAATTAAAATTGTGATGGATTAATGTGGGAATCATATAGTTAAACTTTAAATAAATCAAATTGGGATATGGGAAGTAATTATAAGAGTTGATGGCTGTTGTATTTAATTTTGTAAGAGCTTGTGTAAGTCAGATTTGGAGTATGAAATACTCCACCTCCATGGAAATTCGAATTTGACCTTGGGGGCTGTTTTTGGAGACTTGTGGGACAAGTAAAACTTGTCCCATGCCTCTAAATTTATTATACCAACCATACTTATGGATGGAGATGTGATTTTTGACTTTTAAATGCATTTTATTCATCATGTTTCTTGTTTTGGATTGCACTCTCTTACATTTTATTAAATAGTTGTCCCTTGTGGTGTGGGCTCTTTTGGAGTGTGTAAGTTAATTTGTCATTTCATTTATTGTGCTTGGGAGAATGGAATTTTGTATTTTGTGTTTGAATTGGAGGATGTGTGATGTGGCATCCTACATGGATCCACATCATCCTCTTCTCTCCCTCTTCTATTTAATTCAAACTCTCTTCTTGTTTTGGGTTGTTGAATCTTTTTGCATTCTTCCTTGGGGCACATTTTCTTGTAGGAGCTCTGGTTTTTGAAGGAAGTTTTGAAGATAGCTTTGCATGCTTGGGAGCTTTCTATTTTGTACTATGTTTTGCATGCATCCTTGGGCGCATTTTTCTATGATTAGAGCTCTTGTTGATTTGGAGGAAATTGGAGAGCATTTGATACTTTGGCACTGCTGTTTTGGGACTGTGTTTTTGACATTCAGAGCTTGCTGTGTGGAGAAAATCCTTCCATGGAGAGGAAGGAGTTTATTTCTTCCTTATTGCATTATTATTTTCTTATTGTGTTGTGTGTATGGTGCATGCATTGTTTTTTTTTATTTGTTAGTTGGTTGGGTATAATTCCTTAGGAATGGTGTAGAGAAGGCTATGGGGAAATCTTGGGGGAATAAGGGAAATGCCATGGGCATCAAAATTTTGAGAGGAGTTTTGGGTTTAGGATCCACCATGGAAAATAAATAGCTTGCATTTTCTTACTTGTGGGGGCATAAGGAGGGGTTGGGAGATACAAGTTTTATGGGTTATGATATGTTATATTGGCGGTATGATTTCTTTGTGGATGCCCAATTCCCAATTGGGAGGCATAAGTAGATTCCCCCATAGTCCTTTCTCCTTTGGCTTGCACAATCAAGCCCGAGTTGTGATTGAATGTTGTTATATGTAGTCAGAATTGTTGTTTGCTTTTGGTGTTGCTTTGTGTTTTAAAAAGGAAAATGTGTATGTGAAAGAATGTTGTGTGTGGAAGCCAGTTGTTTCCATGGTTGAATTACACCTTTTATTGCATCTTGGTTGGGGCTCAGGGGCCAATGATGAAGGAAGGATTCTCCTTTCATTGGATGTCTTGGTTGGGTGGAGAGCGTTGCCTTTCCCCCTCTTTGTTGTGATAAATTTGGAAAAAAAAGAAATGGAGCATGTTGCTATTTTGAGCAAGAGGAAAATACAGTTTGATAGTCCCTTCTTGTGAGAAAGTTTATTGTATCCCTTCCCACTTTGATGTGGATGAATTTTATAATTAATTACAATAAGAAAATACTTGTATTGATGAAGAAAGATGTATATAATTTGATTATGGAGTTAGGTATTTAAATTGTAAAATATATTTAATTTTTTTCTATTCATTGGAAAGAAATGGAATTCTATATATTCTTTTAGGAAATGGAGAAATGTGAAGATGTAAAAGTTTATAAATGAAGTCAATAAAGAATTGCAAGTTCATCCCTTATATTGCATTGTTGTGATGAAATGAGAATATCAAATTGTGATTGGAAGTTTTGTTTTTTGCAAAGGAAAGAAAATGCGTATGAAGGAAGAATGTTGGTTATTTCTTTTAGAGAAAAAAATATATGAAATTGAAATCAAAATTTCCTCGAGTTTAGAATAGTTGATTTAAGTCATTTAGTTGAATTTGATTTGTCTAGAAACTATAGTCCACACTTAAATGATAAAATTGACAAATAGATCCTTTAAAAATTTGATCACTGGCATTGTGACTTTTAAAACTGGTAATTCTAAATAAAAAGCACAATTTGAACCAACACTTAACAATCTACCTATAAACCTTAAAATCCAACATGATATACTAGTAAAGAACTCAAATCGACAAGAAGATTTAAGAGAATAACTTGAACCATTGCAAATTCGAGCTTAATCTCCTTCTCAACCATTTCCTGTCATTTGTTGGAAAAAATCCCAAATTGGAATCAATTGTACAAAATTGAATTTCCTAAAACACTCTAAACTCTTCCTGTACCAATCCTCCATGTTTTTTTGACATGTTGAGTGAAGGAGAAGATATAATTTAATCAAAATTGAAAGTTGGAAACTTGCTAATTAGCTAATTAAAATCCTGCAGATCTTTTTGTAAAATTTACCCCTTAAACTTCATCAAAAAGTAAAATTTGTGTTTTCTGTGCAAAGAGGGCATCGAGATATTTCTAAAAAGTCCTTGTTTTCCCAAAACTAAGCTTTCTAGCTCAAGTTATGGCACTTTGAAGTTTTTGTGCCTTGGTGGGAAAATTTGGGAAAATTTTCCCTAGTGGGCCCGCAACCCAAAAATTTCCCGTCAAAATTTCCCTTAGAAAATTTTTAAAAATTTTGGCTTGGGAAAATTTTCATCTTTTTCTTCGCGGACCACAACCAATCGAGGCTGCCATGTGTCCTCATGGGGCAACGGCGGAGGCGCAGCAACTTTTTGCCCTTTGATTTTTTTGAAAATTTTGGAAAAATTTTCCATTTCACCCCACCGCCCACAGACCAATCAGAGGGTGCCACATGGCACCTTGGGGGTGGCGGCAAAGGTTCGGGAGAAATTTTTATTTTGCACCACATGGGGAAAATTTTCAAAAATTCCCCGTGACCCGCCAACCCACCAAAGGAGATTTCCCTCTTGACACGTGTCCCCTTGGGGAAAATTTGATCCCAAAACTCCACCGGACCATATCTTGAGTTCTCGAAGGAGTTAGGAGGACTTCTTTATATCACCAGAAAGGTGAGAAAATTTCCTATCCATTGGGAATGGTTTAGGGAAATTTTGGAAGCATTAGGTATGAGAAAAATCAAGTTGAAACTCTAAGCCTGTTAGAGAGTGGGTATGGGAGTAAAATTGCTCCCTGAACCTAACAGAAACTTATAGCCCTAAGTTTTGGACCTTGTGACCTCTGAGAGTTGTTTTTAAGGGAGAATTTTGTCCCAGTGAAATTGAATTGCTCCGAACCTATCAGTGGAAACTGTTGCTTTGCAACTTGGTGGTAGACACTCTAAATCAAGTTCTGGGAGTGGGTAAGTGAGACCTTACTCTGTTGATTTTAAGTATGTATTCCTTTCTCACTGCAATTAAACCTTGCTCTAGTCTTGACCTTGTGGAATTAAATACCTAGGGTATTTAATTGTTTTGGGTCCCTTAACCCTAAAATTTTTAATCAAGGAATATTTAGCTAAATGTCAATGTAATCAATAAACAAAGTAATCCCTAGAGAGATTTGAGCTAGGTGTGGACTTATTGCACTTGTTGCTCTATAATGTGAAATTAGTAATCATTATAATGGGAAAGGTTATCAATTGAATTTAATTGTCTTTGATACTTTGTTTGTCAACTCCTAGCCCCTTAAAAAAAAATATTTCATAATTTTCTAACTAAACCTAGGTGGTTCATGGTTTTCAAGCGAGTTGTTTTAACCTCGGCATTACAACATAGGACATGTGGCACCAAATTAGAACAAAAATCGGGCCTATGGGTTTAGAATTTATCTTTTCCCTTTTTCCATGAGAATCAAAAATCTAGAAAACTCCCACGGCCTTACTGCTCCGCTTGGACACGTGGCACCCTTTTGTTGGCTGGGGAGGTGCGCTCCAATCTTTTCCTTTGTGCCATTTTTTCAAAAGGAAAATTTTCACCTTTTCCTCCGACTCCCCACTTTGGCTTTGACTCGGGTTCAAACACTGACATTTTCCAATTTTTTTATTTTAGAGCCTTCCCGAGTCTGTCAAATAGATTTAAGACATGATTCACACGACAAAGCCGTTTCTTCTCTTTCTTCTCACATAGGGTCGTGGCCTATCAATATTTTTCCCGGGAGAAATATGGATAACACCCCTCTTCTCACTTTGGTTCTATGTGCATACGCCCTTTGGTACTTAGCTAATATTTTAGGGCCCAAAATCACCCCACACTACGTGTGTTCTCCATCCTCAGAAACATCCTACTTCTTCAAAGAATAAATAAAAGTGGAATTGGGAAAATCTGAAAAAGAATGAAAGAATAGAAGAATCTGCTACTACTATAGGAGGAGTGGGAATTCCTTCTTCATTGTTGCCTTAATCTTTTCCCAGGAATCTACCTCACCTTATGCTTGCTGAAGTAGGTCACCTACTAGAGCGCTCACATCATCAAAACTCAATTCATTTCTATTATCATTCAGTGTATCTATAATTCCTTCTAGCTTCTTTCTAAGATCATCCAACACGTCCATTTTGTGAGTGACCTAGGGATATAGCTCCTTAAGTTGATTCTTAATCGAACCCCGCAAGGTTTCGATTACTTCTAACTTTTTCTCAACCTCGGCTAGGATCTTATCACACTCTTCCTTATTTCCCTTGTTATTATCTTGAAATTCCTTTAGATCCACCTCAAGCGTAGCAACCAATATTCTCGCTACTCTGTCTCTATCAATGCAATTGTCATATACATCCTCATCCATTTGCACAATGGTCTCAGACAACGGAAAGGAGATCGGAATACCAAGTAACCATCTCCCTAATATTCAATTTTTATTCCTCCTTTTAGTGTGCCATCACCTCTTCCACCAACTTCAATGTGAGTGGCCACCTTTCCATGGTGAGGATGTGGGTTAAGTATTCCAAGCAATGCAAGCTTGAATTATACTTCTAGTCTGGAGGAGTTAGATCTAGATGCACTAGAATGATGGCACCTATAATCTCCTCTACCTTCTTGTAAACCTCCCACACTTTAGCCTTCTCATCCCTTAACTCACGCCTTAATTACGTATTGATCAGCTCCTCTTACTTTATCTCCTTATCTCTTTCATTGATCTCTTCATTTTTCTTCTCAAGCTCTTCCTCTAAGACCCTTATTATGTCATTTCTTCTAAATATCCTTGCCTCAACTTCTACCGATAACTTGTTGAGCTTGTTACAAACCCATCTCATCTAATAGTTGTTTGGCATTCACTAGAGGGTTTACTCCCTTGGCATCTGATATCTTCATCAACACCTCACATTGACCTCAAATTCGGGTTCTTCATAATGAGATTTAAAATCCCAAGACAACATTTTCCTTGTGCATGGGTACACACCCTCTTCATCGAAAGAAGACCATACAAGGAGTTGGTTTGTAGGCATGGTACTTTGGAAAACGCATGCATAAAAGTAACTTTTTTAGATCATTTATGTGAGTCATTTCTTGTTCCCTGCACTGCTACTATACCCTTTCCACCGAGTGTGCTGCCTTTGGGAAGCATACTACCAAAGTTAGGATCTCTGCCCATACTTCCATACTCCTTTCCCACACTTTTTCTTTCCTCTATCTCCTTTAGTACTTCTTCAGCATTGTGCTCCACCTCTTGATCCATCAAGTCCTTTATATTTCCTACTACCTCCCTCTCCATGAGAATCCTCTGTCTTCTCCTTAGTCAGGCTTGGATTCTTTTTATCCTTCATTTTAACTTCCTCACTTCCCCCTTTCAGTGAGTGCCTCCTTTTTCCTCATCATTCTCTTCATTTATTTATTCCTTTGACTCATGTACATCGTACACAGGATGGTTTTGATCCTCACCATGCTCTTCATCATCCTTTTCACCCTTGTTGGCCTGCATACTCTCTCTGCTTCTTCCGAGTCCTCCTTTCATGTTACTCTTTTCTTCTTCCTAACTGGTGATTCCAATATAGGAGACTCTTCTTTTATTCTTCCCTAGGTGAATCCTTTCTTTCCGGTGATTCTTATTTTGGAGGGGAATTCTCTTGCTCTAGTGCATATTCCTCAAGTGTCTTCTCTTTCTCTTATGTGGGGGAATTCTTCTTCCATCCATAGGTGCTTGGTTTTGCACCCAACTCCCGCATGCCTACATACATCTCTTGTATGTGTACTTGGTGCCTTTTTCTCAGGGGCCTCCTCTCTCTCCCTTTTTCTTAGCACGAACTTCTTCCTTACGATGAGGCCTTTTGGGATGGAGACATCAATTTCAACATAAGTGCCTTTCTCATACTTAGGCCTTATATACAGGTATACCCTTGTTGCAGTCCTCCCAACAACAGGAAATGCCACTTTTTTCAACATATGTACATCATGGGAGACATAATTCTCCACATAGGTGCACTTATTTGGATATATCAATGTTCTACATAGTTTGCAATAATCTTGGCATACCATGTTGAGGTCAAACCTTAGCCTCTTTTATTCCTTGAATCGATTGACTTGGGCCTGGAAGTATTGTGTTATGAAGGAGAATGGAAATTTGTACCAGGGGACCTGGCGCCACTTGCGAGAGTAAACTTGCCAAGTAAAAAATCTTTGGTACACAAAGACAAATTCAGCCTCACCTTGTAGTAAAATAGGTAACTACTCAGGTATTCTCCATCAACGTTGACACTAAAATTATGCGTGGTCCTCTACACATGAATTTAATAGATAGTAATTAGCTACATGTTTGTAAACACACTTATTACAACAAAACATTGAACTAAATTGAGAAATCATAGAAACCTTATAAGGAAATACATATTTAGTAAATACATGAAATGAAGATCTAATCTAAATGACACCACCGCCGCATTAAAAACACCAAGAAGACTTATTTATAGTAGAGCTTCAGCCTACTCCCATTGAAATAAACAGGAAACCATGTTCCATTCAATGCCTACAACTATTAAGCACCCAAATCAAGTATATATGTCACCACATAAGGTCCCAACCAATGCACCTTTAATTTCTCAAGGTGGCACAAAATAAGAGTTATAAAGTAGAACCATCTACCCAACCTCAAACTACTTATTCTTAATGTGCCAATCATGTCACACCTTCTACCTAGCCTTTTTCTATCTTCTATCTCCAACGTGTGATAACACACCTCTCATCCAACTACATTAGTTTATCTATATGCTCTTCAAGTGCTTGTTCATCATCTAGTCCTCTTGCACACAATACATAGGGAGGGTAACATAAATTCCACCGGTAAGATATCCTCTATGCCAAAAACTAACTGAAAGGGTGTGGCTTTATTCAATCTTTTGTAAGTTTTCCTCTATGCCCAAATTAGAATAGAGACTTTATCATCACAGCTTTTTTCTCCCAACATCACAATTTTTTGTTAGTGTATGTCCTAATATATTATTGAAAGCCTCAGTAGTACCATTGGCCTATGGGTGATAGGTGTTGTCTTATGATGCTCCACCATAAAATCTGCCTATAATATTCTAATAGTCTCATTCAAAAAGTGTGTACCTCTATCACGTTTAGGCTCAATGAACATCCATACCTAATGATAATGTTTTCCCATAAAAACCTTGTTGTTGTAGCTACCATGCAATCCTATTTAGGTGATGCTTCTTCCCACCTTATCGAGATAATCTATTCATGTAATAATATAACGCAACCCAATCTAGTGTTCGGTGGGAAAATGGGCCCTACAAAGTCAATCACCCATTTCTCAAAAGGTCCTGCACTCGCAATAGGCCTCAAAGGAATCTCATCTCTATGCCTAGGCTTCCCAAGGCATTGACACCGATCACACGCCCGATATGTGCTTTATAATCGTTATATAGTGTTTCCTATAAAATACTAGCTTGCAAATGTTTTTACATACGTAAAATTTCCGCATAATTTCTTCCCGTAATTCCACCATAAGCTTCCTCCATTATAGCTTCACACTCATGCTCAAGTACACACCGATGCAAAATTTCATCATGACCTAGCTTGTATAAATCTCCACTAATCAACATATATAAAGTTCATGTATAAATTTCATCATGACCTAGCTTGTATAGAGTTCCTAGAGGTAGAGTTGGAGAAAAAGGAGGAGGATCTCCTTAAGAAAAGAAAGGACCTGAAGTAGGAGGAAGCAGGAGGAGCTAATCATAGCTAGTTAAGGCATGAGTTAAAATCCAAAAAGGAAAGGGTGCGTGAAGCATACAAGAAAATAGATATTATCAAGGATGTCATTGTCTTAAAGCATATAGACTTAACACCGCCCGCGAGAGGACTTGACCTACATACTGCATGCATGGAGAGGCAACCACTTACCTTAGAATCCGTAGAAGAGGCATTGGTGCGCCAAGAAAAATAAAATAAGATGAAGGTTGTAGAAATTTTTTCTCAATACAACAAGATCCTCGCCGATGTAAAAGCCACTGCGCGTAATTTCCGAGGCTTCCTATGATAACTCAGATAGGGATAAATTGATAAGTATCTTGGTTACCACCCATGAAGTAGAACTCAAGGAGTTACAAGAAAATAACAAAGGGAACAAGGCTGAGTGAGACAAAATCCTAGCCAAAGTGTAAAATAAATCAGAGGCCATTGAGACCTTGTACAACTCAATCAAGAACCGGCTGAAAGAGTTGTACCCAAAAATCACTTGTAGGATGGACTACTCGAGGATTTGGGAGAACAACCGGAGGAGATCATGGAGACAATGAGTGCTAAGGGGGAGGAGCTGAGTTTTCAAGAAGTGAGCACCGGTGGGTGACCTCCATCAGCAAGCTCAGAGAAAGGTCGACACTTAGGGAAAGTTAGAAGCATAATTAGGGTAGGATTTCCCTCTCCTCCTCTAGAAATAAACAAGTTCCCCATTATTTCATTCTTTCCCCCATTTCTTCATTCCCTTATTCTTTCTTTCCAAAAATTATAAGGATCCGCCATTCTTTCTTCTTTGAAGAGTGTTTCCGAGGATGGAGAACTAGGCATAGTGTGGGGTGATTTTGGACCCTGGAATATTGGCTAAGGATGAGAAGGTGCATGGGTGCACATGATCTAGTTGAAGAAGGGTGCACGGGTTGAAGGTGCACAAGAAATGGTTCTAGCAGGTTCTATAGAACACATGGTGCTCACATGTAAGGAAAGATGGGTTTTGGAATTAGCCTCATTCAATGTCCCAGGAAGCTCATGAGAAAAACATGACCCTTGTGGATACGGTACCATCTTAACGATTGTGTGATCAAAAAGGGAATATTCCAGGAATGCAATGAAAGGTTCTAGAAGACATCATTGCAAAAAGTGGAGAGATCAGATCTAAGAAGGAATGCTTCCATTGAGGACCACTTCGATACTTGGCAATCAATCTGTGACTTTAAAAGTATGGTGGTGGTTCTAAGGCTATAAATCTAAGCTCCCGATAGAAGAAGGTGTGTGGAGAGTAAAGGAGAGAGTCAAAGAGTTAACAAGGGGAAAGAGAGGTGAAGATCTACAAAAATTTCATGAGGGATTCTATGGTTGGGATTAGGAATATATAGGAATCATGGTACATTTAGAGGGATGGGTCAACATTCATTTTTATTGTGATGAACATAGTGTAGTTCTGATGCATGACTTGGCTCTGCATGGTTATATGAGGATCTGTTATGACCTCAAGGGATTGTAATGTGGTTATTGAACATGTTAATATGAATATAAGGCTTTATTATAAATCATATATGTGTTCAGGAGTATAATACTTATGTATTTCCTTTCTGTATGAACCATTTCCTTATGCTTCTTTTATTTCTCTTTTTTGGATGCAATGAGATAACAACTCGTTCTAGGTTCTTAGAATGTTGCATGGTTCTTTTCTACTCATTTCCATTTGAATATCTGTTATAAGATGATGCATTCTCACAAGACTCACATAAAGGAGAGACTCGACACTCGCGCATGCCTTAGGTGAGCACCTAGCACCCACTGGGTGATAGGTCGGCGTGCATGGGATTAGACTATTGGTCTAAGGGTATAAAATATGACTACGAAAATTGACTTAATGGGGTTTCCACTTTGGTTTTCCTTACTTCCTAGTCTAAGAAAAATCCAAGAACTTATTCAAAATTGAAAAAAATGAAAAAATATTAAAAATGGTATTTTTAGTGTATTACGGGTCTGGGGCTATGGATGAAACAGTTTGGATGGAACCAAGGTTCCTCACCTTTGATTTGGGTCCTTAATTCAAGAGGGCCAATGTAATGTGGAGATGCGAGATGTTTGGGGGCAGCAGAATAACTTATGTCGGGTCAAGTGTTCCCCGAAGTCCCAAAATGTTTGTAAAGTGAAGGAAGTGCCTATGGAGAGTGTTGTGTGGGGATCGGATGAGTTATGACCCCAAGTGGCTTGGATAGAACTAGTGTCACGGGGATATGAGTTCCCTACGGATCTAATATCTCCACAAAGTGTAAGGAGTTTGGGGGCGGAGAGTAGTGTGGAATTAGGGTGGCTACAAAGAATAAGGGAATGCGGGGAATGCATTCCCTGGTAGAACGATTTCCCTGTAGGGGAAGCCAAATGTATAGAAAAAGGGCATCTAGAGAGGTTTTATGCAAATTTATAAGGGTGTAGGAGAACAGGTCGGGGGACTTGTTCCCCACGGAACAAAATTCCTCGCAAGGCACGAAGGTCCAAAAAGTGAAGGGGATGGCCAAGTTAATGGAGTGCGGGAATTACAAATATTGTAGGCCCCAGAGAAACACACAACCATTATACCTCTTTTACCCCAATCATCCGAATACCTAAAAATAAAGGAAAAGGGAACATAGTGTGTTGTGGACTGTGGGACAGAATGAATCCCAGAGGCTGAAAGACTAAGAAATGAGAAATATGAAGCTCCCCCAACCTGACCCCCATGCAATACTCGTTGTATTCATAATTTAGATCCCTACATCATGAAACCATAAAATATGAAAAGTTGGTAGGAGTTGGTGAAAAAATCAAGAAAACTCTCATCTCCAAAAGAACACATCCCAAGTGAATAATGAATACATTAAAAAAATGAATACATTAATGAGGATATGGGAAAATTTCTTCTCCAATAAGCTAAAGGACATGGAGGGATGGGCTATGGCAAGTTCTCCATGATGTTTTGCAGTCATTTAATGACTCTTGTTGGTTGTTGGAGCCCCGAATTTGAGTTCTTTTCTCTCTTTTTCATTTAAACTTCTATATAGTTAAAAATAAGCTCATTTTTAGGGGGTTGGACATCTTCTATATCCTCCTTCATTTTTCTACAAAGTTACTACAACTTTATGTGAGCTTTAAGCCTCCATTTTGGGAATTTTGCAAGAGATTCATGCCTCTCTTTCTCATTGTAATGAACTATGTGATCATATGAAGCAATAAAATTAAGTTTTTGGTCATTCTTCAACCCTAGCTTGTATTTCATTGCATTCTCTTTCCTCTACATTACATTTGAAGGTATTTTTGTGCATTTATGGTTTCTTGCAAGCTCTAAATGGTTGTGTTTAATGGAATTGGTGTTGGGAATGTTTGTTCTAGATTGTGGTGTTTCACATACCATATATATCTCCAATTCTTCCCATTTTCATCCATTGGAGAGTGTCCAACCACTCTTTTCTTGGCGTTATCACCTCTTTTAGTGTAGGATTTCCCATTTTCATGTACATTCTCCCTCCTTGGTCCCTTGGAATCATATAATAGGAGTAGATAATTGTATTTCATTCCTTAGAAGTATTTTTAGCATTATATTATGAAGAGAAACAAGGCTTCTCTGGAGGTCCATCTCAAGTAGCAGGTCCCACAACTTGAGCAATGGTCCCATGTTACCCAAAAACACTGATTTCTCATCCACATTTACAAGACATATCAAAGGGTCTTGTTTTTCTTTATAACATTTACTTAGCATAAATCTTGATGAAAGTATTGAGTTTCTTTCTCCATAGAAAGTAAATGAATGTGTAGAAGATTTTTCCCATTTTCACCTACTCTTACCCTAACTTGGTTTGAGTGTTATAAATATATTAATATGATGCACTATTTTAGCTTCTAACTCTTCAAGTTACGTCTTATTCTTCTATTGAACAAATGAAGATACTATGGGGTCCTTAAATAGATCATCTTCTTGCCCACACCTTACTATTGTTAATCTATATTATAAGGATTAAAGGATTATATACATGTCAACATGGGAACCAAGGTCACTCCTTGCATTTTTGATTGTGAGGATCACTCGAGTGGTCCTCTTAAATATGCATTCCCTAAGCTTGTAAAGTAGGTACTCATCCATAGTATGATTCTACCATATTCTAAGATGAAATTAGGGATTCAACTCCATGCTCATGGGAAAATTCATGAGTCCATATATTTGATCAATTTTCGCTACCTTTGGGAGTTGTGAGGTTTGTAAATTCTAATTTTGACACATCTAACACTCCTACAAATGTTAATAAACAATCTAAAAGGCCCCAAAACCTAAACAATGACTATATTCTTTCCCAAAATAGACATCGATTGTAGAATTTAAACCCTAAAATATTTAGGTTGAATGTTGAAATCCTGAAAAATACCTATGTATTGACCAAATTAGATTATGAAAAACTATCTCCTAAACCTGTGACTCATGGAGCTGTGAGACTAGTTCCATAAGGTGCAAAGTGGGCCTAATTTCTTATATTTACTAAAATAAATTTGAAGTATTAAACATTTATTTTAGTAAATATATCCCTCCCAAATGCACGTATACAACATTGCAAACAGAACGTGAACGTTTTATAATGCACTCACGTTATAATGCGAGTGCATTTTGTCTTATTTGGATTTAAAATTCCCAATCCATAGGCTTGGATTTGTTTAGGATATCCAAACCTAAGGTTTGACTGTGTAATCTAATTTTACAAAAAATCATAAAAATCTCATGTGTACACCTTGATATCTCATGTGTTATAACATAATATTCTAAAAATATATACTACTATGACGTTAAGCTCAATTTTACCTTGGTGATGATACATTTCTTTTTAAAATTTGATTAGTTTAAGTAGTTCATCCTTAATTTCTTTTACTAGTTCATTCTTTTCTTGCCAAAACGTATGCATACATTTTTGTACACTTTTTATGATTTTTTCATCCAAATTTAAAAAATAAAATAGGTTTCGTCTAAACTCCATTCTACTACATTAAAAAAACAAATTGAATATTTTTCACAAATTTATGGGGGTGTACACATAAATACTTCATTTTCGAGATGTGTGCACTTCAAAAATTAATAAAAAAATTATATATTCATCCAAATATTATGAAAAATTAGTGGGACCTCGTACATGGTCTTAGCTAACTTTCTACCAAAGAGATTTGAAAACTAATTTATAGAATTCAAAAAATGGGGGTACACACACAATAGGTCATTATCGTTTTGACACAAAAAAATGGACATATTTTTGTGTGCACCACATTTGACCTTCTTAGTCTCCACCATTTTAAAAAAACTAATAGTTTAGAAACTAGATTCCGAGCACTATGGTACTTATTCTTATCACATTGTCAAATTTTGAGTATATCACTACTACACGGGGCATATTTTGAGACGATAATTAGAGACACAACTTTTAATTTGTCTCTAATTTTTTTATCGTCTTAAATTCTTTTTATTTAATTTAATACTAAATTGACTTTTAATGAAGTTTGGGGGAATAGAAAAAAATCATTTTAGGGCTTCGATTGGGAGAGGGGAAAGACTGTAAATATTGGAAACATGGCGTCTACTCTGTACAGCTCCGTGAATCTGTCGGCTATGGAGATCATTCTCCTGAGATTGTACAACGACGATGAAAGCGAACCAGAGAGCTTGTTCTGAAACAGAAACAAAGACTCTAGCTGCGTGAGATTTCCCAAAGAGGCAGGGATTTTTCTGGTGGGGTTATTATACACCAGGTCAGGATGAATGAGAGAAGCCATTTCTCTAATTTCTGCAAGATTTTCTCGACCAGGTGGTTGTAGCCCAAGTAAATCCATTCCATTTGGTGCCTGCTGAGGCCGGGAGGGATTTTCCGGTGAGCTTGTTTCTTGCAAGTTTCTAGTATGTCAAACACATCAGACGATAAATGGAGGGATTAATCCTCACTTCCAGATAGTTGTCTCCAAATTCCAGATAAGTAAGGCTCGGATACTACCCAATATCTGCCGGAATGGATCCAAACAAAGAGTAATCAAATAGATCCAACACTTTTAGTCTCCTCAGCCCCAATAGAATGACATGAACCCTACCGAAAATTTATTGCTTCGCAGAATGAGATGCCAAAGATTCAAACAGTTGAGGAACTCGACATGAATGGATCCCAAGAAATTGTTATTAGGAACATCCAGCAGCTGTAAAAACTGAAGCCCTGCAATGGCGAGAGATAAGTGGCCTATTAAATTCTTGCTCGATAGATTCAGAGCAACGATCGAATGAAGAGCATGTTAAAATGTGATAAGCCAAGGCGTGGCTTTGCTTTATACTAGAAAAGGTTTTGCAAGGTTTGAAAGTATGGCCAGGGATATATATATCAGGACAGATGGATATCACCTCTCAGATGATGCATTCCTCCTCCAATAGCCCTGCAAAGCACCACTCATCCTACTCCAAAAAGGAAGCCTCTTCTGCAAAAAAACAAAGGCAAAGAACAAAAATGTGGTTCCCCTTTCGAATTCTCAGGGCACCAGGAATATGAACAGGCACGACGCGAGGAGGGTTTTTGTTTCCGCACAGGAACTTCATTACACTACGAACAGGGTGCAGGTGGAGGAGCTGAGGCACTATTATTTTCTTCAATGGATGGATCCTATTACACTATCACTGGCATGATTGCGTGCAGTTCATCCTCCTGGTCAAACTTCATTGCACAAATCACTTGCAGATTTATTTTGAATTTTGGTATCCCGTTACTCTGGTTTGCTCTTCTCTGTTCAACTAGGAATTAGATATCTAGAAACTATATATGGAGAGGGTGAGTGAATTGATGTCCCACATTTCTCAAATTGCAGTTATGCATGTTATGCAGGGATGAAAATCATTGTCAGAGTTCATTGTGGACAAAGTAATGAACCCATTTGTGTTTGTAGCTTACACGCTAGTTGTTGCTACATTTGCCATGGCCCCTGTTGCTTATTGTTTAGAAAGGTATATATGTTGCACTCACACTCACTCCCCATGTTCTGAGTTTAGTTTTTCATTTTATGTTGCCAATCTCCATGACAATGTATATATATGTATATATATATATAGTATATACACACACACACACACACACACACACACACACACACACACATATATATATATATATGAGTTCTTTGATTGTTTCTGATTATCTTCATGTTGGTGCAGAAAAGAACCTGCCCTGAAATGACTTGTTCCATTTTCTGGCTAATTTTTCTGCTGGCTCTTGGTGGGTAAGTGATCAAACTTCAAACTATGCTATTTGATTAGTAATTTATTTTACATATGGGGCTGCAATTTGATTACTTGTCATTGAAAATAATGGAGTTAGAATGATTTGTAGGCTTTTTCTGATATGTAAAGACACCCAGTTGATTAAAATATATTGAGAATGATCTTGTGGGTACATTTTCTTCACAATCTTTGAGATAGAAAAAAATGTAGAGATTTTTATGCGCTAGTGTTTTAAGATAGACCCGGTGGAACTCCAAACTGTAGTTGGTGGAACCATTCACTATTCCTTGACAAGATTACTACACTTACAGAGCATGAAAGAATATTAATCTTGCTGAAAGAATAACAATACATTGTTTGTTAGAAGCAACTTTAAAAAGTACCCAATAGTTCTTCGAGATTTCTTGTGAATTTTGTGTCTTTTAAGAGTGCCTCCTGAAACGTTTTTTGTCTATTTTTTCATTAACACAAGTACTAACAAAGTTTGTGATAGAAATGTTAATGCAAGTACTTGACTCAAATGACAAATGGGACAATGATTCCATCAAGATTCCTTGAAATATTGAAAGAAAATAAAATCTGTCATTATTTACCTATAGAAATTCCAGTGTCCCCTCCAAATGACTTCAAGAGATGCTAGAAAGAAGCTTGTCACCCTATAATAAACACTCTCAAAACTAGAGTGTGCCACCACTACTTGTAACCATGCAAGTCTAAAGATGAATTTCAACACCTACAATACAAAAATAAGTTTATGGTCTTCATGAAAAAATCATGTTAAAGATGTCAGGATAAAAGGAAATTATCTAGCTTCTACTTGTTTACAAACATGATCTTATGAAATACCATTGATATGAAGTAAATGAATTTATGCTTGAGAATGAGTTCATCTCTGAGCTAGGGTTTTTTGAACGAGGGAAAAGGAGTCTCCAATCCTTAATAAAGTCCCAATAGAGTTGATATACAGTCGCAATGGTTGATGTGATGACAACTAGTGAAAGCTACCCATGTTTTGTTGTTTCTCATAGGTCAACCGTGCCCCTGCAGCTACCATTGCTGACACATACCTTCCCATGTTTGCTATGTGATTCAAATCTCCTTTGTCAAATCATCTCCTTGCACACTGTTCACATAGATCATTGAAATCATTAGCATAGTTGGTAAACAGATACTAAACTCTAATAAAGTTGTGGGCATTTAGGAATCAGTACCTGCATGTCTCTCCAGTAGTATTGGAAGAAAGGATACAACATATACCAGGTCTCTGTAATGTTTGTTATTGGTGCAACTACCATAATTATCAGTTTTAAAACTTCCAGTTGGATAATAACATATTACATACTCCAACTGCCTCACCAGGGGCTCCTGCAAAACTAGTCAATAGAAAAATCTTAAGCCAAATGGAACTAATTATTCATGGGAACCAACAAGAGAAGAGTTATTTCCTACAAAACTGGAAGCTAAGTAGCTAATCTATTTTGTGGCAAAGAGGTCTATTTTATGTTGAGAATTTACCTTGCTGGTTAGCTGATCGGCCATGAAAAAATCCACCATCACCACCTTAATACAAAGTAACAACAAATCTAACTTGTGAGAAGAGTTTGTGGTGTTGATAATGAAAGCAATTGTTGAGACATAATTTTTAATATAGTGAAGATGGTAATAAAAATGTAATGCATACCTTGTATAGGGGTGATAGAATAATATTTCTTATAACACGAAGGAAGGAAAATCTTGTTGACCGATAACTAATATTAAGTGGGCATATTAACACTGCTATGGAGGCCTGCCAGTTTCCAGAAAAAGTTTGTTAAAATGAGAATGGTGTTACTGTTGATGAATAAAGGAAATAGAAGAAATTCCATGTCATATCCCTTATAATTCATAGAAACAAACATAGGTCTCGCCTTGATTACATAAATGAGTGATATTGAAAGAAAGGGAAAGGGAAATGTAGTTACTAGTGGGAGGAAGCCAGGAATAGCATCCACATCAAGTGGTGAAAACCCCTTTGCTCTCAAATCCAGATGGGCAACCATGGTGCCAACTACTATAGTCATAAAACTAGTGTAGATCAAAAATACATCTTGCTATTTCAGCTCTCTGTTACATGCAAATTCAAAGATAAAGATATGATTGATTCATTGGCTTCGCCACATGAAGATATTACAACCATATAAGAATATATGCAGATTTAATAGTGTCAACAGGCTGCCAACAATAAAAGTAAAATTGCACTTGTTAGAGGAAGAAAAAGAAGTATCTTTGAGAAATAAATTTTGGTGCGAAACTCAAGAATTGATTCTTATGATATAAGTTTGAACTTTGAACTTTATTGGGTGTCATGTCACTTTATTCATGTGAGCAAACTCTACAATGAATAAAGCTACAAAAGGATGGTCAAGAAGAATTAATTATCAAACCTAAAAATAGGGTAAAATGTTTCCATGCATGTAGGGTCTGTGCTATTTGTGTAGGTGCCATTTGCCTGTGTATCATAATAATGTATCCTCATTACTACAAGGGGGGGTCATTTGAGACAAAAGATAGAAAAAATTATAATTTTGTCTCAAAAATAGAATTTCGTCTCAAAATTTCCCCCCTTTTACTTTTTAATACAAATGAAATGTTATGTTTGGCGTCGTTTGTTCCATTGTTGCAACTCTATTCTCCACCAACACATACACTATTAGAGGTTGAGAGCCTTTTCCTCTATGTTGTGTGTGCACAGTGGCTCCATGGAGCTCGAGGGTGGTGTGAACTCGAGTCTCCTCCCAATGGTGCTAAGCGCCAGTGAAATAACTTCATCCCATGCCGTGTTTAATGGTGATGCCATCTAAATTTGACTGGGAGCAGAATTTTTGGGGTTTTAGATTATACAAAACCACTCTTCGAGTGTTCCCATGTGAAGCAGCCACAAGTTGAACAAAGTTAGTCATTGTGGGCTTGCAGGTATAGCTCTTGCCCATCATTTGTTTTTGAGTTGCGTAAAAATATGTGTGCGCCATTTATGCAATGATTTCTTATGTATATTTGTTGTTCAAGGGAGATTCGATTTCAATATGGTGGTTTGTTCTTGGAATCTTTTTGATTGTATAAATTTTTGTGGACATTTGGCATGTTGGGTTCTTGACTCCTGGAAAAACCCTATGAAAAAATCCCCATGACCTCTACATTTTTCAGCACATATAGTGTGCAACGAGTATAGTAAAAGCCCCAAACATTATTCTATTATAAGAGCCCAACAAAGTCCCATTTTTCATGTATTTTTGGTAGATAGCTCATGATAGTTTTGGCATATATCATTTTAATCTTTTCATAATTTTCTTCTTGGTATTTAAAGTTTTTAGGATTTTTATGTCGATTTTGCGATGTTTTCTCCATTAAGGTTTCTAAGGTTTTATTGCAATACGTGGACTTGGAAATTTCAGATAGAGAGGCTCAGAAGGAATAATAATTTTTTTCTAGACAGGGTCAGGCTCTCGTTTGAATATTCTTTCTAGGTAATACGCATCCGGGTGTTCAAAATTTTGAGCATTGTAGTGGGTTTTTAGTATTAGGGTTTTCATCAAAAGCAATGGACCTAGAAATCTTGATTTAAGAATGGCATGGCACGAGTAAGAAAACGTTCAACCACTTGGCAAGACCTCAACAAGTCTACTTTTTTGGCAAGAAGGTAGATGCAATGGAGAACCCTGTAATTTTCTCCATGTTGGAGAACGAGGAACTTCAAAAATAATTGGAGCTAACAATGGCTTTGTTCCAAAGTGGTCCTTTCACTTACAAGAAGATACACAGCAAAGCAAGGCCATCTCGGGCACAGAGAAGGAATGGTTCGCCAAATGGAGGAGAGGGGGCTAGGGGTTAGAATTGTGATAGATGATTCGGTTGAAGGTCTCGTTATAAATTATATAATTATTGGATTTGTAATTGTAGGCATGGCAAATATTGCATTTGGCATTCCTTTGTTGTTGGAGGGGATGTCACATTTTTGACCCAGCTGGTTGACCATGAAAATTTTTTTTATTGTGCAGTCCAAGAAACATTTTGGCTGATTTATTTAATTACTAGGGACAATGATTGTTTATAGTTGGGATTGCTTCTGGCAGGTTGTTCGAGGGATTTTTTACCTTCTAATTAAGACAAACTATATTCTGGAGGCTAGGATGAAATGCTTAGAGTATTGGATTGCCAAACTGGCTAGGTATTTTAAAATTTGAGTTCAATTCTTGGATGTGAATCAAATATTTGCAGGGTGTTTTTCAATGTATTATTAAATGTCACCATTGGCCTTGGTCTTCTCAATGCACTTGAAGTGCATCATGGATCACCATTGGGATCAGAAGCCACATCCTACTATGTCAATTTTTAAGGCATATTACACTAGGTCATTTTAATGAATGTGAATGCACCATCAACGTTGTTAGTCACTGTTAGGCTTAGAGCCACAACTGAAGGGGTTCTTATCTATCAAATTTTCCGGAACTTGCACCTTGTTGCCTGCATGAATGTGATTGTTGCTTTATCATGGGTAATGTCCCTAGGCTTGAATCCATGTCATCATTACATCAATTCCAGTGTCTTGCAACTAGACCATGGTCCATTGGTAAATATTTTTTATAGGTATCACATAAAGTATAGGGTCCCTAATTCAGAATTTGAAATTTCAAATATTTTATACTGTCTGTTCCTCTTGCATGTAACAGTGTAGCAGTGTTATCAAGTTGGGTGTTGAGATTGGATGCCTACTTAGCAAAGGTCCATGGATCTTTGTTGGTATTCCTAATGTTGTTAAGGTATCTGAAGGGGACCAATATTAAACTTTATCTTGGATTCATTCCAGTTTTATTTAGCAGGAAATATAATCATTATCCATCTTGTAGTACTCAATACTCATACATGGGAAAAATGGGGATGCAGGCTTGGAATATTTTGACCTCTACAGAGTTGGGTTTGGATGGCCCTAGAGGCCAAGTGCATGCACTTATTATTGACAATGGCATGCTACTGGCAGGAATTTATGTATGTATCTTGGTGAAATTATTTTTTAGAGTGTTGATCATAGTTTGAATGGTGTATTGTGTATAGAAGAACATAATTTGTTTAATAGATAGTGCTTTAGAAAGTACCGTTGATGTTATCCTTTGAGCCTTCTGCTTCCCTTTCTGTCCATACAATGCCTGTGGTCACATTAGTTTCAGGAGTAGACATACTTTACTTGAGTTCTATGGATCATACAATTAGAGTAAATCTCTTTTCTTCTCAATCAATTCTTAAAGTTTTAGCTTGTTACAGATGAAGAAAATTTAGTCTTAAAATGAACTAATTTCGTTTGATAATTGAAATTTTCTATGGTATCAGAGTATTTATTTTCCCTAGAAATTTTGTACTTTGGTTAGACAATATTGTTTACTGTCAGTTATAGGCTAAATTGTATCTTTAATGAGCTTGGACAACAAGTTTCTTTTTTCAAAATGTATTTATTCTAAGAAATAAAATTACTGGCATCGTGCTAAAAGGGTGGCAGAAAGGAACACATGTAATAACTTAACATTTATCACATTTCAGATGAGGATTGTGGAGAAGTGTCACTTCCCATATAGGACAAATTTTTAACTTCTAAGTTATCGTTGTTGTTGTCAACAAATGCATTAAGAATAGCTGATGCAAAATATTTTAATTTGAGTAAGTGATAACAAGCTATTTTGTAGAAAATTAAAGCAGAGAAAACTAGGCCATGGTAGCTTCCATGGGGATCCTATCCTAATCAGATAACATCGTTGATTTACATATTTCCTTCATTTTGAGTGCGAAAGTTTCAACAAGGGTGGGCAAATAGGTGGGTGTGAACAAGCTGGCGGGGCACGCAGGCCACTTTCTTGCTCTTGGGTATTGGGATTCATGGCAATGACCTTCGTAAACAACATACGCTATGGCTGAGCCAAATTTTCACTAGAGATCAAGAAATTCTTACCCTACATCCATGGCTCGACTCTTTTGGTCCCTACGCAAGTGGGAACTACCTACAGACAACAAGATGCGGTGTTCTAAGGGGAATTTCCCGTCACAACACCTTTGGGAATTCAAAGCAAATGGTATTGTAAACTACTCCTTTTGGCGCAACTAGGAAAGGGTTTCCTCTCTTACACATATAATAGAGGAAGGAAGGAGGGAGGTTCCTATAACGAAAGGGCATGCTCTGCTTCACCTGTAATGATGGTGAGGAGGTTATTTGCGAAAGGATCACTCAAATGGGAAGCCAAATTCTCGACAGGGCCCTCACCTATAACGTGTGCTTGCAAGAAGAAGCCGAGCATTGAGAACATGGCCAGTCTTCCATTCTTTATCTCCTTCACCTTCAACAAAGAAAACTGGTCTGGATCGTCGGCCAATCCTAGTGGATCAAATGGTCCCCCTAGGTGAAGCTTTTCTTCCAACCCGTGATTTCAATTATTTGTTAACAACACATCAAATGGGCTCCTTCTATCTGATTGGAATGGTTGTGGCCATGGCTGTGGGATTTCTTCTCAACATCTAATTCACTAGTGGACCTTGGATGAGCGGAAGGAGGAACATGTATCATCCATTTTTTCTATACTATTTTTTGATCTGCATCATGTTGTGATTACACTACTTTTTTCATGGATATGGGTTTTGTATGTCTCCTTTGGAATCACCTTACACATTGGAATTTACCTAGTTTATAATCCAAATGAAAAAAGAGAGAAAAACCCTAGTTGATGCAACCATCAAAGAATTCATGCCTTCTGGTGTGATCAATATACCTTGGTGAACAAGAGTCTTGTTGGCTAGATTTTCTGCATAGCACAAAACCTAGGTAGTCATGAGATAAATCTCCCTCATTTTACTGGTGAGGCTCGCGTGTCAGATTTGTCAATTAAAGTATGCTAATATCTAAATGGGATTTTACTTTAACTACTCAGTCCATGAACCATAATCGAACAATTCCCGCAACAAGTAAGCAACTATTTAAAGAAAGGAAATATTTATGGAAGAAAAGAATTATATAAACATAGAGAAGAAATGGGGAAGATGTGCATCCCAATCAATAGATAGCATAGTTGATTGTATGCACATAGAAGAAACCAATAGATATAAACACATAATTTTAAGCAAAGGTAGCTCTAGATCTAGATCTGAAATAACACAAAGTCTATTAAGAGATCTAAGATGAAAAACAAGAAACACAATACACCATGACACAAAGTTCTCAGAAATCTACTCCTGTATAATCCTTTGCTTCAAGTGGCTCTCAAGGGTTTCATCACAAAGTCTAGAACACAAGGTTGCTGCATTTACAAATTCTGATTATTAACTCAGAGGTTCTTCTCCTACTTATAGAATGTAGAAGGGAAAGTACAAGTCGGAAGCTTTTAGTTGAACTGGTACATGTGGAAGTCGAGAGAAAGAATAAACTAGCAATATCCATCTGGAATTCCTCTTTACATGACATGTATGATTTGTAACTGAAAATAGAACCTTCTATTTTGCACATCCGCCACCTATCTCCAAGTAGTTGACTTCTTCAAGTAATGGCTTTTAAACCAATCACTTAAGTTGTATAATTTAATTGATCACTCAATTACTTTGTCGGAGGAAAGAAGAAGGAAGAGGAAAGCTGTAGTCTTGTCCTTTTTCATGTCTGCATGTAGCTGATTCTTTTTCCTTTGATTCTCACCAAACTGGATCTGGGACTAGCTTGATCTGAAAGCAAGCTGGAATTAGAAACGACTAGATCTAGAAGCAACAAGCTAGATCTGGAAGCGAGTTGGATCTGGAAACAACAAGCTGGAATTGGAAACAACTGGATTTTGCCTTCACCTTGTCTTCTCTTTTATCCTTGAAGCTTTTGCAGTTCTTCTCTAGTACATGCATCAATGCAATGTTTGCCATAGATAACTCATCATCCTTATTTTTAATTGCATATGAGTAATTAAAAATTCTAGAAAGCACTCCAGATGAATGAAAATTCAATGAAGGCTTCAACTAGAAGATGAGAGCATTTGCAAAAGATCTTGGAAGGAATTTTCACACACTGACTTCGTCACGGGTTGCATTTGAAACAAGAGGATGAAGCATTTATGCCGGAAGCTTTTGCAACTATGAGATCTCGCATATGGATTTTGCATCCGCATTTGCATCTCGGATATGGATCTACACCGCATAAAAACTGCAATCAATTTGTGGATGGAAAAGTGAAGCTTGAATAATTCCACTACTTTTAATCTGCACGCATGAGTGAAGTTTTTCCTGCACGCATGAGTGAAGTCTTTCCTGCTCTGGATCTGTCTATCAATTCAACAAGAGGTTTCGAGCCTAGATCTATGTCTCCAATATCTGTAAATTTAGAAGTGATGCATGACTCCGTTGTGCTTTCTTTTTCATCTTTCTTCATCATAGTTTTTCTATCTTTGTTTAAACAATTATTTTTCTTCTTATTTGACTGGAATTCTTCAAAACTAGTGCAGATATGGATAATCCTTTAGATTCGGAGGAAATATTCAATGTATTAGACATTGATATAAGTTCCTTTTCTTTATAAAAGCCCGTATCTAACTCCTACAATTAATTTAGAAAAAGATGGCAACCGGAGCATGCACAATGAATTTTAGTCACAAAAATCTACATTATTCAAGCCTGCTGCCCCAAAAATTGACATTTTATTTGCATGCAAAGCAAGCATGAATTTTACCAACATCACCTAAGCACCTGTATCACTTCTACAAACAATTATGCAGACACAAATCAGCCTTCTTCAAAGCATGCGCCAAAACTAGAAGCTTTTAGCATCAAATCCACCTTCCTCTGAGAAAATCCTTCTCCAAATGGGGTGCACTTTTCCTCTGGGTTTGTGTTAGTGTGAGTTATCCTATGTGTCCTCCTCTCATGTTGGAGGGTCATCTCACATGGGTTAGGTTTAGGGTTAGGTTTAGGGTTTCATGTGTGTCATGCACTAGGGTTACTCAACACCCTATATGTACCCCTTTTCTATTCATTTATGAGCATGCCAAGACACTCTGTTGTCTTTCCTTTATGCAAGATTTGTTTTTGTTGAGAAATTTCTTCCATTATTGATCATTTTTTCCTTACTATCGCTGGAGCTTTCATGATTCCGTTGGAGTGCAACTACTTCGTGGTGCCTCGTTTCCGATTCAATTCTCGCAAACTCTTTCCATCGTATCAGAGCTGAGATCGGGTAAACATGCACTTGATTTGTTTTTGTTGCGATTACTCTTACTTGGTTTCGTTATTTTACTCTGCATGCAAGTCTTTTGATCACTATTTTTTGGAAATTATCTTGCTAATATCTCTAACAAGCTTTCTCGAAAAGTTTTTTGTGTTTTTTTTTGTGCTTGTTATCTATGGTTGCAGGATCCTTGAGTTCTTCAGCCGTGGTTGCTCATCAACAAACTACTATCCCTTTGACCATTTTTGGATTGTTCAAACTGCCATCACTATTCATTCACGCGTGGCCTACATTTTTTCTTCATTCCAGGCATTTTGTGGACTGTTCGAGGTGTTTTCTTGGACCTTCCAAGCTTTTTTATTGTTCTGGCATTTTTTTATTGTTTAGGTGTTTTTAATCATTCGCCACGCTTTTTTGATTGTTGCATTTTTAATCATCTGCCACGTTTTTTTGATTGTTCAGGCATTTTTAATCATCATTTGCCACGTTTTTTGCTTCACAGGGTTGTAAATTACATCTACCACATTTTTTTGGCCTCGCTAAAAAAAAATGGCTCGGCAAAAGCAAAAATGACTCAGTAATATCTCCCTGGCACGACCCTTTTTACCTCTCGCATTTTCCTTGGGCGCGGCCTGTCCCGAATAGTCATTTTTGGTAAGTCTTTTTTAATTCCTTTCCTTTTTTAAACACTCGTCTATTAAATCCTTAGTTTGAGCTTGTGGTGTAACGGTAAGTCATTTGGTATCATCGAGCCGGGCAGTTAAGAGCGCCAACCCCAGAGTAGTTATGGGATGGGTGACCTCTCGGTAAATTCCCAGTGTCACTGCCTCCTAATGTCGTTGGGCCTAATTGGGTGTATATGTGGTGGGCCTAGAGCTCACGTGGTTGTAGTTGGCTTCATCGTGTGGGGGTGTGTTGGCGCATCGCGGTGATTAATACGATGAGATCCCCTGCTCACAATTCCGTTGGAGTGCAACTACTTCGTGGTGCCTCATTTCCGATTCGATTCTCGCAAAATCTTTTCATGGTATCAGAGCTGAGATGGGTAAACGTGCACTCGATTTGTTTTTTGTTGTGATTACTCTTACTTGGTTTCGTTATTTTACTCTGCATGCAAGTCTTTTGATCACTATTTTCTAGAAATTATCTTGCTAATATCTCTAACAAGATTTCTCGGAAAGTTTTTGTGTTTTTTTTTCTTGTGCATGTTGTCTGTGGTTGCAAGATCCTTGAGTTCTTCAGTCGTGGTTGCTCATCAACGAATTGTTGTCCCTCTGACCATTTTTGGACTGTTCAAATTGCCATCACTGTTCATTCACGCGTGGCCTGCATTTTTCTTCATTCCAGGTGTTTTGTGGACTATTCGAGGCATTTTCTTGGACCTTCCAAGCATTTTTTATTATTCTGGCATTTTTTTATCGTTCGTGCATTGTTTGATCATCTGCCACGTTTTTTTGATTGTTCAGGGGTTTTTTAATCATCTGCCACATTTTTTGATTGTTCAGGCATTTTTAATCATCATTTGCCACTTTTTTGCTTCACAGGGTTGTAAATTACATCTGCCACATTTTTTTGGCCTGCTAAAACAAAAACGGCCCTGCGTAAGCAAAACGGCTCGCGTGAAGCAAAACGGCCTGGTAATCTCTCCTGGCGTGGCCCTTTTTACCTCTCGTGTTTTCCTTGGGCGTGGCCTGTCCCGAACAGTCATTTTTGGTAAGTCTTTTTTAATTCCTTTCCTTTTTTAAACAATGTCTTTTAAATCCTCAATTCAAGCTTGTGGTGTGACGGTAAGTCGTTTGGTATCGAGCCGGGCAAGCTTAAGTGTGCCAACCCCAGAGTAGTTATGGGATGGGTGACCTACCGGGAAATTCTCGGTGTCACTGCCTCCTAATGCCATTGGACCTAATTGGGTGTATACGTGGTGGGCCCAGAGCTCACGTGGTTGCAGCCGGCTCATGGCCATGTGCGGGGTGTGTTGGCGTAGTAGATGATTAATATGATTAATTTAGAGTGTCTGTCTCTTCCATCCGACTCATCATAGCCGCTACCCTAGCTTCGATGAAGGGGGGTGTTAGTGTGAGTTATCCTATGTGTCCTCCTCTCATGTTGGAGGGTCATCTCACATGGGTTAGGTTTAGGGTTAGGTTTAGGGTTTCATGTGTGTCATGCACTAGGGTTACTTAGCACCCTATATGTACCCCTTTTCTATTCATTTATGAGCATGCCAAGACACTCCGCTGTCTTTCCTCTATGCAAGCTTTGTTTCTGTTGAGCAAGTTCTTCCATTACTGATCATTTTTTCCTTGTTATCGCTGGAGCTTTCACGATTCCGTTGGAGTGCAACTACTTCGTGGTGCCTCGTTTCCACCCGATTCTCACAAACTCTTTTCAGCCGCACTTCTTCACCTATGAATTATTTAATTCAGCCTTATGGCAGCCCCTGCTTATATAACCCTCATAATTCTATAATTAATAATTGCCCTTCCTATTCCTGGCAATTAATTAATTAAAAATCATGCTCTTCTCTTTAACTGATGTGTTAAAATAGCATGTTTAAGGACAACCATCCAATTAATTAAATTAATCCAATTTAAACATCCACTCTTCACTCAACTGAAGCTTCACAGTGTGCCTTGACCTTAGCCACTGAAAATAGAAATTAATTTAATCATTTAATACTTCAAAAAGCATTAAATATCACCCAAATGGGGCGCACTTTTTAGCATGAAGAGGGCAGCCTTTTAATAAATTAAATTTAATCAATTTAGACCATCTATTTCCATCCTTTTTATTCTCCCTTGCTTTGTTGACTTTTCTCCATGTTTAGGCGCCATAAATAGAAGAAGAATTAATTAAAATAATCACTTTAAAGGCTGCCATGTTCTCCTTAAAGGGGTCGCACTTTTTGGGCAAAAAGAATTCTATTTTTAAGAATTTATGGCAATGGGAATTTTTACCCTGCAAGGCAGCCCCGGAAATCCCATGATCCACTTAAGTGATTTGACTTTGACAATGGGATTATTTACCCTGCATGGCAGGCAATAAAATCCCATGATTTCACTTAAGTCACTTTTCTTTTATTTCACCATGGGAATTTTTACCTTGCAAGGCAGGTAATAAATTCCCACCTCACGCCTCTAATTTTCCCACTGCAACTTAAGTGACTTTTCTATCATGGGAAAAAGTACCCTGCAAGGCAAGCAATAAAATCCCACCCTGCTGCTTCTATTTTTCCCATGATCCACTTAAATCCTTTGTTTTCCAAAAATGCGCCCAACCCCGCAGGGGCTTTTTAGTGCACGACTTCACCTTTTCCCAGTGAACCGGACCTCCGATGGCGACTTCCTTCTGGCACAATGTGCGTATGTGATCTCCGAATACTCTAGGCCAAGAATCGGGCTAACCTAACAAAGGAATTGATCTAGAGAAATTTCACAGAAAATGAAACGGGAAAACACAAAAACATAAAAAATTGCCAAAAGTCACAAATAAAGCCCAAAACTTATTCCTAGTTAAAACCCTTCTGGTATATAGGAATAATGATATGTTCGATCACAACAGGGTTAAATCGGAGCACAAATTGCCTCAAACGAGGCTCAAAATAATTAAATACAAATTTCCTGCAGACAAATCCCGATGACAGAATATAACAATTGTGGGCATCTGGGTATTTGGCAAAAATGGCTAATATGGCTCTTTGGGAATATCTTGACGCAATACAAGAAAAACACAAAATGACCCATTATTTTAAAAGTACAATTTTTTTTCGGATAGGGTAGTCACAGATTTAAGGATGAAATCTAGGGACACCAAGTCCGCATGAGTTCGATACTTCTCATTCAAGTATTCTCTCCTCTGTCTTTCTGTGGCAAAATGGTTGGTTCCATGGCCTTCCGGCCCTTTGGATAGAGACATGTCACGTTTCAGGTCAAGCATGGAATTAGTAAACTATCTTCTAGCTTCTTCTTCTTGCAGAGCCGCTTCGTTCTCATCAAGACCCAGAGATGATTTGGGAGGGTTAAGTTGGTAAGGAAGTGTTCGCAATATGTCTCTTAAACATGGTGAATGTGGAGTAAAAGAGAGCTGGGGATCATAGAGCCTGGAATTCTGATCGACCATTTCACCATTGAGTATTGGAAATATATCCAAGCTGGGCTTTTTGGAACCAAAGGAGATGGTGCTGCTGCCTACAGAACATATGGGGATTTGTAACAAGTTGAGAAGTTCTGGAGGAGGGGTATAAGCACTGGTAATGGGATTAGTGCAGCTGGTGGTGTTGTCACCAGTAGCAAAGGATGAGATGTGCTGTGATTGATCAAGGAGATTCTGCTGCTGTTGCTGGTGGAAAAGTGATAACTCTTGCATTTCATGAAAACTAGCTTCCCATGAATTAGCCGTTGTGATATTACTAGCACTAGACTGCTGCCCTGCACACACATCTTGTTGCGGCTGCAGAACATCCCTAATCATCTGAATGTGGTATTCTTGCTCCAATTCAAAGTTGAGCTGTGTTGAAGGTCGCTTCCAATTCCAACTTCGTCTGAGAAATTGTTTTGTGTAACCTCTCCCAAGGAAAAGTTTGGCAATCTCATAGAAGATCTCTGCAAATTCTCTTCCAGTCCCATCATCCCGGAATTGACATGATCTGCTGGTAGCATGCATCCAGTCTGAGGATCAACATAGTTATCATCATACATGGTGCTAGTTTCCTTCCAATTTGCTGAATCTATAAAGGTTCTGTTCCTGCATTTTCAATGGCCTATAATTCTCAAGATGTCACCTTTGAATCTATTAATTTTTGTGGGATTTTATACATTTTCTATTATATCTTTCACGGTAATAATCACAATGTCAGGAATATTTCTTTGTCAACTATTTTTAAAAATATGTAGCAGTTGTAAATGTGGAAATCCATATAACATACACATGTAGATGGTTATTTAGAGGTGAATGTGTGCACTGTGCATGTGAACTGAAACATATTATGGATTTCTAGAGATTAGATTTCATGCAACAAATGTCGTTTGCAATTTTCATGATTATAAAGTATAGTAGATATCTCTACCATGGCGAGCGTGGTGCGGTGTGAATCCATCATCTGCATTTCTTGGAGGGGCAAAGGATGAGTCTATTGCAGCTCTTCCTGTTGATGAATTAATTGAGAAAGATGATGGGTTTGCAGGGGTGTTTCCAGGTGTGTATATAGAATAACCTTGGCAACATAAACTCGAACATTATTGAACATAATTATCAATAAATAAACTCACTGGAATGCCTTCGTATCGTATCCATTTCCGATATGTATAAAGGGGGATTCGACAGGGGCCTAGGCATATCCATGCATCCTATCTTCCATTGCAATGTGAGAACTAGTCAGGAAGATGCAGATCTGCTAGAGTGTCTTGATAAAAACCTTTTACCTCATAAGTTCTAGGTTTACAGGTTTTTTATGTTTATTCCAAGCTGTGTTTTCCTGCTCTTTTAAAATTTCCAAACAATTCTAGAGTCAATGTAGTAGCATTGCACATTAAAAGTGACATATTGGTGATGTAGAAGGTCATTGTAATTTGATCTCACGTCTTTCTTGCAATAGCCACTATATTATATAATTTTCTACTTGCCTATACAAAAAAACACAGGAACTTTGTATACACTGCATACTTCCTTGATTTATTCCAACTTTCTTCCCTGAACATCCAAGATAGTTATAGGAGGAAAGAATCATCAAATTTGTAGCTATAGGACTGTAAATGAGAAATAGAAAAATTTAGCACAATAGACATAAACATGTTCTGAATGAAAGTGAAGACTCAAGTAATAAGGGATGAAAATGTTAGAAATGTATATTTGAATCGTATATATTTGGCTTTGCTATATGATTTATAATACACTTTGTAGATTTCTTTCTGTGAAACAGTCAAATTTTCTTTCAACTTCATGATTTGTCGTTTTCTTCATTGTTGTTTGTGCTAATTTACAGCTAGATTTTTGTCCCATTGATCAAGTTATAACAGCCCTTATATCCTGATTTTGCAGCTTGTCCCTCAGAAGCTGACTGCTGATTCTAGATTCATGTGCTGATTTGCAGGTTGTGAAGCCCTTGTTACAAGAAAGGACAAGGAGAAAAGTACAGGTGTTACAAGGCTGTGGAAGGGAAGAGTTACTGAAGGTATGTTGATATGCACAGAGTTTTGGAATATTCTTTAGCCTACAATTTGTGGAAGTATATGCTCAGTTGTAGTGTCACTTTTAGAAATTGGGTCCTTTATCATGGTAGGTGTATGTAGATATGGTATAAATCTTCTGTTTAGAGGTTTTATAGATAAATTCGTAGTTGTAACATTCTTCTAAAATATACTTTAAAAAAAAGTAGGTCTAGAATTACAAAAACAATCTTAATTGCAAAAACCAAGAAATTAGAAAAGCACAACATTACAATTGCAGTTACATTTTTAAATTTCTGGAAAAGTAAGCTTTATCATCTTTGAGCTCTCACATTTTTTATCTCCAATAGTTTCCTTTTTTGTATAATAAGTCTTTTTGTATAATAAGTCTTTCCTTATTTTGTAGCTAATTCTTGGTTACCTTCAATCATGTTTTCAAATCCAGATAAAATTTGGAGGCTTCACTTTTACTCCTCAAATGACTATCATTGGGAGGAGATAACCTGGTTGGGGGATAACATATGTTGTATAAAGATTGGAACTCAAGATGCGACTGTATATAATTTAAGGGCTTGTAGAGTTGGCTTTTCAGTTGTACTTAACATAAATTTTGGAGTGTTTTATGATGGGGAAGCCTTTGAGCCAAGACCGGAAATGAACTTGTAAGCCCATTGAATGATGTTAATTTTGAAAGAGCATTTAGAAGTATTTATATAACTTGTTAGTTTGAATGTTGGATTGCCTCCTTTCCTTTCCATGAAGGATAACAAAATTGATATGGGTAAAGAGAGATTGACTCCAAATATGGGTCAATGTGATTGACTCAACTACGGTTGAATCCTAAAAATCATCACATTAAAATAGTCTTTTTACTAGCTTCTAGTTCATTTAACATTATTGTTGCTTATGAGATGGTTAAAGATTGTGCTCATTTGTGATTCAATATGTTAGATTGTATATTTCAATAATTATCGTTCTTGTTATTCAATATTTTTATGCCATTGTGCTTTACTCTCTGAATGATAATTTCCATTTTTTGGGTAGTTTTTTAGCTTCCTAAGAGATACATGCTACTTTTAGGAATACGTCTTTGATTTCTAGATATGTCTCAGCACATTTTTGATTGAGTATCGATAGATATTTCTGTTACATGAATCAAACATACCTAGAATTCCCTGACTTATCTTGCTGGAATAGCATATCACAGGTTTGACACCACCATTGAGTTTGAACGCTTTCTGTCTATTACAAGTCTATCTCAAAACCTTGTTGCAAAAAAATATAATTCTCACTTCAGGGTATAAAGTGGATCTTTCACCTGTTCTAGTTGTACGTTCTGTTTGATGCATTACATGGATTGGTGTTATAGAAAAAATATTGATACATTTTCTGAACAGGTAGACATAAATAGGAAATAGAATAAGTAGAAAACCTCAATTGATGCCTCTCATCCAAGTAGCAGTAATTATTTGAGTATCGAGGCATTAACCATAGTGAAACATAAGTTAACTTTGTAAATTTAGCAGTAATTGGTTAGTTGCAGCGAATGCAGAAATTGATGGTGAACTGTGCTAAACGGAGCGTTGTTGTTAGACGTCTTAAAATCAGTCTTGTTATGGCTTAAACCAGCTTTGCACGCAGAGATAAATCTGTAACCGAATATCTCCTCATTTCACCATAGACAAATTGCTTAATCTGGATCTGTATCTACTTCCGAAGCAGGTTCAATTTTTCTCTGAGAGGAAACGGTTGCCTGCTGCTATTTAGTTTGTTGTATGCAGAAGAAAAAGATGGAGGATTAGGAGGCGCTTTAGTTGGGAGTTTTGCATAGTTGTATTGATTTTGCTTATTCTTCTTCTGAGTTGAGCTACGTGCACTGTAACCATGCTGCACCATTCTTGTTTTCCCCTGCCTTTATCTTTTATTTTGAGGATATGTTGTTTTGATTTAGGCGTTGAAATATCCCTCCCTACTATCCCACTTATGTGTCGGTAAGATTTTTCTCTTTCACTCTTCCTGCAACTGCTTTGTTCGTTGTATACAAAAAAAATAAGAAGAATATTGAAGGCTATGGGTGCTTCATTCTGGGCGAACTGTCTCACTATATTGATTATACTTTTATGTTGCTGAGAACCACTGCTATGTGCACTACAACCCTTGTAGCCACCATTTCTCTCCTCCTGCGCTTTATCTTTTACCTTGAGTAGTCGTTGTATAGTTTAAGACATTGAAAGTGCCCTTCCTTCTATCCCACATATGTCTCTGCAAGTTTTACCTCTTCACTCTTCCCCTATATGAAACCCACTGTTTATCCTTTCTCTGTCCTCCAAAACATTGTAGTTGCAAGTGCTTGGGTTGGCAGGTATGGGAAATGTGGAAGAAAACGCAGGCCACTTGAACTGTTTGACACAATGCCTAATAATAATAATAATAAATATATATATGTTGTGTTTAATATATGAAGCACTCTGTGAAGTATTTTCTAGCATTGATTTTGTGTTTATGCAGGTTGCAGGCAATGAAAATCCTTCAATTCTTATTTCCTTTGCTTCAAAAACAATTACCGGAGGGAAAATTACTTCAAAGCTACATGTGATTGAGCTTGGTGCACAGCCAGGTTTGTAGTTGTTCTTGATTTATACCTCGAAACATCTTACAGGTTGCAGAGTTGTGGGTTTTTCTCTCCTCCAGCTATTTTTTGATATATAGCTGGAGGAGAGAAAAACCCACAACTCTATATGTGCAATTGAGTTTTCAATTGAATTAACCTAGTGATAGAAAAGCATCTCTGTGCAATGCCATAGATATGTAAATGCTTACTTCTAGCATTCATAACAGGGTTTATATTTTTTTGAGTTAAAATTATTATGTGATACAATCCAGGTTAATATGTCAGAATAGCTTGGAAGCTAGTTGGTGATTGAAATTCAGCTATTAGCATTTTACTAAACCTAATTTACTGTTTGACAGTATTTGCTATCATCATCAATGGACAAGACTGTGAGATTGTGGCATATGTCACACCAAAGTTGTCTACGAGTGTTTTCACATAATGACTATGGTAAGGTGAAATTTGGTCTGGGTAAATTTATGTTGCATTGGAATTAAATTGAAAATGCCTTTAGCCTTTCGGCATTGTCAGAAATTACTTTAGCTTCTTTGTCATTGCACCACATTATTTTGATATATTTAATGAAAGTGAAATCCTACAAAGTTAGGCAGGAAAAAGATGTCGTTCTACTTTGTGGTGGCCACATGAAATATTTTTGATTTCCCAATATTTTTCATGTTGACATTGTGCCTGGAATTTTACTTTTTCAATTAGCCAAATTTTAAACCTTCATCTGCTTACTAGAAATAATATTTTCCTATCTGTTTTTTTTTTTGGGTAAAATCATGCATTGTGACATCCTGTTATAAAGGCTGCATATAATTGCTAATATGCGAAGATCTCTTACCCTAGCTGTAAGGACTCTAAAGTTACAGAAATTTATTTTGCTTGCTAATTTCTTCATGAATTTGCATTAAATTTATAACATTCGCTTTGATACAAGAAAGTGTTCACATAATTGAAAATGGTTTGTTCCCTGTTTCAGGCTCAGGAACCTACCGTTAGGCAGGATTCAAGTATGGTTGTATTGTCTGTTGATAAACCATCACAAGCTTCTTGGCTTACAGAAGTTGTCTTGCTCAATAGTCACCAGGTGAACTCATAAGGCTTGAGACTATTTGACACATTTTTCTCCTATTTTATGTGCTTGTAGATAATAGTTTTTCAGTGCAATTTATTTATTAACTTCATTAACACATTATGAAAAGGTTGAGTGGATGAGTCTATGGCTGTATACACAAGTCTTTTAAAAATAAATGGTCTAGGTGTGTAATTAGATGGCAATCACCTTATTATATTTACCACAATTTTGAGAAATTCTTATTTCTGGATTGTGTGGCAAAAGCCAATTGGGGTTTCCATAAAGGGCTTGGGAACATCTAATGTTTTCCCCTAAGTTTCCTAAAATGGATGAATGGCGTAAGTTTCCGAAATGGAAACGGTTTAGGAAATGAATCTTTCAAAATTTAGGAAATGGGTAAATGCCACTTGTGCACACAGTTTAATGTCAAGCTGGGAGTCGTAATTTTGGTGGCCTCATGAAATGGTTACTGCTGCATGCTATACTCCGATGGACAGGTTTGCTTAGAAATCCCTCCTTCCATCCAGTTGAATACCTACACATTAAAATTGATAATATGAAATCATGCTAGGATGTTTGGATACACCATGAGTGTATTCTAAAGCTACTTTTTCGGTGGGGAAGCAGGGAGCATTTGTTGGTACCCATAAGGGGAAGTGCCTCTCCTATAATGCATCAGGTATGTTACTAATGTGAACATTCATATTCAGAAAGAGCTTATATCACTTTGCTACAAGCATTGAACATTAGTGGTTGGACTAGTCATGTAGAATATGTATTATTATTACTTATTAGTTCATTGATTTCTAATCATTTTCGCCATTGAGCCATATCACAACCATTTATTATTTTTCTTAACTGAAATAAAATGATGATGTATATTGTCTGAAAAATGTGTTCCTCTCAAAAGTTTGGTTAAAAACAGGACACTGACTGAGAATTTCACGGTTTACCCCTCTAAACACCTTACCAAGCCTCAAAATATTTCACACATCTAAATTTTTTATCCCTATAAATCTTTCCTCAAAGTTTCATCTTATCTGGATCATCCATTCCCAAGTTATGCACTTTTTAGAGCTGCTAAAAGTGGGGGTTTGCATTACTTACAGACCTGATGACTGAGTTTTGAACATAACTCTCTCTCCAGGTGTCCAAAAACTCTAAAATAACTTGGAACATGTTATAAAAATCACATTTAGCATGTCTATATATTTTCATAATATTTAGATCATTTGTTTGAAAGATATTCTACTTTTAGTGAGCTTAAACCCTTCTTAAACCATCACCTACAGGCCTACTGTCTGTATTTTTGCAATATCTCCTTCTATAGACCTGAAATATGCCTAAATTTGTCCAAAGTCCTATTTCAACCATCCAAATATGCTCCTAAAATTTCATTAGGTTTGGATGAGGGAAACTCCAGATATCAATGTTTTAGTATTTCAACTCTAGACAAGGATTTGACAGGACAACAAGCACCCAGTTTGCAATTATCTTTGTTTAAAAGTTTCAAATTCCTTTTCAACACTTCACACTGCTCCTGTAGGTTTTCCTACAACTTCTCTACACTTTTCCTTCTTTGACTTACCTCAAAAACCATCTACAACATCATCTACAATGCATGTTTCTTCTTGACAAGCAAATTGTATATGCCTGATTTCATAGAAAATTGCAATCAAGATTATATGTGATGTTCATAGGCACTTTAAAGTATTGAAAACCACATTATATCTTATATTTTTACCCTTAAACGATCCTTTCACAAGAGAATTATTTCCTTATTCAATGAAAACACCAAAATCTCATAGAAACATGCTCAAACAATAGTTCATACAAGCCACTTTACATCCACTGGTTGTAGCTTTGCAAACACTTAGGGGCTTGCAAGAACACTGTTCAAGCCTGGGAATACTAAAAATCACTGTTACAAGACTTCCTTGTCTCAATTCTCTATTTCAACAACTTATCCATTCATTATATTGCATGTACACACTATATTTTTCAGTTCAGACCCAACATCTTCAAGTTGTCACCGTGACATATCATGATGAGAGAAACTATACCCTGCAACCTGTAGCAACATTTCACATAACTGTCCAATCCATGATACACATTATAGTCTTTAAAACTTTGATATTGCCTTTGAAAGGTACTAAGGTCATTTGATCACTGCTATAGACTCATAAGGAAATATGATAGTTTTCTTGTGACTATTCTGAGTCATTATGTATCTCTTGTGATCCATTGATTGTCCTTGAACATAGTTGATCCTGTATAGGCAAGAGGTTTTCAAGGTCACAATTCCTACAATTTAAGCTCGAGAATATCATATGCCATATTGAATTTCTGTTGTGTAATTTTATCCATACGCGTGCATGTTGATGGCACTGTTACAAGGCTGAGACCCAGAGTTATATGCATGCACGGCTAGAATATGAATTGTCATGCATTATTCATTTTAAAACAAATCGCAAAGGCTGAAGTGCCTCACTTTGTTGTTGGTGCGTGGTG
This sequence comes from Taxus wallichiana var. yunnanensis, assembly GCA_018340775.1. NCBI lineage: Eukaryota > Viridiplantae > Streptophyta > Pinopsida > Cupressales > Taxaceae > Taxus > Taxus wallichiana. The sequence continues at coordinate 678,738,629 of CM031239.1, forward strand.
ATGAGACTTGAAAATGCACTCATATTTTTTATATAGAATGTTTGTGATGCTATTGGAAACCAAGACTTTGGATGCTGTTGAGTGCATGCCTTCTGTAATATCTATATGATCTCTTTTACAAATAATTTCCAACTAAAAACACATTATATATCATTCATGTTATGCATTATTATTTTCTCATGTTATGTTGTTGGTAATGATTAATGCAGGAGCATGCCAACATCGGCTGCACTTGATGTGGTTGCCAAAAACTTGAATCTTAAGTTTTTTGAGGTATCAAATTACTCCTACTTATATGCATATTTGCCTATTCCTACTGTTTTATGAGTCTTGTAAAAATAGGTTTATTGTTTTTTACTCATCTATTAGGTGCCCACTGGTTGGAAGTTTTTTGGAAATTTAATGGATGTTGGATTGTGCTCTGTTTTTGGTGAAGAAAGCTTTGGCACTAGTGAGTTATATTTTTTTAATCCTTGTGTAAAACCATTCTTTGCGTAGCTTTCTTGGTGAGTATTTAGTTTCTACTCTTAATAGTAGCTCGGTTTGTTAAAAATAAAAATGATGCATGATGCATGCAAAGTCCCCTTGCTCATAGCTCCTTATGTCAATATCAAAGTCCCCTTGCTCATTTTCATAGATCTCATTGTTGTGCTTGAAAGAGGTAAGAAGTTGGGAAGACTAACTCCTTATGCCTCTTCCAGCAAACTTATTTCTTCAACAAGAAACTTATCCGTGGAGAGTACATCTGTTGCAGCAAGGAGGTCATGCAAGTAAGCCTTGAACATTCTAGTGAGACAAGCAATACAATGCATGTCGGGCTCATCAGGAAACAACTCGATGTCTCCCTATATAATGAGCTTGTGTAGCATTCCCTTTTGTATATATTGTATATATTGTATATCAAGGGTTAACGGAATTCAGACACCCTTTTGTATTTTATCATTGTATTTCAAGGGTTAACGGAATTCAGACACCCTTTTGTATCTTATCTTATTTGATATTAATAAAATATTTGTGGACCCATTTATTGGGCACAATATTTAAATCAAATTGTTGTTAATTTATAATATTAATTACCAGACCACTCCGACATCATAGATGATATGTAACTTCGTTGATTGCACTATATGATATTTGGTTATTGTGTAGTTTTAAAATTCATATTTTTCATTCTTTAAATTCGTATCGTCTCTAGAGAGACAATAAAAATTGAAATTAGTATTGTCTCCAGAGAGACAAAATGTTAGTATTCGGTATTGTCTCTAAGGAGACAATAATGATATTGTCTCTAGAGAGACGAAAATGATATTGTCTCTAGAGAGACAAAAATTATATTGTCTCTCAAGAGACAAAATATGTATCAATCATTATTGTCTCTTGAGAGACAATAATTAGAGACAATATTAGAGACACCCGCTTTGAGACAATAATAGAGACGATATACAACTTTTTTATTGTCTCTATTTGAGACAATTTAGTCAAATTTTGTCTCTATTAATGTCTCAAATGACCCCCGTGTAGTAATGTATGCATGCCAAATTATTAGATGAAGTTCATGTTTTGCTGATTTCAGGAAAAATGTGTCCACTTTTTTCTCCTTTTGGTCTCACATTTCCATGCACTTGTCCCACCTTAAATTGCAGCAGCAGAAATAACTACAAAATTGAAATATAATTAGTAGATAATTATTCCAATTTAATTTATTGAAAAACCAACGACTTGTTTTTCTGTTCTGAATGTGCAGAGCCATGTGTCAGATCCAGAGAAGCACCACAACCTTCCCAGAAACAAAATTGAATGGGTATTAAACCTCGGAAGAGCCTATCCATCGTTTGCAATGTTGATAGGTCAACCAACCCCATTCTTCTTTCAACCCCATTCTTCTTTCAAGGATTTAGGTAAAATTCCAAAATTATAATTTTTTTCCTTGAAACTCTAAACTTTAATCTGCATAACCCTGATCCGTGAGTGTATTAATTTCTCTTTTGATTTCCCTGGTAACATTTTTTTGTAACTTTCTTTGGAGATTCGGTTTCAGTTTAAAACCTAACTTTGGTTGAGAGCGCCTCAATGTATACATGCCTTTCCCCAAAGATTCTTTCTTTTCTATGGGGAGATTTCAGATATTTTCAGACCAATTCTATACACATTGTAGAAGAATGGATGTAATATTCTCTTATATCACTTTACAATTAATTTCAAAATGCCCACTGCCATGGATAATTGCATAATCTCTAAATCCTGGCGGACAATCATTTTGACTCTGAGTAACTCCACTTTTTTTTTTAAAGTATGCATGATTAAACCATATTTTGACTACTACATAGTGGATAATGATTCTCCTTCAAATCTTACCATCACACTCTAAAATTTGAAGAAACTGAAAATGATAAATAACATAATATGATTTTTATTATTATATTCATATTTTATTCTTTGCTACGTGATTTTTACTATTTTACTCATGTAATTTTAGAGCTTCTTGAGTAAAATGTAAATATTACAAGCAATCATATCTGACCTTTGTGCAATATGGTCTATTACAAGATAAGACCTACATAGAATAATTTATTAAATCCCTCTTTTTATTGTTAATCACTTAAACTCAACTTTTAGCGGGAGCTTAATTTCTATTCAAGAATATCTACGATACTCTTTTAACATTCTCCATCCTTACTATTTGTTTATATTGATTTAGGTAATTAGTAGCTTTACTCCACAATCTGTTGTATATTAAACTTTTGTGCCCCTTAATATAATCATCTAATCAGTACTTGCAATTTAGTACATTGTTAAAAGTCTTGACTGAATCTAAATTACCTATTTAATTTCTTACAAACTTATCCAGCACGAAGATCAATTTCCAATCACATTACATGAGTGATACACCCAACTAGATACGGGTACATTTTAAAATTACTACAATTCAGATTAGTTACAACTTCAGACAAGCTTTCATTTGCATAGTTTCTAACATTTTAAATGAGAGACTCATTTGTGCGGCTTGCTTCAGAAAAAGTAGTCACTACCAATAAAGGTCCACTAGTGGTTAATTAATTGAAGCTTCAGCGAAGGTTTTTATCTAATCATCTATAGTGAGTCATCTCTTGCTTCTTATGCATATTGTTAATTAATAAATATAAAGTATTGTTTTTAACACGTGCAACGAGCTTCTATTTTTGATTGCATCTATACTGATATGATACAAAATCATATCAAAGAAATTCTTTATGTTTTCTCTTGAACTCATTTTCTATTACTCGCGCATTCTTTACAACAGTTCCTCATAAAAAGTATAAACCACTTTGAGGATATTTGATGAAACCATGTCATATATATAACAAAATAATGCCTTATCGCAGATAGTTACATCAAATATGCCAATCTAACCGAATTTAACTGGATTTTGGTTTAACCCAAATAAAATTGTAAATTATATTCATTTCTTTGAAATGAGGAGCAATATATTTAGATGATAAAATTTTGAAATATGTTTAGAATATTCAGAGTATTACATATTTGGGATTCCATGGGATAATACAGTAGGTTATGTGAATTTAATAATGCTTATTAGTGATCAGTGATTAAAGAAGACAATAATCATAATTTTATACCACTCATTTATGAAACCGAGATAAAAATGATCGACCAAGTTTGCGAAATGACTAATGGAATTATTTTCTCCTCAATGAAAAACATAATTTGCAATTGCAATCATTTAATTCTAGTACATTATAATCCTTTGCTAGCTTTTCTTATTCTATCACATAAACATAGTGAGAACCATGAGAATCTTCCCGTGCTCAAAAACCCATTTTCTTCTAGAAGGTTTGGATTCAAGCGCACGTCTCAATCATATTTTTTTATGGAAAATTTCTTGAAATCAATGCGCAAACAATATAGGGTATGTAAGTATATCAACCTGTATCTTTCAACGTGTAACAACAAATTTTAGTAAAAGTTAAAACACTCTAAATGCATGATCAATTTTTTATCATGGGAATGCTCTTGGAAAGAAATTGTGCACTTACAACTTCAATATCACCCTTATAATTGATTTCTCCTTTAAAATTAAATGTGCAATTGATTATAAAAAAATGTGTTGATATGTAATCATGTATTTATAAAATTGTCTTGGATTCAAATTAGGATCCTATTGGTATGCAACATGGGTAGAAAGAAGACGAGAAATGTGGGAGAGGTGGATGAAGGATGACCCCTTTTTTTTAAGACTACATGTATATGATTCGAGTACGCGATGTTTCAAGTTGGTATGCACATTTATTGGAGCAAAGAAATGGCATTCATTCATATGGAATCTATTAATGTTTTAACTTTTGTTATTCAAGGGTTCCACTTTGAATTTGCTTTAGATGGCAAGCCAAATTACCTTCTAAGTTTAAGTTCAATTATGAGGAATAGGCTTATGGGTTAAATTTGACAATCATTTAAATGTTTTTTGTGTATTTAGCTCTTAAATGCACTTGCAATTTTTGGCATCCCAATCTCTTCGAACTTGTGAATTTGAAATATCATTGTCATTTTTATATAGATGTATGTACAATTTATAATAATTTGTGTAAATATAGGGTTGTGCCACAACAATAAGTCATTATATTGGTGATTGCTAGGTTATTGGTTTACCTAAGGTATGTGGAGTGGGACATTTACACATTGCTCATGAGGTTGATTAATAGCATTGACCTTATGTTAAAGCTTAGAAGCTTTAGAGCGCACTGGGTAATTATCAATTACTCTTACCCAAAAAAATAAATAAACACATATTAAAATAAATAAACATGGTCTTTTCTATTTAATCAACCACTAACTTGTCTTTTTACAACCATCGTTTAAAAATATTTAAGTACTTAACATATAATATTACTACTATTATGTACAATTTGAAGGACTTTACTAGAAATTTGCTTTATTAAATATTTGTTTCGACGGTCATAAGTGGCCGTCAAAGTTAACGTTTTCTTTTTCTCATGGAGAGACGAGGCTAATTATTGCTTCCTTTATGATAGAATTGATGTATTTAGGACGTTGGATTTGGAATGTATGTATATAATGTATCTTCGTAAAGTATACACTCATACATGCAAAATTCCATGTTTGAGTCCACACTATGCGAAACATTATATCTATAAAATATATATGAAATAAAATTATTTAATGATATTGGGATGACTTTGTGATATTTTTCATCAAATTATTAGAGTTAATCGATAATATGGACATCGTAAACATTGTCTCAAGTATTTCCCCTTAGATAGGGGTCATTCCTCAATGGCCTATGCAGAGTTAAGGTTCGGATTTAGTTACTACTTTTGAAACTATGTTTCCTCCTATGTGAGGTTTTTGCATTATACAAAGGCCTATGCTTATCAAGAAGAATATTGGCGAGGCCATTCGCAACATGGTATGGATTAGTTTGAGGTCAATCAACTACCTTATGAGATAGTGTCTCTCTTTCATGTTGTTCTGTTAGGGACTCGACTTGTTTGAAGATGAACACGATTCCATTGAAGCCTTTTTAGACATGCATCAAAATCCCTACAACTACGCTATAACAGAGTTCATAACAAGGAAAAATAAACCATCAAGGCTCAATGGAAGGTGGATTTTGTGGATGTTGTTGTCAGCGTTAGTGGTGGCAACACCCATAGTGCAATTTTTTTCCACACAAAGCACAAGCTTATGGAGTGCAACTAAAGGAAATACCATCCAACGAACAATAGAAAAAAAAATTCTTGATGGAAAAGAACACCAAAGCAAGAATTTTTATTTTATTTTCTTCAAAGCTTTTGGGGGTGCATGTCAACATCAACAATAATACAATATAATAAGGTCCATTCATTGCAATATTTTGGGAATGAAAGATGATGTTTGAACTTATACAACACAACATTAGAGTTATTTTGGAAATTTATCAATGAAGTGAGTAATAATATATCCAATATGGGTTAAATTTGATGGTTTTCTAGACATTTTTCATGATTCTAGTCATAAAATACTTGCAAATACTTGAAATAATTGTTTTATACGACATGTAAACTTTAATTATGATCATCATTTTTATATAGATTTATATATAAAATATATTACTATACACACATGTATATAAATAAATATATAATAATATTATATATATTTTTTTAATTATTTATAAATAACATTATTTTGTATTTTAATAAGACAATATAAAAATATTTCGTTTATTCCAAATAAATCTATTTTATTATAAATTATAATATATAATGTTATTAAGATTAATTGTTATTACAAATGTTAAAATTAAAAAATTATATAATATTAATAGCTATAATTGGATAGTTGCGGTGAGTGTAAATTTCTTCCTTGCATAATTAAATAAACAAGACATTACAGAATCATTACAGAATGGAGCTCTCGCTAATAGTCATCCCAAAACCAATCTGATGGAGCTCTCACTAAATCGTCCTTGCACACGGAGATAAATTTGTGGCCCTAATATTAACAAAATCCCCACGTATTTAACAATAAAATAAAATTTGAGTGGGAAAATAAACCCATGTAAAAATCCCCAACAATTGGATTAGGCACTTTTCAAAACCCAAAGTAGAGCATGGAGAGGACACATGCCAAGCGGCTTACTGACCTTTCATTTTCATTGTATGACCCAACACACTGTTAGAAAAATGTGGTTTGATTTCATCTCATTCTTTGTCACATGCACGGAATAAAAATCTGAACCATTGATTTATTGTGATGGTTATAGAGGTCATCATTTGGCTAAGAAAGGAAACCCATATCGGCATAATTTGGAAATTCTAATAATCTATATTAAGTCATCTTGAATGTCTCGAACATTTTTATAATTTTTGTATAATTAGTTTATTTTATTAAAAATATATTTTTATTTATAAGAAAATTATAATACAACGTTATTCATACAAAAAAATGGGTGGAAAAAGTCGTGCCCCAAAATGCTAAGTATATCAAGCCACAAAATTCAAGAAAGAATCTAACTAGCTCAAAGTAACAACATTAATGTTTATTTACTAAATTAAAGTGTGTTTTTTAATTTAAAAAGGATACGAAAAACAAAGCACCGAACATCATAAAAATGAGAGATCTATGTAGTAGAAACAAACATGTCAGTTGGAGGAGGAGAAGGAAGATTATAAGGCTTATCCCCTAGCCACTAGTGGTAAAGGGGTGGGATGTGTACGAGGTGGGATCCCATTAGTTATTTTTTTATTACTCATCATCTTTTTAATTCTTGTGACAAGGATAAATAGCCAATGTCGTAGTAGGAATTCCCTCTTGTGGGGAAATAGGTCACCCAACCGCTACAACCACCAACAAGATGGTCAAACATGACCCCACTACAATTAGGTGAAGGGTGTCAAGATTTGGGTATAGAATGATGATGACAGAAAGAGAAGACATATATGTTGCTGAAATGGTGTCTTTGAAGCCACTTGGACACAACCTCGAGTAAGAGAATGACAAGTGCGATGAGTTTAGAGGCACCCACCGATAGTACTTTTATAATTTATCTCGTAGAGTTTAGAGGTAGAGAAATTACCCCAATGTGCAAGAAAAGGTTTCAAATTCTCTACCTTTAGGCATAATTTCTCCAATTAGAATGGGATCTAATGCAACGCAATGTAGATCACAATAACTTTATTAGTCCTTTGAAAAGTCTCTATCCATAAATGTGTTGTTAAAAATGAAAAAAATGTTTTTCCATATATGAATAATAATATCAACATGAAAATTTTAATAATAAGCATTTCAATACAAGATCCTATGGCTAACATCCCTAGTCTTGTTGTAGAGACACAACAATAACAAGTTTGGACACTCGTGGCAACACAACCCTCCACATCCATAATACAAGAAAATGATTAATCTTGAAATTATTAATGTTTCACACCATCCATCCAATGTAGATTCTTCATCACGTTTGAAAGATTCTTTTATTTGAATTTTTTTACGTATAGTATTATATAGAAGATTACTAATTGAAAATCCTCTAGTCAAAGAAGCTTTATCCTTAGCGTAAAGTAATAAATTTCTTTACTTGAATCTTTGTATGCCCAAATCATTCTAAGGTGATGATCCCTTATGTCCTACTAGTCACATGGGGCTGAGATTTGGGGAAATTTGTCTTTCCAACAAGCACAATATACAAACAAGGAAAAATCAATCAAAATTACAAAGAAAATCAAAATTGTTACACCTTTCATCCTTCACAGTATTTGGTGTTGAGCCCACACTTCTTATTGGTAGCGTGAGACTAGGAAAAGAGAAAGGTACCCTTACTCACCTATGTCTTGTCTTCAGTGTTGAACCCTTACCTCTTACTAGTGGTATGGGGAAAAATGTAGGGGTTAATTTCAAAAACAAATATATAAAAGAAATCCTTTCAAATCATACAAAATCTAAAGAATCAATTTAGTTGTTCGTTCGGACATACAACCCTCCCTTACACCTGATCTTTCCAAACAAGAGGCCATCAATTGGTCTAAGTCTATTCAAGGAATATACAGTAAAATCATCTTGGAATCAGTCAAATAATCTTAATTGGAGATGAGTCACATTTTATCAAATGGACCATTGTTAACCTCGCGTCTTTTTATCCATCATCTTCATTTGCACATTACTATCTCATTTGTCTCGCACCCTTCTTAGATTTTGGTGAAAATCACGACATCTTACTAGTTGCATGGAGTCAAGGGCGAGTAATACATCTTGTATACACCTAATTTTTCACTTTTCACTTTTCATCTTTCATACCTATTACTAACAATCGTCCTTGTGTAGATAAGGGTTGTTGATGCATCTATTTCTGAGTGGGTTCCTTAAGGGGCCTTCTGGGAGGAAAACGGTTATTCATGTAACCATTATGGATTAGAGACAATACACAGAGAGAATGTCGCTATTTTCTCTTAGCCTTAGCTTACATTAGGTATCCTTGTCCTCCTAGGTCTCATGCATATCACATTCATGACTTCTTTCTTTCATTTCACCATTTTTCACCTTGTTCATCCTCATTCATGACCCATGACACACATTTTTTTGTTCATGACACACCACCTCATTTTTTCATCCTTGGTTGACACAATCACTCGTAGGTGATTGTGTCGGTGTTATATTTTCTCATGGCCAACACCATCACCCGTGGGTGATTGTGTCGGTGTCATATTTTCTCATGGCCGACACCATCTCCCGAGGCTGATGGCATCCTATATATACCTCCACTTCACTTGACACTCATAAGAAAAAGGAAGTTGAAACATCCAAACTACCATTTTCTCTATTCTTTTGCACCATATTATATTTTCTTTCTCTTCTTAAATGGTTCATCTTACATTTTTTACGATTGGATTGGAAACCTCTCTTCTTGGATGATTGCTTACACTATTGGGTCAACATATAGTGAGTCTAGGATAGGAATGGTCTTCCCCTACTCCACCTAATAGTGAATCTCTTTGCATGCTACTTCTTAGGGTAGATAGATACATAACAAACCACCCTACATGTACAAGGTGAGTGCTCTAACCCTTCTTTGTCACTTTGCATAGATTATTTCAACTCCTCTTCATTGTGTTATGTTAGCTTAGTATTATGCATGCTTGATTCTAGTTAGCTTAGTACTCTTATCAAATATCATCTCCTTAGTTACTTTCATTTCAGTTATTACATGCTTATTTCTTTTATTTGTTGATCCATACCTCTCCACACCCAACCACCAATATCTTAGCAAGGTTCCTTCATCTATCTCAATACCCCCTCTTTTCTACCCCTTGTGGCCCCTCCTCACCATCGTAACCCCTTCCCTAATCCTTGAAGCTATACATTGACCCATAAATTTATTTAATATTCTTATTAATCATTATCATAGACAAAAAATCACCTACTTTGGGTAACTATGTAGTCTCGATCGCATATTATTTTTCATATGGTTTCTAAGTAAGAAAGTACTCATTAGCCCATGTCTTTGGCCTTCTTTTGTTTCTTTCTATCGCTACTTTCTATTTTTTACCTTTACTAGCCCAATTTTTCTTTTCATACTTCATTTTTACCCTTGCATGGACTCGGGTGCCTAGTCAAGATGCAGGTAGGCACCCTCATCCCCTTTGGGTGTCCACATCCTCCTTTTACTTTACTCACACTTTTTTTGGGTCCTTTGTATACTTTTGAGCATCATATATTTTTGGTATTCCATGTTAGAATATTAAGGACTAAGAGGGGGTGAATCATTCCTTAAAATTTTCAACTCTTTTTACAAGCTTATCCAATATTGCATTCCATGAATACAACACAATTAAAATAAGATCAATGATACACAAGAGATATAAAGAAACACACACATAACAAGGACACCTCACGTAAGTGGGAAACCCATAAATATGGTAGAAAACCAAATTAAATCAAGGATATATATGGGATAACTTTCCCTAGATTAAAATGAATTCTTTAGTTAAGCCACCACTCAACAAGGAGCTATAACCCCTGGTTTAGCCTAACCACCACTAGATAAGGAAATACAATCCCTACTTTCCCAAGAAACAACTCAAACCCATTTAGAAATATACCACTTGTAAGGAAGCTGAAACCCTTCTATAAATACCAAGAAACCACTTGGTTTACATATTTTTTTACCATTTACAAACACAAGTTTCTTAACTCAACAAATATGGTCACTACATCACTCATCTCACTTTCTCTCTCTCACCCCTTTACACAATAGAATTATCAAACATACAATTCTCTCTCATTTCAATCATATTTTCCCTCTATTAGAATGTACAAACATGGTTTATTTTACACAAGACACTCTCAAATAATTACCAAATTTCAAGCTTGATCTTCGTTACACCTTTATCTTCCATGGTTTCTCATATATCTTGTTTTTTTATTTTTTTGGCTCATTAATATTCAAACCTGCACGTGTGGACATGTTCTAAATCTTCTCCCAACACTATCTCATTCACATTTAACTTCCTACCTCTCAAAAAATTGTTCATATTAATGATAGAATACAAAAACAAAACTTCTAATAGTAATCATTACACTCTTTGATATTTTCAATTATAAATTTTCTTCCATTCTTGTCCTTTTGCATGTAACTCCTGACTTATATTATGATCATGGAGAGTCCTATGATATTATTTAATTATAATTACACCTTAACCACCTAAAAAAATTTGAAAATCTTACATAACTAACCTCTGCAAGTGACTTAGAATCGTCATGTCACATTTTTGTATTCTTCTCCAAGTGAGCTCATCTTTTGTCTTATATATCTCAAACTTGTCTAAAAATATTCAACATTATTCATGGGGTAAATGGTCCCACATAACAAAATAATTCTCTTTTATTCTTATAAACTCACCACATTAGCCAAGACATTCATTTAGGATCTTAGGTGTGCTTAAATCAACTTCTACAAACACAATTTTGAGAAACCATATAACTAGAACACTTCCAATCATCTTCATGACCAAAGTGATATGAAAAAATATTATTATGAGGTATAATTTCATTAAAATTTACCACAAAGATCCAACTCAAGACTTAATACATCAATAAACACCACTTTGCATAACTTTCCTAGTTGGTTTCAAAGCATCTCGAACTAGGTCTTCAATAATTGAGTTGATGCATACCTCAAATATATTCATCATGAGGAAAATAACCTATCAATGGAAATATCATGAAGTATAATATCTCATTCATTTCTCATGCATCTCCAATTCATGGCGTAATGCTTCTAGAATCTTGGATCTCTCAGAATCGGTTTGGTTGGTCTTGAAGACACAAAAACTAGTCTTCCACACAATGTGGTAAAACACCTCCAAATAAATTTTCATAGATCCCTATAAAATTTGAAAATTTAATTAGTATGTATACAACTTGTTCAAGCATTCATACCCATAGGTAAAATGGATAAATTTTCACCTTCATACTCATTCAGATAGGCTTCTCAATAAGCCTAATATGGCAGATTTGGATCATTCACCATCAAGAAAGAAGGAACATTCCTATCTGAACCAAACATCCTAACACATAATATGGGACATTAAAAATATTAACAAATCAATAAATGGAATTAGTTCAATGTAATTTGACATGGTTACCTTCATTCTTCTTCACTAGCTTCTCATGGCAAGCTCTTTTTGCCAGTAAGCTCAAATATGCACCCACTACTCCCATTTTCTGAAAATGAGTAACCCAAGTGAATTCCTGAATTTGAGTAAAAATATCAAACATCTTCCACCTAAAATTTGAGTATGGGTTCCTTTGCAAGTTTCTTGTACACTAAAATCTTCACCAAAAACATGTTTTCCAATGGGGCCCACTAAGCATCATGAACTCAAAATATCATGTAAATGTGGAATGGGTAGTCTTATACATATTAAAATAGTTTTAAAAGAAAAAAAATTGAGTTGCGACACCTACCCAACTCAATTTTCCAAAACTGGTCCAAACTGGGGTTTGGAGGGTTACAAACATACTCACAAAAATGGATGGAACTTATAAAATACTCAACCAATCACCAAAATAATTTTTTCACCATAATTTAATCCTAATTTAATACATTTTTGTCTCTTATTATTTATCCAAATGAGGATCCACAATTTTTCTTGATTGCTAAGAAGTTTGGTGCTCAATTTGCATACTTTGAAAAACCCGGTTTTGGAAAAACTTGCACAACTTACAAAATATCCATCCTCAAATTCTATAATTTTTGTCAAATCTCAAAGAAACATCCTTCTAATACTTCTAAGTGAAAATTTTCTCTGTTTCATCCTAAATATTTCCATCCCATCTCATCTAGGTTCCCTTTGTTTTCGATTCCTAGCGGTTTGATTATCTTTGACACGTAGAAGTGCCTAAAACACCTCAATAACTACCTGATAAGTCTTTTACACACCATATATAATAATTATATGCTCATACCATGTTTGGTTTTATCATCACACCTTGGGTCAACATTTCACACCTTGTTTGCTTGTGGATTGGCTAAGAAAGCTCCATACTAGCTTGTTTGCCTCTCATGAGCCAGGTTTGTCACTTGTAGCTTCTTCTACACCTCTTGTTCCAACTCATAGTGATCCAAAATTTATTTACCTTCTTTGGTTTGAGTGAATTCTCATGTTTTCTTGATTTACACCATGTATTTGCACTAGGTCAAGGCCTAAAATGACTTCACTTGACCCATACTTCATGAATGGACCATGTGGAAATTTTATAGATTCATTGACACCTCTCAATCACCTCATGGAACTTTTTTGACCTTTATAACACCTTTGGAGACCCTTAGATCACCTATCCATACTCCTATATCACCTAGCCAACATACCTAGATCACCTAGACCACTTTGTGAAATCAATGGAATTGACATAAATGACAACACAAGTGACACACACTTCCAAAAAACTCCCCCTTTTTCATTGATGGAAACCATCCTAGAAACATTGATGGCAACCATGAATGCACACACACTTAGATGAACCTCATTTTCATGTTTCTTGTCACACTTCTCCCCCTTTGACATCTATGAAAAAGTTATTCATGGACTTAACATGGAAACAAGTGACTCAAGACAATAGAAATAAAACTTACATTAACATAGCTCCCCTTGGATAGTGATTTCTCTAACTTTGACTCCAAAATAACATGATAAGGATACAAGGACCAGTGTTCGGACATCCAATAGTCTCCCCCCGAGAAGATGCTTTCTTAGTCCATGCATATTCCAATCAAGATGTAATTTGAATGTGATCATCCTTCTAGCACAAAAATTATATCTATCTTAGCTCATAAGATGCAATTCTAGGCATGATTCATCCTTAGACTCATTGTAGGTATAATTAGGACTTAGGTCTCTAGGTTGATCTTCCAGTGATTTTTGGTCAATCTATGTCTTGTTATAGAGACTTATTTATCTCATAAAATTCTCCTTCAACCTCCTGCTGAGGTTATATCATCTATATCTACTTGTCTTACAAGACTAGGTTTTCTTTCCTTGAATTTGTTTCATGTAGGTGGATTGATGTGTGTAGCTCGCTCTCGAGTTATTCATGCAATGTTTACACTCTTCTTCATGATCTATCACAACCCTCTAGATCATTGTTCTCTCAATGATATCATTATCTTCCTTTATCATTTTACACACCTTTTCCACTACTTATCTATTTTCCTTCACCGCGCTATTTCATTCTAGTTTAAGCATACAAACTTTACCGAGTTCAAGAATTCTCTCTCGATTTCACATCTTCTCGAGATCACACCTTCATGATATCACACCTTCGAGTTCACATATCCTATATAATTTCACCTTCTTCTTGTCAACAATGTCATGTTTAGATTTTTAAACACTACCATAGTTTAATTCCAAGCTCATACACCTATGTTCCTTCAATGTACAGTCTCATTATATCCTTGTTTTGTATATGATTGTACAACATAGTCCTTCACCTAAACCTTTTATCTATTAAGAATAAGGCATCCATTGATTTACTATACAAACTCCTGAAAAAGTAAAGTCATAATGTAGTCTCACATAGTCATAAAATTTTTTAATCATGATTGCAATAGCACAATCCTTTTTGCATCCTTCATCAACTTTGAACTTAATGTAAGTACGAAATCAAATCTCTAGCTTGAAATTATATACTTTTGTACCTTATGAGAACTCGATGATAAAGTAAAACTTGTAATATCATGATCATAATGTCTCGTATTAAGACTTCCTTCTCGTAATTGAAGAGTTCGTTTTAGTCCTTTTTGACATATTGATCTCTTTCTCAAGAGGCGTAACACTCTATAACATTACAAGGAACATTCGTGATCTTGACTATAACTTAGCTTTCAGTTATACCCGGTCATCACGTAGATTTTTCAACCTCAAGTATTTTCCTAAGAGTTATCACATTCTTTGAAATCTTAGTTTAGACCTAAGAGTCATTATTATGATTTGAGGCCTTCCTTCAGTAGTGAACACTCGTGAGTACTTTCTATACTTGAATTCAAGACACGCTTACACACACCACAAACTAACATAATAATTTTAGTTACTTTTCCCTTGTTTTGAATCATTCATGCATGTACTTTTAACTTTGAGCCTCATGAGAAACTTTTCACAATACAAGAGTACTTTATATGACATTTCTAATCAATTTGAAATCATTTGTGATGCCTCAAGACTTACCTTAACCAAATCTCGACTCGTAACCAATATATATCTTCCAGATTCATTACCATCTTGATACTTATAGACTTCACATTTCCTAGTCCAAACCCTCTTGAAGCCTTATTTTAACCTGTAGAGCATCATCTATCCTTTGACCCATCTCATCCTTATTTAGACACATTTAGGAGAGCTGCATAGCTATTACCACAAGGGATGGCTAAATTCATCTTCAACATATTTCAACCTTGTTTGAGAAGTATCTCATCTATGGTTACAACTTCAAATGTGTTTCAAACCCTTGAACTAAATAAGTATTCAACAATGCCTAATTAGCACACTTGAGTAGATGTTGAAAATTCAACTGCTTTCTAAGCACGAAATGTTGACCCTTGTCTCGCTTTACACATCTTAATACACCTTAGCACTTTGTATTCTGCCTCATATAACTTCCTTCACGAATTCTCAACATGTGAACACAAGCCCTTTAACTTTTCATGCCTAGATATTCATCTACAGGCTTCTTGATCCTTTAGTTAGCTCCATGTTCCTTAGGTAGCTCCAAGGTTCTACATAAATTTCTTCATACCATGTATTTGATATCACTTCAAGCCTCCAATGACTTACTTTTCATTCAAGGTTACTCTAGTTTTTACCTTAGTCAATCTCCTCTGGATGTTTCTTAAACAAACATCCTTCTCTAACCATGTAAATTTTTTGGTGTTAGTTTTCTTCACACTCCCTCAATAAAATAACCTGATTAAACACCTCAAGGGGAATTAGTAGATCACCAAAAAGATTCAAACAATTCAACTTATAATGCTCCTTTCCTTAGCACAAAAATCGTCCCCTTCCCTTAACACAATGCATGCTTGGATCATATGTAAGTATATAATTCTATGGGTTTCTTTGATATTACATTATCTCCATTATCATCCTTTTATGATCTTGGATGTGTACCTAAAATTTGGGGGTTCCAATCCTCTCACAATTCCCGCTATTTCACTTTTTTTTTGTTTTGAATGATAAACCCTCACTAGGTCTCGAGAATAGTACTATCATGTATAACTCAGTATGTAGGAATATTCATAACAATATAATAGTTTATTTGGAAAACCATTAGAGAATTTTATTTATTTTTCACATTTCAAGAAGGAACTCCACCCTTAAATACCACTTTGTCCTTGTAAAATAGCTTACAAATTATGTCTAAAACTATGTGTGATAGTCCTAAAAGGAACCAAGAATTTCTCCTCTTTCCACATGTGGAACTCTAATTTTCTTCTTGAATGTCTTTCTTCATCACCCCATTATCATTTATTCCAAGTTTGAGACATGAATACCCCAATTTGGATGTGTAACATTCATGCTCTAGCATTGTTAAACTGAAGGTGACTGGATGACCCAAGAGGGATAAAATATTTGTATCTTTCTTACTTGATGGTATGAAGATCTCAAATTTGGTCGTGAGGTGTGTGTTAACCTATTACATTAATTTTTTTGCTAGAGGCTCATGATAATAAACACATTCCATCCAGCTAACCCAAATACATTCCCTTATACTCATTGGAAACAAATTTATGACACAATTAGCAAGATTGGAGATTTACAATTAAAGAAAACATCCTTTTTATGCAAACGTCTCTCTCTTATACTCATCAAATTGATGCCAATCCTTGTTTATATAATGTAGTGTCAAAGAATATTTTCCTTGATTCACCTTCAAAATCTCGTTTCAGTTTTAGGGTTTAACTAAATACCCTAACATGTAATAAAAAAAGACAAGTATAAGTCTTACACTCCTAGTCTTCATTCACCAACTCTCTCAAAGCATTCATTTTGTCCTTAAGGAAGCTTATGCACATTAACACATATCAAGTTGGATTCAATAACCTTTATCTTCTCTACATAGTCACAGTCAATATTGGTTTCGACATGTAAGATATTTACACCGAAATGCATACCTTCGTGGTTTGGGTATCATGACCATATTTGTTTCTCAAAGATCTCTATACCGTGGTCACCACATTCATAAATCATACCTCTTGTGAATCTTCATATATTAGTAGCATTGTGAGAATCTTGATAATATTCAACTAATGATATCTTACCTTTAAGAACCTACCTTTCCTCTCTCAATTGATATATGTCTACTAGAGGCCTAGAGAAGTCACACCATTGTTTATTATGTCACTTTAAAACAATAAGTAGTCATCAAAGCAACATGATGACTCTATCCTTTAATTTATTTCCCTTGCATCCTTTTCCACCTTCTTGTATGTCTTGCTAGGTGTATTAACTTCACCTCTTAAAATTTCTTGGATGCCTTAAAAACAATGATGAACTTCATGTTCTTTTTACTCTTTTCAATCACTTAAGGCCTTTCACTATTGGCACTATGCTTGCTCTTTGCTTTCTTAGTGAGATCATTATCTTTTGATCTTTCTTGATCTGGTATTTTCTATAGCTTTCTTTGAAAAATATTAGGATTGATTTTCAATCTATAGATATTTTTAACATTTCTTTGACTCACAGGAGTTCTCGCGGCTATATCTAGGATGTTGATTTTCCCAACATTTCTTTGCAAAATGTCTAGTCTTATGACATTTGAATAAAATGATATGTTTTTTGTTTCTAGGATATCCATTTGTGAAATATTGATTCCCAAGATCTTCCAAGAACCACCTAGATTCATGACCTCTTTCATGGAAATTGAAACATATCCTATTCTTCTAAGACTTAGGTCTACAATCCCTCCATGGATGTTCTTTTTCTACTTTAAGCCATTTGTATTCTCTAGCCTTGTGACCAAAACCATGACATGAAAAACATGAACCATATAAATTACTTGGTTTTCTCCTTGCATTGGGTTGTCTTATTATCTTCTTGATCTCTTTGACTCCTCCATTTTCCTTGGAATGTCTTGGTGTAGCTTCATTGTTTTCCTTGTCCTTCACATTTTCTTGCTTTGTTTGGTTCAGGTCCTCTTGAAGTGTCTTCATGGCTAAGCTCAATTTATCACACTCTTCAATTTTTTCCTTGAGAGCCTTAGAGATCAATTTGACTTGTTCCTCAAGCTCCTCTACCTCTTTCTCATGTTCTTTAACCTTATGAGCCAGCACTTCTTCATGGTGTCTAATTTGACCTTCTTGTTTCGTCACTAAGTTTCTCAACTTGGTAACCTCTTCTTCCTTAAGCTTGAGAGAGTCTAACATATTCTCTGATTGAGAATAATTTTCTTTGAATTCTTGAGCATCCACTTGATCTTGATTGCTCAATTTATTAACAAGAAGACTCATGTTCTTCTCATATGCTTTGATGTAGGATTTTAATTTCGTGTTTTTTTCCTTAACTTATCTAATTCTTCTAAGTACACTCTCTAACTCAGATTCGAGATTAACCTATGATTCCTCATCATATGAATCATGCATGAAGCTACTATAACATTCCATTTCCATGAACAACCTCTCTTTATGGGCTTTATCCTCGATGCTTCTTGTGAGTTGATATTTCCATTTTGAGTCTTGAGAATCATGTTCAAGCTATTAGGATTGTCAAGAAGGACCATTCTCTCGATACCAATTGTTATAATCTTTAGGATTGAGACGGGGTGAATCAGTACTTATAAAAAAATTTCAACTATTTTTACAAGCTTATCCAATACTACATTCCATGAATACAACATAGATAAAATGAGAACAATGATACACAAGAGATAGAAATAAACACACACACAATAAGGAAACCTCATATAAGTGAGAAACCAATCAAGATGGGAGAAAACACACGATATCAAATAATTATATGGGATAACTATCCTTAGATTACAATGACTTGTTTAGTTGATCCACTACTCAACAAGGAGCTACAACCCTTGGTTTAGCATAGCCACCACTAGAGAAGGAACTAAAATACCTACTTTCCCAAGATACAACTTAGACCCATTTCATCAGTTACCACTTGCAATGAAAATGCAACTCCATAGAAATACCAAGAAACCACTTGGTATACAACATTTTACCATTTATAAAAACAAGTTTCTTAACTCAACAAATCTTATTACTAGATCAACTCATCTCACTTTCTCTCTCTCACCCCTTTACACAATGAAATTATCAGGACATCATTTTTTACCATTTATAAAAACAAGTTTCTTAACTCAACAAATATTATTACTAGATCAACTCATCTCACTTTCTCTCTCTCACCCCTTTACACAATGAAATTATCACACATACAATTCTCTCTCATTTCACTCATATTAAACCTCTATTATAATGCACAAACATGGTTTATTTCACACAAGACACTCTTAAATAATTACCAAATTTCAAGATTGATCTTTCTTGCACCTTCATCTTCCATGACAGATCCTATCTTTGATTTTTCAATTTTTGGCTCATTAATCTTCAAACATGCACATGTGGACCAAGTATAAATATTCTACCAACTCTCTCTCATGCACATTTAACTTCCTACCTCTCAAAAAAAAAAATCATATGAAGGAGAGAATACCAAAAACAAAACTTTCAAAAGTAATCATTACACTACGAACATTTTCAGTTATGAATTCTCTTCCAATCTAGGCCTTTAGAATGTAATTCCTAAATTATATTTTGATCATGTAGATTCCTATGATATTCCATAATTCTAATGACACCTTAACAATCTGCAAAACCTAGAATATCTCACACAATCGACCTCTGCAAACTGAATTGTAACTACCATTTCAGATTTTTTTCTTCTTCTCCAAGTGAGCTCATCTTTTGTCTTATAGCTCTCAAAATTTTCCACAAGGATTCCAAATTTTCATTAATTATCTTGTATTCTTATAAAATTTCCACATTAGCCAAGACATTCATTTAGGCTCCTAGGTGTGCTTAAATCAACTTCTACAAACACATTTCGAAAAACCATCTAACTAGACCACTTCCACTCATCTTCATGACCAAAGTAATATGTCAAAATTAATCTAAGAATATTTAATTTCATTAAAATTTACCAACAATATCTATCGGGAGACTTAACACCTCAAGAAACACTACTTTACAAAATTTTCCTATTGGTTTCAAAGATCTCTCGAATTATGTCTTCAAGAATTGAGTTGATACATACCTCAAATATCTTCATCATGAGGAAAGTAACCTATAAATGGAAATATAATGAAGTATACTATCTCATAAATTTCTCTTATTTCTCCAATTCATTTCAAAAGGCTTCCAAAATATTGGATCTCTCTGAACTTGTTTGGTTGGTCTTAAAGACACAAAATATAGTCTTCCACACAATGTGGTCAAACACCTCCACAAAAATTTGCAGAGCTCTCTATCACCTCTAAAACTTAAATTTGGATGTATAAAACATGTTCAATAATTCATAATCATAGGTCAAATGGAGAAATTTTCACCTTCATGCTCATTCAGACAGGCTTCTCAATAAGCCTAATATGGAAGATTTGGCTCATTCACCTTCTAGTAAGAAGAAAAATTTCCTATCTAAACAAAAATACTCAAAAATAATATGGGATATTACCAATATTAACAAAGAAAGAAAAGAAATTATTGCAATACAATTTATCATTGTTACCTTCATTCTTCTTCACTAGCTTCTCAAGACAAGCTCCTTTTTCTGGTAAGCTCAAATATGCAGCCATTACTCCCATTTTCTCCAAATGAGTAACCCAAGTGACTTCCTGAATTTGAATAAAACATCCCCAACATCATCCACCTAAAATTTGAGTAGGGTTTCCTTTGCAAGTTTCTCCGTACACTGAAATATTCACAAAACACATGTTTTCTAGTGGGGCCCACCAAGCATCATGAACTCAAAATATTATGTAAATGTACCTTGAGGATTCATCTACATGTTCAAATAGGTTTCCAAGAAAAATAGTTGAGTTAAGAAACCTACCCAACTCAATTTTCCAAAATTGGTCCAAACTGGGGTTTGGAAGGTTACAAACATGCTCACAAAAATGGATAGAACTTCTAAAATACTCAACCAATAACCGAAATTATTTTTTCACCATAATTTTATCCAAATTTAATACATTTTTATACTTAATTATTTATATGAAGGAGGATCCACAATTTTTCTTGACTTCTAAGAATTTTGGTGCTCAATTTGCATACTTTGAGAAACCCGGTTTTGGAAAAACTTGCACAACTTGCAAAATATCCATCCTCAGCTTCTGAAATTTTCTCACACCTCAAGGAAACATCCCTCTAACACATAAAACTTATAGTTTTCTCTAGTTCATCCTGCATTTTTCCATCCCATCTCATCTAGGTTCCCTTTGGCCTCTGATTCCCAATAGTTGTATTATGCTAACCTATAGAAGTGACTAAAACACCTCAATATCTACCTGAGAATTATTTTCCACACCATATATCATCATTCGATGCTCATACCATATTGTTTTTTCATCATCACACATTGGGTCAATATTTCACACCCTTCTTGCTTGTGGATTGTCTTAAGAAAACTCCATACTGACTTATTTCAGTCTCATGAACCTGGTTTTTCTCTTGTATATATTTATACACCTAATGTGCCACCTCATATTTCTCTAAAGTTGATTGACCTACATTTTTTGGAGTGAATTCTTATGTTTTCTTGATTTACACCATGTATTTACACTAGGCCAAAGCTTATAATGAATTTACTTAACCCATACACTTCATGACTGGACCATGTGGACATGTTATATATTTATTGACACCTCTCACTCACCTCATGGACATTTTTACCTTCACACCACCTTTGAAAAAAATCAAGCCACGCATATGCACCTTTACGCACCCCTAAATCACCTAGCCATACTCATATATCACCTAACCAACATACCTAGATCACCTAAACCACAAAGTGACATCAATGGACTAGACATAAGTGACAACACAAGTAACACACACTTCCAAAACTTGGATTTTTAGGGTTGGTTATGAAATTCAAGAAAATGAATCATATAGACATAAAGCTATGTGATCATAACAAAGGACCAAGCACTAAGCACTACTTATCACCACCTAAAGTTACATCCATCAAGGCATCTATAGCTCCATTTACATCAATCTAGCTCCATCAAAAGGGAAAAAGGTTGGTTCATCTACATTACACTTCATAGGAAAGTGTTTTATTCTATTCAATCCACACATTATTTACATTCTACATCTAACTACTTTCTCGCTACCTCAAGTGTGACATGCACAAAAGCAACCTAGGAACAATTCCACGTGCACACACATAGAACTACATTGGGTCTAAGATGTAGTTCAATGCTCATCATAAGTCCATCATTTTGGTAGTGAGTATAATATGACCCCTTCATTTTCATCTTTCTTTTTAGGGCTTGATATTTTATTTGGGGTTTTGTATGTAATTCATTCATGCAAGTTTACAATGACCTCGGTGATCTAGGTGCAACATACAAACGTTAAGAAGTGAACAATCTGTGAAACCCTAACGACCATATTAAAACCAGTTCGACCATTTCTACATACTATGGAGCCCATTATAGACACAAAAATTGGGTCACACTCCCCTTGGTCCCCTTTTGAATAACCAACTTAAAACACATTCCCTAACCATGACCCTTATACCCCACATTAATAGTAATTTAATTATTTGCAATTAAATTAATACTCATCCTCACTTCATTCATTATTTAATTACCTCAATTAAAACCAATTTCCACCTCACCCCACCACCTCACCATAGACCTATTCATAACATGTTTCCATAATTAACTAAGACTTAGCCCTACTTACCTTAATGAACTAAGACTTAGTACAACCCTAAAAGCACATGCCTATTCTCCCTCTAACCACTTTCCCATGTATCTAAGCGTAACGTTCCATTTATACCTTGCACAAATGAGAAAAAGATGGGAAAGGATAGCCAAAATTTGTTATTTTACGAAACCTAGGATATCTCACCTTAACCAACGCCGGTAACCCTAAATTGTCATTGGTTACCATATAACCATTTTGGTAACATTTTTTTGAGGGGTTACACACATTCTCGAGTTTTGAGCAAAGAAGGAGATCTACATGCAAGCAAGAACCAGAGCTCTTTCACACATCTAGGCATCCATAACCAGCATAACCATTGATCAGAAGGTATTTGCATTCACAAAGAAGCACTCGAGAAGCACGCGCCATGATATCGATCACCATTTAACCGATCACCATCACCATCACCCAACCAATGAACCCGCATGTAGTAAGTGTGTCTCGACCTACATCACTTCATTTCCATTCATTTTATAAATTTCTTCACCTTTTTTTTTTTTATCAACCATCGATTATATTTTCACCCCATCGCTATTTTATTCTATTCAATGCATTACACTTCATCTCGCATTACACTTCATAGGAGAGGGTTTTATTCTATTCGTTGATCCAATCTCAAAAAATCCCAAAACCATGAACTATTGAGTTATTAGAAGCTCGTAGTAACCGTCGTTGATTCTTACTAAACCATTGTTGGTCATACCAAACCAATTTTGATCTCTCGTATTTAGCGACCTGATAATACTGCACTCCCAATAACCCTTTTTAGGTGATTCAAGTTACCCTTTAATCCGACCCGACTGCTCCAACACCTTATTTATTTACCTTATTTCCAGATCTGATCATAGCCTATCCTGTTATGTTAGATTTTCTTATTGTATTTGGATGAGATACCTAAATCATATCAACTACAATAGGATTCTATTTACTTACGTTATTTCTTGCATTAAATTGTATTAAACAATGGGTTGAATGCCATTGAGGAAGTATCACACTTCGATATCTAGCACATACTAGGCATCCTACTGACATATATTATTTAATCCTCTTTTGTGGTCTTATTGTGTATTTTAGGTAGTTCCTCCTAGTCACAAGGAAGCTCTCACATTCAGCATTAGATCAAGAAGTCGAACATGCGCAACAACCTTCAAAACAAATCGTCACAACATGTATTCCTCCTGGCCCATACCCTTATCTGTTTCATCAAATCTTTAAAGAAAATGGGGAAACATTTTGGCAACCGGTGGGACCCATCTGGGGTTCTTTACGTTTTATTCATTCCTAGGTAAAAGTTGTGTGTATGTTTCCCTCTAAAAATCTTACACATTAAATTTTCCTCTCTCTGCAATCTTCCTCTCTCTTTCTATTGTCTAAAATCAATTATGTTTTTGGTGCTATAAAAATAATACTTCTTTTCTTTCATTCTTATTGTATTAGTGAAAGAGCATCCCTCTTCATGTTTACTACTTGCTACATCAAATATCACACTTCGATTTGGGCTTAAAACACTTGCATAACATTCTGATTCATTGCATCTTAGCTCACATTAAAATGAGGGCAACCTATATGCTAGAAGTCATGCCCAGCTGATGGTTGACATAATTGAATCGTAGAAAAGCACATTCTTTCTTCTCTCTCTTTGCCAAACTACACAAATTGGAATATATACATCTTCTTAAACAACATCCCACCTAAAAGAAGTTGTCAATGATCACACGATCAGAGGATTGACAGTGGGCACCCAACTGGTTATCTCTATCAAATACCCCATCGAGGACAATCTGCCCTAACCATAAAATAACCTGAAACCTCACCTTTAGAATTTCCTTCTTCATAGGAAGCCTTCCCAACAAAAACTCTACTCTAAATTCATGATTCAGTATTTTAAATAACATAATATAAACACACTAAAATCACTTGTTGGATTATGTATTTTTCTTAGCTTTGTTCTTGACTTACGTTTTGAGGTGTGAGGATACGATTCTTCATTTTTCTTTTTCCTTTCACACTCTTCCATCACAGTTGGAGTATTATGACTTTCTCAGAGTGTGTCAGGACCTCATGTTATCATCCCCAGACTTCTGGATTGATTAATCATCTAATCTACCTTCACAAAATTTCATTTTTTCTCATTCTTTAGATTTCACAAGAATCGCATTGGTCCAACGACGGGTACACCCAACTAGATACGGGTACATTTTAAAATTACTAAAATTCGAGACAAGTTACAACTTGAGACAAGCTTTCATTTGCATAGTTTCTAACATTTTAAATGAGAGATTCATTTGAGCTTACTTCAGAAAAAGTAGTCACTACCAATAAAGGTCCACTGTGGTTAATTTGAAGCTTCGGTGAAGGTTTTTATCTATATTGTGGGATACCTAATCATCTATAGTGAGTCATCTCTTGCTTCTTATGCATATTGTTAATAAATATAAAGTATTGTTTTTAACACGTGCAACGAGCTTCTATTTTTGATTACATCTATACTAATATGATACAAAATCATATCAAGAAATTCTTTATGTTCTCTCTTGAACTTATTTTCTATTACTCGCACATTCTTTACAACAGTTCCTCATAAAAAGTATAAACCACTTTGAGGATATTTGATGAAACCATGTCATATATATAACAAAATAATGCCTTATCGCAGATGGTTACATCAAATATGCCAATCTAACCGAATTTAACTGGATTTTGGTTTAACCCAAATAAAATTGTAAATTATATTCATTTCTTTGAAATGAGGAGCAATCTATTTAGATGATAAAATTTTGAAATATGTTTAGAATATTTAGAGTATTACATATTTGGGATTCCATGGGATAATACAGTAGGTTATGTGAATTTATTAATACTTATTAGTGATCAGTGATTAAAGAAGACAATAATCATAATTTAATACTACTCATTTATGAAATGGAGATAAAAATGATCAACCAAGTTTGTGGAATGACTAATGAAATTATTTTCTCCTCAATGAAAAACATAATTTGCAATTGCAATCATTTAATTCTAGTACATTATAAACCTTTGCTAACTTTTCCTATTCTATCACATAAACATAGTGAGAACCATGAGAATCTTCCCGTGCTCAAAACCCATTTTCATCTAGAAGGTTTGGATTCAAGCACATCTCAATCATATTTTTTATGGAAAATTTCTTGAAATCAATGCTCAAACAATATAGGGTATGTAAGTATATCAACCCTTATCTTTTGATTGAAAAGCATATCCATATAATAATGATGAAATGTACAATGCTAATCATACAAAATCGGGTGGAAAAGATCACACCCCACATGTAGAGTAAAAGTAGCCATTAAAAGGCTACGAGTGGCACATATTACATAATCATATCAAGATAAGCTTATCAATCAAAAAAAAAAGTTGGAGCAAAATTTGTAGAAACTAGAAGAAAAAAACCAGGCATGGAGCTAGGTGGCGGTGTGAACATGGAGGTAGGAGGCGATTACGGGGGGCTCTTCAGACAATCACCCCACCTACCAGGAGAGGGTTCGGGGGTGTTAGTAGTCAGCTCCCAGCCATTAATCTATGGTTGCTCCTCCTCATTGCCCCAGTTGGTTGGGTGATATGGCTAAGGAGAGCCGAGGAAACTTGGAGTGATCAGGTGCTGCCACCCAGAACCGCCACCACCCAGCCGGCCAAACACCCCTGGTGTGGGAGGAGCCCAAGATGGAGGTGGAGAAGGACCCCGCCGATGAGGGGAGGTGCTCCGCCACCCACGAGCCGGACCCTGATCAAAATTGTGTCGCCACGGGAACGGGAGTGGTGACCTTGTGAGCGGGAGCGGCGATGAGGAGAATCAGGTGGAACATGACTGACAACGCAAGGGGTGCTTCCCCAGTGATCCAACAGGGTCTGCAGGTGTTCCACCTCAATGCGGACTTTCTCCGCTTGAACTTGGATCTGAAGCGAGACATTGGAGATAACAACAAGTTTGTTAGAAATAACAAAAGTTCTATCCACTGTCTCCTTGTTAAAAATAGCTGAATTTCTAGTTTTCCAGATGTGATATAAAATAGTAGCTCTAAAAGAATGCCAAATGTTGTAAAATTTTGCAGGAACAAAGGCCGAGTCCCCCAGAAGAACCATTTTCCACGTAAAGAACGTGGGCAGAAAAGGTTGAAAAAGGGTATGAATCTAGCGCAGTGAGACTGAGCATGGGGGCAGAACCAAAAGAGATGAAGAAGAGTCTCAATGTGGTTGCAGAAAAGGGCAGCGCAATGGAGGAGCTCCCATAAGAATGAGACGTTTTCCCACAGGAAGCCCTTGGTGGAGAATACACCAAAGGAAGTGAGCAACTTTGGGCTCTATAGGAATGGCCCAAACAACCTGAAAGCATTGCTTCCAACCAAAATGGTGGAATGCAAGCTCCAACGAGCATTGAGCTTATTGAAAGGGAGCTGCTTCTGAGCAAGAAGCTTGTAGCCCACTCGAGGTTTGTAATTTCTGAAGGGGGTGGCAGTGGGCCAATGCCAGTCAAACCACCACGGGCACTGCGTATGAACACCAATTTTATGCAAATAATCACCAGGTATGAGCTCTTGAATTAGAGAAATGGCTTGTTTATCATTGTCATGAAGAGAAAATTTAGCTTTCAGGCTGATCCATGGAAGCCAATCCCTGGTGGTGGCAGGACAAAAAAGGTCCTGAATAAACTTAACTCCTTTTCTGAAAAGACGCATACCCTTAAACTGCACTGAAAGAGCAAGAGGTTTGTCCTGATATTGAAAAACTGGATTCCACCATAAGCTGAGAGAGTTGAGAGAGAGCCCATTTCGGAAACCATCACCCTGCCAAATCAAGGTGGGGTTTGAGGAGCTCCCAGGCTTTCCAAATAATTTTAGCCATAAAAGAACCACCAATTTTAATAGGAACAGGGCAAAGCAATAAAGAATAGTAGTTCAGACCCTGCCATGCCTTCCGATTAAGAGGAGACCCTTGAGATATACAATGCCTGAGCAGAATTTTCCAAGATTCCTCACCTTCAAGGCTATGAATTATCCATTTGGTGGTAAGAGAAACCCCTTGCAATTGTATGTTGATAAGGCCAAGACCGTTGGTGTTTTTGGGCGTACAACAAACATCCCAAGCAACCCTGTGAAAACCATGGTTCCCCTCAGAGTTGGCCCAAAGGAATTCACGCAGAATTTTTTCCAACCGATGGTAAGCAGCCTTAGAAGGAGCCCAATAGGAGGAATAGTAGACATGAGTGGTAGCTAGAACCTTGGAACAAACTTGAAATTTTCCAGCAAGAGATAGATGCTTGGTGAGCCAAAAGGAGATTTTTTTTTCAACTCGTTGAATCACATAGTCCCAAAGGTCAGCAGGGGAAGCCATGAAGGAAAAGGGGATGCCAAGAAATTTAAACTAAATGCCAGGTTCAATCTAGAGCCATTGAAATCCCTCTAGCCAAGGAGGTTTGGGACCCACTGCCTGCCTGTAGCATTGAGTTTTTTTCCATTGAATGGTAGAACCCGAAGCAAGACAAAAGGTATCAAGACATTGCATAGCATTAGAAATAGAAGCCTCAGACTCAGCCAGGGTGAGAAAGAATTGTCGTAATGAAATGACCATTAATCAGCTGCTGAGGAGAAGAAGGCAGTTGAATGCCTTGGACTAAACCAACATGAGCAAGCATTAGCAAGCAAATAGCTAAGACCTTCAACAACAATGACATAAAGAGAAGGAGCAAGAGGGAAACCTTGTCGGATGGAATGATGAAGAGAAAACCACTCAGACTGTTGACCATTGATAGTAATACAGGCACCTGCATCTTGGAAGAGCATATTAACAGAGTGGATGAACCGAGGTCCAAAGCCAATAGCCTGCAACATGGCTAGAATGAAAGGCCACTCAACTCTATCATAGGCTTTCTCAAAATCAATTTTGACAAACAGAGCTGGCTGAGAAGTCTCAGCCGCATATTCCATGCCCTCCCAAACTACAATAATGTTGTCCAAGATATATTTGTTTTTAATAAAGCCGGTTTGTTCACTCCTGATGATCAAAGGCAATAGGTTTGTAAGCTGTTAGCAAGAGCTTTGGCAATAATCTTGTATGAGACATTGAGCAGAGTGATTGGCCACTAGTTGGTGATAAGCTCTGGATCACCAGTCTTAGGTATGAATTTGATGTTGCCTTGGTTGATCAGAGCTCCCAGAGTGTTGGAGGACATAGCTTCCAGATAAACCTGGTAGAGATCTAGACCAACAGTAGGCCACAAATCTGGTAGAACTCACAGGGAAAACCATCAACCCCAGGGGCTTTATCAGAAGCCATCTGAAGAGTAGCTTCCTTCAAATCATCAAGTGTGAGAGGCCGATCATAGGAAACATGTTGGCTTTTAGAAAGCTTGCAGGGAACAACCTCAATGCATTGGAGGAGAGCAGCATCACGAGCCGGAGTAGCAGGCTGGGCAGCGAACACAACATGGTAGTGATGCACAAAAGCTTGCAGAATGTCAGGTAAAAGGGTAAGCCTTTGATTACCTTCCTTGATTGCTTTGATTTTGGTGAGAGTTTGATTAGATTTAAGAGAAGCAAAAAAATCCTTAGTGACTCTATCACCAATTCTGAGCCAGTGAAGTCTGGCACGAACTTGAGCTCCTCTAGCCTTATAGTGCTCCTCAATCTGAAGTTTATGCTTCCAATGAGCAGCTTGCACTTGAATATGAGTGTTAAAGGGAGACAGATTAAGCTCTTGAATAGCTCTCAAGTATTCAATATGAGAGGCTTCATGAGCATTTTTTAGAAAAAAGTAGCCTGCTTCCCATAAAGCCGAAGAAAAGTAGTGGTGAGTGATGGCATGAGACCACCAATCAATCCAGCCAATCCCATCAACAGGTCTTGGGTCAAGATTCCAAATACGTCTGATGTAATCCAAAGTCTTAGGATGAGAAAGATGAGACGTATTCAAGTAGAACTGAGTGGATTTGGGCTTGGGACACTGAAAGTTCCATTGGAGCCCAAAGAAAATAGGCTTATGGTCAGAGACCAAAGCAGTATCCACAACCGAGACCGGGAGGCTGTGTGAAGCATCAAAAGAGAACCATTGTTGTTCTGAAAGTAGAGCTCTGTCAAGGCATTTATACACTCTATCATCGCCAGCTCGAAAGTTAGACCATGTGAACCATGGAGTGGCAGAATTTGAGTGCTTGCGGTGGTTGGGATCAAACAAACAGAGCTTATTGCATGCAAGTAAAACCAGGCTTCACGCTCCCCAGCACACCAACGCATAGGAAGCCGGCCCAATTTGTCTTGGGAGATTCCACCATGTTGAAATCACCACAAAGAAGCCAGGTAGCAGAAGGCAAGTGATCAGCCAGCCACCAGCCAAAAAGAAGAGCACTCCGAAGCATCATTGGAAGCATAAATGTTTGCCAGCCCAAGAATATGACCGTCAAAATCAAAAAGGGTCCACACCACCCGATGGGTGGGGTCAGAGCCCCATGATATGATATTGGAGGTGAGGTCAGGACTTAAAAGAGTGACAACACCACCTCGACCATTATCATGTGCTAACATCTGGCAGAGAGAACCAGGCCAGATGGTACGCATAGTAGAAGAAAGATGGAAGCCAGTGATTTTGACTTCCTGTAAACACAAAACCTGAAACTTTGTAAAATACTTACAACTATCTCTGACAAGATATCTGTGAGTCAGATTAGTGAGCCCCCTGACATTCCATGAGTAAACTATCATGGAGAACTATCAAGGTGCATGTTTTCCTCCTCGAGGCTTGTTAACGCTCCAAAATGGTTAGAAAAAGTGACTTGCCGTGCATTCCCATGCAAATAGTCTCCAAGCTCAAACTGTCGGTGAGGTCTCTGTGAAAATCCTCATCAGAAGGAGGGGAGGGACTTCTTGAATGGCGTAAGGCTGATTTTCTCTCTGTCTGAGTAGCCGAACCCTTCGGTAGTGTTATCCATGAAGCTTGAGGTTTCGGGAAGCGAGGGGTGTGCAAAAATAGGCACCGATGGGTGGGAACTGATGACAATAGTAGCTTGCAGAGTCGGAGATGGCAGATGAGGGCTTGGGAAGGGACGTAGTAGATGGCTTCACAGGAGTAGAAGTGGAGGCATTCACCGGTTTATAAGTGGCAGTTTGGGATTTATTGCGAGCCAAAGGTTTACGGCCAGTGACGGTGGTCCATCCATCAGAAGGGGGGGTGTTGGATTTAGGGTTGGTCGGGGCTTCTCAACAACAAAGCCGGTGAGCTTTGTGTCATGAGGGGACAATCCTTGATCATATGATCGGTGGATTGGCACCCGGAAGCAGTGTTGGGTAGGTTAATATAAAGCACCTTCTGTGTAAAGTGTGTATCCCCCACCTGGATGTCGAGGGTATCCTTAAGGTCCTTTGAGAGATCAATTTCCACACAGACCCATTTCTGGGGTCGAGCTGAGTAAAATTTGGGTTGTTCATGGTAGATGAGATGACCCAAGGGTTTGATAAGCTGGTCAATAAAACCCCATAGAGGCAACGATAGACCTAGAAATTCAATCCAAATAGGAATCTTGAGTTTGGCTTGCTCGGAGACTTGAAAGTCCCGAGTCCAGTGGGAAAACACCACAAGGGTATTACGAATAAACCAGGGACCATGGTTGACAACAGCTTTGCAATGCTCAGCATTAGCAAAGTGAAACAGAAAAAAACCCTTGGTCATATTCTGAACTCCCTCAACTTTGACGCCATGGGGTTGCCAATGGTTATGAATCCATTGACGGAGGATGCCTTTTCAAGGGAACTCGGCCCACAAAGTAAGCAACAAGAGAAAAAGATTCAAACCAGTTGCATGCTTTATCAAACATAGGTAAATCAAGCACAATATCGGGGAAGGAGTATCAGAATCCTTACCTCGTCGAATACCTTCAGAATGAATTTCCTCGCTCTTTTCGGCGCCATTGTTGTCTAGAGCTCCTGCGTTAAGACCAACATCAATAGATGCATGGCCCGAGGAGGTGGTCATTATATAAGCCGCCCAAGGGGCAGGGAGGTGATCAATACAAAATTAATGTAGATATTCCCACTGGATTAGAAGATTGGTGGTGTGATGCTATGGCGGCATACGAAAAGCCAAGCATTCACTGCGTAAAAATCGCAGAGCCTAAACCCTCATCCAAACTACTTCCATCGGTGTCAACCCTTATCTTTCAATGTGTAACAACAAATTTTAGTAAAAGTTAAAACACTCTAAATGCATGATCAATTTTTATCATGGGAATGCTCTTGGAAAAAAATTGTGCACTTACAACTTCAATATCACCCTTATAATTGATTTCTCCTTTAAAATTAAATGTGTAATTGATTATAAAAATGTGTTGATATGTAATCATGTATTTATAAAATTGTCTTGGATTCAAATTAGGATCATATTGGTATGCAACATGGGTAGAAAGCAGACAAGAAAAGTGGGAGAGGTGGATGAAGGATGACCCATTTGTTTTGAAGACTACATGTATATGATTTGAGTACGCGATGTTTCAAGTTGGTATGCACATTTATTGGAGCAAAGAAATGGCATTCATTCATATGGAATATATTAATGTTTTAACTTTTGTTATTCAAGGGTTCCACTTTAAATTTTCTTTAGATCACAAGGAAAATTACCTTCTAAGTTTAAGTTCAATTATGAGGAATAGGCTTATGGATTAAATTTGACAATCATTTAAATGTTCTTTGTGTATTTAGATATTTAATGCACTTGCAATTTTTGACATCCCAATCTCTTCAACTTGTGAATTTGAAATATCATTGTCATTTTTATATAGACGTATGTATAGTTTATAATAATTTGTGTAAATATAGGGTTGTGCCACAACAATAAGTCATTATATTGGTGATTGCTAGGTCATTGGTTTGATTATTGGTTTACCTAAGGTATGTGGAGTGGGACATTTACACATTGCTCATGAGGTTGATTAATAGCAATGACCTTATGTTAAAGCTTCGAAACTTTAGAACACTGGGTAATTATCAATTACTCTAAGCTACCTAAAAAATAACATAAACATATATTAAAATAAATAAACATGGTCTTTTCTATTTTATCAACCACTAACTTCTCTTTTTACAACCATTGTTTAAAAATATTTAATTACTTAACATATAATATATTCCCATAAATATTACTACTATTATGTACAATTTGAAGGATGTTACTAGAAATTTGCTTTATTAAATATTTGTTTAACGGTCGTAAGTGGTCGTCAAAGTTAACACCTGCATAGGTTGCCTTTTCTCGTGAGAGACAAGGCTAATTATTGCTTCCTTTATGATAGAATTGATGTATTTAGGACGTTGGATTTGGAATGTATGTATATAATGTATCTTCATAAAAGTATACACTGCATACATGTAAAAGTCCATGTTTGCAGTCCACAAGTATGCAAAAACTTTATATCTATAAAATATATATGAAATAAAATTATTTAATGATCTTGGGACGACTTTGTGATATTTTTTCATCAAATTATTAGAGTTTATCGATAATATGGACATCGTAAACATTGTCTCAAGTATTTCCCCTTAGGCAGGGTCATTCCCTCAATGGCCTATGTAGAGTTAAGGTTTGGATTTAGTTAATGGTTTTGAAACTATGTTTCCTCCTATATGAGGCTTTTGCATTATACAAAGGCCTATGCTTATCAAGAGAATATTGGCGAGGCCATTCGCAACATGGTATGGATTAGTTTGAGGTCAATCAACTACCTTATGAGATAGTGTCTCTCTTTCATGTTGTTCTGTTAGGGACTAACTTGTTTGAAAATGAACATGATTCCATCCAAGCCTTTTTAGACATGCACCGAAATCTCTACAATTGCACTATAACAGAGTTCATAACAAGGAAAAATAAACCATCAAGGCTTAATGGAAGGTGGATTTTGTGGATGTTGTTTTTAGCATTAGTGGTGGCAACACCCATAGTGCAATTTTTTTCCACACAAAGCACAAGGTTATGGAGGTGCAACTAAAGGCAATACCATCCAAAGAACAATAGAAACAAAATTTTCTTTATGGAAAAGAACACCAAAGCAAGAATTTTTATTTTATTTTCATGAAAGCTTTTGGGGTGCATGTCAACATCAACAATAGTACAATATAATAAGGTTCATTCATTGCAATATTTTGGGAATGAAAGATGATGTTTGAACTTATACAACACAACATTAGAGTTATTTTAGAAAGTTATCAATGAAGTGAGTAATACGATATCCACTATGGGTTAAATTTGACAGTTGTCTAGACATTTTTCATGATTGTAGCCGTAAAATACTTGCAAATACTTGAAATAATTGTTTTATATGACATGTAAACTTTAAATATGATCATCATTTTTATATAGATTTATATATAAATATATTACAATACACACATGTATATAAATAAATATATAATAATATTATATTTCTTTATTAATGATATATAAATAACATTATTTTGTATTTTAAAAAGACATTATAAAAATATTTCGTTTATTCCAAATAAATCTATTTTATTATAAATTATAATATATAATGTTATTAAGATTAATTATTATTACAAATGTTAAAATTAAAAATTTATATAATATTAATAGCCGTAATTGGATAGTTTCGGTGAGTGCAAATTTCTTCCCTCACATAATTAAATAAACAAGACATTACAAGAACTATTCGGAGCTCTCTACTAGTCATCCCAAAAGCAATCGATGGAGCTCTCACTAAATCGTTGTTGCACATGGAGATAAATATGTGGCCCTAATATTAACAAAATCCCCACGTATTTAACAATAAAATAAAATTTGAGTGGGAAAATAAACCCATGTAAAAACCCCGAAATTGGATTAGGCACTTTTCAAAACCCAAAGTAGAGCATGGAGAGGACACATCCCAAGCTGCTTACTACAGACTTGTCATTTTCATTGTATGAACAACACACTGTTAGAAAAATTTGGTTTGATTTCATCTATTCTTTGTCACATGCACTTTGAATAAAAATTTGAACCATTGATTTTTTTTTATGGTTATAGAGGTCATTTAGCTATGAAAGGAAACTCATATCGGTGTAATTTGGATATTCTAATCATCTATATTAAGTCATCTTGGGAATGTCGAACATTTTTATAATTTTGGTATAATTAGTTTATTTTATTAAAAATGTATTTTTATTTATAATAAAATTATAGTATAACGTTATTCATACAAAAAAATGGGTGGAAAAACTCGTACCCTTAAATGCTAAGTATATTAAGCCACATAATTCAAGAAAGAATATAACTACCTCAAAGTAACAACATTAATGTTGTATTTACTAAATAAAAGTGTGTTTTTAATTTAAAAAGGATACGAAAAACAAAGCACCGAACATCATAAAAATGAGAGATCTATGTAGTAGAAACAAACATGGCGGTTGACGGAGGAGAAGGAGGATTATAAGGCTTATCCCCCTAGCCACTAGTGGTAAAGGGGGGGATGTGTCCGAGGTGGGATCCCATTATTCATTTTTTTATTATTCATCATCTTTTTAATTCTTGTGACAAGGAGAAATAGCCAATGTCGGGCCATAGGAATTCCCTCTTGTGGGGATGTAGGTCACCCACCGCTACCACCACCAACAAGATGGTCGACATGACCCACCACAATTAGGTGAAGGGTGTTAGGATCTGGGTATAGAATGATGATGACAGCGAGAGAAGAAATATATGTTGCTGAAATGGTGTCTTTGAAACCCTTGTACACAACCTAGAGTGAGAGAATGACAGTGTAACGAGTTTAGAGGCGCCCACACGATAAGTACTATCATAATTTCTCTCTGTAGAGTTTAGAGGTAGAGAAATTACCCCAATGTGCAAGAAAAGGTTTCAAATTCTCTACCTTTAGGCATAATTTCTCCAATTATAATGGGATCTAATGCAACGCAATGTAGATCACAATAACTTTATTAGTCATTGAAAAGTCTCTATCCATAAATGTGTTGTTAAAAATGAAAAAAAATTTTTTTTTTTTTTTCCATATATGAATAATAATATCAACATGAAAATTTTAATAATAAGCATTTCAATATGAGATCCTATGACCAACATCCCTAGTCTTTTGTAGAGACACAATAATAACAAGTTTGGACACTCGTTGCAACACAACCCTCCACATCCATAATACAAGAAAATGATTAATCTTGAAATTATTAATGTTTCACACCATCCATCCAATGTAGATTCTTCATCAAATTCGCAAGATATTATCCAACATTCAAAGAAGGAATTTACACAAATCCCTTCCATGGCTTTGACTACAATGTCATCTCCATTTCACAACATTCCTGCTTGTGAATTCCATGATGTGTGTATTCCTAGGGGTATCAACACACAACCATTTCAAGATTTAATCACAAATCTATTGTCAAAAATATAATCCTATCATATGGTCTGATAAATTTTGGATATTAACATCCCCAAACACAATTTTCGACACATTAAAGGGTTCATCAATAATCATAGAATCAAAAGAACATTTATAAACAAAGTAGCAATATTGAATATTTTCTCTATAAATCCTAAAAGATTCCTTGAATGCTCATCTAGGGATCAATCCTTCATTCCTCACATCATTCCACTCATGGGTGAATATGAATTTCAATGTATTCTCCACATTAACAAATTACCTCTATCTTCACATGGGTTTTTCAATTTCATCAAAAAAACTCCAATCACATACTTGTTGACTTGGACATTTCGATCGAGTCTTGTATATCAAGACCAATTGAATGATATCATTGAAAACCTTTTGATCCCCACCATTGACTTGGACCTCATCCAACCAAGTCTCGTAAGTCAAGACCAATCAAATTACCTTCCCGTTGGCTTGGATTTCCTCTTCCCAAGTCTCGTAAATCAGGACACATCAAATCACCTATTTGTCAAAAATATTTTGATCCACCCCATTGACTTGGATATCTTCCTTCTAAGTCTCGTAAATCAAGACCATTCAAATTTCATAAACATGGACCTCTTCCATGATGAGTCCATTATAAACCCTAGTTCATGAAAAATAAGAAAAGTCAAAAGAAAAAAAGATATTACATATCCATTTCATCATTAAAGCATTATTTGAAAATAAAAATAGGAAAGTAAGAACTTCTTGTTCACAAGTAATATTCACACTTGGAAATGTTGTTTTTATAGATAGTTTTAATCATTTCATATATTGGCAGATTTCTCTATCATATCATTATCATATCTTCACACTCTTCACCTATAAACATACGTTAATCTTTCTTTTATGGGTGATTGTGTATCTCATTCCTATTCTAGATTCTTTTATTTGAAATTTTTATGTATAGTATTATATAGAAGTTTAATAATGAAAATCCTCCAGTCAAAGAAGCTCTATCCTTAGCAGAAAGAAATAAATTTCTTTACCCGAATCTTTTTATGCCCATATCATTCTAAGGTGATCCCTTGTGTCCTACTAGTCACATGGGGCTGAGATTTGGGGGAAATTTTTCTTTCCAATAAGCACACTTACAAACAAGGAAAAATCAATCAAAATTAGAAAGAAAATCAAAATTGTTACACATTTCATCCTTCACAGATTTGTTTTTGATCCACACTTCTTATTGGTAGCGTGACACTAGGAAAAGAGAAAGGTACCATTACTCACCTACGTCTTGTCTTTTAGTGTTAAACCCTTACCCTACTTACCCAATTATATGGGGAAAAATGTATGGTTTCATTTCAAAAACAAATATATAAAAGAAATCCTTTCAAATCTAATGTGCTTAATCATACAAAATCCAAAGAATCAATTTAGTTGTGCATGTTAAGAGATACAACCATCCCTTACACCTAATCTTTCCAATTAATAGGCCATCAATTGGTCTAAGTCTATTCAAGAAATATATAGTAAAATAATCTTGGAATCAGTTAGATAATATTAATTAGAGATGAGTCACATTTTATCAAATGGGTCGTTGTTAACCTCGTGTCTTTGTATCCATCATCTTCATTTGCACATTACTATCTCATTTGTCTCACATCCTTCTTATTTTAGTGACAAGCCCTCGACATCTTACTAGTTATGTGGAGTCAAGGGCAGAGTAATACATCTTTTATACACCTAATTTTTCAATTTTCACTTTTCATCTTTCATACCTATTACTAACAATCATCCTTGTGAAAATAAGGGTTGTTGATGTATCTATTTCATGAGTGAATTCCTTAATGGACTTTGGGAGGGAATGGTTATTCATATAACCATTATGGGTTAGAGATAATACACAAATAAAATGTAGCTATTTTATCTTAGACTTAGCTTACATTAGGTATCCTTGTCCTCCATAGTCTCATGCATATCACATTCATGACTTCTTTCTTTAATTTCACCATTTTTCACCTTTCTCATCCTCATTCATGACCCATGACACACCATTTTCTTTGTTCATGACACATCACTTCATTTTTACATCCTTGGCTGACACAATCACCCGTGGGTGATTGTGTCGATGTCATATTTTCTCATGGACGACACCATCACCCATGGGTGATTGTGTCGGTGTCATATTTTCTCATGGTGACACCATATCCCGAGGGAGATGGAATCCTATATATACCTCACTTAACTTGACACTCATAAGAAAAAGGAAGCTAAGACATCCAAACTACCATTTTCTCTATTCTTTTACACCATCTTCATATTTTCTTGCTCTTCTTAAATGGTTTCATCCGACATTTTTTACGATTGGATTGGAAACCTCTTTTCTTGGATGATTGCTTACACTTTTACATCAACACATAGTGAGTCTAGGACAGGAATGGTCTTCCCCTACTCCACCTAATAGTGACTCTCTTTGCATGCTACTTCTTAGGGTAGATAGATAAATAAGAAACCACCCTACAAGTACAAGATGAGTGCTCTAACCCTTCTTTGTTAACTTTTGATAGATTATTTCAACTCCTCTTCATTGTGTAAGGTTAGATTAATATTATGCATGCTTAATTCTAGATAGCTTAGTACTCTTACCAAATATCATCTACTTAGTTACTTTCATTTCAGTTATTACATGCTCATTTCTTTCATTTATTGATCCATACCTCTCACACCCAACCACCAATATCTCAAAGCAAGGTTCCTTCATTTATCTCAATAACCCCCTCTTTTTACCCCTTTTGGCCCCTCCTCACCATCGTAACCCCTTCCCTCATCCTCGAAGCTATACATTGACCCATAAATTTATTTAATATTCTTATTAATCATTATTATAGACACAAAATCATGTAATTTGGGTAATTATCTAGTCTCGATCACATATTACTTTTCATATGGTTTCTAAGTAAGAAAAGTACTCATTATCCCATGTCTTTGGCCTTCTTTTGTTTCTTTCTATTGCTACTTTATATTTTTTACCTTTACTAGCCCAATTTTTATTTTCATACTTCAGTTTTACCCTTTCTGGACTCGGGTGACTAGTCGGGATGCAGTGGTAGGAACCTCATCACCTTTGGGTGTCCACGTCCTCCTTTTACTTTACTCATGCTTTTTGGGTCCTTTCTATACTTTTGAGCATCAAATATTTTGGTATTCCATGTTAGAATATTTAGGACTAAGAGGGGGTGAATCACCCTTAAAATTTTCAACTCTTTTTACAATCTTATCCAAGATCGCATTCCATGAATACAACACAATTAAAATAAGATCAATGATACACAAGAGATAGAAAGAAACACACACATAACAAGGACACCACACATTAGTGGGAAAACCATAAATGTGGTATAAAACCAAATTAATTTGAGGATATATATGGGATAACTTTCCTAGATTACAATGAATTATTTAGTTAGGCCACCACTCAATAAGGAGCTACAACCCCTGGTTTAGCCTAGCGACCACTAGACAAGGAACTACAATCCCTACTTTCCCAAGATACAACTCAAACCCTATTTATAAAGCACCACTTGTAAGGAAGCTGAAACCCTACTATAAATACCAAGAAACCACTTGGTTTACAACAATTTTGACCATTTACAAACACAAGTTTCTTAACTCAACAAATATGGTCACTAGATCATCTCTTCTCACTTTCTCTCTCTCACCCCTTTACATAATGAAATTATCACACATACAATCTCTCTCATTTCAATCATATTTACCCTCTATTAGAATGTACAAACATGGTTTATTTTACACAAACACTCTCAAAGAATTACCAAATTTCAAGCTTGATCTTTGTTACATCTTTATCTTCCATGGTTTCTCATATCTCTTGTTTTTTATTTTTTTGGCTCATTAATATTCAAACCTGCATGTTTGGACATGTTCTAACTCTTCTCCCAATGCTCTCTCATTCACATTTAACTTCCTACCTCTCAAAAAAAAATTAGGATAAGGATAGAATACAAATGCAAAACTTCCAAAAGTAATCATTACACTGCTAACATTTTCAATTATAAATTCTTTTCCATTCTTGGCCTTTATCATGTGACTCATGACTTATATTATGATCATGGAGAGTCATATGATATTATTTAATTATACCCTTAACCACCTAAAAACTTGGAAAATCTTACACAACTGACCTTCAAACCGACTTTATAATCTGTCATGTCATATTTTGTATTCTTCTCCAAGTGAGCTCATATTTCATCTTATATATCTCAAACTTGTCTAAAAATATTAAACATTTTTATTAATGTGGTAAATGGTCCTACATAACCAAATAATTCTCTTTTATTTTTAAAATCTCCACATTAGCCAAGACATTCATTTAGGCTCTTATGTGTGCTTAAATCAACTTCTACAAACACAGATTATGAGAAACCATATAACTAGACCACTTCCAATCATATTCATGACCAAAGTGATATGAAAAAAATGTTATTATGAGGTATAATTTAATTAAAATTTACCACAAAGATCCAACTCAAGACTTAAGACATCAACAAACACCACCTTGCATAAATTTCCTATTTGGTTTCAACATTTGAAATTGGTCTTCAATAATTGAGATGATGATTGCCTCAAATATATTCATCACAAGGAAAATAACCTATCAATGGAAATATCATGAATTCTAATATCTCATTCATTTCTCATGTATCTCCAATTCATGGAGTAATGCTTCCATAATCTTGGATCTTTGCAACTAGTTTGGTTGGTCTTGAAGACACAAAACTAGTCTTCCACATGATGTGGTAAAACACCTCCAAAGAAATTTTCATATCTCCTATCAAATTTAAAAATTTAATTAGTATGTATATGTTGGTTGGATATTTTTTCAAGCCAAAATATGAGGTTCAACCACAGTGCATGGGATAAAATCCCTCCTCAAAGACAAGTGAGGCTACCTATTTATTACTAATCTAAAACATAACAAATAATATATACAATATCCACACTATTCTAACCATTGGGGTTGGGATACAATCCCTGAAATCCATATCAACATGAAATGGAGATGTTACGACTTTAGGAATGGGATGGATTAGAAAGGGAACTTATCATAGATGAAACAAAATGGAAAGGGAATAAGAGGAACGTATTTTCTTTCAAGAAAACACAAATCAA
Source organism: Taxus wallichiana var. yunnanensis (assembly GCA_018340775.1). NCBI lineage: Eukaryota > Viridiplantae > Streptophyta > Pinopsida > Cupressales > Taxaceae > Taxus > Taxus wallichiana. The sequence goes on from CM031239.1 coordinate 678,780,184, forward strand.
GAAATACTTATATGAGTTTTAGATAATGAGTGTAATATCCGAGACAATTAAAATGATCAAGAATAATAAACAAAGAATAGCTCAAGATTTTGGATGTAAGAACAATCTCTCAAGATAGATGAATCCCACAACACAAAGTTTGTAAAATAACACCTGTTTCTATTCTTCAATGATTAAAAAGAAAATAAAAAGTTTTTCTTCTTCTTCACAATAGCTCTTAATATTCAAAAAGTCTCTCCTCCTGGAATGCACAAGCATCCCTTATTTATAATAAAAATAGTAGAGAGAAAATAGGATAAAATCCTAGAAAATAGTCATTCAATAAGAGTCCTATTTTGCTTGACTCTCACGCAGGAGAACAAGTCAAAATTTTCTTCCTATGTGACAAAACGGAAATGAAAAAGACATGTCAATTTCTGGAAGGAAATGACATGTAACATCATTTCTTATTATATTTCCTCATCCTTGTTTCTTCAATGACCTGCTTGTCTCAAAACTCTTGAAACTTCCAGATTATGCCTTGCATTTCAGCTTCATCTGGCAGGCGCTAGAATAATCACTTAGAACCTCACAAGTTTCATGTGTGTCACTTGTGTTGCTAGGAAGTTTCTTTAATCTCTTATTAAGTTTTCTCAGTGATTCCAAAACATTCTCGATCTTTATAAATTTATCAATGACACTCAAATCAAAGATGGAAGTTGGTTCTTGCTCGATTGATTCCTGAATTTGTTTATAGAAACCATCATCAGAGGTAGAATGGTTGCACCTTCATCCAATACTTTGGGAAATATCTTGAACAACTCTTCTTCGATATCACTGGTGGCGTCAATCAACTGATCCATGGATTCTCTCAACTTGCTGCAAGCTTCACTGAGAATATTTATCTTGAACCTAATAGCCTTGGTTAGCTGGAAGTGTTTATCCCCATGTGGAATGACTCCTTCTTCCACTAAGACTCGAGATGGAACTTGCTTCAGTACATTGAGGGCCTCCAAAGTTAGTTTGAGGTTTCAACTTCTTGTGAAAATTCATCATTCATCTTGTCACCATCCTTTTTCATTTCCTCCAAGGATTTGTATACCTCTATTGTATCATCAATGAATTTCCTTCCCTGAAGGAGTAACCTCTGAATCCATTCATCCACTATTCTCCCCTTCTCATTGATCTTCTCAATAACATGCACTAATGAGAAGTCGAACCTGATAGGAGTAGGAGTAGAAGATGATGGGGTTGACTGAGAGGGATTTGAGAGCTTAAGCAATACTTCTATCAATTGTTCCACTTTCTCTTTTAGCTCATCCTTGCTCACCTTTGTTTCCTTCAGCTTTTGGCATAGCACATTCATGGCATCTTGTGCATCTTGTTATGCCCCTTCTATTGTTACCTTTCCTAGATCCACCCTTGTAATCTGATAATTAGAAGCTGTTATGTCCTCCTTGGTTTTGTCGGTGCGGGAGTGGCAATCTCTGCAAACTTATGCCCTGAGGCATCTACTGAAACTCTTGAAACTATTTTGGGTTTCTTGGAAGATTTGGTAGGAGAAGCCTTGAGTGAACTGAAATTGAAGGCTGGTAGGGGAACTACCACCTTCCTCTTCCTTGGAGTCTTGTCGACCAACCATTGAGGTACAATGGAAGAAGTTTCTCCTATTGGAGGTGTCATGGTTGTATATGTGGGTGGAGGAATATTTACTTGTGGAGTTGTGATGACTGCAAGTGTAGTGACTATGGGAATAGACTCAAGAAATGAAGGTGTGGAAGGAGGAGGAATTTCTATAGCCAACGTAGGTCCAGTAGAGAGAGGGAGAGATTGGAGAAAATGCTGGCCATGGATGATGAGAGTGGCATTGAAATATGTGATGATGAAGATTGGGAGAGAGAAGGTAAAGATCCCAGAGCTAAAGCTTGAGAAGCAAGAGAAAGAATTACTTCCGATGAGCAATCAACAAAAGGAGAAATGAGAGGTTGAACAACCTCAACTTCTGGGAGAATTCCTCTTGTCTCTAGTTGAGGAGGAGAATCCAATACCTCAACTATTTGTGTGGGAGTAGATGATTCAGCCCCCTACTTTTCTCCTCTTCTGACAAACTTAAACTTTATTTGTCTTTTGGTAGGGATTTTATCTTTTCCTTTTCTCCCTTGGAGGGTCCCACTTCTAGAGTAGCTATCTTTGAAAATCTCTTTTCTTTATAACTCATTCCCTAAGAAATGAGCCATGCCTTAGTGCGGACAAGGGTTTGAGTAGCTCTCTCGGTGATAGAATCCTTTTCAACAACAGACCAATCGATGGCTGGGAATCCAAGTTGAATTCCATCTAACTATTCATACCTAGGTTCTAAGACACTCTCATTATCTGTGGTGCCTTCTGGGATATCAGCTAGATCTAATGCTTGGATTTCTTCAAGAGTTAAGTCTTCTATTTTCTTTTCTTTGGATGACAAACTCATCCCGAAGATCAACCCAGATGTCCTCTACATGGGGCACATGCAGATACAAGGTTCCATATAACTTAAGGACTCCATGAATATTGAATCCCTCTCTGAACTTCATATGCTTCTTTAGTTTGTCCTAAATTTCATGCACCACATTCTTGGCCTTCACCACTATAGAACATGTGTACCTTCCAATGGAAATTGGGAAGGAGATAGTGGCCTTATGTCTGCTTTATTGGAACTTGTGGAAATCCAATAGTTGTCTGACCAACTCCATAAGGATGAGTTTGTCACCTAGAAACCTGGGAAAATGGAAAGGAGTACTGTGGAACCTTACCACCCGGAGATAGGTAAATTTATTTAATTGCAAGAAGATACAGCCCCATTTTGACACCTCACCCATGCCTCATCAAAAAATCTTCTCTTTCTCAGCTCAGGGTCCAGCCTGCAAATATTTTCATAAAAGAAGGCATCATTCACTCTTCTAAATTGATCTTCAGATCCTTTTATTATCAATTGAGGGAAGTACCGATATATGTGCTCAGTTGTTCGGTTCCCTTTTGCATCCAACCCAGGTAGTTTCTCATACCTGCTGCTGCATAGGTGACATATGACATCATGTAGAACTTGCCAGTAGTCAAGACCATTTTCATTTGAGAGTCTATCTCATCACTTATTAAGGTGCCCCAATCAATCCCTTGGTCATTCTTCTTTATGATGACCATGAACTGATACATCCACCCTTGGAATTCTTTTGACTCTGGGAGCCTAATAATTGGCTTAGTAGGGTGATGATATCACTGACTTCAAGTATAAAATCACTTCTAGGGACCGACTTAGGAAACCTAGAAACAACTGGCTTAGCCTTGATCAAGAATTTCTTGTTCACGTGCTTGATGTAGTCTTCTTGATATTTGTCCCAAGATTTCTGTGTTGACTTAAGATTTAAATCAATATATTCTATAAATTTGGGAAACTTTAGGAGTTGATCGAAGTAATCTCTGTCTAATTTTACTATAGACTCTCCTACTTGATTTCTCATTGAGTGGGAGGCTGAGTCGTAGTGAGAAGTACATGCCAGAATGAATTCAAGGCATTGGGCTGATACTAGAAACCTTGCTGTGAGTGGGAGACCACTGCTGGCTATTGAATTCATCCATGAATTATAAGAAGAATCCTCGATCCTTTCCTAGATGTCTTCCATGTCTATATTACCGAGCTCTATGTCCCGGATGTCATAATTGTAACTTATATAAGAAGAAGAATCGTCTTTTGATATTTGTACTTCATCTTTCTAGACTTATCTAACTTATCCTTAGATGGGCTAGGGTTCGACATGAGGAGTCTTGAAAATTCCTGGAAGATAAATCGGGTCTGGATGTTTGTTGGACAAGTGAACAGACCGCCCTACTATTCGGGTTTTGAAACTTGCAAAGAAAGCCTTAAAATCGATAGATTGGATTGTGTGTCAAGAAGCAGACATGTCGAACACCTTGAAAAACCCAAAAGACTAGGTAGAATTTAGATGATGTTGAGAAGGTGATAATATCCGACACATTGTGAACTCAAAGAGTGTCAAACACTGGTCAAGACCCAAAACATTGGTGGAGTTTGGAGGATGTCAGGCACACTACAAAACCCGATACAAAGGTGGAATTTGAATAATGACTGGGGATGGACACCTAGAGAATAAAACCTGAAATAGATGCAATCATATTTCTACGATGTCGAGGACATGAAAAATCCCGCCATGTTGCTAGTTAGGAATTTTTTAACCCTTTTAAAAATTATAGGGTACCATCTATGGGAAAATAAAAAATACCCTAAGAGTGAATTCCAAATAAGAGGTTCTATGGGAATGTAATAAAAACAAGAAAAGTAACCCAAAACCCTAAACCAAGAAGGAAGAGAAAAGAAATGGAAACTCCATTATGAACACCTCAAAAATAACCCAAAAAGCATAAAAGTAGAAAGAGGAGAGAAATACCTTCAATAAACTTGAAAAATAATTGAAGATGGATCACAAAATTGATCAAGAAGCTCAATCGGGTTTGGAGGAGGAAGAAGCATGCACAAATTCCAACGCATCAAAATCATACAAAGTAAAAAAATGACGTGGAAAACCACCTATTTATAAAACCCTAACATTTATTACACATAGCTCGACATGTGTGCCAACTACCAGACAACTGGGCATTAATGACATGTCATCATGCTTGGAGTCCTGAAACCCGACACAAAGGATTTGGTTCATTTTGGGTTTCATTTTTGGGAAACATGAGGCATGAAGCATGAGATGTTGAGATGCTTTGAGTTCCAAAAACCTGACACACTAGCTTTGCTTCGAGTTGCGGGTGTTTTGGGAACATGGAACATGAAGCATGAGATGTTGAGATGCTTCCGAGTTCCAAAACCTAACACACTGGGTTTTTTTTGGGTTACGGGTTTTGGGGAACATGGAACATGAAACATGCGATAGGAAAAGCATGTTTTGATGCTTCTGAACCTCTGAAAACCTGAAACAAGGACTTAGTCAATTCGGGTTTTAGGTTTGGGAAACATGAGACATGATGCATGTAAAGAACATGTTTTCATGCAGTGAAAGTCTGAAAACCCGAAAATCTCTCTCAAAGGGAAATTTAAGAGATTTTTCCAAAATTTAACTGTGGTTATCTCAATTTTAGTTGTTGTCACTAAAATGAGATAACAACTGGCTCTAGTTGGGGAATTTCTTTGAGACATCAAAGGAAGAGAACTCAAAATCAAGAAGATTTTATCCATTGGGCTATGGAGTTGGAAGAAGAGAAAACAAATAAAGAAAGAAAGAAAGCAAACACACAACAAAAATAAATTATAATACAGTGCAAGAGAGCATCTTGCATTACTAGTGGAACAACTTCAAATGTTGGCCACTGAAAGGTAGAGGGAGAAAATCTCCATCAAGGTATGATAGATAGAAGCTATTTTCACCGTTCAACTGATGGATTTTGAAAGGACCTTTCCATAAAGAGTCAAACTTGCCATGCATCCCTTTCTGTTCCCTTCTCTTATCCCAGAGAAGTACTAGATCTCAACGGAAATCACGTTGCTTTGATTTCTTGTCAAATATCCTTTTGAATTTTCTCTGATGGTCTCTGTAATGTGATCCACCACCTTGCTTTGTTCTTCTTCTAGCCTAGCTAGGTACACTATTCTTTTTTCAATAGAACTTTGAAAAGTTTCATCCTCAATTACTTTAGCCAACCGTAAGGCTTGAAATTCTATAGAGATAGGAATCTCAGCATCAATTCCATACAACACTTGGAATGGAGACATTCTAATAGATTTCTTAGGAGTAATCCGATCTACCCATAATGCATCATACAATGCTTTGTGCCATGTCCTCTGATTCTCATCAACCATCTTTCTGATTATGGTCACCAGGTTCTTATTGTTGGATTCAGCCTGACCATTGCCTTAGGGGTAATAGTCAGATGAGTGAGCCAATGTGATCCCAAACCCATAAAAAAATTCAGTCAACTCATGTGATGAGAAATTGGAAGCATTTTCAGCAACAATCTTGTGAGGAATGCCGAATCTAACAATTATATTCTCTTTGAGAAAATGGCAAACAACTTCGGAGGTAGCTTGTTTGATTGGAGCGGCTTCCACCCACTTGGTGAAATAGTTAGTGATCAGTGAGCACATAATTATGGCTGAGAATTGGAGGTAGGGTTTAGTACTCCAATGAAATCAATTCCCCATTGGTGAAAAGGTTCTTCAATTACTACAGGCTTTAAGGGAAGAGTAGTCAACTTAGGGCAGCCAACGAAATGTTGACAAGCTTCACACTTAGCCACCCATTCAGCTAAATCTTGAAAGAGAGTAGGCCAATAGTACCTAGCCCGTAAGATCTTGTAAGTTGTCATGGAAGAAGAGAAATTCCCTCTGCATGCTAGATTGTGGAAGGATTCTAGCAACCTTATCTGCTGAGACTTATCAACACAACGTAGGAATACACCATCAATACCCTTCTTGTATATACCATTATCCCAAAGAATGTATCTTGCAGACCTTAATTTAACTATTCTCTTTTCTTTTTGGCTCAAATGTGGGGACATTCACCATAAGTTAAAAATAAAGCAATGTCTGCATACCATTCATCGGTTGTGCTTACAAAAAGCACCATGGGAAATTCTGAAGAAGTATCTTTAGTTTCTTCACATTCTGTCTCAAACTTATTTTCTACAATCAATTGGCATGCATCTTCCTCATACCAACTTGGTAGGTCTGATGTCCAAGTCATATTCCTGGACTTTGGCTATCTAGTTACCCCATTGACTACCCAACTCTTGTTGATTCAAAATAGACTTAACTGTAGTATCAGGAATAAGAACAAGAGTGTGGGAACTCAACACATAATACCTGAAATGTTTCACTACTCTCACCACTGCATAAGCATGCTTTTCAATTTGTGACATCTTCAATTCATGTTCCTTTAGTGGGAAGCTCATGAAAGCAATGGGAGCTTTGATTCCTTCTTCGTTCTCCTGCATCAGGATGGCTGATACTGTATGTGCGGAAGCGTAGTTGTACATGATGAAATCCTTCTTGAAGTCTAGGCATACCAGAATAGGAGCATGAGCAATTTCCCATTTGAATTCTTCAAAAGTAATCTTCCCTTCAGTGCTCCATGAAATGGAGTCTTACCTTTCATTATCCCAAGGATATCCTTGGTTTTATTAGCAAAGTTAAGTACAAATCTTCTTAGGAAATTGACCTTCCCAAAAAGGAGTGCACCCAGTTTTTCTTGTGGGTAGGGTAAGCCTTTGGATGGCCTTCACCCTCTTTGGGTCGATCTTGGTTCCTTCTTTAGTCATGATATGACCCAACAACTTTCCTTCTGTTACTTGAACATGAATTTTTAGGATTTAATGAAATCCCATGACGCCTACACCTTAAGAGTACCTGCTCCAGGATGATCATAATGATCACTTCACTTTTTAGAGAAGACCGTCAAGTCATCCAAATACACAACTATGACCTTTCCCATCAAATCTCTGAAAGCTAAGTCCATAGCTCTTTGAAATGTGGCTCCAACATTAATCAAACCAAAAGGCATCCTCCTGTAAGAAAAGGTTCCCCATGGGGTGGTGAATGTCATTTTATGTTGATCTTCAACAACTACCTCAACCTGATTATACCCCGAAAATCCATCAAGCATGGATAACATTTTTGATCTAATGATAGTCTATAATACTTGGTCCATGATGGGCAATGGATAATTGTCTTTCAGTGAAGACTAATTGAGGTTCTAGAAGTCAACACAAATCCAGATTTCACCATTCTTCTTTCTGACATGGAAAATATTAGCAACCCAGGTGGAATGATGGATTGGAAAGATAATCCTTGCATTTAACATCTTCTGAATTTTAGCAAGGATAGTCCCTGATATCTTTGGGTTGTAATGCCTTTCTTTCGCCTATAAGGTTTAACCTTAGGCTTTAAAGGAATGCTATGTTGCACATCCTTGGGCTTGAAATACTTTAGATCCACATATCACCATGTTAGGACATCCATATATCTCTTCAGGAGTGAAGAGAATCTTTCATTTTCCTCCAGAGAACAACATTTACCAATGTTTACCATCCACGGTTGATCAGGGAGCCCATGTTAACTTGATCTACCTCTGATGAGGAAGCACCTTTAGCTTTCCTTTTATCCTGAATGAAATGATCATGCTTGTCAAACAAACCTTCAGAGAAACTAATCCCTTTGGAATCTTATTTCCTTTAAGATGGATGAATTCACCATCAATTTCTTGATATGAATTTGAGACAAACTCATGGAAAGCTGATTATGATCCTTCAAAATAAAGCTCACTAAAATTATCATCTTTCTCAAGAAAAGACAATACTGTTGATCATCATTAAACACTTGCCAATGTGCTAAATTATCTAGAACACTTAGACGATACACAATCTCAATGGTATATGTGTCATGTTTGAACTTTGGGTGAGGAAGGAGAAGAGATGTAGACATGGCTAAAGAATCAGATTTATCATTGTAATCTCTTAAGACTGCCTTAATGGAAAAAGCATCAAAGCATTCTATGTTGTCCCAAACCTTGTTCCTGTAATGTCTTAGGTGATCATTTTTACTGATAGGTCCCCTTACTTGATTCACAATCAACTCGGCATCTCCCTACACTTTAAGATTTTAGATTCCTTTTTGTCTTGCCATTTCTAATCCTAATAACAAAGCTTCATATTTAGCTGTGTTATTAGTATTATCAAACTACAACTTGAAAGCAAAGGGAAAAATCTTGAAATCTAGAGATATAAGAACCACACCAGCACCTGAACCAGTAGTTGAATAGCTCCCATCGAACTCAAGGGTCTAAAAAATGTTAGGATATTCTTCTTTGACTTCTACAAGAGGGCACCTTAGATGTCATGAAATAATTACCCAAGCCTGCATCTTCAAAGATAATTTGAGCCTTGGGATCATCTGACTTAGTGACAAGGTACTTTGCCTATGTTTTGGGGTGAAGGACATGAGGAACTCCATTTACTAGAATTTTAGCTTTGGTCCAATCCATGTTGATTTCTCCTCCAACATCTTTGCAAAAACCTCTTCCTAAGAGAATACCATAAGCAGTTGGGATATCAAAGCAACCAGGATAGTCATTTTCACTCTCTTTTTAGGGAAGGAAACAAATGCAAATTGTGCATCCTTGATTTGGCCAATCAAGGGGACTTGTTTGGTTTCCATGGAATAACATTCCCATAAGATTTAATCAAGGTGAGTCCAAGGGCATGAGCTACTTTTGTGGGCAATATACGTTATCAGAGGCTCCTGAGTCAATTATGCAATTGTTGAGTTTAAAACCGTTTATAACTAAGGAAAAATAAAATGGTTTGATCTTTCCTAAAGAAGTAGCAGAGGTCATATTACTCTGAGGTAAAGGCTGAGTGGGGCTAGGAAAAATCCTTTTGAAGATGAAGGAATAACATCCTTGCTTCTAATGAATTTGGAAAGTTTCTCAAATTGCTCAGGGTTGGACTGCAGGTACTCAACTTCGACATTTGGATTTTGGTTTTCTTTGCATGATCAATGATGTTAAAAGTGGTATATGAAGGAATGATGGAGGGCTCAGTTTTGGTTACACTAGTCTGAGCTGAGGTATTGGTCTTGAGGGAAGGAGAAAAAGAGTTAGAAGATGAAGTTACCTTTTTAGTTGTCTCCTTTTCAGTTTGTGTTGAGATGGGAGAGCCTCTTTTAGCCATAACCATGGGAGCTTCTTTACTTTTCTCCTTAGAGCCTTCAACCGGATTTTTGGGGTTCTGAGATTGGGATCGAGTGAAGACTACAAATGATTTGCCATCATGCTCACCTTCATCTTCCTTGTACTCCAAGTACCCAATGTTGGAGTCACCAAGCTGAATCATCAAAAGACTCATCAACATATCCTGAAGCTTCAAAAGCTTCATGAGAATCTTGATCTTCTAGTTCTTCACCCTCCTCAACTATTTCAACTACTGTGTTGACAAGAGGATCTTCAATGGCTAGCCTAGTGGGAGCAGCAATCAACCAATTCCTATCTCTTGTGGGAGCGCCATTGGCATTGTTGAAATTCCATCTAGGAATATCCCGATAAGGAATGTTGGTTGCTTGTTGAGAAATTTTTTTATTTAAAGTGATCAAGTCATTAGTCATCTTACGAATCATAAGATTAGTAGTAATCGAGAAGAACTCGATTTTTAGGCTTAGATGATTCTCTTCTGATCTTTCCGGCCAAGAATAAGATCATCTTCTATTTCAGTGGTTGTAGCTTGAGTAGTGGCCAAATCGGGGATAAAATATCTTCTCAACAAGAAGCTCACATCAGGGGGCTGAGCGTTGATGAAGAAACACTTTTAATTTTCAAGAGTGGGAATGGCTAGCTCTGGAATCTTACAAATCAGCTTGTTGAATTTGGCTATGAAATCTCGCATGGGTTCGTAAGACTCCTTCTTCATGTGTGTAAGCTATGCTAACAAGGTGTGAGAGTCTTCAACCTGGTTTGAACCTTGCTTCGAATATAGACCGCATAGTAGTCTAGTTGGTAATGCATGCATTCGGAAGATAGTAGAACCATTCTACTGCTACTGCACCATGTAATGTCTCAACAAAGAGTCAAACAAATATGTCTTCATGAGAAACTCCAAGAACACCACATGTGACAAAGAATGAAGCGATGTGTTCATCAGGTGTTGCTTCCCATCACCGTTGAACTTAGGAATATTCTTACATGACCCATGTGGTAGATCATGCAATGGTGGAGTTAGGGAAAGAGGACCAATAGCCGCACCCCAAAGGCATAGGTTGTGCTGCCATTCTTCTAAATGAAGTGCATATAGGAATCTGAGTATCAGACAAGAATAACACATGATAGGTTGTAGAAACTTCTTGTTCTTGAAGAACCCGAGTTCTTTGGATAGGTGAAGAACTTCTCGCTTGGCTAGATGCAACATTGTTGGGTGAAAGTTTGAAATTATGTTGCTGAAGAAAATCAAAGAATGGATCAGTTTCACCCCTGGCTCGGCTTGACGAGTGAAGATATTTTTGGCCATCTTGAACTGGAAAATAGATCTTTTTGAAAATAAGGCAAATATGGAGTCGCCAGACACCAATAGGATAAGCTTAGTCTTATCAATCCGTATTCCCAGTGGAGTTGCCAAAAATGTTGGTTGGATATTTTTTCAAGCCAAAATATGAGGTTCAACCACAATGCATGGGATTAAATCCCTCCTCAAAGATAGGTGAGGTTTCCTATTTATTACTAATCTAAAACACAACATAAATAATATATACAATATCCACACTATTCTAACCATTGGGGTTGGGATACAATCCGAAATCCATATCAACATGAAATGGAGATGTTACGAATTTAGGAATGGGATGGATTAGAAAGGTAAATTATCATAGATGAAACAAAATGGAAAGGGAATAAGAGGAACATATTTTCTTTCAAGCAAACACAGATCAAGAAATACTTATACAAGTTTTAGATAATGAGTGTAATATCCTGAGATGATTAAAATGATCAAGAATACTAAACAAATAATAGCTCAAGATTTTGGATGTAAGAACAATCTCTCAAGATAGATGAATCCCATAACACAAAGTTTGTAAAATAACACTTGTTTCTATTCTTCAATGATTAAAAAGAAAATACAAAGTTTTTCTTCTTCTTCATAATAGCTCTTAATATTAAAAAATTCTCTCTCCTCTGGAATGCACAAGAATCCCTTATTTATAATAAAAAGAGCAAAGAGAAAATAGGATAAAATCCTATAAAATAGTCATTCAATAAGAGTCCTATTTTTCTTGACTCTCACGCAGGAGAACAAGTCAAAATTTGCTTCCTATGTGACAAAATGGAACTGAAAAATACATGTCAATTTCTGGAAGGAAATGACATGCAACATCATTGCTTATTCCATTTCCTCATCCTTGTCTTCTTCCAAAGACACCTGCTTATCTCAAAACTCTTAAAACTTCCAGATTATGCCTTGCATTTCAGCTTCATTTGGTGCACTAGAATAATCACTTAGAACCTCACAAGTTTCTTGTGTGTCACTTGTGTTGCCAGGAAGTTTCTTCAATCTCTTATTAAGTTTTCTCAGTGATTCCAAAAATTCTTGATCTTTATAAATTTATCAATGACACTCAGATCAAAGACGGAACTGGTTCTTGCTTGATTGATTCTGAATTTATTTATAAAAACCATCAGCGGGTAGAATGGTTGCACCTCCATCTAATACTTTGGGAAATATCTTGAACAACTCTTCTTTGATATTGATGGTGGTGTTAATCAACTCGATCCTGGATTCTCTCAACTTCTTTGCAAGCTTCACTGAGAATATTTATCTTGAACCTAATAGCCTTGGTTAGTTGGAAGTGTTTATCCCCATGTGGAATGACTCCTTCTTCCACTAAGACCTGAGATGGAACTTGCTTTAGTGCATTGAGGGCCTCCAAAGTTAGTTCGAGGTTTCCAGCCTCTTGTGAAAATTCATCATTCATCTTGTCACCATCCTTTTTCATTTCCTCCAAGGATTTGTATACCTCTACTGTATCATCAATGAATTTCCTTCCTTGAAGGAGTAACCTCTGAATCCATTCATCCACCATTCTCCCCTTTTCATTGATCTTCTCAATAACAGGTACTGATGAGAATTCAAACCTGATAGGAGTAGGAGTAGAAGATGATGGGGTTGAATGAGAGGGATTTGAGAGCTTAAGCAATACTTCTATTAATTGTTCCACTTTCTCTTTTAGCTCATCCCTACTCACCTTTGTTTCCTTTAGCTTTTGGCATAGCACATTCATGGCATCTTGTGCATCTTGTTGTGCCCCTTCTATTGTTACCTTTCCCCAGATCCACCCTTGTAATATGATAATAAGAAGTTGTTATGTCCTCCTTGGTTTTGTCGGTTGTGGGAGTGGAAATCTCTGCAAACTTATGCCCAGGCATCTACTAAAACTCGTGAAATTGTTTTGGGTTTCTTGGAAAATTTGGCAGGAGAAGCCTTGAGTGAACTAAAATCAAATGCTAGTAGGGGAACTACCACCTTCCTCTTCCTTGGATTCGGTTGACCAACCATTGACATACAATGAAATAGTTGCTCCTATAAAGGTGTCATGGTTATATCATGGGTGGTGGAATATTTTCTTGTGGATTCATGATGACTGCAAGTGTAGTGATGATGGGAATAGACTCAAGAAATGAAGGTGTAGAAAGGAGGAGGCATTTCTATAGCCAATGTAGTTCCAACAGAGAGAGGGGAGATATTCAGAGAAAATGTTGGCCATGGCTAATGAGAGTGGAATTGAAATATGTGATGATGAAGATTGGGAGAGAGAAGGTAAAGATCCCATAGTTAAATCTTGAGAAGCAAGAGAAAGATTTACTTCCGATGAGAAATCAAAAAAAGGAGAAATTAGAGATTGAACATCCTCAACTTCTTGGAGAATTACTCCTATCTCTTTTGGGAGAATTCCTCATGTCTTTGGTTGAGGAGGAGAATCCAATACCACGACTCTTTGTGTGGGAGTAGATGATTCAGCCCCTGCTTTTCTCCTATTCTAACAAACTTAAACTTTATTTGTTTTTGGTAGGGCTTTTATCTTTTCCTTTTCTCCTTTGTAGGGTCCCACTTCTAGAGCTATCTTAACTCATTTTCTTTATAACTCATTCCCAATAAATGAGCCTTGCCTTAGTGAAGACAAGGGTTTGAGTAGCTCTCTCGGTGATATAATCCTTTTCAAACATGAGACCAATCAATGGTTAGGAATCCAAGTTGATCTCCATCTAACTATTTATACCTAGGTTCTAAGACACTTTGATTATCTATGTAGTGCCTTCTAGGATATCATCCAGATCTAATGCTTGGATTTATTCAAGATTCGAGTTTGCCATATTGTCTTTTCTTTGGATGGAAACCTCATCTCGAAGATCAACCCAAATGTCCTCTCCATGGGGCACATGCAGATACAAGGTTCCATATGACTTAAGGAATCCTCGAATATTGAATCCTCTCGAACTTCATCTACTTCTTTAGTTTTTCTGAAGTTTGTGTTGTATATATCTTCTCCCTAGGGTAGATATAGATAAGCGTGGAGAATGGAGAAATCAAAGAATCTCAAATCCCGACATGCCCAAGGCACACAAAATGGGCGCACGAAATGAAATTTCAACGAGAGGAAACATTGTGCACAAGGTGCACACAATGGGTGCACGAGACGGAGTGTCGGGGAGGAGGAACGGTGCGCCCAAGGCGCACAGAATGGGCGCACAACACGGAGTGTCGACAAAGGAAATGGTGCACCCAAGGTGCACAGAATGGGTGCACGACACGAAGTGTCGATAGAGGAAATGGTGCGCCCAAGGCACACAGAATGGGTGCATGACACAGAGTGTCGATAGAGGAAATGGTGTGCCCAAGGTGCATAGAATGGGTGCACGACACGGAGTGTCGACAGAGGAAACTGGTGCGCCCAAGGCACACAGAATGGGCACATGACATGGAGTGTCAATAGGGTAAATGGTGCGCCCTTGGTGCATAGAAGAGGATGACAACACACACATGAATGCACCCTTGGCGCACCTTCAAGAGGCACAACATTTTGAGCGCTGACAGGAAGTAGACCCTGGCGCAGATATTCAGATGGCCATAACTTTTGACTGGGAGCTCGGATTCATGCAAGGTTGGACTTTTCAGAAATCTTACGAGGTCCTCTATCCAACTACGACTAGATATATTTAATTGGATGAGAACAAATTCTTAAAAATGTAAAAATATAGTTCGCCACTTTTGGGTTCGTTGGGTTCTCACCTACCATCATTATGAGATGAGTTAAGTGCATTCTAGAGGTGGTTCAAAGATTTCAATTTTCTCTCTCTTTTCTCTCTCATTCTTCCTTTAAATTTTAGGGGGGCTTCTTTCTAAAGGTTAGAAATTTCTGTTTTACCCCTCCCTTCTTCTCTTTGGCAGTGAACTTGTGGAGTTAAAACCTCCCATTTGAAAGCGTAATGCAACCTTGCCTCTTGGCATTTTGCGGTGTCTTTGTATCAATCTTTGGAGAAAATTAATGCATGTCGTGGATGATTCTCAACCCTCTCTGTATTCATTTGCATCCCCCGATCTTTCACTTTGTGAATCAAGCTTCGTGTATGATCTTACATTGCAATTTTATGAGTACGTGTTTATTGGCAAGACAGGTATTCTTCATTCCTCGGTGCATCACCTTTGTAGTTTAGGTTTTATTTTATGCATTTTCTTACCTGTCTCCTTGGAAAGTTAGATTAGGTATTTTAGTAAACCCTCTACATCTTCTAGATGTGCATATGAATAGAGGAATAGGAACCGGCCTTCATCTCGGAGAGCTTTTCCGATTTGCAAGGTCCCACACTTGGGAAAAGCTCCATGTTATGCGATAAATCTTGAGAGTCTCAACCCATCGTGTTGCTGGAGACATTAGGGTCTTGTGATTCGACATCAATAGTTTTTGCACACCGGTGGGACCAAGAAGTCATTCCACAATATTTGAAGGAGTTTTCATGAAATTCGGCCTTAAAAAGTTGCAGTTTTAATTTGATTTTTTTCACCTTCCAGCTGAACTTTGAAATCAATTTTCATGGACTTAACTTGCTCGAAACAAGTCAAAATTTCACCAGATTGATAGATCGGGGATAATCTTCAAAAGGGTATTCTTAGATTTTTAGATTTTGACTTTCAAAATTTCATGGTTTTTTGATTTTGATTTGGGTTTTGGAAGTACGGCATTTTGGATTTTAGGACGGTCATTCCAAATCAAATTCCAAACTCTAAAATATCAAAAATACAGTCTTTCAAAATTCTATTTTAAAATATTTTCAGGTTTGGTGTGTAACTTGGTAGAAGTTTACCTTTTGAGGCTCATTTTTTCTAACACATCGGTGACTCAAAGGGGATAGGAATTCAGTGTAGTGAGCAAAGGTTGCCGGAGCATATGAGAAGAATTCAAACCAGGTCAATACTTGAGAAGAGGGGATATTTTCCACTTGCAACTTTCACCAGGTAGAGGAAGGAGAGGAAGAAGACCACAAAGATCACCATCTCCACCTAATAGGACTTTGTCTACACCTCCACCTAGTAGGCCTTTTCTCGCATCGACCAGGGTTCTTAGGCCAATCATAATGGCACATCTACCACCGAATCCCTTTTTCAATTTCACGGGTAGTAGTCCACTTTCCCTAAATGCTCAGAATCAAATTCCAGTTGCAGCACTAAAGAACATACCCTATTTCACAGGAGAAAATCATACTACTCCTATTGATCACATCTAGGATATTGCTAATGCATGTGCAATTCACGAAATAAATGAAATGGATGTTGCGGTCAAGCTGTTGGCTTCATCTTTCAAAGGTAAGGCCTTACAATGGTTTAGGAGCCTAGTAGCAGGGTCTATTACGAATTGGGACCAACTTTGTTCAGCTCTTTTTGACCAATTCGGGAGAGGGCGGACAATTTATCTTTATTGGAACTGACAACAATCAAAAGGGCTCCTAATGAACAAATGATAGATTTCAACTTTAGATTCCAACGGACATGGGACAGGATTCCAATAGCCATTAGACCAACCGCCGAAGGAGCATTCCTTTATTTCTTAAAGGCTATAAATTTAGACATAGCCATGATGATCAATCAATGGGAGGAACAAGCTATGCTGGGGGCCATGACACATGGCTATCGGAGCAGAGAACTATTTGATCCAAGTGGCAAGCTTGCACTTGAGGCCACCAATGCCTCTCTATGGACATGGGAAATCCTACTGACTAGTCAAGCACCGAGTTGAATCCCATTCCAACTCCTAGAAATTAAAGCAATAATGAGGCGTCGACTTCTTCAAATACTTCAAAGGAAGAGAGGTCATGAAACAATTGCGGAACCTTGGAAATGAGTTTGTGACTATCAAAAGACAACAAGTTCAAAGTCTAGACCGTATCGGCCTCAAGCACGATGCAAGCTAGGCCCCATACTAACAAAATAGACCACCACCTCGAGGTGCAAATCAAAAGAACCAAGGACAACCTCAAGCTGCCAGTGCCATTTCGACCGTATGATCAAAATGTAACGATGTCCTCAAGAGCTTTGGTCCCAGACACAAAATAACATGGCACAGGAGTACGACTGGTTTTACCCTTGCAATCTACCTCACAATCAGTCAGCATGTTTCAATGGTGCACTAAATCAGGCCTTGATGGTGCAAACCATTGGTGTTGCTCAAGAACCAAGCCAGGAGGAGAATCAACAGAACAAACGCAACAAGAAGGACCTCCAACAGAAACCACATTGGAAAATTGGCAAACGAAAGACTTGTGGAGTTAATACAAACCTTTTCAAGGCGTGGCTGCCAACACACGGTCAAAGAAGAGAAATATAGGAGAGGGACAACCATGTAATCAATTGTTTCTCAACCCACTCTCTTACACAAAAGGGGTGATGAGACCAAACGCACCTCCAAATGTGCAAAATCAACCCAAGGTACTGTTGTAGCAACACACGCACATGCTCAAGCTCGAGAAAAGTTTGCACCTTAGTAAGGGACAAAGCAAAGGACAATTCATCCCCTTTGACATCATTGATCGAGATGAAGAAGACAAATGTGAATATATCAATGTGGGAATCTTTATCCATCCCGGAGACAAAGAGATCTTCTACAAGTTGCCATGAAGAATTGGTCAACTTTGAACCAAGAGGCCCATATGAGAAGAGAAGGTCCTCACGAATCTTGCTTTCGGCTGAAGGGAATCATGGAGGACAACAAGGTAAAAAGTTTTGAAACCCCCTCCATTCTATATTTCATTAATCATCGGGATAAATTAGTACACAATTGCATGATTGATTCTCGGGCAAGTAGTTCGGTGATGCCAAGCAAACAACGGATCAGTGGGTTTGAAATATGAGCAGTCCAACTAGATGGAACGGTAGTAGGAACTGTTGGAGTCATCAAGGGGTTAAGCCTAACACTACATTCCTGTCCTAATGTTACAGTTCTGCAAGACGTGTACTCGATTGACCTTCCGCCACTCTTTGTGTTGTGTCTATCAAGAGACTTCACTGCAAAAATCGGTGGATATTTATCTGCAGATTGGTCACACATGATTTTTAGGACAAGGTATGGAGCCAAAGCAACAATCAGGTCAGAACCAATTGCCAATTTCCATATTGAGCCTCATGTACCAAATCCTATCAATGCAAATTGCTCGGCTTTTGATCAGGAGGAGTGTTCAAGTGATCTAGAAACAGGTACTAAGGTCGAGGGAATTCCTGATTTAACTTTGGATGAATGGGCAAACAAGAGTCATGAATTTGACCCATACAAGGAAATTGAAGAATCTGAATTGGGCGTGTATTGTATACACGAAGAAAATTCACCCATTCCCGACATCATTCAGCCTGAACAAAAGGATGAAAACAAAGTTTGGAAATTATTTTTTGATGGTTCAAGAAGTAGACAAGGTGCTGGAGGTGGTGCGATGTTGATTTCACCACAAGACATCAAATATTTTTAGCTTTTCATTTCCAGTTTTCCTGTTCGAACAACAAGGCTGAATACGAAGCATTGATTCATGGAATTCATTGGGCCAGGAAAATGGGCATAAAGAACTTGTAGGTGTTTGGAGATAGTGAGTTGATTGTCAACCAAGTTAGGGGATAACATGCTACAAAGAATGACTTCTTTGAGGAGCTACAAGAATAGGGAATGGGACCTCATTGAGGATTTGAAGCTTTCAACATTGTGTCCATACCCAGGAAGAAAAATGAAGTCGTAGATAGGCTCGCAGCAGTTGGAGCAATGTTTGATGTGGTTGACAACATTAGGGGAAAAACACAGCCACATATCCATGTTATTGTGAGGCCAGCGAGTTCCAGATAATAACACACAGAGCATCAATTTCTTACAAGAAGAGGCTGAATTTTCAGCTAGGAATTAGATGATTAGAGCAGCAAGTATGGGGATCAAGTAGTACGGTTGGGAAAAACAAGCTTCCTAAGGGTTTGGTAACATTGGAGTCTATCTTCAACCCTAATGACCAATTTTTGTAAGGAAAAGGCAAACATACAGTCAGAGAGATAAGATTCAGAGCCAATTCCGGTTGGGAAGGCAAAACACGTCAAATTCACAAAGTGGCCATTGAGCAGGAGAAATCAGATTTCATACAACTTTGCCAAGAATTTCCAGATGTATTCGCTTGGAGCTATGAAGAATTAAGAGGATTCAATCCAAATTTGGCACAACATACCATCGAATATGATCCGAGATGCTAAGCCCATCGGTAGAAACAGACCGGTCAACCCTCACATTGAGCCTCTAATGAAGAAAGAACTAAATAAGCTAATAGAGGCAAGTATTATATTCCCGATCAAGCACTCAAGCTAGGTTGTAAACTTGGTTCGGTCGGAAGAAGAGTGGAGAAATCAGGTTGTGTGTGGATTTCCGAGACCTAAACAGAGCATCTCTCAAAGATCATTACCCACTTCCTTCAATGGAAAAAATATTGCAAGTAGTATCCGGTTCGAGAGAGATTCTCTCCGAGATGGCTACTCGGTACAATCGGGTAATGGTGAAAGAAGATGACCAATTCAAGATAGCTTTCACCACCAAATAGGGGACTTATGCCTACAAGAAGATGCCATTTGGGCTATCAAATCTTTTGGGCCACTTTCAAAGGGCAATGGATATGGCATTTAAGGGGTTGATCAATAAAATAGTTTTGATATATCTTGATGACATCACCGTATTCTCAAAAAATGCGGTGGATCACCTCTCTGTCATTTAAGGCAAGTATTTCAGAGGTGTAGAAGACTTGGGGTATCATTGAATCCCAAAAATGCATATTCTTGGGTCACGAGGGAAAACTTCTAGGCCATATTTTTCAAAGGAGGGATTGATGATTGACCCGAGAAAGAGTTGAAGTAATTCGAGCATTGCCATTGCCAAGTCACAAGAGGGCTCTTCAAAGCTTCTTGGGAAGGATCAATTTTTTCGCAGATTTGTTCTAAATTTTGCTGCTCTTGTGAAGCCAATAATGCTGATGTTAAAGAAGAGTATGACATTTAAGTGGACATCGAAGGCAAGGCAAGTTTTGAGGCAATAAAAGAGGCTATATCTCAAGCTCCGACTCTCGTCAATCTAGACTTCTCCAAGGACTTTGTGCTATATGCCTTTGGTGGTGGGGACACGATTTCTACAATCCTGGTACACAAAACAAAGGAGGATTAGAACAACCAGTTACTTTCTTCAGTCAAGGCTTGGAGGAATACGAAACTAGGTACTCTTTCATTGAAAAGCATGTCCTTTAAAGTGTCGGGAGCTTAAAGAAATTCAAGCACCTAGTCTCAAACAACAAGATCCAATTATTGGTCTCTCATGCGGGAGTCAGGGACTTCCTTCTAAAAAAGGATCTGAATGAGAAACGTGCAAGATGGATAACTCATGTCATGGAATATGACATCGAGATCAAGGTCACCAAACTAGTACGTGGGAAGGGACTATGTGAGCGGCTAGCCTTGAGTCAACAAGTTGGAAGCGAGGTGATGAAAAGAGGATGTCTTGGTACTATAGGATAACCAAGAACAAGAAAATGATGATGTGCCCACTCCTGTTGGACCCGGAATGTGATACACTTCCTACGAGATAGGCCTATGCCCTCCGAGAAATGAGAAACAAGAGGAGATACTTGATTACAAGCCATTCCATATGTGCTTGTTGGTGGTGTTTTGTTTAAGAAAGACATCAATGGAGTTCTATTGAGGTGCATTGGGATAGGCCAAATTGAGAGGGCGTTACGAGATTTTCACGATGGAGATTACGGAGGACATTTCACCCCATGAGTAGCTCTCAAGATAATGAAGGTAGGGTATTATTGGCCGCCTTCCATGGTGCAGTCTTCGATCTTGAGTGTAGGAAATGTGCACTCTTCACAGGAAAAGAAAGACTAGCAGCGCTTCCATTGCACCCAATTCTGGTTGACCAACCATTTATGCAATGGGGATTGGACTTCGTCGGGGTCATCAATCCAAACTCAAGCCAAGGCCACAAGTGGATTCTCACGGCAACGGACTATTTCACCAAGTGGACCGAAGCAGTAGCGCTCAAGGAAGCAAATGAGTCTAACATACTAGACTTTTATGAAGGAATAGTGACCAGGTTCGGTGTGCCGCCACTATCATATCAGACAATGCATTGGCATTTATAGGTTCCAAGATTACAGAATGGGCTGTCAAGAATGGAATCTATTTGAGCACCTCTTCAAATTATTACCCGCAGGGTAATGGACAGGCAGAGTCCACAAACAAAAATTTGCTAAGAATCATCAGGAGGACTCTGGATGAAAATCAAAGAACATGGCATACCAAGCTAAAATCAGCATTATGGGCTGATGAGAATAACACCAAAAAGGTCTACGAGTAATTCCCCTTACAAGTTGGTCTATGGAAAAGAGCGTGTATTGCTGTATCATTAGAACTGCCTGCATTGGAGTTCATTGAAGCGGTTGGATTGGAGGTTAGGTATGCAAAGTTGATGGAATTGGAAGAAATTAGAGAACATGCAATTCGAACAATTGAGAAGGATCAGGCCTTAGTAAAAGATGGTTTGATAAGAAAGCAAGAGCAAAAACCTTCGGGAAGGGGACCTAGTTCTGAAATGGGATGCAGATCGGGCAAAACCAGGAAGGCATTCCAAGTTTGATGCCATTTGGAGTGGCCCCTACATGGTCACGGGATGTAAAAGTAGTAATGCCTTCCAATTGTCTACTTTGGATGGAGGAGAATTCCCGATTCCGGTTAACGGAATCCATCTTAAACATTGCTACTAAAAGAAAAGGGTTTACCCTTGTAAATATTAGCCTAGATTTCAATTCCTCTAAGTGCGTATGCACATTGTCTTGTGGTAGTTAGGTTTTTGTTTCCCTAAGTGCTCCGGCACAGGTTTTGTTGCTCTCAGGTTGATTTCTACAATTCAGAATGCTGTCAGAGAAGAAGTTGCGGTATCAGGTTCGGGATCAGATATCAGGTTGGTTTCAGGTTATTGCTTATGACTCCATGCCCAATGGATTGCTAAAAGGCCACTGATCTTCTACCTAGCAGGCAGGTGATCCCATTGAGTCGCCAAATTGTTGTATATATCTTTTCCCGGGTAGATATAGACAAGCAGAGAATGGAGAAATCAAAGAAGCTCAAATCCCTAACATGCCCAAATTGCACAGAATGGGTG
Organism: Taxus wallichiana var. yunnanensis; assembly: GCA_018340775.1. Lineage (NCBI taxonomy): Eukaryota > Viridiplantae > Streptophyta > Pinopsida > Cupressales > Taxaceae > Taxus > Taxus wallichiana. Next base: position 678,802,409 of record CM031239.1, read on the forward strand.
CACGACGAGTGTCAATAGAGGAAACAATGCGCCAAGGCACACTGAGAATGGGCGCACAACACAGTGTCAACAGAGGGAAGCAGTGCGCCCAAGGCGCTGAGAATAGGCACGACACGAAGTGTCGGCGAGAGAAATAGTGCACCCAAGGTGCATAGAATGAGTGCACGACACAGAATTGTCGATAGAGGAAATGGTGTGCCCAAGGCAATGAGAATGGGCGCATGACACGGAGTGTCGACGGAGAAATGAGTGCCCAAGGCGCACGAGAATGGGTGCCACACGAGTGAGAGTGTCGGACAGAGGAAATGGTGCGCCCAAGGCACACGAGAATGGGCACATGACATGGAGTGTCAATAGGTAAATGGTGCGCCCTTGGTGCATAGAATAGGATGACGACACACACATGAATGCACCCTTGGCGCACCTTCAAGAGGCTTGCAACATTTTGAGTTTCACTGCGAGATATTGGATGGCCATAACTTTTGGTAGGAGCTCAGATTCATGCAAGGTTGGACTTTTCGGAAAGCTTACGAGGTCCTCTATCCAACTACGACTAGATATATTTAATTGGATGAGAACAAATTCTTAAAAATGCAAAATACAGTTCGCCACTTTTGGGTTCGTTGGGTTCTCACCTACCATCATTATGAGATGAGTTAAGTGCATTCTGGAGGTGGTTGGGGCAGATTTCAATTTTCTCTCTCTTTTCTCTCTCATTCTTCCTATAAATTGTAGGGAGGGGCTTCTTTCTAAAGGTTGGACATTTCTGTTTTGCCCCTCCCTTCTTCTCTTTGGCAGGTGAACTTGTGGAGTTAAAACCTCCCATTTGAAACTGTAATGCAACCTTGCCTCTTGGCATTTTGCAGTGTGTTGTATCAATCTTTGGAGAAAATTAATGCATGTCTGTGGATGATTCTCAACCCTCTCTGTATTCATTTGCATCCCCCTGATCTTTCACTATAAATCATAGCTATCTCGTGTATGATCTTACATTGCAATTTTATGGTCTCTGTGTTTATTGGGAAGATAGGTATTCTTCATTCCTCGGTGCATCACCGTTGTAGTTTAGGTTTTATTTTATGCATTTTCTTACACTGTCTCCTTGGAAAGTTAGATTAGGTTTTTAGTAAACCCTTTGAATCTTCTACGTGTGCATCTGAACAGAGGAATAGGAACCGGCCTTCATCCGGAGAGCTTTTCCGATTTCGCAAGGTCCCACACTTGGGAAAAGCTCCATGTTATGCAATCGTACTGAGAGTCTCAACCCATCGTGTTGCAGACATTCAAGGGTGCTTCGATTCGACATCAGCAGTTTGTGCACCACATTCTTGGCCTTCACTTGTATAACATGTGTACCTTCTAATGGAAATTGGGAAGGAGATAACAACCTTGTCTACTTTTTTTTGGAACTTTTGGAAATCCAATGGTTGTCGACCAACTCCATAAGAATGAGTTTGCCACCAGGAAACCTAGGCAAATAGAAAGGAGTACCGTGTAACCTTACCACCTAGAGGTAGGTAAACTTCTTAAATTGTAAGAATATGTAGCCCCATTTTGACACCTCCGACCATTCCTCATCGAAACTCTTATCTTTCTCAACTGTGGTGAAATTTGCAAATATTTTCATAAAATAAGGCATCATTCACTCTTCTAAATTGATCTTTAGATCCTTGTATTGTCAATCGAGGGAAGTACCAATATATGTGATCAATTGTTTGGTTCCTTTTGCATCCAACCCCGGTGTAGTTTCTCATACCACTGCCGCATAGGTGACGTATGACATCATTTAGAACTTGGTAGTAGATAAGACCATTTTCATTTGAGAGTTTGTCTCATCACTTATTAAGGTGCCCTAATCAATCCCTTGGTTATTCTTATTTGTGATGACCATGAACTAATACATCCACCCTTGGAATTATTTTGACTCGGGATCCCAAATAACCGACTCTGTAGGGTGATGATATCACCGACTTCAAGTATAAAATCACTTCTAAGGACCAACTTAGGAAACTTAAAACAATTGGCTTAGACTTGATCAAGAATTTCTTGTTCACGTGCTTGATACAATCTTCTTGATCTTTGTCCCAAGATTTCGTGATGACTTAAGATTTAAATCAACATATTCCGTAAAGTTGGGAAACTTAGGATTTGATCAAAGTAATCTCCATCTAATGTTACTATAGACTCTCATGTTTTATTTCTCACTTTGAGTGGGAGGCTAAGTTGTAGTGAGAAGCACATGCCCGAATGAATTCAAGGCATTGGGATGATACTGAAACCCTTCCGTGAGTGGGAGACTTTGCGCCGGCTATTGACTTCATCCATGAATTTTGAGAAGAATCCTCGATCCTTTTCTAGAAGTCCTCCATGTCTATATTGCCAAGATATGTGTCCGGATGTCATAATTACAACTTATATAAGAAAAGAATTTGTCCTCTAATATTCGTACTTAATCTTTCTAGACTTATCTCGACTCATCCTTAGATGGGCTAGGGTTCTGACATGAGGAGTAGTGAAAATTCCTAGAAGAGAAATCAGGTTTGATGTTTGTTGGACAAGTGAACAGACCTACCCTACTATTTGGGTTTTGAAACTTGCAAAGCAACCTTAGAAACTTGAAAAACTAGATTGTGTGTACCGGGAAACAAGCTGTCGTGTCGAACACCTTGAAAAACCAAAAGACTAGTGGAATTTGGATGATGTCGAGTAGGTGATAATATCCAACACATTGTGGAACTCAAAGAGTGTCAAACACCGGTCAAGAACCAAAACACTAGCGGAGTTAGGAGGATGTCAGACACACTGCAAAACCTAATACAAAGGTGGAATTTGTTTGTCGAACACCCTATAAAACCCGAAACAAATGCAATCAGATTTCTATGGTGTGAGGACGTGAAAATCCCGCCATGTTACTAGTTAGGAATTTTTAACCCTTTTGAAAATTATAGAGTGGTACCATCTATGAGAAAATAAACAAATACCCTAAGAGTGAATTCCAAATAAGAGGTTCATGGGAATGTAATAAAAATAAGAAAAGTAACCCAAAACCTAAACCAAGAAGGAAGAGAAAAGAAATGGAAACTCCATTATGAACACCTCAAAAATAACCCAAAAGCATAAAATCAAAAAGAGGAGATAAATACCTTCAATAAACTCGAAAAATAATCAAAGACGGATCACAAAATCGATCAAGAATCTCAATCGGGTTTGGAGGAGGAAGATGCATGCACAAAATTCCAATGCGTCAAAATTGTACAAAGTAAAAAAATGACGTGGAAAACCACATATTTATAAAACCCTAACATTTATTACACATAGCTCGACACGTGTGCCAACTACCAGACAACTGGGCATTAATGACATGTCATCATGTTTGGAGTCCCCAAAACCCGACACAAAGGATTTGGTTCATTTCAGGTTTCAGGTTTCGGGAAACATGAGGCATGAAGCATGAGATATTGAGATGCCCGACACATTGGCATTGTTTTGGGTTGTGGGTTTAGTGTAACATGGAACATGAAACATGAGATGTTGAGATGCTTCCGAGGTCCAAAAACCTGACACACTGGCTTTTTTTCAGGTTACGGGTTTCAGGGAACATGGAACATGAAACATGCAATAGGAAAAGCATGTTTCAATGCTCGAACCTCAAAACCCAAAACAAGGACTTAGTCAATTCAGGTTTTGGGTTTGAAACATGATACATGATGCATGTAAAGAACATGTTTTCATGCGGTGAAAGTCTAAAAGCGAAAATCTCTCTCAAAGGGAAATTTAAGATATTTTTCCAAAATTTAACTGTGGTTATCTCAATTTTAGTTATTGTCACTAAAACGAGATAACAAATATACAACATGTTCAAACATTCATACCCATAGGTAAAATGGAGAAATTTTCACCTTCATACTCATTCAAATAGGCTTCTCAATAAGCCTAATATGGCGATTTGGCTCATTCACCATCAAGCAAGAAGGAACATTCTATATGAACCAAACATCCTAACACATAATATGTGACATTAAAAATATTAACAAATCAATAAATGGAATTATTTCAATTAAATTTAACATGGTTACCTTCATTCTTCTTCACTAGCTCTCTCAAGGCAAGCTCTTTTTGTCGGTAAGCTAAAATATTCACCCACTACTCCCATTTTCTCAAAATGAGTAACCCAAGTGAATTCTGAATTTGAGTTAAAAATATCAAACATCTTCCACCTCAAATTTGAGTATGGGTTCCTTTGCAAGTTTCAATGTACACTAAAATCTTCACAAAAACATGTTTTCCAATGGGGCCCATTAAGCATCATGAACTCAAAATATCATGTAAATGTGGAATGGGTAGTCCTATACATGTTAAAATAGGTTTAAAGAAAAAAATTGAGTTACGACACCTACCCAACTCAATTTTCCAAAACTGGTTCAAACTGGGGTTTGGAGGGTTACAAACATGCTCACAAAAATAGATGGGACTTCTAAAATACTCAACCAATCACCAAAATAATTTTTTTCACCATAATTTAATCCCAATTTAATACATTTTTGTCTCTTATTATTTATCCAAAGGAGGATCCACAATTTTTCTTGATTGCTAATAAGTTTGGTGCTCAATTTGCATACTTTGAAAAACCTGGTTTTGGAAAAACTTGCACAACTTAAAAATATCCATCCTAAAATTCTGAAATGTTTCTCACACCTCAAAGACACATCCTTATAATACTTCTAAGTGAAATTTTCTCTGTTTCATCCTAAATATTTCCATCCCATCTCATTTAGGTGCCTTTTGGTCTTTGATTCCTAGCAGTTGTATTATGTTGACATGTAGAAGTGCCTAAAACACCTCAATAACTACCTGATAAGTATTTTACACACCATATATAATAATTATATGCTCATACAATGTTTTTTTCATCATCACACCTTGGGTCAACATTTCACACCTTGTTTTCTTGTGGATTGGCTTAAGAAAGCTCCATACTAACTTGTTTTAGTCTCATGAACCTAGTTTGTCTCTTGTAGCTCCTTCTAGACCTCTTGTTCCAACTCATAGTGATCCAAAATTTATTTTCCTATTCTTTTTTGAGTCAATTCTCATGTTTTCTTGATTTACACCATGTATTTACACTAGGCCAAGGCCTAAAATGACTTGACTTGACCCATACACTTCGTGACTAGACCATGTGGAAATTTTATAGATTCATTGACACCTCTCACTCACCTCATGGAGATTTTATACCTTTGTACTACCTTTGAGAGACTCAAGCTACACATATACACCTCTAGAGACCCCTAGATCACCTATCCATACTCCTATATCACCTATCCAACATACCTAGATCACCTAGACCACTATGACATCAATGGAATTGACATAAATGACAACCAAAGTGACACACACTTTCAAAAAATTCCCCCTTTTTCATTTATGGTAACCATTCTAGAAATATTGATGGAAACCGTGAATGCACACTCACTTAATGAACCTCATTTGCATGTTTCTTGTCACACTTCTCCCCCTTTGACATCTATGAAAAAGGTATTTATGGACTTAACATGGAAACAAGTGACTCAAGACAATATAAATACAACTTACATTAACATAGCTCCCCCTTGGATAGTGATTTCTCTAACTTTGACTCCAAAATAACATGAGAAGGATACAAGGACCAGGTTCGAACATCTAATAGTCTCCCCCGAGAAGATGCTTTCTTAGTCCATGAATATTCCAATCAAGATGTAATTTTAATGTGATCAGCCTTCTTAGCACAAAAATTTATATCTATCTTAGCTCATAAGATGCAATTCTATGCATGATTCATCCTTAGACTCATTGAGGTATAATTAGGACTTAGGTCTCTAAGTTGATCTTCCAGTTCTCTTTTATCAATCTATGTCTTATTATAGAGACTTATTTATCTCATAAAATTCTCCCTTCAACCTCCTCCCAAGGTTATATCATCTATATGTACTTGTCTTACAAGACTAGGTTTTCTTTCCTTGAATTTGTGTTATGTAGGTGGACCGATGTGTGTAGCTCGCCCTAATTTATTCATGCAATGTTTACACTCTTCTTTTTGATCTATCATAACCCTCTATAACATTGTTTTCTCAATGATATCATTTCCTTCCTTTATCATTTTACACACCTTTTCCACTATTTATTTGTTTTCTTCATTGTGTTATTTCATTCTAGTTAAAGCACACAAACTTTACTAAGTTCAAGAATTCTCTCTCGATTTCACACCTTTTGAGATCACACCTTTGAGTTCACATAGCCTATCTAATTTCACCTTCTTCTTATAACAATGTCATGTTTAGATTTTCAAACACTACCATAGTTGAATTCCAATCTCATACACCTATGTTCCTTCAATATAGTCTCATTATATCCTTGTTTTCTATATGATTGTACAAACATAGTTCTTTCAGCTAAACCTTCTATGTATTGAGAATAATGTATCCATTGATTTACTTACAAACTCTTGAAAAAGTACTTAGTCATAATGTAGTCTCACACAGTCATAAACATTTTTAATCATGATTGCAATAGCACAAGTCCTTTTCTACATCCTTCATCAACTTTGAACTTGATGTAAGTATGAAATCAAATCTCTAGATGAACTTATATACTTATGTACCTTATGAGAACTGATGATAAAATAAAAATTGTAATATCATGATCATAATGTCTCTATTTTAAGACTCCCTTCTCGTAATTGAAGAGTTCAGCTTTTAGTCCTTTTTTGACATATTGATCTCATTCACAAGAGTGAAAGTAACACTCTATAACATTACAAGGAACCTTTGTGATCTTGATCAGTAACTTACAATTTTAGTTATACCTAGTCATCATGTAGTTTTTTCAACCTCAAGTATTTTCCTAAGAGTTCACATTCTTTGAAATCTTATTTTAGACCTGAGAATCATTGTTTTGATTTAAGGCCTTCCTTCAGTAGTGAACACTCAGTAAAAGTACTTTCTATACTTGAATTCAAGAAACAATTACACACACCACAAACTAACATAATCATTTTAGTTACTTTCCCTTGTTTTGAATCATTCATGCATTTACTTTCAACTTTGATCCTCATGAGAAACTTTTCACATTACAAGAGTACTTTATATGACATTTCTAATCAATTTGAAATCATTTGTGATGCCTAAGACTTACCTTAACCAAATATTGACTCCACAACCAATAGATATCTTCCGGGATTCATCACCATCTTGATACTTATAGACTTCACATTTCCTATTCAAAACCCTCTTGAAGCCTTATTCTAACTCTATAGAGCATCATCCATCCTTTGGCCCATCTCATCCTTCTTTAGACACATTTAGGAGAGATTCATAGCTATTACCACAAGGGATGGCTAAGTTCATCTTCAACATATTTCAACCTTGTTTAAGAAGTATCTCATCTATGGTTACAACTTCAAACATGTTTCAAACCCTTGAACTAAAAAGTATTCAACAATGCCCGATTAGCACACTGAGTAGATGTTGAAAATGCATATTTCTAGCATGAAATGTTGACCCTTGTCTCAGTTTTGCACATCTTGATACACCTTAACACTTTGTATTCTACCTCAAATAACTTTCTTCACGAATTCTCAACATGTGAATATAGACCCTTTAGCTTTTCATGCCTAGATATTCATCTATAGGATTCTTTAATCCTTTAGTTAGCTCCATGTTCCTTTAGGTAGCTCTAAGGTTCTACGTAAATTTCTTCATACCATGTATCCGATATCACTTTGCCTCCAATGACTTAATTTTCATTTAAGGTTACTCTAGTTTTTACCTTAGTCAATCTCCTCTTGATGTTTCTTAAACAAACATCCTTCTCTAACCATGTAAATTTTTGGTTTTAGTTTTTTTAACACTCCTCAATAAAATACCCGATTAAACACCTCAAGGGGAATTAGTAGATCACCAAATAGATTCAAACAATTCAACTTAAGAACATTTGATGTATATGTGCAATATAATGCTCCTTTCCTTAGCACAAAAATCACCCCCTTCCATTAACGCAATGCATGCTTGGATCATATGTAGGTATATAATTCTATGGGTTTCTTGATATCAGATTAGCTCTATTATCATCCTTTTATGATCTTGGATGTGCACCTAAAATTTTGGGGGTTCAATCCTCTCACAATTCCTCTATTTCACTTGTTTTGTTTTTTGATAAACCCTCACTAGGTCTCAAGAATAGTACTATCATGTATAACTATTATGTAGGAATATTCATAACAATTTAATAGTTTATTTGGATAGACATTAGAGAATTTTATTTATTTTTCACTTTTAGAAGGAACTCCACCTTTAAATACCATTTTCCTTGTAAAATAGCTTACAAATTATGTCCTCTATGTGTGATAGTCCTATAAGGAACCAGTAATAATTTCTCCTCTTTCCACATGTGGAACTCTAATTTTCTTCTTGAATCTCTTTCTTCATCACCCCATTATCATTTATTCCAAGTTTGAGACATGAATACCCCAATTTGGATGTGTAACCTTCATGCTCTAGCATTGTTAAACTTAGGTGACTAGATGACCCAAGAGGGATGAAATATTTGTATCTTTCTTACTTGATGGTATGAAGAGCTCAAATTTGGTCCTGAGGTGTGTGTTATCCTCTTAAATTAAATTTTTTTCTAGAGGCTCATGACAATAAACACATTCCATCCAGCTAACCCAAGAATTCACTTATACTGATTGGAAACAAAGTTATGACATAATTAGCAAGATTGGAGATTTACAATTAAAGAAAAATTCCTTATTTATTCAAACCTCTCTCTCTTATACTCATCAAATTGATTCAAGCTTCTTTTTATATAATGTAGTGTCAAAGAATATTTTTCCTTGATTCACCTTCAAAATCTCATTTTACCTATTTAGGGTTTAACTAAATACCCTAGCATGCAATAAAAAGACAAGTATAAGTCTTACATTCTAGTCTTCATTCACCAACTCTCTCAACATTCATTTGGTCCTTAAGGAAGCTTATACAACATTAACACATATCAAGTTAGATTTAAATAACCTTTCTATTATCTACATAGTCATAGTCCACTCTTGGTTTCAACATGTAAGAAATTTACACACAAAATGCAACCTTTAGGGTTTGGGTATCATGACCATCTTCATTTCTCAAAGATCTCTATAATGTGCTCACCACATTCATAAATCATACCTCTTTGAATATTCATATATTAGTAGCATTGTGAGAATCTTGGTAATCTTCAACTAATGATATATTACCTTTAAGAGCCTATCTTTCCTCTCTCAATTGATATATGTCTAAGAGGATAGAGAAGGAACATCATTGTTTATTATGTCACTTTAAAACAATAAGTAGTCATCAAAGCAACATGATGAATATATCGTTTCATTTATTTCCCTTGCAGCCTTGTCCACCTTATTGGATGTCTTTCTAGGTGTATTAACTTCACCTCTTAAACTTTCTTGGATGCCTTATATACAATGATGAACTTAATTTTCTTTTTTTTACTCTTTTCAATCACTTGAGGCCTTTCAATTGGCACTATGCTTGCTCTTTTTGCTTTTAGTGAGCTCATTATATTTTGATCTTTCTTGAGCTGGTATTTTTAAAGCTTTCTTTGAAAAATCTTAGGATTGATTTTAACTCTATAGATATTTTTAACATGTCTTTTTGCAGGAGTTTACTTCCTTATATCTAGGATGTTGATTTTCCCAACATTTTTTTGCAAAATGTCTAGGCTTATGAAATTTGAATAAAATGATATGTTTGTTGTTTCTAGGATATCCATTTGTGAAATATTGATTCCCAAGATCTTCCAAGCACCACCTAGCTTCATGACCTCTTTCATGGAAATTGAAACAAATATTGATTCTCGACTTGGTCTACACAATCCCTCCATGGATGTTCTTTGTCTACCTTAAGCCATTTGTATTCTCTAGCCTTGTGACCAAAACCATGACATGAAAAACATAAACCATAGAAATTACTTGGTTTTATCCTTGCATTAGGTTGTCATACTATCTTCTTGAGCTCTTTGACTCTACATTTTCATTGGAATGTCTTGGTGTAGTTTTATTTTTTGCCTTGTCCTTCAAATTTTATTGCTTTGCTTGGTTCAAGTCCTCTTAAAGTGTCTTCATGGCTAAGCTCAGTTTATCACACTCTTAAATTTTTCCTTTGAGATACTTAGAGATCAATTTGACTTATTCCTCAAGCTCATCTACCTCTTTCTCATGTTCTTTAACCTTTTGAACCAACACTTCTTCATGGTGTCTAATTTGACCTTCTTGTTCCATCACTAAGTTTCTCAACTTCGTAACCTCTTCTTCCTAAAGCTTAAGAGAGTCTAACATATTCTCTTATTGAGAATATCTCATTTTTTTGCATTCTTGAGAATCCTCTTACTATCTCTTTCAATTTATTATCAAGAAGATTCATGTGCTTTCATATGATTTGATGTAGGATTTCTATTTTTGATGTTTTTCGACTTTTTTTTAACTTATTTAAATTCAGTACACTCTCTAACTCAGCTTCAGATTAATTGATTCCTCATCATATGAATCATGAAATGGACTACAACATTCCATTTCCATGAATAATCAACCTCTCTTTGTGGGCTTCATCCTAATGCTTCTTGTGAGTTGATATTGCCATTTTGAGTCTTGAGAATCACCTTCAAGTTGTTAGGATTGTCAAGAAGGACCACGCTCTGATACCAATTGTTATAATCTTTAGGATTGAGAGGGGGGTGAATAGTCCTTACTCAAAATTTTCAACTCTTTTTACAAGCTTATCCAATACTACATTCCATGAATATAACATAGCTAAAATGAGAACAATGATACTCAAGAGATAGAAATAAACACACACACAACAAGGAAACCTCATATAAGTGGGAAACCCATCAATATGGGAGAAAACACACTAAAATCAGATAATTATATGGGATAACTATCCTTAGATTACAATGACTTGTTTAGTTGATCTACCACTCAACAAGGAGCTACAACCCTTTGTTTAGCCTAGCCACCACTAGACAAGGAACTAAAATACCTAATTTCCCAAGATATGACATTAGACCAATTTCATAAGTTACCACTTGCAATGAAAATGTAACTCCATAGAAATACCAAGAAACCATTTGGTATACAACAATTTTTAGCATTTATAAAAACAAGTTTCTTAACTCAACAAATATTTTCACTAGATCAACTCTTCTCACTTTCTCTCTCTCACCCCTTTACACAATGAAATTATCACACATACAATTCTCTCTCATTTCACTCATATTAAACCTCTATCATAATGCACAAACATGGTTTATTTCACACAAGAAACTCTTAAATAATTACCAAATTTCAAGATTTGATCTTTGTTACACCTTCATCTTCCATGACAGATCCTATCTTTGATTTTTCAATTTTTGGCTCATTAATCTTCAAACATGAACATGTGTAACTAGTATATAAATATTCTCCCAACTCTCTCTCTACACATTTAACTTCCTACCTCTCAAATATTTGTTCATATGAAGGAGAGAATACCAAAAACAAAACTTCTAAATGTAATAATTACACTACGTACATTTTCAGTTATGAATTATCTTCCATTATAGGCCTTTAGAATGTAACTCCTAACTTATATTTTGATCATATAGATTCCTATGATATTCTAGAATTCTAATGACACCTTAACAACCTGCAAAACCTAGAATATCTTACACAACTAACCTCTGTGAAACTAAATTGTAAGCGTCATGTCGATTATTTTCTTCTTCTCCAAGTGATTTCATATTTGTCTTATAGATCTCAAAATTTTCCACAAGGATTCAAAATTTTCATTAATTATCTTGTATTCTTATAAAATTTCCACATTATCCAAACATTCCTTTAGGCTCCTAGATGTGCTTAAATCAACTTCTACAAACACGATTCGATAAACCATCTAACCAAACACTTCTAATCATCTTCATGACCAAAGTAATATTTCAAAATGAATCAAAGTATATTTATTTTCATTAAAATTTACTAACAAGATCCAATGGAGACTTAACACCTTGAGAAACACTACTTTACAAAATTTTTCTATTTGGTTTCATCATCTTTGAATTACGTCTTCAAGAATTGAGTTGATACATACCCAAAATATCTTCATCATGAGGAAAATAACCTATTAGTGGAAATATCATGAAGTATACTATCTCATAAATTTCTCTTATTTCTCAATTCATGTCAAAAATCTTCCAAAATATTGAATCTCTGCAACTTGTCTGGTTGGTCTTAAAGACACAAAAACTAGTCTTCCACACAATGTGGTCAAACACCTCCATAAATTTGTAGAGCTACCTATCACCTTTGAAACTTAAATTAGGATGTATACAACATGTTCAATTATTTATATCCATAGGTCAAATGAAGAAATTTTCACCTTCATACTCATTTATACATGCTTCTCAATAAGCCTAATATGGAAGATTTGGCTCATTCACTTTCAAGTCAAGAAGACACATTTCCTATCCAAACAAAACATCCTCAAAAATCATATGGGATATTACCAATATGAAAAAATAAATAAATGGAATTATTGCATAATACAATTTATCATGGAGACCTTCATTCTTCTTCACTAGCTTCTCAAGACAAGCTCCTTTTTCCGGTAAGCTCAAATATGTAGCCATTAATCCCATTTTCTCCAAATGAGTAACCCAAGTGACTTCCTTAATTTAATCAAAACATCCCCAACATCATCCACCTAAAATTTTAGTATGGTTTCCTTTTCAAGGTTCTCTATACACTAAAATATTCACAAAACACATGTTTTCTAGTGGGGCCCACTAAACATCATGAACTCAAAATATTATGGAAATTTTCCTTGAGGATTCATCTACATGTTAAAATAGGTTTTAAAAAAAAATTGAGTTAAGAAACCTACCCAACTCAATTTTCCAAAATTGGTCCAAACTAGGGTTTGGAGGGTTACAAACATGCTCACAAAAATGGATAGAACTTCTAAAATACTCAACCAATAACTGAAATGATTTTTTCACCATAATTTTATCCATATTTAATGATGATTATATGAAGGAGGATCCACAATATTTTTTGACTGCTAATAATTTTGGTCCTCAATTTACATACTTTGACAAACCTAGTTTTGGAAAAACTTGCACAACTTGCAAAATATCCATCCTAAGCTTCTTAAATTTTTCTCACAACTCAAGGAAACATCCATATGATACCTAAAACTTATATTTTTCTCTGGTTCATCCTACATTTTTCCATCCCATCTCATCTAGGTGCCCTTTGGCCTCTGATTCCCAATAATTGTATTATGATAACCTGTAGAAGTGACTAAAACACCTCAATATCTACCTAATAATTATTTTCCACACCATATATCATCATTCCATTCTCATACCATTTGGTTTTGTCATCATCACACATTGGGTCAATATTTCACACCCTTCTTTGCTTGTGGATTGTCTTAAGAAAGCTCCATATTGACTTATTTTAGTCTCATGAACCAGTTTGTCTATTGTATCTCTTTCTACACCTAATGTTCCACCTCATAGTTCTCTAAATTTGATTGACCTACATTTATTTAGTGAATTATTATGTTTTCTTGATTTACACCATGTATTTACACTAGGCCAAAGCTTAGAATGACTTTACTTGACCCATACACTTCATGACTAGACCATGTGGACATGTTATATATTTATTGACATCTCTCACTCACCCCATGGACTTTTTTTTACCTTCATACCACCTTTAAAAACTCGAGCCATGAATATGCACCTTTGGAGACACCTAAATCACCTATCCATACTCATATATCACCTAGCCAACATACCTAGATCACCTAAACCACTCGACATCAATGGACTTGCATAAATTACAACACAAGTAACACATACTTCCAACCCTTGGATTTTAGGGTTGGTTATGAAATTCAAGAAAATGAATCATATAAACATAAAGCTATGTGATCATAACAAAGGACCCAAAGCACTAAGCACTACTTATCACCACCTAAGGTTACATCCATCAAGGCATCTATAGCTCCATTTACATCCATCTAGCTCCATCACAAGGGAAAAATTTTGGTTCATCTACATTAAACTTCATAGAGGGGGTTTTATTCTATTCAATGCACAAATTATTTAAAGTCTACATCTAACTACTTTCTCACTACCTCAAGTGCGACACGCACAAAAGAAACCTAGGGAATAATTTTGTGCACACACACATAGAACTACATTGGGTCTAGCATGTAGTTCAACACTCGATCATAAGTCCATCATTTTGGCAACTGAGTATAATATGAACCCTTCATTTTCATCTTTATTTTTAGGGATTGATGTTTTATATGGGGTTTTGTACGTAATTCATTCATTGTAGGTTTACAATGACCTCATTGATCTAGGTGAAACATATAAACGTTAAGAAGTGAACAAGTGTGAAGCCTTAATGATCATATCGAACAAGGTTACGACCATTTCTATAGACTATAGAGCCGATTATAGACACAAAAATTAGGTCACACTCCCCTTGGTCCTTTTGAATAACCAACTTAAAACACATTCCCTAACCATGACCCTATACCCCACATTAATATTAATTTAATTATTTAAAATTAAATTAATACTCATCCTCACTTCATTCATTATTTAATTACCTCAATTAAAACCAATTTCCACCTCACCCCACCACCTCACCTAGACACCTCACCATAGACCTATTCATAGCATGTTTCCATAACTAACTAAGACTTAGCCCTACTTACCTTAATGAACTAAGACTTAGTATAACCCTAAAAGCACATGCCTATTCTCCCTCTAACCACTTTCCCATGTATCTAAGCACAATGTTCCATTTATACCTGGCACAAATGAGAAAAAGATGGGAGAGGATAGCCAAGATCTATTATTTTAGGCAACCTAGGATATCTCACCTTAACCGACACCGGTCAACCTAAAATCGACGTTGGTAACCCTAAACCATCATCGGTTACCATATAACCATTTTGGTAACCTTTTTTGAGAGGTTAGACACATTCTCAAGTTTTGGGATCAAAGGAGATCTACATGCAAGCAATAACTAGAGCTCTTTTACACATCTAGGCATCTATAACTAGAATAACCATTGATCAGAAGGTATTTGCATTCACATGAGCACTCCCAAAAGCACTACCATGACACTGATCACCATTTAACTAATCAACCATCACTACCACCCAACCATTGAACTTGCACAACAATAAGTGTGTCTATGACCTACATCACTTCATTTCCATTCATTTTATAAATTTCTTCACCTTTTTTATCGGTCATCAATCATATTTTCCCCCACCACTATTGCCTTCCTATGAACCCGACCATTCCCATCACTCAACCCTTTTAATCACCTCTATCTACTCTTAAGTACCCCTGAATATTCCCAACATCTCCACATACCTAAACTAACTCCTCACCATCATTGATCTAGTCTCAGAAAAATCCCCAAAACCATGAACTATTGAGTTATTATCAGCCCACAATAACCATCGTCAATTCTTACTAAACCATCATCGGTCATACCAAACCAATTTTAGTCTCTTTATTTAGTAGTCTTGATAATACCAGATCCTAATAACCCTTTTTAGGTGATTCAAGTGACCCAGAATCTGACCCTGACTTGTTCCAACACCTTAGTTATTTACCTTATTTCTAGATCTAATCATAGCCTAGCTTGTTATGTTAGATTTGCTTATTGTATTTAGATGAGATACCTAAATCATATCAACTACAGTAGGATTCTATTTACTTACGTTATTTCTTATATTAAATTGTATTAAACAATGGGTTGAATGTCACTAAGGAAGTATCACACTTCCTATATCTAGCACACGCTAGGCAACCCAATGACATATATTATTTAATCCTCTTTTTGTGGTCTTGTTGTGTATTTCAGTGTAGTTCCTCCTAGCCAAAAGGAAGCTATGACACTCATTAAAACAACCCACTCGAGACCCAAGAAATAACCTAGGGTTAGTTAGAAAATTATGGAATAATTTTTTTTATAGGAAGTGCCCACAACCAAGTTGCAAGACAAGCGAGTTGACACAAACAAGTTCTCGGAACAAATCTAAAATACTAGAACGTTCTTTTCCTTCATTAACAATTATCAAAGATCACATGGTCCCACTTTAGGGTTAGAAGTTCTAGTTAGGTTCGGTGGGTAAAATATCATCATACCCACTCTCTAATGAGCTCAGATTTTCAACTTGATTTTCTCATACTTAACTAAACATCCAAAATTTCTCACCTTTCCAATGTATAAAGATGTCCTCCTAACTCCTTATAGAACTCAAGTTATGAGCAAGTGGACTTTAGGCATCAAATTTTTGTAAGGACACATGTCGAGTAGGGGTGAAGAGAAAAATTCAGGTTGGCGGGTCACGGGGTGGTGTTTTGAATTTTTCCTTGCATGGGAGAAATTTCCCATTTGTACCTATGCCTCTGTGGGTCCTCCAAGGACACGTGGCGGCCTCAAAGTCATCGTCGGGAAAAAGGGAAGGGTGGAGCGGTAGAAGAGTTTGGGGTATTTTTCCCAAGAGGGAGAGAAAACCATTTGGTGTACACGTGCCTGTGGGTCTTCCAGGAACACTTGGTGCTCCAAACTATGTCATGGGGAGAAGAGAGACAGGCGGAGTGGTAGGGAGATTCGGTGAATTTCGCTAAAGGGGACGAAAAGCCAATTTGGTCTCCACGCACCCGCGGGTCCACCATGGACACGTGGTGCTCCACCATTCGCTGCAGGGAGAAGAGAGACAGGTTGGTGCGATGGTAGGAGCGATTGGGAAATTTTTCCAAAGGGGAGGGTAAAATGGGTAATTACGTGCGCTTGTCCATGCTTCTGCGGAAGAAATTCTTCCCAAGATAGGGCGGAGCACGAGGCCACGGGTCTTTTTAAAAAAATTTCCAAAGACAAAAATTTAAAAAAAAATGACAGATTTCTCCCTCCTTTCTTTGTCACCCCAAGGTGCCACGTGGCACCCTCAAGTAGGCTGCGGGTCGGCAGGGAAAAGATGAAAATTTTCCAAATTTTTTAAAAAGGTCTAAGGGCAAAAATGATGTCGTGCCTCCACCGTTACCTCGTGAGGGAACATGGAATCCTCTCGATTAGATGAAGGTTGGTGGAGGAAAAGGATAAAATTTTCCCGAGCAAAAATTTTAAAATTTTTCTAAGGATTTTCCGATCAGAAATTTTCGGCCGCAGAGTCTGGCCAGAGAAAAATTTTCCCAAATTTTCCCGCCAAGGTAGGAAAACTTCAGAGGGCCATAACTTGAGCTAGAAAGCTCAATTTTGGGCAAACAAGGACTTTATGGAAATCTCTCAATGCCCTCTTTGCACAAGAATCATAAATTTTACTTTTTGATAAATTTTAAAGGGTCAATTTTACAAAAATGATCTGCAGGCTTTTAAAAACCAACTGGTAATTTCCAACTTCTAAATTTGATTAAATTGGATCTCCTCCTTCACTCAACATGCCAAACAGACATGGAGGATTTCTCTAGGGAGGGTTTAAAGTGTTTTAGGAAGGTTAAATTTTTAATTGATTTCAATTTACATTTTTCCAACAATTGACAGAAAAATGACTGTTAAAGGGATTGGATTTGATTTTACAATATTTTAACTTGTCTTCTTAAGTGTTCTTGGTCAATTTGAGTTCCTTAATGTCTTAGCATGCTAAATTATATCAATTCCAAGTTGATTGTTAAGTGTAGGTCTGAACTGTGCATTTAATTAAGTTTATTTGCCAGTTTTGAATATTTACAAGAGAGATCTATTTCTTTTAAAAATTGTATATAAATTTAATCATTCAAGTGTGGCATTTCATTTCTAAACTGATCCAATACATATAGTTTTTTATAAACAAATCATTTCAAAGCTAAATTGTAAATTCTGATTTTCAATTTTAATATATTTCCAAGGATGCAAAATGCAGCATTAATTCCACATACATTTTTAATTTTTAAAACAGAGGTCTAACTATTTATTTTTTCATACAATAAAACATTGAATTCAACCCAACAATGCATATGAGAAAAGATCCTTCAACTCTTTATTGACTTCAATTATAAATCTTTACATCTTTCCATGTTGAATGCAATAACAAAATTTTGTTTCTTTCCAATAAACAAAATCAGAATTTAAATGTCTTTCACAATTCGAATATCCACTTTCATAATCAATTACATACATCTTTCCTTCACAAAATACATATTACAATTTCATCCACTACAAGTGGGAAAGGTTACAAATGAATGTGTTTTCACAAGGGACTATCAAACTGTATTTTTCCTTTGCTCTAGGACAGCAACATGCACATTTTCTCTTTCTCCAAGTTGATCACAACAAAAGAGGGGGAAAGGAAACGCTCTCCACCCAACCAAGACATCTAATGAAAGGAGAATCCTTCCTTCATCATTGGCCCTCGAGCCCCAACCAAAATACAATTAGAGGTGTAATTCGACCCATGGCAACAACTGGCTTCCATAACACACAACATTCTTTCAACATACACATTTCAAATTTAAAACACAATTCAACACAAAACAGCAGTTCACAACTGCATTTGAAAACATTCCAATCAAAACTCAGGCTTGATCATGCAAGCCAAAGGAGAAAGGTATATGGGGAAGCTACTTATGCCTCCCAATTGGGAATTGGGCATCCACTAGTAAAAACCGCCAATAAATTTCACCATACATATCCTTATGCCCCCACAAATCCCTCCTTATGCCCCCACAGATTTCCTTATGCCCCCACAAAGTAAGAAATGCAAGCTATTTCTTTTCCATGGTGGATCCCAAACCCAAACTCCCTCCACAAAATTCTGATGCCAATGGCATTCCTTATCCCCCCACATGGATTCCCCATAGCCTTCTCCTACACCATCCCTAAGGTAGTCTACCCAACCAGCCAACAAATAAAACAAAACATGCACCATTCACACAACACAACAAGAAAATAACAACATAAAAGGAGAGTTAAATTCCTACCTCTCCATGGTTACTTTTCTTCCAAACAACAAGCTTTCAAAGTCAATAACACAGTTCCAAACAACAATCTCCCAAGCATGCAAATCTTTCTCCAAACTTCCTCCAAAAGCAAGAGCTCCAACACAAGAAAATGTGCCCCCAATGAAGTTGCAAAATGATTCAACAACCCCAAAACAAGAAGAGAGTTTGAATTATATAGAAGAGGAAGAAGAGAGGATGATGTGGATCCATGTAGGATGCCACATCACACATCCTCAAATTCAAACACAAAATACAAAATCCATTCTCCCAAGCACAATAAAGAGGTGGGTGAAAATATGACAAGTTACTTGCACACTCCAAAAGCCCACACCTCAAGGGACAACAAAATTAAATAAAATGTAAGAGAGTGCAATTAAAAACATGCAACATGATTAATAAAATTCATTATAAAAGTCACAAATCACTTCTCCAACCATAAGTATGGTTGGTAAATTAAATTTAGAGGTATGGGACAAGTTTTACTTGTCCCACAAGCCTCCTAAAACAGCCCCAAAGGACAAATTCGAATTTGTCATGGAGGTGGAGTATTTCATACTCCAAAACTGACTTACACAAACTCTTACACATCTTACACAAACCTTACATATTAAATACAAAAGCCAACCACTCTTATAATTAATTTCTCATATCCCAATTTTAATTTATTTAAATTTTAACTATATGATTTCTCACATTAATCTACCACATTTTAATTAATTAAAAGAAGGGAACACATTACTAATAAAATACATACAACAATAATAAAAATTAACCACATCAATAAAATACACAAACCCATGGTCACATGTAAAGGTAATCCCCCCCATGGGAATCCCTAACAAAACAACACACAACACAATAAAACAAGTTACCATGGTGACCTTGTCGAATTCACCTAGAATTCCATTGTGGTTAGTCTCCAATCCCCCGATGTTTTATTGTGATATTTTAAACCTGTAAAATTTAAATACCTCATTGGCCTCGTGGCCATATCATAACATCAACATGATATAAATGAAATCACAAAACCAAATATATAAATGAATCACAACAACATCATTTGCATTTTTTTAATCAACAATTATCATCATCATAAGATATCCATTTCTAATTATACTCATAATATCCAAAATCATATGTCCGAACAACATCCATGAAACATCCATGTCAAATAATATATCATCATCCACATATAAGTGTCTCTAATTCCCATCATGCATCATAATCAAATCAAGATCAACAATAATCCATGATCAAATGTCTAACATCCCACTAAGTCAAAACATAATAATGTCTATAATGTAATCATAGTATCAAAATAGGTATCCAAAAGGTTTCAAGCGGAAGTGGGAACTATAGAAGCTCTCACATTCAGCATTGGATCAAGAAGTCATAATGCATGCAACAACCTTCAAAACTAATCATCACAACATATATTCCTCCTTGGCCCACACCCTTATCTATTTCATCAAATCTTTAAAAAAAACGGTGAAACATTTTGGCACACCTGGTGGGACCCATCGAGGTTCCTTACATTTTATTCATTCCTAGGTAAAATTTGTGTGTATGTTTCCCTTCTAAAAATCTTACACATTAAATTTTCCTCTCTAAAATCTTCCTTTCTTTCTATTTTCTAAAAGCAATTATGTTTTTGGTGTTATAAAAAGAATACTTCTTTTCTTTCATTCGTATTGCATTAGTGAAAGAGAATCCCTCTTCCATTTTTACTACTTGTTACATTGAATATCACACTTCAATTTGGGCTTAAAAAACTTGCATAAAATTATCATTCATTGCATCTTAGCTCACATTAAAATGAGGGCAACCTATATGCTAGAATTCATGCCTATCTGATGGTTAACATAACTGAATTGTAGAAAAGCACATTCTTTCTTCTCTCTCTTTCCAAACTGCACAAATTGGAATATATACATATTCTTAAACAACATCCCACCGGAAGAAGTTGTCAATGGTCACACAATCAGAGGATTGATAGTGGGCACCTAGCTGGTTATCTCTATCCAATACCCCATCAGAGGACATCTCACCCCCACCATAACATAACCTGAAACCTCACCTTTAGAATTTCCTTCTTCATAGGAAGCCTTCCCAACCAAAAACTCTACTCTAAATTCATGATTCAGTATTTTAAATAACATAAGCTAAACACACTAAAATCACTTGTTGGATTATGTATTTTTCTTAGCTTTGTGCTTGACTTGCATTTTGAGGTGTGAGGATATGATTCTTCATTTTTATTTTTTCCTTTCACACTCTGCCATCACAGTTGGAGTATTATGACTTTCTCAGAGTGTGTCAGGACCTCATCTTATCATCCCTAGACTTCTGGGTTGATTAATCATCTAATCTAAATTCACAAAATTTCATTTTTTTCTCATTCTTTATATTTCACAATAACTGCATCGGTCGGTGACATTCATCGGTTTGCATTTGACCACCATCATTTACATAAGCTAGCATTGATTCCTTGTTTTTTTGGTTACTTTACACAAAAGACACTTATCTCATCTTTTCTTATGTTTAGAGTCTCTATGTATCATTGTACTCTTTGTACTCTGATAACAATCATCAACTACACCTTTCCTTTCTAAAATTCACCAATTTACTGCCTCATTTTCTAAAACTATTATTTTATCACAATGTTGGTATCGGTTCCTATAACCGACATCGGTCACCCCTTAACCATCATCGGTTAGTTATCTTTGACATTGGTCACTCTATTTTGATTTTAATTAAAACATTTACTAATTTTCCCTCCCAAAATTTGTTTTGTCCCATCTCTATTGTTCCCTGTGTCATTTATAGAGTATAGTTCACATGATATATGTTGATTCACATGGTGTTGACTCAGGAAAACTTAAGCCCTCATATTTCATGTTAGCCATCAGCCACTCCCACCTAGTCCATCACCGCCATCCATTTTATCACCTATGGATCCAACTCATCTTATCCCCATCACTACCGGCGATGAGGAGTTCACGAGACTCCTTGACCAAAATCCCACTTCCCTCCAGTACTACCTTGCTCATTCTTCCACTTGAGATTCCTCAGGATAGTTAATATATGACATGCCCATATCTATCCCCCTAGCTCTAGCCACCACTTCCGCATCAGCTAGCACAAGTTCAGCACTATAGTCATCTACTTTATCACCTGTGGTGTCTCAACTAAATCCCACAGCCATTATAACTACAACATCTATGTCATTGATTGCACTGTGACATCGATTGTCCCTCTGACAACCTCTATGAGTATAGCTCCATCTACACCCACCACTTCACATATACCCATTACATAACCACCTCCGGTGTTGGCAACTTACACCCCTTTCTAAAATCTCATCCTTTCTATCCCATAATCCTTACCCCTAATCACCACTAGAGTTGTTATGAATACCCCACCACATACACATAATACCAACAACCCCGAGGCCTCATCTACATCTTATGTTGGCTATGTGCCACCCATATCTATTCCTCTTGTGTAGTTCTCATACTCAGTGCCACCATACACCAGCATACCACCTACCTCATACATTTAGCATCAACCCCCTCATTTCTACAAGGTGCACCCTTCATCCCGACTTACTAATGACCTCATTAAAATGATGTTAGAGAAGATACATACCTTAGAAGAATCTATTTCTGGCTCCCGTAATTCTTTAACATATAATGAAATTTGTAATGACCCTATCCATCCATCTATTCCCATTCATCCTTACCCAATGCATTAGGATATTCATAAATTACATCACTTCACTAGTAAATAAGACCATAACAACACTTACGGTCATTCAAACATGGGTGTTATCGAATCGCCCACGATGACACTTTACTCCTACAAAATTTCCCAATGTCCCTGACAAGACCAACATTGGATTGGTACAATGGACTACCTAGACATTATATTTATTCCTTTATTCAAGTAGCCCAAGATTTCCTAGATCATTTTTCAATCAATGTTAACAAGAAAGTCACCATGACCAATCTCTATTCAACTCGGCAGTATGAAGATGAATCTATCACAAATTTCATTGCCCGCTGGCAGTCTTATTAACTAATTGACGTTCTAACTACCTCAAACTAAAATTATTGAGTTGTTCACTAGAGCTTATGCTAGACACATCTCACCAACTCTGTAAGTCCAAACATTCCAAACCTTTGATGAAGAATTCACCATGGCGAAAGCGGAAATTCGTGCCATTAAAGAAAATAAAATTGAATTACGGAATAAGAACACCCATTCAAATCAAATGATTCTTCTTCATCTTAAAAACCCCAAAATAAATATTCAAATCCCAAAGGATTTTCAACGTGGTAGTCCTCAAGGAAAGTCCACCTCATCCTTCTAATCAGGCCCAACCTTCTTCCAGAACTTTCTCTTGTCCTAGGCCTTTAGCTTTGGAGGGACTAGTGGAAGTACACTTCAAATCGAAGAGCTCTATTATTTGGTCTTGGAAAAACTTATTAAAGCTAGATCCATTACACTTTCTCCCATAAAACATCATACAGGTTTCGATCCCACCCGTCATATGCCCGCATGGTATAAAGAACACGACTTTTGTAATTATCATCGCGTTAAAGGACATAGTGATGGTAACACATAACTGTCAAAAACATTGTTCAAGAGATGAGAGACAATGGAGACCTTGTCGTAATGAAAACCTAAACACACCAACAAATCAAAATTTTCACATCTTCAAAAATCCATTCCCTGTTAGTAAACCATCGATGAATAAAAATGGAGTGAACCTTCATCTAGCGACAACAATTTCCATGATGTTCATGAATTTTTGATATCATCCCAAATATTCCTCAAAACCTACCTACTTAATTTATTGAGGAAATCTTGCATGAGATCCTCCACCCACTGAGAGGAGCATACCTCTTCTTCCTCCACCCATAGAGCAATCCCAATCATCTCCTTTTCTCACATGGAGGAACCCACACTTTCTACCAATGTCATGTCATCGTTTGCTTCCCAACCTTCTGAACTTCAACACTTGTTATTCTCCCATCCACAAGAGGATCATCATCACCTTCTCCTCCACTAAGGGATAATTCCACCTCACCTAACCTATTATCTCTCCTATCCATGGGAGATTCTTCAGACATGTCACTACCTATCGAGGACAGTTCTCCCATAGCATCCTAGGACCCTATTAACATGATCTCGACTCTCTTACCTACAAAATATGAAGCCAGCCAATTCCCTATCTCATAGACATATTTTATAGGGATTTCCACCGACCCATTCCATCCTCTTCTTCAATAGTCCCATTTTCACGGTTGGTTGATTGTTTGGATTACGTTGATCATTCCATGCTCTAGGGATGTCTTTGGCTCCCCATTTCGACCCAAATGCAAATGTTTCCTGAAGATACTTCCACAATCTACCCAAAGGTATTTTCAGCAACCAAAACTACACTAACCATGCTGATTGAAATGGATTCCTCTTCATCATCCCTACCTCCATCCAAACTTCTACCCATCACTACAACTATTCCCAAACCTAAAAACCTACCCACACTTATCCCCCCACCCGTATCTAGACCCATCACTACTTTGGGTGTTATTCGACATCAAGCCTTACTCACCCACCTATTAGATTGGACTTAGCCATGTCTTCCAAAGTCCATAGTAGCATTATCCTCTTACCTAAAAATAAAACCAACCCTCTAGGCCACGTACACCGGTCTCACCTACTACACCCTTATCACCTTCCCCCTTCCGTCCATCCTAGGCCTCATCCATCAACCTTGACCAAACAATCTCATACCCAAGGCCATTCAAAAGCTAAACAACTTGTTACTACATCACGAGCCTTTGTTACACCTCATTCACCCAAAAACCAAACTCCCTCACCCTCACTCGTGCACTTCTTGCCACCTATACCTCCACTAGTTACTATAACCCCAACCTTTCCTATACAACTCCAACCAATGCCACCTACCCCACCTCTACCAACCACCTCCACTGCAACTCAATTTCCCGTGGGTAACCCATCCTCTTCCACCATCTAGTTTTCCTTCTACATCTCGTACTTCGGTGTCACCTTTACTTAAGAAGGAGGATAAACTCAAAGATAAGGATCCGCTACCCTCTAATAAGGTATTCAAACCAACCAAACCTTCCATTTCCAACTCTTCTACCCCTCCTTTACCCAAGAAGATTCCAGAAAGACCTAAGACCACTCCACATACCAACCCAGTAGACCAACCCATTCTCCTTCCTATAAATCCTCTTCCCTCATAATCATCCATACCTATACCCAAACCTACACTCACTTTCCATTGTGATCCATTAGTGGGGTCCTACGCCAACATTTTAACCAATATCATTGAGAATTTTATCATCACATTACCCCCACTGTGACCTTATGATCCTCTCAAACCCAAACCAAAAGGGTTTGATGAAACCAAGATTTGTGCCTATCATCGTGTGTTAGGACATGATGTCAAAAATTGCAAATCTCTGAAGACCTTTCTTCTCCAATTTTTTCCTCCTAAAAAATTTTTTTTTTTTACGAAGACAAGCTTCTTGATGAGGACCATGCTCCACCTTCACTTGTCACCATACATCATCATCCTTTACCCATTCAATGACTAATATCTCCACCCCCACAACCATTTTTCCCACCGCCAAAATTTGAGATCAACATGGTCCAGTATTAGAGAGTTGGCCAAACCACCACCCAAATGTCAGTGCACCCTACTCATTTCACAAGGACCTTACCCACCCCTAGGATTTCTCCCCTCGTGCCATTATACCATTCATAACACACCCTTCCCATCCACCTCCCTCATATTAACATGGTTCCATTGCTACCTACGCTCGTAAAGACAGCAAAGAAAAAAAAGAAACTAGCCCATCAATCAGCCCTGTACCCAATATATCATCTGCACCCACTCCCAAAATCACCATCTGTGGACTTACATACCCTATATTTTATGGGGTTACCCATCACACAATGATAAAAAAATTATATCATTCTTGATGCATCCTAGAATTCAGTAATATAAGCCCAATAAAACCCTAGATGCCTTTGGCACATCACTCATCCCAGTGATCGAGCACTCACCCAAAGCACACAAAGGTACCAAGTCCCTCTTTAGGGTTTCTATTGCAGGATGTTAACATGATGAAGACTTAACACATGCAGTTCCATTACTAACACATCATTCTACAAAGCATGCCAGATCTATATCTAAGGGAGAACAAAATTAAGTATTAACCATGATGAGATCAAAAACATACTAGATTCAAAAATAGACAAACTAACACTTAGATTTAGCTAATTTCCTCCATTATATTAAATGCAATAAGTATATAAAATCTTAATTATAATAATAGTAGTATGCGAGTAATAAATTTAGTAGCATAATCTCTCTATGTAGGCATATCTCTATCTCTCTATGTCCGCATATTCACCATCACACATGTATATCTACTACGTAGTTCACTACATATATATAAGGGTGGGGACTTTCCCTTCACTACTTATCTATTCCCAAAATAGGTCACATGATATTATTAGTCATGCGCCATTACAAATCTAGCCACACATGCAAGTGCTAACAATGATATAGACTACTCGGTAGTAGTTAATTGATAGTAGTAGATCTATTTCTAGCTTTGTGTCAATGCAAAGTGCTTCGTAGATAATCCTCCAAAAATAACCAATGTGTTATGCATGCAAGTCTCCAATAGTTTGAGTGCTCCACATGCTATCTCAAAAATAGACCTTCATGAGTAAAAATGGCTAAGTCCCAAAAGTTAAACTTGCTCCATGCACATGTTCTCCCTATCTGTTCACACCTTCGAATATGACCTACTTTCCCACAAACTTCTTGTGTGCTTTCTGTCAAGTGTTCTTTGATCAACATTACCCAAAACTAATTTCATTATTTCCCTAACAATGGTTATCTCCGAACGGATCAAATAATATGAATAGAAGAATAGAAAAATATTGGATGAATGAAAGAATGTTTTTTTTAACTGCAGTTTCATCTTCTACAAACGACAAATTAATTCAAGATATTTTTGCTTTACCTTAGCCTCCAAGGTCTACCACTCAACAAGTTCTTCCTTTGATTTTTCTAGAATGTCCACAAGTAATGGACTTCAGTTCATCCTTCACATTCTCTCCTTTCTCATTCTGCAAGACCAACACAATGTTGGACATTGTAATCATCCTTCCCTCTAGAAAATCCATCTTCTGCATAATGAGTTTCCCAAGCTCCTCTAACCAATTTTTGTGTGGTTCTTAGGTTACTTCAAGGCCTCATGCTTCTATTTAACCATTTCTAATCTTTCTACATGGCCCAATGTGTCATCCTTCATCACTTTCTGGACCTCGTTGTTCTCCTCCAAGGTTTTTATGTTGATGATCATCTAGAAGCTGTATAGATGTTAAAGGCTTGGTATTCTTTGATAGTTCTTCTCATAGTGCATACGGTATTCCCTCATATGATGTAATCTTCTACGCATCATTGAAGGCTTTTTCTGCTCTGTATCTTTGTTGGATCCTTTGCACCTTTGGCATATGTAGAGGCTCATCTTCAAGAACTAAGTCTACTAATGTACCTACATAGTGTATCGCCGAAGGAAACATCTTTAGTACTTTTGGCTCTAAGTGTGGCTTAACCCTTATGACATTATCACCAATTTCCTCTATGATGCTTTGATAAATATAGAGTTCTTCTTCTATGCTAAGTCTCTTTCCTATGTTAGGCATCGTTATTTCCCCATCCTTAGTTTTGATCTCTTCCCTTAGCTCCTTAATTGTGGCAACCTTGTCCATATTCCACCTTTCCACCTCTGTTGAATCTTTTATCAATGCATTTCTCACCTTTTCATCTGACATAATAGTAGGCTTTATTGTTATGTTTCTAGCCTGAGGTGTCTTTTTCAACCTCCTCAACATGCATGACTCTTCACATACATAAAAATATGGTTCATCCACGTGTGTGTGCATCGACCATGATAATTGCTTCCTTGTTTGCACTGTAGCCATATCTTCATCTATTAATTTCCAGCCATATAATTCCTTTTATGTCATTTTTCTCTGGAAGCAAGCATGGAAATTTTACCTATGTCCTTCACATAGCCCATGGTAGGTGTAATGTGTTCCCACTTGTTCTTCTTGACCTAGGCTGCTTAGGAACTTGAGCTTCTAGATTTAGGACTTATGTTTCCATGTCCTAAGCAATCTCGGTAGTTGTCTCATCTGTTCCCTTTTCCTCCTCTCCTCCTTCCTTCATTTCTTCATCTTTTTTTTTCTTCCACATTCTCTCGAGGTGTAGAAGAATTAGGCACGCTATCCTATCGACTCTTCGCTTCCTCATTCAATTTTATTTTCCTTCTCCTTTTCACGGTTCTCTCCTTCTATGGAAAGAGTTTGGGTGATCTGCACATTGTTTGCATGAGTATCACCTTAGGTCCTTGTTCATTGAACACTCTCTTATATTGGTGCTCTCCTTGGACTACATCCAAGTCCTCATCATCCCCCTCTTGTGGCTGAGGTGGTGTAGTTGCATTCTCGACTTCATATTTATTCGTAGGATGTCTTATGCCTCATATGTTCCAAACCACCACTATCTTTGCACTCATCCTCCTCATCCTCTACTTCAATTGGCTCTATGGGCTTAGGCACTGAAATTTATCCATGATATGCTTACCCTTAGGTGGTTACGGAAGGGTGAACTCATCTTCTACATACTTGTTGTTTTCACTTGGATTTCGGTTGGAGGTACACGAGTATTGCTCCAACATCTCCCATAACCAAACTTACTATTTTAATGCTCAATACATCTGAAATGAGCCTTTGAATATATGCACCCCATCCTAGATACACATATTTCTTCCTTAGCATGTGGTAGTCACAATCTACCTTGTCCGCATTGAACATTAGGTGTCGTGCGTCGAGAACTTGTGTATTAACACCTAGAAGTACCTGTTGTGAAGGAATATGGTAACTTACACCAAGGGCTCCATGCTCCATCCTCATGGTAAAATGTGCTATGAAAAAGTGTTGGTATACATCGAACTAAACTATCTTTCCAACCATTCAAGGTAATTCCTTGGGGATGTGCTATTCTTCTTTAAAGGCCATGAAGCCTAGCCATTACCACTTCTCATCCCTTTTCTTAACTGGTTCTATCATGGATCCTTCACATAGATATTTTTGAACCAATTTGTTGTTGACTTATGCTCCATGGGATACTCTCATATCTTCTCTTTTGGTCATCGGGTACTCCGATCACCATGGACATCGCAACGACATAAACATCTCCAAAGTTGATCTTTCCTCTTGTGCATGCTTCTTCAATAATAATTTCTACAATTTAACTAAAATGTTGTAGACTACCCCTTCGGACATCTTTTTAGCAATGTGCAACCACATGGTATTTACTTGTGACCACTCTCTTGGTCATTTAGCCTCGTAATAAGATGTCATTTAGCTTGCACAACTAGATACTTCTTCGGTTTAATTATTTCCATACTGTGTGGACTCTTTGTGTACACCAGCTCCTTTCTAGTCTCGAGATGGTGGCCTTGTCTATTAAATAATCCTTCAAATCTTCTCTTGTGCCCTTTAATCCTATTACTATGGAGATTAGCGTGGCTTAAATTCTAGCTGTGTCCTGCAATAGAAAAATCTTCATGCACTCGCTCATGAGCCACTAGTATGAGGGCTCATATTTCCAAAATTAAAGGAGCTGTATAGTGGTAAACTATAATATTCTTCAAGAGATTCTCACAACATCGTCATACACTAGCATGTCTTCCATCATGTATTTATTCATCTTTGTGTTCAAAAAGCATCAAAATCCTTATTCTCTTGGTATGGTGGTTGTACTCACTCACCTTGCTTCTCCTTATGTGAGAATCCCACTCCTAGCCTATGATGACCCCCTCTGGATATTGCATTTCATAAAAAATTATTTCGGGAGCCATCTCCTTTTCTTCTACAACCACCTTCTTCTTTCCCTTCACTCCTACTACAACTTGTAGTCATTTTTGCACCCACTAAGAACAAGGGAACCTCATGTGTACTAGCCTATCACCCAGTGGGCATTGGGTGCTCACGAGGTGTGTGAGAGGGAGCCGAGTCTCTCTTTTATGTGAGTCTAGTGGAAGGCATAGTTCATGATTCTGACTTAGTGATTTAATAGACATGAAGAAGCTATAGAGCTCAAGATGGCTTCTACACTCCTTCATCATAACAGAAACAAAGTGCAAAAGAAATAATAGAACCAAGAAGTTATAAATCCACAAATATACTTAACCATTCAAGTAAGGTCCATGATTATACAAGATCAAAAGTAGAGTAAAAACATGCAGATAGTACAAAAAGAGATCTTAATGTAAACATGATGGTAACCTTATCATATTCATTCATAGTCTTGCTATAAAGTATCATAGAGAGGTAGACCATAGTCATGCACCATATCTGGATCCATACATGTATTCTCACAAAATAAAATTTACATTCCCCATTTTCCCATTACATCCTTACTGGAATCCTTTACCCATTTTCATCCCATAGTTCTTGCAGTAATTCTAGAGCTCCGCTATCTTTTTTCTCTCTCTGCGCTTTACCAAGGGCGCATGTATAAATAGGCATCTGAGCTCTAACAAACTCCTCTCCAGCCTCAGATCTAGCCCCAAGTGTCAAGGTGTGGGTCACCCTGGGTGCATGCCTCTCCATGTCATGATTGTCTTTTTGGATCTTCCTATCGTAAGGTATATTCCTTCTAGGACACCCTGTCGCCAGGCTGGAACCTTATCCAAATAGAACACATTCTTCATGTGTCCTACCCAAAAGGCCAAAAATGGCTAAGTCTGAATTGTTCTTTCACGATGCGTGCCTGGGTTTCTAAGAATCCTTTTGAATACTACCTTGCACACCTTCACTTTCACGTGCTTCCTCCGGCCATGCACGCCTATGCCCTTAAGATTTGGGAGCTATAATAGGGGCCCAACATTACCCCACACTTCACCTATTCTCCACCCTCGGGAACCTTCTCAAAGAATGCAGTACAAAAAGAATGCAAGGCCTTTCCTTGGAAAAGAATGGGGGAAAAGAATAGGGAAAATTTCCTAAAGAAGAAGGGGAAAATTTTGTTGTAGGTTAGCCTCCAGTGTACTCCAAGCATTGACTTCCTCCTATGCTTTAGTGTAGATGTCGCCAACCAAGGTGCTCACCTCGTCAAAGGTTAACCCTTCCCCTTGTGTGGTAATGGTTTCCACCACAGTCTCCAGTTCTTTAGCGTGATCTTCCAGGGCATCCATCTTCCTCATGATGACCTTGTAGAGCTCTTTTAGCTAGGTTTTGATTGAGACTCACCGGTTCTCAATGGCTTTAGATTTATTTTCCACTTCGGCTATGATCCTTTCTTGACTCAACTCTATTGCCCTTATTCTTTTCTCTAAATTCCTTCATCTCGGCCTCATTCTAGAAAGCAATATGCTTGTCACTTTATCTTGATCTGCGCAGTGGTTGTAGGTGACCCCGTAGTTTGTGCAGCTATTCTTATGTCGGCAAGCACCTTGTTGTATTTAGCCACGAGCACGATGACCTTCAACTTGTCTTCCTTCTCCAGCGTGCACTACCTCCTCTCTCCAATGCCAAAGGCTTCCTTTCCATGGTGAGGATCCAAGTCAAGTCCTCTAGGCATTCCAGGGAGGATCTATACTTTTATGCGGGAGGGCTAAGGTCAGGTGCTTTGTGATAATTTCTTGGGAGATGAGTTCCACCTTCTTGGAAACTTCACACACTTTAGCCTTCTCTTCTTGAAGCTCCCTCTGCAGTTGAGCGATTAATTTCTCAAGGCTGAGATCCTTCATCAACTTCACTACTTCCTCCTTCCTCTTCTCCAACAGGTCCTCCAAGACTCTAACCCTGTCATTCCTGCCGAAGAGCCTAGCCTCGATTTCCATGGAGACTTTGTTGAGCATGTTACACACTTGCTCATCTGATAGTTGTTGCATGTTTATAATGGGGTTGTCCCCCTTTCCTTTAGATAACTTTAATACCACTCCTTGGTTAATTTTGAACTCAAGCTCATCGAGGTGGGAGTCGAATGCCCATGATAGCATCTTCCTTGTTCACGGGTATCCACCCTCAGGGTCAAAGGATTCCCGGTGATGGTGGGCATGGTACTTTGGAAACACGTGCACAAAATTTTTTGGGGTCATCAATATAACCCATTGTTCTTCCCCCTTCCATGCATTTACTTCCCATGTACATGCCCTTAGGAGCGATTCGAGAGAGTTGGGCCTTTTGTGCTACTTCCACTCTTCTCCCTTTGTTCTTTCTTGAACTCATCGAGCACGAGCTCCGCGCTGCTGCCCCAACTCCTCATTGACCAAGGCATCAATTATCTTCTCTACCTCCCTTGTTCCTTTTCATTCACCTCCTCCTGAGTGAGCTTGGGCATATCTGGCTCCTTGGTACTAGCCCCTTCGCTCCTCTCTTCACTTCTCTGCGTGCCTTCCTCCCTTTGGGCACCCTTCCTCCTTACAAAGATGAAGGCATCATTTGTATCCTCTACTTCCTCTCCCTCTAAGTCATGGACATCAATTGGCTCTTGATCCACCTCCAAATCTTCCCCTTCAACATCATCCTTTTCACCTATATAGGTGTTCGGGTCATCTGTATCTTCAGACCCTTGTTCCTCCATTCCTTGTTCTTCTTCCCTTGCAGAAAATTCTAGAGTTGGGGATGTTGTCTTCTCTTCATCTAAAGGTTCTTCAGGGGATGGTGGCTTCACGCAGGCTCGGGGTCTTTTCCCTAACCACCATTCTCCTCTTCTTCTAGACATAGGTACTCGGCCCTACAGTATCTACATTCTACCTTTCCACCGCCCCTTGTTCCTCCTCTTCTTCTTCTTTCTCCTTGCGCTTTGGCATTGGCTTCTTCCTTCCCATGGGGTCATCCGGGATGGATATTTCATTCTCTACGTATGTGCCCTTCTCAAACTTTGGCCTTATGTGTAGGTAGATTCTAGCAGTAGTGCACTCTCAACAATCGGTAAGGTTAGTGGCCTTACGATGTGCACATCTATGACACGTATCTTTCAACGTACGTGTGCTTCCCGGGTAGACCAACTTCTTTCTCATTTCTTTGTGTTCATTGTCAAGGGTGGATAGGTTGAGTTTTAATTTCTTTGACTCCTTATATCTGTTCACTCCTGCTGGAAAAATTGGGTAGTAAATGAGAAGGGGAGTTTGCACCAGGGACTCCAACTACCATCCACCAAGATGAATCTACCAATGCAGAAGTGTTGGTATACCGTGAACTTTACTTCTCCTTCAGTCGCCATAGGGAGTTGTTCAGAATTCACCATTCAGCCCCGAATGCATTCCTAAGGCACGTGTACCATTTGTCTAAGTGCGCCTTGTGCACCCCTATCATTGACTCACAAGTATACTTCTGGAACCTATCCGTGGGTGAAGGGTCTTCGTTGGGGTACTCCCATATGAACTTATCAGATGCATCCGACACCCCGATCTCTGAGAACACAATGGTCAACAGGATGTTTCCAAACAAGATTTTTCCTCCATTCTCGCACTTGCTTATGATCTCATCTGCTATGTACTGGGAGATGTTGTACATGGTGCCTTCCGTGACCTTTCTATAGACATTCAACCAGGGCTTGCTCACCTGGGTCCACCTCTCTTGTCCATTCAGCTTGGAAACGAGGTGCATGGCCATTTTCATCACTGGATCACTGATATCACAACATCATAGTACCTTGATCCCTTCTTATAATCCTGGGATGCAATGGTTTCTTTAATTGCTTCTCATCCTGGAGGTCATCTATGATCACATCCCCTTTACAGCTTAGGCTTGTAAAGTGTGAGATTAACTGGGGAGTTATGCACATTTTGTGCCCTGTAAAATAGAAGAAATATTCATGTATGCACATCATTAACCATTGGTATAGGCACTCGGGCTTTCTAAAGTAGGGAAACTCGTAAAGTTGGAGAAGCCCTACCTTCTCCATTTTCACCTTGACTATGTCGTAGATCGGCATCCCATCAGGTGTTCATTTGTTTGTGGGGCACACCAACTCCTAGCCATTTCCTTCACGATTATACTCGACCAGTGATTGTAATCGATCACGGTCATCTATCTGATGTGGGACTCCCACTCTTGCCCTAGAAAAACCCCATCTGGGTATTACATCTCTGAGTACCATTCCTCATTGGTATCCAAGGGGATTTCTTCTTCTTTCTTCTTTCCTTTTCCCTTACCCTTTCCCTTCTTGGATTATACTACAAGCTTATCAATTGGTTTTGTGGCCATCATTTTACCCTTTTCTTTCATTCCCTAGTTACTTTCGAGTTGTCTGAGAGTTTTCTTCATGCACCCCGTGCCCTAGAGCACAAACCCTAATCTTTGATTTTCCTCCTTCGATCACAACGCTCTTTCACAATGTTCCTCACACCCTAAATCACTTCTACTCTAGTTTGTAGATCTAACAGACCAATTGTGTGAGTTTTTGAGATTTTCCTTCACATGAGTTAGCTCTCGAAACCCTAGCTCTTGAAAGAAAATCATTCTCCTTGTTTTCACAAAGTAAAATAATGAACTACCCATCCTTGTATTTATAGCTTTTCCCACTTTTACGCATTAAAGGCTAGGATACCTACCACCATATGACAATATTTAATGTGGCATTTTTCAAACAAACCCGACTTCAGTACTTTTCCTTACGTGCCCAATCCTTGCGCAAAATTTTATTCACCCAATCCTTGCAGTAAAGTTTTTCACCCGCACCCAAACCTTGCGCGAAAACTTTTCCAACCTTCTAGCGTGTAGACAATCCATCTTGATAGAAGACTCTTGCGTGCATATTACCAGTGCCAAAGGCACCTCTTCCATCCTTATGATTCTTGCTTTGCCTACCTCATGTTTTTGTGCTTTCTCCTTTATCGTGGATTTCCAATGTAACCTTATTTTGCCACCCATCGCCTTTTTTTCTCCTAATGCATCTTTTCAACATGGCTAGTTCGAATGGTCTGCCAACCCAATCCTCCTGCAGAATAACTTCATGCCTCTTTTTATCACCTCACCCCACACTAAATTGATGCGTAGTCCTCTGCGCATTCATAAGTCAAAAATTAATAAGGTTACTGGCACCCAAGTGCAAAACAAGACAACAACGTGAAAGGGAAAAAAAGAAAGGAAAAGCATAAAAGGAAATGCTAAACTAACTAGTAGAACTACCTTATTTACAAACACCAAGAAGCATTATTTATAGTAGGGCTTTAGCCTACTCCCATTAAAGTGTCCAGGTAATTTTTTCCATCCAAAGCACTTGTAATTGGCATGCGCCCGAATCAAGATGTATGAAATTACATAAGGACCCAACCAATGCACCTTCAACTTTCTAGGATGGCGTAGAAATTTTGAATCATATAGCAATACCATCTGGCCAACCTCAAACTATTTGTTCTTAATGTGGTGGTCATGCCATGCCTTTTTCTTAGCTTTTTTAGTTGTTTGGCTCCATCTTGCTAGTGAGTGCCTTTCATCCAACTTTATCAATTCATCAATTCTCTCTTCCAGTGCTTGTTCATCATCCAACCCTCCTGCGCATGCACTATATGTAGAGATGGTAACATGAATTCTACTAGAAAAATTGCTTCCATGCCAAACACTAGTTGAAATGGTGTGGCCTTGTTCAACCTTTTATACGTTGTTCTGTATGCCCAAAGAACTGTTGATACTTTTTCATCCCAATCCTACCTACCCACATCACATATCTTAGTCAATGTGTGACTAAGGATTTTGTTAAATGCCTCGTAGTCCCATTTACCTGAGGGTGATAAGGGGTAGTCTTGTGATGGGCTACCATGAATTCTACCAATAGAAATAACTAATTGTTTCATTTAAGAAGTGAGTGCCCCTATCACTTGTTAAACTTAATGGGCACCCATACCTACTGATAATGTTCTCCCACAAAAATCTAGTAGCCGTGGCTGTGGTGTAATCCTTTGTGGGCATGGCCTCTGCCCACCTTGTCAAATAATCAGTATAGGTAATGATATACCGTGAGTTAGTCCTTCATGTAGCTGGTGAGATTGGTCCGACAAAATCTATTACCCACTTTTCAAAAGGTTCCATGCTGGTGATGGGGTGCAAGGGCATCTCATCCCTTTTCCCAATGTTTTCAAGGCACTGGAAGTGGTCACAGGCCTTGCAAAACTCAATACAATCCTAGTGAATCATCTCCCACCATAGTCCAGTGACTAGGATCTTACGCGCGGTTGCGTTCCCTGCATAGTGTCCTCGGAAATCCCACTATGGGATTCTTCTATTATAGCTACACACTCATGTTCTAATACACACTGGTGCAAAACCTCATCATGGCCCATTTTATACAAATCCCCATTGATCAACATGAAGGGTGTAGCACATATGGCTAACCTTTTCCTCTCCAGAGCATTCATCCCTGGGCGCCACACCTTCCTTAAGAAAAATGGCAATGTATTCTAATTCTGAGGGCATGTGTGCACCATAACCTAAATAGTTGTGTGTCTCGGCATGGTTTCCTCGATACTTTGTGTGTCCTCTCCCGAATCAATCCTTGATAAATGATCTAGCCCACAATTGTTCTTTCCCGGTTTTACCACCACTTTGAACTCAAATTCTTGAAATAAAAGTACCCAATGGCATATGCGCCCTTGCAACACTACTTTTTTACTAGATACTTCAAGGCCATATGGTCAGTGTAGAATATGAAGGGAGTTGCTAGCAAATATTTTCTAAATTTTTGGAGCACGTAGATCATTGACAATGCCTCACACTCGGTCATTGTATAATTTTGTTCTACTTGGTGTCAACTTTCTACTTGCAAAACACAAGGGGTAATCAACAATCCCCTCTCTTGGTTGAGCAAGAACAACTCCCATTGTTGTACCAGAGGCATCCACGTGGACATGGAAAGGTTTATCCTAGGATGGGAATCATAGAATAGGTGCGGTGATAAGCCTTTCTTTTAGAGTGTCAAATGCCACCTATTGCACCTCTCCCCACCGAAAGGTACTCTTATGTCTAAGCAATATTTCCAAAGGCGTGGCGATCTTGGCGTATCCTTAATGAACTTTTTGTAGTACTCGGTGTGTCCAAGAAATCCACACATGGTGCTTTGGGTTGGTAGGTTCCCCTAATCCCACAATAACTGTAACCTTCAGCGGGATCCACCAGTAAGCCCTCTTTACATATGATATGCCCCAATAACGTTTTCAAAAGGAGTTACAAAGATCAATTTCATGATGTTGAGGGAGATCCTTAACTACTAACATCTCTCAAAAATCAACCTTAAGTTATCACAATGTTCCCGACTAATCCATACACTATCCAATCATTCAAATATACCTAAAGGAACTTGTGGATGAAGTCCTTAAATGCTTGTACCACTATGCACAAAAATACAAGGTGGGGTGCATTCTTCACCCAAAGGGCATGACCGTATGCAAAGTTTCCCCACTTGGTGGTGAAAGTTGTCTTTTCTTGGTCTTCCTGGTAATCCTTACTTGGTGATATCTCGAGAATCCATCTCAGTAAAGGAATAGACCTCACACCCAAGAACTCCTTCCAAAATATCTTCAATAAAGGGGGTGGGAAAAGGATCTACGATGAAAACAGGCGTTCAATTCCTCTCAATCCATGCATATCCTTATCCGCCCATCCTTCTTTATGCTAATCACCATTGGACTGATCCATTCGATTCCTCCATAGCCTACAATGATATCGGATGCTATCATCTTTTCTAGTTCTTCTTTAACCCTTACGCGCATGTTGGGATTCATTATGTAAGGCCTCATCCGATCAAGTGCGCACCATATTTCAACTTTATCCTCATTTCCCCTAATGAATGGTGGATTCCTTTCAACTCTGGTCTCCACACGGGAATAAATCCTATAATTCACACAAGAGATTGATGATCTTTAATACTTCCGTGTCTAACTAGTACTCCCCAATGATAGTTTCCTTAGGCTCCTCTTTTGAGCTGATGTTAACTTTCTTGGTTTTGAGTGGTTCATGATACGTGCATGCACATGCATCCGCACTATCAACTACTTCACACACTCCAACCGAATGGTCAAAATTCAAGCTCTCCACCTCCTCTCCATCAACAACATATACCATCTTTCCTTTCTCCTTTTTCAGCACATGCACACTCGAATTGTATGTCTTCTGGTTCCTCCTCTTCAAACCGTGCTTCTAAGCTAGGTCCACCAAGTAAGTTTACTAATCTATCTTCCACCATGGCGCAATCCCCCAGGGTGAGGTGCTTGATAGTCTGCAACACCTCATCAACTAGTTGCTTGGTACTTCGGTACTCGAATGTGTGAATCAAGTTAGCCACTAATTCCTACCAACTTCCATTTGGCGGCGTGTTTCAGAATGGATGTACCAAGCACACACACATCCTTGTAGCGTTGAATACAACTTGTGCACCCAAAGGGAGGGTGGTAAAGCTTCCGCACCCTCTCCCTAGACTCTCTCACATGCCTGGATGTGGGAAGAGGTGGGTCCATTGCCATTGTAATCCTTGATAGTGGTGGGTATGTTACTTTTCAAGAATCAGACAGTGAGCATAATTCTAACTTCGCACCACTCCAATAAGTTTTCACTATGCACGGCCCACCACCTTGTTGTTGTGCCTATCAAAACATAACCTAGCATACTTCATCGCTCATCCTCCCTCCATTGAGCTTCCATTTCCCTCAAAAATACCTTAGGGTATGCATCCCTGAATACTTGGTTATTGCCTTTCCTCCTGTGCGCCGAACTATACATGTCGCTTTTACTTGGTTTCTGATCCTTTCATATGTCACCCAATCAATTCATAAGTCCTATGCGCCCAATTAT
The DNA here is from genome assembly GCA_018340775.1 of Taxus wallichiana var. yunnanensis. NCBI lineage: Eukaryota > Viridiplantae > Streptophyta > Pinopsida > Cupressales > Taxaceae > Taxus > Taxus wallichiana. Next base: position 678,841,400 of record CM031239.1, read on the forward strand.
CGCAGCTATACTTGGTAGTATCAGCGATAGATTGAGCATCACCAAACTAGATGACTCCTTATGTGGGGTGGAGGTCTCTAGATCTCTTATGGAGCGCACATATATTCTTTCCAGGACCTCCTCTCCAAGGGGTTCAAGTATATGGGGTGGACTTTCCATCAACCAATGGTATAACTATCCTTTCTTCCTTGTTTTCAAATCTTATGTACCCCTTGTTAAACCAAAGGTCTACATTATTCTTATAACACCATGGGCACCCAAGTAGAGCTGGGAAATTATCTTCCTCGGCAAGCGCCAAGAATTCAAAATCTCTAGTGAACCTAGTCCCTTGAATGGTAATGGTCACATCCTTCAAGACACTTATGGGCATTGCCTTTGTCTTATTTTCCATATACAACACATTTGAAGATGGCTGTAATGCAGGTCTTCCCATTTGATGCCAGGCATCTAGAGTGAGAACATTAACCTCCGCACCTATGTCAATGAGGATGTTGCTAAGCAACCATCCATCCACTACTGTGTTCAAGGTAATCTCTTTGTCATAATCAAGGTTGTGAGGTGGGAGGTTCACATGCAGGATCTACCTTTGTGTTCTCCCCCAGTGTGGCACCTTTTCTCTCAACCATGCCCCTAGCAGGGGAATAATATTCTCCTACCTCAGTAGTTTACACACCTCCTTAACCTCATCCAAGTCATCCCTTGGTGCTTCTACTAGTCTCCTTTGCTCATCTTTTCTAGTCTACTCTTTTAAGCATTGGATCTCCCCTTGTAAGCTTTGAATTACGTCCATGGTTTCTTGGTATACTTCTTTCTGGTGAGCTAGGTTTGGATACTTCTCATGTACTACTTCTTCTCTCAAAACCAGAGGTCTCTACCTAGGCGCTTCCCTTACACACGTAGATTCCACCCTTGTTGTTACCATAACAGGATCTAGTTCTGATTCACGTATTACTCGTGGAAGCCATTACGCATCGCCTTCTTAATACTCACCATGGCAGCGCCCTTATCCTTCCGTATTTCGCTGAATCATATGTTCATATAACTCTGGGCACTCTTCATACTTATATTTTTTTCCACACCAGGAGCATTGTAGAAGATTTGGACATTCACGCTTATAATGGTCTATGGCTCCACAATTAAAGCATGTTCCATGCGGGAACTCACTTCTTCCTCTGTGGTTACCATGACCACGAAATCCTCCATGAAACCTCTCTTCGCATGCATCTCCATCCTGTGTTCTCCATACCCATGGTCATCTCCTTTAGAACTGCTAGCAATGCCGATCTAGCACACCAATATCAATTGCCTCATGAATCTCGGTCAATCAATATATAATCATTGGTGTCATGTGTGGTTGAGGTACATATCTTGCAATAACAAGATAAATTTTTATAGATCGCGTGCTGCAATAGGGGGTACCTACTTTCATCATGGTCCTCATGACATATTTCATAGTTTACTACTACTGCACGTACCACCTTCCGAGCACATACCCCACCATTATACTTTCTATGCCCTTCTACATTACAATCCATACACCACATCCCTCCGCGAATCTCTAGAACTATGTTGGTAGATAATTTCTCCAATTTTTTAGCCATGGCAGCAATCTGAGCCTCTGAAATGGGCTAACACTAGTGTCAACACTACCAACTACCTCAGCATGTAAAGTAGCTTCCAACGCTTCACGCAGGTCCATGAATGTTTTATGAGATAAATCCCTCCTAAAGGGTGTGATCAACCCTCCAACAAACCATTGAGCATGTTGTGAAGGGTGGATATCATAAGATAGTTTAGATAGAAGAGTTTTAAAACACGCATCATATTCCCGCATGCTCTCTGCCATGCCCTACTGGATTTCTTTGAGAGAGTTGATGCTCTTTTGTTCAAACTTAGGTATGTGGAATTCTACCAGTTTGCATTTCTCAATGTGGTATAATCCACAATAGTCTGATGAGGGTCATAATTTCTATACCAACTATGTGCATGTCCTTGCAAGGTCATCGAAAATTGACTGGACTTTCGATCCTGGGTTGTGATTCCCTTCGTGCACCATAGCATCTCACACTTATGCACATGCTCAGTGAGCATCTTCTATCCCACAATAATCTGGTAAGTGTAGAGAAATCTTGAAAAAGACTTGTGGAGGTGGTTGAGTACCTTGTCCTCCCGATCCAGTCCCTTGGTTTCCTTCGGTGTTTCCTCCTCCATCGGATCCACTAGATCCTGAGCCACCAGCTCCACCACTTCCACCTCCAGATCCTCCTGTGTTAGGTATAGGGCCTGTGTTTGTCATGCCAAATGCTCCGTTATCCCACTGAATTATGCACTAACAGTTTGTGAACTAGTACCACTCCCAGTCATATTTCCTCCACCACTTCCTAGCGTGCTTCCAAAACCAACTGTGTATGTGCCTTGCCCAAACATTCCACCAAATACTGGAATAGTGTGTGAAGCCATAGAAGTCCCAAATGTGAAGTTGTACCTCCTAGGCCGACCGGTTACTTCTACTGCTATCAAATGGATCAACTATACTTCTACCTCATTTGAACAAACCAAATGCCAAGGTTTTGTCATTAGGTGGGGTTAGATACACGCCAACAACTCTTCTTTCTCTACATGAAGAACTCTCATCAGAAGCCACAAGGTTTTCTCTCTCGCACTTACCAAGATGGGGTACCACAGATTGTTCGGGTTCCACATCCTTTGTGTGAACCTCAACTCCTTTCCACCATGTCTGGCTCCATAACCCACTTGTAATCCCGTGTTGTCTATCGATCTCCTTTTCACGCACTTCATTATACTTGAGTCATATTTCCTCCCTTTCTTTTGTTCAATCATCAGATCAACCATCTTTCCCAACCTGGCTTCCTCGCCTAGCGCTCAAGGTGGTTTAGCTAGCCATAGGAAATGCCTCTAAACCCATGGTTACCATCAGGATTTTGATCGTAAGGGGAATGACACATAGAAATGATCCCTTGGGCTCTTGCAAGAACTCAAACTCAACAATTTCTAGACAGGAATACATGGAAATGGCATATTCCAGAGTGTAACTAGTCAATAATCCCTTCCACCAATAATCTATAGCATGGGTCCACGTTAGATCAGCATCTTGCAAGTTCGATATGTTTCTTAGGTCCAAGGGTGTGACTTATAATACCACCCCGATCTAAATGTATAAGCGAGAGCCATTCGAATAACTCTCTTGGGAAACAACATTAGAGGGTTTCATACAACTCATGATAAAGAGTGTCCTCCACCCATCTTCGTCTATTAAACCCGAGTCCAAGTATTGAATCTTTGGGTGAATTTGTTCTCCATGCTTTTAAACCAGTCTTCAAAACCTTCAAGTGTTAAGCACTCCACCATCACTTTTTGCACGATCATGATATATGCCATGTTCCACTACAACTTCTGAAAGAGGTCCCGGAAATGGAACCAAAATGTAGTCATTTTTACACCCACCAAGAACAAGGTAACCTCATGCATGCCGACCTATCACCCAGTGGGTGTTGGGCACTCACCCGAGGTGCGTGAGAGGGAGCCGAGTCTCTCTTTCATGTGAGTCTAGTGGAAGGAATAGTTCATGATTCTGACTTAGTGATTTAATAGACATGAAGAAGCTATAGAGCTCAGGACAGCTTCTACACTCCTTCAGTCATAATAGAAACAAAGTGCGCAGTAGAAATAACATAACCAAGAAGTTGTAAATCCACAAATATACTTAACCATTCAAGTAAGGTCCATGATTATACAAGATCAAAAGCAAAGTAAAAACATGCAGATAGTACAGAAAGAGATCTTAATGTAAACATGATGGTAACCTTATCATATTCATTCATAGTCTTGCTACAAAGTATCATAGAGAGGCAAACCATAGTCATGCACCATATCTGGATCCATACATGTATTCTCACAAAATAAAATTTACATTCCCATTTCCCAATTACATCCCATAGTTCTCATAGGTATTTGCAGAGCTATTTTGTCTTTTTTTTCTCTCTCTACTCTTTGCCAAGGGTGCATGTATAAATAGGCATCTGAGCTCTAACAAACTCCTCTCCAGCCTCAGATCTAGCCCCAAGTGTCAAGGTGTGGGTCACCCCGGGCGCATGCCTCTCCATGTCATGATTGTCTTTTATATCTTCCTATCGCAAGGTATATTCCTTCCAGGACACCCTGTCACCAAGCTAGAACCTTATCCAAATGGAACACATTCTTCATGTGTCCTACCCAAAAGGCCAAAAACAGCTAAGTCTTGAATTTTTCTTCATGTGGCATGCACCGTTGGTTCTCCAAGAAGCCTTTTGAATACTTCCTTACGCACCTTCACTTTCATGCTTCCTCGACCATGCGCGCCTATGCGCCTTAATATTTGGGAGCTATAATAGGGGCCCAACACAACTTCTTTCTTGGTTTCCATTTCTACCTTTCAATCCTTTGTAAATACTTGCCTCTTGAATCCTTCAATATGCAAGTCAAACCATACCTCGATTCAAGTGTCCCTAGGTGAAATCACATGCCCTCGCTCCTCTCTACCACCTTTCTTCACTCAAACTCTTCACCACCAAGGACATAAGCTCTTTTTGTGCACAGATCTATTTTTCATGACCTGCTACACACCTTTCATGCCTTAATTTGATCACTCAAAGCCTCTTCGCACTTAGATCTTTTTCAAATACTCTTAATTGGAATGGTAAAAATGAAGTCACATTCCATCCTTATATAGATTTTTAAATTTTTTTGATGCATTCATTGCTCCTTCACCTACCCAATTTCCTCTCATTTATTGACCAAATTTTTTTCTTTAGTGTTCCTTCCTACCCTCTGGTCACGAGTAATCCAAAGATGCTTCCTAGCGCCTAATTACCTTATCACCGCACCTTCCATTGGTAGTTGTTATGGCCTCTCGCTTACCTCACGTTATATTTTCCCTTAATTCATCTCCATATTTGGTCACTTTTTAGAATAAATTCTTTGACTTAAAGAGCACTGTAGAAACTTATTCCTTTTACCTTTCAATTCCAACAATTTTGTACGTAGATATCGACAACTACCCCACATTAAAAATATGTGTCTTATGCGCATAAACATACTTCATATAGTAATTAGCTTTAGGTGTGCAAGTGTGATTATTACATAAGAACAATAACTAAATTGAAAAAGCATAGTGACTAGGAAGGAAATACATTAAGGAAATACAGAATTGAAAACCTAATCTAAATGGAAATAATGCCATATTCTAAAAACCAAGAAAATTTGTTTATAGTAGGGCTTCAACCTACTCTGTTGAAGTAACTGGGTAGTCATGTTCCATCAAGTGCTTTTGACTGGAAAGTGCCTATTTCAAGGATGTAAGTGATAACATACAGCCCAACCAATGTACCTTAAGTTTTCTTAGATGGTGCGAACTTAGAGTCATAAAGAAGCACCATTTGTCCAATCTAAAACTTCTTTTCCCTTATGTTTATGTCATGCCATTCTTTCTACGGCCTTTTCTTACTTCGACTCCAACGTGCTATGGCTCATCACTCACCCAAACTTAATTATTTTGTCAATCCATTCTTCTAAATCTTTCTCATCAGCTAGACCTCCAACACACGCAATAAGCAAAGAGGGTAACATAAATTCCATAGGAAGAACGGCTTCGCACTAAACACTAATCGAAATGGTGTGGCCTTGTTCAATCTCTTATAAGTTGTTATATATGCCCAAAGAACAAGAAATTTTTTCATCCCAATCCTTTCTTCCAATATCACAAATTTTTGTCAATGTCTATCTTAGAATATTGTTGAAAGCTTCAACAGTTCCATTTGTCTCGAGGATGCTAAGGTGTAGTCTTATGGTGTGCAATCATGAACTCATCTAATAGAATTCCCGATTGTCTCATTAATAAAATGTGTGCCCCTATCATTGGTCAAACTTAAAGGACATTCATACCTTGTAATACTATTTTCACATAGAAATCAAGCTATTGTAGCCAATGTACGAGTCCTTTGTAGGTGTTATTTCTCCCCACCTTGTCGATAGTCTGCAAAAGTTATGATGTAGCGTGATCTAGTTTTGTGCATACTGGTGAAATAGGACCCACAAAATCTATAGCCCATTTCTCAAATGGTTCTGATTTAGTAATAGGTCTCAGAGGCATTTCATCTCGATTGACTTATTTTTACAAGACATTGTCAATGATCACATGCCTTACAAAATTCCTTACAATCTTTATAGAGGGTCTCCCACCATAATCTAGTGATTAGAATCTTGCACATTGTGGCATCACCAAAGATAGTGGCCACCTACATTACCACCACGATATTCTTCCATAATATTCATGTGCTCATGTTCCAATACATAATGGCACAATACCTCATCTCAGCCCAATTTGTAAAAGTCACCACTAATTAACATATAAGGTGCAAATAGCGTATATCAAGTTGTTTATTCTCCAAATATTTCATTCCTTCAGTGCTATCCATGTTTGTATAAACACAACAATTTCCTCTAATTCGATGGCATGTGTTGTAACCTATATAATTGTGCATCGGCATGGTATCCTTAATTGCATGTGCTTCTCTGCTGACTATATTCTTGATAGATGGTCTAGTCTAGAATTATTTTTTCCTAGTTTTACCACAACTGTAAAATCAAATTCTTAAAATAAGAGCACCCATCAACATATGCACCCTTTTAAAATATGTTTATTTACCAAATACTTCAATGCCATGTGATCTCGTATACAAGAAAATGGTGTAGCTAGTAGGTTCTAGCAGAATTTATGAAGCGCATAAATCATTGACAAAGCTTCATGCTCTGTAGTTATGTAATTCTGTTCTACATGAGTCATCTTTCTACTAGCAAAACAGATAGGATGATCTACAATACCTTCTCTAGGTTGATCCAAAACCATGCCAATGGCCATGCTAGATGTGTCAACATGTACATGAAATGGTGTGTCCCCAAGAAAAACACGAATAGGCATGGTAGAAAGTTTTCCTTTAATGTCTCGAATGTACGTTATCGCTATTCTCCTAGTAGAACATACATTTCCCTTTTAGTAACTCTTCTAATGGTCTGGAAACTTTGGCATAGCCTTTGAGAAAATTTCTGTAATATCCTATATGACCCAAAAATCCATGCACCTCAATTTGACTGGTAGGATCCCTTAGGCGTATAATGACTACAACATCGTTGGATCAACCAACAAACCCTCCTCGCAAATTATGTGTCCTAAAAGTATCCCAAATGGTGTAGCAAATATAAACTTCTTGATGTTCAAAGAGATACTCAACTATATACATCATTTAAACATCAAGTTTAAATTGTCACAGTGATCCTTAACTAATCCATACATCATCCAATCATCTAAATATACCTGTAAGAAGTTGTGAATAAATTCCTTGAATGCTTGGAAAACTATGTGTGAAAATACAGGAGCCACATTTTTCAGACCGAATGGAATTATAGTATAAGTGAAGCTACCCCATTTAGTAGTAAAATAGTCTTTTCTTGATCCTCTTGGGCAATCCGAACTCGTGATACCCAAAGAACCCATCTCAGTAAACGAATAGATTTCACACCCCCTGCAACTCCTTCTAGTATTTCCTCATTGAATGGTGTAGGAAATGGATCGCTTACACATACATCATTCAGCTCCTTGTATTCCATACATATCCTAATCCTTCCATCCTTCTTGATACTGATTACCATTAGACTAACCCATTTTGACTCATCAAGGGGTTTGATAATCCCAGACTTCAACATGTTATCAATCTCTTCTTTGACCTTTTCACACAAATTGGGGTTCATTTTGTAAGGTCTCTTTCTAACTGGGCATGCTCCTCTTTAATATTTATCTTCATCTCCCCTAATGATTCATGCACGCCTTTAAGTTCATGGTACCCCCTAGGAAATAAGTCCTGGTAATCCCTTAGTAACTCTATGATTTTTTCCACTTCAAAGTCTAACCAATAGTCTCTAATTATGGCTTCCTTAGGCTTAGTATCTATTCCAATATTCACCCACTTTGTCTTCTTCATCAGTTCATGATAGGCATGCATGATCTTATCCGCACTATCTAATGCCACACACCCCTATTCAATGGTTTAAATCCAAATTATCTACTTCTTTTTCATCCACTAAGTAGACCATTTTCCTTTCTCTCTCTCAAGGCAAGCGTTCAAGTAATGTTGCATCAACCTCTAGTTCTTCATCAAGATGCGCTCTTGATTCTTATTTATCTAATAACTCCCAAGGAGTTCTTTAGCCTCGCACTATCCCCCATAGCTAAGTTATTGATAACTTTCAACGCTTCTTCTACCGGAGGCTTTGAAGAGAAGAAGTCAAATTTCTGGGCCATTCCCGCAATTAAATTCTACCAATTTCAGTTTTCTATAAAGTTCTACATATACATACTAAGCACTCACGCAACCTTGTAAAGTGGAATAAAATAGGTGCACCCATAGTGAAGGTAGTAAAGCTTTTTCCTTCGTCCATATTATCTCACACTTTTGAATGTGGTGCTGAATAGGTTGATTACCATGATAAGTACATATTTGAGTAGGTGCATTTCTCCTAAAGAACCTAGTAGTAAGATCAATCCAAATTTCATTCCATCCAACAAGATTATCCCTGTGGACCACCCAACAACATGTTGTTGTCCCATGTAGTGTATATGCTAGCATATTTCTTCTTTCTAATGGGTCTATCAAAATTTCTTCCATGGCATGCATGAATACCATGGGATCCCCTTCTCCCGTATAACAAGGTACCAAGTTTTTACCTATCCTTCGACATAATGCTATTTTTTTCCTCAAGGTAATATACTCTTTACTTCCCACCCTACCAACTCATAAGTGTTGTGAGCCCAATTATCACGAGAAACACTTGTAGTATCGCTTAATAGACTGTGTGTATCCTCCCACCGAATTAGTCCTTCTTTGGTTGGTTCATTCATCTCCTGATCTTGGATGACACGTACATAAATCCTATTCAGATCTTCTTCACTTAAGGGATCAACATAGGTGTGGAATTTCCATATGTTAAAGGGATAATAAATCTTTCCTCTTTGTTTTAGAGACTGATATATCCTTTTTGAATCGAAGATTGGCATTATTTGCATAACACCAAAGACACCCCAATAGAGATGGGAAGTTATTTGACTGCTTAGTGCTAAAGTCTCCAAAGTGAACTTGGCTCCTTGTATGGTAATGGATACATCCTTAAAACCCTGATGGGAGGGGCCTTAGTTCGATTAGCCCTAAATAATACATTAGAGGATGGCTATAATGGGGTTCTTTCCATTTGTACCATGCGTCCAAGGTAAGAACATTGACTTTCGTGCCTATATCAATCACTATATTACTCAATAGCCACCCATTAACAACAACATTTAGAGTGATTTCTCTTGTCATAATCTAGGCTATGAGGGGGAAGATTCGTATGCAAGATCTATCATCCAGCCTCGGCACTCATGCACGAGTGTTTCCTTTTAACCAACTCCCTAACAATAAAATGATGTTTTTTGGTGCAACATTTTACACACTTCCCTCAAGTCATCTATATCAGCTTTGACTATCTTTAATGCTTTCTATTGATTCTTTAAGTATCAGATCTCACCCTAAATATTCCTTAGAACTCCCATCGCTTCCCTCGATAAAATTCCTTTTGATAGGTAGGATCTGGTACTGCATGAAGAACTTCTTCTTCAATGATGGTAGGTTTCTACTACAATGCTTCCCAAGCATGTGCCACCTCAAAGATGGGTCATGATATTCACTTCAGAAGGCCTCAAATTCTACTTCCATCTTAGGCATCCATTAATTTTCCACACGCATTGTATCCTCACCATCCTCGCAACTTTTTTCCTATTTATATTGCTTACTCGTATGCTGATATAAGTCTTGGCATTCCTCATAGCTATGGTTCTTTCCATAGAAATAACATGTAATATCATGGGGACACTCGTGCCTATAGTGGTAAGGAGATCCGCATGTATAACATATTCCGTAATGGAACTCACTCCTTCCACCACCACAACCTCATCCTCCAAATCCACCATGGTATCTTCGGCTTCTACCACGACCTCCTTCAAACTACCCTTCATTCTCGATCATAGCACGATGATTGTGATCCCGGTTCTCGATGCTCATTCTGCCCTCATCTCGAAAATCTTTCCTATTGAAACCAATATCTATAAAGATCATGGATCTATCTAATCGCTAGAATTTTTCTCGTGTCATGAGTCGTGGACCTGCAGATTTTATAGTAGCTTGAAATGTTCTTCCTTATCGTGTGTTGTAATAATGGGCAAGCTAGCATCATGGTTTAAATGACATATTTCACAATCCATCAAGAATGAGCATACTATTCTATGAGGACAACTATCCTTTGTGTGACCTTCTACTTCACAATCTATGCACCAAATCCCTATGCGTGTCTCATGTGCTGAATTTGCTGATAGTTTCTCCAACTATTTTTCCATAGCTATTATTTTTGCTTCTAAAAATGGGCTCACCCCAGTATCTATGCTTCCAACTACCTCAGCACATAAGGCTTCTTCAAGTGCTTCATGCAGATCAGTGTATGTCTTATGTGATAATGCCCTCCTAAAAGGGGTAATCAAGCCCCCAACGAACCATCAGGCATGATGGTTGTGGTATGTCATAAGAAATCTTTGATAACAACATTTTAAACCATGAATCGACTCTAACACTTTTAGTAGTTCCTCGCTTAATATCCTGAGTGCACTTATACTCAATCGCTCAAACTTAGGGATATGAAACTCTTTAAGGAATGTATCCTTTAGAGCTATATAATCTATGAGAGTCTCGATCAGTGGTAAAACTTTTTGTACCAGCTATGTGTGTACCCTTATAACGTAGTAGAAAATTGGCTTGCCCTACACTCAAAATTCATGATTCCTTTTGCACGCCACAATATTTCACACATATGCACATGTTCAGCAACATCTTCTATGCCCCTATACTCTAGAAGATGAAGAGACATTTCCATGTAAATATTTTAGGTTGATGAAGACCTTTCCCACCGATCTAGAACCTCTTATGTTTCCCTACCTCTGTAACCTCCAAATCTACCTAAACTAGAGAAACCTATGCCTACTAATCCTAAACCTATACTGGGGTCGAACCGTAAGATGTACTTTCATGTGTCCCAACAAGAGAGAATTGAACTTTATCTCCGACATTCTGCAAGCATTAATACTCCTAGAAGTTAATCCAAAACTCGGCATGCTTGTATTCTAAGTTGATGATACACCCAAAAGGTACTCCCATATAACAACAAAGCCATTTTTTCTTCCATCATTGTGTTTCTTATAAGAATCACTCCTACTCTCCCACCGCCAACTAGCTTGTCATTGACTGCTTATTATACTAGATATTGAAAAACCAAACACAAGGGAAAGGTTACCATGTGGATTTAGATGCACGCCACAGCCTTAGAAGTCTTTGTTGGCATGCTTTTTCATAAGGCCGAGGAAGGATCCCTATTATGCTTTCTAAGATGGGGATTTCCGATGCTCGCTCCATGTCTTCTATGTGAGCTTCAAATCCTTCATGATCCATCTCTCTCCTTAACTCCATACTTTATGAAATGTTAGGATGTTTCTCTATCTCCCTCTCACATGCCTCATTATACTTAAGTCACCTTTCCTCTCTTTACCTTTCTGATGCTAGGTCTTCCATCTTTCACCAAACCTTATCCTACCCCCACATGTGGTGAGGTGTAGTTAGCCATCGGTTTGCTCTCCAGATTCAAAGTTACCATCAAGATCTTGATCACCAGTGGAATGCCTTGTAGGTAGGCTCCCCTTAGATATCGTAAAATTGGAATTCAGCTACCTCTAGACATGAATAAGTGGAAATTGAGTATTCCAAGATATAACTATTCAAGACACCATAGAACCATGTATCCACATCTGGAGTCCAAATTACATTAGTATCATAAAGGGTGTGGAATTATTCCTACGCCTGCATAGTGTGTGATACCTCCAATTCTACTTAGATGCATAAGTAATTAGTCACTCATATAATTCTACCGGAAAGATAGCGAGAAATCTCTCATATAAATTGTCATACATATTCTCTTCCACCCAAGTGCATGCATTAAACAAAGATCCATTGCTGAACTTGCATGTGTATTCTTCCTCCAAATTGTCTATCCACTCCTCAACACTTGTTAGAGTTAACTAGTACGTCTTAATCGTGAACCATCCACAAAACAACTAAAAAAAGGTCTGCAATTGAACCAATGATGCAGCCTAGAATTCAGTGAATATAAGCCCAATAAAACCCTCGATGCAAAGATAGAATTTACTGTATAACACCCTAGACGTGCATAGCACATCACTCACCTAGACCGAGCACTCACCCAAAGCACGCAAAGGTTCCGGGTCCTCTTTAGGGTTGTTATAGCAGGATGTTAGCGTGATGAAGGAAGAAACATATAGATCCATAACTAATCCATCATTCTACAATGCATGCCATATTTAGATCTATGAAAGAACAAGCTTAAACAATAATCATGATTGAATCAAGAACATGCACTACTCAATTACACATAGGAATGACACTTAGATTCAGCCAATAACTTCCATCTATTAATAAACACAAAAGCTCCTTACAATAATGGCATTCTATACTGATGCACGCATGGATCTGATACAAGTAATCCAATCATATACACATATCTCTTTATGCTTACCTCTTACGCTCTGCATATACCTATATATCTCTCTTATATCTATATATATTTTCTACTATGTGCTTCACATCATATATATAGGGTGGGGACTTTGCCTTCACCACTTATCTATTCCAAAAATAGGTCAGATGCTATTAATAGCCACACATGGAAGTGTATTATCTTTAGACCTCTTACAGCTAACTAAAGTGACAATATTATTCTTAGCTCATCTCCATGCAAAATGATTTGATCTCGATCCTCTAAAGATAAACAATATGTGGCACACATGGTCTCTAGATTATTGGTGTGTTCCACACGCCATCTTCTAAGAATAGGTCTTTATGCTCAAAATCGGCTAAATCTTGAATGTTGAACTTCTGATCCATGCGTGCATTCTTCCTATCCATTTGCACCCTTAAACCTGGCCTTGTTTTCCCGCACGAACTTCTTGTGTGAGTTCTATCAAGTGTTCTCTGATCAACATTACCCCACACTAATCTCATTGTCACCCCGACAATGGTTATCTCCAAAAATTGAAGTAAAGAATAGAAGAATGGAAAGAATAAGAATGAAAGAATGTAGATGAATAAAGAAGTTTTATGAGGTAGCCTCCTCTGTATTAGTTTGAAGTATCAACTCTAGATACTCCTCCTTTATTTCGGCCTCCAAGGCCTACCATTCAAGTGAGTGCTTGTTCTACTTTTTTTGGAATTTCCATAGAAATGGACTCCAATTCATCCCTCATAATCTCCCCTTTTTCATTTTGCAGAACCAACACAACGTTGGACATTGAGGTCATTCTTCCTTCTATAAGATCCATCTTCTATGTAATGAGCTTCCCAAGCTCTTCCATTTGAGTCTTGTGCAGCTCTTATGCTACTACCAAGGCCTCATGCTTCTGCTTAACCATTGACAATATTTATACGTGGACCAATGCTTATTCCTTCACTACTGACCTCATTGTTTTCTTCTAGGGTCTTTATGTTGATAAGTGCCTCTAGAGCTATGCAGATGTTCAAATCCTAGTCTTCTTTCTTCAATACTTCTTATAGCACTTACAACAGCCCTTCATAGGATGCAATCATTTGCATCACTAAATTTTTCTCTCATTCTACCTCTTGTTCTGAATTCCTTGGCACTCGCATGTGCAGATGTTCATCTTCAAGTACCATGTCCACCAAATTTCATACATAATGTATCACGAGGGAAACATCTCGTGGTACCTGGTCTCCAAGTATGGTCTAGCTCTTATGACATTGTCTCCATTCTCCTATGCGATGCTGATAAATACTTCATTCTTCGCTTCTACATTAAGTCCCTCTATTGTGTCATGTGTGCTATCTCTACATCCTTTATCTTTATCTCCTCATGCAACGCTCTTATTTTTGTAACTTTGTCCATGTTTCTTCTAGCAACTTCAAAGAGAAACATTCACCAATGTGTTGTTGACTGCTCATCTCGACATGATAGTAGGATTTCACCGCATATGTCTAGCTTGAGGTTCCTTCTTCATCCGTCTCGACATGCATGACTCTTCACATACATCAAAGTTAGGCTCATCCATGTGGGTATGCATTTACCATGAGAGTTACTTTCTATTGTGAATGGTTACCATATCCCCATCCATTGATTCCCACCAAATAAATTCTTTTTCTCTATAGTGTTAAAAATGTGCACGGATGATTTTTCTGGTGTCCTCTACATAGCCCATGATTGGTCCACTGCTCCCCAATCATCCTCTTTTGATCTAGGTCCTTGGAAATTATAACTTCAAGGTTAGAGCCCGTCCCATTACACATTGAATAGTCACATGCATGGATTTAGAGGTTTCTTTCTCTCTTTCTTCACCATCTTTCATCTCTTAATATTTTTGCTCTTCCTCATTTTGTGGCACATCTTCTTCTTAGAGTGGGGTAGGAGATGCACACTTTCTCTCCCGATTCCTCCGCTTCTTCATCTAACTTCAAATTTCTTCTCCTCTTTGGTTTAGTGGTCTCCTTGTGTGGCAGAGATACGAGGTGATTTTCTTACCATTTGTGGGTTCCACTTTGAGTCCTTGTATCCGAATATTTTCTTAAATTGTGATCCCCTACTCAACCTCAGATCTTCCTCTTCCTATTGTCCTGAGATGGAGTGCTCATGCCCTCTGACGAATCTTATCTATCATACGATATGGTTTCTTCTTCTTCGCACTCCAAGCCTCCACTATCTTCACACTCCTCTTCTTCATCCTCTACTCCAACAGCTTTTGTCATGGGCCTCTACGCCAATATTTTTTCCATTGTGTGCTTAACCTTTGGTGGCCCTGGGAGTGTGAATTCATTCTCCACATACTTATTGTTCTCCATCTTGGGCTTTAGCTGAAGATACACTAATGCTTCCCTATATCTACTACAGCCAAACTTATTGGCTTGATATTCAACACCTCCGAAATGAGCCTCTTGATATAGGCACTTCTTCCTAGATACACATACTTTTTCCTCAACATGTGGTAGTCGCATTCTACCTTATCTGCATTGAATACTAGTTGGTGTGTGTCTATGAATCTATGAACAAATGCTTAGAAATACCTTGCAATGAATGCGTAAGGAAATTTACACCAAGGGCTCCAAACTCCATCTCTCATTGGGAAGCACGCAATGTAGAAATGCTGATATATAACAAATTGGACTTGTTTCCCCACTATTGATGGTAGGTCCTTCGAGATGCACCACTCTTCTCCAAATTCCACACGGATCCTATCGTACCATTTCTCCACCCTTTTCTTGACATCATCTATCATGGACCCTTTACATAGGTACTTGTTGAACCTTTCAGCTGGTGACTTATTCTAAATGGGGTATTCCCATACCTTTTCCTTAGGCCCTAGTACTCCAATTTCCATGAATACTGTGATAGTGATAATAGCATCCCAAAATCTGATCTTCCTCCTATACATGCTTCCTGACTATTTTCTCTGCAATTTAGCCTGTAATATCAGTAGACTACTCCTTCGAAATTTTGTGTAACATGTAACCACATAGTATTTATCCGTGACCACCGGCTCCTAGTTATTCAACTTCAGTAATAAGGTGTTTTCTGTTGCTTACACAACTGGAAATTTCTTCAACTTGTCTATATCCATACCATGTAGACCCTTTAGGTACCCCAACTCCTATCTGGTCTTTAAGATCATGGCTTTATCTATGAGATCATTCTTTATATCTTCTCATATGGCCTTCAAACCTGTCACCATTGAGATAAGTGTGGATGAGATTCTAACTCTGCGTCCTGCAAAGTAGAAGAAGTCCTCATGCACTCTACTCATGAGCCACTAGTACAAGGGCTCATACTTCCCAAAATATGGAAGCTCATATAATTGGTAGACCCCAATTCTCTTTAGAAGCTTCTCACCTACATCATCATAAATTGGCATGTCATCTGCCATACATTTGTTCATCCTTGTAGTGAGCAAGGAATCAAGATCCTTCTTGTTCTCATGAGGTCCTATGATTGTATTTACTTACTTTTCTCTTTTTGATGGGTGAATCCCATTCCCCTGATCGCGATGATGACTCCTTCTAGATATTACACTTCTAAAAATCACTTTGGGTGCCATCTCTTCCTCCTTAATGACCACCTTCTTCTTTCCTTTTTCTCCTGCTGCTTCCTTCTTGGGTGCCATTTTTACCTTGCAATCGTCTCCTCTTTAACTCTGTAATTTGTGAATCAAACCCTATCTCAATTCAATCGTGCCCTAGGTGGAAACTTTGTGCCTTAACTCCTCTCTTTCACCTTGCTTCACTCAAACCCTTCACCACTGGGGACGAAAGCTTTTTTCACATAGATTTGTTATTCACACTTGGTTTCACACCATTCACACCTTAACCCAATCACTCGGCTCTTCACACTTAGCTATTTCCTCAAATACTCTTAGTCACAATGGTAAAAATGAATTTACATCCCATCCTTATATAATTTTTCAAATTTTTATGCATTTATTGCTCCTTCACCTACCAAATATCCTCTCATTCATTGACCAAATCCATTCATTCGGCATGGTACATCTTCACACCCCAGCTATAACCTTATAGTGTGCCTTCCTAACCTTTGGTCATAGACTTTCTTCAAGATGTTCTCCATTGTGCCTGAGTACCTCATCAATGTACCTTCTCCTAGTAGTTATCATGGCCTCTACTTACCTCATGTTATAATGTCCTTTCATTCATCTCCATCCTTGGTAACTTTTGAGAATCAATCTTCTTTTGACTTAAAGCACACCCATGTAGCAGCTTATTCCTTTCACCTTTCAATTCCCATAGTCTTTTACTTGGATAACTACAACCACCCCATACTAAAAGTATGTGCAGTCCTCTATGCATAAACATTATTCACATAGTAATTAACTTCATGTGCACAAACATGCTTATTACACAATAACAACAACTAAATTAACAAAGCATAATGAAAATGAAGGAAATACATTAAGAAAATACATAATTGAAAACCTAATCTAAATGGCAATACTATTTTATTACAAACACCAAGAAGACTTATTTATAAGTAGGGCTTCACCTACTCCGTTAAAGTAACTAGGTAGCCATGTTCCATCAAGTGCACTTCTAACTGACAAGCACCCGATTCAAGTATGTAAGTGATGACATACGGCCCCAACCAATGTACTTTGAGCTTTCTGGATGGTGCAAGAACTTTGAGTCATAAAGAAGTACCATTTTCCAACCTCAAACTTCTTATCCTTATGTTTCTATCATGACATGCTTTTTTTCCTAGCTTTTTTCCCGCTTCGACTCCATCGTGCTATGGCTCGTTGCTCATCCAATTGAATCATCTTCTCAATATGCTCTTCTAAAGTGTGTCTCATCAGCTAGACCTCTAGCATGTGCAATGTGCAAAGAAGGTAACATAAATTCTATAGGAGAATGACATTATGTGCCAAACACCAACTGAAATGGTGTGGCTTTGTTCAATCTCTTATAAGTTTTTCTATATGCCCAAAGAATAGCTGAAACTTTATCATCCCAATCCTTTCTTCCAACATCACAATTTTTTTGTCAATGTCTGGCTCAAAATCTTGTTGAAAGCCTCAGTAGTTCCATTTTCCTAAGGGTGGTAAGGTGTAGTCTTATGGTGGGCAACCATAAACTCATCTAATAGGATCCTTATGGTTTCATTTAAAAAGTGTGTACCCCTATCACTTGTCAAACTTAAAGGACATCCATATCTTGTAAGAACATTCTCCCATAGAAACCTAGCTTGAAGCAATCAGCATACAGTCCTTCGTAGTGTTGCTTTTCGCCCACCGTGTGATATAATCTGTGCAAGTAATGATATAGTGCGATCCAGTCCTATGCGTGGGATCGGGGAAAAATAGGTCCTACAAAGTCAATGACCCATTTCTCAAATGGTTTTGCACTGATAATAGGTCTCAATGGCATTTCATCTCTTTGTCTTGGTTTCCTAGTGCCGACAATGGTCACACGCCTTACAATATTTTTTTTACGCCTTCTTTATACAATGTCTCCCACCATAATCCAACAAGTAGGATCTTCTTTCAGCAAAGTCGCATCACCTGCATAATGGCCTCCTGTAATACCACCATGGGATTCTTCCATAATATCCTTGTGCTCATGCTCTAATACACAATGGCGTAATACTTCATCTCTGCCTAACTTGTAGAGGTCACCACTAATTAACATAAATGGTGTCAGCATGTATAACAAGTTGTTTCTTTTCTAATGCCTTCATTCCTTCTAGTGCCACACCAGTCCGTAGAAAGACAACAATGTCTTCTAATTCTAATGGTACGCATTATAACCTATATAACTATGCATCTGGCATGGTTTCTTCAATTGTTTGTGCTTCCTCTCCTGAGTTAATTCTAGACAAGTGGTCTAGTCCAGAGTTACTTTTCCCTGGCTTCACCACAACTGTGAAATCAAACTCTTGAAATAGGAGTACCCATCTACATATACACCCTTGTAAGATGGGTTTGTTCACCAAATACTTCAATGCCATGTGATTTCGTATAAAACAAAAATGGTGTTAGCTAACAATACTGTCAAAATTTGTGCAATGCATAGATCATTGACAAAGCTTCGCACTTGTAGTTGTATAATTATTTTCAAAGCAGGATTCATATTCCTACTAGCAAAGCAAGATAGGATGATCGACAATACCTTCTCCAGGTTGAGCTAATATTGCTCAATGGCCATGCCAAGGCATCCATGTGTATATAAAATGGTTTTTCCCATGAAGGAAAATGCAGATAGGCACGGTAGTAATTTTCTCTTCAATGTTTCAAACGCACTGTTGTTGTGATTCTCCCAAATAGAATGTACCTTTTCCTTTCAAAGTAACTCCTCCAAAGAGGTACATAAATATTTGCATATCCCTTGATGAATTTTCTATAATATCCTGTGTGACCTAAAAATGCACACCTCACTTCGACGGGTAGGCACTTCCAACCCTAAAATGATCGCAACCTTAGCTCGGATCAACCAACAAACCCTCTCTTGTAGATTATATGTCCTAATAGTATTCCAAAAGGTGTAGAGAAATATGCACTTTTGATGTTCAAAGAGATACTCAATTGTCTCGCACTCATTCAAACATTAAGCACATATTTTCACAATGATCTTTCACAAGCCCATATACTATCCAATCATCTAGGTAAACTTGTAAGAAGTTATGAATAAAATATTTGAATGCCTCGAACAACTATCCTCGTGAGAATACAGTAGGCACATTTTTCATCCAAAAGGCATCACATTATAGGAAAAGCTACCCCATTCAAGTAGTAAAAGTTTTCTTTTCTTAATCCTCCGAGAAATCCTAACCCGATGATACCTAGAAAACCCATCTCTGTGAAGGAATATATTCGCACCCGCAACTCCCTCTAGTATTTCCTCAAAATGATATAGGAATGGGATCTCATTACACATATACATTTAGCTCCCTGTAGTCCACACATATTTTGATTCATCCATCCTTCTTGATACTAATCACCATTGGACTAACCCATTTTGACTCATCAAGGGGCTTGATAATTCCAGATTTCAACATTTTATCAATTTCTTCTTTTACCTTTTCACACAAATTAGGATTCATTTTGTAAGGTCTCTTTCTCACTGGATACACCTTCCTTAAGTTTTATCTTCATTTCCCCAAGTGATTCATGCACACCTTTAAGTTCATGATACCCTCGAGGGAATAAGTCCTGATAATCCCGTAGTAACTCAATAATCTTTTCCACCTCCGATTTTGACTAGTACTCTCCAATTATGGCCTCCTTAGGCTCATCCTCGATCCTATATTGACATTATTTGTCTTCATTGGTTCATGGTATGCACACATATCCTTACTTGCACTATCCAAGACCTTGTGTGCCCCTATGAATGGTCAATATCTAGGTTTTCAAATTCCTCATCATCCACGATGTAAACCATATTTCCTTTTTCTTTCTCAAAGAAAGCACATTCAAGCAATATGGATTCTTCTCCTTCTTCAAAAATGCACACTGATTCTGTCTCACCAAATAATTCATGTATGAGTTCCTCCACCTTTGCACTATCTCCCATGGTTAACCACTTGAAAATTTTTAATGCCTCTTCTATTGGAGGTTGGGAAGAAAAGTAGTCAAAGGTCTAGATCATTCCTGTAGTCAAATTTTTCCATTCCCAGTCTCTTGATGTAGTTCTACATATACATACTAAGCACATGCGCATCCTTGTAGAGTAGAGTACAATCTATGCACCTAAAGTGAAGGTGGTAATGCTTCATGTCCCACTATCCAGAGTCTCTCACACTGCGTTGAATGTGATGTTGAATAGTTTGATCACCATTATAAGTGCAGATATGCGTAGGTGCATTGCTCCTTACAAACCTAGTAGATAGGGTGACTCCAATCTCCTCCCATTCTATAATATTATCTCTATGGACTACCCACCAAATGCGTTGTTGTCCCACACAAGGTATACACTAACATATCTCTTCTCTTAATTTCTTTTCCATCCACTATGCTTCCATGGATTTCAAAAATACAGAAGATCTTCTACCCCGTATACCAAGGTATTGTGATACCTATCCGTTGAATGTAATGAAATCCATTCTTTGTGCATGTAACCACACTTTTACCTTGATACCTACTAGTTCATATGTACCATGAGCATAATTATCACAAGCAATACTCATAGTATCACTAATAGAATGAGAATCCTCCCACTCTAGGATTCTTTCCTTTGATGGCTCATTGACCTCTAGGTCCTGAATAGTGCATACATAGATTTTGTTTAAGTCCTCCTCACTTAGAAGCTCAACATATGGTGTAGATGTCCCATCTATCAAAGGTATTAAAACCCTTTCCTCCTTGTTCTCAAATATTATATACCCCTTATTAAATCTCAAGTCAGCATTATTTTCATAACACCAAGGGCATCCAATAAAGGCCGGAAAACTATCTCGCTTTGCAAGTGCTAATACCTCAAAATCCCCAAAGTGAATTTGGCCCCTTGTATGGTTATAGATGCATCCTTAAAAACTCCTATGCGAGTGGCCTTAGTCCTATTTTCTATAAAAACACATTAGATGATGGCTGTAATGGAGGTCTCCCATTTGTACCCATGCATCTAAAGTAAGCACATTGACTTCCACACCTATATCAATCAAAATATTGCTCAACAACCATCCATCTACAACAACATTCAGAGTGATCTCTTTATCATAGTCAATGCTATCAGGGGGAATATTTTCATGTAGGATCTGTCCATGTCTTGTCTCAATACTTGCATGTGGAGTGTTCCCTTTCAACCAACTTCCTAATAGTGGAATGATGTTCTCCGCGCAACATTTTACACACTTCTCTTAGATCATCGATATTAGTTTCTACTATCTCTCGATGCTTCTATTCTACTCCTTTAATTATTGTATCTCACCCTAAAGATTCCTTAGACTTCCATGGTATCCTAGTAAATTCCTTTCGATGAGCAGGATCTGGGTACCTTTGCATGTAAAACCTCCTCCTTCGTGATCATAGGCTTCGGTAAAATTCCTGCCTCTTTTGCATGCCACTTCAGACGTGTGGTAATCTTCAAAATTAATGCATTAGGTTCTGGTGCTATCTTGGGCATCCACTGATTTTCCTCCATGTGCTGGATCCTAACCATCCCTACACCTTTGTTTTCCTGCTTATGCTATTTACTGAGATGCTCATATAAGTCCGGGCACTCCTCATAGCTATGATTCTTTCCATAGAAAGAACATGTAACATTCTGGGGACATTCATACCTATAATGATCAGGGGATCCACATGTATAACATTCCATGAGGGAACTCACCTCTTCCTCCACCACGGCCTTGTCCTCCATATCCACCATGATATCCATGTCCTCTTCCATGACCTCCTTCAAAATGCCCCTCATTCCTATCATAGCACGTTTGATTATGATCCCGATCTTAGTGCTCATTCTTACCCTTAGAATTATCTGTTACACTTGTCTATCATACCCCAATGTCTATAACATCATGGATCTGACCAATCAATCGATAAATTTAGTATCATGGGTCGTGGACCAGAAAATTTTACAAAAAAAGATACATTCTTCCTTATTGTGCACTGTAACAAAGGACAGTCACTAGCATCATGATTTAAATAACAGATCTCACATTCTAACAAGTAATGAAATGTATAGATTTCGAGGGAAACTATCCTTGGTGTGACCTTCCACTTCACAATCTATACACCAAATTCCTGAGCGTGTTTCATGGGATGAATTTTCTGATAGCTTCTCTAACTAATTTTCCATAGCTGCAATCTATGCCTCTAAGAATGGACTAATGCTAGTGTCAATGCTCCCAACCTCCTCAAAGATGCAAATCTTCTTCTAGTGCTTTACGCGGATCAATGTATGTCTTATGTGACAATGCTCTTTTAAATGGTGTAATCAATCCTACCAACAAACCATTATGCATGCTGGCTTGCATGAATATCATAAGAAATCTTAGATAGGAGTGTTTTAAAATGGGCATCATACTCATGAACACTCTCGAGTGCCTTGTTTAATATCCTTGAGTGAACTTATACTCTTCTGCTCAAACTCAGTGTGGGATATGGAACTCTTTCAAGAAATCATCCTTCATTTACTTCATGCATAATCCACACAAGTTTGATCAAGGTCAAACTTCCTATACTAGTTGTGTGTGCATCCTCGTAATATAGTAGTAAATTGACTTGCCTTATGATCAAGAATCCATGATCCCTTTCATGTGCCATAATATTTCACACATGCACATGTTCAGTAGCATCTCTATACCTCTATACTTCGGGAGATGAAGAGACATCTCCATATAGATATTTTGTGGTGGTTGATGTGGGCCTTGACCACCGATCCAAAACCTTGTTTCCTCTCCTCGCCTCTAGAACCACCAAATCCACCAGAACTAGAACCACCTATACCTCTTGATCCTCCACCTATAGCTGGAATAGGACCTATAGATGTACTCCCATGTGCTCCAATAGTAGTACTATACTGAACCCCTATAGTCTATGTGAGGTAGTTCCACTTCCAAAGGTGAATCCAACATTCTACATGCTCACATTTTGTGCGGATGATGCACCTAAAAATGTTCCTCCAAATAACATTGAATTCATTTTTCCTGCCATTGATGTACTTGCTCCCTGACTTACTCCTACTCTCCTACTTCCCAAGTTATCTTGTTGGTTACTTCTTACTAGATACGGAAAACCAAGCGCAAGGGCTAGGTCACTAGGTGGATTAAGATGTGTGCCACAACCTAGGTAGTCTTTGTTGGCACACTTTTGTGTGAAGCCAAGGGGGATCTCTGTCATGCTTTCCAAGATGGGGGAGTTCCTGATGCTCTGGCTCCACGTCTTCTACGTGAGCTTCAAATCCTTCACGAGCCATCTCTCTCCTCAACACCATACTTTCTACAATGGAACATTGCTTCTCTATCTCCCTCTTCGCATGCCTCATTATACTTAAGCCACCTTTCCTCTCTCTTCCTTTCTACCGCTAGGTCTTCCATATTTCACCAAACTGTTCCTCCCTCATGCATGGTGAGCTTTAGTTAGCCATCAGTTTAATCTCCAAGTTCAAAGTTACCATCAAGATCTTGATTGCCAGTGGAATACCTTACAAATATGCTCCTCTAGGATATCACAAAAACTAGAATTCAGCTACCTCCAAGAAAGAATACGTCAAAATTGAATATTCCAGAATATAACTATTTAGAACACCATGAAACCATGTATCCACAACACGAGTCTAGATCAGATCAACATCATAAAGGGCCTAAAATTCTTCATGTGTCTAGACAAGTGTGTGATACCTCCAATTCCGCTTAGATGCATAAGCAATCAGCCACTCATATAATTCTACTGGAAAGATGGCAAAAATCTCTCATATAAGCTATCATACATATTTGTTCTACCCAAGTGCATGTGTTAAACTCAGATCCATGCTGAACCATCATGCATATTCTTCCTCTAGATCATGTATCCACTCCTTCAATACTTGCTAGAGTTAACCGATACATCTTCATCATGAACCATCCTGAAAACAACTGAAAAAGAGGTCCCGCAATGGAACCAATGATGCAGCCTAGAATTTACTAGATAACACCCTAGACATGTTGGCACATCACTCACTCACCTTAGATCGAGCGCTCACCAAAGTGCACAAAGGTACCAGGTCCTCTTTAGGTTGTTGTATAGCAAGATGTTAGTGTGATGAAGGAAGAAACATATAGATCCATAACTAATCCATCATTCTACAATGCATGCCATATTTAGATCTATGAAAGAACAAGCTTAAACAATAATCATGATTGAATCAAGAACATGCACTACTCAATTACACATAGGAATGACACTTAGATTCAACCAATATCTTCCATCTATTAATAAACATAGAATCTCCTTACAATAATGGCATTCTATACCGATGCGCACATGGATCTGATACAGTAATCTAGTCATATGCACATATCTCTTTATGCTTACCTCTTACGCTCTGCATATACCTATATATCTCTCTATCTTATATCTATGTATATCTTATACTATGTGCTTCACATCATATATATAGGGTGGGGACTTTCCCTTCACCACTTATCTATTCTAAAATAAGGTTGCATGCTATTAATAGCCACGCGTTGTTTATAGGCATAGCCACACATGCAAGTGTGCTATCTATAGACCTTTTATAGTTAACTGAAGTGACAATCCTATTATTAGCTCATCTCCATGCAAAAACACTTGATTTGATCCTCTAAAGATAGACAATGCATGGCGCGCACGTCTCTGCATCATTGGTGTGTTTCGCACGCCATCTTCTAAAAATAGGTCTTCATGCTCAAAATCGGCTAAGTCCTAAATGTTGAACTTATGATCCGCGTGTATGTTCTTCCTATCCATTTGTGCCCTTAAACCTGGCCTATTTTCCCATGCGGACTTATTGTGTGAGTTCTTTCAAGTGTTCTTTGATCAACACCACTCAACACATACATGGTATTCCATCTTCTTACCATCTAGTGCTCACCCAAAGCGTGCAAAGGTACCAGGTTTGTCTTTAGGGTTGCTTTATTACAAGATGTTAACATGATGAAGAATTAACACATCACTCTATAGAGCATGCCGATCTATATCTAGGGAGAACAAAATTAAGTATTAATCATGATGAGATCAAAAACATACTAGATTCAGAAACACATAGAACTAACACTTAGATTCAGCCAATATCCTCCATTATATTAAATGCAATAATTATACAGAAGCTTCATTACAATTATATAGTATGGTATGCGTAATAAATTTAGTAGCATAATCTCTCTATGTAGGCATATCTCTATCTCTCTATGTTTGCATATTCACCATCATACATGTATATCTATGACACGTATCACTACATATATATAAGGGTGGGGAATTTCCCTTCACTACTTATCTATTCCCAAAATAGGTCGCATGCTATTATTAGCCACGTGCCATTACAAAACTAGCCACACATGCAAGTACGCTAACAATAGACTACTGGTAGTTAATTGATAGTAGTAGATCTATTTCTAACCTATGTCAATGCAAAGTGTGTTGTAGCTAATCCTCCAAAAATAGCCAATGTGACACAGTAATTCTCTAATCAATTTGAGTTTTTGCACACTATCTCCAAAAATAGACCTTCATGAGAGAAAACGGATAAGTCCCAAAAGCTGAAATTCTGCTCCATGTGCATGTTCTCCCTATCCATTTGTGCCTTTGAAGATGACATGCTTTCCCATGCAGACTTCTTGTGTGCTTTCTGTCAAGTGTTCTCTGATCAACAAGTCTCCTCTAAAGATGTCTTTGTATGATCTTTCTAGACTTCGAATCCCACATACGAGCCCTTTCAAGGTTTTACAATCCATTTAAGTTCTACCCAATGACCCCACACCAGTGGCCTCAATTATCACCCCTTACCATGTGGCCTCACTAACCAAATCAGCTCCTCCTTCTACCCCCACAACCACTCCTCACATTGGCGCCATCGAGTTCTCTCGATGACGATATTGTACCTCTCAGCTTAGATGACCCTAATCCCACCCTATTCATTTATGTTTATATCAATAATATACATGTACAACGCTTCATGATTGATGGTGGTGCTAACATTAACATCATCTCCTCCCACGCATATAATCAAATGTGTATTCCTTCTAATTGTATGCATAATAACCCAGTTATGCTGCACTCCTTTAACAATGCCATCACCTCCACCCTTGACACTATTATCCTTCATGTTCATGTAGGCCCTTGCATTTTCCTGAACTATTCTACATCTTAGAGGGGGAATTCTAGTATAACCTATTGCTCGGCAGACCTTGTATTCACATCATGGGTTGTGTCCCTTCAAATTTACACCACTGTAAAATTCAAGCATTAGAGACATAACTACACCATCCCCGCCAACCTATCCTGTTTATGACTGTAACATGTTGTACTAGCCCAACGATATGCTTGTACTAAGAAAGGAATCTTGCCATTACCCCCACTTAAGCTTCATCCACAAGACCATCCACAAATACTTCCGCCACCTCTCCCACACCTATCCTCTGCTTATCCCCTACTGCTTTCCATAACCTCTACAATCGACTCACCTGCTTCCCAATCATTTGGCGAGTCTTTTATCCCCGTTACCCACATATCAACTATTGATCCCTTAGAATGTGTTTTTCAACTCCTCACTCTAGGGAGTACTTCCTATACAATATCGACACATTCCTCACTCCACAAGAGTATGGGAACCTGTGTCAACACCCTAGTTATGACTACCACGTAGGTGAGGTTTTTTCTTATGGTCCTCCTCACCTTCACACTAATATAACATATGGGGGACTTGATATTGCCACTTATTCACCCAAACCTCCATCCTAAACATGACCATTTTCATCTGACCTACAATCCCTTACTAACCACCACTTCACCCACACTTTCCTCCATCATTGCGCATGGAAAGGCTTTGGCTTCATTTTTTACAAACAAGGTCGCCATACTGTCATTTCTTGTACCACTCATAAACATAATGACCGTAGTGGCATTGGATTTTCTACACCACCTCCCAAGAAGGCCCATGTTGACCTCATTGAGGAAGACAAACCTTCTCCACCTCATTCACCCACGTCACCATCTTCACCCATGGAGTCCATAGATCCTGAATCTATTCCTCCTAACTTTTTTTTTGTAAACACAATTTCCCTGGGACCTCTAACCTATCAACGTGATGGTGAGGCTCCCTCTTCTCTCCCCTTCCTATATCCTGACATGATCAATGATGATACACCTTCTATTAACATCGTTCAATGTCAGGATGATGAGTCTATCCTCACCTATATGGGTGCAAAAGACTCTTATATTCACCATTCGTTACCCTCTGAGACAAAAACCATGTTGAATGAATCGACTATCAAAATCAACATTAATACTCAGGATAACCCACACATTCTAAAGATAGACCAATATTTAGATGCTACTGAACAAGAAGCTTTTACCTCTTTCCTTCGGGACCATAGAAATGTTTTTTCCTGGTCCTATGCTGATATGCCCGGTATTGACCCTAAAATCATGGTCCATAATATTGTAACCTTTCTTGATGCCAAACCCATAAAACAAAAGCTGCAGAAAATGCATCCACGCGTTGCTCTTCGGTCAAAGAAGAACTTTAACACCTTCTTTCAATTTCCTTTCATCCTACACATTGACTATCCCTAATGGATTTATAATATCATTCCTATCACAAAGGAAACAGGGGAATCGCATTTGTACAAACTTTCGTGACCTTAACCTAGCTTGTCCCAAAGATGATTTTCCACTATCAGGCATTGACCAATTGGTTGATCTCACCACCAGCCATGAAATGTTGTCACTCATGGATGGTTTCTCAGGTTATAATCAAACATTACTCTCTAGAAGATCAACAAAAACGTGTTCATCACTCCTTGGGGACCTTCTGCTATCGATTCATGCCTTTTGGCCTTAAAAACACTAGTGCTACATATCAATGAGCCATGACTTACATCTTCCATGACATCATGCATCGCATATTGGAAGATTACGTAGATGATCTTCTTGCCAAATCCAAACATTGAGCTAAACACCTGACCATCCTTAAGGTCATATTTGACCACCTCATCAAGTATTGTGTTTGTCTTCAACCAAAGAAGTGTGTCTTTGTGGTACTTTCAAGAAAACTCCTTGGTTTCATCATTTCTTTGCGTGGCATAGAATTCGATCTTGCTAAAGTAAAGGATATTCTAGAAATGCCTCTACCTACTAATCTCCATCAACTTCAAGCCTGCAAGGTAAGTTGCAATCCATTTGTCATTTTATCTCGCAGCTTTTCGACCATTGTCAACCATTTCATCATCTTCTCAAGAAGGATGTTTCATTCAAATGGGATGATGAATGCCATAAAGCCTTTGATGCCTTAAAACAATACCTTCTTCAACCACCAGTGCTCATTCCTCCTAAGGATGACCAACCCTTTTACCTATACATTTCGCTACTAACCATTCTTTAGGTGCCATGCTCACTCATCGTGATGAGAACACAAAGAGAAAGAAGTTTATTACATAAGTCATACCCTTTTGGACTATGAAAATAGATACACCCATGCCGAAAAACTCTTCTTATCCTTAGTTTCCGTTGCCACCAAACTCTCCATTACCTACTCAACCACAACACCTTTTTTGTTACCAATACTTACCCCCTACACTATATATATGCCAAACCCTACCAACATCAACACATTGCACATTGGCTTATGATTCTTTCCAACCTCGACCTCAAATTCATTCATAAAAAATCCATCAAGGGCCAAACCATCACTTGACCAACTAGTAGATGCACCTCTTTCTAGGAATCAACCTCTAACTTTGATTTCCTAGATGAATCCATAGCTACCCTCTCCTTAGACGATACCACTTACCAAATGACACTCTTCTTTTATGGCTCCAAGTGTCAGCGGGAAGGTGGGGATGGTGTTATCCTCATTCCTCTTGATGGTGAACCTATGCCTTTATCTTTCAAACTGGATTTTGATTGTACAAACAATATCACCGAATACGAAGCACTCGTATTGGGTCTCTAGGCTACTTATGCCTTAGATGTTAATTCAATCAATATCTTTGGTGATTCCTAGCTGGTCGTAAACCAATTCAATGGTATATACCAGTGTTGTAATGAGATACTTCAAAAGTATAAACATCACGTAGACATAATTTTGACCACCTTTGATCATTACTGAACTTCAAACCACCCCACATTCTACCAATAAATTGTGGATACCATGGCCTGCTTGGCTTCTCAGATACCCGCTTCACCTTCCAACTCTAAAATCTTTGTCACAATACAAAGGTTGTAATCACCCTCTTACTTACCTCGTGAGGTCTACTCTATTGGAACCATTACACTTGACCCATGTTACCTTTTGTATAAAAAGTTTGTAGAATATCTTTTCCCTTTCATTATACCCACCGATCCCACTCATAATGGACAACGTGACTTTCTTAAAAGTGTCTTTGTTATGTCATCATGGGTGGTCTCCTTTATAAGAATGACTTTGACGGTATTCTCTTACGATGCCTTACAAGTTTTGAAATTCCCTACACTATCAAGGAAGTTCATGATGGAATTTATGGAGGTCACTTTAGTGGTTTAGTTATGCAAACACATTCTTCACCTTGACTATTATTGGCAACCCTAAACCGTGACTATTTCAAATGTTGTGTAAAATTCTAGCAACATGCTAATATTCATCACACACCTATTCATGACTTACGGATCACATGAGACCTTTGGCCTTTCTCTCAATGGGAATTGGATCTTGTAGGAAAGATCAATCCCCATTCTTTACAATGCCATTAATGGATTATAACCGCTATTGAATATTACACTAATTGAGTAGAACTTATTCCCCTCATTTCTACAAAAGCCGAGAAAATATGTTAATTCATCAACCATCACATCATTTTTCACTTTAGTGTTCCTCATCATCTCATCACTGATAATAGAAAGCAATTCAAAAACAAAACCCTCCATAAGTTATGCGACGCTTTTGGCATCCAACTCAGTTTCTGTCACCTTATTACCCACAAACCAATGGCCAAGAAAAATTGACCAATAAAACCTTGAACAAAATTATTATGAAAGTAGTTGATGATACTGGCAAGGATTGGCATTCACACATTCCTTTCACTTTGTGGGCTTATCGCACTAGTATTCACACTTCAACATTGTTGCCACACCTTTTTCTCTAGTCTACGGTACCGAGGTTGTCTTGCCTCTCGAAGTCCATATTCCATCTCTCTCGCATCTCACTACAAGACATGTTCAACAATGATGAATTTCTCTAGGATCGTTTGGCGCAACTTGATTTATTATATGAAAACCATCGCAACACTCTCTTGAATATCTCCAAATCTACCAAAAACATATCAAATGTGCCTATGAAAAAAATGCATCCATGAACCGAGCATTTCAAGTCGGTGACTTCATCCTAAAGGAAAATCAACATGTAACTAAAGAAGAGAAAAGTTAACGGGGGAAAATTTTCTCCTAATTGTCTTGGACCCTATATCATTACCCATGCCTATGGATCAGGTGCTTATTGTTTATCTTCACTCAAAGGTAAACCCAAACCTGAGCCTCTCAATGCCTTGCATCTTTGACCATTTTATTGTTGACATCAAGTCCTATATCACTTTCTGTCAGTTGATTGCTCATCCCTTGAGCATTGTTCACCTTCCATATTACCCATTTTTGAGGATCCACAACTAAACAAGAATCATGTGGTTACTCGTCACCTTTCACCTTATCTTCAATATGAGTACCATAACTCTACTCATAGCATGATTCTCATGGATACTTTTTCATCTTCTTAAAGATGGAATCCCATGGTCATTCATCACTTGAAACCACCTCTTTCATAATTAACCTCTATGTGTTATGGTCTTGTCTTCTAAACAAGAACCTAATCTTCCTATATAGTCTTGTCCATGACTTAAACGTCAAAAAAAAAAGGATTCAACTCCTTGAGTCAAACTTTCAGAAAAAGATGACTCCCTAAAAAAGGACATCTCTTCTCTATTTTTTTCGCTATAAACAAACTGCTCCCTTGAAGGAAAACTATATAAATTCATTGCAAAAATACAATAAAAATATCTAGAAGCTTCCCGCATCGATCAACTTGCAAAGACCTCAAGGAGATAATATACTCATCCCATATAGACTTCACATTGATTAGTCTATTAAAAAAAAAAAATGAATAAAATGATGAAATTTTCATAATGGACTTGCCTTTTTTATCTTGGGTTTCTTGTTAATAAACCATGTTGTCATACACTAAGTTACGCTAAACTACCCACTCTCACCTCATTGCCTTTTCATCCTAATTTCCTCTCTACTCAAGGGACTTGCCGCAACCATGACATTTCATGATCATGTGACTTTCTTCACCCTTAGAATAGTCCATTATGAAAATCCTTTAGGGTCTCACGTTCATAATCCAATATTTGGTATGATAGACTCATTAGGGTTCTTATCAATTAGGCATCTCATTGCCTCCTTACCATTCACCTTTTTTCATTACTTATTGATTCTCTATACAGGACCAGACCATCGACACCTACACTTTAAGAATTCCTCTTTCACTAACCCAACCATACCATACCTAAAATGACCTAGACTCAACCATGCTCAATGCCTATGACCTGCATTAAATCATGCATAAAATATACCAACACATCCCCTAATTCATCATATTCTTCCCTAGCTTATGGGAGAACCACATCATCCTGAGGCCCTTTTCAGTGGGGGCTATGTAGGTAGCACTCCAAGGCCATAGGGCCCTTAGAGGTTAGCTCGGCCACTTTACCCTAACCTATTTTCCCCTTGATTTTCCTATTCACATCCTACCCTAGTTAGTTTCCATTTTATGTCAACAATTGGAAGTTAAACCAAACAAGAACTAATTAATAAACATTTTTACCACATCATCACATAATTCATTTATCATTTTCAAATTATACTATAGAAAATATTTGGAAACGTAAACCATAACATGCATATACATCACCATTTTTCTCCCATGTTACCAAAAACTTGGACATTAAATCAACATTAAATAAAAAAACTCCATCATTCCTATGACTTGACTCCATCATGCCTATAACCTGACTCCATCATGCCTATGACCTGACTCCATCATGCCTATAACCTAACTCCATCATGCCTATGAGACTGACTCAATCATGCCTAATTCACCTAGTTTCCATCACGTACACAAATAATAATGGAAATTAAAACAAGTACACCATCCATACCATAAGTATCATCATCTATATAAATGAGAAAGTCTATGTATCCATACATATGTACATAGATACAAATAAATACAAATATCTCAAATCACTCAGATACAACCTCACTATCTTCACGCAGGCTGGTATAAAAATCAAAATCACAAAACTCACATATACATCCTCACTATCTTCGGCATGTAGGCCGGTATATATATAAAAAAATCAATACAATAATCATCTCTAGTGACTAATCATCACCCCACCTGATATCCTCTAGGATAGTCTCACCTGTCTCCTCCTCTCTACCTATCTTTCATCCCGCTAACATCTCACCACCCTCCATGGGCCTCGATTTGACCTTTGTGGGTACCTCACAGAGCTAGCCTCTCGTGAACGGTGGCCTCTCCCGACTTTTCTCGAGGGCTCATCGGACCCATGTACTCTCCACACTTTGTGAGTTGATACCTAGTCCTCTCACTCAAGGCCTGTTGTACTCTATACTCTACATAAATAGGGACATCTATCCCTATAGCCATCAAGTGATCCCCGATAGTACCTCACCTCACCTAGGGTATCCCTGAACCTGGCCATCGGTACTGTCTGTGGTGGTGCCATCGGTCTCTAACCCTGTACCTATACCATGGGACCCTATCTGTAAAATGGGACCTTGTCCACGAGCATGTGGGTTCTTGTGCCGTACTTGGGCCTAAAGGGCCACAAATTTTCTTGTGGTGGTTGGCCCCCTAGCCTAAACCTAAACCTATGCCCTGTAACGTGGCCACCTATACCCCATCTCCATCTCCACCCTATATGGGTGCATGTCTCTTGCATGTAACTTGGGCTGAAGGGCTACTACCATGCTGCCTGTAGAGTAGAAAACCTGCCTACACCTCTAACCCTATCAAGTTCCCCCTGCGCTATCCCCTAACTATGTCACTAGGGTAGTCACTTGCCCCTGTAGGGCATCCCTCTGAACTGTGATAGTGGCTAAGTCTGCCTTGGCCTCGGTGGTACTACCTGTAGTTGTGCTACCCACCACTGTTTATATCTATCTATCACTCTGGCATCATCAATCCACCGGTCTACTACCTGCTCCTCCTGCCTTGTCAGCACCATGGCTATGGTAGAGGCATAGGCCTCTCCATGTTGTCCCTCCTATACTATGGGAAGGGTGGAGGCACATCCTGTGGAACCCAAACTGTCGTCTGACCCTATCTATAGGTATCATCTCGTGCTCCTCGGCACGGCGTCCCTCTATCCATCTAAGTAGTTGTAGCTCATCCAGCTCCATGGCCATCTGCCTATATGATGGGAAGCCCACATATGGCCTCTAAATAATGTCAACCCCAGATAATCCCTCCAACACCCACCTGTAATATGCTACATCGTGTGTAGCCCTAGCATCCCGACGCTCTCCAACAACAAGGTACCCATCGCCTATAGCCTACTCGGACCAAGTCTGCCTCAAATGCATCCGGATGGGGCATACCAACTGGAGACACGCACACACAATGTGCTCGTATGCCTAACATTTTAGTATAAATGTGCAACATAGGTTGAAACTCTGTGGCCTCCATAGGCCCATAACTCTGTATAACTACACCAAGAATGTTGGTGCCCATGCAAAATGGGTCCTATCCTCCATCATGTCATGAAGAACCCCCATCAATTCCCATGGGAATCTCCCACCCTCCACATCTAGTAATGTAAAACAACAAACTACCTCCATAATCAGAACCACTAACCTCATCTCCTCGGGATGGGCCTGTACATGTCTCCATAACTCAGCCGTTGGCTTATGGAACATAACTCCACCAACCCCTCACTGAACACTGTCAACATCAACTCCTCAGATGCCTCTGAGGTAATGGAATACACATGCATCCCTACTATCGGTAGCCACATGATCCTATACACATCCTCCAAGGTGGTGTGATCTTACATCCATAGGTGATATGTGTTGGTTATCAATCCCATCTATCGATGAGGGTGACCATCGAGGCTCGGCTCTGAACTACATTTCGGTAGCATCTAACCCCAATCAAAGTTGACATCTACAACATGGTGCCACTCCGTGGTTTTCTTACTCCTTGTATTGATACTAATAGGTGTGGTACCCTATTGCGCATCCACAACTGGTCTCTCACATGCATCCAACAAACCATAACATCATTAAACCTCAACTATACAAAACTTCACCTCAAGCACCTCACCTATTCCCAAGATTCTTCCTATCTCATGACCTCTCTCCCTCACCCCATCCCTCGAGTCATCCCTATTTATACCTATTACCCTAGCTCTTTTCCTTCAACAATATCTTCCTATCTCATGACCTATCTCAACCCCACCCCCTCTCATTTGTTGGCTCATTTTCCTCTAAATGTCGACCATCATTGGTTCTTATTGACCGAAACAATCTCCCATCACCAAAGCATCGGTCAAATCACCCTCGACCAATGTTGGATAACTCCCATCGATGTCGGCTAACCTTTTGACCGATGTCGGTCACTGTCTCGACAACAAAATCCCATGAACCCCACACTTTTTTCTCTAAAAATCCAACATTCTACCCTACCTACCTACCCTTCCTTACCCAAGTATCACCTCAATATATCCTCAACCCTCTTTATCCTACATAATCCTTCCTCCATTCATATTTCATCCCTATACCTTCCAAATTCAAATTTAATTCCCCCCCAAAAAACCAATTTTTACCCAAACCTGATTTCTACAAATAAATTTACCTAACCAACATAGAATGGGATCGAATCCTACCTCTTCATGATACCATCTCCATGGGGGCATGTCAAGTTACTGCACCGGTGTTGCACCCAACCCCTCTCCTACCTCTACCATCACCAAATTCCCTCTTCACCTCCAACCAACTAAATCACTCACACCAATCTCATGGACCCACCTATCGAATGATCGATCACCCACTCCGAGGCTAGCCAACTCAACTCTCCATCTCACTCTGTCACTTTCCACTTTTCCACCACTCCTTTTTCATTTTCTACTATTGGAAAATGACAAATGATTTCACAAAAAGTATAATTTTCCTTTTTAATCCCAATCGCTCTAACCAACGTCGGTCATATTGGTGCCCTAGTCAACCGTCGTCGGTCAACATGTAACCAACAGTCGGTCACACTTCAAACTAGTTTCCCTTACCCCACTCCCTTTTCACCTATCACCACTTGTGCTCACCCACTTTTTATCATTTCAGCCACCCATTGAAACATACCTACAAACCCAACCTACCCCTACATTTCCTTTTTTGTATCTTAGGAGTTGTTATTTTACCTATACCTTGGCCTTACCTGTGTCGTGACCTATTTTTTTGAACTTGACCTACTTGGTGTGACCATTGACCTTATGTACTCGTTATACCTTGTGATGTTGTTACCTATGTTGTTTTATCCTAACAACCATACCTTTCCTATTTCCATGTCATTTATCCCGACCAAACCTTTGGTGTACTAGAACATACCTAAACATTCCTCGCTTTGACCTACATTACTATTCTCGATGATATCCTATAACTTGGATACCTGAATCACTTCACCCTTGTTTAGATAAACCTATCGACCTTGGACGATGTAGAGTTTGTAAGCTCTTTAACCTGGTATTGTGTTGTAATCTATATGTGTGTGTGCATTTGATTGTCATTACCCATGACCCAATTTTACCACAACCTACTACCCATTACCCAAGTTGATTGCACCTTTTCCCTCAATACGCAAACCTTTCCCCACCTACACCTTTATCAAACCATTCTTTGATTCCTTCTTACACATCATCGATTGCTGGTTTGAGGAGATCATCTTCACCACATGCGTGGGGCATTCACTTTTATTTTTGTCGGCGCGCTTGCAATACAAGCTATGCAACAAAAAGGGGAAAAATGTAGACACCAAAATTGGGTCACACTCCCCTTGGTCCCCTTTCGAATAACCAACTTAAACACATTCACCTAACCATGACCCTTATACCCCACATTAATATTAATTTAATTATTTACAATTAAATTAATACTCATCCTCACTTCATTCATTATTTAATTACCTCAATTAAAACCAATTTCCACCTCACCTAGACACCTCACCATAGACCTATTCATAGCATGCTTCCATAACTAACTAAGACTTAGCCCTACTTACCTTAATGAACTAAGACTTAGTATAACCCTAAAAGCACATGCCTATTCTCCTCTAACCACTTTCCCATGTATCTAAGTGCAACGTTCCATTTAGACCCGACACAAACAAGAAAAATCTAGGAGATGATAGCCAAGATCTATTATTTTAGGAAACCTAGGATATCTCGCCTTAACTTACACGATGTTGGTAACCTAAACCATTTTCGGTTACCATATAACCATTTTGGTAACCTTATTTGAGAGGTTAGACACATTCTCGAGTTTTGGAGTAAAGGATATCTACATGCAAGCAAGAATGAGATCTTTTTCACATATCCAGAATCCATAACCAAGAAACCATTGATCAAAAGGTATTTGTATTCACGGAGGACTCGGGAACCTTGCCATGACACTGATCACCATTTCACCGATCAACCATCACCACCACCCATCCATTGAACCTGCATAGTAAGTGTTTCTCTAACCTGCATCACTTCATTTCCATTCAGTTTATAAATTTCTTCACCTTTTTTTATCAATCATCAGCTATATTTTCACCCCACCACTATTTCCTTCTTGTGAACCCGACCATTCCCATCACTCATAACCCTTTTAATCACCTCTATCTACTCCTGAGTACCTCTGAATATTCCCAACATCTCCCCAGACCTAAACCAACTCCTCACCATCCCTGATCTAGTCTCAGACAAATCCCCAAAACCATGAACTATTGAGTTATTACTAGCCTACAAGTAGTAACCATCGTCGGTTCTTACTAAACCATCGTCGGTCATACCAGACTAATGTCGGTCTCTGTATTTGGTAGTCCTACTAATACCAAATCCCAATAACCCTTTTTAAGTGATTCAAGTGACCCAAAAAATCTGAGCACCGACATTTGATTCGAGCACCTTAGTTATTTACCTTATTTCTAGATCTGATCATAGCCTAGCATGTTATGTTAGATTTTCTTATTGTATTTGGATGAGATACCTAAATCATATCAACTATAGTAGGATTCTATTTACTTACGTTATTTCTTGCATTAAATTATATTAAATAGTGGGTTGATCGCCACCGAGAAAGTATCACACTTTCCGGATCTAGCACACGTTAGGAATCCCACCGACATATATTATTTAATCCTCTTTTTTGGTCTTGTTGTGTATTTTGGTAGTTCCTCCTAGCCAAAAGTAAAGTTAGCATTGGATCAAGAATTCAGAACACATGCAATGACCTTCAAAACCGATCGTCATAATAGTTATTCCTCCTTGTCCCACACCCTTACCTATTTCATCAAATCCTTAAATAATATGGTGAAACACCCATAATTTATACCAGAGCACCCCATACACCCCCATCCTTCTCCAGGCACCCTAGTCTAGTCAAATATGTCATATCTACATTTTTACAAGCTTATGTGCGATGGTCTACCATTATTGTTCATCATCGGTCTCCACTACGACATAGTCTAGTAACCTCTTTGAATCAAATAAGGCTCTTCTAACCCTCTTTGTACTTAGGGTTTCATATTTTTATTGCTTATTTTGTTGGGTATTATTTTAGTATTTCATTGTTTATTTATTTACTGAAAACTTGCATTAGATTAGGCTATTATTTTACATTTTAGCATAATCATTTTGGTGAACCCAACCTTCGACTCCACCTTCTATTTAGGGCTATTATCCTCCTCTTACCATGGCTCACTCTTATGGTGACTTTACTAAAGAACATCTTAAAGCCCTTAATGATCATATCGTTGAGCATCCCCAAGATCTAGAATTTCTCTTACATGCTTCTCGTGATGAAGCTATGAATTTAAGTGGAGCTTACTACTTCGCCAACCATCTCCACTTCAATTTATACTCAACCACCCACTTCTACTCTTCTTCCTATTTCTACCATCCCCATTTTTTTCCTACTCCCACTAATCACTTCACACCACCCTTGTTTCTCACACATGGAAAGTTTCTACTGTTGGCACTCAAGACTTAGCCTCCCTCTATCAAGACCTCCAAGCAATAAAATTTAAATTACAAAAAGATACTTCTCGTATGTCTCCATCTTTTTATTCCACTTTATTTTTTCACATTCCATTTTCACTTGACATGTCCACTTATTCACTTCCTCCTAAGTTTTTCACCCCCAAGATTCCCATTTTCAATGGGAATGGTGACCCACAAGAGCATCTCTAAGCATTTCATGTAGCTTACCTTTATTTTGCAAATGACCATATCCTTTTGGCTACAATCTTCCCCCATAGTCTCCATGATTATGTGATGTGTTGGTTTTATGACCTACATGCTCACTCAGTAACATCATTCATGCATCTAGACGATGCTCGTTTTTACTCACTTTTCTATCAACATCGACTCTAAGATATCCTATGCCCAAATCGCACAACTTAAACAAGGATCTAATGAACACCTAGAAAATTATGTTTTGAGATACAAAAAAAGCTTAGCTAAGATGTCAAATATACTTGTAGAATATAAGATTTTGGAATTATTCATCCAGAGTCTATTACTTCCTCTCCAAGAAAGTGTTCTCTTTGAGACATTTCCTTCATTCGATCAACTTTTATATACTCTTAAGCTTTGTGAAACCAATCTCTTATCTATAAGCGAGCTTAAATATCAAGAGCAAGCAACATCCTCTACATGCTTTCAAAGTAATTCAATATTCAAACCATCCACAACTAAACAAACCAACATTAAAATTATGATCAATGCAAAGTATCCATCACCAAAGAGCTCTAGTCAAAACTACCACGATGTACATATGCTAAGTTAACTATCCCTTCACATATCTTACTACCACAACTTATTGATAGTAATCTTATCACACTTCTTCCTCCACTCTAATTAGATCCATCTTGACTGAAAGGACAAACTTATAATAAAAATTTCATTGTAACTATCATAAGTGCATAGGGCATTCTATTGATCGTTGCTTCAAGCTTCAAACCCTCATCGACGACCTAATCGATGATGGTAAACTTCAGCTTCATGAACCTACAAATTTTTCACCTATTAATGACAATCATAAGTTAAATATCTTTAACAATCCACTTCCCAAACATGACAAGAAACCAGCTGACTCTTTAGATAATCATACATATCACACAAAGGCCTCCTCCTACATTGGTAGCTCTTGATTTCTTATTTGCTAATACCAATATGTCTCCCCAATCATTTATTTTTCTAACCATGATTATCATGTGGATTTCTATTCTAATCACTTACATATTAGTGCCTCTATCAATAATACTAAGGTTGATTTGTCTTGGCCCATCATTGCATGTTCTATTCCACTTCTCATCACTATTAGCTATCCACTATCACAAATTACATATCCCATGAAAAATTCATATGGTGTCATCAAACTTTACATTATGGTAGGTCCTCTCACTATGCTTGTACCCTTCCTTGTTGGACAAGAAATCAATGGATGTGACATGCTTCTAGGCCTCAATTGGATTCATAGGTCTAAGTCTATCATCTCCATGAATCATTTGCGTTAAAATTTATTCACAACAATCAATTCATTTTTATCAATGGTGTGCCTCCATCTACTCCATGGTCACCACCTCATCTAGCAACGACTAATGCATCACCTACTACATCTAGTATGCCATGACCCATAGCACTCAAAGCACAATCTACTCCTAGCTCACCTACTTGTATGTGCTTCACATGACCTCATCACTCTGTTAGTCTAGTGAATCTATATAGGAATATTCCTAGGACAATTCGTGCATCTCAACATAAATCGCCACCTTGTTTTATTTCATGTCAATGCACATCACCACCGCATGTGGATTTACATAGATCTCCATCACCTACACATTTTTACACCATAGTACCCATCATATACTCATCCATCACATGCATATAGACTTCACTCACTTGTGTAACATCTATCTAATATACCACCACTACTAGATCATGGTCACACACTTTCGTCACCACAATCATCGAGTAGAGGACCTTCATCCTTTACTTTTTATCGATAACTCTCTCACCATTACACACTTGAGGGGTAATTACACTTATCTCTCCCTCCCTAATTTACAACAAAAATATTCTATTATACACATGCTAGCATCAACATTACCCGATGACACACTCTTGTGCTTCGGTTCACACTTGACTGTTGAGGGCATCCTATACACATGAACCTCACACACTGCACAATAGACACTACACATTACACATTACACATCTTAAATTGTTGTACATATACATTATTTTACCTCATCAATACATATATTACACATATTACATATCCTACTTATCTACTTATATGCGTTGCACTCACTACCATATGACACACTCTAGTCTCATGGTCCATATTGGACTATTGAGGGTATAGATCTCTAATGGACCAAATCAAACTCACACATTCAACCATTCAATCCTTTTCTCATGCAACATTCATATATTAGTGATATACGACGTAAGATACATCATCATTTCCTCTAGAATCATTTAGTGATATACCTCTCGGGATACATCATCACTTCCTCTAGAATCATTTAGTGATATACATCATAGGCTACATCATCACTTCACCTATCATATCTTAGTGATATACGATTTAGGATAAATCATCACACATTTCCACACCTCATCTCTATGTCACATATCATCACTACACATTCACCACATCACGCTACACACAACACATAGTTTGAACCATTTCGATGACATACTCTCATTTACAATTCATTCTCGACTAGTGAGGGGGCATAAAAAATGAGCCCGACTACATCTAGTTCTATTCACTCGGGGTATGTTGCTCCTATCATTCACTCTGGATTCCATGACATCCATCTATGACATACTACATATCTTTGTTACCTTTACTCTTTCTTGCACTTACTTGTAGATGTTCACTTTAATACATGCTAGATAGATATCTTGTATGTCATTATATTTATCATAAAAAGATGTACATTGACTTGCTTTCAAGTTGTGATCATAGAATCTATATATCCATTACATGCATCATTGATTCTTGGTGTAGTACTCTAGTACCAATCCACAAAGTGGCTCCTGGGGCATCCACTTTCGCATACACTATAGGTGATATTGTTTCATTTTGTTTCATAACACACTACTTTATCATATTATACATAATTTGACATACTTTTTATCTTTCTAACATGTTAATGGGTGCATCATGTGTAAAAAATTTGTTGTAGGACTATTTTCCACCATTGTTGTTTGTTTTATTGTTTGTACTTGTTTGTCATTGTATGCCTTTGTTTGTGGGATTTTCCTTTTTCTTGTGCACACATTGTATTCTTTAAGCTTTTCTAGCCTTGATTGTCTTGTGACACTATGAGTGGTGTCCCATTTTTGAAACCCTCTTTTCATGGTCTACATCATCTTCTTGTGTGTTACGGATTACAAATTGTTTGTTTAGCTTACACTTGGTCTTATACATGCATGTTTATCTTTTCTTGTACTAACACTTATCTCCCATCCACTTGTTTGCATATGCCTTGGTTTCTACCAAGTAAATTCCCTTCCACCCTACATGGCATAGTTTTATTGGTTAGTCCTCTTTTGGGCTGCATATTCATACAACAACGTCACATATACCCTTAAAGAGGGGGCATCATTTGGATGAATTAGTCACCCCATAAAAAGTATACACACAAGACAACACAAAACCAAGATAACACATTTTTAGGATCATAATTATACTTTGGTCCTTATTATAGCGACGTCTTTCCGGAGTTCCTATAACTAGGGCAATTACGTATATATTGGGTTTAGTACAATCTACAAAACTCTACACATAAACTATAACAGACAAATCATCCTTAGTACTTTTATTTTTACACATCATCTGTCAAAGGTTTTTATTCTCGATAGTAGTTAAAGGTTAGAGGATAACACTAGGCCTTCCTCTCTATACTACTTCTTCTATGACATTAGATCGCCCAAAAAACTAGATAGTACAAGAGATCTCTACAGTTTTGGGAAGCAAGTTAAAGGTTGGAGGATGACACCAGATAATTTCTCCCTATACTTATTCCATTACATTGGCGTGAGATCACCTGAAAAACTCACACGTATTGAAATCATCTACAGGATCCTTTCTACACTCTTTCCTCATCACGGATCAGTGCACATGTTCCTTTTTCACATTTTCAACATTTTCTTTTACATACTTCCTTACATGCTTTTTATACATATACATGTGTATTTGACTACTTGATCATCTTCTCTTTTGCAAGTTCATCTATATGGGAAGAAAACTATCAACATCATCTACATTACACATGTCGACGCCAACAAAGAAAGTACATCGTACACATCAAGCATCTACACACTCATTTTCGCTTTATGTATATCTTAATAAATCCTTACACTTTTACATCTTTAGTCTCCACACTCCATATTTTTATCACTCCACTCTTTGTCTAGTCCCTCGGCACACTTTCTACATCAATCTAGATGGATATCAAGTACACATCTCTATCAAGTACTCACCAACATAAAGTGTGGGAAAATGTAGACACAAAATCACGCACTTTGGATAATTATCTAGTCTCGATCACATACTACTATTCATATGGTTCCTAAGTATTAAAAGTATTCATTAACCCATCTCTTTGGTGATCCTTCATTGCTTTATGT
The DNA here is from genome assembly GCA_018340775.1 of Taxus wallichiana var. yunnanensis. NCBI lineage: Eukaryota > Viridiplantae > Streptophyta > Pinopsida > Cupressales > Taxaceae > Taxus > Taxus wallichiana. The sequence continues at coordinate 678,884,735 of CM031239.1, forward strand.
TGCTACTTTCAGTTTTACACCTTTTTTGGCCCATTCTTTCTTTTTACACTTGAGTTTTATCCTTTCGGATTTGGGTGTTAGCCATGATGCCAACGCCGAGTGCCCTCATCCCCTTTGGGTTCCCCCATCCTCTTTGTACTTTACTCACACTTTTTGGGTCCTTTCTAGTTGTTTGATCATCTTATCTTTTCAAGTAGTCGGCCATTTTGGGGTTAGTTAAAAATTCAAGCAAAGGAATCATATAAATATAAATTGATGTGATCATAATAAGGGACCAAGCACTAATCACTAGTTATCACAACCTAAGGTTACATCCATCAAGGCATCTACAACTCCATTTGCATCCATCTAGCTCCATCACAAGGGACAAAGGTTGGTTTATCTACATCACACTTAATAAGAGGGGATTTTATTATATACACACATTATTTACATTCTACATCTAGATACTTTCTCGCTACCTCAAGTGCGACACACATAAGAGCAACATATGGCACAATTCTACACACACAGAGAACTACACTGGTCTAAGATGTAGTGGCGCTGCTCATAAGTCCATTATTTTTCTAGCTGAGGATAGTCTCACCCCTTCATTTACATATTTATTTTTAGGTTTTGATGTTTTGTTTAGGGTTTTATACGTAATTCATTCATTGAAGGTTTACATTGAACTTGGCAATCCAAGTGCGACATACAAGTGAAAATAAATGAACAATTACGAAGCCCTAGCGACCATATTAGAACCAAGTTCCAACCATTTCGTAGATCAAGATACACATAATTCAAACCAAATTTCCCAGAACCCCCATCCTTCTCCCGTGGTGCCCCGCCTACCCAAATCTACCGGATCTACATTGTTATAGGCTTATGTGTGATGGTCTCCCATTCTTGTTGATTCGGTCTCCACCGTGACACAGCCCCATAACCTCTTTGAATCAGCTAAGGCTCTTATAACCCTTTTTGTACTTAGGGTTTCATATTTTTATTGCTTAGTTACTTGGGTATTATTTCATTATTTCATTGTTTATTTAGTTACTACAAACTTGCATTAGATTAGGATATTATTCTACATTTTAGCATAATCAATTAGTCAATATCAATTTAATCATTATATTTTTAATCCAACACACTAATTAACCAACAAATAAACAAAAATTAAATCATATCATATCAATAATAAATCAAATTTTATGATTAGCCTTCTCATATATTGTTCGCTAGGGCATAACAAAGACTCACAACATCTAAAAACCCAAATCCATTTTAACAAGATAATGGATCAAGGCACCTTTTAATTCATGATTTATCAAAACTCTATTTCATAACCTCTTCAACATGTTTAATAGTATTTGGTTTCACATTTTGATTAAAGCTGTTTAAAATGGCAGACTTCAACTTGGTTTATAACTTATTTACATCTTCAAAGTTTAACTCTTTGATTCACCTTTTATTTGATCACCATGTGTGTTTTCATTAGTTTGATTTAATATTTATTATGTTTGATTTGTGAAAATCAATCAAGACTCAAAAGTTAAAACAAATGGAGTCAAAATAGGCTTGAGAAGTGCATATGATGGTTTGATTTGTATTTTTCACTGTTTCCAAACCTCCAAATTTAACATGGCCATTTTTAAAATTCATAGGTTCAAAGTGGCATCGATCAACTTCATGTGGACATAAGGAAATGTGTTTCATATTATTGACACATGGAAAATTTTATTAAGCCTTGTAAAACTCATATGTCCTAAGAAACCACGTCTTCCCACAAAGGCCAATTCTTCCTAAGATCCTAAGAATCTTTAGATATGTGAAGAGTTCATGAAATAGAGATAAAAAAGGACGAGAAATACATTTTCCAAAGGAACCCCAAAATCGTGAGATATTGAGATTAGTTCTCGAGAATTTTCATAAGTAAATCAAAGGTGCAACAAGAAATATCTCAATATCTTAAGATCTTAAGAATGGGAACCAACAACAAGATACCACTTAGAGATATGAGGAGACCAAAATGATCATTTAGCATAGGAATCTCAAGATCCCAAGACTTAGGGATTGCATTATGTTTCGACTCGAGTCACATGGTCATGAAATATTAAGACTCTAAGACCCAAAGAACCTAAGCATAAGGTGGGAAAAGTGGTTAAGACATGAGTTGAGAGTAGAAAATCATGATGCCACTAGACTAATGATGATAATCCAAAAGTCCTATGGATTTATGAAGGAAATGAAAACTCAAGATCTTGAAGAATTATGGAACCCCAAGTTCTAGATAGGATGAAACATGGAACTTGTTAGACACGTGGTGATGCCTAGTGATCCATGATAATGTAATTTTAACTAGGTTAAATTTGGTGGTATTCTCTAATAAAAAGGGATTTTGTGGACATTACAGGGAAGAACACCTATGAACCTTATTTTTATCATATATTTTGATTGAAACATCCGTTTGGCATGATACTTGAACTATTAAGATATAACTCAGAGGGCTACACACAAAGAATAGTTTTAGAGAAAATAGCTGAGTGGTTGATGATATTTTAGTGACTAAATTTTAGGCCTTTTTGACTCATTTTTCTAATTTGTTGGCACCTAAATCGCTCCCTTGATTTTTGCAAAGATGTTTTTTCAATTGAATATTCTAGTTTTTGTCCCACCAAATGAAAAGGAGAAGTTAGATGATAGTTTATCAAGATTAAGTTGTTACAATGTATCATGGTCTATTTTGGACAAGTGACAACTATAAATTCATATGTTTTTTCAATCTCTAGGGATAACATTGATTTAATTAAGTTTTTTCATCTTTCAGAAATATGGACCTTTAAACTACCAATTATGCTTAAACATTCTAATTGTAATAAAATATAATTTTTTTTTTTGGGGGAAATTATTGTAACTTACGGGAGTTTGTTCTATGTGGTTTTTAGTTGAAGTTAGTTAGTGTAGTTTTGGATTATCTTGAAGTTTCAAAGTTTGTAAAGGTAATGTCTTAATCCTTGACCTATAAATTGATGTAATCACATTATAAAATTCATTATGGAATGAATTCAGTAAAAATTAAAGGATTTGGAGTTTCACATTTGTGTTGTGGGCTACTTAACTACTTTTAATTGAGAAATTATGTTTGAGATTCCTAGCGATTCAAATCCCTTTCTATTGTTTAATAATAGTTTTCACTTGTGGTTTTATTTATGTCTACAAGGTAAGAGATTAAATGTGGCTAGTATCATTTTCATGAATTGATGTGTTTCACATTTTTTGGGGATGTTTCATTTAAATCTTTCTAATTAAGTTTTCATAGATGTCATTTTATGGATAATTACTTAGTTTTGTGTTGAATATGGTTAGCTTGAGCCAATGCTAGGTTGACTAACCCTTTTCATGATCTATGTGAATGTACAACACTTATTTTCTTGGTTTAGGAGGTGTTGTGATTATTTTTATCCATATTCCTTTGACTAATTTCAGAGAGTCTATTAATAAATATGTCAATTCTATTTACAGTTTTCACAAGTTTCTTGTGTAATATTTGGTTGAGATCATAGTGATTTCCATTTTTAAGAAGAGAAAGAGAGTCTAAGTATCATTTCCCCTTCCCTTCTCCATTTTGAGTTTTTTTATAAAGACCCAAATCACCTTAGAACCATTGTAAATAACTAGTAGGATGAGATTCATATAAAAAAAAAATTGAGATACATTCAACCCACAATCTAATAGGTGGTCTAGTAAGGCACACAAGTCTATCCACATGTTAACACTAAGCTATGGATTCTACTAATTGAATACATATTTGGATCAAACTGAAAGAATTGTACACACACAATATAATATTATGTCTATTGATATTCTATATCTTTTGATATAGATACATATGTATATTTAGAAAATAGCCTTCCTAAATAATAGGAAGTAGCTATAACAACTCTCCAACCAATCTACGTGAGTTGTCAAAACTCACACACCCGTATTTGTTATAAGTTGTTTTATTTAACAACTATATAACAAATTACTAACATATTTACTAACACAAAATTACATTATAATAATTACTAACATAATTATTATTTACCAATGGAGCACTAATAGATTGATTTCCTAACATTCCCCCTTAGTGTGAACATGGGAAAAACCTTCCTTTGTACTTGGAATTGTTCATGATCTGGTGATTTTCACAGGATGATCACAAACCTCGGGGATGGTTTTGTAAATAGTTGACCAAAACCAATAATGGTGGTTTTCCAATTGGTTTACCACAAACCACAAAGTGATGGTTTTGCAAATGGATTACCAACAACCAAAAATGGTGGTTTTGTAATTGGTTTACCATAAATGACAGTTTTCAAGTGGTTTACCTACAACCACATCATGATATACCAAATACTATTCTCACATCTCATTACAAGTAATAACATAGGAAATTTTGTTGAAATATGTTCCTCACGCAAAAATCAAAAATGGAAATGGAACATTGGATCATGTTCCCCCTCAATGTGAAATTTCCACTTATTGAAAACAGGAACACTGCAAACTGAAGAAAACACACAACCTGAAAAAAATTCCACCAAATCATCAGTTCAGCCCCATCTTTGGTGATCGATGAGAGGTCATGAATGACCTCCAACTTTCATTTTCCTCCATCCTCTAGTTTCATGCGCAATACAATAATTCTTCAGAGCCACTATCTTCATTTACTTGTTCTTCCTCATTCTCTGATCCTTCTTCAATAATGATATTGGACTCGATTCCTTTGAGTTTTCCACTAAGTATATCTTGAGCTCGGACTCTACAAAATGAATTTGTATGTCCCTTTTTCTTATAGTAGAAACATTCTCTTTCTTCTTTATATTTAGAAAAAAATTGTACTTCCTTTTTACATACATTGTTGTTTCTTCTTCTACATCTTCTTTGGTCCATTTTTCCTCAGCTAGAAGAGCTGATATCATATCTTCCAATGAGTTGGAAGGCATCTGACCAAGTGTGAAGACAACATTATTGTATTTGGGAGGAAAACTATTCAACAGAATAGCTTTTGCATCTTCATCTTCTACTGGAGCTTTTACTTCTGCCAGTTGTCAAAGGAGAGACTGTAAATCATTAATATGACTAGACATTGTAGCTCCTTCACCCATTTTTAACTTGAACAACTGTAATTTGAGAGAAAATTTTGCGTTCACTACTTTAGCACCAAAGGTTTTGTTCAAGTTTTCCTCATGTCGAGATGCTTTCGAGATCAACATAGTGTAGCTCAAGATCTAAAAGAGAAAAACCAATAATGGCTTTGGATTTATCATCTCTTGTTTCCCATTCTGCCAATTTGGTCAGATCTATAGGTGTTGGTTATTTTCCATCTACTATCCTCCAAATATTTTTATTCATTAATTGCATCTAGATCTTCACTTTCCAAGTATGAAAATTGAGCCCATTGAATTTTTCTAGTGGGACTTCCATTGTGAGATGGAGAGAAATATATATATATATATATATATATATATATATATATATATATATATATATATATATACTAACAACGCTTTTGATGACAAATAATGACACTTACAATAACATTTTTTGACGAGACACAAATTTGATGACAAAAAAATGACTATACATTGAGAAGGACAATATAATATTAATGACGCTTTGATGAAGATACACAATGACTCTATTGACTAGACTACGACAATGATGTAACAATAATAGATAACTTATAATGTTGACTGAATTTTAATTACATTGACATGCATACTTTATTTTGACATAATACAAGACCGTTGAAGGATACACAAGAACTAAATGTTAGGAAACTAAAACATTTATAATGAAATTGACTCACTAATTTTTTATCCTATGAGGATTATAATTCAAAACATATTCTACTAAAAATATTAACAAACATACCTAGACCGATGGTATATAGCCATGTGGAGACATAAAGGACAATTTTGAAGGATAATTGCAATTGCTACTAAGTAGTCAAGCCACTTGTGGAGGAGCAACATTCTGCCGATAGAGAAGAAAGACACCACTGCCATGGAGATTCAAACCAATGTTAACCGCCCATCACTTTGGTGACTTTTAAAATATATTCACCAGACATCGAGAATCCACACGCATCGTAATCCAAGACAAACATGGGAGGGTGGTAGAATCCTAATGCACATGAGATGAGGAGTGTATCGAAACTCACTTAGTTGGTCAGTACATCACATGAGACAAGGAAATGAGGATCAATATGACTACCCCGCAAAAATAATTATTGTTCCATTACACAAACCATAGCTCGATATAAAATATTGATTTGGATCAAACTTAAAAGCATTTTACACACACAATATAATATTCTTTGTATTGATATTCAATATATTTTGATATAGATACATCCGTATATATAGGAAATAGTCTTCCTAAATAATAGGAAGTAGCTATAACAACTCTCCAACCAATCTACATGAGTTATCAAAACTCACACACCCGTATTTGTTATAATTTGTTCTATTTAAAACTATATAACAAACTACTAACACATTTACTAACAAAAAATAACATTATAATAATTACTAACGTAATTATTATTTACCAATGGAGCACTAATAGATTGATTTCCTAACATTGAAGTTATACATGCTAAGTATTTTATACCTTGAACCATAATTCCAGATAGGTTGTAAAACAAGTGGGGATTTAACTCCTCTTTATATATGTTGCAAGTGTGTATAAAGCACCTAACAACACTTAAAATGGTGTTAGAAGGAGGTCTATTTTTGGAAATGGTAAGTGGAAATGACTTTCAAATCTGATTTTGATATTTTCATATGTCTTTAATCTTGTTTTATTCTTAGATCAATTAATTAAAATAAGCTAATGTTTATTCTTACTTTTTCTCAATTTAGTTATTATTGTACTCGCTAAAAATATAACAAATAAATGATGGTTTGGCTTAGGGAAAATGCATTTAATTTTTCTATTGAACATGAATTTCCCAAGAATGCTTTCAAATTTCTCCCTAAATTTGATGGTAGTAGAACTGTTGAGAAGCATGTTCTTGCTTTTAAGACTACTTTAAATATTTTAAATGTGCAACATGAAGATGTGGCTTGCAGATTGTTTACTTTCACTTTAAATGATCTTGAATATGGATGGTTTATGAGTCTAACCCCTGGTTCAATTTCTAGTTGGAAGGAGTTAGAGAATGCTTTTATTACAAACTTCACACAAATCATATATATATTCATAATCATAAATCAAGTATCCATAATTAAGAGAAAACCAAATGAATCTCTTAGAAGATTCAATGATAAATTTGAGTATATTCTCATAAGCACTCTAACTAGCCACTTGCCTTAAGAGGCAACACTTGTATATATGTACAAAAATTATTTGTATCCACTCTTGGCCACATTTTTGAAGACTCTTTGTGTGAAATCACTAATCATATCTTATGCAGAAGTAGTTACCCATGATACGTAGTTATCTTCCCTTGGAACCAATGTTTTTCCCTCTTTTAACACTCTCCCAAATTATTCCATTGTTAAATCAGATATGAATATTCTTTTAAACCAAAACTTTGTGCATAATCAACTTTTGGAACCGCCAATTCTTATTTTGAGAATGATAGTGAGTTTTTTCAAAGGATTGTTTATTCTGATGATTCTAATTTTGAGAATGATGTAGAGAACCGCAATATTCATGAAGAGATATATCAATAAAATGGGTAAGAAACAATTCCTTGATTTGAATTAGAGTCTAAATTTACTTTAAACCTACTTTATTAAATTATTGATTGATCATTCCTTTGAAGAGATTGATGTTGATGTTTCTATTTTTTCATATTTGGAGAGGTTTTTGTAGAAAAACAATAGGACTCCGTTGGAGTTTTCCTTTACAATCTATTGAAAAAAACATTTTTATGTGGTTAACATGGATGAAAAAAAAAGATGATTGAAGATGAAATAAATGATAAACCATCTGATTTATAGTCAACAATTTTACTTGAGACAAAGTTTGACAAATGAGGAGATGAGTCGATATGATTTCCTAATTTATAGCAATAGAAAAGGAATAAAAGGATATACTTCATGTCCATGAAAAATAGATGAAGTCTAAATTACATAAGCTATTAAGATAAAGACATATGAGGAGGATATTCCAATCGAGTTCATTCAAATGATTCCACACATTTCAACAAACTTCCATGGTTGAGGTAAAAAGTTTCAAACATTTCATTGGTATGATTTTTAGAAACCCTTTGTCAACTAAATTTATTTGTCAATTTCTAAGAGAACTCAACAACTCTCTTAGAGTTGAAATGTGTGTTTTTCTATATATTTTGAAGGAGTACAAGGATATATATGTTTTGTAAGGACCGTTAGGGTTGTAAATTCGATCCTACCCTAAAATAATAAGTGTCTCATTCTAAATTTTCAAGTGTATCCACAATAATTATTGTATTAGTGTTAATTAGTTTAGATATTTTATAGTTTCCTTACCTTCATAGTTTATCTTTCACACTTTTGTAGTTAGTTTCCATGTTTTTTTAGGTTATTCTTCATTATTTTTAGAGCATATTGTTTTCTTTAAATAATGTTGAAAATGTTATTTTGAATGTGATTTACCATTCTAGTTTATAAATGGAAACAAACCTAAAGGAGACATATAAAAGATTGAATAAAATTAACATTTTAATGCTTTAATGTTTCCTAAATTTTGGAATAACTTGATGAAATGTTGCTTGTGTTTCATGTTCGAGTGGTTTTGTGTGATCATTGATGGTTCAACAATTTAATTATGCCTAAAAGATTCACATGCACTTCATGAATTGAAATACTCTTATAGGACTAATGAAAGGGTGTTTTGAATTTAAAATTTGTGACAACATTATTAAGGAGGTCAAAGTGGCTCCTAGCCCCTCTAACTATTGTAGAAACATGGGAAATAATAGAAATTAAGCTAAATGAGAAAATTAGAAGTGAAGATTCTCTTGAAAAGTAAAAATAAAGAAACTCTAAATAGTTTCCTTAAAGGGGTGATTTTCACAACCTCCATAAATGTTATGGATGTTTGGTTAGAAATGGATAAATTATTTTAGATAAAAGAGTTCCTATGTTTGGGATATATATACCTTGTTAGCGGAGAGAAATGCTTAGAAAACCTTCATGTAATGGAGTCACAAGTTTAACAAGTTTTGATCATTCAATCTAAGTCTTAAAGAAGGTTATATTTATGTAAGAGTCAAACACTTGATTCTTTAAAATATTCTTACTTATTAGATCAAAATTAAGATCATAAATTAGTATTTTAATATAATCATAAGTTCTAAATGTTTTTCTTGTTATAATACTTTCCTTGAGATTGATAAACCTAAGATTCTAGATTCTACACACTTTTTAAGTATTTCCCAGCATTACTCGCCATTTTTGTGACCAACACAACCCATTTCCTTTTAACAAGAGAATAGAGTGCCCCCTTCAATTACCGAGTTATAAAATTACGTTTCATAACCTCTTTTACATGTTTAAAAGTATATGGTTTTGTATTTTGATTAAACGAGTTAAAATTATAGAGTTCACCTTGGTTTAAAACTTGTTTATATCTTTAAATTTTAACTTTATGATTCACCTTTGATTTGATAAGCATATATGTGTGTGTGTAGATGTAGATGCATATGTAGATATAGATATAGCTATAGATATGGGGACCCCCTATATAGATAATACCACATTGGCATTATCTATATAGGCATAGGTGAGGTACTTAGATATATAGATAGACCAATTTATCCTTCTTGATGACTAATCTTACTCCCAAACAACTCTACCTTTAGGAGAACCCCGAGAGACCATCGCGTGGTCCCAAAGAGTTCATGAAACATAGATCAAGAAAGGCTAATAAATCAAGCTCCCCAAGGAAACTTGGAATCCCGATATTAGTTCTCATAAGTTTCACAAGGAAAATTAAAGGTTTGATGAGAAAATTTTCAAGATCGTGAGATCTCTATAATGTAAAACAATGAGTAGCCACTTACAAAGATGAGGAGAAAAAAATGATCATTTAGCACAAGATTCATGAAATTCTAAGACTTGGATATCGAATCACATTTCACCTTAGGCCATGTGGTCACAAGAGTTTGATGGAAGAGAAATTAAATAGAATCCCTAAGAAATATTGAGACACCAAGACCCTACATATCCGAGCACAAGGTGGTAAAAGTAGATAAGGCATGTGTTGAGAGTGGGAGTTCATGATTCGACATGGACCAACGATGGTAATTTATAGGTCTTAGGGATTGATTAAGGTAAGGAAAACCTAAGAGCCTAAAGGATCCCGTGAAGCTCAAGTTTCAAATAGGTCAATACATGACACTTGGTAGACATGTTGAGAGGCTTGGTGATCCATGGAAGTGTAATTTTAAATAGGTTGAATGTGATGGTATGCTCTAGTAAAAAAAAGGGATCTTGTGGGTGTCACAGGAAGAACAATTATGGACCAAGATTTGGATCATATCTTTTGACTTGGAACATTCATTTGGAATAAGACTTAAACCATTAGGATAATAATTCAAAGGGTTACACACAAATTCTAGTTTTGGAGAAAATAGTTGAGTGGTTTGGGTTATTTTAGTGATATAAGTATAGGAATTTTTCACTCATTTCTTCAGTCCATTGGCACCCAAATCACCTCCCTTGATTAATGGATATTTTATTCAACTTTGTTTATCAATATTATGATCTTAAACCACATCATGATTTTTTTACAAGTGGTAACTCTAAATTTAATTATTTATCTACTCTCAAGGGATCACATTGATAAAATCAAGTTTTTTACTTACAAATTTCATAATTATGGGCCTCTAAACTATTGATTTGATTTAATTTGAATTAATTAAATATAAATATTCAGATTCACTTATTGAAATAAGTGATAAAGTACAGCTTAAATGACAAAAGCAACTAAGATTAAAAATATGAAACCACAAGAACAAGATATAGATGAAGAGACTTAGCTAAATTTACGCTTGATTTCAAACTAATATGGATTGGGAAAAGTGTCATAAATGAGTAGTATAAATTCTACAATGCGTAAATGAGATCAGACATGCGTGCCTAGGATAGGTCAAGGGCGCATGGGCACTGGAGATTAATTTTGGGTGTTGGTGATCGCATGAGGCTTAAATATTCTTTTTGATGTGTCACGGGGTATTTTTGTTGTTCCCTAATGATCTCCTGATAGTCACACTATGATCATCAAGGTATATGTAACCTACAAAATAGAGATTCACTTGCACAAGCCCACAAACCACATCAAACCTAAAAAAAAAGATGTAGAATGGGGATTCAAACTGACCCTTAAGTCACCCTAAGAGTGAACTTATGATTAGGAACTAAACTACATCTCGGAGTAATCCATGAAGTTCTTATGAGTGTGTGTGAGAATGATGCCCTAGGATGCCCTTGTGCAAGTTGCACTTGATAGTGGATCTGTAGCTAGAATGTAGCAATGTAGTAGAATGTGTGGATGGAATAAAATGAACTTCCCCTTCTATGTTGTGTATACAATCCCTTATCCCTTGAATGGATGTTATATGGATTCCTTTGAGTGCTTTAGGTTCCTTTTAGATGCAAGCTTAGGTGATGGTAGTAATTCTTAATGCTTGGTCCTTGATTTTGAACACATAACTATGTATTTATATGATTCCCTTATTTGAATTTCATAATTTACAATTGGAAGTCCAACCCATAAGTGAAAAATATTCCCAAAAGATAAAAGAGACCCAAAAAGAGTGATTAGTATAAGAACGTGTCAAGGGAACCTAGAGGAGACATGAGCATCTAGGCATTGTTGTCTTGGCTGGTCATTGTTGTCTAAATCCATAAGAGATAAATAATTTAAGTTTATACTAGGTTTTAGGGTGTGTAAGACCAAATGGAAAACATGAGACAAAGAAAAAGGCCAAATATAGTTTTTAACCACTATTTTTATTTCTTATTTATCATGTAAATGTTTTTGCATGTTTTTAGAACCTACAAATGTACCCAAGTGCGTGAGTTTTTGTCTACATTTTCCCCACTTTATGTTCTTGAGTGAATACTTGACAACATAAAGTAGATAGAATATGTTTACCTTATGATCATGTATAGCATGCAAGTGAATAGTGTGTCAAGTGGACAAGTGAAGTGTGGAGACTAGGAAAGGAAAGTGACCCTAGGGGTGAAGTGTATGCGTTGCTTATACCTATTATTGTGATTGTATTTTCTGTTGTAGTATGATTCATGTTATGTATTAAGGATGGGCCGCAAAAGAATAGAAAAATAGTAATCAAATTTAGGTATATGAAAAATATGAGCAAAGTATGTAAAAGCATGTAAAAATTTGTAAAAGTAGTAGTAAAGGAAAGTATAGGATTATTTCCAGACAAGCACCACTACAAATGGTACATCATTGTTTTGTTCCTACTTGTCCCAAATTATTTCAAAATGTGTTAATTGTTTTGATTGAAAGGGAGATAGAATGCATTTTTGTTGGAGGATTGTGTCTGCGTATCTTTAAAACTTCTCTAAAGGCTTATGTGAACTATGTTGATCGATAAGTTGATTTGTGTGTTCCCTAAGACATTAGCTCATACAGGAGGACACAGGGGTTATAATTTTTGTTGTCGATTCGGCCACTAGTGTTTGTGCTTTGTGTTTATGAGCCAAGTCCGATTCTAAGAGAGTTTTTTTACTATAACCTATGTTGTATCAGATCTTGTGTTGTAGCTCGATTTGTTGTATGGGGTGATTTTTTACCTAATGTATTCCCCCTCATTTAGGGTCCATGTAATGTCGGTGTTGGTACCCAAATTGATTCTCCTCGAATCGAGAAGATCATCAGTTTGACAGAAGCTTAGAGACAAGCAAAACATGTAGTATGTCATTTTGTAGCAGGGATGAAATGTAACTTTCTCTTTATCACTTAGATGTGGAGAAATGGGTAGCACCCTCAAGAGGATTTGACCTATCCTCACTACTTTATGGTTATGCCTTTCAACCAGGGTGAGAGGACCCTTTTTGTAGCCTGTTGTTTATGGAGGAGATGGAGATATCCTTCCTTGTGAAATTATTAAGAATACCTTGAAGAAAATATGATCAATGCAACAAAACCTAACTCTCACGAGTTGTCACTCTAGATAATGGACATATTTTCTAAGCAAGGTTCGAAGCTACCAAAGACAATGAAAACCTGATTGTTTCTACATACTTTGGTAGTGAAAATTATGCATTTATATACACACATCATAAACGGGGGTAGTATGGGTATGATTGGTTGTTTTTAAATGAATTTTTGGTGGGAGGTGAAGCTAGGATAAAGTTGATTATACCAGATATTTGGAGGGACTTTACAATAATGAGCAACTTCATAATATAAAGCTTCAAAACAGTCAAGATGTTCCTTCAACCAAAAGGTGTGCTTCAATGGAGGCCCAAATCAGCACATTTTCACATAATCTTTAAGACTCCAATACGAAGGCTTGAATTAGAAGACTCAATTAAACACTATAGTTTTTGATTAACCACACCTAAGGTACACCCGAAGACTTACAGATAATCTTTATCAACAAATGACAAAGTGAATTGAATTTAAATTTTTTTATCTCATCCAAGATGAAGGATCTTCTTGAAATGAAATTGAAAATACCATTAAACTATCATAGGGATGAGATCCTATGTGATTTCACAAAAATTTCAAAGTGTAAGATTACAATAAGAATGAATAAAACTTATTTGCAAACATTCTCAAACAAATCGAGGCACTAATTGCTAAGATTCAACATAGAATAACTCAAATTTGATTAAACTTATCAGCAGGTAAAGTTTCTAGAATAGTCTCAGAGCTTTTCAATGGTTGCACACTCGCAACCACCATGACATGATCAAGTTTAACACAAAAGATACATAATTGTTTCTTAAACAATCCTTAAAAAAGGCGGGCTTTATCAAGATTTTTAGAAAATCAATTCTAACCTCTAACACTCCAACATTCCAACCTCCAACCCTTTGCATGAAAAATTCATGCAACTTATAATACTTCACTTACAATAGATTTTTTCCCCAAAAAATCCAAACATTGAATGCACTAGTGCTCACCATGATTCGATTGCGATTCTCGAATCAGATCTGTAAAAAGTTGTCAGGTGCTCAAGGGGTGGATCTCTTCGAATATCTCCCACATTCAACTCCCTCTTCTAGTAGATCACTTTTCCTCTACTCGCCAACCACTTCTGCCCCTAATCTATCAAATCTAGCTCTTTGCGTGCTCGGGAAGGAAAAATGGAAGATCGGATCGATCCCAGAGGTCAGATCTCATCTTAATGGCAAAAGATGTCCCCAGATATTCCTCACCAAACTCAGATATCAAATTAACTCCCCTTCCTTGTTTGGCGTGCAATAAATATCAAGAAATCATGAAGACTCGCACTTCCAAGAGCTCTGGAGTGAAAATTGCAGAAAATTCAAATACAAATGCACAACTACCATTGATTTTTATTTTGAATTTGAATTGTACACATGGGAGATCCATTTTAAAATAGGCATACTGATTCCCTTTTATCTTTTACACCTTTTTGCAAAAATGTAAAATTTTCACATTTTGGTCTGTAGCTCCACCCTTAAGAAATCGGCCTCACAAATGTCCTACGGTGGGTCTCGGAGGAACCACCACCAAATTCTTCCATTTCACCTCATTTTTGAAAAGGAAAATTTTCCAAGTCTTCCCCGCAGCTCCATCCTTGAAAAATGGGTCGACACATGTCCCAATGTGGGTCCCATTGGAACCACACTTCCTTTTTCACTTTTAACTCCTTTTCCACAAAAGGAAAATTTTCCAATTTTCCTCCAAAGGTCTACACCTCCGCCATTGACTAGAGCAAGTTTTGACTTTTCTCTATTGGGCCCATGGGTCATTTTGATGATTTTAGTCATTTGAATATCAAGGGCAAAAAATCCAAGTTTCCCCGATGGCCCGCCTCCCCGCCTCTTTGACATTTTCAATGCCAACTTTGACCTCTTTCTTATCGGGATTGCAGACCATTTTGAGATTTTAATCCTTTTGATGACAAGAGGCAAAAATCCAAGTTTCCTCCGATGGTCCACTTCCCCAACCCTTTGAATTTTCAAACTGCTACGTGTCACAATGGCACATGTTGAGATGTTCCCCAAAAGTTGAGACCTTGGATGAGCGTGGGCTCGCCACTTGTCATTATGGCGCAACTTCAAAAAACTTTAAGAATTCAAAAATGATTTAGTGAGGGTGCACTTCCATTTTAGAATTTTACTCCATTTTTCCAAAAGTGCAAAAATCAAAGTTACCTTCGAAATCCCACATCTCTCGCCATTAGCTTTGCCACGTGTCCTTATGCGTAGTCAAGGCAAGACTTTTTCCCTACTACTTAAAATTTTCTTTAATCAAAGCTGGTGGGATGGCGGGGTGGTTTCAAATTTTTTTCCAAAGTAGAAAAAATGATCAAGTTGATAAAACCAACCCATCACACCCCATCCAATTAGAAGAAGCCACGTAAGCACCAAAAGAACTAATCAAATTTGAGCAGAGCTACGGGACCAAATTTGCCTTTTTGCCAAAAAATCAAAAAGTGATAAGTTAAAGCATTTTCCCGCCATCCCCTAACCAACCAAAAGAAGCCACATGACCACTAAATGCTGAGGAATAACTTTGATAGGAAAAAGACACTCAGACCGTTCAAAATACAAAAAATCACCATTCACGCCCAGAACCTAATTTTTCGCTAAGGATGAAAAAAATTGAAACAAAAATAAGTGAATCATGGTTCGAGCATCTTTTTGACCATGGATTTGAATTTTCAAATGTATACAAATATAAATTAACCATTCTTGAGCTTCCATGGTTGAGGAAAAATAGGAAAATGGCAGAGCCCGTAGATTTTGAAGAAATTAGGTCAAAAATAGGGTAAAGTCAGAGAATATTTCAAGGAGGGACATGACAATGGATTTTTCAAACAACTTGAGGCATTCAAATTGAAGTAGAAGCTTTTAGAACACCCACATCAAGAGACAAAATGTTTCATAACACCTAAACATAGGAAAAATAATGGCAAATGGGTCGAGACAAATCTAAGCACCAACATCAGATCCGACTCGAGGATGGGCACTCCTTGCGAGTGCCACAAGAAAAAAGGTAGAACAAGTGCCAAAATATCCATTGGGAAAAGGATTTCACTTGTAGAGCACAAAACCAGGACCATCCCCAAAATGAACAGAGAAACCAGCAAAAATAGGCCACCGGGGCCAGAACAAACAAGAACACGAAAGATAGAAAACAAACCAACAAACTATACATTGTACAAATGATGTTCACCTTGGTTCTGGGGAATCAATCCAGAAATGCTTCAAATGCCTACCATTAATAGGTAATTTGAGCAATTCTCCATCCAAATCCTTCAAGAAGAAGGTATGCTCACCAATCCGAATGTCTATGGAGTAAGGGCCCATCCAAAGTGCATCAAATTTACCATGCTTTCCCTTATCTTCATGCATGTTATCCCATAACAAGATGATATCTCCAACATTGAAAGCTCTTGGGGTGACCTTCTTGTCAAACAACTTCTTCAGCTTCTCTCTAAACTTTACATGCCTTTGGTGGGATGCCCTCCTTTCTTCATCAAGTTCAACAATCTGGTTAATGCGGGCATCATATGGACTTACTTCTTGATCTTCTAGTTGTTGAATGAACTAATATGAGGATAATTGCATATGCAAGGGTAGCGCAGGCTCGAGCTTCATATACCAACTTAAATGGACTCTTTCCGGTGGCTCTTTTAACAAAGAATTCACCAGCCCAAACAATAAACTTTAACTTCTCACCCCTATTTTCTCTTGTTCAGCTCCAAGGTTCTTCTAATAATCTTTAGCAAATTTTTATTAATGGACTCACTTGTCCATTTCCTGGGGATTGTAATTAGATGCATATGTCAAGTTTATCCTGTATTCTTTGGACATCACCGCCAAAGGTTTAGCTCTAAAGCTCATGGCATTGTCACAAGAATAATTTTAAGCGGCACTCCAAACCTACGAGATGATATGGTTCAAATGAAAATCCATGACAATTTGGTGTGTTACTCTTCTTGTGGGGATTACTTCCACCCATTTGGTGAAGTAATCGGTGGCTACAAGAATCCACTTATGGTCAGCACTTGAAGGGTCTAAAATCTCACCAATGAAATCCATCCCCCATTGCTTGAATGGGGATTCAATTGATACAGCTACAAAGGAAGGGAGCTCAAGCTTTCGATCTTCTAGAGAAGCACTGGTAACTCTCGCATCTTCTAACCAAAATAGTTGCATCCTTGAAGAGAGTTGGCCACCAATAACCAACCCTCAACATCTTGTGTGTTGTGACACTTCAAAGTAAAATTCCCCCACAAACTACTCCATGGAGATCAGAAATTATCTTGGGGCTTCATATTGTGATGTACCTTAAGAGAACTCACTCGGTGGTTCTTCCAAGCTAAACCATAATCGTAATGACATATTTCTAGGAAGCCAACTTAAGGGATCTTTTCTGGTTCTTACTCAAAAACACAGGGAAGTATAAACACCGAGATAAAATATCACATCCTTGTACCACTCAAAACTCATTAGTTTCTCAAATACATCTACCCTTCCTTCTCTTACCTCATTCACCTCAACAGTTTGCAAGTTGCTTTCAGCCATAAGCTTGGCCAAGCCCAAACCTCTCACCAATTTCATGGTTTGGATATCCATGTCATATTCTTGCAACTTGTTCACCCATCTCGCACCTTTTGCTTGAGATTTCCATCTCACGATAAGATGTCTTTCACCATAGTGTGGGGAACATAAGAAACAATTTTGGAGCTCAAAATGTAAGGCCTGAAAACCTTTTTCACTTTTACCAAGGAAAATGCTAGTTTCTCCATAATAGTGTATTTCAACTCAGCCCCCTCGCAATGCCTTTGAAAAGGAAATTGGCCTCTCATCCCCTTCATCATCCTTCGCAGCAAGATAGGTGCCATAGTATTCTCTCGAGGCAAAAGAAAATAGTTAGAAAGGATTCTTATAACTGGAGCTACTAAAATAGGGGCATGCTTTAATGCCTCCTTGATCCTATTGAAATCTTGAATGACATCCTCCTCCCATGTAATGGCATGATTCTTCTTCAAAGATGTCAGCAATTGGAATGGTCAACTCAACGAAGTTTGATATGAATCTTCGATGAAGTTTATCTTCCCAAAGAAGGATTGAATCCCTTTCTTGGTTCTTTAAAGTGGGAGCTTCATTGATGGACTCTACCCTTTTCGGATCAATCATTACCCCTTCTTGTGACACAATGTGACCAAGCAATTTTTCCTTCTATACTCCGAAATGGCACTTCTTTGGATTGAGTGAAATTCCATATTCTCTACATCTTATCAGCATTTTCTCCAAGTGCTGCAAATGATCACCTCTCTTTCTGGAGAACACAGTTACATCATCTTGGTAGACAACAATAAAATCATTGATGTAACCAACAAAAGCAACATCCATTGCTCTTGAAAGGTTGCTCCAACATTCATTAGACCAAAGGGCATCCTGACATATACATAAGTCCCCCAAGGAGTGGTAAAGGTTATTTTAATTCTTTTTTATTCCTTCACCACAACTTGGTTATAACCAGAGAAGCCATCTAGGGTAGAAAGTAGCTTAGAACTAGTCACTAGCTATAACATGTTTTCCATGTTTGGTAAAGGATAATTATCCTTCATTGATGCTCTGTTCAAGTTTCTAAAATCCACACATAGCCTGATGTCACCATTCTTCTTTCTAACTAGTACTAGGTTTGCAACCCAAGAAGAATACCTTGTAGGCTAAATAATCCCTCCATCCCTCAGTTTCTTCAGTTCCTCTTGCATTTTAAGAGATAGGAGTGGATTGATTGGCCTCTATTTCTTCTTGAATGGTTTTGCATTAGATTCCAAGGGAATCTCATGTTGAAATAGATCCTCTCTGTATGCCTTTAATTCAAAATAAGTCCAAGCCATGCAATCTTGATTTTTTTAGCAATTAGACATAAGACTATTTTTCCTCCTTGCTGAGATTACTTCCCAACCAGATCTTCCTTGGTTTCTCCTTTGTGCCAAGGTCATGCTCCTCAATATAATATTAATTTAATTATTAAATTAAATTAATTCATTATCCTCACTATATTTATTATTTAAATATCCTAATTGGAGATACATACCTCACATCTGAACCTCATCTAGCCACCTCACCTAAGACCTATTCTTAGTAAGCCATAACTAACTAAGACTACCCAAACCCTAAAAATCAATGCCTACATTCCCTCTAACCACATTCCCGCATGCTTAAAAGAAGCTTCCATCCTAATCCGTGCAAGTAAACAAAATGAGATCCTAGAAAATCAAGGGGATCTACCTAGTTTAGTAAACCTAGAAATCCCACCCTAACGAGTGTTGGTTACCCTTAACCCGCGGTTAAGCGGAACCACCATCGGTCACCTTTAACCCCAAAACAACCTTATTTTTGAGGTTGGTAGATTCCTGAGAGATATCACATCTTTTGAGAACAAGTTTCAAGGGAGAACACACATGCAAAGAAGGAGATCAAGTATTTTCTCTTACACAGACATCCAACATTCACCCAATAACCATCCAAGCACTCACCCCAACATAGATTTGATCCAATCAGGAAAGAAGGAGAGCACATGCAGCCCATGCAAGAGCTCCCCAATGTTTGGTGATCTCTCTCAACATTCAACCTCTTATCAACACCTTCATTCCTCACTCATAGATGACATCAGAACTAGATTCCAAGTAAGTAGAACATTTTACTCCTCTGGTTCACTCATTTCATCATTGTATTTTCATCCTTTGTTCTCCTAGCCACCCATTGACCTCCATTAATACTCACCCCTCCATATCCCTATTAAAACCTCACCAAATCCCATCCAAACAACTTAATACCTCATTTTCGACCAGCCTAGTCCTTTGTGTAATCATAAGGGAGATCTAAAGCTCATTCTGTGACATTCCCAGTATCCCACAGTAACCGGCACGGTTCTCCCAAACCGGCATCGGTCACCCTTAACCGGCATCGGTCTCTGTATTTACCAATACAACCCAGAACAGTAACCTACCTACCTATTCCCACATCACCCTTACTCACATGTGACCTACCTAAGACCTCTGTCAGACCTGCAGAGACCCAGAACCAGTTACTTGACCTTCGGATCTTATTTTAACCTAGCTTATTAGATTAGATCTTTCTTATTGTGTTTTAAATGAGATACCTAAATCATTTTAACTACAATAGGATTTACTTTATTACCAGCATTAAATTGTTTTAAACAGTGGATTGATAGCCATCTAGGAAGTATCACACTTCCGGATCTAGCATATGCTAGGCAGTCCACTGCATATATTGTTTAACTCTTTTTGGTGGTCTTTGCTTTTTCCATTTAGGTAGTTCCTCCTAGCCAAAAGGAAGCTCTCACGATCAGCTTTGGATCAAGGAGTCAACACGCGTGCAACAACCTATCAACCAACATTTCAATAGGTATTCCTCCTATGCCCATTACCCTATCTGTTTCGTCATTTTCAAAGAAATGTCTAAGAATCAGGTGAAACATTTTGGCATGCCCGGTGGGACCCATCGGGGTTCCTTGCATTTTTATTCATTCCTAGGAAAATTTGTGTGTTTTTTTCCCTTCTGAAAAGCATACACATTAATTTTCTTCCTTGGTAACCTTCTTTTTCTTTCTATTTTCTCTAAAAGAAACCTTTCTTTTGGTGTGCTTAAAAAGAACCATTTCTTCTTTTTTTCATATTTTAGTGAAAGAGCATCCCTCTCCCTCTTCATCTATTTGTGTCATCGAATTCCATATTTGATTTGGGCTTAAAAATCATTGCATTTCATTCGATTTTCTGCATTAGCTCACATTAATTGAGGGAAACCTATACGTTGGAAGTCATTCCCAGCTGATGGTTGACAAATGAATCATAGAAAGCACATCTCTCTCTCTCTCTCTCTGAGTCTTACCAAATTACACAAATTCAAAACAAATACATATTCTTAAACAACATCTTTCCTGGGAAGAAGTTGTCAGGTGATCTGCTTGATCATGAGGATTGGTGGGTACTCCCACTGCTTTGCTCTGTCGAGTCATACTTCAGAGTGAAGCCCGCCCCCGCCATAACATACCTGAAACCTCACCTTTTAGATCTCCTTCTTTGTAGGAAGCCATCCTCACCAAAAAACTCTATTCTATAGTTCATGAGTCAGTCCTTAAATAGCATAAGCTAAACAAACATAATAGAAAAAGCACTCTTAGGATCATATTTTTCTTAGTGTTTTTGCTTGGCTTGTTTTTGAGGTGAGAGGTCATGCTCTTCATTTTTCCTTTTTCTCCTTGCACGCTCCTCATCACAGTTGGTGTATTCTAGCTTCATCTGAGTGTGCTGGACCATATTCTCATCATTCTCAAGAATTTTGGGTTTGATTCCACATCAAATTTTAACTCACAACCACATTTTCTTCATCATTGTTTCAATTTCATAGTGACCAGTGTCGGTCCAGTGACCATCATCAGTTACCCCTTTGACCATCATCGGTTATACCCAACCGGCATCGGTTCATTGTCATTTTGGTTAACCTACCCAAAAGGACACCTATTCACCTTCTTGACTATTCAGAGTCCCTGTCACTATTATCATTCCCATTGACCTTGTAAATCTCATCAATATTTGGCATACCTGGAAAATTTGGCCTTATACCTTGTTTTGACCAACTGTCCATTTTCCATAGTGACCGGTAGTGGTTACCTGTGACCAGCGTCAGTTTACCCTAACCGGCATCGGTTAGCCTGTGTCATTTTCCAGCTACCATTTTAGCCCCAATTCACCTACCACCACCACTACCTATTTATCCTACCTGTGTTGTATTTTTGTGTCACTTACAGAAAGTAGTCTTACCCACATTAGTACTGTTCACATGGTACTGATGCATCGACAAGCAAAACACCCTCGTATTCCATGCCAGTTGTCAACCACTCCCACCTAGCCCTTCACCACCTTCCATTTTATCACCCGCCATGGAACCTATCCAACCTATCACTATCACTACCAGAGATGAGGAGTTCACATGACTCCTTGACCAAAACCCTATGCCACCTTGCAGTTTTATCTTTCCCACTCATCCACTTGAGATGCCTCGGGTCAGTTGATATATGGCATGCCCATATCTATCCCCCGACTCTCATTCCCACTCTCTACATCAGCCCCATCTAGCTCCGTTTACCCCGCATCTACCTTACCCCCAGTCATTTTGTAGCTAGGCCCTATACCCGCTATGATTGCCACATCTACTACATCCATTGCACCCACCACATCCACTATACCTTTGACAACCACCCAAAACACAACCTCATCCACCCCTATTGTCTCACATATACCCATAGCTACACAACCACCTCCCAGTGTCGGTGACCCCTACCCCTTTTCAAAATGTGGTCCTTTCTATTCCACAATCGTTGGCCCCCATTGCCACTAGGGTCACCATGACCCTTCCACCTCCATATACGTACTATCAAGTGACCTCTTGTTTCATCTATTATTCACTCTGGGTACGTACCCCTATTTCACTACCTTCTTCTCAATCTACCTACATGGAAGCACCATATACTAGAATGCCACCCTTGTTACATGCCCAACACCAACCCTCTTATGCTACAGGAGGCACCCAACCATCACAACCTACCAATGACCTAATCAAATTAATGATGGACAAGATGCAGACATTGGAGGCATCGGTTTTGGCTCCCAAAATACTCTCACCTATGATGAGATTTGTAATGAGCCTATCCACCCATCCATTCCTATTCATCCATACCCCATGCATTGGGAATGCCTAAATTCAACCATTTCAATAGCAAGGAAGACCCACAACAACATTTGTGGTCTTTCAAACATGGGTGCTACCTAATCACCCATGATGATGCTTTGCTCTTGAGGACCTTTCCCATGTCTCTGACTGGACCTGCGTTAGATTGGTATAGTGGGTTACCTAGACACTCTATATTTTCATTTAATCAGGTAGCCCAAGCCTTCTTGGATCACTTCTCCATCAATATCATTAAGAAGGTTACCATGACTGACCTATACTCCACGCGTCAGTATGATGATGAATCTATCACAGATTTTTTGTTTGCTTGGCGTAGCCTGATCAATCAACTCACATTCCAACTACCACAAAATGAACTCATCAAGAGCTCTTCATGTGGGCTTGTGCTAGACATATCTCACTGACCCTGCAGGTCCAAACTTTCAAACCTTTGATGAAGCATTCACCATGGCATGAAAGCTAGAGATTTGGGCCATCGAAGAGAAGAAAATCCAATTATGCAATAAGAATTGGCATTCAAGTCGAATGATACCTCTTCTTCTTCCAAACCACAGAACAATTATTCAAAGGCCAAGGGCACCGCTAATGTAGTGGTACTCAAAGCTGGCCCAGCTCATCCATCAAATCAGGCTAGCCCCTCATCTAATCTCTCACCCGTTCAGACTTTTCAATTCAGATGAGAACAATGGAAATACACCCCAATTGGGGAGCCTTATTCTTTTGTCTTAGAAAATCTCATCAAAGCTGGGGCCATCACCCTTCCACCTATAAAACCACACACTGGTTTTGACCCTGCTCACCCACACCCGCATGGTATAAAGAACATGATTTCTGTAACTATCATCGAGTAAAGGGTCATAGTGATGGAAATTGCATCACTTTCAAAAACATTGTCCAAGAAATGCTCGAGAAAGGTGAGTTAACCATGGATAATCCTAACACACTATGCCAATCAAAACCTACACATCTTCAAGAAACCCTTTCCCAATCATGCCCCTTTTTCGATCAAACCGGTGAGACCTCAACTCATGATAGCCATACCCGTGAGGTCCACGCTATTTTCAGTGACACACCCATTGCTTCCCAATTACCTCATATTCCTTCCATAGAGGAAATTCTAGCCCAAAGTCCTCCTTCTACATTGGAACCCACCTCACCTATTCCTCCACCCACAGAGGAACACCTTTCACCTCCTTCCTCACCCATGGAGGAGCCCTTTGCTAATATCGAGACTATTTCACCTTTGGCTTCTCCACCTAGGGAACCATCACCCACAGTACTTCTTCAGTCCATGGAGGATACTTGTTTATCTCCTCCACCCACAGAGGAGCACCCATCATCTCCCCCACCCACAGAGGAGCACCCATCATCTCCTCCACCTATAGAGGAGCACCCATTTTCTCCTCCACCTATCAAGGATCTAGTAGAGATACCTTTGCCTCTAGGTGACCATTCTCCATCAGCTACCCAAGATCCTGTCAGACCTACTTTTGGCTCTCTTACCCATGGAAGCTGAAGCTAACAAATTCCCATCTCTAAGACACATTTTATGGGAATTGCCATTAGGTCCTCATCAACCTCACCTACAGATGTGTCATTCTCATGCTTGGCCGATCACTTAGATTATGTGGATAGAGCCTTATTTTGGGGGCACCTTCTGCTTCTGTCTCAACAAAATGTAGATGTCACTTGTTGATACTTCCACTATCTACCCAAAAATATTTCAACCAATCGAACCAAACACAACCACCTCTATCACAACTTCTTCCATGACACCTATCATAACTCAACATACACCCTACCCATAACCCAACATACATCTAAATCCAAACCCACACCTACATCATCTTCCTCGACTAAACCTATTACTACCTTAGGGGTCACCCCAACCACCAGCCTTACTCATCCACCTATCAAACTAGATTTAGCTACATCCTCCAAAGTCAACACCAAACCTACTCGACACCCAAACAAAAAAACCAAGCCCATAGAACTCATACCCCAGCTTGTGCCAATCATACCTGCATCACCTTCACCCTTTCCATCCATCTTAGGACCTCAACCTCCCAGTGCGGTTAAGAAACCTCCACCCATCAATAAACCAAAAACACAACAGCCCATTCCTTCCTCACAAACCTCTAACATACCCAGCACCCGACATGACTTACACCCACCTACAACATCTTTACCACCCATACCTCCAATACCCTCAAGCAACTTCTTCACTACCCACTACACTTCAGTCTCTGTCCCTCACACCCCCTACATGACCCACATCATCTACCTTCACAACACCTCCATTATCCCCATGGGTAACTCACCCTCTTCCCCCATCCACTTTTCCCTCTAGATCTCATACACCCATATCACCTTTACCCAAGAAGGTGCAACCCAAAGACAAAAATCTGCTACCCTCCAATAAGGTAGTCAAAACAACCATACACCCTCCTACCCATTCATCTACCATACCCCTACCCAAGCAAACATGACCAACACCCAAGACCACTCCAAGCACCCAAAACCATAGCTCGACCCACTCCCCCTCCTGCAAGGACCGATTCCTCAACAATCAGCCACACCTACACCCAAACCCACTTTCACTTCCCATTGTGACCCACTAGTAGGGTCCTATGCCAAAATCTTAACCAACCTCCTTGAGACTTGTCATCACATTACCACCACTCAAGACCTTATGACCCCCTCAAACCCAAGCCAAAAGGGTTTGATGACACTAAAATTTTGCCTACCATCATGTGTGCCAGGGCATGATGTGGAGAACTACAAGGCTTTGAAAACCATCCTTATCAGTTGTGTCCTCTGAAGCCAACTTTGATGATGACGACCTTCTTGATGAGGACCCACTTCACCAACACCCATTCCCATAGTCCTTCCCTCACTTGCCTACTCAACAACCATGACCTCCACCCCCACAACTCCTAGAACCACCCCAAGATTTGAAATTAACATGGTTTGCATCAGAGAACTTGCCACACCATTACCTAAATGTCATTGCACCCACTCACTTCACAAGGCTTTTTTCTCCCCGGTAGGTTTTTTCCCATCATGTTGTTATACCACTCATCCTACACCTTCTCCATTTACCACTCCCTCAGATCAACATGATACACGTCACTACTCATGCTTAGAAGAGAGACAAAGGAAAGGAAAAGGAAACTGACTGCCAACCAATCCTATACCCAACATACCATCTACACCCACACCTAAAATTACTATCCATGGCCCCACATACCCTATTTCTAATGGGGTCACACATCGCACCATGCTCAAACAATTACACCAATCCCCCTCAAAATGTCCCTATATGACCTCATCCAAACCTCAGAATCCCATCGTCAAGCTCTCATGGAGGTTCTTTCAATCTATTGAGGTTTTACCCAATGACCCTACACCTGTAGCCTCCATTATCACACCCCATCATGTAGCCTCTCTCACCAAATTGCCACCTTTATCCACACCTCACCCTACTCACCAAATAGCCTCCCTTAGCTTCTCAGAGGAAGAGATCACCGCACCAAATGGATGACCCAGACCCAACTCTCTTCATCTCTATCCACATCGATGATATATGTGTATGACATGTAATGATCGATGGGGTGCTAGCATTAATATCATTTCATCCCATGCATTCACTCAAATGTGCATACCTAACAATTACATGCATAAACATCCTGTCATGTTGTGTTCATTCAATGATGCTATCACCTCTACACTAGGCACCATCATCCTCCACATTGCGTGGGCCCCCACACTATTCAGAGTTATTTTACATCTTGGGGGGAATTTCAATATAACTTGTTGCTTGGTAGACCCTGGATTCATGTCATGGGTTGTGTTCCTTCCACTTTGCATCGTTGTGTAAAGTTTGAGCATGAAGGACACACCTATACTATTCCAGCTGATCCATCACCTTTTAAAACATGCAACATGCTTTACCGACCCAATGACGTGCTTATACCCATTAAGGTCTACCTCCATGACCACTACCACTTCACCTACACCTCCATTTACCAGTACAGTCACTACCTCAACCACATGCCTCCTCCATTCTACCACTGCCACAACCTCCACGGCTGAAAACCCATCAGCCTCCCAATCCATTAGCTCCACCTCCGCATCGACCACCGACACATCATCTATTCTAGCTACCCACATACCAACCACCGATCCCTTGGAAGGCATTTTTCAATGCCTCACTCTGGGGGAGTATCACCTATATAGTGTTAACACATTCCTTACTCCACAAGAGTATGGAAGTCTTCACCAACACCCTCGCTATGATCACCACATAGGAGAACACCTCCTTTATGGTCCTCCTCATCTTTGTACCAGTCTCACCTATGGGGGACTTGATACTACCACTTACACCCGAACCACCATGTCACAAACCCACCCATTTTTGTTGACTTCAGTCTCTCACCAATCACCATTTCACCCACACCTTCTGCACCGATGTGCATGGAAGGGTTTTGGTTTTGGATTTTATGAGCAAGGCCACCATACTATTATTCCATGTACTACCCATAAACATAATGACCGTAGTGGTATCGGCTTTCCTGAACCACCTACCAAATAAGCCCGCATTGAACTCATCGAGGACATCAGCCCTTCTCCACCCTCTTCACCCGCTCCACCTTCATCACCACCTTCACCGATGGAGTCGATGGATCCTGAATCTATCCCTCCTAACTTTTTTTTTTTTTCATAAACACCATTTCCTTGGGGCCTTTGACTTATCAATGTGAGGTGAGGCTCCTTCCTCTCTTCCCTTCTATATCCTGAAATGATCGATGATGATACACCTTCCATTAATGTCGTTCAATGTCAGGATGATGAATCTATACTCACCTACCTTGGTGTAGAAGACTCATATATTCATCGGTCGTTACCCTCTGAGACACAAACCATGTTGAATGAATTGACTATCGAGATCAACATTCATACTCAGGATGACCCACACATCCTAAAGATCGGTCAATCTTTAGATGTTGTTGAACAGGAAGCCATCACTTCTTTTCTCAAAATCATAACCATGCTTTCACTTGGTCTTATACAGACACATGCTAGTATTGACCCCACCATAGTGGTCCACAATATCGTAACCATTCCCGATGCCAAACCCATCAAACAAAAGTTGAGGAAAATGCACCCTCGCATTGCCCTTCTCGTCAAAGAAGAACTTTAGTGCCTTCTTTCCATTTCCTTCATATTACCCATTGATTATCCTCGTTGGATTTCTAACATTGTCCCTATCACTAAGGTGATAGGGGGACTCCACATTTGCATGGATTTCCTGTGACCTCAACCTAGCTTACCCAAAAGATGACTTCCCTCTACCCGGTATTGACCAGCTGGTTGACCTTACCACTGGTCACGAGATGCTATCACTCATGGATGGCTTCTCGGGTTATAACCAAATCTTGCTTGCCCAGAGGATCAACACAAAACCACATTCATCACCCCTTGGGGGACCTTCTACTACCGAGTCATGCCTTTTGGCCTTAAAAATGCTGGTGCCACATATCAGTGGGCTATGACTTATATCTTCCATGACATCATGCATCGTATATTGGAAGATTATGTGGATGATCTCCTGGCCAAATCTAAATGCCGCTCCGAGCACCTTACCATCCTCAAAACCATTTTTGACCACCTCATTAAATATTGCATGTTCACCTTCACCCAAGAAGTGTGTCTTCATGGTTCTCTCAGGAAAGCTCCTAGGATTTATCATTTCCTACGTGGTATAGAAGTTGACCCTACTAAAGTCAAGGCCATTCTGGAAATGCCTCCACCCACTAACCTTAGACAACTCCGTAGCCTGCAAGGTAAGTTGTAGTCTATTCACCATTTCATTTCACAATTATCTGATCGGTGTCAACCATTTCATCATCTGCTCAAGAAGGATGTCTCCTTTAAATGGGATGATGACTATGCCACAAAGCTTTTGAGGCCTTAAAACAATACCTTCTCCAACCACCCGTACTCATTCCACCTAAAGATGATCAACCTTTCTACCTATACATCTCAGCTACCGATCACTCCTTGGGAGCCATGCTCGCTCATCGTGATGAACAACACAGGGAGTAGGTGGTTTATTACATAAGCCATACTCTTTTGGACTATGAAACCGATACACCCATCCCAAAAAAACTTTTCTTAGCCTTAGTTTTCATTGCCACAAAACTCTGCCATTACCTACTCAACCACAAAACCTATGTTGTGACCAACACCGACCCCCTTACACTTCATGTATGCCAAACCTTATCAAAATCAGCGTGCCACATGATGGCTTATGCTTTTAGCTGACCTCGACCTTGAATTCATTCATCAAAAGTCCATCAAGGGCCAAGCTATCACCGACCAATTGACCAATTGGATGCACCTATTTCTAGGGATCAACCCTCTAATTTTGACTTTCCAGATGAGTCAATTGCTACCCTTTCCTTAGATGAACCCACTTACCAAATGACACTCTTCTTTGATGGTTCCAAGTGTCAGTGTGGGGGTGGGGCTGGTGTTATCCTCATTCCACTTGATGGTGAACCCATGCCTTTGTCTTTCAAACTAGATTTTGATTGTACAAACAATATTTCCGAATACTGAAGCACTCGTATTAGGTCTCAAGCCACCTATGCCCTAGATGTCAAATCAATCAACATCTTTGGTGATTCTCAATTGGTTATAAACCAAGTCAATGGTATATACCAATGTCGTAATGAGATACTTCAAAAGTATAAACATCATGTAGACATACTTTTGACCACCTTTGACCATTATGCCCTTCAAACCATCCCCGTTCAACCAAAAAATTTGTAGATACCATGGCCTTGCTTGGCTTCTCAAATACCTGCTTCACCCATGATTCTAAAATCTTTGTCACCATATAATGACTCCAATCACCCTCTTATTTACCTCATGATGTTTACTCTATCGAACCACTACCCCCGACCCGAGTGACCTTTGGTATAAACAATATTCGACTATCTTTCTCTCTCCATCTTACCTCCTGATCTCACCCATAATGGACAACGACACACCTTCCTTAAAAGGTCTCTCATTACGTCATCATGGGGGCCTCTCTATAAGCATGGCTTTGATGGTATTCTCTTACGATGCCTCACGAGTTCTGAAATTCCTTATACCATTAAGGAAGTTCATGATGGCATATGTGGAGGTCACTTCAGTGGCCTTGTTATTGCTAAGCATATTCTTCACCTAGGCTATTCTTGGTGACCCTTAACCATGATTGTTGTGACTACGTCAAACATTGTGTAAAATGCCAACAACACACCAACCTTCATCATACACCCAGTCATGCCTTACAGGTCACTCGTGACCTTTGGCCCTTCTCTCAATGGGGTTTGGATCTTGTCGGAGAGATCAACCCCCATTCTTCCCAATGACATCAATGGATCATCACCACTACCGAATACTACACAAAATGGGTTGAAGCCATACCACTCATCTCCACAAAAGCTGAGAAAATATGTGAGTTCATCAATCATCACATCATTTTTCACTTTGGTGTTCCTCATCGCCTCATCACTGATAATGGAAAACAATTCAAAAACAAAACATTGCAAAATTTGTGACGCCTTTGGCATTCAGCTAAGTTTCTCATCACCTTATTACCCACAGACCAATGGCCAAGCCTGAATCCACTAACAAAACCTTAAAAAAATTCTCATGAAAGTGGTTAATGATACTGGGAAGGATTGGCATACGCACATTCCTTTTTCCCTATGGGCATACCGCACTAGTATCGCACTTCCACTGCTGCACACCATTTTTTCTCGGTCTATGGTACAGAGGCTATTCTACCTCTCGAAGTCTAGATCCCCTCACTCTGCATTTCTCTCCATGACATGCTCAATGATGATGACTTTCATCAAGACCATTTAGCACAACTTGAGTTATTAGATGAATGTCATCTTAACGCTCTTGATCACCTTCAAGTTTACCAAAAATGTATCAAATGTGCCTATGAAAACGTGTCCATGAATGAACCTTCCAAGTCGGTGACCTTGTCTTAAAAGAAAATCAACATGTAACCAAAGCAAAAAAAAGTAAACGGGAAAATTTTCTCCTAATTGGCTTGGACCATACATCGTAACCCATACTTATGGATCAGGTGCTTATCGTTTATCTTCACTGATGGTAAACCCAAACCTGAGCCCCTTAATGCCTTGCATCTTTGACCATTCTATTGTTGATTTTAGTCCTACATCACTTTTTGCCTCTTTCCATGCTCGTCCCTTGAGTGCTATCCACTTCTTACACCTCACCAATGATTAAACAAGAATCATGTGAGTACCCGTCACTTGTTATCTTCTCTTGAATATGTGTACCATGGCATTGCACATAGCATGATTCTCATGGATACTTTTCATCTACCTTTAGATGAGATCCCATGGTCATTTCACCCCTTTCTGAACAAGAATCCTATTCTTCACCTTGGTCTTGTCCATGACTTCAAAGCCCTCACTTGGGACCCAACTCCTTGAGTCAAACTTCTAATAAAATGATGACTCCCTCAAAAGGACATCTTCCTCTCGTAATAATCTTGCTATAAATAGACTGCTCCCTCGAAGGACAACTATGTAAAGGCTCTTTCAAAAAAAAAAAAAATGAGAGAATTTGAAGCTTCCCACATCGATCAACTTCACGAAGACCTCAAGGAGTTAATTTCATCATCCCATATAGACTTCCCACATCGATCAGTCTATCTCAAATACAAGTCAAAACAAAAAACTTTTCAGTCATGGACTTGCCCATTGTGACCTCGGATCTCTTGCCCAAAGAGCATGCTACCACATATCATATAAAAATTACCCACCTTTCACCCCTCTCACCATTCGCACTCCCATTTCCTACCACCTCAAGGGACCTCTTGGGAACCATGACATTTGGTGATCATGTGACTAATTTTCACCCTTAGAACAATCAATCATGCAATGCCTTTAGGGTCTTACGTTCATCACCTCCTCCAAGGTATGATCTACTAGTATGATCCTAACCAATCAGGTGGCTTTATTGCCCCCTCTTATCTTTTAACCATCTTTATTTACATTTTGATTACCTTATACAAGACTTGGTCCTCGATGCTTACCTTTGGGGTAATCTTCTTCTTCTTCTACCTCCAATCGACATCACCTATACCAATTTTCCTATAACCCACCCACACCTAATAGACCTAAACCCAAATCATGCCTAAAACCTACCAACTCATTTTCATACCTCCTCATATTCTTCCCTAGCTTATGGGAGAACTACATTGGCCTGAGGTCCTTTTCACCGGGACTATGTAGGTAGCACTCCGAGGGCATGGGGCCCTTGGAGGTTAGCTCGACCACTCTCTACCCTAACCATTCATTTTTCATTTTCTCAAATCACACTCTACCCTACTTAGTTTCCTTTTTATATCCAAAATTGGAAATTAAACCAAACAAATAACAAGTTGCTTCACATTTTTATCATCACCACACCATACATTTATTATGACTTCCATTTCTCTACCATCATCATGCATGTATTATAAACATGACCCATATCACCATTCATTGCATAAATTAATGAATCACAACTTTAGCCCATTTAGACTCGATCCATGCCTAGACCACAAACCTAACTCAGACCTTTGACTTGATCCATGCCTAAAGCACCACTCGACCCAATCACCCTCCTGACCTCATCATTTATTACCTCACCTCGTCCTCCTTTGGGGACTCATTATTTTAACCATACCTCGGCCCTCCATGCCGTGACCTAGATTCTTGGACTGACCACCATCGCTAGTGACTTTGACCTCATGTGTTCGCTATACCTTTGTGGCACTTATTACTGTGTTGATTGACCGATGACCTTACCTTGCCTCTTGTGACCATTTATCCTAACCCTACCTTTGGTGTACCGGAACACACCTAAATGTTCCTGCACCTGACCTATGTCATGTTTCTGACCATATCCTATACCTTGGATACGGAATCACCTCAACCTTGTTTGGATAAACCTATCGACCTTAGACAATGTAGAGTTTTCCTTGCTCTTCAACCTGGTACTATGCTGCATTTTATACATGTGTGTGCATTTGATTATTGCTACCTTTGACCCTGACCCATTACCTAGATTACCCGAGTAGACTTTTCTCCTTTTTCCCCTATTACCCACCTTCCTTTTCATCACATTTACCTTTTATCAAACCACTCACCGATTCTACCTTCTACCTCGTCAGTTCCTAGTTTGAGGGGGATCACCTCCACCCACACATGGGGCAACCACATCTTATTTTTGTCAACGTCACTTACCAATACAAGCTACACAAAAAAAGGGGCAAAATGTAGACACCAAAATTGGGTCACACTCCCCTTGGTCCCTCGATAAATAAATACCTTGAACACATCCACCTAGCCATGGCCCCCTTCACCTCACTATAATATTAATTTAATTATTAAAATTAAATTAATTCATTATCCTCACTATATTTATTATTTAAATATCCTAATTGAGATAATGCCCACATATCCACCTCACCTAGACACCTCATCTAGCCACCTCACCCTAAGACCTATTCTTAGTAAGTTGCCATAACTAACTAAGACCTACCCAAACCCTAAAAATCAATGCCTACATTCCCTCTAACCACATTCCCGCATGCTTAAAAGAAGCTTCCATCCTAATCCATGGGGTAAACAACACGAGATCCCAGAAAATCAAGGGGATCTACTAATTTAGTAAACCTAGGAAATCCCACCCTAACCGACATCGGTTACCCTTAACCGCTTTGCCGGTTAAGCCAAAACTACCATCGGTCACCTTTTAACCCCAAAACAACCTTATTTTCAAGGTTGGTAGATTCTGAGAGATATCACATCTTTTGAGAACAAGTTTCAGGGAGAACACACATGCAAAGAAGGAGATCAAGTATTTTCTCTTGCACAGACATCCAACATTCACCCAACAACCATCCAACACTCACCCCAACATAGATTTGATCCAATCAGGCAAGAAGGAGAGCACATGCAGCCCATGCAAGAGCTCCCCAATGTTTGGTGATCCTCTGCAACATTCAACCTCTTATCAACACCTTCATTCCTCACTCATAGACATCCAGAACCGATTCCAAGTAAGTAGAACATTTTACTCCTCTGGTTCACTCATTTCATCATTGTATTTTCATCCTTTGTTCTCCTAGCCACCCATTGACCTCCATTAATACTCACCCCTCCATATCCCTATTAAAACCTTGCCAAATCCCATCCAAACAACTTAATACCTCATTCCGACCAGCCTAGTCCTTGGTGCAATCATAAGGGAGATCTAAAGCTCATTCTGTGACATTCCTAGTATCCCACAGTAATCGGCACCAGTTCTCCCAAACCGGCATCGGTCACCCTTAACCGGAATCGGTCTTTATATTT
Source organism: Taxus wallichiana var. yunnanensis (assembly GCA_018340775.1). Classification (NCBI taxonomy): domain Eukaryota; kingdom Viridiplantae; phylum Streptophyta; class Pinopsida; order Cupressales; family Taxaceae; genus Taxus; species Taxus wallichiana. The sequence goes on from CM031239.1 coordinate 678,919,092, forward strand.
ACCAATACAGCTAGAATAGTAACCTACCTACCTATTCCCACATCACCCATACTCACTGTGCCTGCCTAAGACCTCTGTCAGACCTGCAGAGACCCAGAACTAGTTACTTGACCTTCGGATCTTATTTTAACCTAGCTGTTAGATTAGATCTTTCTTATTGTGTTTTAAATGAGATACCTAAATCATTTTAACTACAATGGAAGTATCACACTTCCCGGATCTAGCACACACTAGGCAGTCCACTGCATATATTGTTTAACTCTTTCTGGTGGTCTTGCTTTCCATTTAGGTAGTTCCTCCCAGCCAAAAGGAAGCTCACATCAGCTTTGGATCAAGGATTCAACATGCGTGCAACAACCTATCAACCAGCATTTCAATAGGTATTCCTCCTACAATCCGTTACCCTATCTGTTTCATTTACAAAGAAACATCTAAGACGACTTGGGAGATTAGAACAACACCAGCACCATTTTGAACTTGGAGCAAGCTCCATCAAACAATAAAGTCCAAGGAGAGCTTGCCTACTCAAGACACTTATATTCTTCAATCTTGTGCTCTTTTCCATTAGCAAATCCTACAAAGTTATCAAGCATCAACACTTGTGTACAATACTTCATAAGATGCATTATTGGGATCTTCAATAAGTTGCAACATCTTCTTTTCCCCATACAACTTGACAAGGCTACCCTCAATTGGGATGATGGCATAGGACATATCCATTTGAACACTCCCTTTGACACTTGTAGCCCATTTTCTGACAACAAGTATACCCCACTTGGTTGGGCAATCAAGAATACCTACATCAAGATTCAAGTTCATGTCAGATAGGCTAGAAGTTATACCACCATACCTTTCACACATCCCACCTTTGGTACCTCTCTAGAATCCATAAAGACGCTTCCCATATGCTTCGTTACCTTGATGTTTAGTTCATTCATAACTTCTAGAGGCATAACATTACATGATGCCCCCAAATCAAACATGCAATTGTGCGGCAGTCATCCTTAATGATCGAGTGGTGAAGAATGGATCCACATTTAGCAGGGAATCCACAAGGATGTTCCTAGATAAGCGCAGGTGGTTCATCTAGCTTTTCTTATCTTTGGTGGTGTTTCTAGTTCTTAAGAGATTGGAGGAGTCTCCACAATATTTACATTTCTACCGGGGCACTCTTTTCCTCCTTCAATCCAAAATACTCAATGCCCTCTTCTTGTGCTCGGGGAATCCTAAGCAACTCAACAATTGGAACTAAGATCTTGATCTGACGCAAGAGTTGGGTAATATCATAAGGGACAGACTTTGGCAAGGCAACATTGGAAGGAAGGTTGGCACACTCATTAGATGGCATAGGATTTTTGACATCTTGGGCATGAGGAGGGTATGAGTTTTGTTTGGGACAGCGAAGGCCCTTGGTAGATGCATCTTTCTTAGGAGCCTCTTTAGGAATATTTGAAAGCAATGGAGTTTTTGGCTTGTCGAGGCCTTGTCCCTTTAACAACCCTACTTCTTGTGTTATACTCCTCTTGGGCTACAACAACAATCATCAACAACTGTCTGTCCTCCTCAGATGGGATTCCTCCATCATACTTTTTTATCATTAAAGATATTAAATATTCAAAGTCATTATTAGGAAATTCAAAAGCATACAGTATATACTTCTAAAGTATGTGAGGGAGGAAGAATAAGTACCGATGGATGTAATCCCAAAATCAATCAAATTCTGCAGCACTTATAACTTTACTTAAAGTTTCCCCTTGTTGTGATATTGTGGAGTAACGCATCATGCAAACATCATCATCGCCAGCCTTCTTCCTCTTCCTGCTGATCTTCTTCACATGGAGAATGGGGCATGAAACATCTGTCACACCAATCAATGACATTTTCTCCTCCACAACAAAGCAACTCTACGGTAGCCAAAGGATCATGTACCATTCTATTTTCCCTAGCACGGGATTTCCTATTTCTAGATCCAATAGGTCCCTTGCCTCGTCATTAGGCCTCGATCATTTCTATGATGATTTGTAAACCTGTCTTGGCCTTGTTGCTTGTACTAACCTTGTGAACTCTACCCAATTCCTTTTTCTACCTAGGCTAATTTGTATGATATTTCTTTGACAGCCCCTACCAAATTTTTCACAACTTCCTCCAAATCAGCAGCCTTACTTGTTTGAGGCTTTTTTGGGTTAATTAGTTTTACACCCTCCATTTTTGGAGGCTTTCCAATTGCCTTGATGTTATTCTCAATTTGCAGAGCCATGGTGAATTCCTACCTCAAATTAGTAGGGTTTTTTTCCCTCAAGTAGTAAGCAACATTTTTATCAAATGCATCTGAATATTTGATCAAACATGATTCATCACATGGCCTTAAGCTAATAGGAAATCTCCTCAAGGTATTATTAAACCTTGTGTTGAAATCATGTCTTGACTCATTAGGATTCTTCTTGAATTTTTTAAATTATGAAAGAAGAAATCTAGGGTTAGTTCTGTCACCACACTATAATCTAAATGCATTATTCATTTTAGTCCAAGAATCAATGGAATTATCTAGCAATGTTTTATACCAGTCCCTTGCATCCTCTTCCAAAGTATGGATAAACAATTTGATATATAAATCTTCATGTTCAATCTCAAAGTCTTCCATAATATTGATAAAAGCTTTAGATGTTGATCACTAGTTATAGCATTGTTTCCTTAGAACTGTGGTAATCTATTTCTCGCATCCTAGGGAACTACATTTGGATAACCACCATCCCCTGTAAAATTTATAGGACCAAAGTTATTTACAATAAAGTGAGGTCTAGGTGGGGCGGGGGCCATGTTGTTTTGAGGAGGTGACCACTGGGGGAGACAAATTGATAAGGGGAAGAGGGTATTTGAAACAAAGGAGTAAAATTTTCAAAATGGATATCCCTAAAGGACTTAATTCTTGGAAAACCCTATCAACTTCGAAAAGGAAGGGGTAGAATGAGAAGCAAACTTTTCAAAATCAAATGAAGGTCCCTCTCTAGTTGGAGAATTCAATTCCACAAAGAGGCTACCTAATTCAGAAGCACTTGAGTTACAGTCTTCAATGATAGGCTGATCACTTTCATCAATGGAGATCCCTTTTCTTGTTTTTTGATCTCCAACAACTCTCCAAGATTTTCTTCCTTCTAACTTTGTTTTTCCTAGCTTTGGAAATAATGTCCTAGCAGGATCCCTAGAAAAGAAAGATCTTCTTCCTTCCAGTCTTTACAAAGATTAGTAACAAAAATCACTTGACAGAGGTTAAGACACTGGTACTCATCAAGAATCAAATCAACAAGGATTCACCACTAAGGATTTCCACCTTAGTTGTGCAAATGCACTAAAATATGATCTGTCAAATGTCTGTCAATACTAGAACCGGAAATGGAAAGATCTAAATTTTCTTCACCCAGCATTTATTAATGAAAGCTAGTACATTAGGTGTAGAAATTGAAAGAATTGTACACATCACCTGCAACCTTGAAATACTTATTATAGGACCGAACACAAGATGATGTTTGAACAAATGTATTAGCACTCTGAGCATACAAGAAGTGTTTACAAGGTCGAATATGAACTTCAATCACTATGTTCCTCGACAACGGCACCGATAAGGTGTTGGTACCCAAATTAATTATCCTCGAAGTTGAGCAGCATCACGGGTTTGGCGGGGAAGCTTAGAGAAAAGCAAAGCATTTAGTATGTCATTTTTGTAACCGGGGATGAAATACAACTTGCTCTTTGTCACTCAGATGTGGAGAAATGGGTAGCACCCTCAAGAGGATTTGACCTATCCTCACTACTTTATGGTTGTTCCTTTCAACCAAGGTGAGAGGACCCTTTTTGTAGCCTGTTGTTTATGGAGGAGATGGAGATATCCTTATGAAATTATTAAGAAGACCTTTAAGAAAATGTGATCAATGAAACAAAACCTAACTCTCACGAGTTGTCACTCTAGATAATGGAGATATTTTCTAAGCAAGGTTCAGGCCACTAAAGACAATGAAAACCTGATTGTTTCTACATGCTTTGGTAGTGAAAATTATGCATTTTTATACACACATGACAAACAAGGGTAGTATGGGTATGATTGGTTGTTTTTAAATGAATTTTTGGTGGGAGGTGAAGTAGGATAAAGTTGATTATACCAGATATTTGGAGGGACTTTACAATAATGAGCAACTTCACAATAGAAAGCTTCAAAACAATCAAGATGTTCCTTCAACCAAAAGGTGTGCTTCAATGGAGGCCCAAATCAACACGTTTTCACATAATCTTTAAGACTCCAATATGAAGGATCGAATTAGAAGACTCAATTAAACACTATAGTTTCTGATTAACCATGCCTAAGGTACACCCAAAGACTTACGAAAATATTTATCAACAAATGACAGTGAATTGACTTTAAATTTGTTTATCTCATCCAAGATGAAGGCTCTTCTTGAAATAAAATTACAAATACCATTAAACTGTCACAAGGATGAGATCTTGTGTGATTTCACAAAATTTGAGTGTAATATTATAATAGAATGAATAAAACTTATTTGTAAACAATTTGAAACAAAGCGCAGACACTAATTGCTCAGAGTCAACATAGAATAACTCAAATTTGATTAAACTTATCAATAGGGAAAGTTTTTAGAATAGTCTCAGATATTTTCAATGGTTGTACACTCACAACTACCTTGACACAATCAAGTTTAACACAAAAGAGACATACAGATTCTCAAACCGTCCCTTAAAAAAAAACAGCTCTATCAAGCTTTTTTAGAAAATTATTTTTACTTCTAACACTCGACATTCCAACCTCCAACCCTTTACATGAAAAATTCATAAAAATTATAATAATTCACTTACAATAGAGTTTTCCCCCAAATATCTAAAAATTGAATGCACTAGTGCTCACCACGATTCCAATCGTGATTCTCATAATCAAATCTATAAAAAGTTGTGCCAGTGCTCAAGAGATGGATCTCTTGAATATCTCCCACATTCCACTCCCTCTTCTAGTAGATCACTTTTCCTCTACTCGCCAACCACTTCCACCCCTAATCACAAATTTGTCTCTTTGCATACTTGGGAAGGGAAAATGGAAGATCGATCGAACTCAGAGGTCGATGTCATCTTAATGGAAGAAGACATCCCTAGATCTTCCTCACCAAACTCAGATATCAAATTAACTCCCCTTCCTGTTTGGCATGTAAGAAATATCGAGAAATCATGAAGACTCACACTTCCAGGAGCTCTGGAGTGAAAATGGCGAGAAAAATCGACATGGATGCACAATTGCCATTGGTTTTTATTTTGAGTTTTGACCGTACACGTGGGAGATTCATTTTAAAACAAGCCTGCGGGTTCCTTTTTTCCTTTTACACCTTTTTGGAAAAATGTAAAATTTTCACATTTTCTCCGCAGCTCCGCCCTTGAGAAATGAGCCTAACACGTGTCCTAAGGTGGGTCCCAAAGGAACCGCAGCCAAATTCTATTATTTCACCTCCTTTTTGGAAAAGGGAAAATTTTCCAAGTTTTCCCCATAGCTCTGCCCTTGAAAAATGGGCCTGACACGTGTCCCAATGTGGGTCCCATCAGAACCACACTTCCTTTTTCACTTTTAACTCCTTTTTCCACAAAAGGAAAATTTTCCAATTTTCCTCCGAAGGTCCACACCTCCGCCATTGACTAGAGCAATTTTTGACTTTTCTATCGGGCTTATAGGTCATTTTGATGATTTTATTCATTTGAATATCAAGGGGCAAAAAATCCAAGTTGCCCCCGATGGCCCACCTCCCCACCTCTGACATTTTCAATGCCAACTTTGACCTCTTTCTTGTTGGGCTTGCGGGCCATTTTGAGATTTTAATCCTTTTGATGACAAGAGGCAAAATCCAAGTTGCCTTTGATGGTTCGCTTCCCCGCCCCTTTGACTTTTCAAACTGCTACGTGTCACAATGGTGCATCTTGAGATGTTCCCAAAAGTTGAGACCTTGGATGAGTGTAGGCTCGCCACATGTCATTATGGTGCAACTTCAAAAAACCTTAAGGTTTCAAAAATGATTTGGCGGGGGCATGCTTCCATTTTAGAATTTTACTCCATTTTTTCAAAAGGGAAAAAAATCCAACTTACCTCTGAAGGCCCGCATCTCCGCCATTAGCTTTGCCATGTGTCCTTATGTAGGGTCAAGGCAAGACTTTTCCCTGCCACTTAAAATTTTCTTTAATCAAAGCCTGGCGGGGCCACGAGGTGGGTTCAAAATTTTTGCCAAAGTAGCTAAAAAGATCAAGTTGAGAAAACCAACCCATCGTGCCCCATCCAATTAGAAGAAGCCATGTAAGCACCAAAAGAACTAATCAAATTTGAGTGGAGCTACGGGACCAAATCGACTTTTGCCAAAAAAGTAAAAAGTGATAAGTTAAATCATTTTCCCACCATCCCCTGACCAACCAAAAGAATTCACATGACCACCTAATGCTAAGGATTAACTTTGACAGGAAAAAGACACCCGTCAGACTGTCAAAATATAGAAAATCACCATTCACGCCGGAACCCGATTTTTCGCTAAGGATGAATTTTTTTAAAACAAAAACAAGTGAATCATGGTTCGAGAATATTTTCGACCATGGATTTATATTTTCAAACACATACAAATATACATTAACCATTCTCGAGCTTCCATGGTCGAGGAAAATAGGAAAATGGTAGAGCCTGTGGATTTTGAAGAAATTAGGGAAAAAACAAGGAAAACTCAGAGAATATTTCAAGGAGGGACATGAAAATGGATTCTGCAAACAACTCAAGGAATTCAAATGGAAGTAGAAGCTTTTTAACACCCACATTGAGATACAAAATGTTTCATAACACGCAGACAGAGAGGAAAAAATAATAGCAAATGGGGCGAGACAAATCTCGAGCACCAACAATCGGTAGGAGAATGCACCCCAAAAGAGAGGAATCGATGTTGTGTTGTATTGTATCCTGTAGGGGGTGGGATGTGCATGGTAGAAACCAAGGCACATGCAAACAAAGTAGCTAAATACATGTATTAGTAGCAAAAGTAATGAAGCATGTCATAAAAACAATGTAATAAGAAAGTGTGCATACAAGATAGACTGTGAAAAGTGGGTTTCAAACATGGGACATCACTCACAATGTCACAAGACAATCAGGTCTAAAGCAGCCAAAAGCATACAAGCAATGATCAAACAAGATATAGGGCATAGCTCGCAAACAATGGAATACAATAGAAATAAATGGAAAAGAAATTGTATCGAAAACCATAGTGGAAAATAGTCCTGTAAAGTAAATATTGTACATGAAGCACCCATTAGCATGTTAGAAAGATAAAAAGTATGTCAAGGCATATATGTATTAGTGGAAAGTAATGTGATAAAAATTATAAGTAGTAAATAATGAAATAATAACACCTATAATGTGTGAGAGTAGGAAAGGTAGATGCCCCCAAGAGCCTCTGTGGGCCCGGAAAAGGGTATAGTGTTAAGCATCATCTGCAACGGGTGAGAAATCGTAAAATATCTACATTCACTCTAAAATACCAAGTGAACGTGCATGTGTGTATATAGAAATATAATGACTGATTGAGTATCTGACTAGCATAATAAGAAAAGTGCATCATGTAAGTAGTATAAGAAAACAAGAGTAAGTGCAACCAAGATATGCAAATGCAAAGTGTCGAATATGATGGAATGGTATGTAATGTGTGAATGTGATAGGATCAGCGTTCCCCATGGATGGATGTGTATGAGATGACGCTCATTTATAAAATACCCTCAATAATCATGAATGAACCATAGAACAAGAGTGTTTCATTGGGAAATGGTTTTAAAACGTGTGCTAGAAAGATAAATCATGAAGTGTAGAGCATAAAGAGTGAATGATTGTGAGGTTCATTTCAGATCTAGACCCTCAGTAGTCGAATATGAACCATGGAACTAGAGTGCAACATAGGGTAATGACGATTCAAAGTATGTATCAATATGTGTAAGTGCATTGACGAATATTAAGCGTGAAGCATGGAGTGTGATAGTAGAAAGTATAGAAAACTTATGATGCTAGGAGGGGAGAAGAAAGCATAATGCTCCCCAAGTGTGTGATGTGGAGAAGAATCAAGTAAAACCATCTAGGAGATCATCATTTTTAGGATCATAGCCAATTGGAGTTGGATCAAAGACTTGGTAATAAATAGTGTGAGGTTGATCATATAAATAGCCCTTATGGCATAAAATATACATACTCATTGCATATTTTGTAGTCATTTATTTACCCTTAGTACTTCTTTCTAACCCCAAGTGCACTATCCTATCACCCAAGAGGCACCTTGGGTGCTCACCCGAGACACTTGTGGGCACCGAGCCCCTCCTTTGTGTGAAATTTTTGAGAAGGTTTTGCCATTAATGGAGGATTATTTGCAAAAATATAAGTACATTCACTTACTTAAAAAGGTAGAAGATGCAACTAATAGATCTACACATTAATATATCACGGAAAATTTGAATAACATTATAAGAAGCATAATAAACCAGATCTGAGCCATGATAGTCATACAACACGAGGGTTTATACCCATAAATAAGATATATAGAACAAACCCATATATATATATATATATATATATATATATACAAGATTTCTAGTAGCCACATTACAGTCAAAAGGGTCATCTTAGACCATACATATTAAATGACAAAGAATTTTCTCCTGCAAAGCTTTCTGATATGAGATCTTAACTATAGCTTTTCCCATTTTATCCCTTGTTATAGATCCCATTACCCATACATATGCTTATGGCATCCCTTATAACCCTCTAGCACTAAGTTCTCTAAACCCTAGCATTACTGCAACATTTCATTACTCTATGCATTTCGCTATCTCTATATCCATTCTATATCTATATATCTCCCTTCTTTCTCTTCATCTCTCTATCTCCCCATATACATAGCAATATCTTCCAAGTTAGAGGGTGCGCACTACAATATAAACAGTTGCACATCTCGCATTGTATCCTCAATGCTCGCACATCCTCCCCTAAGTTAATCCTTAATAAATGGTCAGGTCCCAAATTACTCTTACCTGGTTTCACAATAATCAGTAAAATCAAAATCTTGAAATAATAAGACCCATCGATATACGCATCCTTGTAAAATGGGCTTGTTTACCAAGTACTTCAATGTCATGTGGTCCATGTAGAATATAAAGGGTGTTGCCAATAGATACTTCTTGAATTTTTACAACGCATAGATCATTGAAAATTCTTCATGCTCAATAGTAGTATAGTTTTGTTCTGCTAGGGTTAGCTTTCTACTAGCAAAACACAAGGGGTGGTCAACAATTCCCTCTCTAAGTTGTGCTAATATTTCCCCAATCACAAATCTTGAAGCATCAACATGTACATGGAATGGCTTATCCTAAGAAGGAAAGCGTAATATGGGCGCAATGATAAGCTTATTCTTCAATGTATCAAACACCATCTATTGCGCCTCTCCCCAGTGAAATGTAATTTTGTGTTTTAGCAACTTTTCCAAGGGCATGGCAATCTTAGCATACCCCCTTATAAATTTTGGTAATACCCCTATGCCCAAGGAATCGTGCACTGCGCTCTGGTTGGTAGGTTCCCCCAATCCCACAATAATGACAACTTTGGCAGGATCCACCAGCAAACCTTCCTTACATATGATATGTCCCAAAAAGGGTTCCAAATGGAGTAGAAAAAACACATTTCTTAATGTTGAGGGATATCCTTAACTACCGACATATTTCAAACATTAGCCTCAAATTGTCACAATGATCCCTCACTAATCCATATATCGTCTAATCATCAAGGTAGACTTGAAGAAACTTATGGATAAAGTCTTGAAATTCCTACACCACAATGCGTGAAAACACGGCAGCACATTTTTTAGTCCAAAGGGCATGTTTGTGTAGGAAAATATTCCCCATTAAATGGCAAATTTTTCTTTTCTTGGTCCTCCTTTGCAATCCTAACTTGATGATATCCCGAGAATCGATCCGTGAAATAATATATCTCACGCCCAACTACTCCTTCTATAATCTCCTCAGTGAAGGGGGTAGGAAAAGGTTCAATAACACATACCACATTCAAAGCCCTATAATCAACACAAATCCTTGTCCTCCCATCCTTCTTAATGTTATTAACCATCGCACTTATCCATTATTATTCTTTAACAACCTCAATGATTCCCGATGCAATCATCTTTTCAATCTCTTCCTTAACTTTGACGTGAAGATTGATTCATGTGATAAGGTCTCTTCTAAATGGGCGCGCACCTTCATTTAACTTGATCTTCATTTATCCCAAGGAGTGGTGAACTCCTTTAAGCTTGTGGTACTTGTGTGGAAACAAATCCTAAAATTCACACAATAGATCAATGATCTTCAAAACCTCCTTTCTCATCAAGTAATCTCTAATAGTATTCTCCTTCGATTCTTCCTCCAAACCAATGTTAACCTTCTTGGTTTTTAGGGGTTCATGGTAGGCGCACTCTTTCTCAGTGGCACTATCCATAACTTCAAATTTACCTATAGTTTGGTTAACATCCAAATTTTCCACTTCTTAACCATCGATCACATAGACCAATTTTCCTTTCTCTTTCTCCATGCGTGCATGCTCAAGCTATATCTCCTCTAATTCTTCCTCATCAAAGCATGTTTCTAAGATAGGTTCACCAATAATTCCAATATTCTATCCTCTTCCATGGTACTATATCCCATAGTTAGGTGATTAACAAATTGTAATGCCTCATCCACGATGGCTTAGTACTTCGACATTCAAAATCTTCAAGGAGGTCGGTCATCAAATACTATCAATTTCCTATCGATGGCGTATCTCCGAGTGAATGTACCATGCATGTGCATAGCCTTGTAAGGTGGACTACAACTTATGAACCCATAAAGAAGGCAAAGCAAGGCTTCGCGTATCTTCCATCTAAGCCTTTTCACATGGTTGGATGTGAAACGAGGTGGGTTCCTTCCCATGATAATCTTGTATGATAGTAGTTGCATTGCTTCAACAAACTTAATAGAGAACACAATTCTCACTTCACGTCACTCTAGAAGGCTATCGCAATGGGTCACCCACCAATGTGTTGTAGTCTCGAGAAAGGTATAGTTAAGCACCCTTCTCCTTTCGATCTCGCATCTCCATTGGGTCTCCATTTCTCATAGAAAAACATCAAGGTTGGCTCCCTAGAATAACTTGGTAACTTCTTTCCTCCTAGGCACTTGACTAAGCATGTCTTTATTACTCTCATCATAGAACCTCTTAACTACCTTACGATTAACTCATATGTCTCATGCACCCAATTAACACATGTTGCACTAGTTCAGATCACTTATACATTGAATGTCTTCCCACCGAATGATGCCCTCTTTTGTTGGTTGCACAACTTTATGGTCCCGGATGGTGTGCATGTAAATTCCATCTAGGTCTTCTTCTCTTAACGGTTCAATATAGGGTGTTGATTTCCCATCCGTTAAGGGAATGATAACACGTTCCTCTTTGTTCTCAAAAATTATATACCCCTTATGAAACCTAAGTTAGCATTGTTATTATAACACCATGGGGGTACCCAAGTAATGTTGGAAAGTTTTATGCCTCAAAGCAAACGCTAAGACTTCAAAGTCCCCAATGAATGAATACCCTTGGATAGTGATAACAACATATTTTAAAACACCAATGGGCATTTCCTTTGTCTTATTAGCCATATACAACACATTTGAATATGGATGTAACATGGGCCTTCCTATTTGATTCCGGGTGTGCTGGGGTGATAACATTAACTTCCATGCCCATGTTAATAGAATATTACTTAGGATCCATCCATCGACAATTACATTCAAGGTAATCTCCATATCGTAGTCAAGGTCGTGTGTGGAGGAAGGTTAGCATGCAAAACATTCCTCTCACGCTTCCCTCCAATGCTTGGTACTTTCTCTCTTAACCACTCTCCAAGTAAGGGGATGATATTTTCTTGCCTCAACATCTTACACACCTCCCTAACATCATCTATATCTAACCAAGGAACCTCAATGATTTTATTTTGTTCTAACTTCTTGGATTGCTCCTTTAGACATTGAATTTCCCCTTGAAGACTCTTGATTACGTCCATGGTCTCTTGATAGAATTCCTTCTGATGGGTAAGGTTTAGATACTTCCCATACACCACCTCTTCTCTTGTAATCGTGGTCTCTTCTTTGGTATTTCCTTGGCGTGTGCACCCTCGGCTCGCGTCATCACCAAAGATCTGAGTTATAACTCATGTGCCACCCTTGGCATCCACTGTGAGTCTACTTTCTTAATTCTTACCATCCCGATGCCCTTGCCTTTCTAGTTATTACTATTTCATATGTTCAAATAGATCTGGGAACTCCTCATACTTGTGCTTCTTTCCACACAGGAAAGAGCAATCGAAGTGTCAAGACACTCACACTTGTAATGCTCTGTGGACCCATAGTTATAACAAGTTTTGCAAGGGAATTCACCTCTTCGCCTCCATGATTTCCATGGCCTCTAAATCCTCCGTAAAATCCTCTTCCAAAAGATCCTCCATCCACGCATCCTTCATAGTGATGACCATCATCCTTGGAATTATTTTACAACGTTGGTCTGGCATACACCAATATCAATGGCATCATGTATCTGGTCAATCAATCTACAATCCTTAGTGTCATGAGTAGTAGAGGTGAAAATATTACAATAACAAGACACATTCTTATGGATCATGTGCTATAGTAGAAGAAACCTATAGCAGCTCGTCACCTTCAATCTGCACAGATTGGTTGTTTTGCTCTTTGCCTGATTCCCTTGTGCATGGTTTCTTGAACTTCTACTATCTCATTGGGATGGTATCAAGTCGACGTGTTGCTCAACATTCAAAATTCTATTTTTACAGAGCCACACTCTCACAAATGGACTCTTCCTAAAGCTCAACGTGTATGTTACTCTGCACACAACCACTTCAAACTATGTTAGTCGTAACTCAGCTGACTTAGTCGGTATTCTACTTGATGGTTTAGTTCTACTCACACCTACACATGGCATCATCCCTACACACATGGCCCGAACTTTCAATTATTTCATGGGTATCCTCGCTTCTTAGCTAGGCCTTAGCATAACTCGAGACTGTTATTGACCCGCAACTTGTGCATGTGGCTACCTCGGCTGTTAACTCGATGATATCACCAACGGCTCCCAACTCAACTCGACTCGGGTGTCAACCAACTCACCTAGTGGCTCATGCAACAACCAACCGATCACACATCAAGTAGATCATGCATCGACATGGCTTGACACCTTAGCCCTTTCCCTTTTAGAATTTTTTGGTGGTCAAAAAAATCCCTCTTTTTTAATGTTTTGAGGCAAAACATTCATTATGGCATTGTTTAGGCTCTAATTTTTCTTGTATTATGCCCTTCCTACATGTGTCAAAGATGGAGGGCGAGGTCAGGGTTGGCAAGAGGCTAATCCCCCCTCACAAGAAAAAAAAACCCTGCCTAAAATTTGATGCCATTTCCAACAAGTACCCACACGACACCCTTTGCACCCATTTCAGGAACTTTTTTAATCAATTTGCAAAGTTCATTAGCATTTTCCATCAGTTGCGGGAATTGTATTTTTGCTATAACTTTTGACTCGTTGCTCATTTTTTAGCACTTATTTAGTCAAAGTTGCATGATTTCTCACACATTACATGATGACATTATCATTTTTATAAATGCACTACTTTATAAAGTGTTGCATTTTGGGGGTTCACTAGTAATCTTGAACCTTGTACTACATGCAGACGCATTATCGGCCGAGTCCGACGTCTTTCCTTTGTGCATCTTGCATTCTTTCTTACGCATCATGGAGAGTTCTCTTTCTAGACTTGAGCATTGTAGGATCACTTTACAGCCTCCGCCACTTCTCACCGGGAGAGGGAACTATTCAACTTGGCATGCTTCCATGGAACATTACTTCACTCACGAGGGTCTTTCACCCTTCTTACTTGGGCCAGTTCCTACACCCACTGATCATCATCATCTAGAGGACTTCTTGACACTTGTGACCATGTTTTTGGTCACTTGATGATGCATGTCTCCAGATCTCTCTAGTTTCACGTGGTAGACTCAAATCCTCCCCACCATGTCTGGAGCATTCTTCAGTCCCTCTATGGAGACCCTTCACATACTATAGCCATTGTTGTTTTGCTTATTCAATTGTATCCTCTTCTTCATGTGATGACAGATTGCGTTGACACATACTTTCTTGGTTCTACTTCTGATGATGAGGATTGTGCACCCAGTTCTGATGTTGAGAGTACTATAAAGGACTCTTCTCCTCCTTCTCTCACTATTCCAGAGAGTGTTGTCACCCCTCCCATCTCATCAGATATCGAGAAGTCTCCTACTGGGCCTCATACAATCATCACACCCACCTCTTTTCCACCTTTAGTGTGTGAGGCCCCTTTCACTCCTCTACCTTCATTGGATGACTCATACCTATCTGACATCGCTCTTCTATTTGTTGAGCCCCCTCATTGGGATGAGTATCTGCTGACCTTGGTCATCTTTTCACAGATTACACTTGTGATGTACTACAAGTTCCTCATCCATCTATAGGTATTTCAGAGGATTTCATTATCTCCGTTGTTGGGAGTGCCCCTTCTGGGACTCTTACCACTTCCACTTTTCTCGGAGACCTTCATTGATCCACCCTTGCTTGTGGATCCCTTTTCTATTGTGGGGGTTCTATTACCTTCACATCACTTGGACATCCTTTCTGTGGGTGTTCACTCTTCACACTCTGATAGTTCTGCACTCGTGACATTACCTTCGGTTCCTTTGCACTCACTTGCTAGACCTATGTCACACTTTCATGGACCAAACTCAGAGTTCTTTGTGCTACTGCCTTTAGTTTCCTTTGCAGAGTGGGAAGACTTCCAACACGTCATTTTTGTCCTTCCTAAGGGTAGGCACATAGTTTGGTATAGATGGCTCTTCTTCAGTCCAGAGGCAGAGGATCTCATCATCGACATTCTTCTGGGAGACTTCCTAGAGCTGCAGAGTTTAGATCCATCCATGGCATCTTCTACATTCCTCTCATCTCCCTCTTCTTCTCTCTTCTTCTTCTTTCTGAGAGATTTCCTCTTTGTACATGGGTACCTTTACAAGCTCATCTGTGGTCGAGACCCATCTTTGGCATCTTTCTTAGATTAGAGAGTGGACTTGTATCTCTTTTGGGGGAATTTTTCCCATTGGGTTTTCTCCTTTCACTCCACTTTTTGAGAGTTTCTTGTACATGGGTACCTCATCAAGCTTTGTGCTAGGACCCATTTCTCATTTCTAACTTGCTACCTCATCCTAAGTTACGATGAAGGGGGTGTTGGTGTAGGTGGTATTTTCTTCACTTATTTAGTGTTATTCCACCTCACCAGGTGAGTCATCTCACTTAGGTGGACATGGATCTAGGTGTCATCTTAGTTATGACATATTCTCTTATAGAATCTATCATATGTGTAAGTGTGTCATAGGAGTTACATTCCCATTTGGGAAAGTAACTCCTCTTCTCCATTATGGAGGAATATTATCTTACATGGGAGTTACACATTCACTCCCCTATTTGTACTCACCTCCTTTGATCTATGACAAGCCTAAGCCAAGCCAAGGCATTCCATTCCACTCCATTTTTGAATCTTGAGCTCTCATGCATGCACATTACTTCCTAAAAGTTTCTTGCTTTATCTTGCAACTCCTTCTTGGTGAAGTGTAACTATTTGATGCACATGTATTCCTTTCAGTCTTCATCCTTCACTCCTTTAGCCAACAACTCTTCTCCTTTCTTCATATGATGAGCCTTCTCAAAATCCGAGGGGTTTCTCTTTCGTGCTTTCCAAGATGGGGTAGCACATGCGTAGGCTCCACATCCTCCGCATGAAACTCAAATCCTTCCTGTAACATCTTCCTCCATAAATCCATCACTCCTGCAGCTTCGCATTGTCTTGTCAACTCCCTCTCCCAAGCCTCATTATACTTAAGTTGTCTTTCTTCCCTCTCCTTTTCAGCCACAAGGTCCTTCATCTTCTTCCACCCTAGGTTTCTCACCCGGTTCTCGTAAGAAGATTAAACGACCATAGGAAATGCTTCTAAACTCCATGTCATGATTAGGATCTTTATAGATAAAGGGATAGCACATGCAAGAATGATCCTCTGGCTCCCTCACGAACTTGAACTCTAAAATCTCGGACACGAGTATGTAGAAATTACGTACTCTAAGGTGTAACTTTTCAACACTCTACCTACCAATGATCAACAACATGTGTCCAAGTTAGATCAGCATCATTCAACCTCTAATACTCATCTTGGGTCCATACGCAAGGTCTATAATACTAGCTTGATCTAGATGCATATGTTGAGATCCATTCATACAACTCCACTAGAAAATGAAAAATAAGGTCTCATACACTCATGATATAGATGTTCTTCTACCCATTTACGTGCATCAAACTCGTGTCCAAGACTAAAACTCGAGAAAACTCATCCTTCGTGATTTTAAGCCATGCTTCAACACTATCCAAGGTCAAGCGCTCTATCATCACACACCATTCTCACAAAATATTCAAAAAGAGGTCCCGACAATGGAACCAATATGTAGTCATTTATTTACCCTTAAAACTTCTTTCTAAACCTAAGTACGCTCACTTTAAAGACCAATGCAGTGATGGGTGCTCACCAAGGAATGTGGGGCACCAAGCCCCTCTTTTATGTGAGATTTGTGAGAAGGTCCACCATTAATGGTAGATTATTTATAGGAAAATAAGTACATTCACTTACTTAAGACGATAGAAGATGTAATTAATGATCTACACATTAATGTATCAAAGAAGATAAATAACATTGTAAGAAGCATAATAAACTAGATTTGTGCCATGATAGTCCTATAACATGAGGGTTTACACCCATAAACAAGATATACGTAATGAACCCATATATATAGATATAGATATAGATATAGATATAGATATAGATATATATATATATAGATATATATCTATATATATATATATCCATATATATCCATATATATATATATATATATATGGATATATATATATAGATATAGATATAGATAAATATATATATATATATATATATATATATATTGATTTGAAAGAGTTATGGTAGCCACATTACAATCAAAAGGGTCATCTCAGACCATATATATTAAATGATAGAGACTTTTCTCCTGCAAACCTTCCTAATATGAGATCCTAACTATAATTTTTCCCATTTTATCCCTTGTTACAGATCCTAGTACCCATACATATGTTTATGGCATCCCTTACAACCCTCTAGCACTAAGTTCTCTAAACCATAGCATTACTTCATATCTCTATCCATTCTATAACCGTATATCTCACGTCTTTCTCCTCATCTCTCTATTTCCCATATACATGTGTATCCCCTCTTATCTAGCCTGAGCACTCCTTTATATAAGATCATCACCCACCACTATGCCTTCTCTCCTAATCAGATTGTGTGCCAAGTGTCGATGTGGTCCTCCATAAGTGAATTTTATCCCTTTACAAACCCTCCACTCTCTGTAATGATGTCTCTAGGAATATTCCTGTGTGTAATATCCTTTTCTTGGCCTCCAAGGTTCTAGGTTGGCACCTTATCCACTCATCACACCTAGTCAGGTCCTCACGCTTTTCCTCAAGTGCCTCTAGAATGCCAAATATGGCTAAGTCCTTTAAACCCATGTTATGCCTCCCACACGCTTGCCCTAGATTCTCCTAAAACCTTTTAAACCCTTTTTCATGTGCACTTTCCCTTAACACCCTTCTTCTCACCGGTCTTGTGCACGTGTGCCTCTTAGTACTTATCCGATATTTTAGGGTCCAACATATTCTTTTAAGTGAAAGGTGGTTATGGAAAATCATGCACATACCAACAGGTGAGATTTTGAGAATAGCCAAGGAATGAATCATCGCAAATAGAGATGCATACAAAAGGCATAGGAAATGTGATGTCAGTATGATTTGGATCTAGTGTGCCACTAATGTAATCAATCTAAGACTACCCAAAATGTGAGTGGAGAATAACAAGGAGTACATGCAAAGAATACTACCAAATTAAAGACATTGAGGCCATAAGAAACACTAATGAATACACATTCATGATAAATGTGAGGAGAGTGAGGTGGAGGAAGGAAATAAACAATTTTGAATCCTATCTGAACCAAGCCATCATGTGTGCAAATAGTCTTAAAGTAATTCATGTTGAACGGAATATGAGGCCAATAAGAATTATGAATGAAGAGATTTCATGTGAAGGGATCCAGATGCATAGTAGAATGAACTTGAGGAGATGCAAAGTAGGTGATAGAATGTCTAATGTATGTATAGTCCCATAAAAAGGTATCATGGCATTAGTTAGAGGAATCTTCTTTAATCGGTGTTCACCAAGGCCAATAGTTATGAAAGTATCTAGAAAGTAGGACTCGTTGATTTCCCAAAATCATATATACCAATGTTGTGATATAGAATAGGATGTGATGTAGGAATGGGCGTGGAGGCAACATGGTCTATATGGTAAAATTGAATGGCTTGGTGTCTACAATAATAGTATGTTTATAAACATCATGTAATAATTTAACGCACCAATGAATTGCATAGATTGAATAACACGCATCGCATGAATCCATGGTCTTCAAGTAAGAAATTGAATTGGAATGTGGCATCAATGATAAAGGAAATAACAGAAAACTTTTAGACCCAAATTGTATAGGGAGGGTGATAGTGCCCATGTATGTATGAGTAGTGGAATCATAGCCACGAATGACTTGAGAGGATTTATTGATTAAATCATCAATAATGTCAATTTTCCTAAGGATAAATAGAGCACATATATTTATAGCATAGCCATTATCAATGAGTACATGCTTAATAAAAATTGCTCCAATAGTTGTAGTGATAAGAAAAGGTGCAAAAGGATCTTCAAGAAGAGAGGGAGGGATATCCTCATCAGTAAAATATATATCACGTGGTAAAATTTTGAGATATTGAATGAGGTGAGTAAAGGAAATAGGTGAAATATTTATTTCAATGTGGATGGAATGAAGGGTGGCCTCTAATGTTTGACAACAATCAGGTGTATTGTGCAATAGATCATAAAGATATATTTTTGTTAGTGTATTCTTAAGCTTCTCTACGATGTCATAACCATTAGAGGTGGCGATAGGAACTGTGGAAGTGATAGAAGGTAGGAAAATATGGGTGGATCCATAGGAGGATGAGTGTGGTGGGTGGTGACTACATTGATGGTTTAATCATGTATTGGAGTAACGAAGTGAGAAAGATGTTATTGTACGAACTCATAAAAACTAGAAGTAGCAAGTACATTTTGGAGCTCAAACTTACACCCATCCCAGATCAAGTTAAATTGGGTCATCGAGGCAATATGGGACTATATTCAAGTTTTGGGACCTTGCGCACTTGAGACAGACCTGAGTAGGCCGCTCTACCTATTCTACTACTACAACTACTCCTAATGCTGGAAATGAAATCCTAAACTAGTCGTGCAAGGGACCGAGTTAGAAATATATGCAGGAATGGAAAGATAATCTAAGGGAGGCGATAACACCAAAAATAAGGGGAATGAACACATATATCTTTAATATAAAATGAAGGATAATGTGTGTGGGAAGGATAGGCATGTGTATCATAGTCCAAAATGTAGCCACGCATTCCTTTTCATGGGGCACAATAATAAAATGGACCTACAAGGGACGTGAAATAGCACAACAAATACACAATGCAAGGAAAAGGAGAGGATAAATAATAGAACCACTTAAGGTAGAGAATAGCCACAAAACTAAGTTTCTATTACTTCCAAAAATGCACAGTTGATTACAATGGCATATGAGGACGATATCCACATGAAAAGACAAAATCTAAAGGCCTGTCACTTAAAAACCAAAAGAATTGAAGTCCTTAGAAGACCAAAGGGTTCAAAACTTACAATGAGCATAGATCTTACATTTATAGAACAATGAGAGAAGAAGAGGAGAAGAAGAGGGAAACTCAAATTTGAATATTTAACCACTAACAACTAGAAATGAATGCTTAAAAATCCACCTATAATGTTGACAAATACACTCCCCGTGTCTATTTTTCTTTTAGAAGAAGGAAGGAGGTAAGATTTTAATGAAATATGGTGGTTGAGTCAATTATATTTCTTCATTGATGGCTAAAAACACATATCCCTACTTCTCACATACCAAATCTCACCAATATTCAAATTTTGAATGATTTTGAGTGTAGCCCATGTCAGCAACTATCCAACAAGACCAACCACACCCCAATCCAAGCCCTATAGAAAAATTTATGATGATCTGAAGGCTACAGTGAAATATAAACACACAAGGACATGTGGCACACATGGATTGGTCAAAGAATTAGATAATTGTTCATTTGTTTTGTCATTTTTGCCACATGTTTCATAAAAATTCTTCACAATGATTGGCGCCCTGTTAGTGCACTTTGATAGATTACGTGTAGCACACTCAAGTTCGACATGTTGCCATGTGGCACAAATGACTAACAAGTAAGAAGGTGTATGGCTTGCAAAAGTAAGAGACACAAAGAAGAACAAAAGTGTGTAAAGATGATGCACGTGGAAGAAAATGATACATAGTTGTAGGAAATAAGTATGTAAAAGAGGATCGAGCATTCAATTGAGTAACGTGCGGAATCAAGAAAGGAAAGTGCACAGGAATCTGCACAAGAGACTTAGCCAAATATTGGAAACCAAGTCAATGATACATGAGCTACTTTGGGAAGAAGGTGGATGCATAAGGAGTGCCCCGTAAGGAAATGTAAGAAGATAGAGGAATGGGGAAAGGAAGTGGAAGACATGCATGATAAGTAGAGTGTGTGTGCATTAGAAAGTTGCACAAGTGATGGAATGAGGTTAAAGAACCTCAAAGCTTGCTAACTCATCCATGCACCATAGGATTAGAGCTAAACAAGAGAAACTAACATGAAATCATTACAACTTTGACAAAAACATCAAAAACTAACATGCATACTACTCTCTACTCCATGAAAGCTTAATGAAAGTGAACCTAGGATAGATCCTAAGCAATCAAGATGGGGAGCTCTTAACAATGGAGTATGGCCAAGATCCAAATGTTCTATAGCTTAAAGCTATCACAAATGGTTTCTAATGCCTTTTCAAAATGCTTGAGAGAGGACTTGTGAGTAAAGTTGTCTATAAAGTGGTCTATTGAATAGGTAGGCTTGGCCTTGCATTTATAGTTTTCCAAATGGAAGAGTTTGAAATTTGGGTGCATGTGGGACTAAAGCTCAAAAATCACTTTTAGATTAGATTAGGATAAACATGCTTTAGGCTTAGTTAAGATAGGATTAGGCTAGTTAAACTTGATTAGCAAGTGATTAGAGACTCATTGAGAGTTGGGAGGGTCCTGGATAACCATTATGACCGATGATAGATAGCCTACGAAGCCTAATGAAGTGGTCTAGAGAGAACTAGGGAGGTTTTGAATGGTCAAAAGGAGGAATGTTTAGCTAATAAGAGAGATATTAGCCAAATAAGCTGATTATAGGAGGAATATGACTGAAAGAGTGTCGTGAATGGGCATCCGAGAGTGGAGTGAAGTATGGGGATTTAATGAAGTGTCATTAATTGATTGGATTGGATGAAATGCTAAGTGTAAGCATATTTTAGGTGTCTACATTTGCCCCTCTTTGGGGTGATGTAAGTGACGTCACTTCAAAGAAAGTAGACAAGCATAAACAAGTAGAAAATCTTGAAGGGATAGAAGAAAATCATTAATGATGAAGGATGCCCCCTCGATTGGCGATGGGGTGATAGAAGAACTTGATCGACGATCAAAAAGATGATAAAAAGATAATAGAAGAAATGATAATGTGAAGAAGAAGAAAAGAAAGGGGATATAGAAGAAAAGGAGTATGAGAAAGGGGGAATGAGCTAACATCCATCCAGTGCCTTTTAAACAACTTTATTTTTCATCATATTGCTAAATATCTTCATCATCGGTCCTTATTAAAAAGAATGAACAAAAGTGTAGTATGACATGAAAAGCCATATACGAACAAATGTCCATTGCTAAAAACACCAACTCCATGCAACATAAAAATGCAATGTAATACGAGAAAGTAAAATATGCCTAACTCCATGCAACATACATAATGTAATGCAATATGAGAAAGTAAACAAGCTAAACTAACAGAGAAACATAATGTAATGTTTTTATTATCAAGATTCAATTCGACCTATGTAAATTAATGACAAGGGTTGATGATGGTGCCCCAAGCAAGGATACATGCAAAGGGAATAACGGAGGACACTTGGGTCTAATGAAAAAGTAATGTGCACTATGAAACAAAGCACTGTGCACCTCGTCATGCCCCAAAGTACGATACAAAGTAATCAGCCTAGCTTTTGTTGATGGAGGTAGATTAAGATGATCCACGAGTTGCACACATGAACAGGTGAGAACCAAAGAGTGATATTTTTGTATGATGATTTATATGATTTGAAGTTTTATTATTTTGAATTTTTCTAAAACATATTTGAATGTTTTTATTTTGCTAACATATTTGAATGTTTTTGTTATTTTTCTAACATATTTGAATGTTTTTTATTTTTTTGAAAATTTTGAATGTTTTTTATGATTCTAACATATTTTAATGTTTTTTTTTTTTGAAATTTTTTTGAAACTATGTATAGGAAGACAAGGAAGCATGGATGCCCCTAGTGATAGATGGGATGTACAAGGGCATAAGGCCACGTGTATGCGAGAAAGGTGAAGATGTAAAAATTCCCAGTGATTAGGTGGGAGTATTCAAAGGCAAACTCTTCATAGGTAGAAGTGGGACCCAAGGCCATTATGGATAGGTTCAACATGATGGTGAATGTAAACCAATGAAGTGCTAGGAAGGAGTAAGGATGCCCCCAGCGTAAGTTGGCCTAAAATTACATGATAGAAAGGAAGGAGAAGATTGTTTTTGTGAAAGGGGACAAAGGTGTCTAAAAACATGGCAAAAAATTAATCTTATACACATGGATGTTCTGAACGAAGTAGAAGAATGATGTGAATGATATGAATGTAGCTTAGAAGCCTCGTGAGGAAGAATTGATTAGCCAAAGGCACAAATTGTGAGACAAGACATGGACTAGAGTAAGAGTTTGAACAAGGTCCAAAATGAGACACTTGGTAACATACTAATCCTGCCTACTCATAGAGATCCTAGTGTGTGCATGTGGAGTTTAATTACCTCTTGAAGGGAAGATTTAATAGACAACAAGTGAAGACACCCTAGCCAAAGTGTAGGGATGATTGATTTTGAAAGGTGATTTTGTGAATGAAGGGTGGAAGGATAGCCATACATTGCTTCCACGCCAAGCATCCATAGCCCCGATGGAGATGTATTTGATTCTAATCACAACATTTCTCTACTCTAGTCAGGTGTCCATATCCCTGATAGAGATTATTAGAAATACCCCAAGAGAGAGTTATATATCAATTTGCTTTTGCTTTGTAGCTTTTAGCTTTTGATTTTTGATTGATTTTGATTCTTTTGCTTTCTAAAAACTTATTTCAAATCTCTTGTTTGACAAGGGGTTTAAGAACCATTGATGGCTTGATGGAAGGAGGTGGAAGTGATTGTGATGACAACATTGGCTAGTGTCAACAAATATGTCCAAAAGTTCTTCACAACAAGTTTATTAGATGGTGAATGTGATAGGATCTCTAAGAGGTCATTCGTTCTTTAATTTACCAAGGTGATAAAAGACTAGGGTCAAACGGATACCATAGAGATAAATGTCACAAAATGTGTGTGAATAAGCTAACCAAAACATCACCGAAGGGATGAAAATGGTAGGGAGACTTGTAGAAAAATAGCAAGGAAGGGAAGAAAGAAACATCCATGTGTACACAATACCTGATTGCAATGTTTGATCTTTGTACCTTTGATTTTTGTTGTGTTTTCTCAATATTTTTGTATTTTTGAATTTTTTTTTATTTTTTTAGATTTTTGATAGTTTTAAGAGGTTGGGACTAACAAAGTCACTCTATGTGGTAAGATCCAACAATAATGTTTCATGACTTCCTTAATAAGGGAGACTAGGTGCGCGTTTGTTTATCAAGAGTGATATTATCCCGATCTCGATGATTGAGGTGAGTTCACACTCAATAAATGACTGTGATTTGTTCTAAAACATGGATTTCATATGCGAGAGCTTGAGTTCCCTATCTAGAGGTTTATGCACTTTTGCACCATACTTGATGGTTACGTTGATGTGCGTTCTTGAATCACGCTTGATTTAGAATTTTGAGATTGTTTGATTTGTTGGGAGCTATAGAGCTCTTTACAGTTTTGATCTGAGCTTGATTAAGAAACTATTTGGGTTTCTTATAAGCTAACGCATGACTTGTCTAATCCCGAGAAGGAGAAGAAAGTGAACGTGGACATTTATAACTGATGTGATAAATGACCATGGGCTTGCCACAACCATTGATAGAAGAAATATGTGATGGATGAAATGGATATGGTCCAAGAATTGAAGAGGAGGGGCTATCGGAGGCGAGCTACTGATAGAAGATGATGAAGAGAGGATGTGGCCCAAGAAAGAAGAAGAAGGGAAGATGATGAAGAGACGAAGGGATAAGGATGTGGCCCAAGAATAGAAGAAGAAGGGCTACTAGGACGTGACCCATAGATAGAAGATAATGGGCTACTAGGATGTGGCCCAAGAATAGAAGATGATGGACTACCCGGGGGTGATCCATACCTAGAAGACAAGGGGCTAGTTGGGCATGCCCCAAGAATAGAAGATAGTGGGCTACTCAAAAATGTCCCACAAATAGCAGAGGAAGGGCTACTAGAAGGTGACCCACACCTAGATGAAGATGAAGGGCTACTTGGCATTGACCCCATAAGAGATTGTGATTGAGGAATTATGATAGAAAAGGAGTGATTGGGTGATGAGAAGATAGGCCATGGATCAATGTAAGACCTAGGAGTTTCCTCACTTAATGAAGAATGTGAAGATGGAAGAATAAGAGGAGGATCAAGTTGCATGATTTGAGGCTCTTCCTCCTGATTTCTTGATAAAAGGAATCAACATTTTTCTCAGAATATGTGGGCACATCAAAGTCTAAAGAGAATCCTTTCTCATAATATTCTAAAGGAATATCTTCATGTGCCCCTATAAATGCCCTGATTGTTTCTTCATTCTGAAAGAGGTCAATCAAGTATGAGTTGTTGATCAACCACTAGGGGTTGATTGGAAGAAATAAGTTCACTTGGTGTGGAAGACTTAGAAGATGTTTGATGATGATTGATAGAAGAAGATGACATGAGAGATGAAGAAGATGTGTAGCTAGATGTCTCAGGAGTAGAAGAAGGTGGTGTGGACCTACCTATATGATGGTATATCATCTGTAAAATAGTAGGATTAAGTCCAAAGTCTGTAGATTGTGACACATGGGTCGATTCAGATGTTTGACTCAAAGGAATTTGAGTCACATGAATCTTCAAAGAAGGAAGATTTATTGGGGGTGATTGATGAAGAAGGTCCTACAAAGAAGGGGAGGACCGTGATTCAAGAATCACACTAGATGAATAATAACAAGGGTCCTGCAAAGAAAGAGAGGACTGTGATTCAAGAATTGTATTAGATGTTTGATTGGAGGGATTTGAGTCACACATACCTTCAAAAGAAGAAGATTGTTTAAGGCGACTGATAAAAGGGGTCCTACGAAGAAAGGGAGGACCGTGACGTAGGAGTCATATTAAATGTATGATGAAGAGGTTCCTGCAAAGATAGGGAGGACCATGACATAGGAGTCACATTAGATGACTTAGGATTCAAATTAGATGAATCCGAATAGTAGTTTGGATCCAAATGAAGATTAGTTTGGATCCTAATCATTAGAAGAATCAAGAAATGTTTGGATTGGAATCCTCAGAAGAAGAGGAAATGTTTGGATTAGAATTAGAAGAAGAGTGGGGGAAACCAAATAATAATTTGGATCAGACGTGTCCAAATCATACCACCGACTATGAGATGAAGGTGGGGAATGAGTTACCCAAATGGGACTTCTAGCGTGAAGAACCAAACGAGGTTTAGTCATGATGGACATCCTTTGATGTGAACACCAAAAATTGAATTCCTTATTGTCATAAGAATGAGGAACTACGCATGATAATCAGTCATTGTTGGCGTCATTTTAATCTCAAATATCTAGGCCTAGATAGTGTGATAAAACTTCTTCAAAGTGAAGAAGGTGTTATGTCCATCTGGGAAGCATAACAACAACCAACTAGACATTTCATAAGTATGGAGATGCGTGTGTGATTTTCCAAAGGGGTCTAAGGAAAATAAACATCGTGATGACGCAATCTCAATGAGATCAAAAGGGATTGCCCTAGAAAATGATTTATCTAGATGAATAATCACAAGGAACAATCACGCAAGTGTGAAACACAAAGCCAATCAACAAGGAACTACTCCCTATGTAAAATGTGCATGCAAAATGATAATTCGATGCAAAGATGATCAACACAATGTAAATATTTACGTCAAGCTCAAAATGAACAAGGCGTAAATATTAACAAAGGGTAGATGCGACTCCCAATCAAAGGATACCACGACAAGTTCAACAACCAACAAGACCTAAATGTTAAAGGGTGGGGTTTACAAATGTAAGCCATGTAACCACACCAATTGGACATGTCTATCAAGCTTCGCAGAGAAGTGAGATATTAGTGTCAAAGTGGTATCAAAATGACGCAAACAAAGTAAGTGACACCTTTCAAGATTTAGGACAATGTTTGAAATCAAACTAAGTCAAAGTATACTAAGGATGTGTTAAAATGTGGGCAACGTAACGCCACAATGCGGAAACTTAGATCATGTTTATGAGAAACATGACATAAGTATCTTAATTATGTCAAGACAATGCAAATGAGGTAACATGTCAAAGGGAGATAAAATGATGAATCAATCCTAACTATGATGACGATCCTGATGTGGGTATCAAGATCACAAAGGCTACCAATGATATAAATATGCCTCCGCACACTTTAGACATTTAACTTACCCAACCACAAACATGGATGGGCGTAAATAGACAAAAAAGTGGCAGAAGCAATCGATTGGTAACACAAAGGTAGTCACCCTTCCTTTGATCAACAAAGTGTCAAAAGAAGGTGAAGGAGGCAGATCAAAATGGGGGTGAAAAATGTTGGCTTTACTTTGGCAGAGTTTCACCTTACCTTAAGGTAAGTGAAGAACTAGGCCAGAGTAACGTGTCACACGTTTCGTGATGAAAATGATGGCTCACAACTCAACACTAGTTTTTAGAATGGTCAAAGTGGGCTCCTGGCCAAAGTATATTTTCCTAGGTGGTTCTCTCATCCTAGGTGCTACAAATATTATCCACGAGCGGGACGATTTACCCAAAAAGTCACACTGACTAGTTTGGGAGTATCTCGACTTTGCCCCTTCAAGCATAGTGGGCATCAGATGCATCCAATTGTGTACTTAAAAGGGTCATGTAGGGACAACTTGTAACTCTATCTCACAAAGGAATTACTAGTCAGATAGGTAGTGCGGAGCACTTCCCGTTTCGTCCACAAGGTTCCCTCTTGCATGGACTACTTTGGGGTTCCTGGAACCACCCCCATTATTGTAGCTTAAGGCATTATGCCAAAGGGGTTATGTTCCAGTTGAGCGGAGAGGGATGTACCCTTTTTCAAAACCTGTAATACAGTGTTTTGAATATGTTGTTCATTTTATCTTTTTTAATTAGATGTGTTTTTCAAACACCGTTTGGTAACCTGTATAACAACTGTATTAGTAGTTTTCTAACTTTTGTTTTGATTCCTCCGTTCTTTGGCAAGCAATGGCGTTTTGGTCCTGTATGACATTTTTAGTAGTTTTCCATCAAAAGAGAAGGCATCATTTCTGATTCTCCAGCTCATCCAAGGACGCAAGAGAAGAGCATACGTGATTGTCTTCAAAAATCCAAAAAGATATCAAAATGGAAAAATACTTTTAATTCAACTATGCCAAGTTTAGCCAATTTCCACTCAAATATTCCTAACAACCTCAAAGCATCAAAAGGACTTAAGAATCATTTCTGATTCCCAAGATCACCTAAAAGGTGCGAGGGAAGAGCATACATGACTTTAATCTCATGATTAAACATGCAATGTTTATTAACCTTTTAAACAAGTCAAATCACCATCAAACATGTAAAAACACCCTACAAAATAGAAGTTAGATTCAAAATAAAACTTGCAAGGTGTTAGAACATCAAAGACCAAATTTTCCAAAGCATTTAGACATGTTAGAAATGAGTAGTTTAATAAAAATGAAAACCTTAAATTTTTGGTAACTTAAAACCCCAAATTTATGTTTCCATTGTTTATTTCACTTCAATACCTTTCCAACGCAACAAAAATGGAGTCATTTCGAGTTTGGGAGCAAAAGTTATGGCCTCCGGAAGATTGCTAATGATGCCTGCGCCACTGTTAGTGTACCTACCCCCTTTTTGGTGCCTGCGTGCCCTGTGTAAAAAAAACACAGTGAGAGTTGCGCCTACGTGCATAGAATGGCATGTGCACCCCCTTTCCTGTAGGTGGCTAAAAAACACGTGATTTTTCAAAAATATCAAAATTTTATCGATTTGGTTCAATTTTTGGCAGCACTTCACCTCCTTTGATCCTGCAAAGAGAAAAAAAACAAGACAAACCTAGCTAAACTAGTTAAGAAACATGATTTTTTTCCATTTAGAACAAAAATATTAGTGAAACTAAAAACTTGAACTAATCTAAAAACTTTGAAACTAATCTAGAAAGCTTTGAAACTAATCTAGAAAGCTTTGAAACTATCCTAGAAAGATTAAAACTAAGAAATAGTTAGAAACTAAAACAAAAAGCTTCAAAGTGACTCCATTAATGGAGGATGGACATAAGTGTCCCACTGGGCATGCCAAATGTGTGCATGGAAAGTTGCACAAGCTATGGAATGAGGTTAAAGAACCTCAAAGCTTTGCTAACTCATCCATGCACCATAGGATTAGAGCTAAACAAGAGAAACTAACATGAAAGCATTACAACTTTGACAAAAACATCAAAAACTAACATGCATACTACTCTCTACTCCATGAAAGCTTAATGAAAGTGAACCTAGTATAGATCCTAAGCAATCAAATTGTGTGATTAGTTGTTTTCCTTAGGAGTGGATGGATGCAAGATGGGGGAGCTCTTAACAATGGAGTATGGCCAAGATCCAAATGTTCTATAGCTTAAAGCTATCACAAATGGTTTCTAATGCCTTTCCAAAATGCTTGAGAGAGGACTTGTGAGTAAAGTTGTCTGTAAAGTGGTCCATTGAATAGGTAGGCTTGGCCTTGCATTTATAGTTTTCCAAATGGAAGAGTTTGAACTTTGGGTGCATGTGGGACTAAAGCTCAAAAATCACTTTTAGATTAGATTAGGATAAACATGCTTTAGGCTTAGTTAAGCTAGGATTAGGCTAGTTAAACTTGATTAGCAAGTGATTAGAGACTCATTGAGAGTTGGGAGGGGTCTGGATAACCAATTATGACTGATAGATAGCCTATGAAGCCAATAGAAGTGTTCTAGAGATAACTAGGGAGGTTTTGAATGGTCAAAAGGAGGAATGTTTAGCTAATAAGAGAGATATTAGCCAAATAAGCTGATTATAGGAGGAATACGACCAAAAGAGTGTCGTGAATGGGCATCCGAGAGTGGAGCGAAGTATGGGGATTTAACGAAGTGTTGTTAATTGATTGGATTAGATGAAATGCTAAGTGTAAGCATATTTTAGGTGTCTACAGAGTGCGTAAGGAAGCATGAGGAAATTAAACCAAGATAATCATGCCAAGGAATAACCAAAGTGCATGCAACCTACAATATTTGAAACTCAGAGCTAGGATAGGGATGTGAGTTGCTAAAATATCTAGGAGATTTATTTTGGACAACATTTTGGTGAATTTCGAGGCCATCTTCTACTAGATTAAGGAGATCAATATCCTTGCTGTATCCATTAGGCATGGAGTCATATTAATGTATGAAGATCTAATCGCAACCAGAGTTCCACCCCGAAGTCACTGAAGCACTATCTAACTCGTTCTAAACCACCAAAAGCTTTCGGAAGATTTTGGAATAGTATGAACTGAAATAGCATCCTAAAAGTAACATAAGAGTGTGTGTGAGGAGCACGTGAGAAGAAATCACTATGTATAAACAAAACAATGTGTGCACATCACACTTGGAGGAATTAAAACTATTCTAATATTTACAAAAATGTAGCAGACTTAATGAAAGGGTTTGAGATAAATCCCATTAACTAGGATTGATAATGTGTCTGCATGAAGGTGAGAAAACTCAAAAGAGTTATCTTCCTTACAAGAACTTATAGTGTATGGGCCACGTCAAAGTGCATCAAACTTTGAATGGTTCCCTGGTTTAGCTTATCAACATTCCATTTGAAGACTAAGTCACCAAATTTGAAAGCTTGAGGCATATCATTTTTATCAAACCACTTCTTTGTTGATTATTGATGTTGGTATAGCTTAATTATGTAATATTTCTTATTTCTTCAAGTTCAACCAGCTCTGCCATTCTAATTTCTCTCTAATCCATGCCCTCAAACTCCAACTGTTGGGTAAGTTCCAATTAAGGTAACTCAAGTGACAAAGGAATTTTATCTTCCTTTCCATAAACAAGCTTGTAAGGTGAAGTACTTATCACCTTCTTCATTGTGATTTTTTCCACCCAGAGCATGCGTGAGACCTTTGTATGCCACTACTTCTTATATCTATTCATTGTTTGTTTCATTATTCGATCAAGTTCTTGTTTTTTTTTTCTATCAAGCCATTACCTTGGGGTAATAGTTGGAATAAGTCTTCAAATAAATACCAAGACTAAGATCCCAATCAGAAATTTTGGTACCAAGGAAGGATTTTACATTATCATAGATAATGGTCTAAGGAATACCAAACCTTGTTATAATGCCCTCGAGAAATTCAAGGATGAATGACTCGATTGATTCCTTGAGTGCGACATCTTCTGTCTATTTGGTGAAGTATTTCGTAGCTATAAACACCCACTTTTGTACAAGGCTTGAGGGAGGGTTGATCATATCTTTGAATTCAAGACCCCATTTCATAAAAAGGTTGATCCACTTGGATTGGTAGAAGGGGAAGAGCTGCCAATTTCTTATTTCCGCAAAGAAAGTGCATTATTTTCATTTCATGACCCACTTGTGCATGTCTACAAACATGGTAGGACAAAATCATCATGCCTTAATGATCTTCATTATTGTTTATTTGCAGAGAAGTTTCCAACAAAGAATACATTGTGAAATTATGATAACACTTTGTTAAATTATACATTTTTAATACACCTTAAAGCAACACACCATCAATATTTCTTTTGAAGATAACTCCATCAATCAGCGACATATGGATCATCACTGTAGCCTCGATTTCATCTCTTTCCTTTGTTCAGATCAAGAAGGTATGTGCCAAAGGAGATGAATATGATCATGCCCTTCATCCAAAAAAATACACGGTAGGATTTTCATTCTACTCGGGTTACGCACATGGGGTTCCTCATCCGGTGATAATGAAGTCTCCGATCACGTGCACACATCCTCGTGAGTTATTTTGAGCATGCTACCTATAACCACTTTTGTGGCTTTGATATTCACTTAAAACTTCATGATTTTGGTCACCCATATTTCTCTTTTCTCACTTTGATTTTTACTCCCATGATGAAGTCTCTCGACACCTGAGTGTGAAACTATCACCTTGACATGATTTTTAGTAAGCATACTTTTAAACTTCTTAAGTGTGTGCATGATGGTGTAGACATGTTTCTCTATGTGATTTTATTTCAACTCATAATCCTTCGAGTGTCTAACTAAATAAAGCCACTGGTTTCTCCAGTCCTTGTTCATTTTATTGTGTTAGGACAACAACAACACTTGTATCAACTCCATAAGCATAAATGATGAAATCCTTGGAATAATTGGATTGATGAGTGTTGGCATGCAAGAAATTTCTTGTTTGATTTTTTGAAGCTCTATTTTCCTTTTTAATGTCCACTTGAAGGTTGTATCTTTCTTGAGCATCAAGGTGATGGGCTGAACCAACCTTGCAAAGTTAGGAATGAATCTCCTAACAAAATTATTTTTCCTAGGAATGACTGCAAGGCTTTCTTATGCACCACCGAGGAGAGAGCAAGGATAGCTTAAATACACTCATGATCAATGGCGATGACATCCTTAGATACCACATGGCCCAAAATATTTCCATGCACTATAGCAAAGTTGCACTTCTTGGATTTAACAAACACCCCAAATTCTCTACATCTCTCAAAGACTTTTTCTAGGTGCACCATATGATCCAAGATCTTCTTTGAGAAGACATTTATGTCATCCAAGTAAAATAGGATGAATTATTTTATGTATCCTTTAAAGGAAATATTCATGGCCCTCTAAAATGTTGCACTTGTATTTGACAAACCAAATGGCATATTTTGATATGCATATGTTCCCCATTTGGTTGTAAATGTTGTTTAGAATTGATCCTCTCCCTTGACCATGATCGATTGAAGACATAATACACATCCAAAGCATGGATAATCTCTACAAATTAGCCATAGTCTCTGTAAAATCTGATCCATATGAGGCAAAGTATAGTGATCCTTCAATGATGCCTTATTCAAATCTTTAAAATCAACACATAGTCTGATTTCACCATTTTTCTTGCACACTTTGGAATATGATTCATAGCCCAAGTAGAGTACTTGATAGGAAAAATAAATTTTCCTCGATGAGTTTAAATAAATCTTTCCTCGTGAGGGGCTCTATCCTTGGATTAACTAGTCTCTACTTTTTCTTGATGGGCTTGATACTAGGATCAAGGTCAATGGAGTGTTGAGAAACACTTGGATCAAAACCTTTGAGGTATTCATAGTCCCATGAGAATATATTATTATATTTCCGACACGTAGATATATGAAGGCCTTATTTTCATCATGCGTGTAGTCTTTACCGAAGTAGAACTCCTTGTCATACGTAATGGTGACTAGGGTACAATCTTCTTGCATGCACACATATATTTTTCTTCACCCTTGAACTCATCATCAAGGCTAAATATTTTCTCTAAGGTGACCAGCCCTTTAGGAAACTTTTTTGTCTTTAACTAGATCACTTGGTCACCATAGCTATCATACAAGTCAACTTGCATGTTTGATGAGAACTCAACTTCATTTTAGATGAACTAGACAATTTGTGTGTCACTGTCAAACACTTGCCACCTAACATTGTTGTCTAGAATAGATGGCACGATGACCATCTTAATGTGTTACATGTTACCTTTTATGAATTCCTTTAGAAACTTTAAGAATTGTGAACCGAGCATGGTCATCCGATCTTCTTCCTTGTTCATTTTTGAGGTACCATGTACAAATTTAGAGCATCAAAGCTCTTAAGGAGGTCCAAAATCCTATGTTCTGTAATATTTAAGAAGTTTACTATTTTTTGCGCAGCTTATTTTTTACCTTGTGGATGACCATTTCGTGTCCCCAAAATCAAGTAGCACCTTAATTTGTCTCTTTTCAAAGCAATGAGAAGGCCATGAACCAACACTTCATATTTTGCAACGTTGTTAGAGCATACAAAATACAATCTATGTGTGAAGAATAACTCGATCATCCTTGGGAGAAATGAGAATAGCATATGCACTGTGTCATTCTTTCTTCTAGAACCATCAAAATAAAACTTCTATAGACCATAATTTCCTTCATTTTTCTCAAGTGTACTGAAGCATAGCTTCATTTTCTAGGATGTAGTAAGTACCAAGGATAGTTTCAAAGGCTTCAATTTCTTGAGCATATGGGTCAAATTTTGTATGCCTCTCATCCCATTCATCTAGTGAAAGATCGGTAAAGGGGAGGAATATGCTTCGCTTCTAAAATGAGTCTTGTACTTGGCCTTCTTGGATTATGTAATTATCTTGGAGAGGGGATAGGTAAAATGATTCAACATGATAGGAAAATATAGGCTCAACTTATATGGTAAATTAGGTACCATACTTCTTCTCATTAACATATGGAACCAATCGAAGACAAGTAACCACCCACTTTAGCAGTGAAATCTCTTGATAAACATAGGGAAAACAAAGGAGGTAGGTCAATAATTGACACATCTTGAGTTATTATGAGGCTTGGACATACATTGAGGGTTAAATCAATATCCTTTATGACTCCTAGAGTGGTGATAATTGAGCCATTGAGTTGTAAGACTCCTTTAGACATGGGGGTGTACTCGGGGCCTAGGACATCCTGTAATTTTATTTGGCATAACTAAAGTGTTGACCCCTAAGTCATTCATAAAATTATGCAAAAGGTGTTTACCTATGATAAAGGACATATAAAAGGGTGGGGTTTTGACAAATTTACTTACTTTATTCTCCTCTGCTTGATATATATTGAAAGAAACATGAGACTTTTGGATAAGCTGGATCAGCATGTGGAAGTTGCATCAGAGCTTCATGCAATAGGTAGCGCTGAGATGGAATGGACAGGGCATCCCACATTTTGACATTTACATTTATCTTCTTCATCTGGTCAAAAAATTTGAATGGAAGGCCCACTGAATTATGCATTTGAGGCACAACAACATCTCTTCTTGATTGTTCAAGTGCAGAGGTAGGAGCCATAACTTGCGCAGAGGCTTGACTAACCAAAGGAGGGGCATGCACCACTTCTCGCTAGAGCATTTTGTTGAACCTCGCATGCAAGTACCTCCACAACATGATTTTGGGTGCCTTAGATGCATCTCTTTGTCTTAGAGGATTGGTGAGTGTGATAGAGTTGAAAGTTGTACACCAAACTTAAGCATTATCTTCTTATAACTTGTGTTATTAGTAACTTGGGCACGCGGTTTGTTTGGAATATCCACAGCTTGGTTGATTACACATAAGTCCTTGGTTCCAAATAACATCAGGTTGCTCTTAGGAGAAGATTTTGGTGTTTCCTATTTTTGGAATTCACTTGCATGGAAGGATCACGGTTTGAAGCATCTTGAATCATGTATGGCTAAACGCCCATGGAATTGGCGTAATGATACTGACTATGAGGCATGTTTCAAAGAAAGCATGATTATGACTCTTGAGACATATTTTTTATACCGAGACTAGTGCTTGGCTTATGCTAGGTGCTTGAAGTGGTTATGCAGGGGGACTACTTATAATTAAAGGTGTGCGCTAACATGTCATCTGTCATTTTATTGATTCTTCCCATATCTCCGATTTTCATATTGAATTTGAAGGGATGATGGCTTTGATTATGCCCTTGATTAGAATTGTTTTTAAACGCTTACGCTTGTTGCTTCTCTAAATATATGACATTATTAGATAAGATTCTAATCAGGGCCTTCATTTCTTCATCTTCTTTTTGTTGTGTGGGAGATTAGGATGTGGATACAATGGGTTGTGTGCTCTTCTCAGAACAAGAGAAATGGAAGGCTAGGAGCTTGAGACATTTATGGGAACAAGGGCATAGGTGGTCTGGGAGCTAACTTTCCCACCTGAATGAGACTATTTTCTACCATTATTACAATATTATAAGCAACATGTGAGGTTCTACCTCTCATATACCGAATCATGACCTGAGATGTCACTATTCAAAGCTTTTAGATAATACAGGAAAGCATGTTGGGCTAGGATTTACCACTTGAGGGATTCTATCCCAAGTCTTCTGAAACTTGATATTAAAATCAATCATTTTCTTGTGAGGATTCTCTCTTTTTGTCGTCAGTTGTTCCACCAAGGACAAGTGATCCGACTTATCTTTAATATAGTTACAAATTGTTGTTCCAAGCTCATCCTAGCTAGTAATAGTTGTAGGTCTCACACTTCTATACCACCGGAGTGTTTTTCCTTTGAGTGAAGCTTACAAAGCAGTCTAACTACTACATCATCATGTGTGACCGCATAGACAGAGTAAACATTATCTAAATCACCAATACAGGTTCATTTTAAGACCCCCTCTCGAAAAATTAGTTTAGAATTGGTGGTGAATCTCCAATATCAAATTTCACATCGATGGTGAATTTCGAAAAGCACATGTGGCAAAGTTGGATTAGATTGGATGGTCATCCATCATCTTCCATATAACCTCGGGTTGGACGGCCGTTTAACCTATGTTGTACAATAGACAATGGATGGTCATCCAACCCTAGTTGGATGGTCATTCATTGTTTATCATCCAACATAGTTTGGACGATCGCCTCAACCCAACCATCCAAACTAGGTTGGATGGCCATCCATTATCTATCATCCAACCTAGGTTGGGACGGCTGGGTTGGATGATAGGAAATTCACTACCGTCTAACCCAGGTTGGATGGTCATCCATCTTTGTCATCTAACCTAGGTTAAACGACATAAAATGTTTGTTCATTCAACCTAAGTTGGACAAAAATCCGCTCTTTGTTGGATGTTTTTATTAAATGGGTATCCCATTTGTAACCCCTGTGCTATGTATTGTACCTCGCGAATGTATGCATAAGTTAATTTTTACATATAAATAGTAAGTGAAATTACCCATACAAATGACTTGTTGGCCAAAATTTTAGATGAACTAGGCGGTGACTGCTAAAAATTTTCCATTTCCAATTTCCAAAATCCCTAATATTCGTGAGTTTACGAAAAAAATTCCACTAAAATTTGCCCTTCGTGGATGTTTTCAGTGGGGTTGACTTGATTCTCACTAGTGAAGTAAGGAATAATTTTGAGCATTACTACATGCATATCATGTTGCACATTAAGAAGGAGAGGACTTTCGCTAGTGAAGTTGGCAATGTTTCTCCGAGGTTGCAGATTTTCCATGATAGGGCGTGCAGGTCTACCGAGAGGAGGTATTGAAAAGTGTGCGACACACTAGAGATGGAGATGCACGCATGGTTGTTCTAGTGACTCTCTTCTTAGAGTAAACTAAAGGTACTCAAAAGACTCTTCATTGTTGTGCTTTTTCTTGTATGTATCTTTCTCATGAAATGTGAGTTGATCGCTAAAAATAGTAGATCTAAGTGTTGGGAGTTTCCAGATGTGTTAAAACAAGCATCCAAAGGTTGGAAATCACTAAGTCACACACCAAAACTTAACAATGATGAAATTTAATCTTTCAATACGTGGTCCCACTAGGCGTGCCATAAACTATTGGAGCTCAAACTTATACCCATCCTAGATCAGGTTCAAATGGGTCATTAAGACAACATGGGGTTGTCTTCAAGTTGTGGGACCTTGTGCACTTTAGATAGACCTCGAGAGAAGGTCGGTTCTCTACCTATTCTACTACTACATCTACTCATAATGCTGGAAATGAAATCCTAAACTACTCATGCCAAGGGATCGCAGTAGAAATATATGCAGAATGGAAATATTATCTAAGGGAGATGATAACACCAAAAAGAAGGGGAATGAACACAATTGTCTTCAATGAAAATGAAGGAGAATTTGTGCATAAAGGATAGGCACACGTGTATCACAATCCAGAATGCAGCCACATAGTCATTTTCATGGGGCAAAATAATAAAATGGACTTTAAGGGACATAAAATAACACAATGAACACACAACGTAAGGGAATGGCAAGGAGAAATAATAAAATCAGTTAAAGCAGAGAATAACTACAAAACTAAGTTTCTATTACTTTCAAAAATGCACAATCGATTACAACGGCATATCAGGCTGATATCCACATGTAAAAGACCAGATCTAAAGGCCTGCAACTTAAAATGTAAAAGAACTAAAGTTCTTAGCAAACCAAAGGGTTCAACAACTTACAATGAGCATATCTCTTACATTTATAGAATCGTGAGAGAAGAAGAGGGAAACTTCGAATTTAAATCTTCAACCACCAATAACCAGCGATAAATTACCACAATGCTAACAAATGCACCTCCTCATGTCTATTTTTCTTGTAGAAGAAGGAAGGAGGTAAGATTTGAATGAAATCTGGTGGTTGAGTCGATTGGATGTCTACACCGATGGCTAAAGATATGTTTCCATTCTTCTCACCTACTAAATCTCACCAATAATTAAATTTTGAATGATTTGGAGTGTATCCCACGTCAAAGCTATCTAACAAGACCAATCACACCCCAATCTAAGCCCTATGGTAAAATTTATGATGATATGAATGCTATAGCAAAGTCGAACATGCGAGGACACACGGCGCACATGGATTGGTTCAAGAATCAGCCAACTATTCATTTATTTTGTCACTTCTTCCATGTATCACATAACGGTTCATCGCAAGGATTTGGTGTCTTGTTGGCATGCTTTGATAGACTGTGTGTAGCATGTACTCAAATCTGACAAGTTGTCACATGGCACGGTGGATCGCACAAGAAGAAGGAACATGATGCATGCGAGAAGCAAGAGACACGGAAGAGGAACATCAACGTGTGAAGATGACGCACATGGAAGAAAAGGATGTATAGTTGTAGGAGACAAGTATACAAGAGAGGAGCAAGCATTCAATTGAGGAACGTGTGGTAGTAAGAAAGGAAAGGGCATGGGGAAAATACGTAAGGGACTTAGCCAAATATTGGAAAGTAAGTCAAGGATACACGGGGAAGGGTACATGAGCTACCGGGAAGAAGGTGGATGCACAAGGATTACCCGCATGGGAAATAGAAGAAGATAGATAAATGGGGAAAGGAATTGTAAGGCATGCATGATAAGAAGAGCGCATAAGGAAATTGCAACCAAGATAATTGTGCCAAGGACTAACCAAAGTGCACGGAACCGTAATATTTGAAACTCAAAGCTAAGATAGGGATGTGAGTTGTCATAATTGTTAGGGAGTTATTTTAGACAATAGTAGCCATGTCGAAACCATAGTTGGGGTAAAAGAAGGATAGGAAGATTTATCCATGAATTCGAAAAAGGAGATAGATTTTGATACATTCTCGAAGGTAAGGTTTGAATGAGCAGCTTCACCAAATGATTTGATTTAATTTGAATTAATTAAATCTAAATATTACAAAGTCACTTATTGAAATAAATGATAAAGTACAGAAATGACACAAGAAACTAAGATTAAAAATATGAAACCCTAAGCACAAGAGATAGATGAAGAGACTTAGTTGATTTACGCTTGATCTGGAAGTATTCTAGAATGGTAAAAGTGTTGAATAAGCTGGATAGAGTGTCATAAATTCTCAATATAAATTTTGTAATGCATGAATGAGGTCGATATGAGCACCTAAGATAGGTCAAGGGCAGGTGTTGGAGACTCCTTCTAGGTGTTGGTGATTACATAGGGGCTCAAAATATACTTTCTCGATGTGTCGAAGGGTCTTCATTTGTGTTCCTTTTTTATCACCTAATAGTCACACTATGATCACCAAAGGTACCTATAACTTGTAAAATAGAAATTCACCTACACAAGCCCATAAACCACATCAAACCTAAAAATAAAGATGCACAATGGGGAGTCGGACCGACCCGATGGTCACCCCAAGAGTAAATTTATGACCGAATGATGTAATACATTTCAAACTCCATGTAATTCTTGTGAGTGTGTGTGAGAATGATGCCCTAGGATGCCCTTATGTAAGTTGCACTTGATAGCGGGTTGTAACTAGAATGTCGCAATGTGGAAGAATGTGTGGATGGAATAAAATGAACTTCTCCTTCCTATGTTATGTATGCAAAGTATGCAATCTCTTGTCCCTTGAATGGATGTTATATGAATGCCTTAGAGTGCTTTAGGTGCCTTTTGGATGCAAGCTTAGGTGATGGTAGTAATTCTTAGTGTTTGGTCCTTGATTTTGAACACATAACTATGCATTTATATGATTCCCTTGTTTGAATTTTGTAATTGACAATTGGAAGGCTAACCCATAAGTGAAAAAGATTCCCAAAAGATAAAAGAGACCCAAAAGGAGTGAGTAATATAATAAAGGTTCGGGGGCACCCAGAGGGAATATGAGTGCCTGGCGTTGTTGTCCATGTTGGGCGCTAGGGTGAAAATCCATAAAATATTAATAAGTTAAGTTATGACTAGGCTATAGGGTGTGTAAGACCAAATGGAAAGCAAGAGACAAATAAAAGAGGCCAAAGATAACATCAACCACTAGTTTTCTTGCTTAGGAATCATGTAAATGCTAGCATGCTTTGAGGACCTAGGAATGTATCCATGTGCATGATTTTTAGTCTACAACTAATAGTTGTGCTTAAGCATTGTAATTGTAATCACATATAAGTTTTTTTTGGGGTAAATTATGTAACTTATGGGAGCTTTTACCTAGTTGTATTTAAGTTTTAGTTTGTTAGTGAGTTTTGGATTTTTAGAAGCTTTGAACTTTGCAAAGGAAATTTCTTAGCCCCTAACCTATAAATTGATGTAATCACATTGTAAAATTCATTATGGGTTCAATTCAATACATAGGAAAGCATTTGGATTTTCACGGCTATATCTTTTGGGATGCTTAACTACTTCCAATTGAGAATTTATGTTAGAGAGTCCTAGACATTCAAATCTCTTTCTATTTTTTAAGTAGAGTTTGTACTTTTAGTTTTAATTATGTATACAAGATAAGAGATTTGGCATGAATAGTATCATTTTCATGAATTGATGTTTCTCATAGTTGATTTCTAGGATGTGTTAATGTAATCTTAGTGATTAAGTCATCATAGATGTCATTTTATGGATAATTAATTTATTTTGTGTTGAATTTGGTTAGCTTGAGCCAATGCTAGGTTGAATAACCCTTGTCATGATCTAGGTGAATGTACAATAGTTATTTTCTTAGGTTTATGCAAGGTTTTGATTCTTTATGCCCGTCTTCTTTCTTTAACTGACTTACTAGAGTATATTCAAAAATGTGCCCATTCTATTTCTTTTTTTCTCAAGTTTCTTGTGTAATATTTGGCTGAAATCTAAGCTTTTTCCATGTTTGAGATGAGAAAGAGGTTATAGTATCATTTTTTACCCTTCTCATCTCCCTTTTGATTTTTTTAATAGAGACCCAAGTCACTTTAGAACCAAGTATAAATAACTAGCAAGGCGATCTTTATACAAAATCAAGATAATTCAGATCCATTCAACCAAAAATCTATTAGGCGGTCTTTCAAGACACACCAACCCCTCTCGTAGATTAATATTAAGCCAATAGTCTCCCAATTGAAGTTATATGTGTTGAGTATTACATACCTTGAACCATAATTCCAACTACATTCTAAAATGAGTGAGGATTTAATTCCTCTTTTTATAAATTATGGTTGTGTACAAAGTACCGAGAATAGATCCCATCTCTCACATACATCTTTGGCTAGGGAAACTCCTACATAGTAATGATCTCACTCTACTTACCTCATTTGCATATATTGTTGCGTAGGGAACTACCAAAGTCCATAAATCAAATCATCAATTCATCTAATCAATAAATTTTGACTCTTCTCATGCATATATCACTACCCAAAGCATTAGTTAATAAATTCCCCTCCCATACATGTCTTGCTTCTTGGGGCATATTTCAAAACCAATCAAAAATCGACTAATCAATTAATCATCACCCATCATAAGCAAGTATCACATATGTATCTTGGATCCTATACATATTTCTTCTAACATTTTCTATTTAACTCATCATTTCGAGTGGTTATGCATTTCATTTCCTCCCTACATGACCCCTCGAGGGCTTTTCATTCTCCCGAACTCCGTTGTATTTCTTCTTTAAACATTCATTACTTCCTACAATCACAATAACTCTTTAAAGAGGGGGAAAATGTATACACTTAAAATTAGTCATCACTAATTTTAATAATTATTCCCTCCTATCATTACTAATATTCATCTTACATGCTAACCTTACCCTCTATCCCATCTCACTAACACTTTAATTAATCTCTCACTTAACAACTAATTTAATCCCCTCACATATTTTGGGAATTTAATATTCCCTAGACCACCTACCCTACCTACTAACTAGCCTCTCCTACTAACTACCCCCACTTACCTCTCATTAGCCACTACTGAAATCTAGAATCTTCTAACCTAGTCCAAGCCTTCTCTTCACCACCTTCTATAGTTATCTAAGTATATAACCCTCTAATTCTACCACCTTCCATGAATCAAAAATTCATGGAAATCTCCCTAAATCTATGATATTCCATCTTCACATCCAACCTCAACCATTGATCTAAATCCTACATGAATTGATATGAACCTTCAATTCCTCTAAAAATTCATCCCTACCGCCCTCCATGCAAGCCATGAAGAAGAAGAATAAGAAAAATCCATCACCTAGAAGATCAATTCAGCATCCAACAATAAAGTTTTGCTAGATTTTAGATCCACCAACAAGCAATCAACAAGCCTTCATCAAGAAAATTTGGGCACATCCATTCCAACAAAGGTGAATTTTTAGTCAAGGTAAAGTGAGGTAATTTCTCATCTCATAATTATTATCTTGACCATATTGGACTCTTAAGTGCATCTTGGAATTTCTTCCATGAATCTAAAATCATCATATTTCAAAAACTAATCCCACATCAGTTGGTATGATTGGTATCTATCAACATATAAATTACCCTAATATGCCATAATCCTTATGCTAAGGGGGTGATCCCATGTAATAGAAGTGTCCCTTCTACTAACATAATGGTTGGTTGATTGTGGTATGATTATGTCTTATTACTCAACATTCCTCCACTCATTTGTGGCTTTGTAATAATAA
Organism: Taxus wallichiana var. yunnanensis; assembly: GCA_018340775.1. Taxonomy (NCBI): domain Eukaryota; kingdom Viridiplantae; phylum Streptophyta; class Pinopsida; order Cupressales; family Taxaceae; genus Taxus; species Taxus wallichiana. Next base: position 678,961,953 of record CM031239.1, read on the forward strand.
TAGTAATAATAATAACATGTTTGATTTCATCTAATGCATGCCTTACTACTCTTATTAAGATTTTCCTATTCAATGCATATGACATTAGTTTGTATTTAATTTTTGGAAAAATAAACACCCTAATATATAAATGATCCTTAAATGCAAATGGGGTGATTCCATAGCGAATCGGCCCTTTTACTAATATAATGGTTGATTGATTATGGGATGAGTGTTTTTTTTTCTCAACCTTCCCCTCTCCTCAACTATGATGTAATGACACTTTATCTTGGAATTTTTTCTAGACTCTAAAATCTTTATTCATTCATCTCTACACATTCTAAGTATAAAATCATGATAATAATATTTTTTAATATATTAGTTGATAATAATCATGATCTTTTTTTCTTTGATATTGGTAAATGGTGAGGGTTTTGAGAGGACCCAACAACCTATAACAATGGAGAAATATAACAGAGCAATAGAAGCTCTAACAAATCACCTCTTCCAATGGTAAGCCAATGGTTTTACCGATATTGTACAATTAGTATAATACCATGTATTTGAATGTGGAAGAAATTCATATTTTATTCAAAAGTAACATTATAATAATTTGAATACCTAGTAATCTTGGGCCTAGTGGTCAATGTTCCAATTATATATTCAAACCGCTCATGATAATCCTTGTTTTGAATTAAATATTAGTATGTAATAATTGAAAAATAATTTAAAGAATTACATAGAAATTCAATGCCATTTTTCTAATCATATTTTTAACAAATTTTAACATGTATAATTGTGAAATTATTAAACAATATAAGACTTCACCCTTAACAAACAAGTAAACTATGTAATTATGTACCCTACCTTATAAAGTATATGTAAAATTATAATTCTCAATAAATAAGAAAAATACAAAAATACAAAGTTGAATATTGTTTTATTGGTCTATCTTTTTAAAAAAGAAAAATCAATTTAACATAATTATCTTATCAATGTTTGAACATGGATGATACCAATTTAATAAAATGTATCATCTAAATAATTTAATTTTACCCACAAACCTTACAAGATGCGAGCTAATTAGAGTAAGTTCGTTTGCCTTTGTGGTTTAATTTCCTTGCTTGTTTTTCGCTTTTGTTGGATGCATTCACAAGTAAATGAATGAATGGGAATCTGGAACGGTGCTAGGCGACCATCATCTTTGTCCATACATATCATATTTTATATATATAATAAACTCTGGTTGGTAAGAGCTGTTGGCTGAGAACTGCGGTGCAAATCTTGCAGCATCTTAATATCCTGATGCCTTTAATGTGGTTTTAGAGAAAAGCGAGTAATACGTTAGGCATATCTATGAGAATTGACTCAACACCGGAATATATATATATATATATATATATATATATATATATATATATATTTCAAATTTGATCGCCCCAGTGTATTATAAATTCGATTTACCAAATCTTATAGCGTGAATTACAGACTAGTGAGTGTCGATTTTGTAAGGATTGTTTAGATGGACCCAATAATGTAGATATGCAGCACACGCTGAAAATCAGACATTAGACACCAAATATTCACGTGGCAAAATACATTGGTGGCGGTGGCGAAAACACAAGGAATCCCATTCGCTATAGATAAGAGATAGTATTTCAGATTCCAGTGGTGAAGCTGCGCTTTTTCTGCAAATCCACGAAAGATGGCCGTCACAATTGCTGTTTTGGCGGCCTTAATATATGCATTTTCTTGGCGAAGCCGTACAATAAAGGGAAAGGGTATAGTTCTTATGGACCCAAATCATATCCTTTGATTGGATGCCTCATCTCCTTCTGGAAAAATCAAAGGAGGTTGTGCGAGTGGTACACAGATCTGCTTAGAAATTCCCCACGCAGACCATCACAGTCCAACGCCTGGGTGCCATTGCCACTGTGGTCACAGCAAATCCAGAGAACGTAGAGCATATACTCAAGACTCGATTTGAAAATTATCCCAAGGGGGAGATTTTCAAGGCGATTCTTCACGACTTCCTGGGCAATGGCATCTTCAACGCAGACGGAGAGATATGGCGAATACAGAAAAAGATTGCGAGCTACGAATTCAATACAACGTCGCTGCGGGATTTCGTAGTTGATTGTGTGCAGGCGGAGATTACAGAGCGTCTGCTGCCTCTTCTTCACCAGGCTTGCGAAAAAGGGAGTTTTATAGATTTGCAGGACGTTCTGCGTCGATTTTCTTTCGACAACATCTGCAAGCTGGCGTTCGGAGTGGATCCAAATTGTCTGGATCTCTCTCTTCCGCAATCTGATTTTGCAAACGCCTTCGACGCCGCCTCTCAACTGAACTCCAAAAGAGCGCGGTCGCTGATAAGCTTGGAATGGAGAGTGAAGCGGGCATTGAATCTGGGCTCCGAAAGACTTCTGGCCGAAGCCGTTCGTGTAGTTCACGATTTCGCCCGTGAAATTATTCGTCGGAGAAGTGCGGAAGTTAATTCGCCGGCCCGACAGAAAACAGATCTATTGTCGAGATTCGTGGCGCTCGCTAAAGACAGCTTTGACGAAGAATCTTTACGTGATATGGTGGTGAGTTTTGTATTGGCAGGCAGAGATACCACAGCCTCTGCGTTGACGTGGTTCTTTTGGCTGCTTTCTTCTCATCCCAAAGTCGAGGAAGCCATTGTTGAGGAAATGAACAAACAAACACATGACGACGACGCGGTGCAGTCGTACGAGAATCTGAGAGGGATGCAATACCTGCACGCGGCTCTGTGCGAATCAATGAGGCTCTACCCTCCCGTGAGGTACGACTCAAAATATGCATTGCAAGATGACTTCCTTCCGGATGGCACGTTTGTGAGGAAGGGCAGCTGGGTGACTTATCATCCCTACGCGATGGGCAGGATGGACAGCATTTGGGGCGCAGACTGCATGGAGTTTAAGCCACAGAGATGGATGGAAGACGGTGTATTCGTTCCCAGAGTCCATTCAAGTACGCTGTGTTTCAAGCTGGCGTGCGCATCTGTTTGGGAAAAGAAATGGCTTTTATCCAGATGAAATATATTGCTGTTTCTGTTCTTCGTAGGTTTCGCTTAAGAGTGGATCCGCAGCACAACGCAGAATCCATTCCAAGCTTAAGTGCAGCCATGAAAAATGGGCTGCCTGTTCGAATCGAGAGACGAGCCGCACTACACGGCTGAATAATATTATTACTACCATGTCATTTAGAAAACATAAATTTACAAATTACATTTTACTCCATATATATTATGAACAACATGCGGGTCATATATATATATATGATCAATATGTAAGAAACCCCGCTTTAAGCCGGAAATCCCGAAGCTTTATCAATGTATTATTTCATATTTATCTAATATAAATAATCTAATTACTTATAAACTTACAAACCGGTGAAATTCAAGGAAGTGAGGTTAATTTAGTAGATTTAAACGTGGAAAACTTTTCAATCTAAAATCTTTGAATTTAGATTATTGTCTGGTGATATTCTTGATAAATTGAATTATGCTTGTGGAAAATATAATCAGCAAATTATGTACCGAAGAAGAAAGTCAAAAGGAAATACAACAAATACACCATTGTAACTTCGTTTTGTGAGACCCTTTGTAGGTAAAATTACCATTTTTTAATTATGAAAATGTAGAATAATAAATAATACACTTCAATTAGTAAAACTTCACACAATAAATAAACCTATAGCACAGCTTACAATCTATGTTGCAAAACCATAAATATTGCACCTCCAACACAAAGATGCACTTAAAAAATATTCATATTACCGGTAGTTATACATGGCAATATATACAGCCAAAAGCAAGAATAAACAATTAAAGTTTTGTAATATTTGGATCTTCATTCCATTATTAACACAATACATAATTTACTAACTTGTAGGAGTTGTCTTTTTCTATAAATAAGTAACAAATCCTTATTTTAACTCAATTATAAAACTCTTCCTATCTTCTAAATACATGAGTCATTCTAACAACTTGTAGACACCTAAAATATGCTTACACTTAGCATTTCATCCAATCCAATCAATTAATGACACTTTGTTAAATCCCCATACTTCGCTCCACTCTCGGATGCCCATTCACGACACTCTTTCGATCGTATTCCTCCTATAATCAGCTTATTTGGCTAATATCTCTTTTATTAGCTAAACATTCCTCATTTCTACCATTCAGAACCTCCCTAGTTCTATTTGGACCACTTCTATTGGCTTTGTAGGCTATCTATCACCACAATTGGTTATCCAGACCCCTCCTAACTCTCAATGAGTCTCTAATCACTTGCTAATCAAGTTTAAATAGCCTAATCCTAACTTAACTAAGCCTAAAGCATGTTTATCCTAATCTAATCCTAAAGTGTTTTTTGAGCTTTAGTCCCACATGCACCCAAATTCCAAATTCTCCCAAGTGGAAAACTATAAATACAAGGCTAAGCCTACCCATTCAAACTACAACTTTACATACAACTTCACTCACAAGTCCTTCTCTCTCACATTTGGAGATATTGGCATTAGACCTCATTTGCATTAGTCAAGCTAATAGGCATTTGATCTTGGCTATCCTCCATTGTTGAGAGCTCCTTCATCTTGCATCCATCCATTCCAAATATAGTTAGTAGGGGAAGATCTAAAGTTTGGCCATGTAGCCAACTTAGAGAGATCTCTTCACTATTTTTGGGAGTAAACAACACACAATTTGATTGCTTAGAATCTAACTAGGTTCACTTTCATTAAGCTTTCATAGAGTAGAGAGTAGTATACATGTTAGTTTTTGATGTTTTTGTCAAAGTTATAATGCTTGCATGTTAGTTTCTCTTGTTTAGCTCTAATCTTATGGTGCATGGTTGAGTTTAGTCAAGCTTGAGGTTCTTTAACCTCATTCCATAGCTTTACAAACCTTTCCATTACATACATTTGGCACACCAGGTGGGACACTTAGTCCCATGGCATTTTAGTTTAAGTTTCATTATTTTGGCTAACTTTTGATATGCACATGTAGTAATTAATGTCTATTTTCTTGGAATTTTTGCTAATTTGATATGTGTAACTTCTTGTTCATAGCCATTATTTTAATGGGTTGTTTCCATTTTAAAACTAACTTGTCAAAATTTGAGATATTGTGAGCTTTCTTGTGCTTTTTGTCGTATTTTGGTTGCAGGTGTGGTGCAGGCACATTTTTAGGAGCGCAGCACATTTTTAAGAGCATAGGCACATTTTTTGTGGCACACACGCCTCTTGGGTGGCGCAAGCGCACTGTCAAAACCTAGCTCTCTGTTTATCGACCCGGCGCATACGCACTAACCCCGACGCACATACCCTAACCAACGCGTAGATGCACTAACCTGGGCATAGACACATTTTCGTACTATACCTTCATTGTAACTCAAAACTGTCAGATTGGCGTGTACACCCTAACCCAAGTGCACACATTGTTTTAGTGGCGCAGATGCAGTGGTGCGGGCGTTCGTCGAAAACCGGACTATTTTACAAAGTGGTGGTGCACACGTCTTTCCTATGGCGCAGGCATTCTATCCGAATTTTTGCCTATTTTTATCACAGGTAGCGCATACACTCTTTTCATGGGCCTCTCGGGTGGCGCAGGTGCACGGTAAGTCAAAATTACACAGTGGTGCACATGTCTTTTTGGTGGTGCACACACCTCTCGGGTGGCGCAGGTGCACTGTAAATCAGAAATGCACAGAGTGGCACACACATCATTTTTGGTGGCGCACACGCCTTTTGGGTGGCACAGGTGTCTCTGTAAGGGGGGCGCACATGCATAAAAGGGGGCGTAGGTATATCTATTTAATCCAGTTTTGGTTACAACTTTTTAGTGCTCCTTGTTTTGATCATAACTTTTGATTTGTTAACCCGTTTTTGAGTTTGAATAAGCGCTAGAAATATAACGGAGTGCACTTTGCGAGGGAACTTCTAAAAGTTAGATACCTTTGGTATACTATCTTCTATCACAAAACTCCCAAAATGCCCCGGAGACCTCCAAAAATGCAAATTACTAAAAGCTACTAAAAAGTGCAAAAAATTGGATTTCTAGAATTTTTGATTTTCTTGGTTTTCTAATTCTTGCAGGTTTTATCTAATCACATACTCATTTTTGTAGGATGTTTTTACATGCTTTTACTTGATTAAATAAACTTTGCATGTTTACTTATAGGAATAAGATCGTGTATGCTCTTCCCTCGCATCCCTTGGGGCGATCTTGGGAATCATAAATGATTCTTAAGTCCTTTTTGATGCTTTGAGGTTGGTTGAGAATATTTGAGTTTGAATTAGTTAACTTGGTGTATTTGAATTAAAGTGTTTTTCCATTTGATATCTTTTTGGATTTTGGAAACATCACGTATGCTCTTCTCTTGCGTCCTTGGATGATTTAGAGAATCAGAAATGGTGTTTTCTCTTTTGATGGAAAACTACTAAAAATGTCGTACAGAACCAAAATACCACGCTTGTCAAAGAATGGAGGAATCAAAACAAATTCAAAACTACTAATACAGTTTTTATACAGGTTGCCAAAAGGTGTTTCAAGTAAACCACACCTAATTAAACAAGATAAAAAGAACAACATATTCAAAACACTGTATTGCAGGTTTCGGAAAAGGATATGTCCCTCTTCACTCAACTGGAACATAACCCCTTTGGCATAACGCCTTAAGCTACAACAATGGGGGTGGTTCCAAGAACCCCATAGTAGTCCACGCAAGAGGGAACCTTATGGATGAAATGAGAAGTGCTCCACACTACCTAGTGATTCCTTTGTGATATAGCGTTATAATTTGTCCCTATGCGACCCTTTTACGTAAACGATGGATGCATTTACTGCCCACTATGCTTGAAGGGCGTAAAGCCGAGATACTCCCAAACTATTTAGTGTGACTTTTTGGGTAAATCACCCCGCTCGTGGACAAATTTGTAACACCTAGGGCGAGAGAACCACCTAGGAAAATATACTTTGGCCAGGAGCCCACTTTGACCATTCTAAAACAATGTCGAGTTGTGAACCATATTTTTATTACGAAGCATGTGACACGTTACTTTTGCTTATTTTTACTTGCCTTAGGGTGAGGTGAAACTCTGCCAAAGTGAAGCCAACATTTTTCATCCCATTTTTGATTTACTTCCTTCACATTCTTTTGACACTTTGTTGATCAAAAGGAGAGTGACTACCTTTGTGTTACCAATCGATTGTCTCTGCCACTTTTTTCCGTTTACGCCCATCCATGTTTGCGGCTGGGTAAGTTAAACGTCTAAAGTGCATGAAACATATTCATATCATTGGTGGTCATTGTGATCTTGATACCCACGCCAAGATCATCATCATAGTTCAGATTAATTCATCATTTTTCTAACTTTGACGTGTTACCTTGTTTACATTGTCTCAACACAATTAAGATACTTATGTCGTGTTTTTCATAAACATGATCTAAGTATCCACATTGTGGCGTTACGTTGCTTACATTTTAACACATCCTCAGTATACCTTGACTTGGTTTTATTTCAAGCATTGTCCCAAATTTTGGAAGGTGTCACTTACTTTGTTTGCATCGTTTTGATACCACTTTGACAATAATATCTCACTTCTCCACGAAGCTTGATTAATGTGTCCAATTGGTGTGGTTATGTGGCTTACGTTTGTAATCCTCGCCCTTTAACATTTTGGTCTTGTTGGTTTTTGAACTTTTCGTGGTATCCTTTGATTGGGAGTCACATCTACCCTTTGTTAATATTTACGCCTTGTTCATTTCAAGCTTGACGTAAATATTGACATTGTGTTGATCACCTTTGCATCGAACTATCACTTTGCACACGCATTTTCATATGGTGTATTTCCTTGTTGATTGGCTTTGTGTTTCACACTTCCATGATTGTTCCTTGTGATTATTCATTTAGAAAAATTATTTTCTAGGACAATCCCTTTTTTATCTCATTGATATTGTGTCATCACAATGTTTATTTTCCTTAGACCTTCTTGAAAAATCACACACGAATATCAATACTTACAAAATGTCTAGTTGGTTGTCCTTATGCTACCAAAATAGACATGTCACTTCCTTACCTTTGAAGGAGTTCCATCACACTATCTAGATCTAGATATTTGTGCTTAAAACAACACCAAAAATGACTGACTATCATGTGGTTCCCCATACTTACAAAAATATGGAACCTAGGTTTAGCAATTCAAATCAAAAGATTCCCATTGCAACTAAACCTCGTTTAGTTCTTCGTGCTAAAGAGCCCACATGGGTAACTTGTTCCCCACCTTCATCTCATAGTCGGTGGTATGATTTGGACACGTATGATCCAAATTATTATTCGGGTTCCCCCCACTCTTCTTTTAATTCTAATCCAAACATTTCCTCTTCTTCTGAGGATTCCAATCCAAACATTTCTTCTGATTTCAATCCAAAAATTTCTTCTGATTCTTCTAATGATTCGGATCCAAACTACTATTCGGATTCATTTAATTGAATCCTAAGTCATCTAATGCGACTCCTATGTCATGGTCCTCCATATCTTTGCAGGAACCTCTTCATCATACATTTAATATGAATCCTACGTCGTGGTCCTCCCTTTCTTTGCAGGACCCCTTTTATCAGTCGCCTTAATGACGTCTTCTTCATTTGAAGATACGTGTGACTCCAAGTCCCTCCAATCAAACATCTAATACAATTCTCGAATCACGGTCCTCTCTTTCTTTGCAGGACCCTTTTTATTATTCATTTGATGCGATTCTTGAATCATGGTCCTCCCCTTCTTCGCAGGACCTTCTTCATTAATCACCCCCAATAAGTCTTCCTTCTTTAAAGATTTGTGTGACTCAAAGTCCTTCAAGTCAAACGTCTGAATTGACCCATGCGTCACAATCTATAGACTTTGGACTTAATCCTACTATTTTACAGATGATATACCATCGTATAGGTAGGTCCACACCACCTTCTTCTACTCCTGAGACATCTAGCTACACATATTCTTCATCCCCCACATCATCTTCTTCTATCAATAATCATCAAACATCTTCTAAGTCTTCCACACCAAGTGAACCTCTTTCTTCCAATCAACCCCTGGTGATTGATCAACAACTCATACCGATTGATCTCTTTCAGAATGAAGAAACAATCAGGGCATTTATAGGGGCACATGAAGATATTCCTTTAGCAGATTATGAGAAAGGATTCTCTTTAGACTTTGATACGTCTGCATATTGTGAGGAAAAGGCTGATTCCTTTTATCAAGAAATGGAGGAAGAGCCTCAGATCATGCAACTTGATCCTCTTATTCTTCCATCTTCACATTATTCATTATGTGATGAAACTCCTTAGTCTTGCATTGATCCATGGCCTATCTTCTCATCACCCAATAACTCTTTGTCTATCATAATGCCTCAATCACAATCTCTTATGGGGTCAATGCCAAGTAGCCCTTCATCTTCATCTCGGTGTTTGTCACCTTCTAGTAGCCCTCCCTCTTCTATTTGTGCAACATTTTCGAGTAGTCCACTATCTTCTATTCTTGAGGCATGCCCAACTAGCCCCTTGTCTTATAGGTACAGATCACCCCGTGTATTTCAACATCTTCTATTCTTGGGCCATATCCTAGTAGCCCATCATCTTACATCTATGGGTCACATCCTAGTAGCCCTTCTTCTTCTATTCTTGGGCCACATCCTAGTAGCCCTTCATCTTCTATCTATGGATCATGTCCTAGTAGCCCTTCTTCTTCTATTCTTGGGCCACATCCTAGTAGCCCTTCATCTTCTATCTATGGCTCACCTCCCAGTAGCCCATCTTCTTCAATCCTTGGACCGTATCCTTTTCATCAATCACATCATCCTTCTACCAATGACCGGGGCAAGCCCACCATCATTTCTCTCGTTCCTATCATCAATCGTAAACATTCACTTTCTTCTCCTTCTCGAGGTCAGAAAAGTCACAAGTCAACTTATAAGAAACCCAAATAGGTTCATTATCAAGCTCAGGTCAAAACTTCCAAGAGCTCAAAATCCCCCAACAACTTGAAAAATCTCAAAGTTGTAAATCAAGTGCGATTCAAGAATGCACATCAACGTAACCATCAAGTATGGCGCAAAGTGCATAAACCTCTAGATAGGGAACTCAAGCTCCCACATACAAAATCCATGTTTTAGGATAAATCATAGTCCTTTGTTGAGTGTGAACTCACCATGATCATTGAGATCAGGGAAAACATGACTCTTGATAAACAAACACACCTAGTCTCCCTTATCAAGGAAGTCAAACATTGTTGTTGGATCTTACCACACATAGTGACTTTGTTAGTCCCAACCTCTTAAAACTGTCAAAAATCTAAAAATAAAAAACAATTCAAAAATACAAAAAAAAACATTGAGAAAACACAACAAAAATCAAAGGTACAAAGATCAAACATTGCAATCAAGTGTTGCGTACACATGGATATTTATTTCTTCCCTTCCTTGCTATTATTTTGCAAGTCTTCCTGCCATTTTCATCCCTTCGGTGATATTTTGGTTAGCTTATTCGCATGCATTTTGTGACATTTATCTCTATGGTATCCATTTGACCCTGGTCTTTTATCACCTTGGTAAATTAAAGAATGACTGACCTCTTAGAGATCATATCACATTCAACATCTAATAAACTTGTTGCGAAGAAATTTTGGACATATTTTTTGACACTAGCCAATGTCATCATCATAAGCATTTCCACCTCCTTCCATCAAGCCATCAGTGGTTCTTAACCCCTTGTCAAACAAGAGAGCTGAAATAAGTTTTCAGAAAGCAAAAGAATCAAAATCAATCAAAATCAAAAGCTAAAAGCTACAAAGCAAAAGAAAATTGATATATTAATCTCTCTTGGGGTATTTCCAATAATCTCTATCGGGGCTATGGATGCTTGACTGGCAGTAGAGCAATGTTGCGATTAGAATCAAATACATCTCCATCGGGGCTATGGATGCCTGGCTGGCAGTGGAGCAATGTATGGCTATCCTTTCACCATCCATTCACAAAATCGCCTTTCACAATAAATCATTCCTACACATTGGCTAGGGTCTCTTCACTTGTTGTCTATTAAATCTTCACTTCAAGAGGTATTAAACTCCACGTGTACACACTGGATCTCTATGAGTAGGCAGGATTAGTATGTTACCAAGTGTCTTGTTTTTGGATCTTGTTTAGACTCTTACTCTAGTCCATATCTCGTCTTACGATTTTTGCCTTTGGTTAATCACTTCTTCATCACGAGGCTTCTAAGCTACATTCATATCATTCACATCATTCTTCTACTTCATTCAAAACATCCATGTGTATAAGATTACTTTTTTGCCATGTTTGCGGACATGTTTGTCACCTTTCACAAAAACAATCTTCTCCTTCCTTTCTATCATGTGCTTTTAGGCCAACTTACACTGGGGGAATCCTTGCTTCTTCCCAACACTTCATTGGTTTACATTCACCATCATGTTGAACCTATCCATAATGGCCTTGGGTCCCGCTTCTACCTGTGAAGAGTTTTCCTTTGAATACTCCCACCTAATTGTTGGGGCATTTTTGCATCTTCACCTTTCTCATACGCACGTGGCCTTATGCCCTTGTACATCCCATCTATCGCTAGGGGCATCCACGCTTCCTCATCTTCTTGTACATAGTTTCAAAAAAATTCAAAAAAATAAAAAACATTCAAATATGTTAGAATCATCAAAAACATTCAAATATGTTAGAAAAATCAAAACATTCAAATATGTTAGAAAAATAACAAAAACATTCAAATATGTTAGAAAAATCAAAAAGAAAATATGAAAAAAATTCTAAAAATTGAAAATCATCCTACAAAACATTGGTCTTTGGTTCTCACCTGTCCATGTGTGCGACTCATGGATCATCTTGATCTACCTCCATCAACAAAAGTTAGGCTGCTTACTTCGTCTGTACTCTGGGGCACAACGAGTTGCCTAGTATTGTTTTGTAGTGCACATTGCTTTTTCATCGGACCGAAGTGTCCTCCATTTTCCCTTTGCATGTATCCTTGCTTGGGGCACCATCATTAACCCTTGTCATTAATTCAAATAGGTTGGAATTGAAGCTTGATAACAAAAACATGGTACTTGTTTCTCTGTTAGGTTTAGCTTGTTTACTTTCTCGTATTGCATTGCATTATGTATGTTGCATGGAGTTACGCATATTTTACTTTCTCGTATTGCATTGCATTTTGTATGTTGCATGGAGTTGGTTTTTTTTTAGCAATGGAAATTTGTTCGTATATGGCTTTTCATGTCATACTACACTTTTGTTCATTCTTTTTAATAAGGACCGATGATGAAGATCTTTAGCAATATGATGAAAAATAAAGTTGTTTAAAAGGCACTGGATGGATGTTAGCTCATTCCCCCTTTCTCATACTCCTTTTCTTCTATATCCCCTTTCTTTTCTTCTTCTTCACATTATCATTTCTTCTATTATCTTTCTGTCATCTTTTCGATCGTCGATCAAGTTCTTCTATCACCCCATCACCAATCGAGGGGGCATCCTTCATTATTCTCATTTTTCTTCTATCCCTTCAAGATTTTCTACTTGTTTATGCTTGTCTACTTTCTTTGAAGTGACATCGCTTACGTCACCCCAAAGAGGGGAAAATGTAGACACCTAAAATATGCTTACACTTAGCATTTCATCCAATCCAATCAATTAACAACACTTCATTAAATCCCCATACTTCGCTCCACTCTCGGATGCCCATTCACGACACTCTTTCGGTCATATTCCTCCTATAATCAGCTTATTTGGCTAATATCTCTCTTATTAGCTAAACATTCCTCCTTTCTACCATTCATAACCTCCCTAGTTCTATCTAGACCACTTCTATTGGCTTCGTAGGCTATCTATCAGTCACAATTGGTTATCCAAACCCCTCCTAACTCTCAATGAGTCTCTAATCACTTGCTAATCAAGTTTAAATAGCCTAATCCTAGCTTAACTAAGCCTAAAGCATGTTTATCCTAATCTAATCCTAAAGTGCTTTTTGAGCTTTAGTCCCACATGCACCCAAATTCCAAATTCTCCCAAGTGGAAAACTATAAATACAAGGCTAAGCCTACCCATTCAAACTACAACTTTACATACAACTTCACTCACAAGTCCTTCTCTCTCACATTTAAGGATATTGCAATTAGACCTCATTTGCATTAGTCAAGCTAATAGGCATTTGATCTTGGCTATTGTCCATTGGTGAGAGCTCCTTAATCTTGCATCCATCCATTCCAATTATAGTTAGTAGGGGAAGATCTAAAGTTTGGCCATGTAGCCAACTTGGAGAGATCTCTTCACTATTTTTGGGAGTAAACAACACACAATTTGATTGCTTAAAATCTAACTAGGTTCACTTTCATTAAGCTTTCATAGAGTAGAGTAGTATACATGTTAGTTTTTGATGTTTATGTCAAAGTTATAATGCTTGCATGTTAGTTTCTCTTGTTTAGCTCTAATCTTATGGTGCATGGTTGAGTTTAGTCAAGCTTGAGGTTCTTTAACCTCATTCCATAGCTTTACAAACATTTCCATTGCATACACAACTAACATAATATTGTAAAACATTAATGTATGCACTAATCTAAATAGAATATTCTTAACATTCTCCCCTTAATGTGAAGATGAGAGACGAGAAACACATCTTGCAAATGTTGCTCCTTGAAAGCACTTTGTTTAGGCCAAGTACGACTCCATCAAGTTGTCTCTTTACATTTATAAAGGCGTAGTTGCAAACCAAATTCTTGAGGTTCTCAAACTCCTTTCCCCAAACACTCGAATTTTGAATCTCTCCAACATTCTTGTTATCAAACTCAAAAACTATTTGTACAATAATCCATATTGAGCTTACCTTATAATCTTCTCACCCCCATGAGCTAGATTCCCGGGGACATGTACCTCTTTCCCAAATTTCAATTTAGAGGTTTTATTGAACACAACAACAAACTATGAAAAATATGAACATTGCAATCATTGTACAATGGAAAGAAAACATACTTGAATTGAAAGAAAACTAAACAAAAATGTCACTACATTATAAGGCATCCCTATCACTAGTGATGGACAAGAGGTCACTGTTTGACCTTCTTCCATTGTTGCCTCCATCCTCTAACTAGATGATATTTACTTAGTATAAATAGTTTACCAAGAAATAAAGAAGACATTTGACTAGACTACTAAGATATTACCATATCTATAAATGGAGCAACCTAACACTTTCCAAATACACATGACATAATATGCAACATATTACCTTTAATTTGACTCACAAAATAAAGAACAATCTAATGGAACAATACAAAAAGATAGAATGTAATTGAGTGATCTAGTAGAATATCACGTAAGTAACACATAAGAAAAATGATTAAAAATGACTATCCACAAGATGTATCAACTACTCTTTGATCTCCTTCTTTTGCATTGTGAAGTCTTTGTTAGCGAGGATAGTAGATAACATGTCATGTTTTATAGATAAGGTTTGAAGAAAACTTTTATACTAAAATCCAATGAATAAGAACAACCTAAGAAGTAGTGAACCATTGTTAAAGAAACAAGAATGACACCTATTTTTCCATATGTATATGATAAAAATTTGTTTAAAAGTTTCTGACACCACATTGATTGATAATCCCTTTATAAGAAGAGATTTTTTCCTAGGATGGTTTCCTTGAGAAGAGAGTTGGTAAATCATGTAGAACTTGCAGATTCTATATTGGTAAAATTGATTTACAAGACCAAAGGGCATGCATACTAGTTAATTTGTTATTCCAATAGGGCAAAACAACGTATTCTCTTGAAGAAATCCAAGTCTATCAATAATAAGGAAGCTTGTAGTGACTCACTCTCTAAGAAAGAAACTATGAACAAGACCCATCCTTTAATTTCCAAGCATTAGAGCATAGCTCGACCTAACTATCTTAGTCAAATGACATCTCCACTATTGGTTTATCCATTTTTAATAGAAAAAAAAAGGAATAAGTTGAGATACGAGGTTTGGGGGAATTGATTAAATCGGCGTCATTGGATCACCTCTAGTATTTCATAAAGTTCTAAGGGAACTATACAACACATGTTAGTAAGTAGATCGTCATTAACCAATGATATGATGAAATCAATGATTGGTTTATCATTTTCAACTAGAAGAAGGAAGTTCTTAATAGTTGGCCAAGGCAACCATTCTATTACAAAGGCATTTGAAAGGTATTTAAACCTACTCATACCTAAATACTAATAAACTATTATTTTCATTGTGATTTATCAAGATCCAAGGGAAAATAATTTATTATAATAAATCGATTCCACTAAATTGAGGAGTTTGTCTAAGAGAGGAGTATTTCCAATCGATCAACAACTGAGAAGTTTATTTCAAGTTTTATAAAAGATATTTTTGGTGGAGAGCCTTTGAATTTTTAAGTATTTAGGATTAAGCACTTTATCTTGTCAATTGGTATGCTTCCATTTTCCTTTAACAATTATATCTCGAGGAAGAAATTCCAAGATTCATTGCTAAAGGAAACCCTAACTATCAACTTGGTGACAAGGCATTTTCCTTGGGTCCATGGGTCAATAATACCCAATACACCCGATGTTTTGGATGTGTACAAAGAATCTAAGAGATCATGACATCACCTTTTTAGCACTTTTTCGTCCATCGCATTAAGCCCAAAGACAACATCTCACCTTTTGAATTTCAACTAATACTAGGAATAATATACATCAACGAAATGAAGATACTATTAATTATTTCAACCCACCCAACTAACATTTGACAAGAATTTAACCTCCTAATTGTCAATTTTTTCTATTGAATTTATGGAGGAATTAGTATTACATCTAAGAAAGCATAATTCCAATGGAAAAGGGAATGCTAAAATATATCATGACTTCCCTACGATTCACCTAATTCCATTCTTTGGGGATCCAATCAACAAGATTTTCCATTCTTGTACAAAAACAAATTAAATTTTACACATTCAAAGGTTAGATTCAAGCCATGCAATACAAATCCAAGAAATCGAAAACATTATTAATCTATGATTTTTCATTTTGTAAAAATACCATTATTTAATGTTAGTTTTGGCATATCTTATATTTTGATGAATATAAACTAAAAAGATTTTTCTTAATTATAGAGCATCATAGGATCACAATAGAATGTGAGCATTTTTTTAATGCAATCATTTCCATCTCATACATAGTAAAATATCGTTTTAAATTTTATGTTGTAACTTAACTATATACATTTCATCTACTGGTTAGTTCTAGCTCTACAAAAGGCTTGAATAATTCATGTTATATATTATTTACAACTTAAAATAAACCATTGAAAACCCCTTAAAAAAACCAAACAATCATAATGTTGGGCATATTGGCATTTCAACTGCTATTTATCCTGTAATGAAAAATTCACGATGGGTCAAATTTATGACTTATTAATGAGGCTCACATAGATCAACAATGAATCCTTCAGGGTGTCCATCTTGTTAATTTTGAGACCGTCTTAAGCATATTCAAATTTAGTGCATGCCAAATTATACTATGACATAGTGTCAAATATAATGTCAATATGAAAAGTGACAAATTTCGCAAGGTATGAAGGTGCTTGAAATCGTCTTATGGATGGAAGAATAACAACGGGTCCCATTTAATGGGTAAGAAATGATCGAAATAAGAGAAAAACAAAAAATTGGATGGGTTCAACCGAATCCCCTTCACTCGAACCCCTTCTATGTGCGTGTGTGGTGGCACCAAGGCCACACTTCCCCTTCTCCAAAACTGTTCTCCCAAACCGATGTATGCTTGAACCGAATTCAACCAAACAACCTCCTACCTCCTCCTAACAGTTCTTTTTTATTTTTTTGAAAAATTGAAAAGAGGGCAGAGTTTTTCAAATTATTTTGTTGAAAATATTGTAAAAGCTGTAAATGAATAATGGTGTGAGTGTAAAATTTAATTTTGTGTGTGTACATACATATATGTGTGTGTGCGCATGTGTGTGAGTGCGTGTGTGTGTGTGTGTGTGTGTGTGTGTGTGTGTGTGTGTGTGTGTGTGTGTGTGTGTGTGTGTGTGTACACACATACATATACATACATGCATACATGTACACACGCACTTACCTACACACACGAAATTGATGTTGAATTGTTTTGAATAGTTATAGCTTTCTTATCCCACAATTCTTCTATTAATTTACATCCATGAATTAAATTAACAATTATTAAACTTGAATTTAGATTACAACAACTTATAACTATTGAACACTACAAAACTGAAAACATCCAAATGACATGAAAAAGATATAAACTAACTTGAAAACCTTCAGTCTCTTGAACCTACCACACTGCAAAAAGTTTATGGATGAATTGAAACCGAGTGAGAAAGGAAATATTAGGTATACCCACGTTGTGACAATGCTTCGAGATAAGAAAGCTGTTAGGAGTTCTTATTAGACTAATTACGTGGGAAAATAATATATGTAAGTTAATATAAAATTTCAAATACGTAATTACTTAAAAATAAGTATCCATGAATTATATACTATATGTCACGAGCATTCGTCATACCTGGATATATTTTTGTCTTAAAAAAATAAATAAATTTGGGGGTTGATGTTACCAACATCTTTGCAAACATGTATGTATATTGTATGTCACACTCCCCAACATACTTTTCTTTCGTGCGAGTGCTGTAATTATTAGAGAGGAAGAATGAGTTTGAATGAGCTTTTGTGACGATTATAATATAGGTAATGCAATATCTTTTAGCGTCGTTCCACAGTCCACTTCAGCATCCCGCTGCCACCATACGTGTTTCTTTCTAGAAGGAATATTTTTCCAAATTTTTACAGCCACACATTTATCCAAAATTTACCAGCCACACATTTTCCCAAAATGTCCCAACCACACATTTTTGCGAGTCGCCGACGTATTTACATTTTCGCGCTGGGATCCAAATCCTTTTGTCTGCGGCATATTTTCAATGGCGGATTCGTGTGACGTCGTATTATGGAATTTTCGCGAAAACAAAATAGTTTTACGGTCACAGTTTTATATTGCTACGTAAGTATGTTACTTAGACAGCACGTGGCATGTTACTCCTCTGATAACGCAGGTATATGTCCGTACTTATTATTATCTTATAATATGCGTTTGTAATTGTTCTTTTCTCTTCCTCACGAGTCACGTGCAATATTATGCGATCCGTCATGTGCACGCTATATGCGTTGGGACTTGGGTGCCAAATTGTCTGCCTTACAAGTTACAAGATTTACAGTGTTTTGTAGGTTTGTGAGCGGCTACCCTTCACTTATTTTGCACCTATGTATGGTGCCCCGCCTCCCATGGCCCATGCTCAATGCTCGTAGCCGGTTTTATGATGTCATGGCACATGCGGAAACCATCCCTTGACACGACAATTGACATGTGGGGGGAACACACCCTGACGTGGACCGGTCGACATGGATGCCAGGCGGGATCAATTTGAATTATAGTTCTTTATGCCCACCGGCCCTCCGCACCAATGAATCATTCCCTAATACCTCCGAATCATTTCCACCTATGGGAAATCACGAGAAGAACCAGAAGCTCGAGCCACGATCGCCATTGTAATCACGTTTTCCTCCATTGTAAGTGGTATAGAGAAGAATCACGGGTGAAGGAAGGTGGTTATCTGTGGCATCTTGAGATCATTCGAGCCCCTCGCCACTGTATACAGTTTGAAGGGTAAGGAAGGTGCTCGGAGTGGGAGAAAGGAGCAGGAGCCGATTCTTCCATTCACATTTGTCGTTAGCGCTCATACCCACTCCTTTATTTTTCATGTTTTCTGAAAGGGTTTCCTGTTTTTGTGTTTGCATTCTTTCTGTATTGGTATTGTTGTGTTTTTGTTGCATATGGATGCCCACCTCTGTTTTTGTTTTGTTTAATATTTCGTGTTTTCACAAGGTATTTTCGCAAGATGCAATATGAAACCCTTACAATGTTGTGCTTAGCTAGATGCCTCGAAACCCCTAACTCGTCGTCATGTCATTTTTGTTTCTAAGCTCGATTCTTTGGCTCGAGCTCGTTCGACCTTGCAGTGGGTGCCACTGTTTTCACTCTTGAGCTCGTGTTGGTGTTTTGATATTACATCTTTGGAAGGATGTTGGCAAATGTTGTTGAGTCTGGGTTTACAATTGCAAATACCATTTGCATAAAAATCTCCACTGCCTTATCAACAAGCACGTTTTTGCATATCCTGCAATCATAGCATTCCATGAGATCACATTTCGTTGTGTCATTTTGTCAAACAATTGACGTGCCTTTTGTATACTTCCTTGTTTCGCATACATGTCTATCAAGGCAGTCACGACTACAACATCTGACAAAAACCCTGTTTTGATTATACACTTATGGATCCCCATACCTTGTTCCAAGTTTTCATTCGGCACATCTTTGGTGAAAGTTGTTGAATTTGGATTTACACCTTCTAATTGCATTTTCTTAAAAAATTCTAAGGCTTTACCAACCAACCCATTTTGAACATAGTTACTCAGCCAATGATGCCTCTTAGCTCAACAACTCTGTCATCATGCTATGGTTTATCCTGAGAAACCACAGTCCTTCTAGAGGTGTTCTTGATGCAATGACAATGATCATATTGGAAACATTTACTTGCATGCATTTATAAGATTTAAGGGGTTTCAAGGCACCCTTTGTGCTAAATTACATGCTTCAACCTTTCATCAATAACATGAAAATGTACTCCCCATCAATAATCTCAAGGGCAGACCTATCTACAGTCCTATTCTTAACTGTCCTCTTGGGATAATCATGGTGATTTCATAAGTGAAGACTCTTGTCTAGGTACAACATGTCATTGGCTCTTGTAGCTCTATTACCTGCACATAAACATCATTCTCCATCAATGCATCCTTCATTAACTTCAACCAAGAACTTGTATGGACCATTAAACTCCAAAACTGTTATATAGCAAGTTATCTCCTATATCTCTGGTCTATCCTTGGACAAGTGCATTCAAGCTGAGAATGAGGGAATGTCAACACATTTCACACTTATGAAGGGTGATTTCATCATGTTCTAACCCTACTCACATTCCATGACATCAAAAACTCCCCCAACAAGCATATACTCTGCCCCACTTTGCCTAAAAGGCTTATTTTAATCCTCTTTAGGTATAATTCTTTAGTTACTGAGTTTCACAGGGTTATAAGAGGATTTAATAGTGTCCTTTATGTATCCTTAGGTCATGAATGAATTATTCTAGGGTCTTTTATGGAATTTAGCAAATAATTATGGAGTATGCAGTCCACTTTGTGAGTCTAGCTCAGAGATTCTTCAGGACAGTCAACATAATCAGCTTCTCCATAATCTTAAAGCCTTATAAACATCTTAATCATACTCCAAAACACCATGTTCATTGATCCCAAGCTTCGAAACATAAAAGATCATCGAAAATTTGTAGTCAAACCTTCCTCCTTTCTTGAACCTATCCTTCTTGGAAAAATAAGACATTTTTCTCTATTTGGTCACTTTTATTAGGTCACCTTAGATGCGAATTCCGGTTTGGCTTATGCAGGAATTTCAACGAAAAGTCTCATATATAAATAATAACCTTAAAGTTTATTTTCATACACTATATATAAGGCACACCTTAGAGATCACTATTCACAAAGACTATACACGTCTTAAATCTTCTAAGAGTATTCCATGAGTTAAAATCTAATATGCAATACATACGGGTCTAAATTTACATGTTGCAAAGTATTTTGTGCCAAGAGAAGGATTATCCTAGTTACATTTGATTACTCATAGTTGCATTGATTGAGCATATAAGATCAAGAGTGTAGTAAATACACTTCACACATAAGGGGAGAAGTACATAAGTCATTATTAAACTTCTGATATGTAGTGTGGTGATATCACTCAATGGAGAGTGGGAGATCAATTTGTGCTTTATTATAAAATTATCTCTCTAAGTATTTGAGTTGTTTGTAGGGTTTAAACCAAGAAAAACAAATATAAAATACCGCATAATATTGTATATATCCTGAGCAATATTCCCAAGGAGGATAAACAAAAAATTTCATGCTATATTTGGAGTTTTAGAAATCATTGAGGATCATTATCAATGTCACATGATAGGTTCATGTTTGAGCCTATTCTAGATAACATATCAGGTGACCAAGCTTTCTCAATGTTCAAGTGAGCCTATTTTGATCCCATCTTGAGATTTTGAGTTTCAAAGACAATCAATCTATATAATAAAATAACGCTGGGTGTTTCCACACTCACACTTTTGCACCTTTTTATCTACATAATGGTGCCCATAACTAATTTTGTTGTGGACAATTCCACACTAAGAGAGGAGTAGTATATTGTAGAATGTGTAAGAAAGATTAAATCAATTAGTTAATCAAGCACGTTTAAATGTGGAATACTTATATGTGCTTGGATGAAACTTCTATTCAATATGATAAATAAATAAATTACACGTGTATAACAAAGCGATAAGGATAAGAGTACAATATCTTGTGATCATAAGGGGAATGTGTTCTTGTTGATTTTTCTAGGCTAATCTGAAAGTATCTAGAACTACAAAGTATTTAATGTTAGATACTTAAGGAACGCTAACCATTTCCTTTCTAGTATACATAAGTGCCTTATCGATCAAGATCGATACATCATCCCTGAGTGTGGTAACAATACATACATATAAATACATACATATGGACGTATGTACATACATATACTATAAGATAACAATTATGATTGATATTGACTACAAGAATATTCACCTGAAGCCTATCTAAGTAACAATTACTTTTGACATATGTTATACTAGTAATATGCTCTGAAATGGGAGGATCATGGAGTGCTCCACTTGCATATTCCATGACAATAAAATACTATTAAGAAAATGATATAAAAGGAACGATAACTAGATCGTACAAGCCAAGAACATAGATGCTAATTAAACACCACGATCAATAGGATGAAGTAATTCGCTAGAATAACTTTACATAAACCTTTGCAAACAAATGAGTAACAATATCATATATTATTATGGAACTCAATGCAATACATTGAGAATGGGCCTTGCTTAAATAGGTAAGGAATAACAATCTAAGAACCAATCAAGGTTGTAGATCAAGCCATAAATCAAGGAAATAACTAGTCAAGACCATAGATTTAGGAGAGAACTAGACATCAAGGATCTAGTCAATACCATAGATCAAGGAAAGAAGTAGTAAATACCATAGATCAAGGAAAGAACTATACCTAACAACTAGATAATATCTCCTAATATTTAAATAAGATAAAAGAAATATCCACACACATAAGTGGGTGAGGATAAATACAATAAAGGTAAATAAAATACCTAGGTGAACATGAGCTAAGGTAAATACCTACTATAACATGATAAGTGTAGAATTGTGAAGACCCTGCAACACTATTTTACCAATCACAACAACATAACCTGCAACAAATAACTAAAGCAAAGGAACTCAAAATGATATTAAATTACATGCCTCTTCGAGAGGGCAACCTCCTTTGAGCAAGTTCAATACAATATATTTGTGGATGCTTCATTGAGCCTCAACACCTTCTTATATACTAATTATTATTTAAGAAACTACTACTTCGCACACGTGGGATTATTCAAAGATGTTGAAAGGACGACTTACAAAGCATATGTGTCTAAAGTAACTAATATATTATAAAGCAAATAAAAGGGTAGGAACACGGGTTCCTAACATCCCCTCCCTCTTGGAAAAATATTTGTCCTCAAAGCTTCAGATGTGGAAATTGGTGTTGAATCTGGAGAAGTGGTTCCCATGTTGTGTCTTCTAGTTGCATGTCGTGCCATTGGATTAGGACTTCTGTTATGGAGCGGGAACGGAGTTGGTGGGTCTTCTTGTCTAGGATGGCTTTTGGTTCAAGAAGGATGGAGCCTTCATTATCAAGTTGTGGTAAAATTATTTGTGTTTTGACATTTGTTCCCAGAAATTTCTTCAAACAAGAGACATGGAAAACGGGGTGAATTGGGAGGAAGGTGGAAGCTCCAGCTTGTAAGCAACTGAACCAATTTTTTGGAGGACCTTATAGGGCCCATAAAACTTTGGAGAAAGATTATGATGCCCTTTGAGCTTCAAGGATGACTTCTTATAAGGTTGGAGACAAAGGAAGACCATATCACCTGGTTGGAAGGCACGCTTAGAGCAAGGTGTTGACTAACTTGCTACTTCATGCGGTTCTGTGCCATGTGGAGATTGGTTCGTAGAGTGCTAAGAATTTGATCCTGGTTGCAGAGAGTAGTGTCAAATGCATGAACTCTCGAACTGCCAAGGTTATATGGAAGAAGGGTTGGTGGCTTTTGACCATAGACTACTTAATATGGGGTCATTTAAGTAGAAGTGTGGTGTGATGTATTGTACGACCATTCTGCAAGGGGAAGCCACTTTGTCCATTGGTGTTGTTGTTATGAAACAAAGCAATGAAGGAATGTTTCTAAACACTTGTTGACAATTTCAGCCTGGTCATCCGTCTAGGGTGATACCGGGAGCTCATCTTCAGTTGGGTGCCTGTGTTTCGAAAAAGCTCTGCCCAAAAGTTGCTGGTGAAAGTTGCATCACAATTAGAGACAATAGAGGAAGGAATGCCATGTAGACAAAAAATATGATCCATACAAATATGGGTGACTGTGGAGGCTTTATATGGATGGCTGAGGGAACATAAATGACTATATTTGGAGAGGCGGTCGACCACAACCAAGATGACTTATTTACCTCCCGACCGAGGAAGACCCTTGATAAAATCCATAGAGATATATGTCTAGATCCTAGTCGGAATTGGAAAGGGCTCTAACAAATCGGAAATTGTTGTTGTCTCACCTTTGTTGCGTTGGCAGGTATCACATTCTGCCACCATCTGTTTAATAACACCCTTCATTCCTTTCCAAAAGAATTTTCAGCATGCCCACTCATAGGTTTTGAGAAATCTGGAGTGTCCTATTGATGGAGAAGCATGAATTTCATAGAAGACAACTTGATGAAGGTCTATGTAATGGGGAAGCACTAGACAACCCTTGTGGCATAGAAATGCACCATCCCATGAATAATGCGGTATGGCTACGGGGTTAGTGGCCAAACACTAGATGAGGTGTTGTGAGGAGGGATCAAGTGCATACCCCATTTGTACAGATTCCAGCTAGTTTGGGATGGGAATGGAGATGGCCAACAAGGATGCCTGGTCCTTGAATGCATGTGAGAGAGCATCGACCACAATATTATCTTTACCCTTCTTATAGGTTATCTCATAATCATACCCCATGAGTTTTGACCCATTTCTATTGTGTTGGGGATGAGACCCATTGTTCTAGGAAATATTTCAAACTCTAGTGATCAGTTTTGATGCAAAAATGATTCCCCAGTAGGTATGGCCGTCATTTTTGTACTGCATAGATATTTTCCTTCATTTCCTTCTCATATGTAGACAAGGCTAAGTTTTTCCCAAAGAGCTTTGCTAGTGAAGGCAATTAGGTGACTTGCTTGAAGAAGGACAACACCCAAGCCATTCCCACATGCATCACTTTCAATGGTGAAAGTTTGAGTGAAGTCTGGCATGGCCAAAATGGGTGTGCTACACATATCCTGTTGAAGAGCCACAAATGCCTGGTCAACTATGGTGTTCTAGGTGAAGGCATCTTTCTTCAATAAGGAAGTTAAGGGGGCCGCAATCTTTCCATAGTCCTTGATGAACTTGTGGTAGTACCCAATAAGGCCTAAGAAACTCTGAAGTATTTTGAGAGTTGTTTGCTAAGGCCATTCCTACATTGCGTTGATCTTGTCTGGATCTACATGGACCCGTCAGCAGATACAATGTGCCCAAGATATTCCACTCCTTCAATGCTAAAGGAACACTTGGACTGTTCGACACATAATGTATTGTCTACCAAAATTTGTAATGCCCTGTCAAGGTGCTTTGGAGGTGGTCAGCCCATGCGCATTGATCAGAAACCAAGATATCGTCAAAGAAAACTAGGAAAAATTGATGGAGGAAAGGATGAAAGATTTTATTCATGAGTGCTTGAAAGGTGGAAGGGGCATTTGTAAAGCCAAATGACATGACCAAAAATTCATAGTGACTATCATGAGTGTGGAAGGATGTTTTTGGAATGTCTTTAGGATGCAATTGAATTTGGTGATAGCCAGAGTGAAGGTCTAATTTGGAAAAAAATTCCCCATGGAGCTCATCCAGAAGCTCATCAATGACATGTTGTCGTGTAAATGTGCAACATGGAAATTTGAAATTTCAACACGACAACTATACCCCTGTGCCAAAATTTTCATGTTCTGTCATTCCCAAGAAAACCAAGACCACCCAGTCATTTCAGTGACCCCCAACCAATGTTATCTCATCCCTTAGGTGATTTACGAAATTCAAATCAGTCCCCTAGGTGATTTTAGGAGTTCATTGAAAATGCAAATTTCAGGCAGTCACGGGAAGGGCTATCATTGGCCTTCCCAGGACTGGATCAACCCCTGGAGTAGAACAGAAGGGAAAAATTCAACATGGAGGTGAATTTAAGACCTTATAACATCATGGAAATTATTTTGGAAGGTTTGGGGAAGTTTTTAAAGACTTGGAGCAGTCTAAATAAAAAATAGGGTTCACAAGCCTAGATAGTACACAGGCCTAAAACAACTGCTTGAGCTTCAGAAGAAGATTCCGGGAGCTCCAGATGGAGTTAGGAGTAAAACAAAACATCTCTAGAAATATAATTCCAAGACCTAAAAGATGATGAAATCATATTTTTCACAACACCTTGGCACATAGGGTTTATAGACAATTTTCTCTAGAACAAGTAGAGTACCAAATCAAAAATCCATTTTTTAGGGACCAGATGGAATAATAAAGACATGAAATCCCCACATTGGATTCAAAATTACATTTCCAGTTAGGATCATATAAAATTTCACCAAGAAATTCCACCGGGAGCTCAAGTTATCATCGTTCCAAGTTACCCTCTTGGAGACAGTTCGGGAGTTAGTCAATTTTCGAGAGGACACGTGTCAACACCAAGAGCCTGGTGGGATTTTATGTCCCTGAAGTCCCTAAGGTCAGGTAAATAAACCTTGGAAAAATGTGCCCAGCCCCCATGTGACCTCTGGGACCCTCATGTGACCTTCAGATTTGACAGTTTAACCCCCAAGTGCATTTTTGGAGCTCAAATTCCCTGTTGTCGGATCGAGGACACGTGTCATCCTCTTGCTCACCATGGAATTTGATGTCCCTCATGTCCCTAAGGTCAGGGATAGAAGACATGGAAAAATTCACCCAGCCCCTATGGGGAGTCCTTTGGTCATCCACATGACCGACTTTCAGCCCCCAATGCTTTAAAGCCACTTTTTTCACCTCCATTCCTGTTGTCCGATCAGTTGCCACATGTCAGCTCTAGGACTGCCCTATAATTTTATGTTCCTCAATTCCCTGAGGTCAAGGACATCAAGACATGAAAAATTCACCCAAATCAAACTCAAAAATTTGAATTTTTTTCTAATTGTTAGCTGCTTCTCGGTGCGAGAAGAAAAGTTACAGAGAACACCAGTCCACCACTCCACCATTGCTAAAGCTCAAACCAGATCCATCACAACACATTATCCTTCACTCCATGATGGAACATAGGTCACAAAAGGAATATTGATCAAACCAAGAAGAAAGAATGAAGAACAGAGGAAAAGAAGTCTGAAAACTCCATTGTCATAAAACCAAGAATCAAACATATCTTTGCAAAACCATTGCATGGATTGACAAACCATTTGTTGCTGAGTTCTTATCTCTTGAAGGCCATTAAAAAATCATATTCAAACCTCTAATTTTCAGTAAGGAATTCTCATAGTGAAGAAATTTCACTTCCGGCTCCACGAAGAACAAAGTTTAATTTCCCATCAAATCGGTTGTCGGATTGAAGTAAAATTTTGCGTGAAGCACCAGAAGCAAAAACCTATCAAAATGGAATTTATTTCATCATGAACAGAAACAAAAACTAGACCTACAAATTTCAAGCTCCATTAATGGCCACCATGACACAAAGTAATGGAAAATATTAGCGAGCTACCTCTTTACTTCTCAGGGTTCTAGTCGGTGAACTCGCTTGAAAATTCGAGAAATGATCGTTGAAAAATCTAATTTCACGTGAACTAGTTTTTCGCGCCATGAAGTCCCTATTTTTTATGGATATGGAGGGCTATGTTTTTATCAGCATTATTCCCTCTTCGAATAAATTTTCAAATTCCCGAAGATCCGACAGGTGAAATCATCCAAAATTTAGAGGGAAGGGTCTCAAAAAAATCTAGTTTCTCTCAAACTAGTTTTTGCATGACGAAGTTGCCAGTTTCTTGAGATATGAAGGACTGAATTTTTATCAGTATTCTTCCCTAGTAGCTCCATACCCGAAGCTCTTACAAGACATAAATTTTCATTTTTCATTTTTGAGCTTTTTGGAAAGCGAATCATGATGAAAATTGGAGCACGAGTTCATGACGAAGATTTGAATCCAAAAAATTTTTTCCGTCGCAAACAGAGGTCATTTTCACCACTTACTAAAAATATCATATGTTATATTTCCTTGCATGCTATAAATTATGAGTCCCACTAAATTGCAAGTTCTATCACTCAGGATGATTAGAAAAGGGGTAAAATGAAAAGTAAGACAAAAAGACGTCTTCTTCCTAAAATAACAGGTCCCCAAATAACAACTTGCTAAAAATAGAAATGTGCCAAAAATAGCAATATCTTAGTAACAGAAGAGGTTGGAATATGGTATATATTTCAAAAGTTGAAATTGGAACAAGACAGGTGATATGTCTCAGAATAGCAGAGCACATGCTCATATTCTAAAAATAGAAAGTTTTCATTTCAGAGTGGAAAGTTGCATATGACTTTGTTTTCACTCACCTTACTAATTTTTGGACTCCCTTTTGGATAATGAGATGGTTTCATGAGTTGAAAAGGAGGAATGAGAAATTCATGGAGGTCCTAGAAGCATCATCTTGAGAGCGATGGTTTACAGAAGCAAAGCAAGGCATCATAAGGCACATCATCTAAATTCATCTTCATCACTTAAGGAACCAAGTGATCCAAAGTGAATTGGTTAGAATGATTTCAATGAGTCAAAGGGTTCATCAACCATGTTTCAAGGAGGGTCATCATGGGAATTGTATGTGTTCATCTCAAGTTTGTAGTGGTAAACATCATAACAAAGTGTTTCTAGACACTCATTCTATGGTCCAGGATGTCCATGCATCATAGAGTTTGCGGTCATCACTAGATTGGGAAAATGATTCAAAGTTATTCAAGGGAGCAATCTTCATTAGTGTAGAAGATCACCAGTGGAAGAAATCCTTGCTCAAATTTCATGGTTGCATCAAGGCATTCAAATCATTTCATCATAAGGAGTGTTTTCCCCTCCATCCCTTCCCTCTCCCTCTCTTTCCCTCTCTACTTTCTCTCTCTGTTCTAATTCTTTGTTATGTGTCATCATTGTATTTCATCCTATTCACTTAAGTGACCCATTTTAATTATAAAAAGTATCTTCTCAAAATTATAAGAGAAATAATTAATTCATGGAAAAAAGGTCACGAGTGGAATATGGAAATGAAGAGTCATGTGAGGGAGGTGAAATGTCAATTTAGATTGCTATAAATTGTAATGAGATCTTCATTTTAAAGGGTTCTTCTAATTCTGAAATTCTTCTAGCTGGTTGTATTCTTATAAGTTCATGAGAGAGATTTTGTTCCCTTGTGAGTGAAAAGAGTTAGCCACTTCTCCCTATTCTCAATGTCTTCCATTCTCAAACTATGTACAATTTTTTCTTGAGCATCAATACAAGGAGTTTCGAGCCTTTTTTGACTAAGGGATTTATTGATACTTTGTGTTCATTAAATTCTAATTGGTCTTGTTGTTGTTTGTAGTATTGTTTCTTCCTAACTTTAGTGCATGTGATGAAACTTATAACTAGTGTGTGCAGGAATATGATTTTCTACCTGCAACATTAGTTCCCCTACCTCTTTTCTCACTCCCCTTTCCCACTCTTCAGACAAATTCTCCCCTAGCAAGAGATTGCTAGCTTTTCCGTAGGGTCAGTGGAGTGCCCCTATTAGATCCCTAAACACAAGGCAACTAGGAAAATCCACCTTTACTTACGCATGCATATATGGAAGTTGCATTGGTTAAGTAGAGGGACTTAGATTCCCAGAGCATTGGCAAGAAATCTAGAATTTTGTCCACTAGAATTTATTTTTCCCAACATGACCTGGAATGGGAAATTTTTCCTTGAAGGTGAGGTAGTTAAGGAAAAAAATTCAATGTAGAGTCACCATGATCCATCCTTTTCGTGGACAAGAAGTACTTGGGGAGGAGTATGGGTGGTAGTGGGGTGAATGACACATGATTTAAGGAGTTCCTAGACTAGGTTTTCAATTTCAATCTTTTATAAATATGGATAATGATAGGGATGGGTATTAGGGGAATGCTTCTTGGAAGGAGTGGGATGCAAGTGATATTTAGGATGTGAAGGGGGCAACCCCATTGGTTTGATAAAAATAGTACCATGTTTGTCAAGGATGGATTGTAAGTTCGTGGGGTTGTGAGCGGTAGTGGGGGTTGGGGTTGGATTGAGTGTAGGTGGTAAGATATCCTATGGGAGCCTTTCTTCAAAATATTTTCTATGTGATGGGAGATAATAGCAGAAGTAGATCCTAACAATAATCCCTTTAATGTGTGCTTTGGGCCATTATCGTGAACCGCATTGAGCTCGAAAAATCCCATAGAATTGGTCCCAAAGTATGGAGCCATTGTGCACCTAAAACCACATCACATCCGCCTAGAGGTAGGGAAAACATATCTGATCACAAAGTGTAGTTGCCTATTATAATGCATACATTCTAACATTTCCCTTTACAAGGAAATTTCCCCCATTAGCAATCATTACTTCGAAGCTAGAACAAGGGTATACATAGTTATCTGCCTTCTTAGCAATACGGGATCGATGAAATTGTGTGTGCTTCCTGAGTCAATGAGGATTGTGAGAGGAATCATTTTGGATAACCCCTAGACCATCATAGTTTGTGGGGTGGTAAAACTAGCTAGTGCATGTAAGGAGATTTCCGGTAAATCCTCCGGGGTGCGAGTAATCCTCTATAGGGCTTTGTTCATCTGGAGCATCCTTGAAGTCCTAGCTATCCACCTCGCTATCTTGCTCTGGTGGTGATTCCACATCTAGTAGGTAAAGTTTTTGTGTGATGCACTGTGAACCTTAACCCATTTATCATCACAGTTGTAACATAATCCCTTACCCTTACATAACCACATCTCACCTCGGTAAAACACTTGATTTGGGTGTGGGACATTGGCCATTTGTTGGTTGGGTTCTTAGATGTGGATGATAGTGGGAGTCAATCTGCATTGAGATTTTATCTTCAACCAACTTAGCTAGGCCTAAGGATTCCATCATGTTGGTGGGGCGAAACATTTTCACCTCTGAGTAGATTGGCTCCTTGAGGCCACTAACAAAGTAGCTCTTGAAGAAGTCTTTTGTTAGCCCTTCAGTGTGATTAGCTAGTTTCTCAAACTCCTACTGATACTCCCGAACAATACTAGTTTAGCGGAGTTTGGTGAGAGCTCCAGTGAAGTCCTCGAATTCTAGAGGGACCAAATCTTCCCAAAATGAGGGATGTAAATTTCTTCCAATCGGGTTCATCATTTTCTATGAGATACCAATGATACCATTGTAGTGCATATTTTTCCAAATGGTAGGAGGTGATTGGGACTTGATTGACATAATAAGTGTCGTGAATGTTGAAGAACTGCTCGGCCTGATAAATCCATCCTGTAGGATTTGTACCATTGAACTTGGGGAAGTCCAACTTGGGCCCATGGGAGGGTTGGAGAAGGAGTTGTGTGAGGACTCCATCATTGGCCGTTGTTTGATCAAAATGTCATGTTGCTGATTCAATCCGTGTAGCCTTTGAGCCAGCTCAGTGACCTGGGATTTCAATGTTTCAAGTTCTTCCTCCATGAATTTGGTGCTTGTATGGGTGACAACCATAACCAGGTTTGTTTTGTAATGGATAGAAAAATATTTCTAAAACACGTTTAGTAATGGAAATTTGGGATTTGAGCTGAAAAAATGGGGAAAATGGACTTGGACGGGGTTTTTGACACTTTCTAGGCAATTTTGATGGAGGAAAATTGTAATTTGGGGGTTGTAATGGTAAGAAATTAAAACTTGTTCCTTAAGGAAAAAAGGAGAGGAATAGGGAAAGGAATAATGTGTGCGAATTTTGGGGCAAACGGGTAAAAATGAAGAAGTTATGGCAAACCCTAAAAAAATTGAAAATGGTGATTTTTGAGTGATAGAAGTGGAATTGGGTCTCGGATCCTCAATGTATGAAATGTGCGGAGTGGGATTTTGGGTGTTCTAGGAAATTTTCAAAACAAATGGAGCTATAATACAAAAGATATGGCTAAAAAATAGAATTTCCAATGCCTCAAGGATTTTTTTCACCCTTGACTGCATTCATGAATAGGAGGATTGTCACGCATCCATCAAAGACCCTACACACAAACCAGAAATGAAACCATACTTGAAATCAAGAAAATAGAATGATTTTGGCCTGATTTGGTTTGCTCAGAGAAGAATGGTCTCGAGAAAATGATGAAGGATGGTTTCTGAAGCCTGTGGTTTTGGAAAAGGAGACAACCACCTGAAACTTTCAAGGTTTCCTGGCTCTAGCCAATGCTCGTGCCAAGTTTTCATGTGAAATTTAAGGAGTTGCCTGTGTGTGTGAAAAAATGCAAACGAAATGCAATATTGTTGGAAACGAAACAACTCTACCCAGATCTATGAACAAAATGCAAACAAGATCTGGACCACTTTCTGATCACCAAGATCCCATTTGGGTGAGGTGAGAGCATATAGTGGGCAGAATTAGATCACCACGATTTACTACAGAGAGAAAAAATTGGCCGTGGAAAGTTCTCTGATAATAGATGTGAAGACCCTGCAACACTATTTTACCAATCACAATAACATAACCTATAACAAATAACTAAAGCAAAAGAACTCGAAATGATATTAAATCGCAGGCCTCTTCGAGGGGGCAACCTCCTTTGAGCAAGCGCAATACAATATATTCGTGGATGCTTCATTGAGCCTCAACACCTTCTTATATACTAATTCCTATCGAAGAAACTACTACTTCCCGCACATGTGGGATTATTCAAATATGCTGAAGGGATGACTTACAAAGCATATGCATCCAAAGTAACTAATCTACTATAAAGAAAATAAAAGGGTAGGAACACGGGTTCCTAACAAGAATTATTATAAATGTATGTGGAAAATATTTTCATACGTAAAAGCAAGGCACAAGTGTTCTAACATGACACAACACTATGAGGTTCTACAAAACATTATAAGAGGTTGTAAGTGAATTGGGATGTGTAAAAAATCACATAGGGAAAGAATACTCTGTGTAACATTATAGAATATATGAATATTATGAAGGGATATGGTGTAAGTCTACATGAGCTATCAATACTCTGAGATGAAATATGTAAGATTTCAAGAGAAACAAGTGTTTCTTTATGCTAGCATGGGATTGCTAAAGATATTAGGGTTGTGAATCATGTGTATGACATGTGTGGAACTACACATGGAAATGTACTAAGTATTGATACAATTTTTCAAGGGTGAATAGTGTTGGGCAAGTTGCGAGGCAAGTATATTTTCACTATATGGCTATATGCACAGGTTTGGTCAGTTTATTAATACTTAGTGATTAACATTTACTCCCACACACCACAAGCCCAAATAGTATAACTTTTACTCTTCCAAATAGTTTTGTGGTCTATTGATGGGATGTGAATTTAACTTGGTAGCTTCTCTAAATTTCCACATTATGTACATACTCATTTGATACAATCAACCTTAAATTCAAGTTCATTGTCTACTTTATTACAAATAGTATCACTGACAACATGACTTGCACATGGAGGGAATCCATCATTTGTTGTCATCTAATATATAATCTCTAAAATTTCTAAATGTGGTTGTATATAGCTCAAACTATATATGGGTACCACAACAACATATGTCATAGATTATATGTTTCCTTACATATATCAATTTTAAATTCTCAAATTCTCATTGTGTAATTTTGATTTCAAGATTGTAATCTTTAATGATTCTATACAACTCACTTTGGTTTTTTTCTAGAACTATTCTTTCCTCAAACTAGGAAAAACCATAATTTGTAATACATCCTTTGCATTGGAAGAGACACATGGTTTTTCCAATACTCAATAACAATATATTTTACACCATTATAAATTTTATTTCTTTGAGGTTTCGTACATATCAATACCCGATTTTCCATTATTTCATCCAATTTTACCCTACACTTCACATACCATAAGATAGTTCTTCTACCTTTACCAAGAGCATTTGCAATTGTTGTGACCTATCACTTTTTGACTATTTCTGGAGCCACTAAAGTTTTTATGATAGATCTATGTGCTACAAAAAATATTTTCTATGAGAGAAGCTACCAATAATTTCAAGTGCATTATGTAATTTATGTACCTTGATTTATTTCAAGTTATTCGTAGCTTTTGAATCAACTCCTAACAACTCAAAAATAGGGACCATGTCTTTACATTGAAAAATTCTTTCTACCAATTGAGATATGGTAATCAAATATTTATTTTGAAATTAATCATTGTGTATCTTTGTTGAATGGGACTTTATATTGTTTACAAAATCTACTTTTATCTCTTCAACAATAAAATATAAATCATCTTCATCCATATCCTCATTATTATTCATGTTTGGTAATCCTCCATTTAGAAAAATTTCTTCTTCCTCTCCTTAAGAACAATCAACATCTTAAGCATTGTTATTTGTTCATTGCTTCCTTTTATTTCTTCATCTATTATTTCTTGAGATTGGAAATCTTCTTGTTCTTTAATTTCTTGGCAAGTTTGAATAGCTTCAAGAGCTTGTTGAGTTTGAAGAGCTTCATTAACTTGAAGAGAAATTTGTTCCCTTTTTAACTTGTTATCTTTGTTTCTCTTTTCATTATATTTCTTCTCCTTTTTAGGGTCTAAATTTTGATCAACCTTCCTCACTCTTATACATTTCTAACCCATTACATGCCATAATGCCTATCAAATTACAACAATTTGATTTAATTATTTAATTTTAGAAATTGAAGTAAAAAGAGAGAATTGATTTCATATTTGAACTAAATTGAAATTACATAGTTGAAGTAAATAAAATATTTTAATATTTACTTAATTGAAATTACAAAAATGAAGTAAATAAAATAGTTTAATTTCATACTTTAAAAACTAAAGGAAATAAATGAAAACAAAATTAACTAAACGAAACAACTTGATTGATTATGACATTGCAGTAAAATAAATCATTTGATTTCATATTTAAATTTAAAGAAAATAAATGAACTAAATTTAAAATGAAATGAAACACTCAAGACTGATTACAAATTTGAAGTAAAAATAATAATTTTATTTCATACATAAACTAAATAAAACAATTGAAAAGAAATTTAAATAAACAAAATAACCCAATTGATTACAAAATTCATAATGTATATTTTAATATTAATGCATCCTCTAAAAGAAAATGTCTATTTTACATTTTTCTTTCCACCATTTAATTTATTAATACCACATTTATTTTTACTCTTTGGGCATTCCTTCTTAGACCTAGGATGTGGAACATTAATCCCATTTAGAATTAATTTTTGTTGAGGTTCATAGTGATGTAATAACCACCCAAAGGGGATTCCTCCTTATAATGCAAACTTTCTTGTTAATGCATGTATGTTATATAGGCTTCAAAGGAAGACATGAAATTAATCCTAATTATTTTAGAACCCCTACTAGAAAAAGGATTCAAGGTATATAATACTCTAGACATATAGATTCAATTTGGAACTATGTGACTAAGTGTTAACTTGTGGAGTGATTTGTGTGTTTGGGTAAATCACATATTAAAACCTTGATTTTTGGATCTATATTATCATGATATGAATTAATTTCAACCTATCAATACTTATAATGATTATAAATTATTTGGATCTCATAAAAACTCAAAAATGAGGGAATGGAATGGTAGAAAAGAAACTAGATTCTCTTTTTCAATTTATAAGAATAAAAAGCACATTGATCTCAATTAAACCACACAAAAAATATCTCTAAGGTCAATGTTCAATTAAAATTATAAATTAATTGAGCAACCGTTGTTGCAAATCAGCAAAGACCCCGGATGTTGATCAGATTTCTAGTTTGATCATACTAGCATCCAGTGTGATTGCACAACATTGAATCCTTTCCCCAAGTGTGGGACTTACAAAATGAGAAAGGAATCTCCAATTTAGAGGTTGGTTCCTCAATTCCTCTAGTCAGATTTATCACTTACAAGTTGCAGAGGTCTATATTCCTAACCCTACCCTAAATTCCAAAGGAGACAGAGATAGAGAATGTAAAAAAGCTAAAACTAATGCTAATAGGTGATGCACCAAAGGAGTGGTGAGCATTTTTACTTCTGCAGATTGACATAGTCCATAAAAATGCAACAAAGAACCTCATGCACAAACTGATAATTGTAATGAAGGATCATAAATTAACCAAACAACACAGGAAGAGGATGAAAACTAATCACAGAGGCTATATTGTTATTTTAATCATCAAAATCACTTGCATTACAACACCTGAGAGGTAAAATAAAGTTACACTCTTAGAAAAGGTCCGATATTCCACCAAAATCACTTTAAGGTGAGAAAGGGGCCTTCAATACACAAAAAATGTTCAACCCTTTGAAAATGAGCCAAATTTGGCTTTTACAGTGCAAGGGACGAGCCCAAGAGAGAGAAACGTGGGAAAACATGGAAGGGATTCAACCATTGACCAAAACACATTCAAAACAACATGGGCATCCTTACAGACCCATCCCCTGATATTTTTATCCATGCTGGGAGAGAATGCGAGCCATTCTTCATTAAAAATGGTGGTTGAAACGTCATTTCTGTCCATGACCACGTGCCAGAGGTGTTTTTCAATTTTATCTCTCCAAACTCCATCAAAATGAAAAAATGACCTTGGAATATTGTAGAGAATTTCACTAGCTTTCCATTGATATAAAGAACGTGAAAAAAATGAGCTCTGGATCGAAAGATATGGCCATTTGAAGTTTTAGGGAAAAATAGGGCCAAATTGGGTTGGCGGGCAAAAATTCAAATTTTTGCACCTTTTTGGTCATTTGGAAAATTTTCCAAAATTTCCCACGCTCCACCACTCTAGGTGCCACGTGGTGGTATATCATTGGCCGCGGGCCTTTCAGGGAAAATTTTCCCAAAAGAACTCCGCCGAGCCATAACTTAAAAAATACATGGAGTTAGGAGGAAAAATTTACCTTTTTGGAAAGTTGAGAAAGAGCTCTATCCAATGGTGTCATTTCTAGAAGGTTTTGAGTGCCTAAAAAGAAAAATATTATGACTGAGGCACAAGAGAGAAAAAATGAGAGGAGTTAGCCACAAAAAATGAGCAGGGGCACATTTTGGATAACAATTTTGGCGACTCAGAGGGGTCATCTGCCTGCTGGATGAAGTTACCAGTTTCCTGAAGCAATCCATTGGGTATGGAGTCATTGAATTCTCTGTTTGATACCCCAACTAACTAGAACACTGCAAGGAGGAAGATGGAATATCACCTGATGGAGCAAGGCCTGTAAACACATCTCCAGGAACAACAAGCTTGTGCCAAAGCACTTAGGGAAAGAAAAACTAATCTACAACAAAACAATGTGCACAAGCACTTGGAGGAATGAAAAACCTAAACTAATATGTACAGGGTGAAGCATTTCCTTCAGTAGTAATGCTTCAGATGGATTCCATTGACTGGAATCTGCAGTTCTTCACCATCCAATGAAGACAACTAGAAAGCATTGTTGTCCTTACACTTTGTGACCATGTATGGGCCACTCCAAATGGCATCAAATTTTGAATGCCTTCCTAGTTTTTCTCTATCCGCATCCCATTTTAACACTAGATCTCCAACTTGGAAGGATCTATTCTTGGCCTTTCTATCAAAGGTCTTCTTTATCAAAGCTTGATCCTTCTCCATTACTTGGGATGCCGATTATCGATTTCTTGGAGCTCCATCAATTCTGCATATCGACTTCCATGGGATCAAATTCCAACAACTCCAACTGTTTCATGAGTTCCAATGTTGGCAACTCAAGTGATATGGTCAAAATTTCCTCTCTTCCATAAACAAGCTTGAATGGAGAGTTACCGTAGATATTTTATGAGTTATCCTATCGCCCATAAGGCTGATCTCAATTTGGTATGCCAAGACCTCTGATTCTCATCAAGAGTCCTCCTAATGATCCTCAACAAGTTCTTGTTTGTAGATTCAGCCTGGCCATTACCCTGGGGGTAATAGTTTGATGAAGTACTTAGGTAGATCCCGTTCTTGACAGCCCATTCAGTCACCTTGGATCTAATGAATGCCAATGCATTATCTGATATTATTGTAGCTGGTATGCCAAATCTAGTTACTATTCCCTCATAGAAGTCTAGGATGCTAGATTCATTTGCTTCCTTGAGTGCTACTGCTTCAGTCCATTTGGTGAAGTAATATGTGGCTGTTAAAATCCACTTGTGCCCTTGGCTCGAATTGGGATTAATAACTCCAATGAAGTCTAAACCCCATTGCATGAATAGCTGGTCAACTGAAATTGGATGCAATGGGAGGAAGCTAGCCTCTCTTTACCTATGAAAAATGCACAATTCTTGCACCTCTTAATCCATGCATAACAATCATTGAAAATCTTGGGCCAATAATAACCAGCCCTCATGATCTTTAGAGCTGTCACTCTTGGTGCAAAATGACCACCAGCTGGTCCACCATGGAACTCTTCCAGCACCTTATGAATCTGATTTGTACCAATGCATCTCAGCAGTACTCCATTCACATCTCTTTTGAATAAAACACCATCAACAAGGGCATATGGGACAGCTTGCAACCTGAAGTGTCTTCTTTGGGTCTTGTTCATCTCTGGAGGACATAGACCTGTGCTTAGGAAGTGCATTATACCTTGGGTCCAACAAGGAGTGGGGACACCATCATTCTCCTCTTGAGTGCTTCCTTGCTCATGGCTGTCTTGCAACGCCAAAACAGCCTCCTTCTCATTGCATGATTCCTCTTGTTTTCTCAAGATCAGCTGCTCACACAATCCTTTTCCTCTTACCAACTTGGTGACTTTGATCTCAATGTCATACTCCATGACACGAGTAATCCAACCTGCCCTTTTTTCATTCAAGTCTTTGTTGAGGAGGAAGTCTTTAACCCCCGCATGAGAAACCAACAATTGGACCTTATTGTTTGAAACTAGATGCTTGAATTTCTTCAAGCTCCTGATTACTACAAGAACATGCTTCTCAATGAAAGAATATCTCACCTCATAGTCCTCCAGGCTTTGGCTGAAGAAAGAAATTGGCTGCTCATCATTGTCTTTATTCTGCTGTACCAAAATTACAGAAATAGTATCATCACCTCCAAACACATAGAGGATGAAATCCTTGGAGAAATCCAGGTTGATGAGAGTTGGGGCTTGAGATATGGCTTCTTTGATTGCTTCAAAAATTTCCTTTCCTTCTGTTGTCCATTTGAAAGCCATGCTTTTCTTTAGCATCTTGGTGATAGGTCTGACAAGGGCTGCAAAATTTGGGACAAACCTCCGAACAAAATTTATTCTTCCCAAGAAACTTTGAAGGGCCTTCTTGTGGCTTGGCAATGGCAGTGCTCTTATGGCTTCGACTCTTTCCGGATCAATTGCTAATGCTTCTTTGGAGACAATGTGGCCAAGGAGCTTTCCTTCATGGGCTAGAAAAACACACTTTTTAGGATTCAAGGAGACTCCAAATCTTCTACACCTTTGGAACACTTGTCTCAAATGAAAGAGGTGGTTTCTTTGTATTTTTGAAAAAACAGTGATATCATCAAGATATATCAGTACAATGTTGTTAATCAAACCTTTGAACGCCATGTCCATTGCTCTTTGGAAGGTAGCTCTAGCGTTGGACATCCCAAATGGCATTTTCCTGTATGCATAAGTTCCCCATTTAATTGTAAAGGCTATCTTGAACTGATCTTCTTCCTTCACTATAATTTGATTATATACTGAATAGCATCAAGTAGTGAAAACCTCTCGGAGCCAGCAACAACTTGTAAAATCTGCTCCATGGAAGGAAGTGGATAATGATCCTTAAGAGATGCTCTATTCAAATCTTTGAAGTCAACACACAATCTGATTTCCCCACTCTTCTTTCATTTGGAACCAAGTTAGCAACCCAATTAGAATCCTTGATAGGGAATATGATTCTTGATTCTATCAACTTATTCAATTCTTTTCTCATGAGAGGCTCCATGTGGGGGTTGACTGGCCTTTGTTTCTGCCTGATGGGCTTAGTATTTGGATCCAATTCAATGGTGTGTTGAGCTAACTCGGGATTGAAACCTTTCAAATCTTCATAGCTCCAAGCAAACACATCAGGGAATTCTTGACAAAGTTGTATGAACTCATACCTTTCTTGCTCAGTTGTCATCTTACCAATTTGGAGTGATTTGCCTCTTTCTACTGAGATGGACACTGAATCTTCTCCCTTCACTTGGATGTTTGCTTTCTCCTTCCTAAACTGATCATTAGGATTGAAAATGGACTCCAAAGTAATAAGTCCCTTTGGTAGTTTGTTGGTTCTCAGCTGCACCACTTGGTCACCATACTGCTGCTCTAACTTTTCCTAATTTTTGGCTGAGAATTCAGCCTCTTCTTGCAAGAAATGGATGATTTGCTGATCATTTTCAAACACTTGCCAACTTACATTGTTATCTGGCACTGAAGGCCTCACAATCACATGGATGTTTGGCTGTACCTTGTCTTTTTGAATGCTCTCCACAACGTCAAAGGCTGCCCCAACTGCTGCAAGCCTGTCAGTGGCTTGGTTCTCTTTCCTAGGAATGGATTTGATGCCAAAACCCTCAAAATCTTCAATGAGGTCCACACACCTGTTCTTGTAGCACTTGAGTAGATCATTCTTGACAGCATGCTGCCCCTTGACTTGGTTGACAATCAACTCACTATCACCAAAGACTTGCAAGTTCTTTATTCCTCTCTTGATTGCCCAATGCAGTCCTTGCACCAAGGCTTCATATTCAGCAGTGTTATTAGAGCATGCAAACTGAAATCTAAAAGCTGAATAATACTTAACTCCTTGAGGTGAAACTAGCATGTATCCCCCTCCTGCACCTTGTCTGGTCCTTGATCCATCAAAAAAAAACTGCCATACCTCATTGTCATCTTTGTGGTTTGGCTTGTTGATGCTAGGAATAGGCTGATTTTCTTCATGTATGCAATAGACTCCCAACTCAGATTCTTCTATTTCTTGATAAGGATAAAAAGCATGCACCTTGCTTGCCCATTCATCAAGAGTTAAATCTGGGATGCTTCCA
Source organism: Taxus wallichiana var. yunnanensis (assembly GCA_018340775.1). NCBI lineage: Eukaryota > Viridiplantae > Streptophyta > Pinopsida > Cupressales > Taxaceae > Taxus > Taxus wallichiana. The sequence goes on from CM031239.1 coordinate 679,002,592, forward strand.
ACCTTGGTGTCAGCTTCATTAGTGCTTGGATGATCTTCTTGATCAAACGCTGAACAATTGACATTAATCTGACTTGGAGTGTAAGGCTCAATGTGAAAGTTTGCAATAGGTTCAGACCTGATTGTGGCTTTGGTTCCATATCTTGTTCTGAACAGCATGTGTGACCAATCAGCAGACAAGTAACCTCTAATCTTAGCTGTGAAATCCCTTGACAAACATAGGGCAAAGAGTGGTGGAAGGTCTATTACTGAGACATCTTGCAAAACAACCACGTTGGGACAGGCATGCAAAGTAAGACTCAAGTTTTTAATCACCCCGAATGTTGTTACTGTTGTTCCATCCAACTGCACCACCCCTTTGGATATGGTTTCATACTGAATTCCCAACTGATCAGCTATTTGCTTGGGCATTACTGAACTACTTGCCCCGGAATCAATCATGTAATTGTGTACTAATTGATTTCCAATAATCAATGAAACGTAGAATGGAGGGGGCTTCAATATTTTACCTTGCTGTCCTCCATGATTCCCCTTAGGCTGGGCAACATTTGTGAGCACCTTCTCTTGCATTTGGACTTGCTGATTTGAAGTTGACCGAGTCCTTCATGGTAGCTTGTAGCAAATCTCTTTGGCACAGGATAGATAGTGATTCCCACATTGATATGTTTACATTTGTCTTCTTCATCGATCAATGATACTAAATGGAGATGAAGTATCCTCTCTTGTCCCTTGGCCTCGCACATTCATTCCTTGCACATGGGCAGCAACAACTGACATTTGGGCTGGCCTAGGGGCTGTTTTAGGCAATCCTTGCGTGCTTGGGATTGCATTTTTTTGCCAATAGTTTTGGAGTGTGAGAAGGTCGTGAATTACTTGGGACCAATGGCTGTTCTTCACCCAAATTTCTTCTCTTTGACCTTGTGTTGGCTGCAACACTTTGGGAAATCGTTTGATTCATGCCATAAAATCTTCCGCTGCCGGTTTACAAGTGTGGTATCATTTGGAGCTGATTGCTTTCTGCTGGAATGTTTCTTATTGCTGGTTATTTCCTTGACTACCTTCACCCTCCACACCGATTCTTTGTCACCATTAATGCTTGATTCAAGGCACCGTTGAAGCACATGGACTAGTTATGAGGTTCATTGCATGGGAAACACCAATCATACTCTTGAGCTATATTGTTTTGTATTGGCACTAATGCTTTAGATGTAGATGTAGCATTGGGATTATAGGGCTGAAATGGTCTGTTGGCAGGAGGCCTTGCTTGATTTAGATTTGCAGCTGGATTGGGTGGTCTATGAGGATGATATGGCTGCCTGTTAGGCTAAGGTTGAGGCTAGAAGGAAGGTCTAAAACCTTGAGCTTGCTGCCTTTTGAGTGTAACCAGCTCATTACCTAGATTTTGCAATTGCTTCATGACTTCTTGAAGTTTATTTGAGGCACTAGAAGATGAAGTGGAAGCTTCACTTGAATTTTGATTTCTAGGAGTGGGAATAGAAGCTAAATTAGGCACTTGGCTAGTACTTGGGCTTTCTAAACTTGGAAATAATGGCATTGGAGGCCTAGGAGCTAGCTTGCCAGCTTGAATCAAACAATTTTCAACTCTAATGGCAATGCTATAAGAAATGGGGATAGTTGTGCCTCCCATGGATTGAATTAACATAGAAATATAAGAATTTAAAGCTTTAAGGTAATAAAGAAAAGCACCTTCTGCTATTGGCCTGACTGCCACTGGAATTCTCTCCCAAGTCCTTTGAAATCTGAAATTAAAATCAGTCAGCTGCTCATTGGGAGCTCTTTTAATAGTTGTCAGCTGCTCAAAAGGGACAAGTTGTCTCCCTTTTCCCCAAACTGCTCATGGAGGGCTATACATAGCTGATTCCAATTTTGAATAGAACCTGAGGCAAGACTCCTGAACCATTGCAAAGCTTTCCCTTTGAATGAAGATGCCAGCAGTTTGACAGCAACTTGCATCTCATTGATCTCATGGATTGCACAAATGTTAGCAATATCCTTAACATGATCACCAGGTGAGGTCTGATTTTCTCTAGTGAAGTATGGAATGTTCTTCAATGCTGCAACTGGGATTGGATTTTGTGCATTGAGAGCAAGTGGGCTGCTGCCAGTGAAATTGACATAGGGGTTGTTTTGTGCCATTCTGATTGGCCTTAGAACCCTTGTTGATTGAATGAAAGGCCTACTAGGTGGAGGAGTTGAGAGAGTTCTGTTTGGTGGAGATGGAGACCTTTAGATTCTCCTCCCACTAGTCTTATTCTTAGAGATAACTGCAGATATTCAAACAAAACCTCTTCCTCTCCAGCTCTTGACCTTGTGTTGATTCTTCTCATGAGTTTTCAGTCTGCACCGCTAAAACCAGTGATTCTTCTTCCTTGGAGTCGCGGATGTGTAATTTATAGCTCTTTTAAAGTAAGAAACTTTGCAACAAATGCACATCAATTTTGTTGCAATGAAGATGAAGACCTCTAAGGTCCCACCGGGCATGCCAAAACTATTGTTGCAAATCAGCAGCACCCCCTGGATGTTGATCAGATTTCTAGTTTGATCATATTAGCATCCAGTGTGATTGCACAACATTGAATCCTTTCCCCAAGTGTGGGACTTACAAAATGAGAAAGGAATCTCCAGTTTAGAGGCTGGTTCCTCAATTCCTTTGGTCAGATTTATCACTTACAAGTTGCAGAGGTCTATATTCCTAACCCTACCCTAAATTCCAAAGGAGACAGAGATAGAGAATGTAAAAAAGCTAAAACTAATGCTAATAGGTGATGCACCAAAGGAGTGGTGAGCATTTTTTACTTCTGTAGATTGACACAGTCCATAAAAATGCAAAAAGAACCTTATGCACAAAATGATAATTTTAATGAAGGATCATAAATTAACCAAACAACACGGGAAGAGGATGAAAACTAATCACGAGAGGTGTATTGTTATTTTAATCATCAAAATCACTTGCATTACAACACCCGAGAGGTAAAATAAAGTTCTGACTTTTAGAAAAGGTCGATATTCCACCAAAATCACTTTGAAGGTGAGAAAGGGGCCTTCAATACACAAAAATGTTCAACCCTTTGAAAATGACCCAAATTTGGCTTTTTTACGGTGCAAGGACGAGCCTAGAGAGAGAAACGTGGGAAAACATGGAAGGGATTCAACCATTGACCAAAACACATTCAAAACAACATGGGCATCCTTACTGGACCCATCCCCGATATTTTTATCCATCTTTGGGAGAGAATGCGAGCCATTCTTCATTAAAAATGGTGGTTGAAACGTCATTTCTGTCCATGACCACGTGCCAGAGGCATTTTTCAATTTTCTCTCTCCAAACTCCATCAAAATAAAAAAATGACCCTGGAATATTGTAGAGAATTTCACTAGATTTCCATTGATATAAAGAACGTGAAAAACCGAGCTCTGGATCGAAAGATATGGCCATTTGAAGTTTTAGGGCAAAACAGGGCCAAATTGGGTTGTGAGGCAAAAATTCCAATTTTTGCACCTTTTTGGTCATTTGGAAAATTTTCCAAAATTTCCCCACGCTCCACCGCTCTAGGTGCCACATGGCGGCATATCATTGGCCGTGGGCCTTTCAGGGGAAAATTTTCCCAAAAAAAACTTCGAGCCATAACTTCAAAAATACATGGAGTTAGGAGGAAAAATTTACCTTTCTAGAAAGCGAGAAAGAGCTCTATCCAATGGTGTCATTTCCAGAAGGTTTTGAGTGCCTAAAAATAAAAATATTATGACTGAGGCACAAGAGAGGAAAAAATGAGAGGAGTTAGCCATAAAAAATGAGCAGGGGCACATTTTGGATAACATCAACCATCTTATTAATTAATGGTTGTTCTTAAATTGATAAAATGTGCTCTTGTCGAGTGTCCCCCAAAGTTTTATCAGTATGGTAGATTCCAAATTTTAACGCTTGTCTAGTTTAGTATGGAAATTTTTTTGTTAGTTGATTTAGTATGTTTATCATATGCTGATCCTAGGGATGACATTTCATATACTTGATAGGGAATTGTTTTTGAAAAATGTTGAAAAACACAGTGTGTTTTTCAACAACAAAATTTTCAAGTATTTCTTCTTTCTTATCATACACGATTGTGTCTCAATAAGATGAACTCATCTATGGAAGTAAATATTATTTAGTAGTAATGCCATACAATTAAATTATTGATGTTATTTACAACACATACATTTGAAATGTTGTACACTTTAAGCTTCTTATATTCTATAATATCTTCTTATATTAAACATGATTATATTAGGTATGGGTATATGCATAGGTTTGGCTAGTTCATTAATATTTAGTGATTAACATTTACTACCACATACCAAAAGCCCAAATTCACATGAAGAATTTTTTTTTACAAACTAGAGAATGACACAAATATATTATTATTGACCGGTTTGGATTCTCATGAAACTATTAAACTATTTGTAAACACTTATTCGATATGATTTTATTATTAGTATAGAAGCTGCAAAATTGATTTATACTTCTATTTTTTGGGTACAAATCAATAAAAAATATTGAATATAAGTATTTATGTTTTTTATGATACTATTAGTTGTTCATTCAATTTCTCACCTCATATGTTATGGATGATTGAGTTGTTTTTATAGCTGAACATATTCCTAATTTTTAAATATTTTTTTGTAATTTGTTTCATTATTATTTGTATTATGGCATAATAAATGGCTTTGAAATGTAAATATTCATTTTTGATGTTATCTAAATGCATTGGTATTTATTCTTAAAAATTACATATGAGAGTAAATGCATTGCTATTTATTTTTGATGTTATCTATTTATTGTGATTATCTTAATTTCATTATTCATGTACTATTTTGGTTTGATTTAGTAATTTATCTTTGAATAGACATATTTGTGACTAGTTTTAATTTTTTCATAATATAATTAATTTTAAACATTTGGTAATTTCTTAATATGATTGAGAGATCTTAGTTGTGTTAAATGGAATAACATTAGAGTAAGTTTGATTTTTCCATACTCATTATATTTGTAGATAATGGTAATGTGCATATACCATTTGTATATAGAAAATTGTTTATTATTTATATTTTTCATGATGAAAGTTAAAGCTATAAAAATATGTGATATCATACTCTCACTCTGAATTCAACATATGGGAGAAAGCGCCTCAAAGAAAGACATGAATCCATACGTGCTTTGAAGGGGCTTGCCCTTAGGATGCCACATCGATACGCTCAACTATCATTGCGTCTTTGAAGAGGATTTCCCCTTAGGATTCCACATCGATAGTTAGGTGGTATACTGTGCTATGCAGAGGTTTTTAAAGCTGCCCGCCAAAGCTACCCTTCACTCAAAAATTCACCCTCCCATAATATCACAACCGTCCCTTTTTAAATGGACGGTTGTGATATTATGGGAGGGTGCATTTTGAGGGAAGGATAGCCGTTGGCATTTATTGATACTTGAATTTGTCATGGATATTAGCTTTCTAATATTGTGAATATATTACCATATTGAATTATGTATATTAGATTTTTCATGTATCGTACTAACATTAATTGTATATTTATGTTTACATGTGTGTTGTATTTAGTTTCTCTTTTGCATGGTGAAAATGAATACATGAAGCTCTATTCCTCCGAATCCCATTGGGATAACGTTGACTACTCCCAAATTTCAAAGGGAGGAATCCTTCAAGAGGTCCACATTTGTGGTCTACATAGACCACCATCAACATAATAAGCCGCCGAAACTAGAAATTGCAGCCATGGTTAAGGCTTGACTCAATTTGCCAAAAACTTATGTTATTTATTTGTCTAAGTTCCACACTATAGGTTCCCATTCACAAGGATATGGTCTAGCTTATGACACGATGGAGGAAGCCCAGAAGTACGAGCCTCCACATAAGTTGAGGAATATGGGAGTTCTAGTCATAAAACCGGCAATAGATCCAAAAAATTGTGCAAAAAAGATTGCACATGGAAGCAACTCCAAGTTTGCTACTAAAAACAAAAAAATAATAATTCTTTGCTTTTATATGTTTTGTACTAAAAAACTTATGACATGTTTGAAAAAACCTATATAAATATTTAATTTTTGATGAATGTTGATTCACACGAGCTTAAATATATTTCATTTTGTTGTTCAAATATATTCTTGATTCACATGAGCTTAAATATTAAATATGTTTTGCAATGGATTAAATATGTTTTCCATAGTATTAAAATGTGTTTCTATGGATTATATTTTTAAAATTACTAATGTTTATATATTTTATAGCAAGTTTAGATTATTAAAATTCATTTATGTTAAAATTATATTTAGGTACCAAATGTGTAATGGTAACGATTTTCTAAAATCTTCACAACCCCTCAAATGAAATGTATTCAGGGTTATTTGAATCTAATCAGTGAAGCCTAGTGAAAAAAGGAATAATTAACAAGGTCTAAAAACATTTAAATATTCATGTTAAATTCACTAAGTATGGGTTATGATCATTTGTCCAATTTAGGATCTTCTTGTCACTTCCCAAGAACATGATAAATCTAAACTCTATCTTGGATGATCATATTCTTGTCACTCCTACGAACATGATAAATCTAAACCCTATGTACTAGATATTTATTTATTGATTTGGTTTTGAAAACTAATCAAATGTTATTTACTATTCTACATCCATTTTATCCCTAATCAAATGTTTATAGATATTTATATTGCAATTAGATTGAAATCTATCTATTCATAATACACTAATCAATTTATTAAGTGATTTATTCAAATTTAATATTTACCCATAACATTTATAAACTCATAATTATAGGAAAACATATTTTTAAAAAATATTAGAAAATGCGCTTGTATTAATTATATGTTAGAAATATAATGTTATTTATACAGAAAATGAGTGGAATGGAATCAAACCTCGAATGCGATTCCAATATATTCCCCCTTTAGTCTAATATACTGAGAATACAAAGTTTTAGTATTGTAAGGAATAGATTGTTTTAATACAATGTTTCCCAAAAATAAGTCGCTCACAAACACATGACGTTAACTCATTTAGTGTGTATGTCCCCTGACAGATGAGTACTAAGTCCCTTTGATCTCTAGTATGAAATCATTAGTAATGAATGAACTCAATAGAAAATGTTTTAGTGCCTTGTCATATGTTAAATTACATATGGTTGTATTGAAAAATTCAAATTTGAAGTGTTCATTATGATTTTTTGTTTTTTTTTCTTACGATATATGTTTGTCCATTGTAAAGGTAAACATGGTTGCCATTTGGAGATTGGAAATTCATGGAGTGTCGAATACCTCCGAAAATATTGCATGTTCATCATTCATATTATATGACCCTAATGGAAGCAAGATAGTAGAGAGAGGTACAATTGTGGGAAATGCCACTATGACCTTCCACTAGGCTGAGTATAGGGCCTTGATATTGGGTCTTGAGGAAGTGATACACCACGAGGTTTTGAAAATTTATTTGTTTTCTTACGATATGCTTGTTGTGAAACAATGGCTGGTGTATACCAATGTAACAATGTAAATATTTCAACTCTTCGAGCTTAAGCGCTAGAGAGTGTATCTCACTTTGTGAACTGTTCATATGTGCATGTAAAAGTTAATAAAGGTAGGTTAGATGTATGTCAAGTGTCTAGGGACACTATAAACCAAGAAGTGACAACTTTGTTAGCACTTGCCATTGATGGCATTTCAATATGATATATGTACACACTGTATTTCCTTTTTGCGTAATGGTAGACATACCTTTTTATTAGATTATGAATAACTAATATTATGTGAATTGTCTCCAATGCATATATTTTATATTTTGTGGATAATATGATGATACATCATATAGTGTAGATTGATAAACTAGGCATTGTGGATAAAGGGAAGGATGTGGAAGCTAGGAAGTATTAATAATAGTACATTCTAGAACCTATGAACATGTCTTGGGAATGAAAAAAGGATTTAGAAAATGATAAGTTCATACATATTCAATGGCTTCTCATATTACCATGTCGATCCATTTCATTGCTCCTCATAATACCATGTTTCGTTATGTTCCTCATAATAGTATGGATATTTTGTTACATATTATGTAGATGGATGATTGGAAAAGTTGAGTATGGACACTCTTAAGAAGAATCCCAATGATGGAAGCTGATGAGGTTCATAATGCCTCCATAACATTGTTAAATTATGCAACGTATCCACCCTCTTTCGATATTGGACCAAATAGGGATAAACGGTTGAATTTTCATATTTTGAATGGAGAATGGTCTTGGAAAAATATGGAGCTGGCAGACATGGTTATCATGTCAGGGATGGTGGTTCATTTTATGTTCGACCCTCAACTCATAAGGACAGACACAATCATTAGAATATGGATTGATGAAAAACTCCTACTGATAGATTGGTGATAATACCTTGGGTGGTACCACAACATCACACTGGTCATACATCCACCTCCGGATGGCAACTGGCTTGGCTTATCAGCAAATGTTCTTGATTGGTGGGATGACATCGATCGTCAGCTAGAAGATATTGATGAGTGGAGGTTTGAATAATGGAGAGCAACACATCACAACTCAGATGAGTGTGACAACGATTGCAGTGGGGATGCCTGCACTGGCCTTTGTCACGTGTGTTGAGTGATTATGTATTCTATAAAAGTGCAATGCACTTATTTTGAAAATGTTACTTCTTCCATTGTTTGGGTTGATGTTTCACTTTGTATTACAAACACAACTTATGAACAACCAAACACATAATATAATTGCATGGGATGATACTTGGATGTTCAAATTTCTTTTCAAAATGTAATGTTATTGTTTTGATGCTTTAATCCTATATTGTCTTGTAACACACTTGCAATTCACATTTCATGTTTAATTCAGAAACATCTAGAGTCGAGTATCCAATTTTGAAAAATAATGTGTGCAGCTAACTTCATCACAAATGGTTTATTGTGCATGATTTTCTCAATATGAATGCAAAATATGAATAAATAAGTTGCACCATTTGTTTTAGTTTATCTTGTTTTACAATGCATCACTTCAATGATGGTTATGACAATGCACTTGACTGAAACATGCGGAAGTTTGGCGACATGGGCCCATCCATGTTCAAAATCTGTTCTTATGTTTTCAAGGAAGACATAAATAATGAGATGGTAATATAAAACTTTGTGAACATTAATTTTTGACCTAGCAATGTACCTAATGTCATTTGTTGGGATAATAAATATGAAATTGTCATCTTTTCACACAGGTTTCTTCACATTCCATGATGGTAATATTCAAATATGTGAACATTAATTCTTTTTCATAATACTTAATATTTTATGTTGGGCTAATATTTATGTATTTGTACTCCCTGGATATAGGCACCTTTACATCACATGGCACACACTTGTTCCATAATCGTCATAGAGGATGTAAGGGGAGATCCTCTAGTAATTGATGGCGCTACATCAGATGGTCCTTCCGATCCTATTAGCTTAGATATCCACGATCTTGCAATGAAGGTTAATAAAGTTAAAACAAAAAACTTAACATTTTTATTTCTTGTTGATTATTGCTATTCAATAGTGTAAGAATTATTATAATTTTCTAACATTTTCTTTTAATTAGCCACCCATAGACTACAAAATTGAACAAGTTAATGGTTGTATTTAGTATTTCTACCAGCATGGATCATGTTTTGTTGGTGGTAATGTTAGGTTTTGGGAGTTGCATAGACTTAATCGACATCGTCAGGTAGCACACAATCTTCCCTTCGTGGAACCGCGTAAGTGTGGTTATAAGAATATGGGAAAATGGTCACCTATCCCTCAAGAAAAGAGAATGGAATACATACAGAATAGAGAGGGGGATGTGAACTATGTCATGAGGCAACGATTCTACTTACAGCATAGGAGGGTTATTGATTGAGTTTGCAAAAAGAATACAAAACTTGATTTGAGGAGTTGAGCTAGGAAGGAAAGAGGGAGGTAGATCTTAAATGTGCACCTATGATTCAAATGATATGTGAAAGGTGAGAGAGGAGAAGTGGTTGAGAGTGAGAGGAAAAATTAACTCAAATATCGGGACAAAGGTAAATTTAAGATTAGTATAATATATTATATATTATGTTTGGTTGGAAATCAAAAACTTAATATTATGTCATGAACAGGAAGATAGAGAAGAGGGTGGAACAACTAGCGGGAATGTTGACCCCCTGTGAATGATAATGTAAGTAATTATTGGTCTTTCATTGCTATATAGAATATAGTTTTTGTTTATTTTTGTATATACTAATTGTAGGTGTGCGTAGGATTATGACATTCCCTTGTGTCATCTCCTATGTCGGCAGAGAGACTCGCTTCATAGTGCGAAACATAGAAAGGTAAAAACCACTTAACATGCACTTGAAAATTGAATGTTGCCTTATGTTGTTGATATTTAAATTGTCTTGATGACTCGATTTTTATAGGTGGATGTTTACGATAAGACATCCCCTTCACAATAAACCCATGTTCTCAATCTTATTGGTGAGATAGCTTCACGAGAGGTCAGAGAGGCTAAGATGAATATTTTTAGAGTTGTAGCTTCTTTTCAATCGAGGAGAGAGAGGGTGATGAGGGGAGGGGCACAAATGACGTTGCTGACAGTATGAGAGAGGGTGGAGCTAGACTGGTAAATTATTGAATGTTCTCATTTGATTTTCGTATTCTTTTTTGGTGAAATTAAGATAAAGTTATTAATTCAATTAAGATTGTCATTATTCTAGGATTTTCCGACGAGGTCAAAGTCAGTTAATGTCAAATGATATAGTTGTTATGAGAGGAGTGGTTTGTGATAGTATCCCACATGCGAAGTGTCATGGCATCACACTCCCCTAATTTACTGTGAAAGTCATTATTTCTGAGGCCATTATTCTCACTGCTCCATTTCCCTACCCTAATTCATTTGCAAGCACTTTGGCAGAGTGTGTCAAAGGGTTTGCTATATGGGATCTCAAAGATATCAGATGAACACTCCTCTTGAAGAGGCAAGTAGATGTAATGGGTGATTTAATTTAATTATGTGTTTAACTAAGAGATTCATCTACATTGAATTATTTACTATATGGTTGGATTTCAGGATGATGAGGTACAAGTTGAGACAACATGCCATACTCGAGATAAAGACATCTAATGCCCCACCCATTCTTGGCATCACACCTAATTCTATTCATAGAGATGAGAAGAAACATATTAGATATTATGATGGAATATTTTTGTTGCTAACAATAGGCAATGGAGGAGATGAAAACATTTATTGTATAACATTGCTTATGAGGAGTCAGATTACTATATATGTGTATATGATGATGATGTTACTTTAATGTGTTTGAGGTTTACGATTTAGTATTGCATTATTGATATATTGAATATGGTTTGTGGTTATGGGTTACATAGAGTTATCCATTTACATTTCTGTTTATAGTGCATTAGATGGTTTTTATTCTTGTTATGTGACATTCCATTTATTGTATAAATGATGATGTTATCATTGTGTATCTGGTTAATGTATTAATGTGACTATGGATTGTGGATTACGGTATATGGTTTATGGTTACATAGTTGCATTCTTCTTCCGTGTATGCCTACTTGGGTTTGACGTGTTTAGTAATTTATTGTAGATAAATCACAATTTTTTTTTCAAATCTAGTGTATTATGGATTACGGTTTGTGGTTTATGGTTACATAGTTGTGTTCTTCTTCCATGTATGCCTACTTGGGTTTGATGTGCTTACTAAAATTTCATATATATTTCATCCATGATAATATTTTGTTGAGTATAAGTTAAGTGCATTATTTTCTTTGTAATTATGTTTGAATGGTAACAAATATTAATCAGTTGTTTAAATACAAGTTTAATTAGATGGCAAGACAAAATAAGGTTGGAAAGCGCAAGGCTTCACAGTGCAGGAACCGAAAGATTATGAAACATTCGATAGTGCCACTTATGCGTTCGAAAGAATGCAAAGATCCCTACAAACAAATATGTTGGTGTTTGGAAAAGAAGATGAGTCTTCCCCATCATTCCATATGGAATTAGAAATGAAACTTGTAACGAAGAAGGAAAAGATGTATAAAAATGAGTGTGAAAGCCTTGCATTGGAAAATTTATATTAAAAAAGGAATTATTGGACGAAATAGGAGAAATTTCCTCGAGGCAGATGGAGTTGGAGCTTGAGGTTCAAGAGTTAGAACTAGAAATAAGAATTGGGAGACAATGCGTGAAGCGAGACAAAAAAGTGTTCAAAAATCAAGTAGCAAGCTTTAATTCCGTTCTTAAAATACATGAAAGATCAGAAGGAAGTATGGAAGATGATGTATATGCAGGCCAAGGTGGCAATTGAGGAAAAAGTACCAGGCACTCCCACCGAAGACAAAGCTAACAAATGAATATACCAGTCATGTAGCCTTTGAGATGAAAATATACTTGTTAAACACATATTAAACTTACTTATATAGTTGACATCAATGTGTTATTGTACTTATATATTTCACTTACATATTTGACATATTTTACTTATATATTTTACTTTTATATTTGACATATATGTATAGATATTGATTTTTGGTATGCAAAAAAATGTTTTATTTAATGATTATAGCCTTTGTAGCATAATAGATGAGATGGATAGATGTATGTGGTTATATTATGATTATTAGATGTATGTGATTTTACTCTAATATGGTTGTTTTCGGTTGATGTTATGATGTGCACATTAATTAGTATTTAGATCATGTATATGGATTGCTACATCTGGTATGTGATGTGTGATGAATAAGGAAGAGTAATACAAGTGTGATTAGAAGACAAGTGTATATAAGTGTGATGATGTTGTTACTTTAATGTGTTTGACGTTTACGATTTAGTATTGCATTCTTGATAAATTGAATATGGTTTGTGGTTCTGTTTATAGTGCATTAGATGGTTTTTATTCTTGTTATGTGACATTCCATTTATTGTATAAATGATGATGTTTTTTTATTAATGGAAAATAGTGATGGGTGTCATTATTCCCTTCATTTAATTAACTTCTTGTTGATGTCATATCAAACCAGGGGTGTGTCTAAAGCTATATGCAACAAGAGTAATCCTATTGATCTAGTAGTTGACTATAGTTATTTTTGTATTTTCTAGGGGATCTTTTCAATGTCTTAAGGAATTCTTGGTAAAACCTTATTTAAATCATACAATGAAAAATTTGATAAAAGGAAACATCTTGAAAACTTTCTTTGAAAGGAAACACACCGAAAGCTTTCTTTGAAAGGAAACACACTTTGTAGAATGGAAATAAACAAATTTTCTTCCGAAATAAACATGCTTGCTTTTGGAAATAAACACACAACTTAGAATGCTTAAAAACGGTTGTAAGAAATATATGAATCTATCTAGACACCTGCAGGAACAAATATACACCAAAGTTTAACTAGAAGAATTAAAAGTGATATAGAATTAATAGATCTAAACTATTTTCTTAAGAAATATAAATACCAAATAGATGAATATCCTGGTCCTTGGGGGAGTGGACCCTTGCTCCTCCTCGAATAAGGATTTAACAACTTAGAATTATCTCAAACAGGAATGGCTATTTATTGATAAAAGATTCAGTGTTACAAAATGTACTAGATCTATGTACTTATTCTCTATCTATATCTCTTCTATCTCTCTATTTATTCACCCTATTTATCTACTTGTGGGTTTGCTTTTATATACATTTACAATAATAGTTATCTCTATGATTATGATGAAATCAAATCGTACCCAGAATAGATGTTGAGTTAGATTGTGGCTGATCATACAACTGTAAGATAACTATCCTTGGATCTGTGTTCAGAAATCTTCTCATCCTTTCCTAATTGAAAGGGTCATTGATGCAAAATCTCTGGATGTGGTTAGAATAGATAAACTTCCATTGGTTTTGGAACTTCAGAGAAGTTCAGAACCATAGGAAATCATTAAGGATCAAAACCATGAGAGTTCTAGAGCTATACCTAGGAGTTCTAGAACTAATTCTGAAAAATTTTGGAACTAAATCTGGAGTTCCGTGAATCGAGTCGAAAGTTACGAACTAGATGATGATTGTGTAATGGAGTTCTAGAACTAGCTTGGAAGTTTCGAACTAAGTTGTGTTCGAACAGATGCTACCAAAAACATACTGAACGCTACATAATTCATTTCTTTGAATGATTAGACTTGCTTTATTACAAAACTAAATTTCAAACACACTTCGTCAGAATTTTAGAGCTTTTAAACATTAGAATCACAATCAATCAAAAGATAGACAATTACATCCTAACTCATATCAGATCAAATAAAAGTCACAAAATGCAATCAAACTTAATAAAAAGGAGAGTAAGATGAGATCATATTTTATACATTAATCAAACATATTTTGGCCTCATCAAATAGTTTTGAAGGGAGTCTACACCCTGCTACTGAGGAAGGCTCAATATCTAGATAAAACATGAAAAAAACATCAAAAGAGGATCAGAATCTAGATAATATATAAATTCCAACAGTAACCCAAATAGTAGCTACTAGGAAAAAGCAAAATAGGGAAATAACTGCAATTAAGCAGCCAAAAAACAACATACTATCCAAAATAGAGCAACAACTAAAATGAAACCAGCCAGTCAAGGGGTGTTATTTCTTGGAGGCCCTTTCAATCCTTGATTTGATTGTGTGCAATGAAGTGAATAATGCTAGAGTGGTAGTGTGCATTGGATCATTCATGTTCAACTTTGAGATAGCCTAATTTCTTTCCTTTTCAGTCCCCCAAATGGCTTTAGGGACCCCGCTCAACATAGAGATGCTTCTAACATGTTGCTCCAGAAACTCACTAATGGCATTGAAAATGGCCATATTATGATCATGTCTATCCTTGGCCCTCCCTAATCTATTGTCCAATGAGTTCAAATTTCTGTAAATATCCTCAGTCTGATCAATTTCAATACCCGCATCATCATTTAGCTTTCTTTTCCCCTTCTGCTTGGTTAAATGATGTAACTAATTCTTGATATTCTCAACCTCCTTTTCAAATAAGTCTAATTTGAGAAGAGTATTATCCCTCTCATACTACAAGGCATCATCTTGACCAACATTGCTAATGTGTAAAATATTTTTAACAACTTCCATTTCTTTGTTGCTCCTTAGAACACGGGAAGAGGGAGGAGAGGCCACTTTCATTGAGTTTTGGGTTCTTAGTTTTGGTAACTCGGCCTTGGAAGAGGTGACCGGGGTGGTTTGAGGGAGCA
The DNA here is from genome assembly GCA_018340775.1 of Taxus wallichiana var. yunnanensis. NCBI lineage: Eukaryota > Viridiplantae > Streptophyta > Pinopsida > Cupressales > Taxaceae > Taxus > Taxus wallichiana. The sequence continues at coordinate 679,017,917 of CM031239.1, forward strand.
ATGAGGATGGGAATGAGTGGGTCGCTAGGGGAGACAAGAATGGCGGAGAATTTGGAGATGCAAAGCTTATGAAGGAGGAAGATGAGCCCCTGGTGGAGGGGGATGGCCTTGATATGTTTTTGGAATTTGAGAATGGAAAGTTCTAGAGAATTCAAGAGGTAATGTGGGAAAAAAACTACAAAGTTTCTCCTAAAGTGGTTAAGGAAGACCAAGTGCTTGGTAGGAACAGTGATATAATTCCCTTCAAGGAAATGAATCGAACCATCATTTTAGTAACATCATCGTAGGGTTTTAGAATGGATCTTACCTTAATGCCCACCATAACAAAGATGAGCTCCTCCCCTTCTTTAGAAAAATTCTTTTCTTCTGCAATTTTGTCGACCCTTTTTCTAAAAAACTGGAAGCCATCCAAATTGAGACTAATCACCTCAACAATCAACTCCTCATTCATCAACACATGATGACCCCCATACTTTACCTTCCTATCCTTCCAATCCATGGAAAAATGCACTAAAATGTTTTGGTCATGGCCTTGGATTTTTTTGATGAAGTTGGAAACACCCCCCTTTTTAAGAAGATTCCAAAGCTCCATGTTGTCCTTTCAAGTGGGATCATAGCTAGGTTCCAATTGGCACAGATTACCCCCCTATTTTTCCCTCTATAATTTCTGTGACTTCCCTACTTGAAACCACACTTAGAAGCACTGTTTTTGATATGACTAAACCGGTTTTTAAAATCCAACCACATGTTCGAGAATCATGCGAAATTTTATGGCCGTAATTAGGATTACTTCTCTCACATGTGCGATATGTCTCATACGTTAAATCCCACACGATCTCATTCTAGATCCTATATAATGTGTGAGTGTCCATGTTTATCCTTATTAATACCATTTTTCACCTCCTTAGGGATGTATTTCTCATCATCCCAAAAGTTGAGATTTTTGTTGGTACCATAATTTGCTAAGATATCCCACCTTGTTACCCTCCCTATAAGTATGTCCATTTTTATATTTTTGAAAGTGTGACATATATTAATAGATTCCTCAATGAAATGTAATAGTCCAACTAGGGGAGAAATCTGATTAAGATGATTGATAATATTTAAGGAGTCCCCTTCCATAATGATGTTCTAGATGTTATATTTCTTAGCAAGCCTTATCCCCCAAAGATATGCTAAGGCTTCTGCATAATGATTAGTCTGATTACCCATTTTTCCAGCATAAAAAGCAATTAAGAAGTGTTTATGATCTCAAATTACACCTCCACCAAAGCACTGCCCACTGGGCTGCCCTTGGAGGCTCCATCAAAGTTAAGTTTGTACCAAAAAATTGGAGGAGGGATCCAATGAATTGAAGACCTATCAATGTTTAGAGTTCTCCATTTTTGCACATTTGCAACACCAATATTCCAATTGGAAAGAACAAAATCTTCATCTTCAGGATACTTCTTATTCTTGGGAGGTTTGAATCTCTCTATATTATCTTTAATAGCATTAACAATCTTAACAAAGTTGATCTTACAATTCTATCCACTGTTTCTAAATATGATGTCATTTCTATCTTTCTAGATCCTCCAGATAACATGGGGCATAACTAGTTTCCAAAGTCTTCTAACAACACAATGTTTAAAAGGAAGATCCCACTGGATCCAAAATTAGAGAAAATCCTTTGGCACTATCCAATGAACATGAAACTTTGAGAAATCATAAATCCAGACCATTGAAGCATACTCATAATGAACCAAGAGATGCTTGATGTCCTCGGCCTCTTTTTTTGCATAGGAAGCACATGTTTGGCATTATAAAACCTCTCTTAATCAGGTTGTCATTTGTGAGTATTCTTCTTCGAGGATAAGCCAAAAAGAAAAAAAAAAAAAAGATTTTAGGGGTTAATTTTGTCATCCAAATCCTGCTCCATTTGAAATCACTATGAATGTTTTCAAAATAAGAATTATAACCAGATTTGATAGTGTATTCTCCATCACTTGAGTTGTTCCAGACAAGTTCATCCTTAGCTTCAATTTGGTTCAGGGGTATGATGTCTAGTTGTTCTTGTAGATCAGTCCTTTCCACCATAAGTTGTTTCCATCTCTTCCTATTACCCTCCATTTCAATGTAATCTTTGACTTTAGTTCCATATTTTTTCTCTAGAATGTCTTTGACTACACCAAATATGTCATTTAGGTTGAAATTAGACCAGTTATCACACCAAAAATTAATATCCCTGCCATTTCCCACTTTCCATTTATAGCCTTGTTTGATGAAATTTCTGACTTGAATCAAGTTATTCTAGAAAATGGAACCATGAGGGAGTTTTCCATCATAAAGGAAAGAAATAGATGTTTGCTTTGAGAAAGATAATTAGCCTTAATTAAATCAATCCAAGGTTGTTCCTCCGAGAGCATTCTCCAACCCATTTTTGCAATTAAGGCCACATTCATTTTTCTAATATCCTTTATGCCAAGCCCACCAATTCTTTTAGGAGTACAAACTTTATCCCAAGCCACCAAGTGGTATTTGAAATTTTCCTCCATTCCTTGCCATAAGAAGTGCTTCTAGATCCTTTCAATTTTGTCCCTAAAGACAAAGAAAATATTATAAAGAGACATAATATATATAGGAAGATTTTGGAGAGTGCTTTTAATTAGCAAACATTTTCCACCTTTGGATAAAATGGCCCCTTTCTAGCCAGACCATTTTATTTTGAAATCTTTCCAGTAAATAATTCCATACTTTGATAGAAATTATTTTTGTACCAAGAGGGAGACCTAGATAAGTAGTGGGTAAGGAATTGATTTTACACCCCATGATTTTAGCAATTCTTTTTTGTCTATCCATAGGAGTGTTAAAGAAGAAAATGGAACTCTTATCAAAGTTTATCTCTTGCCAAAAGTAGTCTCATAGAGTTTCAAAATAGAATTAATAGCCTTAGCTTCAAGGATAGAGGCCATCAACATAAGAACTGTGTCATTCATAAATTGCTGGTGTGAAGCTATTTGGTTTGTAGAAGTAGGCTTAGTTCTTTTGAGAAGTCCTTCTTTAACTGCTTTGGCAATGGATTTGTTGAGGCTATCCGCCATTAGAATTAAGAGAAAATGGGATATAGGGTCCCCCTATCTTAATCCCATACTGTTAGCAAAGAAGCCAATTGGCTCACCACTAACCACGACAAAGAATATAGTGGTATAAATGTAGGCTTTAATAATTCTTCTATTAATAAATGATGATATTAATAGATATTAATTGGGTTTTTAAATATGTCGGGGTTAGCACACCGGTTGTACATATAATATATCAAATCTAAGCATACATGCAAAATAAAAGCGGATATTCTGCTAGAAGAAATATACAAAACAAGAGATATAAATCAACACCAGATTTAACATGGTTCACCTAGTGTGGGCTACGTCCACCAAGAAACAAGCCAATCTATTATCCAAAGATTTGACAAGATATACAATTAAATATTTATAATCTTCCACACCTCTTAGATGTACAATACTTTCTTTCACTCAAGATTTTTCTTCTTCTCCAAGAATTCTCTCTCACAATTATTCTCACAATAATCATCAAATTTTACAAGTTCTTCTTAATTATTACTTCTAAACCCTAGCTTTCATGCTTATATAGGTGTATACAAACTTAGGGCACTTAGCCATGCAATTACAATCAATATATCTTCTTTAACACTAAAAATAGATCTAATTCTCGAGAGTTAATTAAAACATCCACACACAGGTAACCAACGCCGGTTAGCCCTAACCAATGCTAGTTCCTCCTTTTCCCGATGATGCCGATGATTGGTGACCAATTTTGGTCCCTCCATAACTGATGTTAGTTACTATGTTTTCTAGCAAGTTTCATACTACATGCTAATCCGAAGTAATTGAGCTCCATAACTCAACAATCTCCCACTTGGAGATTAATTACTGCACTATACTTGTACAATGTCATTCTTGGATCCTTCCTTAGCTTTTTTCTTCCTCTTCAAGTCTTAAACTCAAAGACCAAAAGAAGTGGAGTGTAGCTCCAACTTATCCTTTTATAATGGCTTTGTTAGCATATCCATAGGGTTCTCACTCATATGAATCTTTTCCAGATTCAACTGCGCATCCTCCAATACCTGCCGTATGAAGTGATACCTCAACTGAATGTGTTTTATTCTTGAATGAAACACTGAGTTATTTTCCAAATGAATCACACTCTGAATATCACTAAACAATTTACAATCATCTTGCTCCTTTCCCAACTCTTTCATGAACTTACTCATCCATATCATCTCCTTGCTAGCCTCTGTAGCTGTAACATACTCTGCCTCTGTAGTAGACAAAGCCAAAACCTTATGCAATCTTGAAATATAGCTAACTTCCGTCCCACCTAATGTGAAAATATATCCAGTAGTGCTCCTCCTACCATCCAGATCTCTAGCCATATCTGAATCAACATAGCCACATAATGAAATATCCAAACCTCCATAACATAACTGCATGCTAGATGTCCCTTTCAAATACCTGAGTATTCATTGGAATTATTTCCAATGCCCTTTACCTAGATTGACCATATATCTACTCACAAATCCCATTGTCATGTAATGTATGGTTTGGTATAAACCATAACATACATGAGACTCCCAACTGCTGAAGCATATGGCACTCATGTCATGTATTTGACCTCCTCATGTGATGAAGGAAATTGATCTTTGCTCAATTTGAAGTGTCTAGCCATAGGTGTACTAATAAGTTTTACATTCTACATCTTGAACCTTTCTAACACCCTATAGATATAATTCACCTAAGAAAAATATAATTTCTTGTTCTTCCAGTGTCTGTGTATTTGCATGCCAAGGATTATTTTTACAGCTCCTAAATCCTTCATAGAAAATGTGTGAGCTAGATTTCCCTTAAGCTCACCAATGTCCTACATACTAGATCTTTCGCAATACGCATATCATGCATATACAAGAACAAAACAATATAGCTTCCATTTTTAAGCTTCTTGAAATAAACATAATGGTCAGATTCACATCTCAAGTAACCATGCTCATGCATAAAACTATCAAACCTCATGTACCATTACCTTGGAGCTTTCTTAAGCCCATATAGGCTCTTTTTCAACTTGCACACTAATTTCTCCTTACCCTTGACTTCATACCCAAGCGATTGCTGCATATAAATCTCTTCATCCAAATCACCATGAAGGAAAGTCATCTTCACATCTAATTTCTCTAAATGCAAATCCTCTAATGTAACTAAACTCAATACAATATGAATAGAAGTCATCTTTACAACAAGATAAAATATTTCACCATATTCAATACCTACTTTCTGTGTAAATCCTTTGACTAAAAGCCTTTCCTTGTACCTTTCTCGTCCACCCTTTTCTTCCTTGATCCCGTAAACCCACTTGTTTCGCAATGTCCTCTTACTTCTGCTGGCAACTTAACCAAATCCCAAGTCTGGTTCTATTCCAAGGAGTCTATGTCCTCATCCATGCCATGCTCCCACTAGACATGGGTCTTATCCCTTTGTGACCTTCTCATAGAAGTTTGGGGTACAGAAGGCTCGTTGCTGGATCTCCTGGACATTCGTATCCAAATTTTTAGTGACCAACTCCAGTCTGTCACCTGTAACCAACGTTGGTTTTACTAATTGATGTCAATTTGGATATTCTCGTAATTGATATTAGTTCTCGCTTAATCGATGTGGGTCGTGGGGTCAACCGACACCGATTGTGTTACCCTGTTGATATTAATTTTAAATCCGAGAGTTCATTTTCAATCAAAAACTTCTCAACCGGTTTGTCATTGGGTGCCAAAATTTGATCCTTGTACATTATCTTTTCATTCCATTCAATATCATGACTCCTAATAATTTAATAATTTTCTAAAACCCAAAAATGGAATCTGAAATCATTAGATCTATAACCAATGAAAATGCATCTCTTGGATTTTACATCCAACTTTCAAAAACTTTGAACAATAAGTTTAAGAAAAGAAAAATCTACCTCTTTTCCGGACCAAGTTTCCTTTGGTATTCCTCCATCTAATGAACTTGAAGGCCCATGGTTAATAAAATAAACCGCTATATTAATTGCTTTTGTCCAAAATTACAAAGGCAATCCGGAATGTATCCCTATACTTCTAGCATGTTACATGATTATCCTATTCATTCTTTCTCGCAACACCATTCTCTTGTGGTGTTCTTAGAACTATTCTTTCTCTATGTATCCCATTCAATGAACAATAATCATTGAAAACCTTCTTTCTACAATATTCACCACCATTGTCGGATCTAATGCACTTTAACTTTGAATTTGATTCATTCTCAACAAGGGCTTTCCATCTTTTAAAATTCTCAAAAACATCATATTTACGTTTAATACAATAAACCCATACCTTTATTGTAACATCATCAATGAAAGTAATATAATACTTGGGATCCTCCATGAGAAGCTACCTAATTTGGTCCCCACAAATCTGAATGTACAAGCTCCAACTTCTACTCCTTAGTTGCCCCAACTTTTTGAAATCTCACTCTCTTTTGCTTTCCAAAAACAAGATCTAAATATTTCAAATATGATAACTCACCCTTAGCCTTTAAGATCTGTATTCATTTTTGACTCATATGGCTTAACCGATTATGCCACATACATGCATATGAATTTGAAGTAGATAATGTAGAAAATGAATCAGTAACATAGGTAGATAAATATAATGTTCCTACCTTCTTACCTCTTACCACAACAAAAGCACCCTTGGTGACTTTCCAAGAGTTTGTTGTGAATGTAACCATTTAACCAGCTTCACCTAGTTACCCTACAAAAATAAGATTCCTCTCGAGGCTTGGCACATGCCTCACATTTTTCAATACCTATGTATTTCCATTCTGTAAATTTAGATGAACTTCCCCTTTACCAGTAATACTACAAGGTTCATCATCACCCAAATAAACATGCCCAAAATTTCCCTAGACATAATTTCTGAAATAACCCTTATTAGGGGTTACATGGAAAGAAGCACGCATCTAAAACTCATGATTCAATTCTGTTATATAAAGAAAGAATAAGAGCATCTTGCATTACCTCTCTTTGTAGCAAGGTTTTCTTCTTTACCTTTGTCTAGTTTTTGGTTCTCTTTATTCTTTGACCAACAATATTTCTTTGCATGTCCTTTCTTTCCACATTTCCATCAAGTAATTCCCTTACCTCTGTATTTATATCTGCTATCCCTTGAATTTGATTTCCCATTACTTTTACTCTTGGATATCTCCTTCTTCCTGCCCCTGCTTTCTACATTCAAAGCATTCCTAGATGATGATTCCCTGTACTCTTCCTATGAATTTCTTCATTCAAGATTATACTAAACACATCATCAAAATTTAAAATATTATTAGTAGATCCTGTATTACCAATAACCATTACCAAGTTATCCCAACTATAAGGCAAATAACATATGAATAAAAGTGATTTCACTTAATCATCAAACAAAATATCAACCGATTTTAACTAATTTACAATAGATAAAAAATTATTCAAATGAAAAGATGTAGATCCACATTCATGCATCTTAGAACTAAATAGTTTCTAGGTCAAATAAAATTTATTTGAAGCACTAGGTTTTTCATATAAATTAGCAAGAGACTTCATTAACCCCACCTGTAGAAGTCATACGCAATATTGGAAGCCATAGATGATGCCAGGCTCAATCTTATAGATCCCAAAGCCTTTTTATCAAGAATTTTCCATTCTTCATCAGTCATCTTTGTAGGTCTAGAATTCTCATCCAACAGTAAATACAAATATCTTTGATACAAATAATCCTCAATTTGCATCTTCCATAATTGATAATTTTGGTCATCAAACTTCTCTACCTTGTATTTGTTTTCTTCTACCATTGTTGTAGCTCCCACTCAATTAGAAAACCCTCTGTGAGTAAATATGTCAACACATAAAACCTTCAAACAAATATTTGATACTAGTTGTTAGGGTTATCACACCGGTTGTACAGATAATATATCAGATCTAAGCATACATGCAAATAAAAATGGATATTCTACCAAAATAAATATATAAAATAAGAGATATAAATCAACACAGATTTAACGTGGTTCACCCAGTGTGGGCTACGTCCACCAAGAAACAAGCCAATATATTATCCAAAGCTTTGACAAGATATACAATTGAAGATTTACAATCTTCCACACCTCTCAGATGTACAATAATTTATTTCACTCAAGATTTTACTTCTTCTCCAAGAATTCTCTCTCTCACAATTATTCTCACAATAATCATCAACTTTTGCAAGTTCTTCTTAATTATTACTTCTAAACCCTAGCTTTCATGCTTATATAAGCATATACAAACTTAGGTAGCTTAGCCATGTAATTGCAATCAATAGATCTAATTCCTGAGAGTTAATTAAAAATCCACACACAGTAACCGATGCTAGTTAACCCTAAGCGATGTCAGTTCCTCCTTGCTCGACCGATGATGGTCCCTCCATAACCGATGTTAGTTACAGTGTTTTCTAGAAAGTTTCATACTACATGCTAATCTAAAGTAATTGAGCTCCATAACTCAATAAAATACATGTTAAATTAGATGACAAGACAAGAGAAGGTTGGAAAGTGTAAGGATTCACCAGTGCAGGAACATAAAGATTATGAAACATTCAATAGTACCACTTATGTGTTCGGAAAGAATACAAAGAGCCCTACAAATGAATATGTTAGTACTAGAAAAAAAGATGAGTCTTCCCCATCATTATGTATGGAATTAGAAATGAAACTTGTAATGAATAAGGAAATTTTTATAAACCGAGCGTGAAAGACTTACATTGCAATATTTAAACATTTTAAAAAAGAAATTATTGGACCAATTAGGAGATGCTTCCTTGAGGAAGATGGAGTTGGAGCTTGAGGTTCAAGAGTTGGAATTAGAAATTAAGAATTAGGAGACAACGGGTGAATCGAACAAAAAGTGTTTGAAAATCACGTAGCAAGCTTTAATTCCATTGTTAAAATACATGAAAATCACAAGGAAGTATGGAAGATGTACATCAGGCCAAGGCATCAACTGAGGAAAAAGTACCAGTCACTCCCACCAAAGACACAACTAATAAATGAAAATATGACTTTGTAATAAAATGACATTGTCCATGCAACCTTTGACATCAAAAGATGTTGGTTAAACATATATTTTAGTTTTTATAAGAGTAAATAATAATTAAACAATAAAAACATAATAAAATATTAGGTGTGAAAATCAGATAGCAAGATTTAAATTGCAATAAGATTTAGAATGTGTGAGTATTGTGAATCTAGTAGAAAGATTTAAATTGCAATAAGGTGGAAAAAACAGTGTGGTTTGAACCATGTCGAAATCAACATGGCATTTTTAAATATTTAAATATTCATGTCAAATTCACTAAGTATGGGTTATGATCATTTGTCCAATTTAGGATTGTATTGGTGTAATTATCATTTTCAATCGTTTATGGTATTCATAAGGCCCCCCTTTGATTATTTATTAATTTTTGTAATTATTTTGTGTTGTTCTAAGACTTTTGCTAGGTTAGTGCACTTGACAAGGAATGTAAGTCCAAAAGGTTTTGGTAAACTACATGGTTATGAGAAAAGAGTCCCCATTCCCTTCCAAATTTATCCATGTGACCCTTGGTCTACCTTCTTCACATTTTTTGATAGTTATATATCAGTTTGTTTGTTTGTGTGTCAATAGTGTTCTAATATGAGTTCAACTCATCTATAGATGCACATGTACCCTAGTTAATCTACATAATATAGAAATTCATTATTGTTTGAAAAGGAGTTAATTCTAGAGAATTCAAGTACTCATTGAAGCATGTAATTTTCATACTACATATACATTACAATGGTTTTTTTAGCAAATAAAATATAACAATTATTGGAATGTCATTCATAATACTATATGCTATTGATGGACTTGTTAAATATCAAGAAAGATTAGTCTATTTGATAAAATGAAAACCCCAAAACATTTTATTATTTCCTTATGGTTTAAACTTCAGCATCCCATTTAGGGAAAGCAAAAGAAGTACATTTTCCCATGGATTGTAATGAAGTTTTAGAAACTTGAGAGAGTTTTTGGACCCCTCGTGTTGAAAAATCTACTCATAATAACATATTTTGAATTAAAGTGCACAATTTTACTTGGAATGTCTTGTGTAGTGTATGTGATTGCATATTCATTCGTAGGAGAGGAGTTTGATCCATTCTTCCACGGAGCACAACATGGAACATCGTCCATCCACATCCTAGGACCCATCATCCATTTTTCATATTTAACTTTTCTTAATTAAATAAAGAAAAATTAAAATTTATTCTGTTGTTTGTAAATAAACTCTTCTCCACTTGGTAATTACTTTTTATGCATTACATCATTACATCAAGGAAGAAAAGCATCGTGGTTTGCACCTTGTTGAAATCGACATGGCATTTTTCTAAGTGCTGAAAATTGCATTATTTTTTTCAATGTGTTGAAAAACATGCTCTATTTTTCAGGACTTTGAAAAAATGCAACCCTTCTCCTCATGGTAGTTACTTGCTATGCATTGAATAATAAAAAAAAAGGAGGAAAATCATCTTGGTTTGCACCTCATGGAAAATGGCGTTGAGTTTCTTGATGTGTTAAAAAACACAATGTGTTTTTAAACGTGTTGAAAAACACACTATATTTTTAAGCACTTTGAAAAAATCAACCCTTCTCCTCATGGTAGTTACTTGATATGCATTGCATCATCACAATAAGGAGGAAAAATATCATTGTACCTCATGGAAAATGATGTTGAGTTTTTCATATTGCTAAAAACACAGTGTGTTTTTCAACGTGTTGAAAAACACACTTGTATTTTTAAGCACTTTGAAAAAATCAACCCTTCTCCTCGTGGTAGTTACTCGATATGCATTACATCATCACAACAAGGAGGAAAAACAACGTGGTTTGCACCTCATGGAAAATGGCATTGAGTTTTTGTATTGCTGAAAAACACAGTGTGTTTTTCAACACATTGTATTTTTAAGCACTTTGAAAAAATCAACCCTTATCCTCGTGGTAGTTACTTGATATGCATTGCATCATACAACAAGGAGGAAAAGAATCGTGGTTTGCACCTCGTGGAAAATGACGTTGAGTTTTTTTGATGTGTTGAAAAACACACTTTATTTTTCAGCACTTTGAAAAAAATCAACTCTTTTCCATCGATAATTACTTGATGTGGATTGCATCATTACAACAAGGAAGAAAATCATCGTGGTTTGCACCTTGTTTTAAAATGAGTTGCATTTTTCAAAGTGCTGAAAAACACAGTGTGTTTTTCAACGTGTCAAAAAATACACTTTATTTTTAGAACTTTGAAAAAATCAACCATTCTCTGCACTGATACTTATTTGATGTGGATTGAATCGTTACAACAAGGAAGAAAAACATCGTGGTTTGTGTGTGCATGTATACTTTGCTTAATGCTAAATCAAATGAAGCAAGAACTACCACCTAAAATAGTTCTACAATTTAGCTAAAACAAAGCATAAACACCATCATGATAAGAATTAAACAAGGGTTAGATGCTAGCATTCATAAATACAAACTTTGAAACTAACAATGCTAAATATCTAAACTCCTCTATTCTCTACCAACAAATAAATGAATGGACCTAAGTAAGCTCCATGGCTATCAAAATAGTTGTCCTTAATGCTCCAAGAACCTAGGAATGGGGCTAATCAAAGTTGGGCTACAAGACCCTTTTGACACCTCCCATATGACCCAAGAACTTTAAGAAAGAGGCTTAACTCTTCAAGATGATGAACTCTCAAAAGGGCAAGGTGCAAGCTCTTAGTCTCTTTGCTATATGCTTTGCATTTGCTCTCTTAGAAAGTTTAGGTGTAAGTAAAAAGGTAGGTGGAGGGCTCTTTATATAGCCCAAAGGATAAAGGATTCAACACATTCTCATGAATGTGGGATAAAGGTAAAACATGATTAGGAATGGATAAGGTTGCTTTATTAAAGGTAACCTTACTTTAGAAGAGTTTAATACATGTTTAGCAAGTCATGGGAGTTGGGGGTATTTTAATTAATCAAAGGTGATTAATTAATAGGTAGGTGTAAGCTTATAGAAGCCAATTAGAAGAATATTAGTGCGATTTAGGCTATTATAAGGGGATTAAATCAATTAAATATTGATTTATTGGTTAAATGGAAGGGAAAGCTAATTAATTAATAATAATTAATTAGTCTAGGTAGAAGGGGTGATTTATTAACGGAAGGTCGTTAATTAGGGTATTTGTTGGATAAGCAACTTAATTAATTAGCTTAGTGTAATTAATTAATGATGATATGAGGGAAAATGAGTGCCTTTGACGATATGTCGTTGATTTGTGAGAAAGGGGATAATTAGCACATTTTAAGTATTTAAATTGCTTGGGCGTAATTATAGGTGTCTACGGTTTGCACCTTGTTTTAAATTGAATTGCATTTTTCAAAGTGATGAAAAATACAATGTGTTTTTCAATGTGTCAAAAAATAAACTTTATTTCTTATCACTTTGAAATAAAACAACTCTTTTCCACATGATAATTACTTTATTTTCATTACACATTACATCATTACAACAAGGACGAAATATATCATGGTTTGCACCTTATTATAAACCGAATTACGTTTTCAAAGTGGTAAAAAATAATGTGTTTTTCAACGTGTCAAAAAACAAACTTTATTTTTCATCACTTTAAAAAACCAACTCTTTTCCACTTGATAATTACTTTATGTGGATAACATTGTTACAAAAAGGAGAAAATGCATCGTGGTTTGCACCTTGTTATAAACAGAATTACATTTTTCAAAGTGTTGAAAAACACGCAGGTGTGTTTTTCGACTTGTTAAAAACACACTTTATTTCTCATCCCTTTGAAAAAACCAACCCTTCTCCACCTAACAATTACTTGATGTGGATTACATCGTTACAAAAGGAGGAAATGTATCATGGTTTGTACCTTGTTTTAAACCGAATTACGTTTTTCAAATGCAATACGAGAAGGAATCAAGCTCATATAACAGGAAAACAAATACGACGCACATATCTAACCCAACAACGGTTAAGACAGTTGTACAAATGTTTTGTTATTAGTGCTGAAGAGATCCACAAGTTCGTGATTGACGACAAGGGTTAAAAATGATGCCCTAAGCAAGGATACATGCAAGGGGAAATGAAAATGGACATGGGGTCCATGAAAAGTATTTGTGCGCAGAAAACAACACCAGGTAACCAAAAGTGCCCCAGAGTACAGACGAAGCAAGCAGCTAGCTTTTGTGAATGGTTGTGAATCCAGTGATCCGCGAGTCGTATTAATCGGGGAAGATGTGAGACAAACCAATAGGATATGGAGAAAATACCATGCGCAAGACACAAGTTTCAGCCGTAAGAAGCAAGTTACCATTTTGTAGGGTGTTTTACTTTTTAGGAATTTTTTGAAAATTTTTGCCTTGTTTTTAGATTTTTTTGATATATATATATATATATATATTGTTTTTGTTGTTTTCTCGAAACAATGTTCTATTGTTTTTGTGTTTTTGAAACAATTTTCTATTGTTTTTGTGTTTGGTGAAACAATTTTCTATTGTTTTTATGTTTTCTCAAAACAATGTTCTATTGTTTTTATGTTTTGTGAAACAATTTTCTATTGTTTTTGTGTTTGGTGAAACAATTTTATATTGTTTTTATGTTTTCTCAAAACAATGTTCTATTGTTTTTGTGTTTTGTGAAACAATTTTCTATTGTTTTTGTGTTTTGTGAAACAATTTTCTATTGTTTTTGTGTTTTTAACAATTTTCCAAAGCTATGTGCAGGTAACCAAGAAAGCATGGATGCCCCGGCGTTAGGTGGGGAATATACAAAAAAGCGAAGCCACGCGCTTATGAACAAGAAGGTGAAGTCATTGAGTTTCCCCAGCGTAAGATGGGAAATAACAGAAGACCACATCCCTTACAGACGAATAAAAAAAAGGCAAAGCCGGATCAAGGCGGACTAGATGGTGTGCACAAGGAAACTCGAAGGTAGAACCAGGTCAGGACAAAGGCAAAGAAAGCCGGATCAAGGCTGGACTAGATGGTGTGCACAAGGAAACTCGAAGGTAGAACCAGGTCCAGGACAAAGACAACTACCCTTCTAATACAGAATGCTTGTGAACAACGAATCCTCCCGAGGCACCGGAAACCGGTTTTCACCCAAGGACTTGTCCAAAGTGCCACAATTGCGTGGTTTTCACTAGTGGACGACCTTTTTTCTCTTTTTTTTTTTTTTTGATGTTTTTTTTTTTTTTTTTTATATATTTTTATATTTTTATTTTTATGACTTTCTTGTGCCATGTTTAGGCATAAAACCTCTTAAGATGCATAGAATTCATGGGCTCCCGGAGCTCATTACCATTGGGGTGAGCCAACTTGTATGCCCCTGTGCCATACTTGGCAACTATGACATAGGGTCCTAACCAGTGTGGTTCGAACTTCCCTTTCTTTTCTCGCTCTGCTCTGGTGTTGAACTGGTTCTCCTTCATAACTAAATCACCCACCTCAAACTGGCGAGGGATGATTCTCTTGTTGTAGTTGCGGGAGATTCTGTGTTGATATACTTTTAGGTGATTAAGAGCACGAATGCGCCTCTCATCCAGGAGCTCTAACTCAGCCAATCTTGCCACTCGATAATCTTCATCCTTATCCAAATAGTCCCGAAGAGAAATTCACAGGGATGGGAGTTCAATCTCTAAAGGGATGATAGATTCTATCCCGAACACGAGGAATATGGCGTCGCGCGCCCGTAGGAGTGCGAATTGATGTTCGGTAGGCCCAGAGGGTTGGGTGGATTTGTAGGTGCGGTTTCGACCGGTTTTGCTAACCATCTTTTGCATTATCCTTACCAAAGTCTTGTTTATTTACTTAGCTTGTCCATTACCCTGAGGGTAATATGGCATGGACCATTTCAATCTGATTTGGAACCGTTGGCAAAGACCTTTCACAGTTTTGTTCTTAAATGACTTCCCATTATCTGTGATAATGGCTGCAGGGATACCATATCGGCAAATAATGTGATTCATGATGAATTTAGAAATCTGTGCTCCTGTGACATAGGTTAAAGGGACAGCCTCCACCCATTTTGTAAAGTATTTTGTAGCTATGATGATATGTGTATGACCATCAGATGAGGTAGGAGTAAGCTTCCCTATTAGATCAAGTCCCCACTTGGAGAATGGCCACGGGGTAGTGATTGGTTGCAATGGTTGCGATGGAGCATGGATGAAATTTCCATACTTTTGGCATAGCACACATTTTCTAACATAATTACAACAATCAGTTTCCATGGTGGGCCAATAGTAACCTACTCTTAACAGTTTCTTAGCCAAGACCATTCCGTTTGTATGTGCTCCGCATACTCCTTCGTGTACTTCTTTAATTGCCTGGATTGACTCCGGCACATCCAGACAACGTAACAGATTCCCATCGTAGCCACGATGATAAAGTGTACCTCCTAACAGGGTGTAACGGGCTATCTGGCGAATTAGGCTCTGCTTTTCAGAGCGGGAGATTTCGGGAGGGAAGATAGGTGAAAATGGGTTCATACCATGGTGAATGGGGACCAACAACCTCACAAGCCAAGCAAGATTCTGGCATGTCATACGGGCTGGCATAGATTTTCTATGAAGAATGTCATATCATTGTTCCTTGGCGGAATACGAAGCATAGATCCCACTGTTGCCATAGCATCTGCCGATCTATTCTGCGCTCTTGGGATTTGCTCAAAGGTAATGTGCACAAAATACTCCTTCAGAGTTTCCACCAACTTCTTATAAGGTATGAGCTTGTCATCCTTAACTTTATACTCATCATTAACCTGTTTGATGATTAGCTGTGAATCACCTACAACCTTCACATGTTGAATATTCCACTTGATGGCTAGCTTCATCCTGCAATGAGTGCTTCATATTCCATGATGTTGTTTGTGCAGGGAAGGCCGAGGCGGAAAGCTGTGGTATAGGATCACTGAAGGAGTAATAAGGACCACTCCGCACACTTTGAACCATGAAACATAAAAGATCCATCAAAATGTATCGCCATACGATAGATTATTTAATGTAGAGCAAATATGCATCGCAGATCGAGACTCAAAGGTTCTATGCTTTGCAAAGGTGCTTCGCTAGTTTGGTCAGCAAGTACTTGTCCTTTAATTGATTTTTGATGGACAAATTCTATATCAAACTCACTGAGTAGAATGATCCAATTAGCCATTCTACCTGTGAGGGCAGGTTTGGACAACAAATACTTGAGTGGGTCGACCTTGGATATGAGCTTGGTCTTAGTATTTAGCGAGGTAATGGCGAAGTTTTCGAAAGGTAAAAAAACAATGCCAAGCAAGCCTTCTCAATCTGAGGATAATTACATTCATAGGTGATGAGGGTGCGACTTAGATAGTACACTACTTTCTCTTTATGGCTAAGGTCATATTGGGCGAGTAGTGCACCAATAGCATATTGCGTAGCAGAAATATAGAGCAAAAGTGGTTCTCCCGGAGTGGGAGGCATGAGGACAGGTGGATTAGCCAGGTACTGTTTAAGCAAAGCAAAGGCTTGTTGTTGCTCAGGTCCCCAAATGAAAGTGATGTCCTTCTTAAGCAAATGAGTGAATGAGTGACATTTATCTACAAGCTGGGAGATAAAGCGGCGAATGGCTTGAATTTTCCCTTGCAAGCTATGCAGTTGCTTGATATTCTCAGGTGGAGGCATTTCTGTGATGGCAGATACTTTAGCAGGGTCTACCTCAATACCTCATCTTGACACGATGAAGCCTAATAGTTTCCCAGATAGCACACCAAAGACACACTTCTTTGGATTTAGCTTGACTTTGTATTCACGTAGGCATTCAAAGATACGCTGCAAAATGATAGGATGTTCCTCTCTTGTTTTGGACTTTCCCAGGATATCATCTACATAGTCTTCCATGATGTCATGAATCATATCGTGAAATATTACTGTCATGGCCCGCTGATAAGTTTCTCCCGCATTCTTAAGGCCAAATGGCATCACCTGATAACAGAAGGTGCCCCAAGGAGTTGTGAAAGCTATTTTGTGTTGGTCTTCCTCAGCGATCTTAATTTGATTATAACCCGAAAAGCCATCCATAAGTGATAGCATTTCATACCCTGCGGTTGAGTCAACAATCATGTCAATGTTGGGCAACGGAAAGTCATCTTTAGGGCAAGCTTTATTGATGTCCCTAAAATCTGTGCAAATTCGGATACCAATAGGTTTCTTCTGGACAGGAACAATGTTCGATATCCATTCAGAATAATCAATTGGCCTGATGAATCCTGCTGCAAGCAACCTTTCCAACTCTTCTTTAACTAACAAGGCCACTCTTGGGTGCATCTTTCGAAGCTTCTGTTTGATAGGCTTAGCGTCTGCATGCACAACCAAGTTATGCATGACCAAAGTTGGATCTAAGCCGGGCATGTCTTTGTAAGACCATGTGAACACATCAATAAACTCTCGCAGTAGCATAGTGAACGTCTTTTGTTCTCTGGCTGAGAGTGATGCTCCCAATTTTACTATCTTGGGATCTTCTTGATGCAATATTAACATCAATGGTTTCTTCAACTAACAATTTTGATAAATCCTCCATACGCGTGGGATCGGGAGGTAGGTTGAGATCTTCATCCGGGGATGTCTCTATGAGATTTTCATCCTTGGCGTGGTCACTTTGTTTGTCTGTGATTTTCTTATTTGTTTGTCGGACCAATGCCTCAAAGAGGTTTTCACTTTGTGTGACTTGGACTTTGATTTTTGCCGAGGCTTTTCTTTAGAACTCTTGCCCTCTCTTTTCTTTAAATTTTCCGACCACGAAGTTCGGTCTCTCGCCGAAGTAAGCGCAGGGTGTCTAAGTCGATAAATAAACCCTTCTTGTGATCTCCAATGGGAATTGTATCCCTTATGCCCATGAACTCTACAATAGCCTCGTCATTCTCAAATAAATCTAGTGGCGAGTTGCGTTGTTGGTCCCATTCAACAAGGGAGGGGTATACAAGGTCAAGGGTTGGTTCATTGGGGGTGATGGTTAGGACAACATTATTCATGAAAAGGTTCGTGGAGGCCAGATCCTCATATTGGCTACAACAGGAATCCGTATCACTGTCTAGATAATCGGAGCTATCCTCATGCTCAGAACAAGTCACATCTTGATCATTGGGGTGTGCTCCATAAGGGCGAATCCCAATGCCATATCTTTCTGTTTTGAAATGTGGAAGAGGGACTAGTTCTCTTTGTCCTTGTTCATTCCTCCCACATCCTAGGCCTTTGTAGCCCATGGAGTACATCATTCTGCTAGATTTTTCATATTCTGGGGTTTGATAACAAGATGGTTGAGTGTCCTCAGGGACCCAAGTAGTAGGTGGATCAAGTAATTTTTCCTCAGCTAACAAGCCTCCAGGTAGGAACGACCCAATAGTATGTTCCTCTCTAGGTCTCCTGAAGCGGTAGTTGGGTCGACCTCTAGTCTTGGGCAACAAGGAGAGGTCAGAAACCAAGAGCGCTTGTTGTACATTATACTCCCCATAGCCATATTCCAGAATTTTCATCTCCCATGAATTAAATGGAGATGTTGAAGTAGATGCCCCATGAGTGCAAGAACTAAGAGAATTTGAATCTACTCGAGATTCCATGGCCTCAAAATGAAGAGGGACAGCTATATCTGTGGAGGGACATGCATATGTACCCTTTTGTGTAAAGCTATTAAGAGCTCTACAATGAGAAAAGGGCTCACGAGTCTCTGGTATTATTCTTGTATGTCCCTCATGCTTGACGATGCATTGATGAAATGTTGATGGCCTTCGCTTGCATGGCATGGATCCATGGTCGGCCTAGAAGCATATTATATGGAAGTTCCAAGTCTAAGGCGTGAAAATTTGTACGATGGCAAGTGGGGCCCACCTCCATTGGCAGCGTAATGGTGCCTGCTGACTCTCTTTCCGCGTTGTCGTATGCGGTGATAGTGATGATATGGGACTCAAGATCTGCCTCTGTATGTCCCAATTGTTTGACCAACTTAAGCGTGTAGATATTCAATCCTGATCCATTGTCCACAAGCACCCGTTTGATTTTCCTGCGGGTGACAACTACCTCAATGTATAAGGGAAGATTATGTGTAGGATTCTCAGTAGGGACCTCCCTATGGTTGAAAGTGAGATGCTCACTGGGTGCAATATTTGCCACTGCGGCTTGAAGGTATGCAGGATCAACTTCTAAAGGCACTCCCGACCCCTGAAGAGTTTGATACAAAATTTCCTTATGCACATTGGATATCTTGAGAAGATCTAAGATTGAGATCTTAGCAGGTGTCTTCTCAAGTTGTTCTAAAAGGTTATATTTACCAGTTTACGGGGTCAACAGAGAGGGTTCTGGAATCACGAGGCGGGCATGCCTTGTTACCGCAGTGTAATCCTTTCCCTTGATCTGGATGGTATTGACACGGTCAGCAGGGGAGCGAATACATCCGATAAGTGAATCGTAATGATTGTTATCTCTCTTGGTATACAAGTAATTCGTGGCTTTATAGGTTTGGGATGACTCTCCCCGATCCGGTTTTTCCTTTTCGACTTATCATGCTTGGGGAATGGTTCCTTATAAATCCCCATTTTCTCGTTAGGTGTTTGCATGTGGCTAGGGTTATCCACCTCTATCTCCCCGTTGTCAATGAGGTCTTGAATATAGTGGCGAAGTCGCAAACATTTTTCTGTTTTATGACCTTTAACGTGATGCATTTCATAGTATTCATGCTCCTTATACCATGAAGGTTTAGGAGCGTTGTCATCGAATGGTTGTGTTGTAGGATAGGTCATCATGTGGGCCACATCCAACTGTTTTAGTATGACAGACAACGGCTCATTGAGGGAGGTGAATGTTCTTCGCTTTGGTGGTGGTTGAATTGGGCCCTTGGTCAGTTTAAAAGGTTGACTGGTTTGGACCGTTTGAACACGTTTGGAATCAGTGATTCCGTCTCCCACCATGTTTTTGTTTTTGTTAAAGATCTTTGGCTTTTCAGCGGGTTTGACACTTTGGTTGTCTTTAGATTGGGTTTTGAGGGTGCCTTTGGCAATGAGAGCCTTTTCTATTTGAATCCCTTTCTCGATAACCTCCTCAAAGGTGCGGACACAATGCATTTGGAGGTGGAAAGCTATATCTGGGTTGAGATTAGGGACGAAAATACTGACTAGCTGCTTCTCAGGGAAAGTGCAAGGGAAGCGACTAGCTATCCCTCTCCATCGTTGGAGGAAGCTGGCGAAGGTCTCATTTGGGTGTTGTTTTGTGCTGCACAAGTCTGCCATGGTGACATCACTCTCTATGTTATATGAGAAATGACGCATGAATCTTTCCGCCAATTCTGGCCAGGTGAAAATTGATCCTCGTGGCAAGCGCGTAAACCATTCTAATGCTTGACCTCCGAGACTCTTAGGAAAAAGTCTGATGAGGTAATTATCACTATAAGACACCTCTTGACATGCCATGTAGAAATCTTTAACATGATCCCTTGGGTCTCCCTTTCCTTTGTATTTGTCGAACTTTGGCATATCAAATTTCTTTGGAAAGGGTTGAAGGGTCATTGTCTTGTCAAAAGGATAGGGGCATAGTTCTTCGTATTGGTATTTCCTAATACTCCCTATATTGCTTTCTTGTATGCTCGCAAGCGTTGCTTTCATAGATTGTACTTCTTGTGCGAGCAATTGTTCTTTAGTGGGAGAAGCGGGGATGTGTACATGATGATACCCTGTGTCTTCTTCTCCTTGGTTTTCTCGATGGAGTTCATGGATCCTAAACTTAGGCTTTGACTTTTGAATGTTCTTGTTTGTGTCTTTCTGTACTTGGAAAGTAAGCAAAGCTAGTTGTCGGCTTAAGTTACTGAGTTGTTGTTGGATTGTGACTTGGTTTGTGTCTTCTTCTTCTAAAGGTTCCTCCTCTTCGTATTGTGGAGGTTCTTCCCCTGTCTCATGTTCTATCTTGTTTCTTCGTGGCACTTTGATGAGGGGTATTCTATGCCCTACCACTTTATCATTTTCTACATAAGAAGTGGAAGCATGTCCGCCTGTTAAAATATCTTCCATATTGATAAGGGGGTGTTCCTCCTTAGTAGTGTCATTTGTTTGTAGTATTGGTTCCTTCTCAATGGGAAATTTGGCCCCTAATTCCATGACCCGTGCCAAAACTCTATCTTTGTTTCTAAGGAGAAACTCATCTAGTAGAGTGGGGTCAAAATCAAAGTCTGCGTGTGGTGATTCTAATTCATTTCCACTATGATCGACCATCTCTTCTGTTTCCTTTTCTATAGAAAATAGTGGTCCTAGATCGTGTCCGATAAATGGGTTTGACCCTTGTCTGTTAGAGGTTTCCCAAGCTTGCGCCTGTTGTTCCTCATATGTTTGTTTCTTTAACCCTAGACGCGTCTTAGGAGCCATGTTTTCGTGATAAGTTTCACTAAGGTAAGTTGTAGATTTGTTCAAAATTCAATGTCTACCCCTAAGTGAAACATAAGATGTACGTGTTAAGAGTAAATTAACAGTGTGAGAATACCAATGTGATAAAGTGATAAATTCACCAATGAAACAATCGTTTGGTACCAAAACCTAATCAAATGAAATACTTCCTAGACTACGTTCCAAAGTAATTTACGATGCCAGATGATTAACAAGATGTCTCCACTTATGCCAAGTTCAAAGGAATGAACAAGACGTAAGTAAATACATGAAGTTAAATGCGATCTCCCAATCAAGATATACGATGAGCAAGCTCAAGTCTGATTAAGACCTATATCTCAAAAAGTGTCAATTACGATTTGTGAATGACACAACAATATCACCAAGATATGTTAACCCACTTTGCAAGAAAGTGGAGTATTGATATCGAGGTGTTATTGATATAACACGCACAAATGGTAGTTCCTAACACCTTTTGAAATCGAGGTAATAATAAAACTGAACAAAAAAAGCTCAAAGTATAGCTAGGAATAGTTAAGAATGTGTGCAGCGTAACCGTACAATATAGGTATTTATGTCGAGTTTACAAGAAACAAGACGTAAATATCAAAATTGTAATGATACGAGACAAACAAACTAACTTCTCTTATGGAAGTCAATGATGAACCATGCCTAACTCTGACAATGACAATCTTGACGTGGGTATCAAGATCACAATGGCTACCAAATGATGTGAAAACGCCTCCACTCACTTTAGACGTTTAACTAACCCAGCCGCAAACATGGATGGGCGTAAACGGACATAAAAGTGAGAGAAACAGTCGAATGGCAACACAAAGGTAATCACACCTCTTTTGATCAACAAAGTGTCAAAAGAATATGAAGGAAATAAATCAAGAAAAAATGACAAAAAATGCTAGTCTTACTTCGGCAGAGTTTTGCCTTGCCCTAAGGCAAGTAAAAACTAGGCGAAAGTAATACATCACACGTTTCTCAAAAAGAAGGTTCACAACTCAACACTGTTTTAAAGTGGTCAAAGTGGGCTCCTGGCCAAAGTATATTCTCCTAGGTGGTTCTCTCACCCTAGGTGTTACAAAGTTGCCACGAGCGAGCGTGATTTACCCAAAAAGTCACACTAACTAGTTTGGGAGTATCTCGGCTTTACTTTACCCCTTTCAAAAAAACATTAGGCAACTAGTGCGTCTACGTGTACTATCTTTGGGGTCGCCACAACGGAAAACCCTGTAACTCTATCTCACAAAGGAATCACTAGTCAAGTAGGTAGTGCGGAGCACTTCCCGTTTAAATCCACAAGGTTCCCTCTTGCGTGGACTACTTTGGGGTTCTGGAACCACCCCCATTGTTGTAGCTTAAGGCGTTATGCCAAAGGGGTTATGTTCAGTTGAGCGGAGAGGGACGTACCCTTTTCCGAAACCTGCAATCTGATGTTTTGAATATGTTGTTCTTTTTATCTTGTTTAATTAGGTGTGGTTTGCTTGAACACCTTTTGGCAACTCGTATAACAATTTGTATTAGTAGTTTTGATTTCGTTTTGATTCCTCCTTTCTTTGTGCAAGCGTTTTAGGTCCCTGCACTCAAGCGTTAGTAGTTCTCCAAGAAAATCACATTATTTAAAAGAGGATTAAAAGTTGCTTCTGATTCTCAAGATCATCAAGGATGCAAGAGAAGAGCATACACAAAAATAATCCAACTAAAAGTAAATAAAATCCTTTCAACCAATGAACCATACAAAAATTCTTGATAAATGTTCATTCCCTTAAACCAAAAGTGAAAGATGAAGTTTCTAATTTACCAAATATTATAAAATGAAGACTAAAGTTGCTTTTGATTCTCAAGATCACCCTAAGGTGCAAGAGAAGAGCATACACAAACTTTATCCCAACTAAATAGAAATGGAAAACTTCAAATCAAGGGACCGTTGAAAAATGCTTTGTAAAAGGTTCATTCCCTTAAGCAAAATGAATAATCAAGTTTCCAAGTTTAATCCCAATGTTTAACAAGATAGATATCAAAGTTGTTTTTGATTCTCAAGATCACCAAAAGGTGCAAGAGAAGAGCATACACACGCTTTGATCTAAATCGAGTAAGCATGGAAATACAACATTCATCAAAACATTAGACATGTTAGAAAATGACCAGTTTTAAAATAACAGAAAAACCTATAACTTATGTAAGTGTAAATCCAGAATTTATATTTTCATTGCATATTTAACTTCAGTACCTTTCCAACGAAAAAAAAATGGAGTCATTTCGAGGTCGGGAGAAAAATTTATGGCCTTCGGAAGATGGGTTACGCATATGCTCTTATGCTCATGGGTATGCACTTGACATGCACTTAAAAAATGTCAAAAAAAACGTCCCTTAATATGCAAAATGGGAAATTTTTTCCAATCAAGATTCATTTTGACAACAATCCATCACATTAATATATGAATAGAAGACTCAATGCTATCAAATATTAACATACATGCTCAAGAATTTAAGATTTTCAAGAAATTGACAAAACTAGCATGTAGAATGATGAAAAAGTAAGCTCTAAAAATGAAAACATGATGAAATATTGAAATTTTCTCACCAACATTAAATTTTGATAGCAACCCACCACATTAATATGTAAATATAAGACTCAGCACTATCAAACACTAACCTACATGCTCAAGAATTGAAAATTTTCAAGAAATTGACAAAACTAGCATGTAAAATGTTGAAAAAGTAAGCTTAAAAAATGAAAACATGATGAAATCTTGAAATTTTCTCACCAAGATTAAATTTTGACAGCAACCCACCACATTAATATGTAAATAGAAGACTCAGCACTATCAAACACTAACCTACATGCTCAAGAATTTAAAATCTTCAAGAAATTGACAAAACTAGCATGTAGAATGTTGAAAAAGTAAGCTCTAAAAATGAAAACATGGAGAAATCTTGAAATTTTCCCCTCAATTCCAATTTTGACAGCACTTCACCTCCTTCATACCTACAAGGAAGACCCAACACATGCAAACTCAACAAAACATGTTAAAAAAACAAGTTAGATCAACATGTGTAAAAGAGGGTTAGTAACCAAAAATAAAACTTAACTACAAAAACTTGAAATTAAGTGCAAAGGACAATGGAGTAAGTCCCACCGGGCGTGCCAAATGTGTGCATGTATACTTTTCTTAATGCTAAATCAAATGAAGCAAGAACTACCACCTAAAATAGTTCTACAATTTAGCTAAAACAAAGCATAAACACCATCATGATAAGAATTAAACAAGGGTTAGATGCTAGCATTCATCAATACAAACTTTGAAACTAACAATGCTAAATATCTAAACTCCTCTATTCTCTAACAAAAAATAAATGAATGGACCTAAGTAAGCTCCATGGCTATCAAAATAGTTGTCCTTAATGCTCCAAGAACCTAGGAATGGGGGCTAATCAAAGTTGGAGCTCAAGACCCTTTTGACACCTCCCATATGACCCAAGCACTTTAAGAAAGAGGCTTAACTCTTCAAGATGATGAACTCTCAAAAGGGCAAGGTGCAAGCTCTTAGTCTTTTTGCTATATGCTTTGCATTTGCTCTCTTAGAAAGTTTAGGTGTAAGTAAAAAGGTAGGTGGAGGGCTCTTTATATAGCCCAAAGGATAAAGGATTCAACACATTCTCATGAATGTGGGATAAAGGTAAAACATGATTAGGAATCGATAAAGTTGCTTTATTAAAGGTAATCTTACTTTAGAAGAGTTTAATACATGTTTAGCAAGTCATGGGAGTTGGGGGGTATTTTAATTAATCAAAGGTGATTAATTAATAGGTAGGTGTAAGCTTATAGAAGCCAATTAGAAGAATATTAGTGCGATTTAGGCTATTATAAGGGGATTAAATCAATTAAATATTGATTTATTGGTTAAATGGAAGGGAAAGCTAATTAATTAATAATAATTAATTAGTCTAGGTAGAAGGGGTGATTTATTAACGGAAGGTCGTTAATTAGGGTATTTGTTGGATAAGTGACTTAATTAATTAGCTTAGTGTAATTAATTAATGATTATATGAGGGAAAATGAGTGCCTTTGACGATATGTCGTTGATTTGCGAGAAAGGGGATAATTAGCACATTTTAAGTATTTAAATTGCTTGGGCATAATTATAGTGTCTACAGTTTGCACCTTGTTTTAAATTGAATTGCATTTTTCAAAGTGATGAAAAATACAATGTGTTTTTCAATGTCAAAAAAAAACTTTATTTCTTATCACTTTGAAAAAAAACAACTCTTTTCCACATGATAATTACTTAATTTGCATTACATCATTACAACAAGGAGGAAAAACATCATGGTTTGCACCTTATTATAAAACTGAATTACGTTTTTCAAAGTGGTAAAAAATAATGTGTTTTCAACGTGTCAAAAAACACACTTTATTTTTCATCACTTTAAAAAACCAACTCTTTTCCACTTGATAATTACTTTATGTGGATTACATTGTTACAAAAGGAGAAAATGCATCGTGGTTTGCACCTTGTTTTAAACCGAATTACATTTTTCAAAGTGTTGAAAAACACAGTGTGTTTTTCAACGTGTTAAAAAACACACTTTATTTCTCATCACTTTGAAAAAAACCAACCCTTCTCCACCTAATAATTACTTGATGTGGATTACATCATTACAAAAAGGAGGAAATGTATCATGGTTTGTACCTTGTTTTAAACCGAATTACGTTTTCAAAGTGCTTTGAAAATCATAGTGTTTTTTTAACATGTCAAAAAAACCTTTTATTTCTCATCACTTTGAAAAACACCAACCCTTCTCAACCTAATAATTACTTGATGCAGATTACATCATTACAACAAGGAATAAATGCATTGCGGTTTTCACCTTATTTTAAACCGAATTACATTTTTCAAAGTGTTGAAAAACACTGTATTTTTCAATGTGTCAAAAAACACATTTTTTTTCATCACTTTGAAAAAACCAACTCTTTTCCACCTGATAATTACTTGATGTCGATTGCATTGTTACAACAAGGAAGAAAAACATCGTGGTTTGCACCATGTTTTAAACTGAATTACATTTTTCAAAATGTTGAAAAACACAGTGTGTTTTTCAAAGTGTTGAAAAAAACACTTTATTTCTCATCACTTTGAAAAAAAAACCAGCTCTTTTCCACTTGATAATTACTTGATTTGGATATCATCGTTACAACAAGGAGGAAATGCATCATGGTTTGCACCATGTTTTAAACCGAATTGTTGAAAAACACACTTTATTTCTCATCACTTTGAAAAAAACAAACCCTTCTCCACATGATAAATACTTGATGTGGATTGTGCCATTACACAAGGAGGAAATGCATCGTGTTTTGTACCTTGTTTTAAAACGAATTACATTTTTCAAGTAGCTAAAAAACACAGTGTGTTTTTCAACGTGTCAAAAAACACAGTTTATTTCTCATCACTTTGAAAAAAACCAACCCTTCTCCACCTGATAATTACTTGATGCAGATTGCATCATTATAAAAAGTAGGAAATACATCGTGGTTTGCACTTTTTAAAACCAAATTACGTTTTTCAAAGTGCATTGGAAAACACAATGTGTTTTTCAATGTGTCGAAAAACACACTTTATTTTTCATCAATTTGAAAAAAATCAACCCTTCTCCACTTGATAATTACTTGATGTGGATTGCATCGTTACAACAAGGAGGAAATGCATCATGGTTTACACCTTGTTTTAAACCAAATTGCATTTTTCAAAGTCTTTGAAAAACATAATGTGTTTTTCAACATGTCGAAAAACACACTTTATTTTTCATCACTTTGAAAAAAACTCTTTTCCACTTGATAATTACTTGATGTGGATTGCATCATTACAAAAGGAAGAAAAACATTTTGGTTTGCACCTTGTTATAAACCAAATTATGTTTTTCAAAGTGTTGAAAAACACAAGTGTGTTTTTCAACATGTCAAAAAACACACTTTATTTCTCATCACTTTGAAAAAAACCAACTCTTTTACACCTGATAATTATTTTATTTGCATTACATCATTACAACAAGAAGGAAATGCATCATGGTTTGCACCTTGTTAAAAACCGAATTGCATTTTTCAAAGTGTTGAAAAACACAATGTATTTTTCAACGTGTCGAATTTTTTTATTTATTTTTCATCGCTTTGAAAAAAACCAACTCTTTTCCACATGATAATTACTTTATTTTCATTACATCATTACAACAAGGAGGAAATGCATCATGGTTTGCACCTTGTTTTAAACCGAATTGAAATTTTCAAAGTGCTGACAAAACATAGTGTGTTTTTCAATGTGTCGAAAAATACACTTTATTTGTCATCGCATTGAAAAAAACCAACTCTTTTCAACCTGATAATTCTTTTATGTGGATTACATCATTACAATAAGGAGGAAATGCATCATGGTTTATACCTTGTTTTAAACCAAATTGTGTTTTTTAAAGTGCTGAAGAACACAACGTGTTTTTCAATGTGTCGAAAAACACACTTTATTTTTCATCACTTTGAAAAAAACAACTCTTTTCCACCTGATAATTACTTGATATGGATTGCATCATTACAACAAGGAAGAAAAACATCGTGGTTTGCATGTGCTACAAAATACTCATTTTTAGCACTTAAAAAACACAATGCTTCTCCACCCGATAATTACTTAATGTGGATTACATAATTGCAATAAGACAGAAAAACATCATTACTATGGATTACATTGTTACATAAAGGTGGAACAACATCGTGGTTTGCACCTTGTGGAAAATAATGGTTCATTTTTATAGTGTTGAAAAACACAGTGTGTTTTTCAACGTGCTAAAAAATAAAGTTTGTTTTTCAGCACTTTGACAATAGCAATAAAAATTCCACATGATAATTAGTTACTTGTTGATTACATCATTTCATCATAATTACATCAGCTTTCTATATGTCAAAATATTTTCTACTATCCATATATTACATGAGCGGTCCTACGTTGGCTAACACCAACAAGCACATTTTTAAATACTCTCAAAATCATCAAAAAGTAGGTCAGTTGTACATTCCATATTTATGTATTTTAAATATACGTAATCTACAATCTCATATACATGAATTTTAGATGTTTACAATTCTAAAATAGGCCCGCTCTACATGCCATACATTTACTTTCCAAATCTCAACCTACTCATTCTGTAAGATACATCTCTCTGCATATCCATTGCATCTGCAACACAATGCATTAAATATTAGACAAGATATCCAAGGCTTTGTACCTTACATACAATAAATGAATGTATTGAAATTAAGGACATTCAATACACACCTTGTGCAGACACTAAATTGTTGAAAGATAAGCAATGACGAGGATATGTTTCATCTGCATTTGAACCACCTGCAAAATAAATGATCAATATGTTAGTCTTCGCCTCCATAATTAAAATCTCTTGAAAATTCACAATCACACCAATAATTCAATGTTTTAACATGTAGTTTCCACTTGTGTGGTTTCTCTCCTCTTGGCATGATTATTGTCAGAAAATTATAAACATTCATAGTCTTCAACGCATTTGTTCAAATATTCTACAATGAATGGCCTTTTAGTCACACTGCGGTGGAATGTTTTACTCACAATAAACCATGGACACATGTAGGTGGTGGTTGTCTCATTGACATATCCTTTGAAAGCAACATATAACATATTTGATACTTCTAGGTCTCTCGTAAACCTCTGAACACATTCAAAGAATGTTTTTTTCCGTTCATTTGTACTCAGTCGTGTATCCAAGAGTGACTTAAATAATTATTTGGATGTGTGTTCCATAAAATTTGAATCATTTTCTATCATCAACCCACCAGCCCCAACTATTTCAGGAGTTCCTGTGATGTATAAGACATTATAGAAAGTTATTTATTTATACACTAGGTTTTTCAATATCATTGTACAATAGAAAAACAGCCTCATACCATCCATGCATGTCACTCATTGTTTGATGAAAAGGGAATATTTTGGCTACAACACCCATTCGTAACATTTGATTGAGAATACACATTGTTGCCTACACATGAATACACATTGTCACCTAATCATAAATATGCATGATGAACATTATCATTGACATCAATTAATTGATTAAAGGCATTAACAACTAACCATCAACTATTAGTGACTATTGAGGTGGCAAGGAGGGGCCATCCCATAACATGTCATCATTTACCGTGCTTGTCTCCACATAGGTATTGGCTCCTGCACGTAAAGGAAAACAATTTCAACATGATGCTTATTTCGTTACAACTTATGCTTAACAATCTATATCACTACTTGCCACATACGATGACATTGAATTACCTTCCACTTTTGGTGCTAGATACGACAAGGAGGGGCCATCTCAAGTCACTTTATTTACCGTTCTTGTATCCACAAAGTATTGGCTCCTGCACGTGAAAGGAAAACAATTTCAACACAGCAATTATTTCATTATGAATTATGCTTAGCAATCTATATCACTACTTGCCACATACGATGACATTGAATTACCTTCCACTTCTAGTGTTGGATATAGTGAGGAGGGGCCATCTCAAAACATGTCTTCATTTACCGTGCTTGTCTCCACATAAGTATTGGCTCATGCATGTGAATGGAAAACAATTTCAACACAATGCTTATTTCGTTATGACTTATGCTTAACAATCTACATCGGTAACATATGATGACATTGAATTACTGTCACTTCTAGTGCTTGATATGATGACATCGACACATATCACTTGCGAAGTTCCAATGCCTTCAACACATGCTTACATATGTTTCCTCTGATATCCCAAGCACATTTTCATACATCCAAGGCTCGCATTGCCTTACCAAATACCATGTGCTTCTAGTTATTTGGCTCCTCACCCATAATTGATTGTAATCAAGCATAATTGCAAGGCAATTTGTATCAGGAATACTCTTTTCTCTCTCAACCACTGTCAATAGTTTTATTTCTTTTTTGAAATTGGTTAAGAAACCGGATTATTGCAACTTCCTCTTGTGTTTGTAGAATGGCTCCACCTTATACACAAGTTTGTAGAACAAAATTCCATCCGGTGAGTACATTTTTTTGTCTATCACACAAGTATCTAGTCTTCAGAAAATAATGGTAGGACTCGATGGATGTGTTTGTTTCCTAATTTTCATGGGAGAAGTTTCTATTTTTTTTCCCACATAGCTATCAAGTGACATGGATTGAAAATCAATGACACTATAAACAAATAATTATTATTGATGGTAATTAATAAGGAAATACACAAAGGATCGTAATCACCAATGTGTCCTTCTCTCTCGCAACATGTATTCTTGAAGACTCGAGGAACTTAGTTTCCTCTTTGAATTCATTGAAGAAGTCTTGAATGATTCAAAATGTGTGCTTGTGATGCATTCTAGAACCATACATGATGGTACCTAGTCTCTCGAAAATCTTCCACCTGGACTCCTTAGTACAATACTTGTGCACATTTTTCAACCATACCCTATGCATGTGCCATAGGTGTAATAGTACACGACAACCACAAACACACTTGATGGCTTGAATTTCACCCGATGCATCATCTATAATGAATGCATTGATCTTCCAATCAGAATGAAGACGTTTTCCTCATTTATGGAATTCTGCCAACCACTCGTAAATGTCTTCAATATTATTCCTCAAATAAATGGCCCATGCTATGGGAACCCCAGCCTCTTGCTTGTCAAAAACAAACAATGTGCATAATTGGTACTACAAGGAATATGACATCAAAGGGTAACATGGGGTTTAATATAATAGAAAGGGAACATTATTAATGATACATAAATCACACATCATTTCAAAATTCATTCCAATTACTTACACCATATTTGTTCGTAGCAAATGTCGAATCCATGGAGATTATGAAATTGTAATAATGTTAAACCATTCTCTCAAAATCCACTATGTTTACAACCCCATAATGAATGGAACGGTGGTTCCATTTGGGCGTTGATAGTAGAAAAAAATGTCTCTTTCCTCCGCATGCCATAAGTTCATGCTCATGGCATCATCAATGTGCTTTTGAGACCTTCTGGAGTGAACTCTTTTCCATGTGTTCATCACGTCCTTTCTTGTCATGTATTCATCCCTCTTGCTCGATATACCCACATTGGATGGATCCTCTATATATTTATCGTACACCGTTTCCATGATGAAACCCATCAACAAAAGACTCTCGATATAAGTTTTGCATTCATTTGATAAGAATGGGGCAACATTGACATGAGGATCGTTAATGGTATTTTCGTTCCTCCCATGACAACACTCATCGTTTACATCACAATGAAATGGATTGTTGTATAATATTATGGCCACTATCGGTCTCCCATAAAAAACCTTCACATTGAAATGACATTGGAAACCCCTTTTAATTATACACCTACTCACTTTTTCACCTATTTTTGGCTTATTTCTATTGTCGTTTGGACCATATGAACACTAGTAGATGCGATTAAAAATGGTAACATCAAATTCTATACAAATGTTTATGAAAAGAACGTATAAAAAGAATTGTTATAAAAGGTTTGAACCTAGTATATGACTTGGTTGTATGCGGTTTAGGATTTTCTATATTTGTTGACTTGTGATTTGTACGAGTGAATGTAGTCTCAAAACTTTGGTTAGAACCTCCCCCTTTAGAAATGCCTATAGTCTTGTGAGTGGTATGGTGGCACAAATGTTGACGTTCGACTCATCCCGATTGGTGTCCATTCGAGGTCATCATACAGCTGAATCTTTTCCTTTCATTATCTCTTGGATAGGAAGATCAATCATGCTTTGCCATTTGGGCCTCTTTCCCATCCTAAAAATTATTACATGCACTTTTACATCATTAATGAAAAAATTATTTCATATCTTGTCCAAAACAATTATTTAATAAATTTTGAGTTGTGATTGATCATCATCAACATTAATACCATCTTAAAACATTGGAAGCATTTGAATTTTTTCTAATTCAAAAGCCACATGCATAAAAACAGCATTATAATAAATATAATGTGACAAAGACTATTACAAAATTAATATTATTTCAAATACACTTATTCAATGTTGAGAGAAACTTCCATAGAAAATATTATAATTAACCTTATAAATATAATTCACATTGTATAATAATATATTTTATGGTGCTTATTTTATTTATTAAATAATATTTTTCAAAAATGATGTATATAAAATAGAAATTATTACATTTAGCTAAAAACAATAAAAACTAACAAAACAAAAACATGTTTATTTAAAACAGAAGTTACAAATAAGAAAATTAAAATATTGAAATATTAATAACATCTTTAAATATATATATATACATTTATGCATGCCAAAACATAATAATTAAACAACAATAAAATAATAATCTTCGCAACACCCATGTACCCTACTTTTTGAAAAAGGTGAACTTACAAACTAAAATTGAAGAATATAGACATTTCAAAAAAATTAAATTGAAAAATGTGATTTCTCCACAATGAAATTTATAAAATATGGATATTCGAAAAAATATTTTTTTCATGTATGAAATTATGAATATTATTCATGATTGAAATTTTTACCTTGTTTAAGGATTTATCATCCATGGGTAAATTATAATAGCGTAGACTATCCACATCTATAGTTTTACTTATATTTTGTTAGTGTATATTATTAAAACAATAGAAATCACTAGCATATTAAATTTCCCACAATGCAGGTATTTCAAATTTTGTGGATAATACAAACTCAATATTATAATGTGTAGAATTTTCACACTTTTATTTGAAATTTAGAAATGGAGCTAAACTTTTGAATCGTAATAAAAATTATTTACTATACATTTTGAACAACTAGTATTCAATGGCATACTAAAGTGTCTATAATATACATATAATTTATAAATTGAGGACTATTTTTAGGAACTCTTGCAATTTTTGAACTTTCTATGCGAACTCCCTTCATCTTCAGTTTACGTGGAGGCTCGTATTTCTGTATGTCTTCATTTTACCAATAGGATCGGGAGAAATTAGGCTCTTGGTATTCATATTCACTACACAAAAGAGTAACTAGTACACAAAAGAAGCATATAATTAATGTTAGTATGATACATGAAAAATCTAATATACATCATCCAATATGATAAAATAATCACAATTTTAGAAAGCTAATATCCATGAAAAATTCAAGTATGAATAAATGCCAACGACTATCCTTCACTCAAAATGCACCCTCCCATAATATCACAACCATCCATTACAAAAGGGATGGTTGTGATATTATGGGAGGGTGCATTTTGAGTGAAGGGTCACTCGGCGGGCAAATTTAAAAACCTCTATGTAACACAGTCTACCACCCAACTATTGATGTGGAATCCTAAGGGGAAAGCCCCTTTAACACATAATGATAGTTGGCTGTATCGATGTGGCATCCTAAGGGGAAAGCCCCTTCAACATGCACTGATTCTGTCTTTGCAGAGGCACTTTCCCCATATGCCGAATTGAGAGTGAGAGTATGAAAACACATAATTTTTATAGCTTCAACTTACATCAAACATTCACAACCTTGCAATTACCAATATTTAACAACTAATAAAAAATTATACATACAAATGATCTACACATTAGCAATATTTACAACTATAATGAATCCAAAAAATCAAACTTTTCCTAATGTATTCCATTTAACACAACTAAGAGCAATGAAATTACAACTAAGAGCTCGAAGATCACATGCATATTTAAATGAAATTTTTATATTTTCTTACGATAGTAATAGATTGACATGCAAATCTAGAACTTATTTATACTTATAGATAATATTAAGAATCATCTCAAACACTTATAACATTAAATGTGTTCAATTTGTTTAACTATAATTGTATTAATGTTTGAGTTATAACTATAATAATGTTTGAGTTTGGATTTCAAGACATTTATTATTAAGGTTCTTGTTAACAAATATGAATTCAAATATTAAGTTCATACTAGTGTGACTTGAGAAAATTCAATTTCATAAATGAAAACGTGTGGAAAATTGTTGTGTTTTTCAACGTGCGTTGAAAAACACACTACGTTTTTCAGCATGTTGAAAAACACACTGTGTTTTTCATCAAGATGAAGAACACACTGTGATTTCCTCATGTTAATCACTAAACATTAATTACCTGGTTGTTACATGGTTGTAGAAGTTTTAACCACTACTTTTTTGTTATCATAAGTAATTTGTACTTACATGAATTTGGAGCCCATGAAAACAAATGTCTGGATATATTTTTAGAAGCCTGAATATGAGGAGGTTATTGCATGGTTGTTGAAATTTATTAGTAAATTATAAAAGTGCAAATGGATTTGAAATCTCTAATGAAATCCATAGATAGAGAACATAAATTCATGTGCAAACCCTAGTGTATGATATAACATATATCTGTGAGCATTGGGATCTAGTTTTAGATACATGCAATTAGAATTATGAGACTTCATAAAATAGAATTTTCCTTGAACTATAGTATGGCATAAGAATCAGATTGGGAGTTTCTATTTCTAAATGTTTCATATATGGATAAAGAAGGGACTCCCTTATAGTGGAGTATGCACTCACCTTGGAGGTATATACAGGATTCATCTAAGAATGTTCATCCTTGTCCCTTTTATTACGATATATTGAGAGGTTCAATTCTACTTCTTAATACCCAAACATGTTATATTACATGTACTTCTACCTTATATATGAATATGATAGAAAGTTATGATTCTCTATATTATTACTTGTACATGGTTTTTATGCACTTGTAGATAAGTTGTTAATGTGTATAGGTACATACTAATGAAGTTTCCAACACATCTTGTTTGTTACTTTTGTATAAGGTTGTGGATGTGCTCTAGTATTGATATTAGTGTGTATTTTGAGTGAATGTGTTCTACGATTAATAAATGTTATATATTACATGAATACACTTCAATTATTTTGAGATGAGACATCTATAGTATATCTCATTCACCTCAAAAAAGGGGGAATTCAATGTAGTTATTGTAAAGAATAAAAATGCAATTAACAAACACATAAAGATTACAAACTTTAGAATACAATAAAATATGTTATAGGGACATACTTATATGTACAAATAAAAATCATTCACAGGTCTTTGATGTAGATGGAATCATCCAACAAAGGGTGAAACCATAGGATTTTGTTGTCCCACATATATTTTATTTTCCTAAGTATTGCAAACATCAGAATGTATGCCAAAATATGGGTTTCTAAAGGTCTCTAATATAGCTTTAGGGATAGATACACAATTTCAACATAGATTAAATTACTACATTGTATTTTACATAATTTGAAACAAAAGTTGGTGAATGAAAAAATACTTCCATTCTTACAAGTGCAATATGAGAATTCCTCTATTGTAAA
Organism: Taxus wallichiana var. yunnanensis; assembly: GCA_018340775.1. Classification (NCBI taxonomy): domain Eukaryota; kingdom Viridiplantae; phylum Streptophyta; class Pinopsida; order Cupressales; family Taxaceae; genus Taxus; species Taxus wallichiana. The sequence continues at coordinate 679,053,894 of CM031239.1, forward strand.
TATTAGAGATATGTTGTTGAGTTTGGCATTTGGTTGTGTTGGCGAGAAAATTTGTTGGGTGAAAAACTTGTGGATTTATTGCCAATGCTCGGGAATCTAAGTCCCCTTACTTAAGCGATGTAGTTTCCATATATGCATGCATGAGAAAATGTCGATTTCGTGGTGGCCTTTCAAAGGGGATCCAATAGGGGCACTCTGCGATGTTGCGACAAAGCTTGCGAGATACCGCAAGAGAGGAATTTTCTAGGAAAGTGGGAAAAGGAGTGAGAATATTAGACAAGAGAAACTAATGTTGCAAGTAGGAAATCGAGACTTGCATTACACTAGTGGGAAATGACATCACATGCATTGAAATTAAGAGGAAATAATACTATAAACAACAACAATACGAGGTAAGATTGAGAACTCAAACTTTCTAAAATTTTATCATAAAAAAGGATAGAAACTTCTTCTTCTTGTATTGGTGCTCAAGTAGAAATTTTATCTTGATAATGAATACTTGAAAACAATATTTGAAATAGAAGCTTTGCATAGAAACAAGATGATGCTTGTGTATTTTATTAATATCAAAATCAAGCATTACGAAAAATGAGAGAGCTGCAATATTTATAGATATTGGACAACTTTTATCTCATCCACAATATATGGAAACAAATCATCTAATCGAGAAAATATGTAGAAATAACATATTGCCCCTAACTGCCCCTATTGCCCCTCATGGAAATCATTTGAGAACAAAATATGCAAGATAGAACATGATCCCACAAACATTGGGATGAGAACACTATCACTTAGTTAAATAACAACTAAGGATAACTAATACATATTGACATAAGTTTAAAGTATTTAAATTAAATACTTTAACTTATTATATTTATTCAAATATCAACTAATGATGAATTAAGCTAATTTTTATTCCTAACATTCCCTCCCTTAATTCAACATGGTCTCAAGTGAACAGGAGAGAAATTCTCTAAAACCCTCAAATTTACCTCGAGCAAGTGAATTTGTGAAGACATCTGCACGTTACATATCTATTGGGAAATGTTGAGTGGATGTTGTTGTTTTGAACATCTTCATGAATGAAATGTACCTACACCTCAATGTGTTTGTTGTGCTCATGAAAAATTAGATTTGAAACAATTTTACTACTCCTTCATTATCAACCTGTAGGATAGCTGGATCTTTCGTGGTATTCCCAATCCTTCAAGTATACGTCGCAGCCATATCACTTCACAAACAGCTCCACCTACTGCACAATATTGGTTTCGTGGAGGACCTTGAAACACAAGTCTGCTTCTTATTCCCCCATGATATCGGTCCAGATCCCAAAAAGAATACAAATCCTCAAGTAGATTTCCTATCATCTATGTTTCTTGCATGATCGAATCGAATATCCTATGAAGAAGAAGTTATTATTCTTCTTGTATTCTAGGCCATAGTCCATAGTTCCTCTGATGTACCTCTAGTATCTGCTTTGCTTCTTTCCAGTGAGAAACCCTTGGTTCTTGCATAAACCATGAAATATAGTTGATTGCATAGCTGATATCCTACCTAATGTAATTCAAGTAGATGAGACTCTCGATAAATTACCGATAGAGAAATGCATTTACTTGTGGTGATGGATTTGTTCAAGACAGGTTGAAGTCTTGTCTCCATAGGTGTCGAAAATGGCTTACAATCCATCATATTGAACTTCTCGAGTGTTTTCTTACCATATTTCAATTGTGACACAAAGATATGATTTTATCTTTGCCAAAATTGAAGTCCAAGACAATAATGCGGAAGCCCGAGATCGGTCATGTCAAATGATCATTTTAGATCTTTCTTTGTTCACTCAATCATCCTCATTGATCCTTGATGATGACTAGATCATTGCCATATACTACAATGATCATTATCTCCCCCCCTTGCTTTTTGAGATAGAGATTAGGATCGTATGGAATCCTATTGAATCCATATTGAATGACATGCTCGTCAATTTTTATGCACCATGCCTTGGGAGATTGATTTAGACCATATAGTGATTTTATGAGTTTACATACCTTTTCTTCTTTACTTGGTATGAAAAAACCTTCTGGTTGAGTCATATAAACTTCTTCTTGTAAATCACCATTAATAAAGGCAATTTTCACATCCATTTGGTGTATTTTCCAACCAAATTGTGTAGCTAGAGCAAATATTAACCGGAAAGTTTTTATCTTAGCCATGGGAGCAAAAATCTCCTCATAATCAATGCCTTCTTTTTTATCATATCCCTTAGTAACTAGTCTAGCCTTATGTTTATCAATTTTTCGTCTACTTTGTACTTTGCTTTGAAGATCCATCTGCATCCAATTGGATTTTTCCTGGTGGAAGATTTGTAAGTTTCCATGTATTATTTTTCATAAGTGACTTATATTCTGCATCCATAGCATCTTTCCAAGGTTTAGACTTTAGGGCTTCTGAAACTAAGGATGACTCAATAGTTTCAAAAACTTTACTCGTTAAGGCCAAATTGACCTCATTTTGAGCCATACTACAAGTCCTCATTCTAGTGGTAGATGTGTCAGGGACACTCTCTAATTTTGCATCTCGAATCATACTTGTATACCATTTAGGCATACTTTTTGTGGTTCTTGTGGGAGGTTGAATTTCATTATCTTCCCCATCATCACTGTTGTCATCAAAGTGATTACCATCCTCTGTTTTCACTGTAGGGATGATTTTTTCATCATGTGAGTATATGGAAGGAGCATCTGCTTCTTTCTTCTCAAAGAACTCAACATCGACTAGTGTATACCCTCCTTGTTTTTGGATTCATAAGTCTGTAGCCAAGTGCTTCATCACTATATCCTACGAAGATACGTTTTTCTAATTTCTTATCAAGATTAATTCTTTGTTTATTAGGAATTTGCATACTTTCTTTACATCCAAAAACTCTAAGGTGTGAAATAGATGGTTTATGCCCTGACCATGCTTCTGTGGTGTTACTCCATCAAGAGCTGCACTGGGAACTTTGTTTAGTAAATAGACTGTTGTTTTAGTTGCTTTGGCCCAAAATGTTTTTGATAAACCTACATCATCAATCATACATTGCACCATATCCATGATAGTACAATTTTTCCTTTCAACAACACCATTTTGTTGCGGTGTGTGAGGAGGAGCCATTTGATGACAAATGACATGTGTTTTCAAAAAATCATTGAACTCATTGTTGGTGTATTCTCCCCTTGATCTGAGTAGAGTGTTTTTATTTTCCTACTAGAATCTATTTCAACAAGGGCTTTGAACTTCTTGAAATTTTCAAAATCTTGGTCTTTTGTAGAAAGATAGTATATCCACATTTTTCTTGAAAAATCATCAACAAAGAGCATGAAATATTAAAACCCTGAGTGGCTAGGTCTCATTGGTCACACAAATCGGTATGCACTAAGTCAAGTTTTTCCTTAGCTTGAAATGTACTATGTTTGAATGGTGCTCTATTTTGTTTTCCTGCCAAACAATGCTGAAATTTATCTATACCATTTTTAGAGGTGGTAAACCCCTAACCATGTCATATCGACGAAGTGTGTCAATATAGCCAAAACTCACATGTCCAAGTCTTTGATGCCATAGTTGAGCTGATGATGTATCCTTGGCTACAAGTGCTTGATCATTTTGTTAAACAAAATCCAACTAAAACATTCTTCCCACATTCAAAGATTTTGCAACAATTTTGGAGCTTCGTGACTTATCTCGAATTAGGCACATCTTTTCTTGCCTTTATAATCAAAGTCAATTTTGATATTGTGATCTAATAATTGACTCATGGATAATTTTTTTTTTTAAAAGAGGGACATAAAGAACATCTGTAATTTTACAATTATGATGCCCAAGTGGTAGTGAAATGAAACCAATTCCTTCAACACTATATGATGTATCATCACCCAAAGAGACATGATTTTTGGCGGGTGTTTTACTCATTGTGAAGAACAAATATTTCTTTCCTGTCATGTGTTGAGTTACACCGAGTCGACATACCAAATTTGATTTGTAGAATTAGATATTTCATTTGGTATGCAAAATATAAGAAGTCATCATCATTAAATTGATCTTCCTATTTGACTACATTTCCTTATTGAGCTATTTCTTCTTCCACTTTTGATTATTTTGTCCTGTTTACTCTGTTGTTAGCTAGATTTTTTTGTTGGTAATTCACATTTTTACCACTTGATGAACCTTGTTGGAATGTGTTGTACCAACAATTCTTTAACTCATGTCCTTTTCAACCAAAAATAAGACATTTTTCTTGGTCATTTTGGCCTTGTTGAGTATTACCTTTCTTCTTCCGAGTCTGTTTTATTAGAATTAGCCTATTTTTACCTTTTTGATTAGAAGTAAGTTCCTGCTATTTAATTTCAGTAGTTGAGTTAATAACTTCCTCTTGTTATAGCATATTCACTAACTCTTGAAAATTTGTTGTTTGACCAGTTATGCTAAACATGGTCACAAAATTACTATAAGGAGGAAGAGCTCTCAATACTATAGGCATGAGTGATTTGTTAGTTACTTCTTCTTCCAAAGTTTGAAGTGATGCACACAAAGTTTCCACTTTTCTAAAAGTCATTTCAACTTTCTTAGTTGGTTGCATTTTCAAGTTTAATAGTTGACTTTAGAGATGAAGTATTGTGCTCTTATTTTTTGACTCATATACCATTTTTAACTTGTTCCAAGATTCTTTTGCTGTTGTGGACTCACGAATATGAGGTTGTACCTCATCTAAAACACTAAACAAGATTATTAACTTTTCTTTTTGATTTGCACGATCAAATGTAGCTTGTTGTGTAACATCTATTATAGATCTTGTTAATGTACCAGAAACAACGTTCCATAGATTTTCAGAATCAAGTTGTGCGTGAATTTTTGTTTTCCATGTTGAATAATTATCAGAACACAAAAGTTTAGAATTTAGCAAAAATAACTTTGGTGCCATAATTATGGCCATTGTGAAAACTGAATAATGAAAGAAGAAGAATTGAACAATTTCCCCCTTAAAGCATACACTCCCCTAAAAAATTATTATTTTATTTATTTTGGGCTCCTTTTTGGCTGTGTATAATGATTTTTTTGGCACTATTGGCCCTATTACAAATTTGGCTCTATGGCTGATTTGCAAAAAAAATGGCTCTCTTGGCCGATTTGAAAAAAATATTTTTGTACTCTTTGGCCTCTTTTGAAATACACACAATCTCTAATTTGTTCAATTTTTACAAAAAAAGCTTATTAAAATTTGGACCAAGACATAGAGCTCAAAAAAACACACACTTTCAAAACAAATGGCTCCTCAATCCAAGGTACCGGTTGAAAGTTATGGCTCTTTTAAGTTATGAAAATATCTTTCCGAGCCCCTTTCCAAAAATGTTTTTTTTTTCACAACGTCTAAAATTAGATTTTTTTTAAAAGCATATTTTTAAAACTAAGCACATCTAAGGAATTACATGTATGCGTAGTACGTTTTAGGGCTCAAATGCAATTCAACCACTTTGCATATGCGTTATAATAACCCTTGGTCGTAGTTTTCTTTTATTATTTCTCTTTGTACGCAGGTATTTTTTGCTTGGAGGCAGCTTGTTCTTCCTTCTTCCAACACAACTTTTTTTTGTTGCAGATTGTAAATCTTCTCCACATTCAATTTGTAGTCTTTGTTTCAGATGCAGGAACATTGGAGATCATTCAAATATATGATCTTCTACTCCTCTGGCACATGCAAGTTCACAGAGAACCTTCCACGCTTGATTTGATATCCTTTTTTAAAATGCTCAAATACGAGAGAAGAGGAAGAAGAATAAAGAGTACAAAGAAGAGGAAGAATAAGTAATGTGGGGAGCTTAAAAACTTGGGTCCCCAAAAATAAAAAATATTTTATATATATTTTTAAATGCTTCCAATTTAAAAATAAATTACACATACAACTAATTTTTTAAAAAAACAGAGAATGAAACAATGTCACCTTTTGCAAGAGAGTTACATGTAGGTATGCAAGGGCCTGTGATCACACTCCAAGTGTTCTTAAACTACAAATCAAGCTGTGATTTAGGGTGTGGAGCCAGTGTAGGGGCACATGTGAAATGGTGGGGAAACTATGACTCCTCCTAGCTCTGTAATTTCTCCAGATCTCCCTAAACTTCCCTAAAACTTCCTACACTCCTCTCTAGATCAGAATATTGCTTTGATACCAAATCTTGATAATGAATACTTGAAAACAATATTTGACACAGAATATTTATTTGCACGAAACAAGACGGTGCTTGTGTATTTTTTAATATCAAAATGAAGCATTACGAGACAAATGAGAGAGCTACAATATTTATAGATATTAGACAACTTCTATCTCATCCACAATATATGGAAACAAATAATCTAATCTAAGGAAATATGTAGAAATAACATGTTGCCCCTAATCGCCTTTATTGCCCATCATGGAAATCATTCAGAACAAAATATGCAAGATAGAATATGATCCCACAAACATTGGGATGAGAACACTATCACTTAGTTAACTAATAACTAAGGATAACTAATACCTATTGACATAAGTTTAAAGTATTCAAATTTAATACTTTAACTTATTACATTTATTTAAATATCAACTAATGATGAATTAAACTAAGATTTATTCCTAACATTGTACATAGCGTAGGAAATAGATGAAATTTGAGAATGAAGGGAACAGAAGAATTTGGATACCTCTTTTGTTCTCTCAAGGTATAATGCACTCTTGAGCTTACAAAATTAATGACCAACCCTTTGATATGGGAATGGATTTATAATTTATAGAGTAGACTTGGCTCCTCATATTCTTCATGATCCACCATATGCCTTATTTCTAACTTTATACTATTCATATTCCTACAAAATTTTAAGTCCCTTTTACAAAACCAAGGTGACTTAATTTACATTATGTTTCTAAAGTCACTTTCAGGTGACTTAAAGGCATATCAAAAAGTGCAAACCCTAACGAAGAATTAGAACATTTGAAGGGAGAGAAATTTGGGGGAGAGGGAAGAGAGAGAAAATGAGAAGATGTTGCCCCTGATGAAGTCTGATGATCCTCGTTGATGGAAATATCTAATGCGACGAAGTTTTGAATGTCCCATTGTGCCAAAATTTATCTTTGAGTGTGACTTACTATTTTTAGTAAATGCCCAGATGGGAGACTTACTATTTTTAGTAAGAGGTGATTCTTGCTTCTTCTTGATCATCTTGATGTGATGAAAATCTTCATTCAATCCTACGCACACTGCCTTTTCTTTGACCACTTCTTGGGGTGACTTACTATTTTTAGTAAGCACCCATATAAGGGACTTACTATTTTTAGTAAGTGTTCATTTTCACTATTTTCTACTCCGGATAATCATTCTGGATTCTTGGAGATCTTCAGTGCACACTGCCTTTTCCATAGCCGCTTTTGATGAAGACTTACCAAAAATAACAAACATGTGTAGGAAAGCTTACTATTTTTGGAAAGTGGATTTTTGGTGCTCGGTTTGTGACAAAGTATATTTTTCTGGATTCGGCTCATCGTCACGGTCATGTCCTCTGAATTTCACTTGATTTCACCCACTAGAATGATTGGAAATAAATTTTAAAATTTTAACTGGCAGTGGCTTCGGGCGAGCTGCCATGGCGGCCATTAATGGAGCTCAAAATTTTTAGGTCTAGTTTTTGTCTCTGTTTGCAATGAAAACAACTCCATTGCAATAGGTTTTTCATTTGGAGCTCATGTGCAAGTTTTTATCTCATTTCCATTGCCAAAATGATGGGAAATCCGATGAATGTGAGTGGTGCACGAAGTGAGGATTTTTTTGGAACAAATGATTCTGGGCACCATTTGGTCTTCCATTTTTTGCATCTTGATCACCTTGAAAAATGTGGTATTCTTTAAAATTTGGCATCTTAATCCGAATTGTATTTTTTAATATATGAGGATTTTTTGATTAGGTGACTTCGTAGTCATCTGGCAAAAAATATTCGTTTTCTCTTCATTCATCGTCATCTCCTCATCGTTTCGATCCACTTTTCTACGATATTGCTGTGTTTTCATAGAGTGGAGTATTTTTGGGGCCATGGTAGAGCTAGATTAGAGTAGAAATGGTGGACTAGGTTTTTGAACAAGTAAGAACAAGGCCATGACATCGTGAAGAGTTGTGAAGGAGAAATGAGGGGGAAAATCAGCTAAGTGCGAATTTAAATATTTAAAAATGCATGGCAAGGGGCTGGGAACATTTTTGTGTCCTTAAATTCCCTCATCTCAAAGAGATGTGAGGAACATCAATTTCCATGGCGATCCTGGAGGTGACACGTGTCATTGATCTGACAACAGGGAATGAGTGCTCCAAAATCAACTTTAAAGCACTGAGGGGCTAGAAGTGGGTCACATGGGTGACCAAAACTCTCTCCTAGAGAGATGGACACATTTTTAAAGGTTTGATGTCCCTAAAATGTGAGGGATGTGAGGGATATCAAATTCCATGGCGGTTTTGGAGCTGACACATGGTGTTGATCCGACGACAGGGAATTTGAGCTCCAAATTGCACCTGGTGGTGAACTAGCAAAGTGTTGATGGCCGTATGGGGTTCTAGAGGTAATATAGGATCTGGGTGCATTTTTCAAGGTCTGATGTAGCTAACCCTCTAGGACTTTAGGGATATAAATTCGGCCGGGCTCCTAGAGCGACACGTAAATTTAGCTAAGTCCTGCACTTGCCCAAGAGGACAACTTACGACGATGATAACTTGAGCTCCCGATGGAAATTTTTGGAAAACGTTTATATTATTACGATTGAAAATGGAATTTTGAATCTAATGGTAGGGGTATCATTTCTTTATTCATCCATTTGATCCCTAAAAATTAGAGTTTCTATTTGGTACTCCATGTGTTCTGCGAAAAGCTCCATGCAGACTTAATGCGAAAAGTGTTGTGAAAAATATGATTTCACCATGTTTTAGGTATTTGAATTCTCGTTCCATTGATGTTAATTTTTCTCCTAAATCCATCTAGAGCTCTTGGAATCACCTTTTGAAGCTCAAGGACTATTTTGGCATGTGCACTGCCTAGGCCTGTGAATCCCCAACTTTGATGAAACTGCCACAACTACTCTAAATCTTCCCTGAACCTTCCAAAATAACCTTCATGATGTTTATATGCCTTTTAATTTCTTCCACGTCCATTTTGTATTTTATTCTATGCTCCATGGAGTTTCTCTAGTCCTCGAAAGGCCAGTGATAGCCCTTCCCACAACTGCCTGTAGCTTGCAACTTTTGATGAACTCCTAAAATCACCTAGGGGTTGATTTGACTTTCCTAAATCACCTAGGGGAATGAATTAACACTATTGGGAGGTTACTAGACTGACTAGGAAGACCTAGGGTGTCTTGGAATGATAAGACTTAAAAAAATTGGTACAGGGGTATCGTTGTCGTGCTTGGAAATTATCAATTTCCTGTTACACATTTGCATGACAATAACCGGCTCTAGCTTGGAGGCATGACATGGAATGAGTGCAATGAAGAAATGGTATGAATAATCCAAAAATCTCAACTTTAGACCATATAGTGCCATATCAATTGGGCCATCGGATTCACGTATAACTTACAAGAGAAAGAGAGAAAGTGAAGAAGGAAACACACACAACACATGACAGAAAAGGAAACACACAACAGACAGGGAAACACACCTAACAATCACCTATGGTACAGGGTGGACAACCCACTTTCACTAAAGCATTTTCCATGTTTCAAAAAATTTACCCATGAGTGCACAACACTTAGTGATGTTGTTGTGCGAAGCCATTGACTGGTTTGAGAAAGTAACTTCCTTTCGTTAATTGTTTATGGAAGCCAAGTGCTTCCATGATTGTGATTTTACTTTGTAGTAGTGATTCTATGTGATCTTTTTGATGATCAGGTCTTTTCTTGGAAATTCCACTGCCTTCATTATCTTTGAAATTGGTTTCATTGTGCCATTTTCCTTCCATATTTATCCATATAGATGATTCTCCATTGAGCATCTCATCACTGCCCCAAAGCTGATTTTCATTCCAATTCCTTGGATATTCTAAGTTACTTTCTTTTTTGGGTCTATGCTCATTGACATCTTCTCCATGAGAAAAATTTGATTCATCCTTTATCTCTACTCCACTGTGAGGTATTTGAGTATTGATAGGAGGGTCGAAGGAAAACTCATACTTGTCTTGTATGTCCATGACACGAGTGAAGAGATCAAGAATCAGCTTGGGGTCTTCCGCAACTTCTACTGCATCTAATATTTATTGCAAGGATTTATACTTTGTCATTTCTGTAGCTCCTCTTTGTATGCCTTTGAAGAATCTTATTACCTTCGTTGAGCTCAACCAAGCCGGTTTATCCCCCATCCTCTCATTTATTACCCTCACCATCATCGAATCACATAGCACAACTTTTTCTCACTAGGTGAGGGTGAATTTTATTGCACCATCCATCCCAAAATTTTGGTGCACTTGGGACAAAAAAATACGCCCAAGCATATTCTGACCCATGGTTCCTCACATGACCTAAAAGGTGCTTCGTAGGCCTATTTTTTAGCCCCCTATCCTCTTTATCTTAGCCAATGACCATCAACCATTCGTCAAGCCCGGATGAGGGAAAATTTTCTTACACTAACCATCCCAAAAGTTTTGGGTGGTTGGGACAAAACTTTCCACCCATGGCTCACTCTAGCCCTTGGTTTTCACATGAATTGAAAAGGTGCTCCACGGGCTTATTTTTACCCCTATCCTCTTTGCCTTAGCCGGTGACCATCTCGTAACTTATCAAGCCCAGGTGAGGGCACATTTTTTTGCACCAACTATCCCAAATGTTTGGGATGATTGGGATGTAAATTTCCACCCAAGCCTAGCCCTTTCCTAGTCTCCCATATGACTTAGTTTCATCCCCTAGGTGTTTTAAGTACATTTTCCTCTCACCCTCTTAGTCCAATATGGATGCACCACTTGTCACATGAAGGTTAAGGAAATTTTTGTGCATTATATGTCCCAAAAACTAGGACATAAAATTCCACCCAACTCCATGAAGCTTTGAAAAGCTAAAATTTGCATTTTTATAATTGTCGTGTTGTTTCTACTGGTATGTGCGAGATAACTCAATCCCAGAGGAATGTTATAAAAATCCATTAATATTCTTCATTTATCCATTTTTGCTTCATATTTACATGGTAAATTTATAAAAATCAGCATGAAACCTACAAATTCTATAGACACCATGACCGGTCATCTCAAGATTGACTTCCATGGCAAAAAAATGAGAAATGCTCATATCTCAAAATCTGGTGCATAAATTGAGGTGAGATTTTTATAGACTTCCTCATTTTCAAATTCCATGAAGAAGAAATTCACATAATTCAAAATGAGTCCCTATATAATTAATAGAAACAAAATCCCCATTTTATTCCCTAGCTTCTTCTCCTTCGATTTCTCATCAATCCAAGAAAGTGAGATCGGGTAAAAACTATAAGAACATACTCCATGAGAAAAACCTATCCCAATGAAGTTTATTTTTTTGAAATATGAAGTGGGAAAATACCCTATTAAAATATTGGTGACTCTTTTAATGGCTTCCATGGTAGCTCTATTTTAGAAGCTCTTACTAATAAAAAAATTCTTTTTATTTCCGAGCTTTCCGAGTGAGTGCAACACGGTGAAATTCGAGATCACGAGATTGCGATGGAGATACGAATCCAAAAATATAATTCCCATCATAAAACAAGGCCATTTTTATATTTACTAAAAATAGAATATTACATGATTTTCTTCATGCTAAAAATAGTAATTATGATGAATTGCAAGATTGGATCACTCAGGACAATCAAAAAAGGTGTAAAATGGTAAACATGTCAAAAATGACAATCTAAAAATATAAATGTGCTAAAAATAGAAATGCATCAACAATGGAAGAAGATGAAGTATATAAGAAAGTCTAGAAGGTGAAATTGGATCAAAATAGGTGATATGTCCCAAAATAATAGGTCACGGTCTCATATTCTAAAAAAGAAAGTCTTCATTTTGGATGCCAAAAATTGTAGATGGCTTCATTTTCACTCATCTTTCCACTTTTTGGACTCTCCACAAGATAATGGGATGATCTCATCACTCAAATAGAGGAATTATAACTTAACAAGGGTCTTTAGAGCATCATGCCGAGTTCAATAATGTTCGGAAGAAAGGTGAGCATTGCAAGGTGCAGTAGATGGATCCATAACCATCACTCGGTGAGATGGGTGATTTAAAATAAGCTATAGTTGAGATGAGTTTAATGAGATAAGGAATCTCATAAATCAAGTGTGAAGGAGGATCATAGTGAGTATTTCTTGTGTTCATCTTGTGCTCACATTTAGAGGTCTTAAAAAATGTTTCTAAATGCTCATTTTGTGGTCCAAGGTGTTCATACATCATCATTGTCACCAAGTTCTTCATCAAAGGTAGAGGCATCCCATTCATGCTATGGAACATTCTCCTCTTTCTCTCTTCATTATTCCTCCTCTTCTCTCCCCCTCTTCTAATTATTCTTTGTGAGAAATCATGAAATTCATCCTATTAATTAAGGTGCCTATAGTTTAAAATGAAATAAGTTTCCCTTATTTGATAAAAGGGAACTTAAGTTCTTTCCTAGGAATGTCAAGAGTCACAGGTTGTGAGGAAAAATGAAAGGTCGAGTGGGGGGTACTATCTGCACCCAAAATTACATGTGCTACATTGTCGGAAAATGGTTACAAAAGTCCCCAATGATGATTCATGCCCTTTTAGAAGGTTTTCAAGCTCCTAAGCTCATTTATAGTATATATTTGTAGCTTAGATGATTATACTTAGCTTTTCCATGCTTTCTTCATGCTTCCCATTCATTTCTGTGCATGTTTTGGCCTTTAGTGTCGGGATCGCCACCCTACTTGCTTAGGTGTTTCAAACCGATGCCGGGTAGGGCGGTAGTCCGTGACCTCTACCTTACATAGGGTGGTGGTCCTACACACTTTTTCTAGAACTATTCATGTATGATTTTAACACACGTCATTTTACTTAACTTGACTTCTAGGGTGCATATGTGAACCAAAGCGCCTAAAAATAGTCTTGATTAAGGTATTCCTTCCATCTTCTATTTTTAAATAGATTTAATTAGTTTAAAATGCCTCTTCACCCAATTATTTGTCACTCTAGGCTACCTTGTGCATGAAGGCACATCCCAACCAATTCCTCTATATACAATGCTTGTATTCAAGAAAAAGGCCTAATAATTTTGTGTATCTTGCATAGTATTTCTGCCACAATCTAGCTAAAAATTGGATAGCCAAGCTCTGTTCACTTGTGCTACCTCTAATCCACTTGCATTACAACCGGACTACCTTGAGCTTCCATTGCTCAAGAACCTTCTCCCATTGCTACATTTACATTCCTAATTCCTTAGAATCATATGGACACATAGAGAAAGAAAGGATAAACGGCGGGGAAAAGTCATCACATAGTTGGATTTAAATCTATTATGTGAATTCTAGGTTGGATTTGTTGTTTTATTTCCTTCATTTCTATAATTTATCATTGTTACATCATATCAAATAGAGTAGAAATCAATTTCATTTTATTTTCAAGTAATTAGTTAATTTTGAAGAGGTTTTAAATCATTAATAACAGCTCTTGGTGACGGATCCTCTTCTTCGCATCCCCGTGGATATGAAGGAGAGAATATCTCGTAGGAGGTTATCTACATATCATAGATTATTTGTAAAATTTCTTGTTTTAAGTTAGTTTAGTTTCAATACACTCAAGCACATGTGAATAACCACACTAGGTTATCTCACTTTTTTAGTTTTAGTGTATAAATAATTTAATTATTTAGAAAAGAAGAAAATTGTTGTTTAATATTTTAGTTTTTGTGATTTTTTAGATTAGTTTCCTTTTAGTAGTAACATAGATTGTTAGTTTCAACTTAGTTAATTTGGACACTTCAAACTAGTTCAACATTGAGATTTAGTTAGACAAACCATAGGGAATTTACACTACCCGTTCATAGCCTCTAAATCTCCCCTTTTCCAACTTAGCTACCGGGGAGATCACACTACCAGATATTAGTCACCGATCCTGCGTAGTTATCCATCCACATATTTAACATCGGATGCTCTAGCACAACCTCGGGGTCGAGTGCGGTTGAAGGTTGCATGCCAATTTTCATCTGTACAAATTGGTGAACCCGACATGAAGGATTAATTTCTTCTTGTTTCCTTTTCATTCATTTCTATTATCTCATCTTTACATTTCTTTCCCTATTTTGGTAGGTATTTTATACTTTCTAAAATATGTCTATAAGAGAGTTTGATGGGCCATTTCAATTTGATAGATATTACACTAATGTGCAACCAAAAGCAGTCCACTTCTCTTTCAAGGAGGGGTGAAAATTACACAAGAAACTTCCGAACCTCCCTAGTTACACTTAAAACCCTATTAGCTATGTAAGGATGAAGGAGGTTGATAAACTATTAAGCATGCAATATAATCAACCCAATTCAAACCACGGTGTTATAAAAATGGAATAGGTTCTTACCACAGAGTCTTGTCAAGACTTCACATCACCATGCAATTAACAGAAGATGATATATTTGCATGAATAGATAATCCTCTTAGCTAGATAAATGAGTCTTTGGATAGAATTAAGGATACAACCTCTGAGATTTTGAATGCCTATCATAAGATTCTTACTTCTGAGGAAGACAAGAATTATAAAAATGAAAAATTCGGAGGGTCTCATGAGCCTGCTCAATCAAACCCCACCCCATAGGCACCCCAATAAGGGACTCAATCCTCTCCCAACAATCTTATTTCTAATTTAGTAGGGAGAATTAGAGAACTATAAATTTCCCATACTTCACAGCTAACACATGTAGTAGGGTAGAACATAGGATATCTAGTTGTGAAAAGGATACATCCCTTCTAATGAGCAACCAACACATTATCCTTTATGAAAAGGTTATACGAGTTCATTAAAATCCATGTGATCTTATCACAGGGTTAGACACACTAGGGATGGGTCATCATCCTTCTCAAGCTTATCCTACGCAAGGTGGACAAAAGTGCATTCTTGAATTCTTGCACAACAGGCAATGCAACATTCCTTGGTTATATGCCCACTAGTCCATATCATGGTACTATCCTACCTTATGTGCACATGTATTCAAAAACTCCCCAGATGGACCCATATGCCATTCCCACTCCCTACATTCCATATCAAGGGACCCCATATGTTCCCTTCAACGCTTATAATGCATCTTATCCAACTCCTCCTCCTCATCAAGGATCTTCAATGGTGAAATCTTACACAATGGGTACATACACCGAGTACTTAAAGAAGTATCTTGACTTCACCATATGTGGTGTCATTCTTCCATGCCCATTTCGGATCTTCCAAAATTTAAGGGAGAAGGAGACCCGAACGCTCATATGAAGGCTTATGTTAATGCTATCGGGAATTGCTTCCTTGGGACATTGTAGTGGCTAAGATATTTTCAAATAATCTTAAAGAAATCAAATTAATTGGTACTACCATATTTGAAAGCTTCTATACATTCCTTTAAATAGCTTGTTTTCGATTTCATCAAAGCATTTGACATGAACAAGTTGTTGCATACAAGGATTAGAGAGTTCTTACATATTAGATAGGAGAAAATGAATCGCCACTCTTTTCATCCAAAGATGGTGCCAAGTTATCTATTCCTTTGCAAGTATGCCCAACATGGACCAGATGGAACTTTGCGATCTTTTCCTTCACTCGCTCAATCGAGAGACTAAGGAAGAGGTCCAAAATTTTCCTTACCATAGTTATGAGAAAGCATTGGAGGGTACGATTCAGATTGACTAAGCCGCTATTGATAGTGGTCATGAAACCTATGGTTCCAATGGGAAATTGGTATCCCGAAGTAAAAATAATGAAAATTATAAAAATAATGATGTCAAAAACCAAGGATTTAAGGGTGTGAATCACAATCATGGTGCTAAAATGAATAGTGCTACTAATCAAGCCAAGAACACTAGTTTCAAAAACAATGATAATACTAACAATAAAAAAACACAGGATATAAATGAGCCCCTAACAATGTCTCCTCGGTGAACACAGTTGATGTAAACCATCCCTCTCAAAAGAAAAATCAAACCCAAGGCCAAAACCAGTATCAAAACTTTGGCCAAGGGGCAATGAATCATGGTTATAATAATCAATTTCAAAATTATAACCGAGGTTATAATCAACAACAACAAGACATTTATCAAAGGCTAAGAGATTACGACCCTAACCTATATTGTGGTTTCCATAAGGTTCAAGGTCATGATGATAGGACTTGCCATGATTATAACAAGTTTATGCAAAGACTTCCCAAAAACCAAAGGAAACTCTTTGTAGATATGTTCCTAGAAAATCTGAAACAAACCCGTAACCTAGTCATACGGACTGTCACACCTCAAAATACAAACCCTAAACATCTCTCGGGGTTCCTAAGTGAATCCTCAAAACTCAAAAAAAAGGCATTCCTAAAGGAAATAATGACCATGAAGCTTTAACTTCCAATAAATCTTGGGTTGCTCCTAACCTTGGTTCAAATGATAATACAAAAAAATTTAGGATTAGTTGAGCTAGAGGTTGAGCACGAAATTAATACAAAAATAAGACAAAGGAGTATGTTTCACAACCCCTACCCATTCTTTCCTTCCTATAGGATGACGTTCCTACAATCGTAAAGCCGTAGGATCCTATGATTTAATAACGGATTTGAACAAGATAATTTATCACATTTCCTTTCTAGATTTCTTTGAAGAATTCACTTGTGCATAATTCTCGTGTTACTCAATACACTAGGTCTTGGTCATCTAATCTATGTTACACCACCTCCTAGTGCTCAAATAAATCATATTAACCTTGACATATATCCTCCTAGATAGAATGGTAGGGATACTAGGTTTATTTTCGATATAGACAAGATGCCATCGACGCTGAAATTGCTCGAAGAGGTGATCTGCCTTATTTTGACAAGTATGGGTTTATAAAAATTGCATTAAGAGAGCCATGATTGATGAAAGGGCTGATGTAAATGTGGTTCCATTTTATTTCTTGTAGAAGTTGGCATATGGAGAGACAAATTTTTCCTCTACAAAAACACGTTACGTGGGTGTGTGTGATCTTAAAGTGACCTCGATTGAAACCATAGTTCTTCTAGTCGTGCTTAGTCCAAAACCATCTTGACAAAGTTTTACAAAGTATCGACATGGAAGCAATTTATAACATGATACTTATGATACCCTAGATTCATTGAATGAAGGCTATCCCTTCTACCATGTTCTAGGAGATTAGATTCCTCCATTTGGGGAAGGTCTTCATCACTTAAGGGGATCCTAAGCCCTTCGATATACACTTAGAAAACCTCAAGAATAAGAAAGGATTCCATACGAAGTATGAACTTCCTATGAATAAATTGAACAAACCACCTCCATCAAAAGAGTTAGTCCCAATCACCAAGGGCGTGTTAAAGATTAAATTCGTTGACCCAAAAACATTTGAAGTGGAAAAAAAAGATAAGGGTAAATTAATATCTATGGAAAAAGTGTGCACCTAAACCACATTGGGAATTATGAAACTCTTAGAGAGTGATGATCTATTATTCCTTTCGTTTGAACCACAGGGATGGGTAGTCTTTCCGGTTTAACATCTCTTCCCTTCGATGACCTAGGTATAGGTGTAATCATGATATAATTAGCAAATGAAGAAGGGAAATTTGAGATTGAAATGATGCCCATAAAAACCATATTTTAGGGTTGTTCTATTCAAAACCTTGGTTTCAACCCATGTGCGTCATCCCTTATCATTTAACAAGTGTCACAAGTAAACAAAAAACGCTCGCATAGGAATCAAGTTTGAGTAGCATAGTCATTCTCACCCACACAAAATGTCTCAAGAACATGACAAAGAGGTTCATGAATTCCTCTTTCAGAAAAATGATTTTAATTATTGGACATATACACTTCTAGGAAAGGGCTATAATTTTAAACCCAAAATTTTAGGCCCTTATCAAGAGAAGGAAAATTTTAAGGATCATGGTTCTCTGTTGTGCACTTTTAAGGGTGAAGAATTCACTATTTCAACTTTTTCACCTTAGACATCATGACATGTAGTTTCACCTACATTTCCATATGTATATTACTACTTCCACATTGAATTTTCATCTTCTAGTTCATTTTGTAAATTTGTGGTCAAGGGAATTATTATTATATAAATTCTGAAATCTTTTGAAAACATTGGCAAAACATTCAAATTATACCTCTTCAAATCCTCATGGTATCATCAATTATTTCTAAATCATCTCATCAATTCAAGCAAGATAAGATAAAGCTTTGATAGTAACCACTTTGCATACTTGGTTTTGCTCATAGTTTCTTCTAGATTTGGTGTATTTTCATATAGTCTATTCTAGAAGCTTCATGGTGTTGTATCTATCCCATATACATCTATTTGGAAATAAGAAAATTCTAGACATTTTTCCTAGATAAATAAGTTAAATGCAAATCCATAGATTTTTTTTATTTTACACATTTCCTTACCCTACCAACCTTTGGTGTTGAGCTAACATCTCTTACTAGTGATGTAGGGTTAGGAAAGGAAAGAAGTGCCCTTACTCACCTATGCCTTGTCCATGGTGATAAGCCCATACTTTTATTGGTAGCATAGGGCAAGGTGTAGGGGGTCTCTTTGAAAATTTTTAAAGTTAGAAATAGTTCATTCAAATGTTGTGAAATCATAAATTAGAAAAAGTGAGTTAGATGTCCAAAATTCCAAAAAGAGTTTAAAACCTCAAATCCAGATTTTTTCAACCAAGTAGCCATTAATGAGATCTAAGTCTAGATAAACTAGAAAGCAATTCACATTTTAAAATATGAAGAAAAATTGATTAGAATGAGGTTGTAGTGTCCAAATTTTGTTTTTCCAAATCCTCGTCTTTTGTCATCGTTACCATTCAAAAAATTTCTATAACTTACACCCCTTATAGATCTTGGTGTTGAGCCATGGAATCTTACCGGTTGTTTGGAGTTAGGAGTGGGTGTTTCACCTGATTCTAGAGCATTTCTTTGAATGTTGATGAAACAGATAAGGGTAAAGGGCTAGGAGGAATACCTTTTGAGATCTTTGGTTGAAGGTTGTTGCATGCGTATGACTTATTGATCCACGAGATGATTGTGAGAGATTCCTTTTCTTTGGGAGGAACTACCTAAAATAGAAAACAAGACCACCAAATGAAAGTTAAAACGGTATATGCAAGTGGACTACCTAACATATGCTAGATCGGGAAGTGTGATACTTCTGACAAAGCTGTTAATCCACTATTTAAAACAACTTAACGTTAACAAGAAAGGAAATCATCTTGTAGTTAAAATGATTTAAGTATCTCATTCATCTACAATAAGTAAATTCATTCACAACAAGCTAAGCTATGATTGAGTCTGAAGGTCAAGGTCTCTGTTTGGAGTGCTGATCTTAGTCGGGGTAAGGTTACAGGCTATTTTGGATATTTGGTGGAGGTTTGGCATGTTTTGTTCTTGGTTTCTAGTCAAAAACATAGAGACTGATGTCAGTTTAGGTTAACCGGTAGGTGGCGTTGTGGGCGTCGGTATGGTCGTGGTATAGGAAACTCAATAAAAACTTGAGGTGATGGCAGATCTAAGGCTAAATGGAAATGGAAGGGTAATGGAAAGGTTCGTGTGGGTCTTAGGTATACTCAGGGATCCCTAGGAACTGGGTATGGGTAGTTCAATGGTGTGGGTAAAAGGATGGTCAAGTTTGCATGGAGGTAAATGGTGGGGGAATTGGAATGGGAGTAGAAACTAATAACATAATTAAATGAATCTACCTAAATGGCAATGGACAAGTTCTGGTTAACAAAACACTTACTATTGCGTGAGCTTGATGTCTGACAGGAAATGGTGGGTGATCAAATGGAAGGAACTTGATGTGGTGCTAGCGCTACCCTGGATACTCCCGTGAAGGAAAATGACTTTGTGATGGCTTCGGTGCTTGGTGTGGATGCTCTGATGTGTGTACGAATGTTGGTTTTGCTTGCATGTAGTTCTGGTTTTGTCTCTTGCTCTCAGAAGATGTGCTAAACTCTCAGAAATGTGCCAACCTCAAAATAAGGTTGTTTTGGGGATTAAATGGTAACCGACGATGGTTTCGGGTTGACCGGTAGTAGTTTAGGATAATTGGCATTGGTTAGGGTAGGATTTCTTAGGTTTACTAAAATGGGAAGATCCCCTTGATTTTCTTAGATCTCGTTTATTTCCTTTCATGGATTAGAATGGAATATTCCTTTCTAATGGGCGTAATGTGGTTAGAGGGAATGTAGGATTTGATTCTTAGGGTTTAGGTAGGTCTTAGTTAGTTATGGAAACATACTAAGAATAGGTATTAAAGTGAGGTGGTAGATGAGGTGGATGTGTGGGCATTATCTTAATTAGGATATTTAAATAATAGATATTACGAGATCATGAATTACTTTAATTAAATTAATTAAATTAATACTAGAGTGGGTGAAAAGGACCATGGTTAGGTGAGTGTGTTCGAGTTGGTTATTTGTTGAGGGACGAAGGGGAGTGTGACCCAATTTTAGTGTCTACATTTTCCCCCTTTTTGTTACGTAGCTTGTATTGGTAAGCGACGCTGACAAAAAAAAGATATGGTTGTCCCATGTGTGGGTGAAGGTTATCCCCCTCAAACTAGGAACTGATGAGGTAGAAGGTAGAATTAGTGAGTGGTTTGATAAAAGGTGAATGTGAGGAAGAGGAAGGTCAATAACAATGCTAAAGAGGGTAAAGGTCAAACTAGGTAATCCAGGTAATGGGTAGGGTCAAAGGTAGTAATGTGATCCAAACGTACGCACATGTATAGACTACAACATGGTACTGTGTTGAAGAGAAGGAAACTCTACATTGTCTAAGGTTTGTAGATTTATCTAAACAAGGTTGAGGTGATTCTCGTATCCCAAGTATAGGATATGGTTAGAAAACATGACGTAGGTCGGAGTGCAATAACATTTAGGTATATTTTGGTACACCAAAGGTTGGGTCGGGATAAATGGTCACGGAAAAGAGGCAAGGTGAGGTCAGTATATCAATCAACACAGTAAAAGTGCCATAAGGTATAGTGAGCACATGAGGTCACAAGTCATTGGAGATGTTCCAGGTCTAAGTATCTAGGTCACGGAATGGGTAGGGCTGAGGTATGGGTAAAATAATGAGTCCCTTAATGAGGATGAGGTGAGGAGCAAAATGATAAGGTCAAGAAGGTAAAGTGAAGTGTCCAAGTGAGGTGTGGGTGAGGTAAAAAAGGATTTAGGTCAAAATTGGGGGTGGGGGTAGGAGAAAGACTAAGTAGGGTAACCAATGACAGGTTTAAAGTAACTAATGCCGGTCATGATGGACCGACCATGGTAAGATAGGGCACAAGATTGATGTCAATCAAGGTAAAACCTTCACCGGTCAGGTCGGGTAGGTTATAAAAATGAAAAATTTCGTATTTTTAAAATCATTTGTCTTTTATTGAATTGGGGAAAATGACAAGTGAGAGAGGGAAAAGGTGGAAAGTGATAGAGTGAGACTGAGGATAGAGTGGGTGAGCCATGTGGTTGGTGATAGTTAGTTGATAGGTGGATCCATGAGCTAAGTTGGATAAATTTGGTGGTTGGAGAACAAGAGGTCATTCGGTGATGGTAGAAATAGGAGAGGGATTGAGTGGATCAATGGTGTATCGCCCGACGTGCCACCACCGGATATGCGGTGTGATGAGGTAGGATTCAATCCTACTATTTGTTTTGTTCATTAGATTAAATTAGAGGTCGAGGTGGGTGAAAATAGGTGTTTGGGGGAATGAATTTTGTATTGTGGGAGGGTAAATCGGTTAAAATAGGAATGAGAATAGAGAGGATTGGGTGAAGGAGGGGTAGGGAAGGGTAGAGGGGGAATTTGGGTAGGATTGCGTGGGTAGAAGGGAGCAAAAGAGATTTTTTAGGAAGAAGGGGGTTTGGGCATCATGATTTTGATGTGTGCAGTGTGCCGGTGTCGGTTGAAGTGTAGCCAAAGTTGGTGGTGCTAAACCAGCGTCGGTCACAAAATAGGTGACCAATGCCGATGTAAGGGAGATCGGGGTCGGTTAGGAGTAACCGGTACCAGTCATAATTTGGGGGAAAAGGGGGCCAAAAGTGACCTAGGTTGGGTGGGTGAGGTAGGTAAGGGTAAGAGAAGTTGCTTCGGTGAAAATCATAACATAGGTAAGGGGTAAAAATAGGTAAGGGTGAATGATAGTGGATTAGGGTTGGGTTGGGTAGATAGAAGATGTGATACAAAGGTAAGGAGGTCTAGGGAAAGAGAGGTAGGGTGGTAGGTATAGGTGAGGTGCCGAGTGAGATTGTGGTTATGAGTAAGTTATATTAATATGATGTTTTTGCTGGATGCGAGACGAGAGATCGATTCTGAGATGCGAGATAGGTGCCACCCCTACTCGTGATAGTTCGTGGGGTGGTGATTGTCTAGGATTGGAGGCATGTCACTGATGTTGGCATAAGTGGGGTCAACCACTACCGGTATGTAGTTTGGAAGCCAATTTTGATGGTTTATCTCATTGATAAATGGGATTCCATGAATAACACGTTCCACCTACCGATGGGGGAGATGACAGTCACCCTAGAGGACGTATACGAGATCCTGCGGTTACTGTATTGGGTACATAGGTATATTCGATCTCCTCGAGAGGAATTTGAGGAGTTGATGCCTTTGACGGTGTTCAATGAGGGACTGGCAAAGTTGACATTCCACAGTGACAACCTAAACTATGGAGAGATGTACCTAGCCCGTATAGAGGAGACGAGGCTAGTAGTATTGTTGATGGAGGTAGTCTCCTATTTTACACTGGTAGATGCAGAGGGTGGGAGATTCCCACGGTCACTGATGGGTGTATTGCATGACATGATTATGGATAGGACTTGCTTCACATGGGCGCTAGCATTCCTGGTGTAGCTATATAGAGAGCTATGGGCATATGGGCGGCTCCGCAGGATCATCCTATGTTGTACATTTATTCTTCACTGTTGGGCCTATGAGCACATTGTTTGTGTTTGTTTGATTGGTATGCCCCAGAAAATGTGTTTGAGCTTTGTTTTATTTGGGTGGGGTATAGGCGATGGGTGCCGGTGATAGCAGAGCACCGAGCGAGCGAGGTGAGACATGATGTGGCCTATTACATGCGATTACATTAGAGGGATTATCCAACATGGACATTATTTGAAGACCATATGTGGGTTATCCCTCATATAGACAAATGGTCGTTGAGCTAAATGGCACTGCAGATACTTAGATGGATTGATGGGCATCTTATAGGTGAGCACGAGATGATCCCAGTTGGTAGGGTTAGATGGTAGTTTGGGCTGCCACAGGATATACCCCCACCCTTTCGATAGTATAGGAGGGATGATGTGGAGAGGCCATTGCCTCTACCATAGCCAACAATGTTGATTCAGGACAGAGTAGGTTATTGAATGGCATATCACCGATGCCAGAGTGACAGATAGATATAGACAGTGGTGGGTGACTCATTTACGAGCATCACCACCTAGGCCAGGGCAGCTTGATTTAGCCATGATCACCGTGTAGAGAGACACCCTATAGGGGTAGGTGGTAACCCTGATTACCCAGTTGGGGATGGTATAGGGGAAGTTAGCATCTTCAGAGGTGGAGGTGGCTGTATTGCATGTGCAGTGGCTAGTCTACTAGCCTAGATGGCCCAGGTGGAGATTGAGAGGGTTTTGATGAGCGGTGGCCTCCCTACAAGTGTAGGTTACAGTTTATATGGCGGTTGGCCACTACACAGCACATATTGAGGTACTACAGCTCAAGTACATGGTCGAGACTGATGGGGCAACCATAGGCACTAGGAAAGGGTCCCCCAGTTCATAGTTAGGGGTGGGACATGTACAAGGGTAGAGGCCAATGGGGCCACCATAGACAGTACCCATATCTAGGTTACGGGATTTCATAGGTGAGGCCAGATATTACCAAGACCAACCGATGGTAGTGAGGATATATTTTCTATCTTATAGAGAGTACAGGCACAAAAATCCTTGAGTGAGAGGACCAGATCCCATACCCACAGCGTGGAGAGCACAGGGTGCCATCGAGCTCGAAGATAGGATTAGGGTGAGGCCACCAATTTACAGAGGCTAGCTCCAGGTGATGTACCCAAAGGGGCCTAGCCATGACCTATGACAGTGGTGAGATTGTATCAAGTTGCAAGACAAAATCCAAGGAGGAGACATGATAGACTGATATGGATGATATCTAGCAAAGTATGATGTTTAATGCATATCCCTCCATTTTGATGTATTTTATTCATTTTTTGATATATGCCAGCCTACGTGCCAAAGAGAGTGAGGATGTATGAGAGTTTTTATATTTTTGATCATATACCAGCTTGTGTGTTGAAGATGGTGAGGTTGTATATGAGAGTTTTGAGAGACTTGGTTATATACACGGCTGCGTGTGTCAAGATATTTGAGAGTTATGTATATGGAGACACATGTTTGGATATTTTTATTTATAGAGATGATGATGATTATGGTCATTATGTGTTTGTGTTGATAGCATTTTATTATTATGCATAGATGGATTCATGATAGGTGTGTTAGGCATGGATTGAGTTAGGTCACGGTGCATGGATTGAGTCAGTCATAAGCATGGATTGAGTCAAAGTTATAGGCATGGATTGAGTTAGGTTTTAGGCATTGTAGAGTTAGGTTATAGGCATGGATGGAGTTAGGTTGTGGGATAGGCATGGATCGAGTCAAAATTTGTTGAGTTTGTAATTCATTAATTTGTGTAATTAATGATGATATGGGTCATGTTTGAGATGTTTTATAGTAGCAAGCATGATAATAGTAAAGAAATGGTAGACATAATGAATGTATGTTTGATGATGATAAAGGTGGAAAGCAATTTTTGTTTGTTTGGTTTAATTTCCAATTATTGATATAAAAAGAAACCTAACAATGGTAGATTGTGATTTAGAAAAATGAAAGGAGAATTGGTTAGGGTAGAAGCGGCCAAGCTAACCTCCAAGGGCACCATGCCCTTAGATTTCTCGCCTACATAGTCCCGGTGAAAAGGGACATCGGGATGATATAGTTCTCCCATAAGCTAGGGAAGAATGCGAGGAGGTATGAGTATGGGTTGGTAGGTTATAGGCATGATTGAGTCTAGGTCTTTTAGGTATGGGTGAATTGTGGGCATATTGGTATAGGTGATTTTGATTATGGTGAAAGAGGAAAAGTACCCAAAGATAATTGTCGAGAATCTAATCCTATATGAGGTAATCAATATGTAATGAAGAAGGTTAAAAGATAAGAGGAGGTAAGAAAGCCACCTGATTGGTAAGGATCACAATGGGTGGGTCATACCTTAGATAGGTGGATGAACGTAAGACCCTAAAAACACTGCATGATTGATTATTCTAAAGGTGAAAAGTAGTCACATGAAAACAAAATGTCATGGTTCCACGAGGTCTCTTGAGGTGGTAGGAAATGAAAATGTGAAGGGTGAGAAGGTGAAAATTGGTTACTTTATATGGTATTTGGTAGCATGACTTTTGGCAAGAGATCAAAGGTCATAATGGTCAAGTCCATGATGATTTTTTTTTTCTATTTTGACTAATATTTGAGATAGACTGATTGATGTGGGAAGTCTATATGGGATGAGAAAATTAACTCCTTGGGGTATTTGTGAAGCTGATCAATGTGGGAAGCTTGATTCTTTTCTCCTTTTTTTTGGAAAGAGCTTTACATAGCGTGCTTTGAGGGAGAGTCTATTTATAGCAGCAATGTAGAGAGAAAGATGTCCTTTTGAGGGAGTCATCTTTTTATTGGAAGTTTGACTCAAGGAGTTGAATCCCATGTGAGGGCTTTTAAATCATGGACAAGACTAAGGTGAATAATTGGATTCTTGTTCAAAAAGTAAGGTGAAATGACCATGGGATCTCATCTAAAAGCAGATGAAAAGTATCCATGAGAATCATGCCATGTGTAGCGCCATGGTACACATATTTAAGAGAGGATAAAAGAGTGACGGGTACACACATGATTCTTGTTTAATCATTGGTGATGGCATAGGAAGTGGATAGCGCTCAAGGGACGAGCATGGAAAGAGGCAGAAGGTGAGGTAGGACTAAAAGTCAACAATAGAATGGTCAAAGATGTAAGGCATTAAGGGGCTTAGGTTCAGGTTTACCATCTAGTGAAGATAAACGATAAGCACTTGATCCATAAGTATGAGTCATGATGTATGGTATAAGCCAATTAGGAGAAAATTTTCCCCATTTACTTTTTTTCCGCTTTGGTCACATGTGGATTTTCTTTCGGGACAAGGTCACCAAATTGGAAGGTTCGTTTATAGACACATTTTTCATAGGCACGTTTGAGACGTTTTTGGTAAAATTGAAGATGGTCAAGAGCATTAAGACAACATTCATCTAATAACTCAAGTTGCGCTAAATGGTCCTGACAAAATTCATCATCATTAAGCATGTCATGGAGAGAAATACAGAGTGAGGGAATCTGGAATTTGAGAGGTAGAATGACCTCTATACCGTAGACTAGAGAAAAGTGTTTGGCAGCAAAGTGGAAGTGCAAATACTAGTGCGGTATGTCAAAAGGGAAAAAGGAATGTGTGTATGCCGGTCCTTCCAAGTATTGTTAACCACTTTCATGAGAATTTTTTTCAGGGTTTTGTTAGTGGATTCAGCTTGGCCATTCGTTTGTGGGTAATAAGGTAATGAGAAACTAAGTTGAATGCCGAAGGTGTTGCAAAGTTTCCGTAAGGTTTTATTTTTGAATTGTTTTCCATTATCGTGATGAGGCAATGAGGAACACCAAAGAGACAAATGATGTGATGATTTATGAACTCACATATTTTCTCGGCTTTCATGGAGATAAGTGGTATGGATTCAACCCATTTTGTGTAGTATTCGGTAGTGTTATCCTATAAAATTGACAAGGGAAATTTTATAGGTAACCATACCAAAATTTTGTTTCGATTTCCACGAAATCCGTCAACGTTTGGAATGGCATAAAATACCTTTCCGGAGATCTAGTTTTTCAAACTTAGTCATTTCGGTCTTTTTGGTGGGAACATATTTTGTTCATGCAACATCAAATGTATATGCACCCTCTTTTGCGCCTTTGGTGCACTCTCTGTCGTGTCAACACTAAAATTGTTACGCCTCCCCATGATGCACCTTTCTTACTCGAGCCAAAGGCACATGCGCCCTCTCGTTGACACTAAAATCGCTGTGCCCCTAAATTGTGCACCAAGGAACTGAAAAGATAGTGACAATAGTCCCAAATTCATGCCAAAGGTGCAAGTATTTTCATGTTGGCATTCCATTTTGTGCGCCCTTTGAAAAAGGTTGGTGGCGCATTTATTGCACCTTTTGCTATAAATAGGCACATCCGACTTGTCATTTTCACAATTATAAAACATGTGAAAAGTTTATTCCTCTCGAACCTCGCGCCTCCATCATCCTCGTGTCATTTTGCATTGCATTCATGGGCCCCGCATCGTTTCTTCCAGTCTATATATCCCGGGTAGGTGGTCCTTACTTTTCTTATGGTTTTTGTTTTGGTTTGGTTGTTGGTGGAATAATAATAAAATGAACCTGAAGAAACCTAAACCCCTCCAGCCTGTTTTGCATCTTCTCTCTTCCCCAAACCATTTTTACCCTCCTTCCAGATCTGGCTGGAGGGCTTTGTCTCAGAAATAGACCCAAGATCCTCTTCGCTCTTTTTCCCTTACTGTCAAATCCATGTTGAAAGAGCCCCGTAAACCGCATAAACCAATCGAAAAAGAAGAAATCCAAAGATATCACAATCTAAAGCTACGGTTTTCCCTTGGCGCAAATGTCATCCATGTTGCATCAAACACAGTCACGCCAAAGGGCACACGGTCCCTTCCCCGCAACATGCACCTTCCTAGTGCCCTTTAAAATTCCTATAAACGTAATTCATGGTGCAGGCGTAATCCGCTTACATCAACACTGAATGTCATGTAAAATTTTCCTGCAATATGCTAAAGCCAAAAGCCCCTTGGCACACCTAAAGTTGGTGATACATCCTTTAATCCCGCACCCTTTGGTGCACAAAAATTTTGCAACACGATCAATATCTCGTGCCATTGGCGCATCCTGCCGCCATGCAACACTAAAATTATTTGTGCCCAGTTTAAACCCTACACAATGGCGTAGGCGCAAATCCTCCTACATCAACACTGAATGTTGTGTGTAGTATTTCCATGCCCTGTGCCCTTTGGCGTTGTTTTCTTCCTTGCAACACTATGCATCAGTGCACCTTACTTTTCTGAGCCTGCAGTGTGTGGTATTTCGCGCCCCCGTGCTCGAAGCTTTTAAATTGCTAACTCCTCATTCTGAAAAGCTTTGATGGATGATCTAACAGCTAACATGGCTCTTCTACGTTGGAATTTACTCCTTCTTCTTGTAGATCAGTAGCTGAACTCAGAATCACATATGTCTACATCAAGCAAGAGACCAACCAAGTCAAAGGGTAAGGCCAAACTCACAGAGGAAGAAATGAAATACAAGTATCAAAGGGTCAGGATGCCCGAGTCCCATGCAGAATGTGACTTGGACATCAGAGATGCCGAACTTGGCCATATAGACATGGAGGAATTTTGGGCCTAGAATGAAAAGGGTCACGGGTAGTCCATAGGTGGACAAACTAGTGGGAAATGGTCTACACTTCGTTGGGGGAATCCCCGTTAGTGTGGTGAATAATGAGTTCATGATGGTGGTGGCCTGCTACTATAACAAAGACACAAGGTGTGTTGAGAATGAGAAGGGCGAGGTTATAATCAACCTCACTTCCTAGCACTTCAAGATCATGCTGGGTATCCCCCACCACCGGCACTTTGTGGCCATGAGTCAGGAAGACTGCATTAAGGCATGGGAGGAAAATGAAGACAAATGCATGCAGTTAATGAACGAGGTATACCTAAAGAATAAGAAGGTAATAACCAGGTGGCCCTAGGTTATTCATCACAATGACTTTTTCGGAGGAGCTGAGTGACACCATTACCTTCCTGAGTAGGGTTTTTGGGCTTCCTGATGCCCATTACTTCCACAAGTGGATGCTCAGGTGTCTGGAGACCATGAAAAGAAATACGTCTGATCAACATTTGAGTGGGCATAAATCATCAGCAACACCATCTCTGAGAAGCTCCAACAACTCACAACAATGGGGAGGTTCTACATGAACTCCTACATTGTCTACGCTGCTACCTCTGAGAGAGATTATCTGGCACTGAGCTGATGTGGGGTATGGCCCAGGTGAAAATATATGAGTATTATCCAGAATTGAGACTGGAAAATAGCATTCTGTAGTTCACCAAGATCAACGATGCCTTATTTTATGGCATCATTTGCCTTTTGAGGCCCAATATGACTCACGGTCGGATGACCAAGAGCTTTGTGACCACAACGGAGAAGTGGGGGATTTATTTATGCAATTCCCCACCTTTACTTATCTCAGAGCAGCCAACTTCTTGGGGAGCCCACCAAGTTGCCAAGATATGCGGGGCCAAAGTTGATCCTATTAGAGCTATCCAGACAGCTCATAACATATCATGAGAAGTGCCTAAAGAGAAAGAAGGGTGGAACTCCATTCCCCTCACAGTGGGTAGGTACACATGCACTTATCACACCAAATCCGGGAAATGTTCGCAGAACTCGAGCTGCTAAACCTGAAGCACAATTTCCGGCAAGGCCGACCTTTGATCCACTAAATTAACCCCAAAGGAAAAGCTCGATCCAATCCATGTTCCATAGATCGAGGACATCTACATCGACCTGTATCACGAGGTCGAACTCAGGAGAAAGGATCACTCCCATCTGGCCCTGGCAGAAATTATTCAATATGGCATGGCCATTGTTCCAAAAGGTTTCCAAATGACTGATCAAGAAGTTGATCAGGTATATTTAGATACGGATGGGGATAACTAGCCATTTTCTGAAATAGATAGAACAAGGGCACCTCAGACTATTGAGGAGAGGGTAAAGGGCATCTGCATAAAACATTGGTGCAAATTTAATGGTCTCATTTACCTTGGGGTGGACTTCACCACGTCTCCCCTAGGTAATGCACCTGCCAGGCCGAAACATTTACCAAAGGGCAAAGGGAAAGATAAGGAAGGAGAGTCAAGTGCTGCCTAAGAGCAAGCTCCCAAGAGTCCTCCTCCCACCACCCAGGAGTAGGTCATGCGCCCTACCTCCCTAGAAAAGGAAGCGGCAGTAAGTGTTCCAACGGGCACATCCACTCAGGATGTTGCCACTGGTAAAATCGTTGAGGTTCTTTCCATCCCTTCTCCCACTCCTTCCCCTCCTCATGTCACTCAAGTAACCATTCCTTTGGTTGTGTCTTCTTCCCCATCTTCTACTGTTCCCCTTTCCTCTTCTTCCATCTTCTCTTCCCTCATGGAGCTGTCCCCCAGTATTTCTTCCCTCATCTCTCAGCTCCCTTCCACCCCCACAATTTCCTCTCCTACAGTAACTCCTACCCCTGTGAGCGTTGGAGGTTTGGCTTCTTTATCAATGCCACCACCAAGTGTCTCAACCCATTTCCCAAGTACACTATAGTTGCTCCTTCTTCTTCCACCATTCCCTCTTCTCCCGCTAGTCCCACTCCCTTAAGTCCATCATGGATCTCCCAACACCTGAGCTAGCACAAGAGGAATGTCCCCATTGAACCTATGGAATTCTCCATCATTCCAACAAAAGGAGCTAAGAAGCAAAATCCAATAACCCGCTTCTCTTAGAGTACCTCAGGTGAAAGAGTAATGGAGATCGCGTATCCCGATCCCACAAAGGATAAAAAGGATCTGTCTCCTATAGATTATACAGTGACACAGGTCACAATGGGAACATCCTCCGAGAGCCTACAAGGGGAGGCCCTATCTGCAGTGGATGCCCTTTGTAAGAAGCTTTAGGAAGTAAAGGAAGAGAAGAGGATACTAAAAGAGAAAAATAAACATCTTCTCTAAGCCCTACAGAAAATGGGCAGTGCACCTCCTACAACTACCACTGAAACTCCTGAGGCCCTTAGTTAGGATAAGATAAATGAATACACCAATATTGGAAAAAAAGGCATGGAAGTATCCACTTGGAGAGACCAGATCCTCAAAGATAGTGAGGAAGTAATCATCAAGTTCACCGAGTTATATCAGAATATTGGTCGTGCCAACAAGGAACTCCAGATGATTGCAGGACCTATCTCCGAAAAGTTGGACCATGCTAGGTTGCAACATGATACATTCTACAAGATGCTCAACTATTCGAGTTGATTATTTAGTTAAATTCAACATCTTTGATTCAGCCCAGAGCACCCAATAATGTCCTCTTGTTGCTTTGGACTACCGGCTCGATTAGATGGAATTTGTCCTGGAGAAGATTGACAAGGTCAAAGAGGAAGCCCTGGATGCAATGCATCAGATGGAGCAAATTGTCCTAAGAATGTCTCTAGGCTTGCTCACTCCATCATTCACCTTGAGGAAGGTAGATGAAACCATTCGGATCTTTAAAGAGATCATATCACAAGGGTTAGGGCTAGAAGCTACTTTTGACGCTGAATCCATCAACAACCTTCTAGCCTGTCATGACTTTGTGGGATACCTGATGGAGGCAGGTAATGAATACTTAAAACTCCTAGAAAAACTTAGAGATGAACGGGAGACTTGTGAAGTCATTGGTGATCACACCAAGGGTCCTGCACAGGATCAACTCCAGCCAATGATCAAAAAATTCATGGAGATCTGTGCCCAATTCCACATCACCTCTCCCGAGCGTAAACGAGATACTCCCTTCCGTAGCCCGCTAGATGACGATGAATATCCTTCCTCTTCTTAGATTTCTTTTTGTAATATTTAAAAGTGTGTTGATAAAAATTATGAAATCATCCATGTTGCACCATGGGATGTTGTTATCCACCAAGTTGCCCAAAGTCAATAGTTGACTTTTAGATATTTTGTAAATATTTCTTAATTAGTTGTTGGTTTCTTTTTGCCTTCTCTCTTCTTCTCCTTCTATATATACTTGAATACTTATTGTATTCAGTGTGTGGACATTTTATAGATAAAAATAGAAGTGAGAAGAAAAGGCTTTGTACTTTTTGTAATAGAAGAAAATATTAATACAAATATTGAGACTTTGTCTTTGAATACATGTATTATGCATCGATCGACCTTTCTTATGTGGATCTCGTATGTTTATTCTATTAGATCTACCTATACTTTTTGTCATTTTCTCATCAATATTGCTTTGTTCATTTATGCAAGTAGGTTTTCCTCCATTTATTACCAATCCCAAAAACAAACCCTCCGACCTTTCTTCTTTGGAAGTCATTTCTATTCTCCCTTTGAGACCTATCCTTTCTTCTTCTTTCCCTTCATTTATTTCTTTTCGCATTGGAAACACCTCTATTGGGATGAGATCCCAAAACCCCGAAGGTAAAATTTTGTGGGACTCGCATAGATTCATATTGGTAGAATAGCAATAAACCAATTTTGCTTTCTTTGCTGTCTCAAAGAGGGGCTATGCCCTACACACTGTTGGCTCGTCTATCCATACATCTGCTCTCAGAACAGTTTTTTAGACCAACAGTTTTTGGTGACTCTACTGGGGACTCGAAACATATCTATGGTGATGGTTTGTTAAACAAAAAAATCCATAGAAACCACTACTTATTTACAAATTTTAACTTTTGCTCAAAATCTATTTTTTTGCAAAAGTGCTCCAAACTGAAAATTTTCTTCAGAGATCCATAGATTTGGGCTAGTTAGAAATCTTTAGTTCGCTGAATTTTTACAAAAATCGTATGTTTCCATAGCTCGAGATTTTGACAGCTTTACAAAAATTTCAAAACCCTTGCAAAAAGTCAACTCTAAGATATGAAAATCAGCTTGCTAAGTTAACCAAATTTTATCCTCATTGTTCCTTATCATTAAACCACAATCAGTTTTCAAAAGAAGGATAAAATTAAATATTTAGAAAAGTGCATGCCGCCAATTTTTGTCGAAAAATCAGAAAATCAACAAGTAATACCAAAAAAGTGTTTTTATCTGCTCCAAAATATGCAGATCCGAAGGATACACTGGTAGGTGAACCATTTACCCGTAGCAGGAGAGCTCATGGAGAAGTTGATCCTACTTTTGATCTACTTCAAAGGCACAACTTCAATATTACACCAACACGCTTCTCGTTGCTAAGTTCAAATAATCGATTAGCAAGAAGTGTCTCACCCCACGAAGGAGCCATTTTTCACAAGGAGCATCCACATCCCTTTGCAAAGTGCTTTGTTGCTCAGTGGAACCACACTTCCAGCTCACGTCCTTTTTCCATATTTTCAAATGGCAGTACCATGGGGAAATGCTATGGGCCCTCTTACTTTGCCACATCCTGTTCACGCACTCCCTCATGGAAACCGAAAGAATTTCCCAAAATTTGATGGAAGCGGAAACCAAAGCACGGACTCACATATATCTGCGTTCATCATGTCATGCAACATCCTAGATGTGACCCACGAAGATGTGTCAGTTCACCTCTTTCTAGAGACCTTGCAAGGACCCGTGGCAGAGTGGTTCCAACATTTGCTAGCTAGATCTATCACCAGTTGGGCCACATTACGAACTGCATTTGAAGAAAGGTATAAACCTTCAGAAGACACATTCGTGTTACTATCAAAGATCACTCACCTAAAGAAGGAAGTCAATGAAACCATGCACGATTTCATCACCCGTTTCAATTCACTAATCAACCGTGTGCCACTTGCCATGCTGCCAACACCAGAAAATCAGAAGTGTTTCTTCATGAATGCCATGAGCTCGAAAAGTAAGTTTCTTACTCTTGCAAGAACAAGTCACTACTTTGGTTCTTGCTCAAGCCTCGCTATTCGAATAGAAGATAACTTGCTCATATCTAGTGAATTAAAACGAGAGCCATCCAAGCCGAAAGCTTCAACTCCTTCTCAAGCCACTTCATCAGATCCAAGCATTCTAGAAGATGGTGAATGACTTACTCGTGTTAAAGAAGTAGTTAGCTCAAGCTTCTCCTAGCACTTCATACCGGATGTCCCGCGGAGAAATTTCACTTCCAACAACACCCCCCAAAGGCCGTGTTTACCCGTAACTACTCCACATTTGGCACTCGAGGCTCCTCCTGGTCAATGCCCTAGTTGAGATTGAAGAAGAGGAGCAAAATTATGAAGAACCTTCACCCCAAGATGAAGATGATCAAGATGTCGGTGAACTGGTGGCGACTCTACGATCGGGTATATGGAATTTGACGAGGAGGAATCTGATGAAGAAGAGGGTACCCAAGGATATGCAAGCAGGTAGTCATATGCTATTTTCACCCGCTCTCAAGGAAAAGAAGCGAAGTTGCTGCCAGGATACAAAAAGAGAAGGTCGTGTCAAACACGCCTCCAACCATTGCAAAAAGAGGTAATCCTCTTCCTGCTCAACCTCTTATTAAGTATTTTACGAAGAAATATTTTTCCCCTATCTCCCCTCCGAATCAGCCTTCTTCTATTCCCATAAAGACCGGTAATCCTACCCTACCATCGCGAAATGAGGGACTCATTCCTTCATCAACACAACCCTTGGCTGCATTCGACATAATAGATCATACTAAAAAGACCAAGATTCAAATGTCTGAAGCCGAGTATCTTAAGTCAAACCCTGAACAACTTGTAAGATTGACCGAATATATTCAAAGCCAAGCTGTCATAACTTCTCAGGTCTCCCCAAAAGGAATCCTTTCCACTCCTCATGCATCTCACATAAATGTTGCCTCGACTTCCACATCAGGTAAAATTGAACCTTTTTATCTCTCCCTCCTAATCAATGGTCACAAGCTAAGAAATTACATAATTGATTCTGGGGCTTCCGATAATGTCATGCCGAAAAAGTCACCCATGCTTTGGGCCTCACTCTTACCAAGCCTTTTGGCATATGTTACTCCTTGGAAACTAAATAGGTTCCATTGATCGGTCAGATCAAAGACACACAGTTTGCCTTTGCGGCATTCCTAGAGAAAAGAGTAAAGATGACCATCCTTGTTTCCGATATCCCTACAAAGCATATGGAATTATACTAGGAAGGAGCTTTTGCAAAGAGGTTGGTGGAGAGATTTATATGGACTGGTCCAAAGCTAGAATCCTAGTCAAAGGCATGATGTAGACATTAGATCCGAATCGTAAAAGAAGTACTTGGTCACCAATTCTGATGACCCCC
Organism: Taxus wallichiana var. yunnanensis; assembly: GCA_018340775.1. Classification (NCBI taxonomy): domain Eukaryota; kingdom Viridiplantae; phylum Streptophyta; class Pinopsida; order Cupressales; family Taxaceae; genus Taxus; species Taxus wallichiana. The sequence continues at coordinate 679,089,294 of CM031239.1, forward strand.
AAGCCCAAATTCTCTTTGAATCATTAGGGATGGGGAATTACTTCTTATCTACTGAGTCTGACAAAGAGTGGACATCCTCATCCAGGAAGAAGACCTTAACAAGGTTTGGACATTGCAGTTTGATGCAGTTATGCAACTAGTGGATGTGGTGCTGGAGCCGTGCTAATATCTCCGAAGGAGGAGATTTTTCCTCTCTCTTTCAAGTTGTAGTTTTTCAACACAAATAATACTGCTGAGTATGAATCTTTGCTACTTGGCATGCAAGCTACAAAAGAAAGGGGAATCAAGAAAATAAAAGTTCAAGGCAATGCCAAGCTGGTCGTGAATCAAGTAAGAAGGATATATCAAGTGAAGAACAAAAGACTCAGGAATTACCGCAACATGGTATGGGACAACATTGAGGAGTTTGACGCTTTTTCAATTAAATCCATTCCGAGAGCTCAGAACGATATGGCCGATTCATTGGCCGTCTCAGCGTCCCTCATGCTCCCTCACCCAGGATTGAAGACAGACACATATACCATTGAGGTAGTCTTCCGCCAAAGTGTACTGCAGACAATTCTCAAGACCTTTGGCGGTATTCAATGATGACAATCAACTTATTGCCTTTTTGGAGAAGGCAAAAATTTTAGTGAGCTTCATTTTGAAGGATCTACTTCTGCATGCCGTGAATCTATCACTGGTCAAGAAAATGAATCAAAAGGAGGTGACGACATATGCCAGCTCAAAGGAAATAAAATCCCAAAAGGTTTAGTTTCTCTGGAATGATTATTTGACAGACATGACCATTTTGTTAGGAAGAAGTGGCAAGATAATCCTAACTCCTCTCCAGAAACTAAGCCGGTCAATCTAGGTACTGTGGAGCATCCACAGTTTGTAAACATCGGGAGGTGTTGCACACCTGAAGAAAAGTGGAAGTTCGTCAAATTGCTAAAGAAATATATGGATGTATTAGCATGGTCTTATGCTAATCTAAAGTCTTTCAAGTCAAGGACGTCTAGCATGAAATCCCGTTGAAAGAAGATGTCAAACCCTTTCACCAAAAATAGAGGCACTATAATCCCAAGATCTCAAGTACCATCCAGGATGAAATATAGAAGATGTTGGATGCAAGGATCATTTTTCCTATCCATCACAAGCACTCAGGTCGCAAAATTGTGCCGACGCAAGAAAAATGGCGAGATACACATATGCGTAGATTTTTGCAACCTGAACTAGGCATCCTTGAAGGATAATTACCCACTTCCCATAATGGACCAGGTTCTGTAGGTAGTAACTGGTTTAGAAATGTTGTCCATGCTTGACGGTTTTTAGGCTATAATCAAATTGAAGTCTCACCTGAAGATCGATTCAAAACAACATTCACTACTCCCTGGGGCACGTTTGCCTATAGCAGGATGCCTTTTGGTTTGACCAACGTTGGTGCCACCTTTCAGTGAGCAATGGACTTTGTGTTCAAAGGTATGATGGGAAAGGTTATCGTAGTTTATTTAGATGACTTAACTATGTTCTCTAAACAACGAAGTGATCATTGTGATCATTTAGAGCAAGTATTGATTAGATGCCGAGAACATAAGATCTCCTAAATCCAAAAAATCTGTTTTTGGGGTCACTAAAGGAAATTTGTTGGGACACGTTGACAAGAAGGAAGGGACAAGGATAGTTGTTGAAAGGGTTAGGGCTATTCAAAGCCTTAATTTACCCATAAGCAATACCAATGTTCACTCCTTCTTTGGAAAAGTGAATTTTCTTAGGTGCTTTGTTCCCAACTTTGCTGAAAAGACTCGCCACATATCAAATATGATGAAAGGGTCGCAAAATTTCTGGTGGAGTGAAGAAGGAAAGACGTCATTCAAGGATATAAAAGCCTCCATGGCCCATGCACTAGTTTTGGTATGTCCCAACTTCTCTAAGGATTTTATCATGTACAACTACGCATCCGAGCATCTTGTAGACGACCATCCTAATGCAAAAAAATTCTGAGGATGTTGAATCTCCGATCGCATTCATGAGCTCTCCCCTCAATCCTCATGAATTGAAGATGTCCCAGTTGGAAAAGAATGCCTTCACCATTGTCAAAGTGGTTAATAATTTCTGGTATTACATCCTGAACTCTCATACAATAGTGTTGGTTCCTGACATGACAGTCAAGTCAATCTTAACTCAACAAGAGTTAGGAAGATTACGAGGGAATTGGATCACAAAATTCCAAGAGTATGATCTAAATATAAATCCAACCAAGCTAGTAAGAGGCAAGGGCCTATGTCAGCTTATGGCTGAAAACAAAGATTCAAAGGTCCCTGAAGAAAAGGATGACTGGATTGATGGAATGTAGGATCAACCGAAGAAAGCTGATTCTCTACCTATGGTTCTATTTGTTGCAACTAGTGATGAGTGGTATTCTAATATCAATTTCTTTCTCACTTATGGCGAGTGCCCAACTCATCTAACTTCAAAGGGGAAGCATACTATAAAGCTCAGAGCAGCTAGGTATGTCATCTGGGATGATAGTTTATACAAACACAGAATTGATGGCATTTTCTTACGATGTGTTGACAAGCCGCAGCAGGTAAAGTTACTTGAGAGTTTCCATGATTCAGCTTGTGGTGGTCATTTTTCCTCTTCCATGACAACACACAAGATCATCCAGGCCAGGTACTATTGGCCAACGCTATTTCGGGATACAACCACCTGGGTAGAAAAATGTGAGCTCTGCCAACAATTTGTTGGCAAACCAAAATTGGTTGCTTTTCCCCTCAGGCCAGTCATTATTGACGAGCCCTTCAAGAAATGGGGAATTGATTTTATTGGAGCACTACATCCGCAATCAAGTGTTGGACATAGTTATGTCCTGACAGCAACGGATTACTTCACCAAATGGGTGGAGGCCATACCTGTTAAGAATGCCACCTCTGAAGTTGTTTGTAATTTCATCAAAGAAAATATCATTGTAAGGTTTGGCATTCCAAACAAGATCATTCGTTTCGATAATGCTTCCAACTTCTCCTCACGGGAAGTTATCAATTTTTTCTATGAATACGGGATAACCTTGGCCCATGCCTTAGATTATTACCCCCAAGGAAATGGTCAGGCTAAATCCAGTAATAAAAACTTAGTGACCATCATACGGAAGCTAGTTGATGAGAATCAGCGGTCGTGGCACAAGTCATTGTATGACGCTTTGTGGGTAGACCACATTACTCCAAAGAGGTCTCTCGGTATGTCACCTTTTCAAGTATTATATGGAATCGATGTTGAGCTCCCCATCTTTGCAGAACTTCCCGCTCTGCGCTTGTCACGAGTGATTGAAGATGAAACTTTCCAAAATTCTCTTGAAAAGAGGATCATGTATCTAGTAGAGCTTGAAGAAAAAAGGGTAAGAGTGGTCGATAGGATCACCGAACATCAGAATCAAGTCAAGAGGTTGTTCGATAAAAAGGCCAAGCAGAGAGATTTCCAGGTAGGAGATGTCATCCTTTTGTGGGATAAGCAAAGAGAACTAGAGGGCATGCATAGGAAATTTGATTATCTATGGAGGGGACATTTCAAGATCAAGCAGCTCAACGGAGAGAATAACTTCTATCTCTTGTATCTAGATGGAACTGATCTCCGCTTCCCTATAGTGGGCAGTATCTCAAAATATTTAGGAAGTAGAGCTTGCTCTCTTCTTTGTACAGTTTGCTTTAGGTCATGTGTTTGTTTTTGTCGTGTGTTTGATTTCGTTGGTTGTGTGTTCTCCTTTTGTCATCGCCCTTGTTTTTGACTCTGTAGCCCAATGGATAGGCACATGTTGATATGGGATTCTCTACCTTTTGAGCTTCACTCAAAGATAGTCCCCAGAAAGAGCTAGTTGTTATCCTATAAAATTGACAAGGGAAATTTTGTAGGTAACCATACCAAAATTTTGTTTTGGTTTCTGCCTGAAGTCCCTCAATGTTCAGAATGGCATAAAATCCCTTTCCGAAGATCTGGTTTTTGAACTTAGTCATTTCGGTCTTTTTTGGCTGGGCGCGTATTTTGTTCATGCAACATCAAATGTATATGCACCCTCTTCTGCACCTTTGGTGCACTCTCTGTCATGTCAACACTAAAATTGTTGCGCCTCCCCATGATGCACCTTTCTTGCCTCGTGACAAAGGTGCATGCGCCTCCTTGTTGACACTAAAATTTTTGTGCCTCTAAATGGTGCGCTAAAGGCGCTGAAAACATCGTGTCAATAGATCAAATTCGCACCAAAGGTGCAAGTAATTTCATGCTGACAGACACATAACCGCGCAAAGGTGCAAGTATTTTCATGTTGGCATTCCATTTTGTGTGCCCTTTGAAAAAGGTTGGTGGCACATTTATTGCACCTTTTGCTATAAATAGGTGCATCCGACCTGTCATTTTCATAATTGTAAAACACATGAAAAGTTTATTCCTCTGCACTCTGTAAGCACCTCCATCATCCTCGTGTCGTTTTGCATTGCATTCGTGGGCCCCGCATCATTTCTTCCAGTCTATATATCCCGAGGTAGGTGGTCCTTACTTTTCTTATGGTTTTTGTTTTGGTTTGGTTATTGGTGGATTATAATAAATTGAACCGAAGAAACCTAAACCCCTCCAGCCCATTTTGCATCTTCTCTCTTCCCCAAACCATTTTTACCCTCCTTCCAGATCTGCTGGCCTAGAGGGCTTTGTCTCGGAAATAGACCCAAGATCCTCTTCGCTCTTTTCCCTTACTGTCAAATCCATGTTGAAAGATCCCTAAAAACCGCATAAACCAATCAAAAAAGAAGAAATACAAAGATATCACAATCCATAGCTATGGTTTTCCCTTGGTGCAAACGTCATCCTGTTGCATAAAACATAGTCGCGCCAAAGGGTGCACTATCCCTACCTATAACATGCACCTTCTCGGTGCCCTTTGAAATTCCTATAAACCTAACTCATGGCACCAGTGTAATCCCACTTACATCAACACTGAATGTCATGTAAACTTTTCCTACACTGCGCCAAAGCTAAAAGCCCCTTGGTGCACCTAAAGTTGGTGATACATCCTTTAATCCCGTGCCCTTTGGTGCACAAAAATGTTTGCAACATGATCAATATCTATGCCATTGGCACATCCTACCACCATGCAACACTAAAATTATTTGCACCTAGTTTAAACCCTACACAATGGCACAGGCACAAATCCTCCTACATCAACATTGAATGTTGTGTGTAGTATTTCTGCGCCCTGCACCCTTTGGCACTATTTTCTTCCTTGTAACACTCTGCATCAGTGCACCTTGCTTTTCGAGCCGCCATCTATGGTATTTCCCTCCCCGTGCCCGAAGCTTTTAAATTACTAACTCCTCATTCTGTAAAGCTTTGATGGATGATCTAATAGCTAACATGGCTCTTCTACGTTGGACTTCACTCCTTCTTCTTGCAGATCAGCAGCTGAACTTAGAATCACATATGTCTACATCAAGCAAGAGACCAACCAAGTCAAAGGGTAAGGCCAAACTCATAGAGGAAGAAATGAAATACAAGTATCAAAGGGTCAGGATGCCCGAGTCCCATGCAGAATGTGACTTGGACATCAGAGATGCTAAACTTGGCCATATAGACATGGAGGATTTTTGGGCCAGAACCAGAAGGGTCACAGGTAGTCCATGGATGGAAAAACTAGTGGGAAGTGGTCTACACTTCACTGGGGGAATCCCGTTAGTGTGGTGAATAATGAGTTCATGATGGTGGTGGCCCGTTGCTATAACAAAGACACAAGGTGTGTCGAGAATGAGAAGGGTGAGGTTATAATCAACCTCACTACCCGACACTTTGAGATCATGTTGGGTATCCCCCACCACCGGCACTTTGTGGCCATAAGTCAAGAAGACTGCATTAAGGCATGGGAGGAAAATGAAGACAAATGCATGCAGTTAATGAATGAGGTATACCTAAAGAATAAGAAGGTAATAACTAGGTGGCCCCAAGTTATTCATCACAGTGACTTTTCGGAGGAGTTGAGTGACACCATTACCTCCTGAGTAGGGTTTTGGGCTTCCTAACGCCCATTACTTCCATAAGTGGATGCTCAGGTATCTGGAGACCATGAACAAAAACGTGCCCGATCAACATTTTGAGTGGGTAGAAATCATCAGCAGCACCATCTCTAAGTAGCTCAACAACTCACAACAATGGGAGGTTCTACATGAACTCCTACGTTGTCTACACTGCTGCCTTGAGAGAGATTATCCGGCACTGAGCTGATGTGGGGTATGGCCCCAGGTGAAAATATATGAGTATTATCCAAAATTGAGACTGGAAAACAACATTCCATAGTTCACCAAGATCAACGATGCCTTCTTTTATGGCATCATTTACCTTTTGAGGCCCAATATGACTCACGGTCAGATGACCAAGAGCATTATGACCACAATAGAGAAGTGGGGGTGTTATTTACACAATTCCCCACCTTTACTTATCTCAGAGCAGCCAACTTCTTGGGTGAGCCCACCATGTTGCCAAGATATGCAAGGCCAAATTTGATCCTATTAGAGTTATCCAGATAACTCATAAAATATCACAAGAAGTACCTAACGAGAAAGAAGGGTGGAACTCCATTCCCCCTCATACAAGGGCGTGGTACACATGCACTTCTCACACCAAATCCCAGGAAATGTTCACAAACTTGGAGCTGCTCAACCTGAAGCACAATTTCCCGGAAAGGTTGACCTTTGATCCACAAAATTTCCTCCCAAAGGAAAAGCTCGATCCAATCCATGTTCCACAGATTGAGGACATCTACATCGACTTGTATCACGAGGTCAAACTCAGGAGAAAGGATCACTCCTGTCTAGCCCTGGTAGAAATTATTCAATATGGCGTGGCCATTGTTCCGAAAGGTTTCGAATGAATGATCAAGAAGTTGATCAGGTATATTTAGATACGGATGGGGAAAACTGGCCATTTTCTCAAAATAGATAGAACAAGGGCACCTCAGACTATTGAGGAGAGGGTAAAGGGAACCTTGCACACAAAACATTGGTGCAGATTTAATGGTCTCATTTACCTTGGGGTGGACTTCACCACGTCCCCCCTAGGTAATGCACCTGCCAGGCCGAAACATTTGCCAAAGGGAAAAGGGAAAGATAAGGAAGGAGATTCAAGTGCCACCCAAGAGCAAGCTCCCAAGAGTCCTCCTCCCACCGCCCAGGAGTAGGTCGTGCGCCCTGCCTCCCAGAAAAGGAAGCGGTAGTAAGTGTTCCAACGGGCACATCCACTTAGGATGTTGCCACTACTACAACCATTGAGGTTCTTTCCATCCCTTCTCCCACTCCTCCTTCCCCTCCTCATGTCACTCAAGCAACCATTCCTTTGGTTGTGTCTTCTCCCCCATCTTCTACTATTCCCCTTTCCTCTTCTTCCATCTTCTCTTCCCTCATGGAGCTGTCCCCCAGTATTTCTTCCCTCATCTCTCAGCTCCCTTCCGCTCCCATAGTTTCCTCTCCTACAGTAGCTCCTACCCCTGTGAGCGTTGGAGGTTCAGCTTCTTTATCAATGCCACCACCAAGCGTCTCAACCCATTTCCCCGAGTACACTGTAGTTGCTCCTTCTTCTTCCGCCATTCCCTCTTCTCCCACTGGTCCCACTCCCTTAAGTCCAGCATGGATCTCCCAACACCTAAGCCAACACAAGAGGAAAGTCCCCATTGCACCTATGGACTTCTCCGTCATTCCAACAAAAGGAGCTAAGAAGCAAAAGCCAATAACCCGCTTCTCTCATAGCGCCTCAGGTGAAAGAGTGATGGAGATCGCGTATCCCGATCCCACAAAGTATAAAAAGGATTTGTCTCCCCGCAGATTATACAGTGACACAGGTCACAATGGGAACATCCTCCGAGAGCCTACAAGGGGAGGCCCTATCTGTAGTGGATGCCCTTTGTAAGAAGCTTCAGGAAGCAAAGGAAGAGAAGAGGATACTAAAAGAGAAAAATAAACATCTTCTCCAAGCCCTACAGAAAATGGGCAGTGCACCTCCTACAACTACCATTGAAACTCCTGAGGCCCTTAGTCAAGGATAAGATAAATGAATACGCCAAGATTGGTGAACAAGGCATGGTAGTATCCACCTGGAGAGACCAGATCCTCAAAGATAGTGAGGAAGTAATCATCAAGTTCACCGAGTTATATCAGAATATTGGTCAGGTGAACAAGGAACTCCAGGTGATTGTAGGACCTATCTCCGAAGAGTTGGACCATGCTAGGTTACAACATGAGACATTCCAGAAGATGCTTGACTATTCAGTTGATGATTTAGTTAAATTTGGCATCTTTGATCACCCTAGAGCACCCAACAAAGTCCTTGTTGCTTTGGACTACCGGGTCGATCAGATGGAATTTGTCCTGGAGAAGATTGACAAGGTCAAAGAGGAAGCCTTGGATGCAATGCATCAAATGGAGCAAATTTTCCTAAGAATGTATCCTAGCTTTCTCACTCCATCATTCACCTTAAGGAGGGTAGATGAAACCATTTAGATCTTCAAAGAAATTGTCTCGCAAGGGTTAGGGCCATAAGCTACTTTCAATGTTGAATCCATCAACAACCTTCTGGCCTGTCGTGACTTTATGGGATACCTAATGGAGGTAGGTAATGAATACTTCAAACTCCCAAATTTTTTTTTAGATGAATGAGAGACTTGTGAAGTCATTGGTGATCACACCAAGGGTCCTGCACAGGATCAACTCTAGCCAATGATCAGCAAATTCATGGAGTACCGGGCCCAATTCCACATTGCCTCTCCTGAGCGAAATGGGATACTCCCTTCTAGCCATGAGATGACGACGAATAGCCTTCCTCTTCTTGGCTTTCTTTTTGTAATATTTAAAAGTATGTTGGCACAAATGATGACATCATCTATGTTGCACCATGGGATGTTGTTATCCACCAAGTTTCCCAAAGTCAACAGTTGACTTTTAGATATTTTGTAATTAGTTGTTGGTTTGGTTTTTTGCCTTATCTCTTCTTCTCCTTCTATATATACTTGAATACTTTTATATTAGGTGTGTGGACATTTTTAGATAAAAATAGAAGTGAGAAGAAAAGGCTTTGTACTTTTGTAATGAAGAAAATATTAATAAAAATATTGAGACTTTGTCTTTGAATACATGTATTATGCATCATACCTTTCTTATGTTGGATCTGTATGTTTACTCTATTAGATATACCTATACTTTTTGTCATTTGCTCATCAAGTATTGCTTTGTTCATTTATGCAAGTAGGTTTGCCTCCATTTATTACCAATCCCAAAACATAAACCCTCGACCTTTCGCTTTGGAATTCACTTCTTTTCTCCCTTTGGACCTATCCTTTCTTCTTCTTTACCTTCATTTATTTCTTTTGCGTTGGAAACACCTCTCACTGGGACGAGATCCCAAACCCCGAAGGTAGAATTTTGTGGGAATTGCATAGATTCCTCTTTTGGTAGAATAGCAATAAACCAATTTTTCTTTCTTTGTCTCAAAGAGGGGCTATGCCCGCACACTGTTGGGTTATCTATCCATAGATATGCTCTCGAAATAGATTTTCGGACCAACAGTAAAGCAGTGATGATCCATTGATGTCACTAAGAAGAATGGAGATTAACTTTGTACAACAAGATCCAAACCCCATTGAGAGAAGGGCCAAAGGTCATAGAAGCAACTGTAAGGCATGACTCGGGTATATGATGAAGGCCGACATGTTGTTGGCATTTCACATAATGCTTAACATAGTCACAATAATCATGGTTTAGGGTCGACAAGTAATAGCCTAAGAAAATAATATGCTTAACAACAACAAGGCCATGAAGTGGCCTTCACATATGCCATCATGAACTTCCTTAATGGTATATGGAATTTCATAACTCAAAGCATCGTAAGATAATACCATAAAATCCATGGTTATAGAGGAGGCCACTAATGATGATGTAATGAGAGAATTTTTTAGAAAGGCACGTTGTCCATTACAGGGTGAGGTCACGAGACAAGACAAAGAGAGAAAGATAGTCTAAGTATTATTTATACCAAAGGCCACAGTGCAGGGTGGCGGTTCCGATAGAGAAAAATTCATGAGGTAAATTAGAGGGTGATTGGAGTCTTTGTATGGTGACAAAGATTTTAGAGTTGGCCAGGCGAAGCGAGTATTTAAGAGGCCAAGTAGGCCATTGTATTTTCAAATTTGTTAGTTAAATAGGGGACGGTTTGAAGGTCATAATGATCAAAAGTGCTCGAAGCATGTTCACATGATGTTTATACTTTTGAAGTGTATGACTACAACATTGGTATATACTATTGACTTGGTTTAAAACCAATTGAGAATCACCAAATATGTTGATGGATTTGACATCCAAGGCATAGGTAGCTTGGAGACCTAATACGAGCGCTTCATATTCAGAATTATTATTTGTACAATCAAAATCAAGTTTGAAAGACAAAGGCATGGGTTCACCATCAAGAAGAATGAGGATAACGCCAGCCCCACCCCCACACCGACACTTGGAACCATCAAAGAAGAGTGTCATTTGGTAAAATGAGCTCGTCAGGAAAGGATAGTAATTGACTCATCTTGAAAGTCAAAGTTAGAGAGTGGATCCTCGGAAATAGGTGCATTGGCCAATTAGTCAGCGATGGCTTAGCCCTTGATGGATTTTTGATGGGTAAATTTGAGATTGAGGTTGGCCAAAAGCATGAGCTAGCATGCGGCACATTGATTTTGGTAAGGTTTGGCATACATGAAGTGTAAGGGGTCGGTGTTGGTCATAACATAGGTTTTGTGGTTAAGTAAGTAATGGCGAGTTTGGTGGCAATGAAAAGCGAGGATAAGTAAAGTTTTTTGGCATGGGTGTATCGGGTTTCATAGTCCAATAGAGTACGGCTTATGTAATAAACCACCCGGTCCCCTGTGTTGTTCATCGCGATGAGCAAAGATGGCCCCTAATGAGTGATCGTAGATTTGAGATGTATAGGTAGAAGGGTTGATCGTCTTTAGGTGGAATGGGTACCGGTGGTTGGAGAATGTATTATTTTAAGGCCTCAAAAGCTTTGTGGTAGTCATCATCCCATTTGAAGGAGACATCCTTCTTAAGAAGATGATGAAATGGTTGACACTGATCAGACAATTGCAAAATGAAACGGAAAATAGACTGCAACTTACCTTGTAGGCTATGGAGTTGCCTAAGGTTAGTGGGTGGAGGAATTTCAATAATGGTTTTGAATTTAGTAGGCTCAACCTCTATACTATGTAAGGAGATGATAAATCCCAGGATTTTTCCTAAGAGAACCATGAAGACACACTTCTTGGGATGAAGGTGAATGTAATATTTAATGAGGCGGTCAAAAATGGTTTTTAGGATAGCGAGGTGATCGTAGTGGTGTTTAGATTTGGCAAGGAGATTGTCCACATAATATTACAATATATGATGCATGATGTCATGGAAAATGTAAGTCATAGCCCGCTGATATGTGTCACCATAATTTTTAATGCCAAAAGGCATGACTCGATAGTAGAAGGTCCCCCAAGGGGTGATGAATGCGTTTTGTGCTAATCCTCTAGGGAAAGCAATATTTGATTATAACCGAGAAACAATCCATGAGTGATAACATCTCATGACCAGTGGTAAGGTCAACCAGTTGGTCAATACCAGGCAGGGAAAGTCATCTTTCGGGAAAGCTAGGTTGAGGTCACGGAAATCCATGTAAATGTGGAGTCCCCTATCGCCTTAGTGATAGGGACAATGTTAGAAATCCAATGAGGATAATCAATGGGTAAGATGAAGGAAACCAAAAGGAGGCACTGAAGTTCTTCTTTGACTAGAAGAGAAATGCGAGGATGCATTTTCCTTAGCTTTTATTTTATAGGTTTGGCATCGGGAATGGTTATGATATTATGGACCACTATGGTGGGGTCAATATCGTGCACTTCTACACAAGACCAAGTGAAAGCATGGTTATGGTTTTGAGAAAAGAAGTGATGGCTTCTTGTTTAGCAACATCTAAAGATTGACCAATCTTTAGAATGTGCGGGTCATCCTGAGTATGAATGTTGATTTCAATAGTCGATTCATTCAACATGGTTTACGTCTCAGATGGTAATGACCGATGAATATATGAGTCTTGAACCAAGGTAGGTGAGTATAGATTCATCATCTTGACATTGAATGACGTTAATCGAAGGTGTATCATCATCGATCATTTTAGGATATAGGAAGGGAAGAGAAGAGGGAGCCTCACCCTCGCATTGATAAGTCAGAGGCCCCAAGGAAATGGTGTTTATGAAAAAAAAGTTAGGAGGAATGGATTCTGGATCCATTGACTCGTCGGTGAAGGTGGTGAAGAAGGTAGAGCGGCGAAGAAGGTGGAGAAGGGCTAATGCCCTCAATGAGTTCAATGCGGGCCATCTTGGTAGGTGGTTCAACAAAGCCGATACCACTATAGTCATTATGTTCACGTGTTGTACATGGAATAATAGTATGGCAGACTTGCTCATAAAAGCAAAAACTAAAAACATTCCATGCACATCGGTGCAGGAAGGTATGGGTGAAATGACAATTGGTAAGTGACCGGAGGTCACCGGAGAGAATGGGCGGGTTTGTGATGGTGGTTCAGGTGTATAAGTGGTAGTATCAAGTCCCCCATAGGTGAGATTGGTATGAAGGTGGGGAGGACCATAAAGGAGGTGCTCTCCTATATGGTGATCATAGCAAGGGTGTTGGTGAAGACTTCCATACTCTTATGGAGTAAGGAATGTGTTGAAACTATATAGACGATACTCCCCCAGAGTGAGGCATTGAAAAATTCCTTCTAAGGGATCAGTGGTCGGTATGTGGGTACTAGGAATGACGATGTGTTAGAGGTTGACCACGAGGTGGAGCCACCTGATTGGGAGGCGGATGGTTCGAGACAGGAGGTTATGCCCAAAGTGGTAGGAATGGAGGAGGTATGTGTGGTTAAGGTAGAGCTGCATTCATGAGTGGAGGTGTAGGTGAAGAGGTCGTGGTCATGGAGGTAGATGCTTTAATGGGTATAAACACGTCATTGGGTTGTTAAAGAATGTTGCATGTTTTTAAAGGTGATGGGTCAGCCGAATGGTATAGGTGTGTCCTTTATGCTCAAACTTTACAAAACAATGTAAATGGAAGGAACACAACCCATGACACAAATCCAGTGGTCTACCAAGCAACAAAGTTATATTGAAATTCCCCTCCAAGATGTAAAACAACTCGGAGCAATGTGGGGTCCCATGGGGACATGGAGGATGACGGTGCCAAGTGTAGAGTTGATAAAATCGTTAAATGATCACAACATGACGGGATGTTTATGCATGTAATTTTCAGGTATGTGCATTTGGGTGAATGCGTGGGAGGAGATAATATTTATGGTAGCACCCCATTGATCATAACACGTTGTACACATATGTCATCAATGTAGACAAAGATAAAGAGAGTTGGATCCGGGTCATCGGTTTGGTGTGGTGTGATCTCTTCATCTAAGAAGCTAAGGAGGCTACTTGGTGAGTAGGCGGTGTACATGAATGTGGTAATTTGGAGAGAGAGGCTACATGATGGGGTGTAATAATGGAGGCCACAAGTGTAGGGTCATTGGGTAAGACCTCAATAGATTGAAGAACCTCCATGAGAGCTTGGTGATGGGATTATGAGGTTTGGATGAGGTCATATAGAGAAATTTTGAGGGGGGATTGGTGTAGTTGTTTGAGCATCGCGCGATGTGTAGCTCCATTAGAAATAGGATATGTGGGGCCGTGGATAGTGATTTTAGGTGTGGGTGTAGATGGTATTGTTTCACTCGGAAATGTTTCATTCCTTTTAGAAAGCAGAGATAAGGTTAGGGGCTAGGAGGAATACTGTGGAATGTCGAGATGGTGTGCGCGTACCGTAGAGAAAGATCAAGCTGACTGCGAAGAACTCCCTTTTGTCTTGGAAGGACTACCTGCAAATAAGAACACAAGACCACAAGATTTTAATTAGACAATAAATGAGGGAACTGCCTTGGGCCCAGGAAATATAAAACTTCCTTTCGAAGGTGGTCGGTTCCCCTGCTAATATGAATTAACACAAAAGAGCGTAAGATATCAATTAAGTTGTTTCATTGAATCCGGGTAGAGGAAAAAGGTGGTTTTTGGTTTTGATCGAGGAACCGATGCGGTTATCGATAACCGATGGCGTTCTTCGATAACCGATACCGGTGGGTTCTAGGATCTTCTTGGTAGCTATGGTGTTTGTAATGGCTGGTTTATGGATGATATTAGGAAATGAGACGATGAGGGATAAAAGAATGACAGTTAGATGCAATGGCACGTTGGGTAGTGGATTCAGAAATGGATTTAGGAGGACTGAGATTCAAGAAGCATAAGAAATGTTATAACAGAGGACATGCAAGATGTGACTTACTGGTTTTGGCAAAGATGCAAGTTGATCTCCTTGGTTGTAAACACTTCTGGTATTTCCACTCGTCTCTGCTCGGTCAAGTGAAGATCTGGACTCTGTTTCTCACTCCCAATGCTCTCTATTGATTCAAAATCATTCGACTGATCTCCAAAATGAAATTCCGATCCGTTGTTTTGGTTTGGGGAGCCCATTTACAGGGAACCGATGGCGGTTACGTAACCGACGGCGGTCGAGTAGGAACCGGCATCGGTTAGGAAAAAGTAGGCTATTTTTAGTAACATATCCCACCTTCCCGCTTTTCTCTCGAGAGATCAGTTGCGGGCTTGGTCAAGTGGCTAGAAGGTCGGCTTTGGGTGCGAGTAAGGAGGCATTAGTTATGGATGTGAGTCTAGACCAAGTCACGGGTCTTAATTAGGTTAGTTTAGGGTTAGGGCTAGGTCATGATGAGGTGGCAAAGTGAGGTGGCGGGTAAGGTGATGTGGATTTATCAATTATAAGGTAATTAATAAATAATTGTGTAAGGTTTAGGTAATTAGGTTAGGTTGCGAAATGGGATGCGGGTCACAAGGGGTCGTAAGATACAAATTTGGTGTCTACATTAGCCCTTTATTGTCATGTAGCTTGTTCCGTAAAGCTACGCGACAATAATATGAAGTGGTTTCTCATGTTAAAGATGTAGGTAATCCCCCTCAAATCTATCGCCGATTGAGTGAACGGGAAATCAGGGATAGGGTTGATAAAGGGTACATGTTGTAGAGATGATGGTAAGGTGGTGGGGTAGGTCCAAGGAAGCGTGACGCATGTTGAAATGCAATAGTACGACGAGGTACATGATTTGACAAGCAAACCAGCAATGTGTAGGAAAAGGTCGATAGTTTATCCAAACAAGGATGATATAATCTGGTATACAAGGCATAGGAAGTAGCTCGGGGTATATAATGGTGAGGTACAGAATGGTTAGGCATGTTCAGAGTACAAATGGTTGGTTTGGTTGAGATAAACGTCACGGTCTAGGTCTAGGCAAAGTTGGTCGACAGATCAAGTCAAGGACCCTAATCATGCTAAAACACAAACAGGTGAGATCGATTGAACAAAAGGTACATGATGGATGGATAAAATAAAACATTGATTGTGGGTATGGTATTGAAGTGATACGGCCTTGGGTCAGGCCAAATGGTTGGGCGGTGGCCCTGGGTCAGGTCATAAGGGTAGAGTGAGGCCTTGGGTCGGGCCAAATGGTTAGGGCGAGACCTTGGGTCGGGCCGGATGGGTAGGGCGAGGCCTTGGGTCGGGCTTAATGGGTAGGTTGAGGCCTTGGGTCGGGCCAAATGGGTAGGGCGAGGCCTTGGGTCGGGCCAAATGTAGGTTGAGGCCTTGGGTCGGGCCAAATGGGTAGGGCGAGGCCTTGGGTCGGGCCTAATGGGTAGGTTGAGGCCTTGGGTCGGGCCAAATGGGTAGGTTGAGGCCGTAGGTCGGGCCGAATAGGTAGGTTGAGGCCTTAGGTCGGGCCGAATAGGTAGGTTGAGGCCGTAGGTCGGGCCGAATAGGTAAGTTGAGGCCGTAGGTCGGGCCGAATAGGTAGGTTGAGGCCTTAGGTCGGGCCGAATAGGTAGGTTGAGGCCTTAGGTCAGGCTGGACAAGTGAACAAATGGTGTGCAGCAAAGGTGGATAGAGGCGATATTGGTGAAAAAGAGGCAAGGAGTAAATAAGGGCAAAGAATGGGGTGAAAGTTGGGTAGAGAACCGATGTCGATTCTGCATGACCGATATCGGTTAAGGGACCGATACCGGTTCCTTAGGGAAAAATGAAACCGATATCGGTGAAAGGCGAAAAACCTATAAAAAGAAAAATACGGCTTGTCATTGTCACTTTTGTTATTTGCAAACCAAATCAACTTGTCTGACGTGGAGAGTTGGGATTAGAGGCTTGATTGAGTGAGGTGGAGCTATTGTATTGGCGGAGAGAGTTGATAGTGGGCCCGATTAAGGAGGAGGCAGCAGTTGATTGGCCGGGGACCCAGCAGAGCAGAGTTGGAACCATGGCACGAGCGGGGAGGAGCAGGAGGGGCTGGACCAGCTGGACCGCCACCACCCATCCCACCACCACGACGTGTCGTCGTTCGGGTAGATTCGAAACTCTTTAATTTGGTGATTTGGTTGTATTATGCTAAATTGGGGGTTTGGGTAGGAATTAACCTTTTTTAGGAAATAATGAGAAAATGGAAATGATTTGAAAAAGGGAGAGGGTAGATAGGCTAGATAGGCTAAGGTGGGTAGGTGGGTAAGTTTTTAGGGTATTTGGGTGGGTAGATGGGTAGAAATAGGTAAAAATGGGTTTTGGGGCCGCATGTGGGTTCGGCTCGGGAGAAAACGATGACCGATGTCGGTCGCACAATTTTAGGGAAAGGAGTTTTGTTGGTGACCGCGTCGGTCATGTATCGGCTAGCGTCGGTTGGTTGTTTTAGGTTTTAGGTTGGGTTGTCAGGTGGGAGTGGGGTTGGGGGGGTTGGTTGTTTTGGGTTTTGGGTCGGGTTGTGGGTGGGAGTGGGGAGTTAGGTTGGGTTGGTTGTTTTGGGTTTTTGGGTTGGGTTGTGGGTGTTGGGTTGGGTTGTGGGTGGGTGTGGGTTGGTTGTGGAGAAGGGTTTGGTGTAGGGTTGGGTTTTGGGTTTTTGGGTTGGGTTGCATGTGTTTTGTTTAGGTTTTGTTGTTGTTGGTTTTGGGTGGGATGGTGTTGGGTTTTTAGGGTGGTAGGTTGCATGTATGTGTTTTGTTTAGGTTTTGTTGTTGTTGGTTTTGGGGGATGGTGTTGGGTTTTTAGGGTGGTAGGTTGCTAGAGGGGGGTGGTAGAGAGTCGGGGTATGGTCGGGGGGATAAAAAAGGGTGTTTAGATGATAAAGTAGATGTTGTAATAAAGAGTAGGTCTAAGGATGTGGGTTGGTTTTGCAGGCACGTCAGCAGTTGACGATGCGGGATAGGATGCCCCCGCTGTTGGTGCGGATGAGGCCACACGTATCTGCGGCTCATTGGGCCATCATGCGCGAGGTGGGACTCGGTGGAGTCCAGAGGTACAGAGCGATAGAGAGAGATCACAGCCTGATGGTCGCCCTCATCGAGAGATGGGATCGGCGACCAATGTGTTCCATCTCCGTGACTCGGGAGATGACCGTCACATTGGAGGATGTGTATCGCATCCTTTGGTTACCTATCGAGGGAGAGGCAGTCTTCTAGGTAGATTCAGAGACTGCCATGGACAGCATACTATAGGTTTTTGGGGATGCAGCCGCGCTACTGACCTACCATAGCGTGAGTATCGGAGTACAGTGACATGTGTACCGTGCGCATCGACACGAGACACGACGATCGACCCTGTGTTGATGATGGTTGGGATCACCCGCTTCGCCTCCCAGACTCGAGAGGAGAGCCGCTTCCCCATGAGCATTGATGGGGGTGCTGCTGGAGATGGTGGAGGAGCACACAGCATACGCCCTGGCACCAGTATATCCGGTGCAATTATCTGAGGAGCTATGGGGCTATCGCATGGGAGGAGGCGATTTGGTATTTGTTCTACATTTTTGTTGCATTGTTGGGCATACGAGCACATCGTATGCATCAGGCCAGTAGGGTTACCCCAGCAGCCAGGGCCACAGGTCATATACCGATATGGCTTTCAGAGGTGGTTGGGGGTTGTGGGGCCACCACGGCAGTTATGGCAGGTCGGGATGTGGCATACTATAGACATTTGCTAGAGGGCCTTACAGCAGTAGACATTGTATGGAGACCCTACAGAGGTCACCATCCTGGCAGAGGAGCCCGCTTACAGTTGCGCCTAATCCAGTACACATTCTGGATAGCAGGACGGAGGCCAGGAGAGTACGAGCGGATACCCCTGGAGAGGGTACGCAGGCAGATGGGGCTGCGACAGGACGAGCCACCTCCCGTTCCTCAGTACAGGAGAGATGATGTAGAGGCCCCACTGCCTGCACCACAGCCTTTGGATCCAGATTGGGTAGCAGAGAGGCGGCGGTGAGGGTGTAGATGATCTTTGGGTGCACAGGAGCATACAAGTGTGGTGGGTGGGTCAAGAGAAGGCGGCTTGAGATAGTACCGCCCGCACACTTGACTTGGTTGTAGTGATAGGAGAGAGAGATCAGCTCGGGGTCAAAGTGCAGCTCTTACGAAGGCATGAAGCTGCAAGCACGAGCACGAATAGGTGTCTTACACGGCTGGGCAAGCTAAAGCTCGAGCATCGCACAACAAAGACCACCACCACCACGGCACCACACAAAGCAGTGCAGTGTGATGTGCAGTAAGAGCGGCGGTACAAAGACCACCACCACGAAGTGCAGTACAGCCACGGCCCGAGATGCAGTGCAGTGCAGTTATTTACCACAGACCACGAGCACCACCAAATGGCACCAAGACAGCATGGGGGCACTTGGTAGTAGGTGTCGAGGGGACCAGCCCCAGAGACTCATGGTGGCTCGAGAGCGTTACATGGAGGCTAGAGCGGAGGCCCGATACTATCGAGATATTCTTGATGGTACGGGGCTGATTATCACCCTATGCGACACATAGAGCAGAGACCTCTCAGAGCCGAGGTCTCGGGAGGTGTAGCCATAGCTGGTGGGTCTCACAGGCAGCGAGGCGAGAGGCACCACGAGGACCAGCGGGGAGAGGTGCCGAGGCGGTGGGGAGAGCCGAGAGATCCCTGACATGGTTGTTGTATTTTAGAGATGGGCACCCGGTCTGAACCTGTGTGTATTGATAGAGGTCATGGCGTGCCTATGTATTATTCATGTATTCATTTATTCATTTATTGTATACCACTGCGAGCCGAGTAGGGGTTGATAGTGGATATCGGCTGCGAGCCGAGTATATATCTATTTTTGATATGAGGGACCGGCTGCGAGCCGAGTCGAAAGATTTTTTTTTTTCGACAGGTTATTGCGCTGCGTGCCGGCTTTGGGAGATTATGAGATCACAGAGGCCTCGATGTAGGGCACATTGTATTTTTGAAAATTTGTATATATATAGAGACGATGTTTTGATCCACATGCAGTGTTCAAAATGTGTTTAAATATTTTGTTAATGGTTGGTAATATATAATGTATGATAAGTTTTAGTTGACATGTTGATAGATGGATGATGTTGATGTTTTTGTTTTTGCACGTATATATGAATGTCAGGTTATGTGATGAATTGGTGGTTTTGTGACATTGTGATATATGTAACTGATGAGTTGGATCCAAATGATGTATAGATTGATAGTTTCTTGATATCCGTAGTTGATGGTTTGTGTATTTGTATAAAATAAATGATGTTAATGAAATTGTAATGCTATGTGTGGTGGATGAACAAATGTGGTAAATTGTGTTGTTTATGCAGGAAAAGAGGCGGGTGCGACAAAAATTTAGGTGAGAAATGAAGAAAAGAATCGTTGTTGAGAAAATATAGGTGTGTAACCGATATCGGTTAAGGAATCGATAGATGATAGACCGATATCGGTTAAGTAACCGATACCGGTTATTTAGGTATGAGCTTTTCTAAAAATAGAAAAGCTAGGGTGGCAACTTAAGTTTTAATTTTAGAGCCATGCAAGAGGTTAAATACGCGAACGCGACGCTTTTTGACGACTGAGACAGGTATTTGCATGAGAGATTTGAGTGATAAGGAGAAGAGAGACAGGAATTTGTATGAGAGATTTGGGTGATAAGAAAAGAGACTGGGAAGGTGAATGCGATCAGAGATTCAGAAAGTAGAAAGGCGAATTTGAAAAGAGTGGTGATAATGGCAGGACGAGGAGAAACATCCAGCAGGCAGGGACAAGAGGGAAGACAAGGGCCACCTCAAGCTACTGCAACCCCAGAGGTAAATGTTTTGGTTGTGATTTGATTTCTGCATGTTTTGTGAATAAGATGGGGGAGAGTATGTGGGTAGATATGAGAAAGAAAAGATGATAACAAGAGTTATAAATGAGGTGAGTGTTACGTGGTAGGTAATCAAGGGTTTCGGGTATGTCTGTGTATACAGAGAGGAATAAACGAGCAATTTATTGTCGTAGGTGGTTGTTTTAGGCAAGATGTATGTAATTGACAGTGACCGGTAGCGGTTAGAGGTAACCGGTATCGGTTACTGAACCGATACCGGTTATGTATAACCGATACCGGTTACTGGAGGAATTTCCAGAATGTTTGAAAAACCCTGACGGATTGAATGGTTGTTTGTTGTTTTGGTGTATGCAGGCAGAGGCAGGATTGAGGATGAATGATAGTGTGCCAGCGCTGTTGTCACGAATCCGAGCGGATGTAACACCAGCTGAATGGACATTGATAAATCGTTTGGGGTTAAGTGGAATCCGCTATTATTCACGAATTGCACGGAACCATGCTATGTTGCAGGCATTGATTGAGAGATGGAATCCCGAGACAAATACCTTTTATCTGCCAACAGGGGAGATGACAGTAACATTGGAAGATGTGTTTCGGATTTTGAGACTCCCTATTACAGGAGAACTAGTATATCAGGCACTACCTAGCGCGGCACGGGGAGCGATAACAGCAGTATTTGGTCCATACGCACGAGATTTGACACAGCGAGGTTTATCCTTTACGTATGGGGTAATGTATGCAGCACACCCTGAGGAGACAAGGTTAGCAGTGATATTAATGATAGCGGTAGGGTATTATGCATTACCGAGGGCAGAAGGAGGAATATTTCCAAAGGCATTGATGTGTGTTATCTGGGAGATGGTAGAAAGGAACGCGTTACGTTTGCATGGGCACTGCATATTTGGCGAGCTATACGAGGGTTTATGGGCTTCAGAGGCGAAATCACAGGATGACGCTGGATTGTTCATACTTATTACACTGTTGGGCCTATGAGCACACTTGTTTGTGTGCGACCAATAGGCCAATCCCTCCAGGCAGGAGAGACCGGAGTACAGAGGTTGGGATTCAGACGATGGGTCCAGACAGAACAAGAGGCAAGATCTCAGGCCGTGATGGGTGACATTGAGTATTACAGGTAGGTATGGGAGAGAGTGACGGTTGCGGATATCTGTTGGAGGCCTTACGGGAACTATATGATAACAGAGAGCATAGCTGAGGAGTTAAGGGGTGTAGAGCGAATGAGGTGGATCGCGGGGCACAGGCCAGGTGAATATGAGAGGATTCCTATAGATCGCGTGCGGTGACAATTTGGATTTGTGCAGGATATACCCCTGGCTTATAGACCATATATGAGGATCGACGCCGAGGCAGCATTCTCACCTCCCCGGCCAACACCTCCAGAAGGGCCTGAAGAGGTAGCAGCCGATCGCAGGGTAATGGATGCAGGACGAGCAGCAGAGGCCTATAGATTATGGTGGGTGCAAGAACTGCGAGGTGTACGTGAGCGCCCTGACATAGCGGTGATTACAGCAGAGAGGGATCATCTGCAGCGTTTGGTTCAGCAGCTCCAAACGCAGGTGAATGAGACAAGAGGATTGTTAGTGGTTGCGGAGTCACGGGCGGAGAGACTAGAGGCTGGAGTCCTCCATGCGAGAGGGCATATTCATATGTTACAGGAGAGATTGGCAGATCAGTGGGCGGTACCAATAGCCGTGGTACCTTTGAGGACAGAGAGGCCCGGCGAGAGGGGTCGATGATCATGATCATTACCTAGTTCGGGATGAGGTGTGAGGGTTGGAGTAAATGTTAGCAAGGTATAAGAATAAATAAGGATGCCGACCTGCGTGTCAATGATAGAGAAGATGTATTTGTTTAACATCTAAATAAAGCTGAATATGTATGTTGATTTGAGTTACGATAAAAATAAGAATGTTTGTGTTTTCATTTTTCGTGTTTTTGAAAAAGGATAAAGAGGAATGTGATTAAATAGAAATACGTAAATATTTATTAGACCACACATGATAAATTATGGTAGGGGATGGTCGAGCTAACCTTGGGAGACCCCATGTCTCCGAAGTGTCTGCCTACATAGCCCATGCACAAAGCAAGGAGGGGCCTCGGATCGATGTAGTTCTCCTTAGGATCGGGAGAGGTGAATTCAGGCAATTTGGTACGGTTTAGGCAATTGGTTGGTTGGTAAAAATATTAAGATTGGTAAAGGTAAGGTTGATGGTGTTGGTAATGAATTGGTGATGTTGTAAAAGGTATGAGGGAAGCGAAAGTTAGCCTACCCAAGTAGTAGGGAATCGTGTCCTGATTAAGGTCAACACACAATCCTAGATGCGAGGCAAAGTAGAAAGAGTGCTCCGTAGATGAAGAGAGCTAAACAAACCACACCACGTAGAACGAGCTTGGAGCCCTAGGTACCGTGCATAGACGAGAAGTCAATAGGTGAAAAGAGTTGTGTGATCACAACCTATCAGGTGTACGTTACGTCCCTTGAGTTGAAACAAATGGTGAGGTGAGGTGGATGATATAGCTGAGGTACGGAGAACTTATTACAAAGTGAGTGTTCTGCCGGAAGAGAACCTACCCTAAATAGACAAGTCCATGACTCAAAAGTCCTTTTGAATGAGGCTTTTATTTTATTGAATGTAGACTGATCGATGCGGGAAGTCTACAAGGGATATTGATTGTATTATTCTTGAGGTCTTCACGAAGCTGATCGATGCGAGAAGCTTCGCAGAGGTCGATCGTGTGTATAGCTGTCCTTCGAGGGAGCATCTATTTATAGTAGCAGATATGATTTTAGTGCATAGCTATCCTTCGGGGAGCAATCATATATAATAATAGAACAATAGTTCGGCATATATAGCTGTCCTTCGAGGAGCAGATCTATATTTAATTTAGATGACTAGATGTTCTTTTGGTGTGAAGCATCTAGTTTAGTAGGAAGTTTGACTCAAGAAAATCCCATAAGAATACGGCTTATTTTAATACTTTGAAGTCATGGACTAGACTAAAAAAGGGGAAGGCATCATCAAGGGGAGGTGAGAATCAAACTATGTGAGCTTGATTGTTATTATGAGGTGTAGGAAACAGAGTGTATGTGGTGGTATGGGAGCTCAAGGGACGAGCAGTAGGTGGATAAGAAGTGATATAACACTAATTTCAACAATAGAATGGTCGAAGATGCAAGGCATTAAGGGGCTGAGCTCGGAGTTTACCATTAAGCGAAGCTAAACGATAAGTACGAGATCCATAGGTGTGAGTGATTATATAAGGCCCAATCCAATTGGGAGCAAATTTTCCACGTCCGATCTTTTCTAGTTTGGTTACATGTTGATTCTCTTTGAGGACAAGATCACCAACATTAAAGGTACGCTCATGAAGTCGCTTATCATAAGCACGTTTAATGCATTTTTGATAGATTTGAAGGTGATCAAGAGTTGTAAGAGGCGCGTCGTCAAGAAGCTCCAATTGGGCTAACCGCTCTTGGCGGAAATCATCGTTGGTGAGAATATCCCAAGAGATATTCTAAGGGAGGGTATTTGTATTTTGAGAGGCAAAACAGCCTCGGTACCATATACCAAAGAAAAAGGTGTGGCATTAGTAGAGGTACGAATGCTAGTACGATAAGCCCAAAGGGCAAAGGGAATGTGATCGTGCCAATTTCTTTCGGATTCATTGACAACTTTCATGAGGATTTTGGTTAGTGTTTTATTAGAGGACTCGGCTTGCCCATTGGCTTGTGGATAGTAGGGTGATGAGAAACTAAGTTTGATACCAAAGTTGTCACAAAGGTCTTGTAACAACTTGTTTTTAAAAGATTTACCATTATCTGTTATTAGCGATGAGGAATACCAAAACGCATGAGATAATGTGATGGTTAATGAACTCGACAATTTTTTCTTTTTTGATTGAAATGAGTGGAATAGCCTCCACCCATTTTGTGTAATATTCGGTCGCTGTGATTATCCAACGGTGACGTTGTGAAGAGGTTGGGTGAATCTCACCAATAAGGTCTAAACCCCATCATGGAGAAGGGCCAAAGATCTCGAGCGACTGGAGCGGGTGGCTAGGAGTATGTTGAAGGTTGGCATGTTGCTAACACATAACACAACGCTTAACATATTCGTAGCAGTCGTTATTGAGAGTAGGCCAATAATAACCAAGGCGAAGGATTCGTTTGGCCACGGCAAGGCCGCTAAAATGTCCACCACAAATACCATCATGGACCTGTTGGATGGTATGAGTGGCCTCCGCGCCAGTTAGACAGCGAAGGAGGATGCCATCAAAGCCACGTTTATAGAGGAGTCCCCCCATGACAACATAACGCGAAACACTTTTAAGAAAAGCACGTTTTCCGTTACTAGTAAGGTCAGGTGGGAGGACAGAGATTGTAAGATAATCGTGAAATTGGTGATACCAAGTATCCTGCGAACTAGCAGACACATTATTTATCATACAAACAACCGGGGCTGAGTAAGATGGGGCAAAAAGTTGCTGGACCACAATGAATAATTCAGAGTCAGTTGGTGCGGCGGGAATTTGCGAGGCTAGGCAAGCCATAGTGTCCGCAAATTTGTTAGTGGAGCGTGGAATGGTTTGTATAGAATAGTGAGTAAATAAGGCTAGAAGTGAATCCACGTAGTGTTTGTATTTTTGAAGTTCCTCGTTTTTGCATTGGTAGACACCCATAACTTGATTGACTACCAATTGAGAGTCGCCAAAAATGTTGATAGATTTGATACCTAAGTGCAGCGCAACCTGGAGACCCAGAACAAGGGCCTCGTATTCCGCTGTATTATTAGTGCAAGGGAAATCGAGTCGGAATGAAAGAGGCATAGGCTCAGCGTCGAGAGGAATAAGAACAACGCCAGCTCCTCCGCCACGATGGCATTTGGAGCCATCGAAGAAGAGGGTCATTGGGTACGACTCCTCTGTGAGGGAAAGAGTAGCGATGAGTTCGTCGGGAAATGTGAAATTGGTAAATTGTTCCCCAGGTAAAGGAGCTTCCGCAAGTTGGTCTGCGATGGTTTGTCCTTTGATTGATTTCTGGTGGACAAACTCAAGGTCGAGGTCGGTGAGAAGCATGAGCCATCTGGCAATGCGTTGGTTCAGATGAGGTTTGGCATACATGTAATGGATGGGGTCCGTATTGGTGATGATGAAAGTCTTGTGATTTAGAAGGTAGTGTCGGAGTTTGGTGGCCACGAATGATAGGGCTAGGCATAACTTTTCTATATGTGTGTACCTAGTCTCATAGTCCACCAAAGTATGACTTATATAATAAATGGCTTGTTCGCGATTCTCAGAGTCACGATGTGCAAGCATGGCTCCTACAGCGTGGTCGGTGGCGGAAAGGTAAAGGTAGAAAGGGTGGTCGTCTTGGGGTGGGATAAGCACGGGTGGCTGCAAGAGATAGGATTTGAGAGCTTCGAAGGCTTGGTGACATTCTTCGCTCCATTGGAATGCAATATCCTTTTTAAGGAGGTGATGGAAAGGTTGACACCGATCCGAGAGTTGGGAGATGAAACGTCGGATAGATTGGAGCTTACCTTGTAAACTACGCAATTGTTTGAGATTTTTGGGTGGGGGCATTTCTAGGATAGCTTTGACTTTAGATGGATCGACCTTAATGCCACACAAAGAGACGATAAATCTAAGAAGTTTTCCCGAAAGAACACCAAAGACACATTTCTTCGGTTGAAGGCGGACAAAATATCAGAACAAAGTGATCAAAAATAATGGTTAAAACATCGAGATGTTCACTACGATGTTTAGACTTGCCGAGAAGATCGTCGACATAATCTTCAAGGATAGTGTGCATAATGTCATGAAAAATGTAGGTCATAGCCCGCTGATAGGTAGCACTAGCATTCTTAAGGCCAAATGGCATGACACGATAATGAAGGTTCCCAAGGAGTTATGAAGGCAAGTTTTGTGTTGATCGGGCAGGCAACCAAAATTTGGTTGATCCTCGAAAAGCCATCCATGAGAGAGAGCATCTCATGACTTGCGATTAAATCAACAAGTTGGTCAATGCTAGGTAAGGGAAGTCATCCTTAGGGCAAGCGAGGTTAAGATCCCGAAACTGTGCATATCTCGAAGTCCCCCTGTCACTTTAAGTGATGTGTGCGATGTTAGAAATCCATTGAGGGTAGTCGATAGGAAGGATGAAGGAAACAGAAAGGAGTCGTTGGAGTTCCTCTTTGACCAAGAGAGCAATGCGTGGATGCATTTTCTCAATTTCTATTTGACTGGTTTGGAATCGGGGTTTAGGGTGATGTTATGGACGGCAATGGTAGGATCAATTCTGGCATGTCAAGATAAGACCATGCGAAAGCTTGGTCATGAGCATGGAGAAAGGTAGTAAAGCGGCTTGTTTTGATGTGTTAAGGGATTGTCCAATCTTCACAATGTGAGGATCCTCCTTCGTGTGGATATTGATTTCTATAGTAGATTCTGCTCAAAGCATGGTTTGGGTTTCGATGGTAAGGCTCGTTGAATATAAGAATCATCCGCGCCATGGTAAGTGAGGATGGAGTCATCATCTGGCATTCAACAACATTAATCAAAGCGAATCCTCTTTGATCATGTCCGGATATAGAAGGGGAAGAGAAGATGGGTCCTCATTATCGCGTTGATAAGTGAGAGGACCTATGAAGATAGCATTTATGAAAAAAAAAGTTAGGAGGGATGGATTCAGATCTATAGATTCTGCGTGGGTGATGATGGCAAAGTGGGTGATGATGGTTTGGTAGGGGCGACGTCTTCTTCTTCCAGGATACAGCTGACAGGAGGTGTCTCCTGTGTAGGTGTTTCGGGAAAACCGAGACCACTGCGATCATTATGTTTACGGGTAGTCACGGGAATGAGTGTATGTCGGCCTTGTTCGTAAAGACCAAAACCAAAGCCTTTCCAAGCACAGCGAGTCAAGAAGGTGAGGGTGAAACGACGATTTGTCAAGTATTGAAAATCAGATTGGAAGGGAACCACACCAAGAGGGGGTTCAGGGGTAATGGAGGATGCGTCAACACCCCCATACGTTAGGTTGGTGCGGCAATGGGGTGGTCCGTAAGAGATTATCTCCCCCATGCGACGGTCGTAGGTGGGATGTGCATGTAATTGTCCGTACTCCTGCGGGGTAGGGAAAGAACTAACGTTATATAGGCGGTACTCCCCCAGCGTAAGGCGCTGAAAAACATCTACTAAGGGGTCGGAGGTTGGAATGTTAGCTGCGGGAAGGGAAGTGGTTTTTGCGATGGTGGTTTCATCACCAAGGCGAAAGCGCGGTTGAGGTGGATGGTTGAGGTACATTTGAAGAGGATGGTGGGGTTGAATATATGGGTGTCTTGATTGGTATAAGCACATCGTTAGGCGGTATAACATATTGCAGGTTTTAAAGGGGGAGGGTCAACTTTTACGGTGTAGGACTTCCCTCGTACTCAAATTTTATGCATCTATGTAATGTTGAGGAACGCATCCCATGGCTCGGATCCAAGCGACGACCCAAAGAATATATTATATCGAACTCTCCTCCAAGACATAGAAGAGTTCGGGTAAAGTACGTGGTCCTACCCGAATGTTGAGGATCACGGTGCCTAAGGTAGAAGTAATAGCGTCATTGAATGATCGCAACATGATGGGGTTGGCACACATGCAACTAGAAGGGATATTCATTTGTTGGAAGGCTTTTAAAGAGATGATGTTTAGGCTAGCGCCCCCGTCAATCATAACCCGACGTACTTGAATGTCTCGGACGAAGCGTAAATGAAAAGGGTAGGGTCAGGGTCTTCTGTACCAAAGTCAACAATTTCATCTTCAGAGAAACTGACTGCAGTAGCTTGTGGTATGTAGAGGCAGTGATTGGAGTAGTGGGCTGTTTAGTGAGAGAGGCAACGTGATTGGGTGTTAGAATGGAGGCGTGACAGCAGGGTTTCATTAGGTAAAACCTCTATCCTCAAGGATCTCAACGAGAGCTTGTCGATGAGATTCAGAAGTCCGAATGAGATCATACAAATGCTGTCATTTTTACGGGTGATTGGTGAAGCTGTTTAATCATATTTCGGTGGGCAATGCCATTAGAGACGGGATAGGCGGGTCTGCGAATGACCACTTTAGGTGGTGGTGCAATCGGGATGTTTGACGGAGAAAGAGATGCCGCAGGTGTGTTTTCTTTTGCTTTCCCATTGTTTTTCTGCCCTCGAGTAGCGACACTAATCATATTAATCTCGTAGACCTGAGATGAGGAAGATGGTTGGGATAACTCATGGTCTTCAAGAGGTGGGGTTGTAATAATGATAGATCTTGGTGAGGCGGGGACAGATGGTATAGGAGAGGGAATGGAAACTAAAGGTCTCTCCCTTCGTAAGTTGTCTTTCTTAATCTTTCTATCCGGGAGAGGTGACTGACGAAGGATGGTTTTTAGAGCTTTGCATCCCTCCACATCATGTCCTGGTGTGCGGTGATAAGCACAGATTTTAGACTCATCGTAACCCATAGGTCGGGGTTTAGACGGGTCATAAGGTCTAAGTGGAGGTAGGGAAATGGTCGCATTCTCCACCAACATAGCAAGGATTTTGGCGTAAGATCCTTTGAGTGGGTCAAAATCGAAAGAGGATGAGGGTATTGGTTGTGCGGGTTTTGGTAATGTTTGGGCATGATTGGTTCGCATGGGTGGTGGTTTAGCCGAGGGGTGTTGATACGTGGTTTTCACTAAACGTGATTTCTTTGGCGTAGAAGCTATGTTGGATGATGAGGCCGCAGATGATGTGGTATCAGAAAACAACCACGGGGAAATAGGAGTGACCGAAAACAAATCTTTTGATGATGGAATTTGTTTAGGGTTGATAGGTGGACAGGATACGCGGAGTGACGGTGTTGCTATACCTTGGAATTTTTGTATAGGTGCGGAAGGCGTAGGTTGTTTTGAAGAAAACGCAGGAGGTATGATATATTGATGTAAGGTAGAGGGATGGGGTCCCAATATGGAAGGTAGGTATGACGATGATGGTTTTGATTGTGATAGGGGCACGGATTGAGTTTGTCTCCTAGGTGGCGGGGTGGATTTATTTTTGGATAGATCGAGTCACTTAGGTGGGTGTGTTAGACTGGGCATTGGTGAGGTCCCAAGCGTAGGGGAAGATCTGGTTAAGTTGATAGAAGTGGACGGGGCATTTGGTAGAGGTGAGGGGGGTGAAGGTGAGAACAGGGGCATTTTAAGCTTCTGTAAACACTTCGGGTATATGGTGGAGACATCAGGATCAGTCATTTGCATTTGAGTAGAAAAAGGGGTACTCAAACGTTCCCATAGGGCCTGTCTATCTTCTGTGGAATGACAGTCTCCAGGTGTGATTTGTAATTTTTGTACGGAAGAAAGGTGGGTTGTAATTCCAGTCCACTGCGGGTGTGATACAAGGGGTAGATGAGGCGCTGTATCAATAGATGTTAAGAGGTCAACAGGTCGCTGAAAAGATTTAGGCGATGAAGAACTAATAGGTAAGAGGGCGTGTTTGAGGGGGTCCGTTATGGTTAAAGAAGTTAGTGATGTCAGTGTAAGAAGTTTCTCATCTAAAGGTGACAAAAGGAGTGGCGAGCTCTCCTCTTGTGCAGCAAGAGCGGTAGAAGGGGACGTTTGGGAAATAGATAGATTAGATAACATCCGCTCACAGTCTTGTAGGGATGTGGTGTAAGAAGACTCGTCGATGAGAAGAGAAGTCCGGGCAGTTAACTCTTCTATGGGTAAAGGAATGATTTCACTTTGGCTTGATGGTGGTGAAGGAGGTTCAGACTCCTGTGTTGGTGGAGAGGCTTGATTCAAAAAAATTTCAATAGAGGCTTTTGGCTGAGAATCGAAGACTGCATGGATCTCATGAACACTCTCCTCGGCTAAGATATCTTGGTTTACGTTACTGTTGGACGAGTGATTCGGGAATGGCTTGTTGAAAATTTTCAGATTTTGGTTAGCAGGGGCGTTAGGATTATTGAGGGTTATATCCCCTGCATCAACCATTTCCTGCACTATGTTTTTCAACATCTTGCAGTTTTCATGACTATGTCCTTTTACGCGGTGAAAGTTACAAAAGTCATTTTCTTTGTACTAGGAAGGTATTGCGCGGGTGGAGTCAAACCCAGAGTGAGGTTTAACAGGGGGCAAGGTGATAGCCCCAGCTTTGAGCAATTTCTCCAGGATGACGCCATAAGTTTCTCCCAAGGGAGTGTAATTGATGGGCTCGGCTTTGTACTTATAGGTGGTTTTCGGCGGAGTATTGGACGGTGTTTGAGATTTGACCATTACCGCGTGGAAAGATCCTTTTGATTTAGAAGAAGTGGACGCGTGAGGAGTGGTGGTGTTTGGCTTGTTGGTAGAATCAGGAGTTCGGAAATTGGGGTTTTTGTTACGCAACCGCAATTTCTCCTCTTCTAAGGCTCGAATTTCTAATTTTCGGGCCATAGTAAAGGCCTCGTCGAATGTACGGAAAGTTTGAATTTGGAGGGTGGGGGAGATGTGCTTAGCGCAGGCCCGCGTAAACAGTTCGATAAGTTCGGTTTGAGGTAAGGCATACGTAAGTTGGTTGATAAGGCCCCGCCATCGTCCAACGAAATCTGCGATAGATTCGTCCTCAAATTGTCGGATGGCATAGAGGTCGGTGATAGATACTTTCTTGGCAATGTTAATAGAGAAATGATCCAAGAAAGATTGGGCTAGTTGGTTAAAAGAGAAGATCGAGTGCTGGGTTAAAGCACTATACCACTCCAAGGCGGGTCCTGATAAGGACATGGGGAAGGTGCGGAGTAACAAGGCGTCATCATGGGCAATCAAATAACAAGCATGTCTAAATGATCGCAAGTGTTGTTGAGGATCCTCTTTACTGTTAAAACGAGTAAATTTTGGCAACTCCCATTGAGGAGGATATGAATGAAGGGGGACAGAAGGGTGAATGGGCTCTGAAAAACTTGCTTGTATGTCAAGGCGCTACGACTTCAAACAAGCCTCCAGGTTTTGCATTTTGTCCATCATTTGTTTAATGAAATCTGTGGTTGGATGAGATGATGGTGCGGTTGTGGCAAACGGAGGCAAGTTGGACCAAGGGCTTCCGCTAGACAATGGTGGGGCTAAGTGTTGATAAGGTATGGAGGATGAGTATGTTGGAGCAACAGAATAGGGATGTCCCATATAAGGTGTTGAGGTTACTGGATACGTGTATGGGAATGAAAAGGTAGGTGGAGCTTGAGAAGGAAAGCTCGTGTGAATAGGTGGCAGAGAGTAAGTCATGAATGGAGTGGTCTGAAAGAGAGATGAGGTAGGGGCAGTTGGTGGTAACGATACGTGGGGTCCAAGATTAACCAAAGGAAAGCTAATCGGGGTCGTATGAACCTCTGAAGCCGTCGGATTGGGAGATGGGGCTAGAGATGCAGGAAGTAAGGCAGTGTTATCAGGAGGAGTGGGAGCTAAATGAGCAGCTATACTAATAGGCATGCCAATAAGGAGCTGACCATCAGGCGTACGGTCAGGGGCATGAGACAAATAGTATCAGACAAAGACTCGGGATTAGCATCCAGAAATTTGGCAAAGTCCTTGTCTCCTACAGGAATTTGGGGGATCTCACTAGTGTCCGTAGGGTTCCCTATAGAATGTGAAGGGGGTGATTCAGGCAAAGACACAGAGCAGGCATGTGAAACCATGGCGGCTTGCTTCCGAGTGATGACAACCATGGACAAGAACACACAGGAAAGTTTCAATCTATCAAGAACAAAAACAACCTCAGAATGATGAATTTGGCAAGTTCTTTGGTTTGTCGTGGGTCGATGAAGACAAAGAATCGATATCGCTTACTAACCCGGTGTCGGTCACAGAGCAAATGACGTCGGTCCCTTAACCAATGCCGTGTCAAAAGTCTAGGATAAGAAGATATAAAAGGTCGCTAATTTGATTTTTAGCAATGTTGAGTATATTTATCAACTTATTGATCACAGAAGACAAAGTATGACAGAGAAAACAGAATTTGAAAACAAGCAAGATGCACACACAAATCCAGAGACTAATCCTAGGGTTAATTTTAGTTATCGTGGGCTTATGCCTTTAGACGTAAGATGATGTCAGAATCCTAAACAACAAGACGTAGGGGAAATGTCAAGTTCTTTTTGGCTTATAAGGTTACCTCAATCGGGTGGAGGAATACCGCGGAAAAGGGGGATGTTTGAGTCATTGTTGTGTTAATGGTGAAGTGATTCGGTATGTGTTGTGCTGAAACTAGGGTTAATTTCCTGTCAATACCATGGATATCACCCCACGTGTACGATTTTACATCGTTATCAAAATTTCACCCCCTTGGGTAAATTTCGATAACATGCATCAGATTCTCAGGCCCAAAAAAAAATAAAAATTGATTGATTCGGGGCCAAAATTCATGTTTCCAGGGTCCCCTCAGATTTTTTCTAACTCCCCTGGTCGAATTTGGAAGGAGAAAGCTCTGAGAAAGTGCGGAGAAGGTTGCAGAAAGCAAGTAGTTCGGGCCAGGAAAATTTGTGAAAATCAGCTAAGTCCCAGTCCAGCACAAGTTGGGACAAATGGGACAAAAGTACGCGAACCGCCTGAACCGGCCGAAATGAGTCTAGTCGGCCCACAAAGCATTTGGGACAAGTGGGACGAAAGTACGCGACGAACGCGAAATGCCGGTTCGACCGAGAAAAAACTGCTGAGGGGCGCAAATGGGACGCGTGGGACAAAAGGGCGCGAACCGGCCGAAACGGCCGAAAAGGGTCAAGTCAGTCCGAAGCAAAGTGGGACAAGCGGGCCAAAATACCCGATCCGGCCGAATCGGCCGAAATTGTCCCAAAAGGTCCAAAATCAAAATAGGACGTCCGGGACAAAAAGACCCGAAATACGCGAAGAAGCCGAAGGAGCCGAAAGCCAATCAAAAGGTGCCACGTGTCTTTGGCCAAATGAGGGACAAGGAAGCCCATTTCGGGCGGATCGGAGGTTTTTGTCCCAAGCAGCACTGGGACGTCCGGGACGGATGGACGCGAAGTACGCGGAAGACGGCAGGCCCGAGAACCATTGAGAAATTGCCACGTGTCATCAAGAGAAGCCAAAAAGGGTGAAAGTGAAGGAAGACCCAGTAGGTTCGTCAACCAACCAATGCATGCCACGTATCCCTAGTGGCGGGCGTGGGAAAAATGTGGAAAATGTTCCAAGAGCACCAAAAGTCAAAATTCAAGAGACAAACTACTAAAAGTAGAGGAGAGAGAATTATTCAGCGAATCAGCAAAGTGCCACGTGGCGCCCAAGTGGCAAGACACGGGAAAATATTTTAAAATTCGTTTTGATCATTCGTGCCCTAAATCTTCAAATCGTCATATCTTTTGATCCAGAGCTCGGATTTGCATGTTCCTTATATCAACAGAAAGCTAGTGAAATCCTCTACATGATTCTGGGGCTAATCTTGAGTTTTGGTGTAGTCTAGAGAGAGAAAATCGAGAAACGGCTCTGACACGTGGTAATGACAGAAGTGACATTTCAGCGACCAGTTTTAATGCAGCAGACAGCCCGCCGTTTTGCCAGGATCCGTCGCTTCTACCATGATGAAATGATTTAAAATACGACCTGGAGGTGGTTGGAGGAGATCTGACTTTCCTCTTTCTTCCTTCTCTCATTCTTCCTATATATTGTAAGGAGTGGCAAAATATAAAAAAAGAGTTGTTCATTCTTTCTGCTCGGCCCTCCCTTCTTTTCTTCTCTAGGGTTGAAAATGGAGTTCGAACCTCCTCCCTTTCTCTGTAATGGCGTTCCTGCCTTTTACCATTAATGGAATGATGTTCTGTGCAAACCTCTGGAGCAACAAAACGTGTTCTGTGATGCATTTGTCCATCCTCTCTCGTTTTTGCTTGTCTTCTTCTTGCCTCTCTTCATTGCAGGTGTCTGTGCATGTTTGAATGTTCATTGCAGGTCTGGAGCTGTGTTCATGGAGTTTTGGGACATTTTCGTGGTGAAATCTATCCTGGGGTTGTGATGCTTCGTCCATCCTTCCCAATGGCTCACTCTCTTTGTCCCATGGCAGTTTTGATAGATGTTCAACATTCTCCTTCTCTCGGTGTATCACCGTTTTAGTGTAGGCTTTGCTGTTCTTCCCCTCTCTCTCTCTCTCTGTCTCCTTGGCATGGTTAGATTAGGATTAGATTAGCTTGCCTACACTGGAATAGCTTGTGGCAGGTAGTTTAGGAGTAGGAACCAGCCTTCTCTGGAGATTCCTCTCTGGTTTTACGAGTCCCATGCTTGGAGAGAGGTTTCCATGTTGTGCAATCACACTGGATGCCTGAACATCAACCTAGAAGCCTGATGTGCGTCCAGGGGTGCTGTGATTTTGCACTAACAGTTTTGGCACGCCCGGTGGGACCTTAGAGGTCTTTCACTTCATCTTTTGCAGGTTGATGTGTTCCTGTGAAGATTTCAGCCTTTGGAGGCACTTACAAACACATCTGGAGACTCCATCTGATCAGCAACCCATTTCTCCGAGCTTCATGCACCGTTTCCATACATTTTCATCCATCTTTCTTTCCATCCCTTTCATTCTTTTCCATTCCATGAAGTTGTGCAATCATGACTTCATTTCCATCATGGATTTCACATCAACAACAGCAGTATATTCCACCTCCAACACATTTTGCAAATCCTCCAAATCAGCATTTTGAGCAGATTCAAGATCAGTGTGCATACCCATATGAGCAGCAGTGCCAAAGTCAGTTTGGCTATGGAGCTTTCCAAGAGCAAGGGTGTGCATACAATGAAGACCATCAGATCCAAGATGCTGGTCTGTTGGAGAAAATCCAAAAGATGGAGGAGGGGATGGTGCACCCAGGCTCGAGCACGATGAGAGCATTTGGAATCGGGTTGTGAAGCACCCCCGTCCATGGGTGGGACCTTTTCCAAGGCATTACAGCCCTCAGGAGAAGCTTGACTTCATGATTGCAACGCTGCCTTTGCTTGCAAAGTGGATTGAAGAAATAGAAATGTATGAGAGAAGTATTCAGCAACCTTGTCAACAGGTAAACACACCATCTCATGCCTTTTCTTTTCCTCTTTCCCAATCTGTTTCATTTCAGCAGTGTCAAGTTTCAAACCCTCCATCTGCTGTCCCAAGTGTTGAATCCATGTCTCCACCTCTCAGTCTTCCACCGCACCTCGATTCTTCTTTCCTCTTCCCTTCCAAACAGTCATCCCCTCCACAAGAGCTAACAGAAACACCCCCTCCTCCAAAGAAACAAGAGGTTTCACCTCCACCACCACAAAAAATTGTCAAATCAGTGGAGTTTCAACCTATCCCTCCTTTTGCATTCCCAATTCCATGTGGGAAAGAAGAAATTGTAAAAATCAGTCATCAAGGACAGCAGGAGGAAGAGACAAATAGAAAAGAAATGACAGATACCTTGAAGGTTTGGGCTGCCAAATTTGGGATGACAAGGATCCCCTTGATGGTCAAGCCTACAGAAGAAGCTAGGGTTGGAGAACAAATGGTGGTCAGGACTGATTTTGTTGCAGCAGAAGAAGAAGATCTTGCAGCCCCAACTTGTCCTCTAGAGCAGCAGATTGAAGAGTTTGACTTGACAAACTTCATGCTGGAGAAGGAGTTCAATCAAGAGCAAGATTGCCTTCAAACATTGGAGGAAGGAGAAGCTGCTCCAAATCCAAAAGAAGAGGAGCACAATCTAGCTATGGAGGAGAAAAACGCAGATCCAAGGGCTTTGAGCACAAAGCAGGTTACAGAAGAACCTTCAGTTCTTCTTTCCACTTCATCTCTCTCAAGTTCTAGCACTGAAGAGGAGTTTGATCTCTCAAACTCAATATTGGAGAGTGAAGGAAACCATGGTGGTCAAGTTGCAGACCAAGAGAACACCATGGAGGAAGTTGAACAAGAACAGCGGGACAACAATGAGGCAGTTTACCTGTCAGTTTTGGAGGACTATTTTGATGAAGAAGAGCCGGTTGAGTTTTCACCATTCTCTCTTTCATCATCCACATTCCAAACACAAGAGTCTCGCTGTCATGAAGGAGAGCATTCATTTGCAGCAGCTCGCATCTTATAAAGCAGCCCTTTGGAACCAAAATTGGAAGATTTAAATCTTCCATGTTATTCATCGGAGGAAGAGAAAGGGCAGAAGGGTCCTACCATTTCTTCCACGTCATCCATTCAAGAGGGTCTACAAGAAGACTCCATTCTTGGAGTTGAAAATCACAGCAATGGGCATATCAAACGGATCAGACCTTGCCCAATCAGGTACTTGGCTTCATTGGAGCCAAGGGAGAAGCCAAAACCAGTCATGCTTGCTTCTGAGCATGAGGACGAGCTACAAAGTACCAAGGATCAGCTGCTATACCTCTTCAATCCAAATGCAGAGCAACTAAAAGAGGTATTGGATTTTTCAGTTGATACCTTGATGATTTGGATAGAAGACCAGCTTCTTGTTGATTTTCCATCCATCCAAACAGCCATGATCAGTGCCAAATCAATTCCATGGCTGCCAATTTTGAAGAAAGGAAGCTATTTCTCACAACCAGTTGCAGGATTTGTTTAGCTTGCCTTTGCTTCCAGTTAGAGTAGAGTAGCTAGGTTTGCTTTCAGCTAGAAGAAGTGCTTGTGCACACTCTGCATGTTCCATTTGGGGCATGTATGATTTTCAGTTTTGTACATAGTTTTTGGTGTTGCTGGTTTTGCTCTTGCACAGTTCATTTCAGTGGCATCTTGGTGAAGACACTCCAGGTTCAATGGGTTTCCAAGTGGCTCAGAGGGAGGTTTTCAAAGTTCAGATCAGTTGCAGGTTGCAACTCATGACTCCATGCCCAATGGATGCTTCAGGCTACTGATCATTCATCTAGCAGGCAGATGCCCCCACTGAGTCGCCAAACTGTTATCAAAATTTCACCCCCCCTGGGTAAATTTCGATAACATGCATCAGATTCTCAGGTCCCAAAAAAATTGATTGATTCGGGGCCAAAATTCATGTTTCCAGGGTCCCCTCAGATTTTTTCTAACTCCCCTGGTCGAAGTTGGAAGGAGAAAGCTCTGAGAAAGTGCGGAGAAGGTTGCAGAAAGCAAGTAGTTCGGGCCAGGAAAATTTGTGAAAATCGGCTAAGTCCCAGTCCAGCACAAGTTGGGACAAATGGGACAAAAGTACGCGAACCGCCCGAACCGCCCGAAATGAGTCCAGTCGGCCCACAAAGCATTTGGGACAAGTGGGACGAAAGTACGCGGTGGGCGCGAAATGCCGGTTCGACCGAGAAAAAACTGCTGAGGGGCGCAAATGGGACGCGCGGGACAAAAGGGCGCGAACCGGCCGAAACGGCCGAAAAGGGTCAAGTCATCCAAGCAAAGTGGGACAAGCGGGCCAAAAATACCCGATCCGCCGATCGGCGAAATTGTCCCTAAAAGGTCCAAAATCAAAATAGGACGTTCGGGACAAAAAGACCGAAATACGCCGAAGAAGCCGAAGGAGCCGAAAGCCAATCAAAAGGTGCCACGTGTCTTTGGCCAAATGAGGGAAGGAAGCCCATTTCGGGCGGATCGGAGGTTTTTGTCCCAAAAAGACTTTGGACGTCGGGACGGATGGACGTGAAGCACGCGGGAAGACCGGCAGCCCGAGAACCATTGAGAAATTGCCACGTGTCATCAAGAGAAGCCAAAAAGGGTGAAAGTGAAGGAAGGCCCGGCAGTTCACAACCAACCAATGCATGCCACGTATCCCTAGTGGCGGGGCGTGGGAAAAAATGTGGAAAATGTTCCAAGAGCACCAAAAGTCAAAATTCAAGAGACAGCCCACCGAAAAGTAGAGGAGAGAGAATTATTCAGCGAATCAGCAGGTGCCACGTGGCGTCCAAGTGGCAGTGACGCGGGAAAATATTTTAAAATTCGTTTTGATCTGTTCCGTGCCCTAAATCTTCAAATCGTCATATCTTTTGATCCAGAGCTCGGATTTGCATGTTCCTTATATCAACGGAAAGCTAGTGAAATCCTCTACATGATTATGGGGCTAATCTCGAGTTTTGGTGCAGTATAGAGAGAGAAAATCGAGAAACGGCTCTGACACGTGGTAATGACAGAAGTGACATTTCAGCGACCAGTTTTAATGCAGCAGACAGCCCGCCATTTTGCCAGGATCCATCGCTTCTACCATGATGAAATGATTTAAAATACGACCTGGAGGTGGTTGGAGGAGATTTGACTTTCCTCTTTCTTCCTTCTCTCATTCTTCTTATATATTGTAAGGAGTGGCAAAATATAAAAAAGAGTTGTTCATTCTTTCTGCTCGGCCCTCCCTTCTTTTCTTCTCTAGGGTTGAAAATGGAGTTCGAACCTCCTCCCTTTCTCTGTAATGGCGTTCCTGCCTTTTACCATTAATGGAATGATGTTCTGTGCAAACCTCTGGAGCAACAAAACGTGTTCTGTGATGCATTTGTCCATCCTCTCTCGTTTTTGCTTGTCTTCTTCTTGCCTCTCTTCATTGCAGGTGTCTGTGCATGTTTGAATGTTCATTGCAGGTCTGGAGCTGTGTTCATGGAGTTTTGGGACATTTTCTGTGTGAAATCTATCCTTGGGGTTGTGATGCTTCTGTCCATCCTTCCCAATGGCTCACCTCTCTTTGTCCCATGGCAGTTTTGATAGATGTTCAACATTCTCCTTCTCTGGTGTATCACCGTTTTAGTGTAGGCTTTTGCTGTTCTTCCCCCTCTCTCTCTCTCTCGTCTCCTTGGCATGGTTAGATTAGGATTAGATTAGCTTTCCGCACTTGGAATAGCTTGTGGTAGGTAGTTTAGGAGCAGGAACCAGCCTTCTCTCGGAGTTTCCTCTCTCGGTTTACGAGTCCCACGCTTGGAGAGAGGTTTCCATGTTGTGCAATCACACTGGATGCCCGAACATCAACCTAGAAGCCGATGTGCGTCCGGAGGTGCTTGTGATTTTACACTAATAGTTACTTAATCTATGTTCAATAGAATTGAAGAACAAGCAGAATGCAATGCATGTGTTTTAAACCCAAATCAAAAATTATGTTTGATGAAGCAAGAGAGATGACTTTCACTAATGGGAAACTAGGAAAGCAAGACAAATTCTTTACGAAATATATAACAAAAGCAGCAATAGCAAATATGCTTCCTAAAATGTTAATAAGCAAGAGAAAGAAACCCAAAATGGGTCCCACCAAAGTGTGCCAAAATGTTTCACTCGAAATGTTTCATTCCTTTTAGAAACAGAGATAAGGTTAGGGGCTATGAGGAATACGTGGAATGTCGAGATGGTGTGCGCGTCATCGTAGAGAAAGATCAAGCTGATTGCGAAGAACTCCCTTTTGTCTTGGAAGGACTACCTGCAAATAAGAACACAAGACCACAAGATTTTAATTAGACAATAAATGAGGGAACTCGCCTTGGGCCAGGAAATATAAAACTTCCTTTCGAAGGTGGTCGGCCTCTCGCTAATATGAATTAACACAAAAGACGTAAGATATCAATTAAGTTGTTTCGTTGAACTGGGTAGAGGAAAGGCTGGTTTTCTGGTTTTGATCAGAGGAACCGATGCCGGTTACTGATAACCGATACCGGTGGGTTCTAGGATCTTCTTGGTAGCTATGGTGTTTGTAATGGCTGGTTTATGGATGATATTAGGAAATGAGACGATGAGGGATAAAAGAATGACAGTTAGATGCAATGGCACGTTGGGTAGTGGATTCAGAAACGGATTTAGGAGGACTGAGATTCAAGAAGCATAAGAAATGTTATAACAGAGGACATGCAAGATGTGACTTACTGGTTTTGGCAAAGATGCAAGTTGATCTCCTTGGTTGTAAACACTTCTGGTATTTCCACTGCCTCGCTCGGTCAAGTGAAGATCGGACTCGTTTCTCGCTCCCAATGCTCTCTATTGATTCAAAATCATTCGACTGATCTCCAAAATGAAATTCCTCCGTTGTTTTGGTTTGGGGAGCCCATTTACAGGGAACCGATGGCGGTTACGTAACCGACGGCGGTCGAGTAGGAACCGGCATCGGTAAGGAAAAAGTAGGCTATTTTTAGTAAAATAGCCCACCTTCCCTGCTTTTCTCCCGAGAGATCAGTTGCGGGCTTGGTCAAGTGGCTAGAAGGTCAGCTTTGGGTGCGAGTAAGGAGGCATTAGTTATGGATGTGAGTCTAGACCAAGTCACGGGTCTTAATTAGGTTAGTTTAGGGTTAGGGCTAGGTCATGATGAGGTGGCAAAGTGAGGTGGCGGGTAAGGTGATGTGGATTTATCAATTATAAGGTAATTAATAAATAATTGTGTAAGGTTTAGGTAATGAGGTTAGGTTGCGAAATGGGATGCGGGTCACAAGGGGTCGTAAGACACAAATTTGGTGTCTACAGGGTATGTTGGGTATGGGGTTGGTCGGTGGGTCGGGTTGCCTTTTCCTTTCCTTTATCCTTCTAGTCAAATGATACCTCCTCTTCCTTAATCAAGGGTAGAACGTGGATCATGTTGTTACGAGGTCGAGGGGGGTGGTAGGCAAGGTAGGTCAGCCATGAAAGGTATACCGACAGAAGGGAAAAAGCCAAGTAAGGAAGGAACCATGTGAGATGAGTTGGGAAAACCGACATTTGGGTGGAGGTTTGGAAAGTTCTCTAATGCAAACCATGTTAATTTCAAATCTTGGGGGTGGCTCTAGGAGTTGTGGGGGTGGTGGTCTTTGCAGGTGAGTAGGAAATGAGGGAAGAACTATTGAAATGGGTGATGGTGAAATAGGGTCCTCATCGAGAAGGTCATCATCTTCAAAATTTGCTTCAAGAGGGCATAACTAGATAAGAATAGTTTTCAAATCCTTGTAGTTCTTCACATCATGCCTTGGCACACGATCGTAGGAAAAAATTTTGGTGTCGTCAAACCCCTTTGGTTTGGCTTTGAGTGGGTCATAAGGCCCGAGAGGCGCAGAATGTGATGATAGAAGTTTCAAGGAGGTTGGTTAATATTTTGGCATAAGATCCTGCTAGTGGATCACAATGGGAAGTGAAAGTGGGTTTGGGTGCAGTGTGACCGATTGTAGGGGAA
This sequence comes from Taxus wallichiana var. yunnanensis, assembly GCA_018340775.1. Taxonomy (NCBI): domain Eukaryota; kingdom Viridiplantae; phylum Streptophyta; class Pinopsida; order Cupressales; family Taxaceae; genus Taxus; species Taxus wallichiana. The sequence continues at coordinate 679,130,667 of CM031239.1, forward strand.
GGGTCCTTGCATGAGGGGAGTGGGTCGAGCTACTATTTTAGGTGTTAGCGGTGGTCTTAGGTGTTGGTCGTGTTTGCTTGGGTAGGGGTATGGAAAATGAACTGGAAAGAGAGTGTGTGGTTGGTTTGAATACCTTATTGGAGGGTAGAGATATTTTTGTTTAGGTTATACCTTCTTGAGTAAAGGTGATACGGGCACACGAGATCTAGAGGGGAAGGTGAGTTACCCATTGGGATAAGCGAGGTGCTATGAAGGTAGATGGCATGGGCCGTGCAGGAGGTATGAGGGAAAGAGATTGAAGTGTCGTGGGTAGTGAAGAAGTTACCAATGGTATTGGAGGTATGGGTGGTAAAAATGTTGTAGGTGTGGGTAGAAGTCATGTCGGGTGCTTGGGTATGTTAGAGGTTTACGAGGGCAAAATGGGCTGCTGCATTTTTAGTTTACCGACGGGTGGAGATTTCTTAACCATGTTAGAAGGACAAGGTCCTAAGATGGACAGAAGGGGTGAAGGTGTGATGGGCGAGGTTGGAGTATTAGATCTATGGGATTGGTTCTTCTGTTTGGGTGTCGATTAAGCTTGGTGTCGATTTGGAGGATGTAGCTAAATATAATTTGATGGGTGGATGAGTAAGGTTAGCGGTTGGGATGACCCCTAGGGTAGTAATAGGTTTAAGAAATCAAGATGATGTGGGTGTTGGTTTGGATTCGAGATGCATATTGGGTTATGGGTAGGGGTGTGATTTGAGCCATGAGTGGTATCGTGGAAGAGTTTGTGATAGTTGTGGTTGTGTTTGGTTCGATCAGCTGAAATATTTTTGGGTAGATAGTGGAAGTGTCAAAGAAGTGACATTTGTATTTATGTTGAGACAAAAATTAGAAGACACCCCCAAAGTAAGGATTTATCCACATAATCCAAGTGGTCACTAAGCATGAAAAAGGCTTCGTTATAGGTGAGATTGATGAGGATCCAATGGTGATTCCCATAAAATGTGTCTTAGAAATGGGGAATTTGATAGCTTTAGCTTATGTGGGTAAGAGATGATGGGTGCTCCTCTGTGGGTGGAGGAGATAAACCAACATCTTCCATGGGTCGGAGAGGTACTACAGGTGATAGATCTCTAGGTGGAGAAGAAAAAGGTGAAATGGTCTCGATGTTAATAGGAGTCTCCTTCATGGGTGAGGGAGGAGATGAAGGGTGTTCCTATGTGGGTGGAGGAGTAGGTGAAGTGGGTTAAAGTGTAGGTGGAGGACTTTGGGCTAGAATTTCCTCTATGGAAGGAATATGAGGTAATTGGGAAGAAATGGGTATGTCGCTGAAAATAGCATGGACCTTGCGGGTATGGATATCATGAGTTGAGGTCTCTTTGGTTTGATTAGAAGAAGGGGCATGATTAGGAAATGGTTTCTTGAAGATGTGTAGGTTTTGATTGGTAGGTGCATTAGGGTTATCTAAGGTTAACTCACCTTTCTCAAGCATTTCTTGGACAATGTTTTTGAAATTGATGCAATTACCGTCACTATGACCTTTTACCCGATGATAGTTGCAGAAGTCATGCTCTTTGTACCACGTGGGTGTGGGGCAAGCAGGATCAAAACTAGTGTTGTGTTTTATGGGAGGAAGGGTGATGGCCCCAACTTTAATGAGATTTTCTAAGATAGAAGAATAGGGTTCTCCAATTGGGGTGTATTTTTGTTGTTCCTGTTTGAATTGAAAAGTCTGAACGGGTGAGAGATTAGATGAGGGGTTAGCTTAATTTGATGGATGGGCTAGGCCAGCCTTGTGTACCACTACGTTAGTTGTTTCCTTGGCTTTTGATTAATTGTTTTGTGGTTTTAAGGAAGAGGGGGTATCATTTGAATTGAATGCTGAGTTCTTATTGCGTAGTTTAATTTTATTTTCTTCAATGGCCCGAATCTCTAGCTTTTGTGCCATGGTGAATGCTTCATCGAAGGTTTAGAAAGTTTGGACCTATAGGGTCGGTGAGATATGTCTAGCACAAGCCTGCGTGAAGATTTTGATGAGTTCAATTTGTGGTAGTTGGAATGTGAGTTGATTGATCAGGCTACGCCAACGAGCAACAAAATATGCAATAGATTCATCATCATATTGACGCATAGAGTAGAGGTCAGTCATGGTAACCTTCTTAACAACATTGATGGAGAAGTGATCCAAGAAGGCTTGGGCTACCTGATTAAATGAGAAGATAGAATGTCTAGGTAACCCAATATACCAGTCCAATGCGGGCTTGGTCAAAGACATGGGAAAGGTCCTCGAAGCAAAGCCACATCATGGGTGATCGAGATAAAGCCCATGTTTGAAAGATTGCAAATGCTGTTGTGGGTATTCTTTGCTATTGAAGTGGTTAAACTTACGCATTTCCCAATGCATGGGATATATATAGATAGGAATGGATGGGTGGATAATCTCATTAAAAATCTCATTGTAGGTGAGAGAGTTGCGTGTGCCGAGACCAATGCTTCTAGTGTATCGCATCTTGTACATCATTAACTTGATTAGGTTGTTGGTAGATTGTGATGGCTAGGTGCCTCCTATAGTGTAAGGAGGTTGGTGTTGGGCATATGATGGGGGTGGCATTCTAGTATATGGCATTGCCATATAGGTAGATTGAGAAGGAGGGAGTGAGATAGGGGGTACGTACCCAGAATGAATGATAGATGAAATGGGAGGTTGTTGATAGTACGTATATGGAGGTGGAAGGGTCGTGGTGACCCTAGTAGTAATGGGGGCTAAGGACTGTGGAATAGAAAGGACAATGTTTTGAAAAGGGGTAGGGGTCACTGACACTAGGGGTGGTTGTGTAGCTATGGGTATATGTGAGATAATAGGTGCAAATGAGGTTACATTATGGGTGGTTGGTGAAGGTACAATGGATTTGCTAGGTGTAATAGATGTGGCGAGACATGGCGGTCATAGATGGTATAGGGCCTATTTGTGAAATGGCAGGGAGGCAAGGTAGACGAGGGGTAGTGTAGAGCTAGAAGGGGTTGATGCGAGAGGTAGGAATGAGTATTGGGGGATAGATACGTGCATGCCATTTATGAACTCGACCGAGGCATCTCAAGTGGATGAGTGGGAAAGATAGAACTACAAGGTGGCATGGTTTTGGTTAATGAGTCGTGTGAACTCCTCATCTCTGGTAGTGATGGACATAGGTTGGATAGGCTCCATGGGTGGTGATATAATGGAAGGTGGTGAAGGACTAGGTTGGAGTGGTTAAAAATTTGAATGGAATATGAGGATGTTTTCTTGGTGACACGTCAACACCACGTGAACAATCTCGATGAGGTAGGATTGTTCTATGTAAATGACACAAAAATACAACAGAGATAGGATAAATAGGCGGTGGTAGGTAAATTAGGTACAAAATGTTAGCTAGAAAATTATACAAGCTAACCAATGTCGGTTAGGGAAAAGCTGATGCCGATCATAGGTAATCGCGGTCGGTCACTGTGGAAAGTGGACAGTTGGTCAAAACAAGGTAAAAGGCCAATAATTTGTCAAGTATGCAAGATATTGATGGAATTTACCAGGAAAGTGAATATGATAAGAGTGACAGAGACTCTTAAAAAAAAGGTGAAGTAGGTGTCCTTTTGGGCAAGTTAACCAAAAGAATAGTAAACAGATGTTGGTTGGGTAAAACTAATGACGGTCAGAGGGTAACCGATGACGGTTGGCTTTGGACCGACACAAGTTATGTGAATTTGAAACAACGATGAAAAAATGTGGTTGTGAGTTAAAATTAGATATGGAATCAGACCACGAATTCGAGAATGATGAAAATAGGGTCCAGGCACACTCAGATGAAGCTAGAATACACCAACTATGATGAGGAGCGTGTAAGGGGAAATAAGAAAATAAAGAACGTGACCTCTCACCTCAAAACACAAGCCAAGTGTTTTACCCAATTTTTCTCCTTTTCAAGTTTGACAAGCATCAAAGATATGACATGAAGCTTAAAGATAGATGGATCATGGTGTGTGTCATTTTATAGCCAGGATATGATCTAATTGGTAGTTAGATTTGTGGAGATATGGATAAAACTCAAATAGGACTTGATCTTTTCCTAGCTGTTTTAGGTTGACCCTTTCAACCAAGGTAAGAGGACCTATTTTGTAACCCTCAAATGGTGAAGGAGATTAATATATCCCTTAATTTGTACAAATAGTATGAAAAGGGCCTTGGGAAAATATGATCAACACTCCAAATCTGAATTTCACAAGTTGTCACTTCCAGATTATGGAGATACTTTCAATGCAAGACAAGGGTTACTGAAGACATTTTGAAATCCTGATATGTTCTACATACTTTAGCAAATGGATTTTGATCTTCTATGGGTATACAGGTTAAAAAAGGGGTAAAACAAGGTAGGATTAGTTGTTTTCAATGATTTTTGGGTGGGAGTTTAGATAAGACAAACCAAGGTCCGCTCAGACTCTTTGAGGATTTCAACAAAATATGGAGAAACTTAACAACAAAAAGTATCAAAATGGTTAATCATCCCTTCAACCAGGATATGTGCATCAAATGGAGGCCTAGATCTACACTTTTCCACACAATATTTGATCATTTATCACAAAATCTTGAGTTAGAATGAACCAATGAAGAATTTAGCAATCACTATTTAATCATGACCTAAGGTGCACCCAAAGGTTTACAAACAATCTCTGAAGTCAAGGAAGGTAAAGTGATTTTAAATTTTTTATCTCTTTATAATTTAAAAGCTCTTCTGAATGTAAGATTACAAATTCCACTAAACTATCACAAGAAATGAGACCATGTATGATCAAGAGAGATTTTAAACACAAGACTACAACAGGAAACAAGAAACACAAATTTGAAATGCATTTTGAAATGTAAGCATTCACAAATTTTTCCCAAAGACAACACAAAATAACTCAAAAATGATCAGATTTATCAGTAGGGGAATGTTTTGAAAAAAATCTCAGAGCTTGTTAATGGCTATACATGTGCAACCAACTTAACATGATTTGAAATCTGATACAGAGAGAGTTACATGAGTTTCTCAAGTGGTCACTCAGAGAATGGGCTTCTTCCCATATTTTCCCATGAAATTTTTAGTTTTCCAGGATTTTTTAAACTCTTCCAACCCTTTGCATGAAAAATTCATGCAATATATAGCATTCAATCTCCTTCGAGCCTTCTTTCCCAAGAAAAGAATATGCCAAAGGATCAAATTTGTTACAAAAATTTCTCATGATTCGCAGACAAGGATGTTTAATAGAACACATCCAAAAAGTTGCAGTTGTCTCAAAAAGAGATGAATCATTGCAAAATTCACATCATTATCCATTGTGGAGGCACATTTTTCATCTTCAAAGCATGTAGACCCCCTTCCTTTCATTATTTCATCCTTATCCCTCCAAAATTTGACTCTACAACTTTTGGATCTGATATTTCACATTTTGGATGGGCTAGGGTAAAATTTCACTTCAAAAACATCTCTAATCTTCAAATTGATCCTCAAAACCGATTGCATTGGTCCTTGCAGGCACAAACAACACAAATTTGTCAAAAATTCGATGAAAATTGATGCAAAAATGCATCTCCAAGCTTCTTGGAGCTCAAATGGCGGCCAAACTGAAAAATGCACAGTTACCATTGATCTTCCTTTATCCTTTAATATGAGCCCTCCACGTGTCACAATGTGATTAGAAATGGGCTTGGGATCAATTTTTGACATTTTAACACTTTTGGAAAAATGTAAAAAATTTGACATTTTTCTCCGCCCCTCCGCCCTTTGAAAATGAGCTTGACACGTGTCCCAATGTGGGTCCCAGCGGAATCGCTATTCGATTATGCTATTTCCACATTTTTGGAAAAAAGAAATTTTTCCAAATTATCCCCACGGACCCGCACCTCCGATTCTTTCCCTAACACATGGTGCAATATGACTAGATACGGAGTCGCGGCTCAATTTTAAACATTTTTCCTCTTTTTGGAAAAAGGAAAATTTTCTGTTTTTCCTCTGCGGCTCCGCCCTCCCGCAGACACGTGTCCTCACCAAATTTCCTACGGGCAGCACTCTTATTTATATTTTAACAACATTTTCCACAATTGAAAATTTTCACCATTTCCTCCACACTCCCGCACCTCCTCCTTTCGTTGCCACGTATCACCCTATGATTGGTCTAAGCGGACCCATAGCCCTTTTCACAACTTTTGTTCCATTTCACCAAAAAGTAATTTTTTTCTAAGTTTTGCTAGCCTCCATTCCCGCCTTTGATGCAAATGTGACATGTGTCCACTTGTGATTTGCTATGGGCCCTAGGCATTTTCTTTGCACTTTAACTCTTTTTCCAAAATGCCTTAAGGCACAAAAAGACCCGCTACTTCTCATCCAATCAAAAGAGGACATGTCAGCAACATTAGAACCAATCAGAGTAAAGTGGAGCCATGGGACCAAATTCACCCTTTTGCCAAAAAAGCAAAAAGCGATAAGTTAAAACAATTTTCTGTCATCCCTCGCCAATTAGAACAAGCCATGTTGCCGATGAATGTTGAAGAAGAAATTGACGGAAAATGACGCCCGTCTTGACCGTCAAAACATAGAAAATGCCAGGGATGCCCTAGAATTCAATTTTTTCACTAAGTATGACAAATTTCTCAATATTGAACTAGCTAAAACATTTTTTAAAGTATTTTTTATCATAGAATTGGATTTTCAATGGTATAAAAGTGTAAATTGATCAATTTTAAACTTCCATGATCGGGAAAAAGGAAAAATGACAGAACCCACAGATTTTGGAAAAATTAGGGCACAAAACAAGGCACACATGCAGATTTATTTCAAATTTGGCCAAAACAACAAGTTTGTGAGCATTTCAAGGCATTCGACTGGGGAAAAGTTACAGACCACCAATTTGAGAGAAAAATGTTTCAGAGCACGCAAAATGAAGGAAAAATTTAGGGCAAAATGGTGCAAGCTCAAAAATGGCACCAACATCAGCTCCTGCTCAGGATGGGCACTCCCAGTGAGTGCCACAAGAAAAAAAGAAGTAGACCAAGTGCCAAAAACAACCATTGGGCAACGGAGTCAAAAATGCAGGGCAGAAAAACTAGACCCAATCGACAAAAATGGCTGCCAAGAACAGGGCAAACCACAAACCGACAAAAACAACAAAAATAGAGCCAAAAAACAAAGACTATACACTATACAAGTGGTGCATACCTCAAATTTGGGGATTAATCCAAGAAATGCTTCAAATTCCTAGCATTAACAGTAGTTTAAGTAATTCCCCATCTAAGTCCTTGAGAAAAAAGGTATTTTCACCAATTCTCGATATCAATGGAGTAAGGGCCCATCCACAATGCATCAAATTTACCATGTTTTCCTTATCTTCATGCCTTCTATCCCACAACAAAACCATATCTCCAACATTGAAAGCCCTAGGAGTGACCTTCTTGTTAAACAACCTCTTCAACTTCTCTCTAAATATTACATGCCTTTAGTGGGATGCTCTTCTTTCTTCATCCAGCTCAAAAATATGATTAATCCTTCATATGGACTGACCTCTTGATCTTTAAGTTGTTGAAAAAACTGAAATGAAGATAATTACAGATGTAAGGGTAGTAGAGCTTGAGTTCCATACACCAACTCAAATGGGCTCTTACTAGTAGCTCTTTTGGTAGTAATTCTATCAGCCCAAACTGTAAATTTCAGTTGTTCACCCCATTTTCTCTTATTCAACTCCAAGGTTCTCCTAATGATCTTCAACAAGTTCTTATTGCTGGACTCAGCTTGTCCATTCCCTTGAGGGTTATAGTTTGAAGCATAAGTCAGATTGGTTCCATACTCCTTGCACATTGCCATCAAGGGCTTAGCTCTAAAACACATGGCATTATCAGCAACAATATTTACTGGCACACCAAATCTACATATGATGTGATTCAAAAAGAATTCCATAACAACTTGGTGTGTTTTTTTCTTGGTGGGGATTGCTTCTACCCACTTGGTGAAGTAATCTATGGCTACAAGGATCCAATTATGTCTAGCACTAGAAGGGTCTGAAATCTTACCAATGAAGTCCATCCCCCATTGTTTGAAAGGAGACTCAATTGATATTCAGAGCTGCCAAGATAGGTGCATGTTTCAATGATTCTTTGATTCCTTCAAAATCCTGAATAATAGCCTCCTCCCATTTGATAACTTGGTCTTTCTTTAACATGCATGTAATAGGAAGAGTCAATTCAACAAAATTAGACACAAACCTTCTAATGAAATTGATCTACCCAAAGAAGGATTAGATGCCCTTCTTTGTTCTTGGAATTGGAACCTTGCTGATTGCTTCTACCCTCTCAAGGTCAATCATGACACTAGCCTTTGAAATAATATGACCAAGCAGCTTGGCCTTTTGCACTCCAAAATAGCACTTCTTTAGATTCAAAGAGATTCCAAATTATCTACATCTGATCAACATTCTTTCCAAGTGCTGCAAGTGATCTTTTTGCTCCTTGAAAACACAGTCACATCATCTTGATAAAATGTAATGAAGTCATTTATGTAACCAACAAAATCAATATCCATTTCTCTTTAGAAAGTAGCTCCAGCATTCATAAGACCAAAATGCATTCTTACATAGACATATGTTCCCTAAGGAGTGGTAAAGGTAGTTTTAAATATTTCTAACTCCTTGACAACAACTTGGTTGTAGCTAGAGAAACCATCTAGGGTGGACAACAATTCAGATCCAGTCACCATCTGTAGCATATTTTCCATGTTTGGCAAAGGATAATTGTCTTTCAATGAAGCTCTATTAATATTTCGTGGTCTACACAAAGTCTGATATCTCCATTTTTCTTTTGACTGGCACAAGGTTTACAACCCAAGATGAATACCTTGTGGGCTAAATGATCCCTCCCTCTTTCAATTTCTTCAATTCATCTTGCATTTTCATGGAGAGGAGTGGATTAATTGACCTTTGATTTTTTCTGAAGGGCTTAACATTTGTTTTAAGAGGAATCTCATGCTGAAACAAGTCTTCTCTATATGCTTTCAACTTTGAATAAGACCAAGCAAGACAGTCCTGATATTTCTTCAATAGTTGAACATAGGAATGTTTTTCTTATTTGTTTAGATTTCTACCCAACCAAACTTTTCTTGGTTTATCATTAGTTCCCAAGTTATGCTCTTCCACATCCCTTGAGGTAGACATGTTTCTATTCATGATCCAATCAACATTTTCAAAATTTGACTCAAGTGTAACAAGACCTCTAGGAATGGTGTTAGTTTTAAGTTGGATAATATCCTTTCCAAAAAAATTCTCTCTTCCTTCAATCACAGAGACCATTAGTTCCCAATCAATATTCTAATCTACAAACTCACCTTGATTTTATAAGAACCTTTGCACTTGAGCATCATCATTAAACACTTGCCAATGCTTGATGTTGTCAGGGACAACTGGCCTAGTTAACACTTCAATATTGTACTCACAATAAGGTGAAATGGTGCAATTTCAAAATCTTGACCCCAAAACTGCCAACTTGTCAAGTAGTAGCATTGAAACTTCTGTCATGATGCACAATGTTGAAGGAATCAAACATCTCAATTAGATCCCAAACTGCATGTTTGTACTATTTCATCCGCTGATTTTTTGTAGCATATAATTTTCTTATTTGTTTGACAACTAGCTCTGAATCTCCTTTTGAAATAATTCCTTGACACCATACTTCCATGCAATTCTTAGACCCAACAATAAGGCTTCATACTTAGCAATGTTGTTAGTACATTCAAAATTAAGCTTGAAGGAAAAAACAAACTCTTCCAAGCTAGGAGAAATCAGAATTATACTAGCACCATTTCCAAATTTGGAGAAACCTCCATAAAATAGCAAGGTCCAAGGGGAACCTACTTGTTCAAGGAACTTTGAGTAATCCATCTTGTGTTCTTTGCCATCAACAAACCCAACAAAGTTATTAGCATCTACATCAACAAACAACACCTCATAGGAAGCATTATTGGGATCTTCAATAAGGTGTAATATCTTCTTTTCTCCATAGAGCTTGACAAGCCTACCTTAAATGGGAATAGCGGAAAAAGACATGTCCATTTAAATAGTCCCACCAACACTTGTAGACCACTTTATTGACAAAAGCATACCCCATTTGGCAGGGCAATCAATAAGCACAACATCAAGTTTCAAATTCTTACCCAGATAGGCTGCAAGTTGTACCACCAAACCCTTCACACAACCATCGACACTTCTCTTGAGTCCATGGTAGTACACTTTCCATAGGTTGCTGTCACTTTGATATCCAACTCATTCATAACTTCTAGAGGCATGACATTGCATGATGCACCAGAATCAAATATACAATTGTGAAGTAGTCTATCCTTTATGTTTAAAGTTGTAAAGAATGGATCAACATTCAATTGGGAATTAACCAAGGATGTCCCCAAGTATACCTCAGGTGTTTCTCTAAGATCCTCTAATGCTGGTGGTGTTTCAAGGTCTGCAATGATTTAAGGAGGAGTTTCAACAATGTTTACATTTCTGCTTGGGGTACTCTTCTCCTCTTTCAATCCCAAGTACTCAAACGCTCTCTTCTTGTGCTTAGGAATCCTAAGCAACTCAATTATTGGAACAATCACTTTGATTTGGATCAATACTTGGGATATGTCATATGGAACACTCTTTGGCAAGGTAACATTGGAAGGGAAAAAAGTAGATTCATTAGATGGCATGGGATTCTTGGTAGCTTGGGCATGAGGAGGACTGAAATTTTTACCTAGGACAACAAAGCTTTTGGAAGGTGTTTCTCTTCTAGGATATTCTTTGGGAATACTTGTAAGAAAGGGTGTTTTAGGTTTGGCTTGAGGCCCAACTCCCTTAACAACCTTGCTCCTAGTTTCATACTCTTTCTCTTGAGCCACAACATCATTCATTAACAATTATCTATCTTCCTCCGAAGGGATACCACCATCATACTTATTAATCATCAAAGATCTTAAGTATTCAAAGTCATTGTTAGGAATCTCAAAAGCTTGCACTACATCTACCTCAAGAGTATGAGAGGGAAGAAGGACTTGTACCCATTTGATGCAATCCCAAAAGTTTGTAGCTGTCCTTGCACTTATTACCTCAGTTGATGTTGCTCCTTCTTGTGAGCTTGAAGAACAACCCACCATGTAGATATCATCATCAGTACCATCATCATTATTAGCTTCACCATATTTCTGGTCCATTTCACATGGAGGATGGGGTAGAAAACACTTATCACACCAATCAATATCAACAACTTCCTCAACAACAACAACCCTAGCAGTTAGGGGATCAGGTAACACTCTTCCTTCATGTGCTTGAGGATGTCTATTTGTAGAACCCATGGGTCCTTTCCTCTATCATCAAATATCTGATCACCCCTAGGATGATTGGAAAATCTGTCATGGTTTTGTGCTTTTTTGCTGACCTTGTGAAGTCTGCCCAATTCCCTTCTCTACCCGGGCTAACTTGTATGAGATTTCTTTGACAGCCCCTGCCAAAGTTTTCACAACCTCCTCCAAATCAGCACCCTTGCTAGCTTGAGGTTTTTCAGGGTTTATCAACTTTACACCATCTCTCTTGAGAGGTTTCCTAATGGCCTTAATGTTATTTTCAATCTGCAGTGCCATGGTAAAGGCCTGCCTTAAATTGGTAGGGTTCTTGTCTCTTAGGTAATAGGCTGCTTTCTTGTCAAATGCATCTGCATATTTGATTAAACAAGATTCATCACAAGGCCTCAGATTAATAGGTAGTCTTCTCAATGTTTTGTTAAATCTTGTGTTAAAGTCATGCACTAATTCATTGGGGTTCTTCTTGATATTTTCAAATTCAGACAATAGAAACCTAGGATTAGTTTTGTCACCATATTGCAACCTAAATGCATTATTAATCTCAGTTAGAGAATCAATAGAATTATCAAGAAGATCCTTGTACCAATCCCTTGCATCCTCTTCTAGTGTATGAATGAACAATTTAACATACACATCTTCATGCTCAATCTCAAAGTCCTCCATCATGTTAACAAAAAGTTTTAGGTGTTGATCACCAGTTATAACATTGTTACCTTGGAATTTTGGCAACCTATTCCTTACATCTTGTGGGACAACATTTGGGTAACCATCCATTCCTCTAAAGTTTATAGGACCAAAGGTGTTAACAAAAAATGGAGGTCTAGGCTGAGCCATATTGTTTTGAGGTGGTGATCTTGGAGGAGAAACAGAATGATGAGGAGTGAGAGGTCTCTGGGGAATAGAAATGTAATCTTCAAAATGGATATCCCCTATAGGATCAACTTCTTGATAAACTCTAGCAGATTTGGAAAAAATAGGGGCAGAATGAGGAGCAATATTTTCAAAGACAAATGAAGGTCCCTCTCCAGATGGAGAATGCAAATTTTCAGGAGGACTATCTGATTCAGATCTATCTGAAGAAGAACTGCAGTCCTCAATGACAGGCTGATTAATCTCAAGTTCAACCAAGGGAACCTCCTTCCTTGAGCTCTGCTCTCCAACCACCTTCCAAACTCTTCTCCCTTCTAACTCTGAGTTCCTTGAATATGAAAACAACTTCTTAGCAGAGTCTCTAATGAAGAGAGATCTTCTTCCTTCCAATTTTGTAGAGATTAGCAACACCAAAAAACAAATGACAGAAAGCTAAGACACTGGTATTTATCAAGATCAAAACAACATGGAGTCGCCACTAAGGACTTTCACCCTAGTTGTGAAAATGCACTAAAATACTCTATCAAATACCTATCAACACTGAAAATCTTGCCAAAATTTATAGATCAGACCTTCCTTTTCTTGAATCTATCAACCACAAATGAAAATGAAGGGTAAATACTGCTAGAAACTGATAAAATTGCAGACAAATTTTGAAACCTTTGCATACACCTTGCAAATCTGAGTATAGAATGATGCTTTAACAATATATTTGCAGACAAAACTTACAAGAGACATTACCAGGGTTTTATATGCATTCAAATATGTATGCACATGGATAAGATTGAACTAATAATGTCCTCGCAACGACGTCACCGGAGTTGGTACCAAAATTTGTTCTCCTTTTCGATCGAGTAGGATCAAAGATATGACATGAACCTTGAAGACAAATGGATCATGGTGTGTGTCATTTTGTAGCTGAGGATATGATCTAATTGACACTTAGATTTGTGGAGAGATGGATATCACTCAAATAGGACTTGATCTTGTCATAACTATTTTAGGTTGTGTCTTTCAACCAAGGTAGAAGAAACTATTTTGTAACCCTAAAATGGTGAAGGAGATGAAGATATCCCTCAATTTGTACAAATAGTATGAAAAGGGCCTTAAGAAAATATGATCAACACTCCAAATCTGACTTTCACAAGTTGTCACTTCTAGATTATGGAGATACTTTCAATGCAAGGCAAGGGTTACTGAAGACATTTTGAAATCTTGATCTATTCTACATACCTTAGCAAGTGGATTTTGATCTTCTATGGGTATACAGGTCAAAATAGGGGTAAAAAAGGGTAGGATTAGTTGTTTTGAATTATTTTTTGGGTGGGAGTTTAGATCATACAAACCAAGGTCCACCAGACTCTTTGAGGATTTCAAGTAAATATAGAGAAACTTAACAAAGAGAAAGTATCAAAATGGTTAATCATCCCTTCAACCAGGATATGTGCATCAAATGGAGGCCCAGATCTGTACTTTTCCACACAATCTTTGATCATATATCACAAAAGCTTGAGTTAGAATGAACCAATGAAGCATTTATCAATCACTATTTAATCATGACCTAAGGTGCACCCAAAGGTTTACAAACAATCTCTGAAGTCAAGGAAGGTAAAGTGATTTTAAATTTATTTATATCTTTATCAGATGAAAGCTCTTGAATGTGAGATTTCAAATGCCACTAACCTATCACAAGAAATGAGACCATGTATGATCAAGAGAGATTTAAAACACAAGATCGCAACAGAAATAAGAAACACAAATTTGAAATATATTCGAAATGTAAGCATTCATAGATTTTTCCCAAAGACAACATTGAATAACTAAAAAATGATCGGATTTAATAAGCAGGGAATGTTTTGAAAAATAATCTCAGAGCTTGTTAATGGAAATACATGTACAACCAACTTAGCATGATTTGAAATCTGATATAGGGAGAGTTACATGAGATTCTCAAGTGGTCACTAAGAGAATGGGCTTCTTCCCATATTTTCCCATGAAATTTTTAGTTTTCCAGGTGCTTTTTTAAACTCTTCCAACACTTTGTTTGAAAAATTCATGCAATATATAGCATTCAATCTCCTTTGATCCTTATTTCCCAAGAAAATAATATGCTAAAGGATCAAATTTGTTACAAAAATTTATCATGAGTCATAGACAGGGAAGTTTAACGAAACACGTCCAAGAAGTTTCAGATTGTCTCAAAAGAGATGAATCATTGCAAAATTTACATCATTATCCATTGTGGAGGCACGTTTTTCATCTTCAAAGCATGCAGACCCCCTTCCTTTCATTATTTCATCCATATCCCTCCAAAATTTGACTCTACAACTTTTGGATATGATATTTCACATTTTGGACGGGCTAGGGTAAAATTTCACTTCAAAAACATCTTTGATCTTCAAATTGATCCTCAAAATCAATTGCATTGGTCCTTGCAGGCACAAATGACACAAATTTGTCAAAAATTTGATGAAAATTGATGCAAAAAATGCATCTCCAAGCTTCCTGGAGCTCAAATGGTGGCAAACTGAAAAATACATAGTTACCATTGATCTTCCTTTATCCTTTAATCTGAGCCCTCCACATGTCACAATGTGATTGGAAATGGGCTTGGGATCACTTTTTGACATTTTAACACTTTTGGAAAAATGTAAAAATTTGACATTTTTCTCCGCCCCTCCACCCTTTGAAAATGAGCTTAACACGTGTCCCAACGTGGGTCCCAACGGAATCGTTGTTTGATTATGCTATTTCCACCTTTTTTAGAAAAAGGAAAAATTTCCAAATTATCCTCGCAAACCCGCACCTCTAATTCTTCCCCTGACATGTGGCGCAATATGATTGGATACAGAGTCATGGCTCAATTTTAAACATTTTTCCTCTTTTTGGAAAAAGGAAAATTTTCCATTTTTCCTTTGTGGCTCAACCCTCACTTGCAGACACGTGTCCTCACTAGATTGCTCGTGAGGCAAAGACTCTTATTTATATTTTTAACAACATTTTCCACAAAGAAAAATTTTCACCTTTTCCTCCACACTCCCACACCTCCTCCTTTCACTGCCACGTGTCACCCTATGATTGGTCTAGAGGACCCACGACCCTTTTCACAACTTTTGTTCCATTTCACCAAAAAGTAATTTTTTCTAAGTTTTCGCTAGCCTCCATTTCCGCCTTTGATGAAAATGTTACACGTATCCACTTGTGATTTCTTTGTGGGCCTTAGGCATTTTCTTTTCACTTTAACTATTTTTCCAAAATGCCTTAAGGCACAAAAAGACCCGTTGCTTCTCATCCAATCAAAAGAGGACATGTCATCAACATTAGAACCAATCAGAGTAAAGTGGAGCCATGGGACCAAATTCACCCTTTTGCCAAAAAACCAAAATCGATAAGTTAAAAAAATTTATGTCGTCCCTTAACCAATTAGAACAAGCCATGTTGCCGATGAATGTTGAAGAAGAAATTGATGGGAAAATGATGCCTGTCTAACCGTCAAAACATAGAAAATGCTAGGGATGCCCTAGAATTCAATTTTTTTGCTAAGGACGACAAATTTCTTGAAATTGAACCAACTGAAACATGTTTTTAAAGCATTTTTGATCATGGAATTGGATTTTCAATGGCATACAAGTGTAAATTGATCAATTTTAAACTTCCATGATCGGGCAAAAGAAAAAATGGCAGAGCTTGTATATTTTGGAAAAATTAGGGCACAAATTAGGGCACATATGCATATTTCTTTCTAATTGGGGCAAAACAAGAATTTTGTGAGCATTTCAAGGCATTCGACTAGTGGGAAAAATTATAGACCAAAAATTTGAGAGAAATTTTTTAAGAGCATACAGAATGAAGGAAAAATTTAGGGCAAAATGGTGCAAGCTCAAAAATGGCACCAACACCAAGCGAAACACTAAGTAAAATACGATCCTAAGAGTGCTTTTTCCATTATGTTTGTTTAATTTATGCATTTTAAGGACTGACTCATGAACTTTAGAATAGAGTTTTGGGTGAGGATGGCTTCCTACGAAGAAGGAGATCTACAAGGAGAGGTTTCAGGTATGTCATGGCAGGGGCAAGTTTTCTCTAAAGTATGACTCGACAAAAATAGTGAACTAGGTGCCCACTATATCGTGATCATGTGATCACCTACAACTTCTTCCAGGAGAGATGTTGTTTAAGAATGTGTGTATTTTAATTTTTTTGGTGTTTGGTAAGACTAAGAGAGGGTGAAAGAGAAAGGAAGTGATTTTCTACGATTCATTTGTCAACCATCAGCTGGGAATGACTTCCAGCATATAGGTTGCCCTCAATTAATGTGAGCTAATGTAGAAAATTAGAATGAAATGAAATTATTTTTAAACCCAAATTGAAATGTTGAATTCGATGATACAAATAGATGAACATGAGAATAGATGTTATTTCACTAATGTGATATTATTGGAAGGGAAGAAATGTTTGTTTTAAAGCACCAAAATATGATTGATTTTAGACAATAGAATAAAAGAAGATTCTAGGGGATAAATTTTAATGTGAGAACCTTTTCGAAAGGAAAAAAACATGTAAATTTTCACCTAGAAATGAAAGAATGCAAAGAACCCTGAATGGGTCCCACCGGGTGTGCCAAAATGTTTCACCTGATTCTAGATCGTTTCTTCAAATGTTGATGAAATAGATAAGGGTAAAGGGCTAAGAGGAATACTTGTTGAGATGCTAGTTGAAGGTTATTACTCATGTATGACTTCTTGATCCACAACTGATCATGAGAGCTTCCTTTTTATTGGGAGTAACTACTTGAAATAGAAAACAAGACCACCAAATGAAAGTTAAACAATATATGTAGTGGACTGCCTAGTGTATGCTAGATCCAAGATGTGTGATGCTTCCTAGATGGTTGTCAATCCACTATTTAAAACAACTTAATGTTAATAAGAAATGAAATCCTATTGTAGTTAAAATTATTTAGGTATCTCATTAGTTTACAATAAGTAAATTTGTTCACAACAAGCTAAGCTATGATTGAATCTGAAGGTCATGGTCTCTGTCTGGGTACTGGTACTGGTCAGGGTAAAGTTCTGGGCTATTTTGGATATTTGGTGGAGGTTTGACAAGTTCTATTCTTTGTTTCTCGGTCAAAAACACAGAGACTGATGTTGGTTAGGTATGACCAATGTCGATTTAGGTTAACTGATGGTGGTTGTGGGTAATCAACGTCGGTGATGGTCATGGTATAGGAAACTCAATAAAAACTTGAGGTGAGGGCAGATCTAAGGCTAAATGGAAATGGAAGGGCAATGGAAAGGTTTGTGTGGGTCTTAGGTATACTCGGGGATCCCTAGGATCCGGGTATGGGTAGTTCAATGGTGTGGGTAAAAGGATGGTCAAGTTTTCATAGAGGTAAATGGTGGGGAATTAGAATGGGAGTAGAAACTAATAACATAAGTAAAAGAATCTACCTAAATGACAATGAACAAGTGCTAGTTAACAAAAAACTTATTATTACATGAGCTTGATGCCTGATTGGTAATGGTGGGTGATCAAATGGAAGGAACTTGATGTGGTGCTAGCACTTCCCCAGATGCTCCTATGAAGAAAAATGACTCTGTGATGGCTTAAGTGCTTTGGCTTTGGATGCTCGATGTGTGTATAAATGCTGGTTCTGCTTGCATGCAACTATGGTTTTGTCTCTTGCTCTTAGAAGATGTGCTAATCTCTTAGAAATGTACCAACCTCGAAATAAGTTTTTTTGGGGATTAAATGGTAATTGATAAAAGTTGGGTGACAGCAGTAGTTTAGGATAATTGGCGTCGGTTAGGGTGAGATTTCCTAGGTTTACTAAAATGGGAAGATCCCCTTGATTTTCTTGGATCTCGTTTGTTTCCTTCCATGGATTAGAATGGAAGCTTCCTTTCTAATGGGCAGGAATGTGGTTAGAGGGAATTTAGGCTTTGATTTTTAGGGTTTAGGTAGGTCTTAGTTAGTTATGGCAACATACTAAGAATAGGTCTTAGGGTGAGGTGGCTAGATGAGGTGGATGTGTGGGCATTATCTCAATTAGGATATTTAAATAATAGATATTATGAGATCATGAATTAATTTAATTAAATTAATATTAGAGTGGGGTGAAAGGGGCCATGGTTAGGTGAGTGTGTTTGAGTTGGTTATTTGTCGAGGGACCAAGGGGAGTGTGACCCAATTTTGGTGTGTATAGTAGGGAAAGTTTTTCACTTATCATATCACTCTTTCACCATGTTTTTCCTAAACAATACAAATAACCAAATTTTTTTAGAGAAAATAAAGTTCAATGATACAATAATATTGCATTATCATATATCATAATTATAAAATACAAAAAGAAATCATTCTATTAGCATTCATATCCACTACATACATTCTGAAAGCATATAAAAATGGAAGTTCTAAACATCTAGAGTACACATGTGAATTGAGCTAAGAGGAAGTCAACTCAGATACAATGAATTACCGAACCAAAAAGAAGAGTCTGTATATATCATAATAAATAAAGTTTGTGTACAATGCCATCACATGCCAAGAGTTGTCAAAATGCTTGTAATGAGCCTGAAATATACAAAAAAGTCATATAAATGCTTAAAAAAATGAAAACTAAGCAATAAAAAGACCAAAGGCCTATCAATCCCTGTGGAATCCCTAAGATGGTGCACGGCCGCATCCAAAGAATCCTACCGTGGCTATGATGATGAGAATGCATTGAATGGTGGGATTATTCGTGGTAGTAGCCACCAGGTATGGTATCACTACAAGAGTGACTCTGCCTCATTAATCACTCAATTGTATCATACGTAGTCACCTAAGTATGGAGAGAAATCATGACCTTTACCACCCTTGAGATGGGTGTAAACACATCAGTGTGTCTTTCAGCTACAAGTGGATTTCCTGTGTCCTTATTCAACTCAGCTTGGGTCTTCCACAAAGGGATCAACAAGGTATCCACGTACACTCAAAAAATAATATCTTTCCATCCTTGTGCAGTCATTGCAATAAAAAAGGAAATGCCGAGTTACAAAGTTACAAAAACAAAACAAAAATAAATACCAACTAACATTTCCGATTGACAAGGTCAAGAGAAGAGGATCAACATACTCGGATCTCCAGGCATCCATGTAGGGTTAGAGGCTGATGTTTCTAGTTATGATGGATGTGGGGCATCCATAAAACAAGAAGGAAGACACTATCCAATCATAGATTCGTCATACCCCTTTTTATCGTGAGGAAGTGGTCCCTCGGAGATAAGCATCTTCTCCTTTGTGGCCACCTCCTCCCGCTTTGGTCTGAGAACATCCCGAGTATCATGCCACTTAGGATCACTCTCCTCCTCCATGTGAGCTTCCCTGCTAGCCTCACCACCCAACCCCTCATCACCAGTCTCCTCTCCACTAGTCTCCTCTCCAACCGACTCCTCTCCGGTCTCATCCCCTATATACTCCTCAGAGTTAGAGTCCACATCTATGGGCTCATCCTCTTCTCCATTATGAATAGGTGCAGTCTTAATTCAGAGTAAGGGTGCACGAGTGGTACCACTACCCACTAGGAACAAATAAATCACCTAACTATAATAGGAACTCTTGGAATCACCATTGTCTAACCTAGATCTTCACGAGGTCCCTTCCGAGGCCTCCTTCATGATTCTATACATAGGTGCCATTGGGGAAGCATATAAATATAAAGAAGGTTGGATTGCTAAGGAAAATAGCCAAATGGGTGAGTCTCAAGCTTCCCCATCTTGTCAACTAACTGGCTAGTAGTGGTGTAAGCCACCACTGTGGTCCCATACTATCCCCACAATCCTACCATGTCTTGGTATGGAGTGGCAACCATGTTTGTTGTGGTCAAGGAAGCCATTGTATGTTGTGGCACTTTAAGGACTATCATCGACATCCATCTAGGGGCCCTAATGATCCTTGGGTCATGTATCGGCACTCGCCTCCCATGGGGATGATCCGCTCATACACGGCACATAACCCGGTGTGGGGTGGCTCACAGACTACCCATATAACCGACAATACGATACAGGTCATGATAGGTACTTCCAAGTATATCTGCTCCTAGGCATAGATATGATCATATGCCTCAATATTTTTGGTGATGGGAGCCCAAAAATAAAGTAGTGTATAACCCCCTTGTTCTCGATCAACCACGAGGCCAAGATACCCATGATGGCCTTGTAGATAGTAGGGATGGGAGAAGTAGTAATGGATCATATTTTTCCCCTTGTTTGAACTAAAGAAAAATGTGACATCCCCCATATAAGTGAGTGTCCCATAGAATTATTGTGGCTCTAGATACTATTGTCTCTAAATTCAACCATCTCGCCTAGTATTGGAACCCCAAGAATATGGTACACATCCTCTAGGGTGATTGTCCACTCACCCCCGGCATTTGGAAAATGAAAGGTATTCGGTCTACATCTCGTTGGGTTTTAAAATTGTAATTTAACAGCCACAGTCAAGGGACAACAAGTCCCTCCTCTTTGATGGGAGATGTTCCCTTATTGAAAGTAAGCAAGCAAAACTTATATACAAATGTACAACTTTCAAAGTGTGGATTCCTGATACTTTGAAACATTCATATGCCCAAAGATCATCAATACGAAAGAATGGAAGAAGAAAGGAGATGAGAGAGGAAGAACATAACAATACTTTCAGGTAATATAGGTAGCAGAGTATAACCTTATGTGTATTGAGCAAAAGAGATGCAGAATGGAATCATTCACATTTATAACAAATATAATTTCACAGACACAAAGTTCCCAAAATCATATTAACTAGAACACAAATTTTCTTAGCATGCAAAGATGGATGATTCACAAATTTGAACAAGGAAAGAAAGAATTACAGAGGAAGAAGGGGAAAAGACTTCTGTATTGATTATTTTCGAATCTATTACAATTTCAAGAATGCCAGGATCCAACCCTCAACAATGGCATAGAGAAACCATTAAATAATCTTCAAAAATGGTTACATTTAGTTTCTTGGTTCTTACAGAAGCGTTAATGGTGGAAAAAATGATGCTCTGTAATGCAGTCGTTAAACCTAATTTGTAACTTCAAATATGAGCCATCCACGTGGAAGAGATTTGCTGAAGTGGGTATGGGGAATTTTTTATATTTTGTGCCTTTTTAGAGAAATGGAACTTTGGAACATTTCGACCCACCCATCCGCTTTCCGATATATTCTCGACACGTGGCTTCATTTGAGTGGTGAGGGAGTTGCGGTTCAATTTTATAATTTTAACTCTTTGTAACAAAGGATCAAAACTCAAAGTTCTTGCCAACCGCCACTCAACTTTGACTTTTCAATGTGGGCTCAAAACCCTAACTGAGTCATGGATCATTTTTATACTTTAACTCTCTTTTTGGAAATAAAACCTAAATTCCCAAATCGCTCCGACGGCCCACCTTCACACTTTGAATTTTGATGCGGGCTCAACATTTGACTTTATCCCTGGCATGAGTGGAGTCATGGCTCATTTTACAACTTTAATCCCTTTTGGAAATAAAACCAAATTTCCAAAAGTGCTCCGATGACCCGCCTTCCCACTTTGACTATTCAACGTAGGCATCAACACGTGGCTTCACCTAGATGGGAGTGGGGTTGTGCTTCACTTTATAACTTTACACCCTTTTGGAAACAAAGGTAAAATTACTAAAGTGTCCCGACAACCCGCCTCTCCACTTTTGACTTAGAAATGGCCACATGTCCCTTTGTGGGCCTTAGGAATTCTTTTCACATTTTACACCTATTTCCATAATGCTTCAAAACATAAAAAGCACCCGTCTTTCTGCCACCGCTTATTTTAGCCAATCAGGATCCTTCGGGGCCACGTGGACAATTCGACACTTTTGCTAAAAATAACAAAAATGAAAAGTTTACAAAAAGAAGCCATCCAACCGCATCCAATTAGAGATGTCCACGTACCCATGGATGTTGGGGCAAAAATTGACAGGGAAGATATGCCCGTCAAAGATAAAACGAAGGGGAAAACTCCACCATTCATGCCCAAATCAAATATTTTTCTTGTAAAAAGATAAATGCAAGGAATACAAGGCTCGACCTGGTCCATAGCCATAGAAAAATATTAATAAATTCCATGCATCCATGACAGGAAATAGAAAAATGTTTGAAAATGCATAGACTGAGGAATTTTCAAATGGAACCGGTGGGATTAACAAATGAATACCAACACTTCAAAACACAAATTTCTCCATCCCTCTAGACTTCTTACTTTGTTCTAAACACTCCTCAAAGGCACCAACTCAAAAGTTTCGAAACTGGGCTTGGAAAGTGAGGGGTATTTTGAGGGTGACAACAACTAGCTCTTTCTGGGGATGACTTGACTTAGAATAAAGAAATAACAAAAGATCAAGAACCATAGAAAAACTTTGGGAAAACAGACCAGTGCCTTATCCATTGGGAAAATAGAGTCAAAGGAAAAACCAATACAAAAGACAACACACATGCAATGGGAAAAGGAAACAAACCAAAAAGGAAAAACCCAAAACCCAAAACACAAAGAAACGACCAAAAACCAAAAAAATATATACAATATATAGAAGGACTTGCCTAATCACCTAGGATTTTAACAACTTTAAATAATTCCCACTATAAGGAAGTGGGAGATGAGATCCATCCATATGATCTAAATAGAAAGAGTTTTCTCTAGCAAAATGCTTCATTTTGAAAGGGCCAAGCGAAAGAGAATCAAACTTACCATGGCTTCGTCGAGGTTTATGTATTTTGTCCCACAACAGGACAATGTCTCCCTCTTGAAAATCTCTAGGTCTAGCTTGCTTGTAAAACAAAGCTTTCACCTTTAGTTGATGAGCTGAGATTCTATCAAAAAATTTCATCCTGTCCTCATCTAGCTTTTGGAGATACACGATCCTCTTATCCAAGGAACTAGTAAATCTTGAATCTTCAATTGCCTTCATTAAGTGCAATGCTTTGGCATTTCCATTATTACTGACGGTTGAGCTTGACACCATACACCAATTGAAATGGTGACATTCCAATTGCTCTTTTGGGTGTAATCCTATCTACCTAGAGAGCATCATAGAGCTTCTTGTGCCAATTCCTTTGAGAATCATTGACAAGCTTTCGAACAATGGTTACCAAATTCTTATTTGTTGATTATTCTTGTCCATTCCCTTGGGGTAGTAGTCTAAAGAATGAGCAAGGGATATTCCATAACCATAGCATAAATTCATCATCTCAAAAGAAGAAAAATTGGAAGCATTATCAGTTAATCTTGTTTGGTACCCCAAACCTTATCAAGATGTTCTCTTTGATGAAATTACACACCACCTCAGAAGTAGTTCTTTTGACTGGAATGGCCTCTACCCACTTTGTGAAGTAATCTATAGTAGTTAGCACATGAGTATGCCCAACACTGGAAGGTGGATTAAGAGTTCCAATGAAATCCAATCCCCATTGTTGAAAAGGCTCATCAATCACTACTAGTTTGAGTGGTAAAGCAACCAACTTAGGTCTCCCAACAAAAGTCTAATAGGCTTCACACTTACCTACCCATTTTGATGCATCTCTAAACAATGTAGGCCAATAGTACCCAACACGAAGGATTTTATGGGAAGTGATAGTAGAAGAGAAATTCCCTCCATAAGCCTGATCATGAAAAGATGAGAACAACTTCTTCTATTGCTCTTTGTCTACACACTTCAAGAATCTTCCATCTATGCCTCACTTGAACAAAGGATTCTCCCATAATACATACATGTGCAAACCTTAAATTAATAGCTCTCTTTTCCTTGGAACTCAAGTGGGATGGACACTCTCCATAAGTAAGAAAATGTGCAATATCAGCATACCATTCATCAGTTGAACTAAGGAAAAGGACAACAGAACATTAGTTACTTCTTTGGACATTCTGCATCGGCTCCTCGGTAATGAGCTCACATAAGACTTTACCCCTGACTATCTTAGTTGGCTTGATGTCAAGTTCATATTCTTAAAATTTTTCTACCCAATTTCCTCTCTTAGTTCCAAAGTCCTATTGTGTAAGAATCGACTTGATGGTTGTATTAGGTAAAAGAACAACAGAGTGAGAATTAAGAATATAAAACTAAAACTACTTAATAGCTTTGACCACTGAAAAATCATGTTTCTCCATCATAGTATATTTAAATTCATGATATTTTAGAACATATCTCATGAATGCAATGGGAAAGCTCATGATCCTCATAATTTCTCTGAGTTAGGACAACAAACCAAGGTACTCTCTGTAGCATAGCAATAGATGATAAAATCCTTGTTGAAATCAGGACATGCTAAGATGGGAGTCTTAACAATGGATTTCTTGATATCTTCAAATGCTTCCTTACCTTTGGAAGACCAACCAAATTTTTTATTTCCTTTCATCATGTGAGCAATTCTCAAAGTTAGTTCTGCAAAATCAGGAATGAATCTCCTCAGGAAGTTTATCTTACCAAAGAAAGAGTGAACACCCTTCTTACTTGTGGGAAGAGGAATCTATTGGATTGCTTGAACTCTCTCTATATCTATCTTGATTCCTTCTTCTAAGACAATATGCTCCAGAAAATTTCCTTTAGTAACACAAAAGATAAACTTCTTAGGATTGAGAGAAACTCCATGTTCTCTACATTTTGAAGGACTGTTTCAAGATGCTAAAAGTGATCTGCCCTTGTTTTGGAGAAAATAGTCAAATCATCAAGGTACACAACAATACACTTTCCCTTTAGACTTCTAAAATGCAAGTCCATGGCCCTCTGAAAGGTGGAACCCACATTGATAAGACCAAAAGGCATTCTCTTGTAGGCAAAGGTTCCCCAAGGAGTAGTAAAAGTAGTTTTATGTTGATCTAGGGTATTGAATTCCACTTGATTGTACCCAAAGAATCCATCTAGCATAGACAACATCTTAGAGCCTGTGACAACTTGCAAAAATTGATCCATCATGGGGAGAGGATAGTTGTCTTTTGAAGAGACTTGATTCAAATTCCTAAAATCCACACATATGTGAATCTCACCATTCTTTTCCTGACAAACACAATGTTGGAAATCCATGTTGAATGATGTATAGGGAAAATAATATTTTCCTTTAATAACTTCTGGATTTCTTGAAAAATAGTGCAAGAAACCTTACGATTGTATTGCCTCTGCTTCTGCTTGAAAGGTTTGATCCCAAGTTTCAGAGGGATAAAATGTTGCATCTCCTTTGGTTGAAAAGCCTTGATATCATCATATGAATAAGAAAGAACATCAACATACCTTTTTAGTAGATTCACCCCCCTTTTTTTTTTTTTGAGTATAGCATTTTCCAATGTTCACCATCTTGGGTTCATCAAGACTCCCAATATTAACCTTTTCACATTCATCTAACTACTGAGCTTGTTGAGAAGCTCTAGATTTGATGTACCTATCATGCTTATCAAACAAATCTTCCAAACTCACCATCCCTTTAGGGATCTTGTTACCTTTCAATTTAATGCAACCATCTTGATCCATCTCTTCTTTTATATCTCCTTCATTAGAGGATACACACTCTCTAGGTAGAGTTTCACTTCCTTCAAAATACAGCTGATCAAAATTATCCTTAAGCTCCAAGAATGAGAGCAAGTGTTGATCATAATTGAAAACCTTCCAATTGTTGGCATTGTCTAGTATATTGGGCCTATAAATCATTTCAATGGTAAATTTCTCCGAGAGAAATTTGGATGAGGAATCAATAAAGACCCCGAGACAGCTAGAGAATCAACTCTAGTGATCCTTTCTCTTGGCACAACTTCAATGTAGAAAGCATCAAGAAGCTGAATGGAATCCTGACAAGATTTCTATAATGCTTCAATCTCCTATTATTGACTTGGTAAAGATCCCTTACATGCTTCACAATCAATTCCCGCATCATCATGAGCACAAAGGTTCTTCACTCCCATTTCTTTTTCCGTGTTCAATCCAAGTATGAGTGCCTCATATACAACTGTATTTTTGTATTTTCAAAACAGAGCTTGAAAGGAAAAGGATGAATCTTCCCTTCGGAGATGTTAGCACCATACCAGCCCCTGCAACTGGATGAAGAGTAGCTTTCATCAAATTCCAAATTCCAAATTCCATTGGGATCATGAATCACTCCCTTAAGAATTTTTCCTCATCTTGTGACATGACCATGTAGTTACCATGCCCTATATCTGCATAGAGTATTTGTTATTTTGGATCATCAGTCTTTTATACAATGTATTCAGTCTATTTCTCAGGTAGCAACTTCTTCATTTTTCCATTGACCAGGATCAAAACATACGACCAATCCATCCGAATTTAACCTCCCACCTCCTTATAAAAGTTCTAATCAACAACATCCCATATGAGGGAGGAATATCAACTACCAAAATAGTGGTTAAGACCCTTTTCTCTGGAAAAACAACAAAAGCTACTTGTGCATATTTAATTCTCCTAACCAATGGAAATTTTCTTCTCTCCATGGAATAGCAGGAACCAAAGGCACGTGTTAGAGTCAGGCCCAAAGAATGGGCTAGTTTTGTAGGCATTACATTTTTTGATGCTCTTGAGTCTATAACAGAAATTCGAGTTTATGGCCAGCTATGAGGAGAGTCACATAGAATGGTTCAACTCTCTCATCGGGGAAGTGACTGCAGCCACAAAGCTTGGTTGAGGTGAGGAAGAGGGAGTGGGAAAAATACCTTTAGAGGTATCGGATGGAGCTTTGGATATGGAATTGAATTTTTTTACCATTTTAGCAAAGGCTTTTGGATGGGTTTGGTAAAACTCAGCCTTTGAAATTTGGGTTTTCATCTTTTTGAGGTGATCAATGATATCAAAAGATCTAGAGGTGGATGGGGCATCACTACTAGGAACTTGAGAGACTTTTGATTTATTAGTTTTAGGATTTGAAGGACAAGGAGTTTTGGAAACAAAAGTAGAAGAAGGAGGATTAACATTACTCACCTTTTGTGTGGAGGTAGTGGGAATATGAGCTCCTCTTCTTGCAATCACTGGAATAGTTGTAGGAAACTCCTTGGAATTTTTAGGAGGTTGCACCACTTTTTATTTATTTTTTTCTTTCCCTAATTCATGATAGCATATGACTCACTATTCATATCCGCCACTCTTTCATCATATCCATGTTCATCATCCATACCTTCGGTGGTGAGGAAATGAACTTGAGATCCACCAAAATCCTCCAGTTCTTCATTATCCTCTTCTTTACGGGTCTTCATAGAGTTCATTAAACTCCTCATCATCGTGTTCTTCAACTTCACAAGTTGCATTGATTGGAACCTTGATGGGTGGGACTTCAATAGTCAACAGTCCGAGAAGAAGGAAAACAGTTCCTGGGTTGAAAGCTCTTCCTTGGAATATCTTGGTAAGGAGTATGCTGATCCAATTATTTCTTGATAGAAATGAAATCATTAGCAAGCTTCGTACTAACCGATCTCGAGTTGGCTCCAGGGAGAGTAGGAAGAATAAGATGCTTTAGATTTAGAATTTTCTCTTTTCAACTTATCGACATAATTAAATCATCCTCAACACTGATATACAAACACTGATTAGCATCTAGAGTTGTAAGGTTAGCTCTCCTTAGTGCATAGCTTACTTCAGGTAACTGAGCATTGAGGAAGAAGCACTTTTGGATTTGATCCACTAGACAAGTGTTCTGTGGAATTTTATGAATGAGCTTGTTGAATTTGGCCAAAAATTCTCTCATGGGCTCAAATGGTTCCTTCTTGATATGAGAGATTTGAGCTAACAGAGCATGCACATCTTCAGTAGGTTTGAAACGTTGCTCAAACTGAGTTATCATGGTGGTCCAATTAGTAATTGATCCAGCAGGAAGATGATAGAACCAATCAGCAACATTTTCCTGCAATGTCTCCACAAAAATCATGACAGAGACATCTTCATGTTCAACCCCAAGAATCCCACATGCAACAATGAAGGCTGCAATGTGTTCATTTGGGTGTACTTTCCCATCATCTTTGAACTTAAGAAAATTTTTCTTGCTACCCCTAGGTAACTCATGCAATGGTTGAGGAAGAGCAAGAGGCCCAACCCGTTGTCCCCAAGGCAAAGGTGCTGCCATCTTTGGAAAAATTGATTGAAGGGGAACTGAAACACCAGCAAGTATCAAAGCACAAAGATTAGGGCTGAGATGTTCTTGAGGAATGCTATTCTTGGAATTCTTGTCTTTAATAAGAGGTGTGTTTGTAGAATAAGTTCCTCTATTCCTTCTTGTTGGAAGAGAGAAGTTTTGTTGCTCCAGAAGTTGAAAATGGGAATCTTCTACCCCAAGAGCTTTCTTCCCACGTGTATACCATAGAGTCACCAGATCAAAAATGATCTTGAAGTTGTTCTTTTAGAAAATGGATACGTTTGAAATGAAATCCCGAAGACTGATTGTAAAAACTATTGGGTTTTAAAATTGTACTTTAACAACCACAATTAGGGGACAAAAATTCCGTCCTCTTTGATGGGAGAGGCTCCCTTATTGAAAGGAAGAAGCAAAACTTATATACAAATGTACAATCTTCAAAGTGTGGATTCCGATACTTAAAAACATTCATATGCCCAAAGATCATCAATACGAAAGAATAGAAGAGGAAAGGAGATGAGAGAGGAAGAACATAAGTATACTTTCAAGTAATATAGGTAGCAGAGTATAACCTTATGCATATTGATCTAAAGAGATGTAGAATGAAATCATTTGTGTTTATAATGAGATATAATTGTTGATGGCGAATCACAAGACCCCGAATGTCTCGCAACACAATGGGTTAAGACTCTCAGTGCGATTGCACAACATGGAGCTTTTCCCAAGTGTGGGACCTTGCGAAATTGGAAAAGCTCTCCGGATGAAGGCCGGTTCCTATTCCTCTGTTCAGATGCACAAATAAAATGCAGAGGGTTTACTAAAACCTAATCTAACTTTCCAAGGAGACAGGGTAAGAAAATGCATAGAATAAAACCTAAACTACAAAGGTGATGCACCGAGGAATGTTAGACACTTGTTTTGCAAATTTAACACAGACCACATAGATGCAATACAAACACCATGCACAGGTAACCAAACTGCAATAAGAGATCAAAATGACAACAATGAATACATGAGAGGGTTGAGAATCAATCACAAACATATATATATTATTGCTCAAGAGTCGATACAATACATTGCAGTGGCCAAGAGGCAAAAGAACTGGTATTACAACCCGTATGGGAGGTTTGAAAGCTCCACAAATTCTCTTGCAAGCAAGGGAAGAAGGGAGGATGCAAAATAAAATTTTCCAACCTTTTTTAAAGAGCCTCTCCTTACCATTTATATGAGGAAAAATGAGGGAGAAGAGAATGATTCGAATTCTGCCCCAACCACCTCCAAGACTGCACCTAACTCATCATATTATGGCGGTAGGTGAGAATCTCAACAACCCAACAGTGGCGAAGTGTATTTTACATTTTTGAAGAAATTTTTCCCACCTAATTAAAGATATCCAGTCGTAGTTGGGTAGAGGACGCCGAGAGCTTTCCGAAAAGTCCAACCTTGTGTGAATCCGAGCTCCCTGTGAAAAGTTATGGCGATCTGAATATTTCCCGCATCAGGGTCTTCTGCCTGTCGGGTTCGGGGTTCTCCTCTGCATTTGCATTGGGTTTGGAGGATGCCTCAACATGTGTTTGATGTTTTTGTTTTCCCGAAACCCGCTTCCGCTGGTATTTCCAAGTTTTCCTTTGTTTCGGGGTCGGAAAATGGACCTGCATGCGCATCGGGTTTGGAAAGTGGCTCGACATGTTTCCACCCCATGCTTTCCCGACATGTTTTCCCGACTCCGAGACCTAATTTTCTTAGGAAGTGTTTCGGGCTTGTGGAACTCTCAAGCATTGGAACATCCTTTGTGATCTGCATGCTTCATGTTTCATGTTTCCGAAACCTAAAACCCAAAGCTTCTTTGATGTGTCAGTTTTCTAACCCCTCCGACATGCCTTCTTTTGTGTATCTATATTTACCCGGGGGTAAATATATACAACAATTTGGTGACTCAACGGGATTACCTACCTGCTAGGTAGAAGATCAGTGGCCTTTTAGCGATCCATTGGGCATGGAGTCATAAGCAATAACCTGAAACCAACCTGATATCTGATCCCGAGCCTGATACTCGCAACTCCTTCTCCGAGAGCACGCTGAACTGTAGAAATCCAACCCAGGAGCAACAAAACCTGTGCCAAAGCACTTAGGGAAACTGAAACCTAACTACAACAAGACAATGTGCATACGCACTTAGAGGAATTGAAATCTAGGCTAATATTTACAAGGGTAAAACTTTTTCTTTTCAGTAGCAATGTTTAAGATAGATTCCGTTGACCGGAATCGGGAGTTCTTCTCCGTCCAATGTAGACAATTGGAAGGCATTGCTATTCTTACATTCCATGACCATGTAGGGGCCACTCCAAATGGCATCAAACTTGGAATGCCTTCCTGGTTTTTCCCGATCTGCATCCCATTTCAGAACTAGGTCCCCTTCCTGGAAGGTCCTTGCTCTTGCTTTCTTATCAAACCATCTTTTCACTAAGGCCTGATCTTTCTCAATTGTTTGAACTACATGTTCTCTAATTTCTTCCAATTCCATCAACTCTACATACCTAGCCTCCATTGGTTCGAACTCAGCCAACTCCAACTGCTTCATGAACTCCAATGCAGGCAGTTCTAATGATATAGGCAATACTGCCTCTTTTCCATAGACCAACTTGTAAGGGGAATTACCTGTAGACCTCTTTGGTGTTATTCTGTCAGCCCATAATGCTGATTTTAGCTTGGTATGCCATGTTCTTTGATTTTCATCCAGAGTCCTCCTGATGATTCTTAGCAAATTTTTGTTCGTGGACTCTGCCTGTCCATTACCCTGTGGGTAATAATTGGAAGAGGTGCTCAAGTAGATTCCATTCTTGACAGCCCATTCTGTAATCTTGGAACCTACGAATGCCAATGCATTGTCTGATATGATAGTGGCCGGCACACCGAACCTGGTCACTATTCCTTCATAAAATTCTAGTATATTAGACTCGTTTGCCTCTTTGAGCGCTACTGCTTCAGTCCACTTGGTGAAATAATCTTCTTTGTGAGAATCCACTTGTGGCCTTGGCTCGAGTTTGGGTTGATGACCCCGATGAAGTCCAATCCCCATTGCAGAAATGGTTGGTCAACCAAGATTGGGTGCAATGGAAGTGCTGCTAGTCTTTCTTTTCCTGTGAAGAGTGCACATTTCTTACACTTTCTTATCCATGTATAGCAGTCATTGAACACCGTGGGCCAATAATACCCTGCCTTCATTATCTTGAGAGCTATTACTCGTGGGGAAAAATGTCCGCCAAAATCTCCATCGTGAAAATCTCGTAACACCCTCTCAATTTGACCTGTCCCAATGCACCTCAATAGAACCCCATTGATGTCTTTCTTAAACAAAACACCATCAACAAGCACATATGGAATGGCTTGTAATCTAAAGTATCTCCTCTTTGCTTTGCTCATTTCCGGAGGGCATAGTCCTGTCTGTAGGAAGTGTATCATATTCTGAGTCCAACAAGGAGTAGGCACATCATCATTTTCATGTTCTTGGCCATCCTGTAGTACCAAGACAGTCTCTTTTTCATCACCTGCTTCAACTTGTTGACTCAAGGCTAGCTGTTCACATAGTCCCTTTCCACGTACTAGTTTGGTGACCTTGATCTCGATGTCATATTCCATGACACGAGTTATCCACCCTGCACGCTTCTCATTCAGATCCTTGTTTAGAAGGAAGTCCTTGACTCCCGCATGAGAGACCAATAATTGGATCTTGTTGTTTGAGACTAGGTGCTTGAATTTCTTTAAACTCCTGATCACTGCAAGTACATGCTTTTCAATGAAAGAGTATCTAGTTTTGTATTCCTCCAAGCCTTGACTGAAGAAAGCAATTGGTTATTCTAATCCTTCTTTGTTTTGTTGTACCAGGATTGCAGAAATTGTGTCTCCACCACCGAAGGCATATAGCATGAAGCCCTTGGAGAAGTCTGGATTGACGAGAGTTGGAGCTTGAGATATAGCCTCTTTTATTTCCTCAAAACTTGCCTTTCCTTTAGATGTCCACTTAAATGCCATGCTCTTCTTTAACATCAGCGTTATTGGCTTTACGAGAGCTGTAAGGTTTGGAACAAACCTGCAGACAAAATTGATCCTTCCCAAGAAGCTTTGAAGATCCTTCTTGTGACTTGACAATGGCAATGCTTGAATTGCTTCAACTCTTTCTGGGTCAATTGTCAATCCCTCTTTTGAAATGATATGGCCTAGAAGTTTTCCCTCGTGAGCCAAAATATGCACTTTTTGGGATTCAATGATACCCCAAATCTTCTACATCTCTGAAATACTTGCCTCAAATGTAAGAGGTGATCCGCTGCATTTTTTGAGAATATAGTGATGTCATCAAGATATATCAGAACTATTTTGTTGATCAACCCCTTAAACGCCATATCCATTTCCCTTTGGAAAGTGGCCCCAGATTTGATATCCCAAATGGCATCTTCTTATAGGCATAGGTCCCCCATTTGGTGGTGAAAGTTGTCTTGAATTGGTCATCTTCTTTCACCATCACCGATTATACCTTGAGTAGCCATCTAGGAGAGAGAATCTTTCTGAACCGGATACTACTTGCAATATTTGTTCCATTGAAGGAAGTGGGTAATGATCTTTGAGAGATGCCCTATTGAGGTCTCGAAAGTCCACACATAACCTGATTTCTCCACTCTTCTTCCTGACCGGAACCAAGTTTGCAACCTAACTTGAGTGCTTGATCTAGAATATAATGCTTGCCTCTATTAGCTTATTAAGCTCTTTCTTCATTAGTGGCTCAATGTGAGGGTTGAATGGTCTCTCGCTTCGCCCGATGGGCTTAGCATCCGGATCCAATTATATGGTATGTTGTGCCAACTTCGGATGAATCCCCTCAAGTCTTCATAGCTCCAAGCGAAGACATCGGAAATTCTTGGCAAAGTTGTATGAAATCTGATTTCTCCGCTCGGTGGCCACTTTGCCAATTTGAAGTGTTTTTCCTTCCCAACCGGAATTGGCTCGAATCTTCTCTTTGACTGTATGTTAGCCTTTTCCTTATGAAATCGGTCGTTAGGGTTGAAGATAGACTCCAACGTTACTAAACCCTTGGGAAGCTTGTTTGTCCGCAGCTGCACTACTTGATCCCCATACTGCTGCTCTAGCCTATCCTGATTTCTAGCTGAGAATTCAGCTTCTTCTTCTTGTAGAAAATTTACAATCCGTTGATCGCTCTCAAACACCGCTAGGTTGTGTTATTATCTGGAACTGCTGGCCTCACAATCACATGGATATGTGGTGTGTTTTTTCCCTTTTGATGTTGTCAACCACATCAAACATTGCTCCAACTGCTGCGAGCCTATCTGCAACTTCATTTTTCTTCCTGGGTATGGACATGATGTTGAAAGCTTCGAAGTCCTCAATGAGGTCCCATACCCTGTTCTTATAGCTCTTTAGCAGGTCATTCTTTGTAGCATGTTGTCCCCTGACTTGGTTGACGATTAGCTCACTATCTCCAAACACCTGCAAGTTCTTTATGCCCTTTTTCCTGGCCCAATGAAGTCCATGAATCAATGCCTCGTATTCAGCCGTGTTGTTTGAACAGGAAAACTGGAAATGAAAAGCTGAAAAATATTTGATGTCTTGTGGTGAAATCAACATTGCACCACCTCCAGCACCTTGTCTGCTTCTCGAACCATCGAAAAATAATTTCCAAACTTTGTTTTCATCCTTTTGTTCAGGCTGAATGATGTCGGGAATGGGTGAATTTTCTTCATGTATACAATACACGCCCAATTCAGATTCTTCAATTTCCTTGTATGGGTCAAATTCATGACTCTTGTTTTCCCATTCATCCAAAGTTAAATCAGGAATTCCCTCGACCTTAGTACCTGTTTCTAGATCACTTGAACACTCCTCCTGATCAAAAGCCGAGCAATTTGCATTGATAGGATTTGGTACATGAGGCTCAATATGGAAATTGGCAATTGGTTCTGACCTGATTATTGCTTTGGCTCCATACCTTGTCCTAAAAATCATGTGTGACCAATCTGCAGATAAATATCCACCGATTTTTGTAGTGAAGTCTCTTGATAGACACAACGCAAAGAGTGGCGGAAGGTCAATCACAGACACATCTTGTAGAACTGTAACATTAGGACAGGAATGTAGTGTTAGGCTTAACCCTTTGATGACCCCAACTGTTCCCACTGCCGTTCCATCTAGTTACACTACTCCTTTCAACACTGGCTCATACTTCAGACCCAGTTGATCCGCTATTTGCTTTGGCATCACTGAACTACTTGCTCCTGAATCTATCATGCAGTTGTGTACCAAGTGGTTTCCAACAACCAATGACACATAGAATGGTGGAGGCTTCAAATTTTTCCTTGTCTGGCCCCCATCATGTTGGACCGCATTAGTGAGAACTTTCTCATGTCCCTGTTTTGATACACTTGTGGCAGACCAATTAGCCATTGCAGCTTGCAATAAATCTCGTTGCCCTGGGATCGCAAGTGATTCCCACATGGAAATGTTCACATGTGTCTTCTTTATTTGATCGATGATGTTGAAGGGGGATGAATTGTCCTTTTGTTGTCCCTTGCTTGGCGCAACCTTTTTTGGAGCTTGAACAGGTGCATGTGTTGCTACAACAGGTACCTTAGGTTGATTTTGCACATTTGGAGTTGTGTTTGGTCTACTGACCCCTTGTTGTGTAGGAGTGGACTGAGAAACAACTAGATCACACGGTTGTCCCTCTCCTATATTTCTCTTCTTTGACCGTGTGTTGGCAGCCACGCCTTGAAAAGGTTGTTGGTTAACTCCACAGAAGTCTTCCGTTTGCCAATTGGCCAATGTGGTTTTTGTTGGAGGTCCTTCTTGTTGCGTTTGTTGCTATTGATTCTCCTCCTGGCTTGGTTCTTGAGGCACACTAATGGTTTGCACCATCAAGGCCTGATTTAGTGCACCATTGAAACATGTTGACTGATTGTGAGGTAGATTGCAAGGGTAACACCAGTCGTACTCCTGTGCCATGTTATTTTGTGTCAAGACCAAAGCTCTTGAGGACGTCGTTGCATTTGGATCATACGGTCAAAATGGCCTGGCAGCTTGAGGTTGTCCCTGGTTTTGGTTTTGATTTTCAGCCTGAGGTGGTGGTCTATTTTGTTGGTATGGGGGCCTTGCTTGGTACTGTGCTTGAGGCTGATACGGTCTAGCACTTTGAGCTTGTTGTCTTTTGATAGTCACTAGCTCATTTCCAAGGTTCTGTAGCTGTTTCATAACCTCCTGCAATTCCTTTGAAGTATCTGAAGAAGTCGATGCCCCATTATTGCTTTAATTTCTAGGAGTTGGAATGGGATTCAACTCTGGTGCTTGACTAGTTGTATAGAGGCATTGGTGGCCTTGGTGCAAGCTTGCCAGCTTGGATCAAATAGTTCTCTCGCTCCGATAGCGTGTCGTAGGCCCCTGGCAGCATTGTCCCTCCCATTGATTGGATCATCATGGCTATGTCTGAATTTATAGCCTTTAAGAAATAAAGGAATGCTCCTTTGGCGGTTGGTCTAATAGCTATTGGAATCCTGTCCCATGTCCGTTGGAATCTGAAGTTGAAATCTACCATTTGCTTGTTAGGAGCCCTTTTGATTGTTGTCAGCTGTTCCAATAAAGATAAATTGTCCGCCCTTTCCCCAAATTGGTTGCAAAGAGCAGAACAAAGTTGGTTCCAATTCGTAATAGACCCTGCTGTAAGGCTCCTAAACCATTGTAAGGCCTTGCCTTTGAAAGATGAAGCCAACAACTTGACTGCAACATCCATTTCATTTATTTTGTGGATTGCACATGCATTAGCAATATCCTGGATGTGATCAATAGGAGTAGTATGATTTTCTCCTGTAAAATAGGGTATATTCTTTAGTGCTGCAACTAGAATTTGATTCTGAGCATTTAGGGCAAGTGGACTACTACCCGTGAAATTGACAAAGGGATTCGGTGGTAGATGTGCCATTATGATTGGCCTAAGAACCCTGGTTGATGTGAGAAAAGGCCTACCAGGTGGAGGTGTAGACAAAGTCCTGTTAGGTGGAGATGGTGATCTTTGTAGTCTTCTTCCTCTCCTTCCTCTGCCTGGTAAAAGTTGCAAGTGGTAAAATAGCCCCTCTTCTCGAGTATTAGACCTGGTTCGAATTCTTCTCATGTGCCTGGGAAACTTGTGCTGCTACACCGCTGAATTCTATCCCTTCGGAGTCACCAGATGTGTTAGATAACAAGCCTCTAAAAGGATGGATTTTGCCAAGTTACACACCAAACTTGACAATATTGAAAATATAATTTAAAATTTGAAGGACCTAGAGGAGACAATCTTCAATTCGGAATTCGGGCCTTCTATGTATTTTGTGGAACTTAGGTCATGTAATGCAACTCATAAAACTTGAATTGCCATGTGTCGGAACTTGGAACATGCCCGACACCCCGGAAAACCCAAAATGACTGTTGTTGGGAATAGGACCATGCAATGCATCCCCCAAAACCTGAAATGACTGTTGGGTCTGCTTTGATGTTCTTGGACCTCGAAAACCCGAAACACTAAAAAGCATGAAATTTTGAAAATCAAAATCTCAAAAAACTAAGGATACCCTTTTGAAGATTACCTCAGATCTACCAACTGGTGAAATTTTGACTTGTTTTGAGCAAGTTAAGCCCTTCAAAACTGATTTCGGAGTTCAGCCTGGAAGATGTAAAATCTGAAATTGTAAAAAACTGCAATTTCTAAGTCCAAATTTCATGAAAACTCCTTCAAATCTTTATGGAATGACCTCTTGGTCCCACCAGGCATGCCAAAACTATTGATGGTGAATCAAAGCACCCCGAATGTCCGCAACATGATGGGTTAAGACTCTCAGTGCGATTGCATAACATGGAGCTTTTCCCAAGTGCGGGACCTTGCGAAATCAGAAAAGCTCTCCGGATGAAGGCCGGTTCCTATTCCTCTGTTCAGATGCACAAATAAAATGCAGAGGGTTTACTAAAACCTAATCTAACTTGCCAAGGAGACAGGGTAAGAAAATGCATAGAATAAAACCTAAACTACAAAGGTGATGCACCGAGGAATGTTAGACACTTGTTTTGCAAATTTAACACAGACCACATAGATGTAATACAAACACCATGCACAGGTAACCAAACTACAATAAGAGATCAAAATGACAGCAATGAATACATGAGAGGGTTGAGAATCAATCACAAACATATATATATTATTGCTCAAGAGTTGATACAGTACATTGCAGTGGCCAAGAGGTAAAAGAACTGGCATTACAACCCATATGGGAGGTTTGAAAGCTCCACAAATTCTCTTGCAAGCAAGGGAAGAAGGGAGGATGCAAAACAAAATTGTCCAACTTTTTTTAAAGAGCCTCTCCTTACCATTTATATGAGGAAAAATGAGGGAGAAGAGAATGATTCGAATTCTTGCCCCAACCACCTCCAAGACTGCACCTAACTCATCATATTATGGTGGTAGGTGAGAATCTCAACAACCCAACAGTGGTGAAGTGTATTTTACATTTTTGAAGAACTTTTTCCCACCCAATTAAATATATCCAATCATAGTTGGGTAGAGGACGCCGAGAGCTTTCCGAAAAGTCCAACCTTGTGTGAATCCGAGCTCCCTGTGAAAAGTTATGGCGATCTGAATATTTCCCACGTCAGGGTCTTCTGCCTGTCGGGTTCGGGTTCTCCTCTGCATTTGCATCGGGTTTGGAGGATGCCTTGACATGTGTTTGATGTTTGTGTTTTCCTGAAACCCGCTTCCACCGGTATTTCCAAGTTTTCCTTTGTTTTGGGTCGGAAAATGGACCTGCATGCGCATCGGGTTTGGAAAGTGGCTCGACATGTTTCCGCCCCATGCTTTCCCGACATGTTTTCCCGACTCCGAGACCCGATTTTCTTAGGAAGTGTTTCGGGTTTGCGGAACTCTCAAGCATCGGAACATCCTTTGTGATCTGCATGCTTCATGTTTCGTGTTTCGAAACCCGAAACCTGAAGCTTCTTTGATGTCGGGTTTTCTAACCCCTCCGACATGCCTTCGTTTGTGTATCTATATTTACCCGAGGGTAAATATATACAACAATAATTTCATAGACACAAAGTTCCCAAAATCATATTAGCTGAGAATGCAAAGTTTCTTAGCATGCAAAGATGGATGATTTGCAAATTTGAACCAGGAAAGAAAGAATTGTAGAGGAAGAAGGGGAAAAGACTTCTATATTGATTATTTTTTAATCTATTACAATTTCAAGAATGCCAGGATCTAACCCTCAACAATGGCATAGAGAAACCATTAAATAATCATCAAGAATGGTTACATTCAGTTTCTTGGTTCTTATAGAAGCGTTAATGGTGAAAAATGATGCTCTGTAATGTAGTCACTAAACCTAATTTGTAACTTCAAATATGAGCCATCCACGTGAAAGAGATTTGCTGAAGTGGGTATGGGGAAATTTTTATATTTGTGCCTTTTTAGAGAAATTTCACCTTGGAAAATTTTGGCCCACCCATCCACTTCTGATATAAGCCTAACACATGGCTTCATTTGAGTGGCGAAGGATTCATAGTTCACTTTTATAATTTTAAGTCTTTTTAACAAAAGGCTCAAAAAATCAAAGTTCTTTGCCGACCCGCCTCTCTGCTTTGACTTTTCAATGTGGGCTCAAAACCCCAGTGGAGTCATGGATCATTTTTATACTTTAACTCTCTTTTTGGAAATAAAACCTAAATTCCCAAATCACTTTGATGGCCTGCCTTCGTGCTTTGACTTTTGATGTAGGCTCAACATTTGACTTAATCCCTAGCATGAACGGAGTCACGAATAATTTTACAATTTGAATCCCTTTTGGAAATAATTTTTTTCAAAAGTTCTCGATGGCCCACCTTCCTTCTTTGACTAATCAACGAAGGCATCAACATGTGGCTTCACTTGGATGGCAAGTGGGGTTGCACTTCACTTTATAACTTTACGCCCTTTTGGAAACAAAGGTAAAATTACTAAAGTGTGTTGATAACCCGCCTCTTTACTTTTGACTTAGAAATGACCACGTGTCCCTTTGCAGCCTTAGGCATTCTTTTCACATTTTACACCTTTTTCCATAATGCCTCAAAACACAAAAAACACCCACCTTTCCACCACCGCCTATTTCAACCAATCCAGATGCTTCGGGGCCATGGGGCCAATTTGACACTTTTGCTAAAAATAACAAAAATGACAAGTTCACAAAAAGAAGATGTCCAGCCGCATCCAATCAGAGATGTCCATGTACTCGTGGATGTTGGGGAAAAAATTGATAGGGAAGATATGCCTGTCAAAGATAAAACAAAGGGGAAAACTCCACCATTCATGCCCGAATCAAATATTTTTCCTACAAAAAGATAATTGCAAGGAATACAAGGCTCGAACCGATCCATAGCCATAGAAAATATTGATAAATTTCACGCATGCATGATAGGAAATAGAAAAATGTTTCAAAACACATAGTTTGAGGAATTTTTAAATGGGTAGGATTAAAAACTGAATACCAACACTTCAAAACATAAATTTCTCCATCCCTCTAGACTTCTTACTTTGTTCTAAACACTCTTCAATGGCACCAACTCAAAATTTTTGAAATTGGACTTGGAAAGTGAGGGGGATTTTGAGGGTGAAAACAACATCCCAATAAGAGAATAGGTCACATAGTATGTGACTGACATGAGTAACATGGGACACCTATGCAATCCTCCATATGCCTGCTCTCTGAAGAGTATCGATCTCATCCTGAGTCAAATGATCCAATTATTGGGAGCCAGTCACACTCCCTCTCATGACTCCAATGGATATACTCTTCCTTCTTTTGCATCCACCAAAACACAGGAAAAGAGAAAGTTAGTGACATATTTCAAGAAACAAGCTCATCAAAAACATAACAAAACATTAAAAATCCAAAAAAATTAAGTTAGCATGATTTTTGGTCATTCTGTT
Organism: Taxus wallichiana var. yunnanensis; assembly: GCA_018340775.1. Lineage (NCBI taxonomy): Eukaryota > Viridiplantae > Streptophyta > Pinopsida > Cupressales > Taxaceae > Taxus > Taxus wallichiana. The sequence goes on from CM031239.1 coordinate 679,171,013, forward strand.
CAAAACCACCTCCGAGGTTTATTGAGGTGATTTCAATACCGCTACCATGGTAGGGTAGTGGTTATGCAACCGCCACCCCTGCTCGTGGTTATGGTCTGAACTCGATTCGTCGTATGGATTTGTTACCCTAAAAATGCTCAAAAATGCAAAAATAGATTATTTTTAACAAAATAAAAGACTACCCTTAGGGTGCCCCCTAGAGACTCATTTAAAACAAGAAATTTTAAAAATGACCCCCTAGGTAAATATTTTGACATTTCTACATTTTAGGTTTAAAAACACACAAGTGAGGAAAACTAACCTAAGACTACACTAGTCGATCTCTTGCTCGTGGAGGCATGATCACGATCTCTCAACAAACATTTTGACTATTCTTTCAATGAAAATGGTCACCATGGGCCCAAAGCTCAAAAACCTCCAAGTCGATATTGGCCAATGAATTTGAAAATGAGTTATATATATATATGTGTGTGTTGTTATAACTTCATTTTGAGTGCATATTTTCATAGGGTTAGAGCGCTGACAAAGGTATATTTCTATATCCCCGCACAAATGGTAAGTCCTCTTTTCATCTTAATTTAGTGTTTATTCTTTGATATTTTATCTATCTACACTTGAGCCTTCTCTTAGTTTTGCAAGTAATGGGAGTTTGGATAACAAAAATTTGACACATGGGCGTGTCGGGTATAACTTCTAACTCCCCATTTTGGGAATTCCATACTCAGACTCTATTATTTACACCTTTTCATGGATAAGACACTTCTCTGAGGGAGTAATATGTATGCACCCAAAATTACATGTCTTACATTATCAAAAAATGGTTTCAAAAGTCCCCAATGATGATTCATGTCCTTTTAGAAGGTGTTTGATTTTGTAAGATCATTCACAGTATATATTTGTAGCCTAGATGCTTGTACTTAACTTTTCCACACTTTCTTCCAGCTTCCCGCTCATTTATGTGCATGTTTTGGCCTTTAGTGTCAGGACCACCACCCTATTTGGGTGGTAGTTCCAAAATTACCTCCTTGCGTAGGGTGGTGGTCCTATGTGCTTTTTATATAACTCTTCATGCATGATTTTAAAACATCGATTTCACTTAACCTCGATTTCTAGGGTGTGTTTTGAACCAAATTTCCTAAAAATAGTCTTGATTACATGGTATTCCTTCCCTCTTCTATTTTTAAATAGATTTAATTAGTTTGAACTACCTCTTCACCCAATGATTTGGCACTCTAAGGATGCCTTGTGTATGAAGGCACATCCTAGCCAATTCCTATATATTCAATGCTTGTATTCAAGCAAAAGGCACGAGAACTTTGTGTATCTTGCATAGTATTACCTGCCACAATCCCGCTGAAAATTACATAGCCAAGCTCTATTCAATTATGCTACCTCTCTTCCACTTTCATTACGGTCGAGAATGCCTTCTGTCTGTCATTTCTCAAGTGCCTTCTCCCACTTTGCTACCTTTCCATTCCTAATTCCTTTGACTCATATGGAAATGTAGAGAAATAAAGGATAAAATCAAGGGACATGTAGTCATTTATGTACCCTTTATACCTTTTCTAACCCTAAGCGCATTGGAATATCACCCAACAGGTGTTGGGAACTCACCCAAGGCACGCACAAGCATTGAGCCCCTCTTTTATGTGAGATTTGTGAGAAGGTTCCACCATTAATGGAGGATTATTTACAGAAATAGAAGTACATTCACTTACTTAAAAAGGTAGAAGATGCAACTAACAGATCTACACATTAATGCATCACAGAAGCTAAATAACATTGTAAGAAGTATAATAAACTAGATTTGAGCCATGATAAGTCATATAACATGAGGGTTTACACCCATAAATAAGTTATACAGAATGAACCCATATATATTGATTTAAAAGAGTTCTGGTAGCCACATTATAGTCAAAAGGGTCATCTTAGACCATATATAGTAAATGGAAGAGACTTAACTCTTATAATCTTCTCTGATATGAGACCCTAATGATACTTTTTCCATGCTAACCCTTGTTACAGATCCTAGTTCCCATACATATGCTTATGACATCCCTTACAACCCTTTAGCACTAAGTGCTCTAAACCCTAGCATTACTGCAACACTTCATTACTCTATGTATTTATGCTCGTGTGCTTCGTCTATATCTCCATGTCTATGTGTGTCTCTCTCCTCTCCTTTTGTCTTTGTCTCGAGAAGTCCTTTATATAAGATCAACACCCATCGCCATGCCTTCTCCCAACATAGATCATGTACCAAGTGTTGATGTGGTCCTCCATAGGTGAATTCTTATCCATTTACAAACCCTCCACTCTCGTAATGATGTCTTTAGGAATATTCCCTACGTGGAATATCCTTTTCTTGGCCTCCAAGGCTCCAGGCTGGCACCTTATCCACTTATCACACCTAGTCGGGTCCTCATGTTTTTCCTCAAGTGACTCCATGATGCCAAATATGGCTAAGTCCTTTAAAACCATGTTCTACCTCTCGTGTGTGCCCCGACTTCTCCTAAACCCTTCTTAAACCACTTTGTATTGCATTCTTTATCCCGAGCATCCTTCTTCTCACCGGTCCTATACACACGCATCTCTTGGTACTTATCCAATATTTCAGGGTCCAACATCACCCCACACTACGCATGTTCTTTGTCCTCAGAAACATCATGCTTCTTCAAAGAATAAATAATAGTGGAACTAAGACAATTTGAATAAATAATGAAAGAATAGAAGAATCTGCTATTGTTGTAGGAGGAGTGGGAATTCCTTCTTCACAATTGCCTCAATAGTTTCCTAGGCATCTACCTCACCTTGCACCTATTAAAATAGGTCACCTACTAGAGCACTCACTTCATCAAAACTTAATTAATTACTTTTAGCATTTAGTGTATCTAAAATGCCTTCTAGTTGCTTCTTTGAGATCGCCCAAAGGCGTCCATTCTACGAGTGACCAACAGATATAGATCCTTGAGCTGATTCTTAATCAAACCTCGTAAGGTTTAGATTGCTTCAATTTTTTTTTCAACCTTAGATAGGATATTATCATGCTATGCTTTGTTACCTTTGTTATTTTCTTGTTACCTTTATTTTTTGATTCATGTGTAGCAACCAATATGCTCACTAACCTATCTCTATCAACAAAATTTTCATATACAACCTCGACCATTTACGTGGCGGTCTTTATAACGGAAAGTAACTCAGAATTTTGAGTAACCCTCTCCCCAATATTCGGTTTTTCTTCCTCCTTATGGAGCAAAATTGCCTCTTCCTCCAACTCCAATGTGAGTGGCCATCTTTCAATGGTGAGGATGTGTGTTAAGTCTTCCAAGCAGTGCAAGGTTGACTTTTACTTCTGGTCTAGAGGAGTTAAATCTAGATGCACTAGAATGATGACACTTGTAATCTCCTCTACCTTCTTATAAACCTCCCAAAATTTAGCCTTCTCATCCCTTAATTGCATGTTGATCATCTCCTCTTGCTTTATCTCTTTATCCCTTTCATTGATCTCTTCATTTTTCTTCTCAAGATCTTCCTCCAAGACCCTTATTCTATCATTTCTCTGAAGAGCCTCACCTCAACTTCTACTGACACCTTGTTGAGTGTGTTGCAAACCTTATCATATGATATTTTTTGGGAATTCACTAGAGGGTTTACTCCCTTGACATCTAGTATCTTCATCAACACCTCTAGGTTGACCTCAAATTTGGGCTCATACACATGGGATTCAAAAGCCCAAGATAACATCTTCCTCATGCATGGGTACACACCCTCTTCATAAAGAGAAGATGATGCAAGGAGTTCATTTATAGGCACTATACTTTGGAAATGAACATGTAGCACTTTGATTGGATCATTAATGTAAGTAATTTTTTGATCCTACGCAACTACTATACCCTTTCCACCTATGCACACTACCTTTGGGAAGCTTAATGTCAGAATGGGATCCCCTCCCATGCTTCCATATTTCTTCCCAATGCTCACACTCTCCTTTATCTCCTTTAATACTTCCTTGGTGTTATGCTCCACCTCTTGATCCACTAAGTCCTTTATAATGCTTGCTACTTCCTTCTCTATGGCATCCTCTATCTTCTCCTTAGTCAGGGTTGGATTATTTTGATCCTTCATGTTTACTTCTTCACTTCCTCCCTAGTTATGGGTGCCTTCCTCATCCTCATCCTTCTCTTCACTTCCTTCTTCTTATGAATCATGTACATCATACACATGATGGTGTTAAGACTCACCATGCTCTTCATCATCCTTGTTACCCTTGTCATCCTCCACGCTATCTGTTTCTTTTGAGTCCACATTGCCTATTAATCTTTACTTCTTCCTAATTGGTGACTCTAATATAGGAGACTTTTCTTTTTCTTATTCCCTAAGTGACTCCTCTCTTATCAGTGATTCTTCTTCTATAGGGACTTCTCTTGTTCTAGTGCCTCTTCCTCGGGTGTATTTTCTTTCTCTTCGTGGGGGATTTCTTCCTCCATGTATAGGTGCTTGGTCTTACCCCTAACTCCTATGTGCCTACGAGACTACACTATATGTGTACTTGGTGCCTTTTTATTAGGAGCCTCCTCTCTCTCTCTCTCTCTCTCTCTCTCTTTATTGGCATGGCCTTTTTCCTTATGGTGGGGACTTCGGGATAAAGACATCATTTTAAATGTAAGTGCCTTTCTCATACTTAAGCGTTATACGTAGGTATACCCTTGCTACGGTCCTCCCATCAACATGAAATGTAACTAGTTTCAACATATGTACGTCATGAGAGACATATTCTCCACATAGGCATGCTCCTTTGGATATATCAATGTTATGCGCAACTCACAATAATCTTAAGCTACTATGATGAGGTCAAAACTTATCTTATTTTCTTCTTTGAATCAATTGACCCTAGACTGGAAGTATTATATTGTGAAGGAGAATGGATATTTACACGGGGACCCTTGATGCCATATGTCGAGTAAACTTCTGCCGATATAAAAGTATTGGTACATGGATAATTTGGCCTCACCTTGTAGTAAAACATGTAGCTACTTTGGTATTCTCCATTCAATTTCAAATGGATCATACATCTGCTTATACCCGCGCGTGGCTATCATGGTGTCACAAGTGTATTTCTCAAATATTTTGGTGGGGGAAGGGTTATCATCTGGGTATTCCCAAACAAATTTATCTTGCCCATCAGGCACTCTAATCTCTAAAAAGATAATGGTAAGAATGACATTACCAAACATGATATTTTCTCCATCGTGTGCGGCATTGATGATTTCTTCTTCTATGAAAGCCGATAGGTTATAGATGGTCCCTTACAATATCTTATGAAAAATGTTTAACCAAGCCTTGTTGATATGTGTCCATCTTTCCTGCCCATTCCGCTTTGTGACTAAGCATGTGGGCATCCTCATTACTGAGGTTGGAAATCACATAATTGTTGAAGTAGTGCGAACCCTTCTTTTAGTCATAAGCTTCAACAATATTCTTAATGGTCTCCTGATTGTCCAAGTCATCATTGAATGAGTCTCCTTCATAGATAAGACCGTTAAACTTAGAAATAAGTTGGGGAGTTATTCACATCCTTCTTAATGTGAAGTAGAAGTGGTCTTCATATACACATGACATTAATAATCTGGTACAGTCACTCATTTTTTCCAAAATAGGAAACTCATAGAGTTGCAATAATCCGGCCTTCTCCATTTTCACCTTTACCTCATCATCATAGATAGGAATTCCATCTGGTGTCCTCTTGTTTGTAGGGTGAACCATTTCTAATGCCATCTTATTCTTTTTGGTTCTCGTTCGATGGTTTTAGTCACTCACGGCCATCTTTCTAACATGAGACACACATTCTTTTCCAAGCAATACGTTATCTAGATATTGTATCTCTATGTACCATTCTTCATTAAAACTGGTGGAAATGGATTGTTTCCCCTTGCCCTTACCCTTATTTGGTGAAATGTTTGTTGCTTTCCTTGGTGCCATTTCTTCTTTGGGAATCATGTGCCCTATGCTATGGAACCCTAAACCTGGAAATCCTTTCTCCATAAGATGACATAAAACCCACATGATACTTTTATGTGACCTTTTCCACTCATGCAAGTGTACTCTTTTTCCACTGGTTTGCTGATCAAACTGGTTGTGCACATAAATCTTCATAACCCTTTTTCACACAACGTTTCTTCAAGGATACCCTAGTTCACGAGAGCTCTTGGATAAAAAAAAATAAAAAGGTAAATAATAATACACCCCGACCTTATATGTAATAGATTTTTCTTTTTCCTATTTTAAATGCCATGCCACCTAACAAAACACTCTTACAATAAAGGAAAATTTTCTCCATTTCCAACCTTCAACACTTTGACCCCCACGCCCAATCCTACGTGAAAACTTCTAAAACCTTCTGGTGCACAAAAACCGTTACTGACCAAAGATCCTTATGCACATGATTTAGCACCCAAAGCACTTCTTCTATCCTTATCTTGATTTTTGACATCACCTACCTCATGTTGTTCTTGTGCTTCTCACCCTTGTACGTGGTTTTTGTAAAGCCTTCCTGACACCAAACTCCTCATGTTCACCTTTTCTATGCATGTTCTTCCAAACTACATGCTTTTGATCCTTCAACCCGGGACATCAAAACACAACTTCCAATACTAACTTCCAGTACTTGTCACATCACTTCACCCCACACAAAAATAGATATGTGGTCCTCTACGCATAGAATTTTTTTGAAAATAATAAGTGGGTATCAATGCACAAACATGCACAAAGAAAGTAACGCAAAGGGAAACACAAAGAATGGAAATGCATTAAGGGAAATCATAGGCTAACTGGCAATACTTCCTTATTTACAAACACAAAGAAGACTTATTTATAGTAGGGCTTTAGCCTACTCCCATTGAAATGGCCTGGTAATCATGTTCCATCTAGTGCTTGTAACTGGCAAGTGCCTAAATCAAGTATATAAGATACAATGTATGGGCCCATCTAATGGACTTTTAATTTCCTAGGATGGCATAGAAACTTGGAATCATACAATAGAACCATTTTCCCAACCTCAAACTATTTGTTCTTGATGTGTCTATCATGCCAAGCCTTATGCCTAGCCTTTCTGTTTTCAAAATCTAGCGAGCAATAGCCCACCTCTCATCTAACTATGTTAACCTATCAATCCTCTCATCAAGTGCTTGTTCATCCGTTAATCCTCCTACACGCACTATACATAGTGATGGTAACATGAATTCAATAGGTAAAACCACTTCTATGCCAAACACCAGTTGAAAAGGTGTGGCTTTGTTCATTCTTTTATAAGTAGTCCAAGATAACCATAATACAACAACTTTTTCATCACAATCCTTTCTTCCCACTTCACAAATCTTGGTTAATGTGTGATTCAGAATTTTGTTAAATGTCTTAGCAGTCCCATTAGATTTTGGGTGATAAGGGGTAGTCTTGTGGTGGGCTACCATGAATTCTAATAATATGATCTTAACTATTTTATTCAAGAAATGAGTTCCTCTATCACTTGTTAAACTCAGTGGGCATCCACATCTGCTGATTATGTTTTCCCATAAGAACCTAACTGATTTTACCACTATGCAATCCCTTGTAGGCATCATTTTTCCCACCTCATAATATGATCTATGCATGTAATGATATAGTTTGAACCTATCCTTCATGTGACTAGGGAAATAGGGCCTATGAAGTCAATTTCCCACTTCTCGAATGGTTCTACACTGCAATTGGTCTTAATGGAATTTCATCTCTTTTCCTTGGTTTACCAAGGCACTAGCAATGGTCACATGCCTTGCAATACTCGATACAATCCTTGTAAACCATTTCCCACCAAAACCTACTAGAAGGATCTTATGCATGGTTGCATTCCATGCATAGTGTCCTCTTGCAATTCCACAATGTGTTTCCTCCATGATTACAATACATTAATGTTCTAACCCACACCGGAAAAAAACATCATTATAGCCTAGCTTGTATAAGTATCCACTAATTAACATGTAGGGTGCGGCACATATGGATAACTACTTCCTTTCCAAAGTCTTCATTCCATCCGGTGCCACACCCGTTTTGAGAAAACAAAACAATATCTTCTAATTCGGATGGCACGCACTTTGCAATATAAATAGTTGCACATCTAACATTGTATCCTCAAAGCTCTGCGTATCCTCCCCTCAATAAATGTTTGGTAAATGTTAAGAAACCAACTTAATCTTACTTGGTTTCACAAAAAGCGTAAACTCTAGCTCTTGAAACAATAAGACCCACCAACATATGTGCCCTTGTAAAACGAGCTTGTTTACCAAGTACTTCAATGCCATGTGGTCCATGTAAAATATAAAGGGTGTTACCAATTGATACTACTTGAATTTTTGAAGTGTGTAAATCATTTATAATGCCTCATTCTCGGTAGTCGTATAGTTCGATTACGTTAGGGTTAGCTCTCTAATAGAAAAACACAAGGGGTGGTCAACAATTCCCTCTCTAGGTTTTCCTAAGATTGCCCCAATCGTAACTCCTGAAGCATTAACATGTACATGAAATGGATTATCCTAAGAAGGAAATTGTAATATGGTTGCAGTGATAAGATTATTCTTTAATGTATCAAACACCATCTATTGTGCCTCTCCACAGTGAAATGTGCTTTTGTGTTTTAGTAATTCTTCCAATAGTGCGGAGAACTTGGCATAACCCTTAATAAATTTCTGGTAATACCCCGTATGCCCAAGGAATCCACACACTATGCTTTGGCTAGTAGGTTCTCCCAATCCCACAATAATGGAAACTTTGGCAAGATCCACCAAAGAAACCTTCCTTACATATGATATGCCCCAAAAGGGTTCTAAATGGAGTAGCAAAAACACATTTCTTAATGTTGAGGGATATCCTCAACTGCCAACATCTTTCAAACATTAGCCTTAGATTATCACAATGATCCCTCACTAATCCATATACCATCCAATCATCAAGGTAGAATTGAAGAAACTTATGGATGAAGTCTTGAAATGCTTGCACCACAATGCATGAAAATACAACATGCATGTTCTTTAGTCCAAAAGGCATGATTGTGTAGGTAAATATTCCCCACTCAGTGGAAAAATTTATCTTTTCTTGGTCCTCCTTTGCAATTCTAACCTGATGATATCCTGAGAATCTATCTGTGAAAGAATAGATCTCATAGCCAACTACTCCTTCCAGGATCTCCTCAGTGAAAGGGGTTAAAAAGGGATCAATGAAACATACCGCATTAAAATCTTTGTAATTAACACAGATCCTTATCCTCCCATCCTTCTTAATGTTGATGACCATTGAACTTATCCATTCTAATTCCTCAACAACCTCAATGATGCCTGATGCAATCATCTTGTCAATCTCCTCCTTAACTTTGACTTAAAGATTCGATTCATGTGATAAGGTCTCTTCCAAATTAGGCGTGCTCCCTCTTTTAACTTGATCATAATTTCTCCTAAGGATTGGTGAACTCCTTTAAGCTCACGATACCCACACAAAAATAATTCTTGAAACTCGTGTAATAAATCAATGATCTTCAAAACCTCCTTTTAAATGTCTAGTAATCTTGAATAACAAACTCCTTAGGTTTTGCCTCCAAACCAATGTTAACCTTCTTTGTTTTCAGGGGTTCATGGTAGGCACATGATTTCTCATCAACACTATCCATAACTTCATGCATATCTAAGTATGGTTAAAGTCTAAATTTTCCACTTCCTCACCATCAATCACATAGACCATTTTTCCTTTCTCTTTCTCCATGCATACATGTTCAAGCTACATCTCTTCTCGATTCTTCCTCATAAAAGTGTGCTTCTAAGCTAGGTTCACCCAATAATTCCAGTATTCTATCCTCTTCTATGGCACTATCTCCCATTGTTAGGTGCTTAACAACCATCAAAGCCTCATCCACCGATGGATTAGTAATATGATATTTGAAAGCTTGAACGAGGTCAGCCATCAATTGCTAATAATTTGAAAGTAACACCAAGGGTGCCCAAGTAACAATGGAAAGTTTTCCACCTCGAAAGTGCTAATAATTTGAAGTCTCCAATGAATTTTCCCCCTTGAATAGTGATAGAATCATCTTTTAAAACACCAATGGGATTTTACTTTTTCTTATTAGCATATACAACACATTTGAAGATGGTCATTGTAATGGAGGCCTTCCCATTTGATTATAGGCATCCAAAGTGTGAGAACATTAACTTCCATGCCCATGTCAATCAGAATATTTCTTAGGAGCCATACATCAACAACAACATTTAAGGTAATCTCCTTATCGTAGTCAAGCCTGTGGGTATGAAGGTTAACATGCAAAACCCACCTCTCACGCTCCACTCCTACGCTTGGTAATTTATCTCTTAACCACTCTACTAGTAAGGGGATGATATTTTCTTGCCTCAAAATTTTTCTCACCTCTTTAACATCATCCAAATCCTTATGTGGAGCCTCAACGCTCTTCTTTTACTCAATTTTCCTAGATTTATCCTTTAGACATTGAATTTCCCTTAAAGAATCTTGATTACATCCATGGTCTCTGGTAGACTTCCTTCTAATGGGTAGGGTCTAGATAATTCCCATACATGACCTCTTCACTTGTAATTATTGGTCTCTAATTTAGTATTTCCTTGGCACACGTAGCCTCACTCGTGTTGACACTAGTATCAGTTCTAACTATGACTTAGGCATCACCCTTGTCATCGATTGTGGTTCTAATTTCTTAACGCTTACCATCCAAGTGCCCTTATCTTTCCATTATTGTTAGCTCATATGTTCAAATAGATTTGGGAACTCCTCATAATTTTGATTTTCCCCACACTAAGAGCACTATCGTAGGTCAAGACATTCACACTTGTAATGCTCTATGGACCCACAATTATAATAGGTTCCACAAGGGAATTCACCTCTTCGCCTCTGTGATTTCCATGGGCCCTAAATCCTAAGTAAAAATTTCTTCCACAAGCTCCTCCATCTGTGTATCCTTCATAGTGTTGAGCATAAACCTTGGAATTGTTTGCAACATTGGTCTAGTGCACACCAATATCAATGACATCATGTATTTGGTCAATTAATCTACAATCCTTAGTGTCATGAGTAGTAGAGGTGTAAATCTTGCAATAACAAGACACATTCTTATAGATCATGTGTTGTAGTAGTGGACACCTACTTGCATCATAATCTCTATGAAAAAAATCACAATCTACCGTCATGGTGCATACCAATCTCCAAGGATAACTATCCTTCCTATGCCACTCTACCTCGTAATCCATGCACCATAGGCCACTGTGAGTCTCATGGGCCAAGTTCGCATATGGCTTCTCTAACTACTTTACCATTGCTATAGTCGAGCTTCAAAAAAGGACTAACATCCATATCCACCCTTCTTATAGCCTCACCACGTAGGGCAGCCTCTAAGGCCTCACGTGGATTTGTGAAATTTTTATGTGACAACGCTCTCCTGAAGGGTGTCATTAATCCTCCAACAAACCATTGAGCATGCTGAGAGGGATGAATATCATAAGATATTTTTGACAAGAGAGTCTTAAAACATGCATGATACTCTTGTACACTCTCTGCCATTCCTTGTTGAATCTTCTTCAACACACTAATGCTCTTCTATTCAAACTCAGGAATATGAAATTCAACTAATAAGGCATTATGAAGAATGGTATAATCTACTAATTTCTAGTGGGTGTCATACTTTTAGTACCAACTATGCGTACGCCCTTTCTGCAACATTGTTGTGAACTGACTTACCTTCCATTTTAGGGTAGTGATCCCCTTCACGTGCCATAGAAGCTCACATTTGTGTACATGCTCTACAGTATACTCAACACCTTTGTAATCTAGTAGATGTAAGGACATTTCAAGATATACTTGATAAGGTGGTTGAGGTTCTTGTCCGATTGACTCGTAACCTTGATTCCCTCCGATGTTGCCTCTACCACTAGATCCAATATATCCACCAACATCTATCCCTCTTGACCCACCATATCCTCTAGATCCACCAAGTACACCAGGTCCACTAGTTCATATTCCACCCAACCCACCCAGATTCACCACCTATAGCTGATAATGGTATGGAAGTGGTCATGCCTTGTGTCCCGACTTTCACATAAAACTACGTGCCAACATCCGTGATATTTGACTTCTACCAGATGTGTGTCTGTCCTACTTCTAGATGTGATACCCAAGCTTTGTGTACCCATAATTTTCCCAAATGTTGCTCAAGATAATATACCTCCAAACATAGGAAATGATTTTCTAGCCATAGATGTGCCAAATGAAAAGTTATACCTCCTAGGTGTTGATTGGTCACTTCCACCAATACCAATTGGGTTAGTAATACGTATCTCTAGATTTGGAAAAATAAGCACCAAGGATTGGTCACCTTTGGGTGGATTCAAATGCATGACGATGTCTCTCCTTTCTCCAAGTGACAAGCTCTCATCATAAGTTGAAGGGGTCTATTTCCCATGCTTGCCAAGATGGGGTAGCACATACACGCTTATGCTACACATCCTTCGCGAACTTCAATTACTTATAGAAACATCTACCTCCATAAATACATCACTCCTACAAATTCACATTGTCTATTTAACTCCCTTTCACGAGATTCACTATACTTGAGTCATCTCTCTTCCCTCTCCTTTTCAGCTGCAAGGTCCACCATCTTCCTCCACTCTAGCTTCCTCTCCCAGCACTCAAAAGAAGCTTAGCCAACCATAGGAAATTCTTCTAAACTTAGTGTAATGATTAGGATATTTATAGCTAAAGGGATAACACACAAGAATGATCCTCTTGGCTCCCTCAAGAACTCAAACTCAGTAATGTCTAGATAGGAATAGGTAGAAATTGTGTAGTCTAAGGTGTAACTCATAGACACTCTACTCCACCAATGATCAATAACACACGTCCAAGTCATATCAACATCATGCAACCTCTTATACTCATGTTGGGTCCATACGCGAGGTTTATAGTACCAACTTGATCTAGATGCATATGTCGAGATCCATTCATACAACTCCAAAAAAAACAAAATAAGGTCTCATACAACTCATGATACAATTTCTCATCTACCCATTTATATGCATCAAACTCAAGTCCAGTACTAAATCTCTTAGTGAACTTATCCTTCATGATTTTAAGCCATGGGTTGATACTATCCAAGTTCAAGCACTCTTTCATCACACACCATTCTCACAATAGCTTCAAAAATAGGTCCCGACAACAGAACCAAGATGTAGTCATTTATTTACCCTTAATACCTTTTTCTAACCCCAAGTGTGTCAGCCTATCACCCATCGGGCATTAGGCACTCACCCAAGGAACGTGCTAGTCTTGAGCCCCTCTTTTATGCAATATTTGTGAGAAGGTTCGACATTAATGGAAGATTATTTGCAGAAACAGAAATGCATTCACTTACTTAAAAGGTAGAGATGCAACTAACAGATCTACATATTAATGCATCACATAAGCTAAATAATAAGAAGTATAATAAACTAGATCTGAGCCATGATAAGTCATATAACATGAGGGTTTACACCCATAAACAAGTTATAAAAATGTACCAATATATATTGATTTAAAAGAGTTATGGTAGCCACATTATAATCAAAAGGGTCATCTCAGACCATATACATTAAATGGAAAAGACTTAACTCCTATAAGTTTATCTGATATGAGACCCTAACTATAATTTCTCCATACTAACCATTTTTACATATCCCAGTGCCCATACATATGCTTATTACATCCCTTACAACCCTCTAAAGCACTAGTTTCTCTAAACCCTAGCACTACTGCAACACTTCATTACTCTATTCATTTTTGCTTGTGTGCTCTGTCTATCTCTCCATGTCTATGTGTATCGTAGAAAATGATATTTACTTCAGGTCCTCTAATTTTTAAACTGTATACTTCATTTTCCTTTTAGGGAGAATTTTTTTAATTTCCACCTTTCTTGAAATGATCGCAGAGGACTAATCCATTTGAATTTAACCACCAAGGTTTGTATAGAAACTTCTACTCAAAAGCATACTGAAGGATGTTAGGATGTCTTCCACCAATATTGTGAGTAACACCTTCTTGTCTAGGTAGTCCACCAAGGGCACTTGTGCATCTTTAATCCTCCCCACCAATGACACTTAGATTCCATAGAGTAATAAGAACCATTTTCTCATGACAAAGTAACTCCTAAGGTATTGGCTACCTTGATGGGCATGACATTATCAAAGGCTCCTGAGTTTATCATATAATTGTTAAGTCGGTAGAATTTTATTAGAAGGGATAGGTAGAAGGGTTCTACCTTATTGGTTTTAGGTCACTTAGTGCCAACATCTTTTGTGTAAGAGGTGTAGGTGGTGTCGGAAGTAGGCCCATAAGATCGGGGTTTATAGTGTTGGATTTTGGGGTACCACCCTTGATAAAATTGACAAACCTCTTGAATTTCTCTGGGTGTGTTTAAAAGTATTTAGTATTGGAAATTTCACTTTGGTATTGTTTATGTGTTTGATTTAATCGAATGGAGCTAAGAAAGATGAAATTATTATTCTAGGGATAGTGGAAGTTTTACATTATGGAGGTGGTGCTACCTTGGGAGATTGGGAACTTTTAGTGGATGAGGTAGCAGGTTTGGAAGGAGTGGTTGAATTTGGTTGAGAAATAGGGGATTTTTAGGACTAGTTTTGGGCAAAGCACTAGATTAAGGGCTAGCTTTTGAGCTAGGAGAAACACGAGAGGACTTAATTTTTGAGTTGTCTTCTTTCTCACTATCGGGTCCATTGTCTCCTTTAATGAATTCATTAATGATTAAAGTAGGGCTCCTATACTAATTATTTTGTTTTGTGGGACTACAATTAGAGGATCCTCCTTTTTCTTCTTTTTAGTGTCCAATGAGGAGGAAGCTCCATTTTGAGACTAAGATTAGGTGAATACGCCACATGATAAGCTCGATGCATATTCATCATCGTCATTATCACTTACCGAATGGTATTCAATGAGACCATTATGAGTATCATTTTCAACCTCCTCAATCTCGAGGATCTTTCCATCTTCATTTTATTCTTCTTCTGGATCCTCCACTTCTACTTCTTCATCTTCTTCTTTTGTATCATAGGTTACATTGATTAGCGATCGCAATGAGGAAATTTATGAGGAGGTGGGGAAATCCTTTGCTTGCTTAGGGATTTGACTTTCTTACTACATTTCTCATGTTTCCTTGAGTGATTTACTTATTGATAGCAATCATATGATTGAAATACTATTGAATCATGGGATTTGTGGGAGTAGAGCTAGAAATTTGACCCTTTTTCTTTCCATTGGGGTTATTAACCTTATTGTATAAAATTAGATCATCCTTTATCATAATGGTATAATCTTGTGCTTCTTTCAAAGTTCTAGGATGGGATCTTATGAGAATGAACCCAAATTGCGGTAGCTGAGAATTTATAAAGAATATCTTCATGTTATCATGTGATGACATAGCTTCTAAAGGTATCCTCTTGATTATCCTTTTGTATCTAGCTATAAAATACCTCGGCCTTCATTGTATCATTTCTTGATTTGTACCAATTGTATCAAGAGCTTATTACAGGATTTAGTATATTTGAATTTATCTTCAAAAGTATATGTGATATCATCCAAGTAGTTGATTGATCTAATGGGAAAGAGGTAGAACCATTATGATGATTTATCTTGTAAGGATTCCAAAAATAGTCGAGCATGACACAAGTTCATGTTCAAATCTGAGCACTCAACAAGACATAATGAATACAAATACATATTATTCTAGGAGTTGTGAACCATCTCCCTTGAATTTGGGAAATATTTTTCTTAAACCTCGTGGAAATTCATGAAGATGTTGTGGTAGTGCAAGTGGGCTGTGTTCTGCCCGATGGCACGATCGATTGAGGTATCGCTTCATCACTCATCATGGCTTTAGCTTTAGCTTCAACCATTTCACTCTCTTTCACTCTAGTTGTGGCTCTCTATCTAGCTCTTACTTCCCCTTCAATTTCTATTATTGATTATATTTTGGATCTTGCTTCAGCCTCTACTCTTGCTTTAGCTTCAATTTCAGTTTCTCTGATAGTAAAGTTTTCAAAATATTTGTGAGATTTGGGAAATATATGTCCAAAGGGTTAACACCACTTGCAATTCTAGTGAGGGAATTTTTGGGATGAAGGGAGTTCCTTTAATTTCTGATTAATTATTTCCTTTTTTAAGTTCTTCAAAGATTGGGATGGGATTTCCTCTTTGCCTCTTTGACTGGGATATCTATGATCAACCGATTGTAAACACCCAAAATTGGGTCATATCCCCCTAACGCCTTTCAATCCAACAATTTGACACATATATCTAACCATGACCCCTTTATATACATTAACATTAATTTAATTATCCCTAATTAAATTAATTCTCATCCTCACATCATTATTAGTTTAATTACTTTAATTAAATTAATTTATCTACCTTATCCCTCCACCTCACCTATCCAACTCACCCAAGACCCATTCCCTAGCCTATTAATTAACTAGGACTAGGTATATACTTATCTTAACTAACTAAGACTTAGTTTAGCCCTAGAAATTAACTCCCATAACTCCTCCAACAAAGATTCTACTTATCTAGGAATAGTCTATCACTTAAGACCTAGATTTAAAATATCAATCACGTAAAAAATAGTAAATATTAGGCTATTTTTGGAAAACTTTCCTATTCGTCCTAATCGACGCCGGTTTTTATTGGTGATGTCGATAATCTAAACCACCATCGGTTCCTTTATATATAACTTTGCAACCTTTTAGTCAGAGTTGGTCATTTTGATTTTTTGAGTCATATTGCAATCAAGCAAAGATCTCAGAGCCATTGCTTCATCCAAATGATGTCTACACACCACCAGAGAGCAACACATGCCAAGGATTCCCTTCTAGATCATTAAAGCATTCACAAGAGCACACATATCGTACTTCCACGAAATCGAACTGAACCATCTTGCCTTACAAATATATCACCGGACCTTTGTCCAATTATGAGATATTCATAGCAACAAGTATGTAACGTGATCTTAATCATTTGTGCTTACTTTATTACAAATATCTTTCCTCCTTCATTATTTTCAGTTTTTACTATTATCTAGATATCTCCATCTTCTCACCAATCCACCAACCCAACTAGTTCAAGCCCTTTCACCCTTTTTGACCTCTCCCTCTATATTCCTGAGTCTTCTCAGTTATATTACGAACCTAACCACATCCTCCTCACTCTCTGCAATCATAGAGAAGCCCAAAAACCTTTTTATTAAGTTATTTCCAATTCACCTATTAACGTTGGTTTACCCTTCGCCGTCGGTTTCATCCTTGAACTAACATCGGTCACTGGTGATGTTGGTCTTTGTGTCATTTTATATTCTTAGACCAACAAGCTTCCCACTCACCCAAAACTAACCCAAACCTCAACCAATCAGCCCCAGACCCTTCTTGGACCTTTAACAAACCTTCCGACTTGAACAAACCTGGTTTGAATTATATTTAGTTTTATTTTTATATCTAGCATAAAATATAGTGTATTGTGTGTATGAGAAACCTAAATTTTTACATTGTTATAAGACCTATGTATTTCATTTTCTTATTCACATTGAATTGTTATCAAGTAGTGGATTGAAAACCTCTCTAGAAAGCCCTATGCTTCCGAGATCTAGCATATGCTAGGCAACCCACTATCATATGCTATTTAATACTCTTTTGTGGTATTTATTTACATCTACAGGTATTCCTTGCTAGACAAAAAGGAGTTCTCTATGATCATATTAGATAACGTCAACAACGCATGCATTCTACCTTCCACCTTTGCCTCACAGGTATTCCTCCTTAATCACTTACCTTCTATCGGTTTCATCCTAGAAAGCGTAAAAATTATTGGTGAAACATTTTTATACAAAAAGGAGAAAATCTAGACACCAAAAATTGGAGCACATGCCCCTAACCCCTTTCAATCCAACAATTTGACACATATATCTACCCATGACCCCTTTCTATACATTAACATTAATTTAATTATCCGTAACTAGATTAATTCTCATCCTCACATCATTATTAGTTTAATTACTTAATTAAATTAATTTATCTACCTCATCTATCCAACTCACCCAAGACCCATTCCCCATCCTATTAATTAACTAGGAGTAATCTCTACTTATCTTAACTAACTAAGACTTAGTCTAGCCCTAGAAATTAACTCCCATAACTCCTCCAACAAAGAATCTACTTATCTGGGCATAGTATATCACTTAAGACTCGGATTTAAAATTTCAATCACACAAAAAATAGAAAATATCAAGCTATTTTTACAACCTTGACCTATTCACCCTAACCAACACCAATTTTTCCTCGGTGACATCGGTTACCTAAACCACCATCGGTTCCTTTATATACAACTTTACAACCTTTTACAGGTTGGTCATTTTGAGTTTTGAGAGTGCTATTGCAATCAAGTGAAGATCTTAGAGCTCTTGCTTCATCCGAATGATTTATACACACAACAGAGAGCAACACACGGGCCAAGGATTCCCTTCTAGATCATTGGAGCATTCATTGTAATATTCCCATTTTAAGACTTTAGAAACAAGGGATTTTTTTTTGTATAATGTTCTTTGTTATAAATTGACATAATTTAGAACACACATTCATAACCAATCAATATCATAACATACAACCATATGTAGTTATAAATGACTCGGTGGAACACCGATATCTCATTTCATGACTCGGTATCATACCAATCTCTCATGTTAACTTAATAATTTGTATACTATGTATACTTGGTTCCTTTACCCTTTTTGGGGTATTAAGTGTTCTATTTAAGAGGCCTATCTAAATATCTATTACTGATATTCATCTAAAATCCCACTTCTTAAACTAGGTGACATAAGACAACGCATGACGGTGAGCTTGCGATACATTGGCCATAGATTTTAAACATATTGTTCATATTTATATTCCCAGACTACATACACGTCAAATAGAATAAGTACTTCACCTCACTCAATCTGTTATCTAGAATGATCCTTACTAACTACTGTCAGTCCTCTCTTTCATAGTTTAACCATAGACAAGGTTAGCAACATAGACTAGTGTGGAGGACTGCTTGCGGTGACTAAGGGTACATAGACATACTCAATCGACCTAAGTTGATTGCATGTGTCTAGTTATCCTAAGTCATCGTGAGTTGACACCGACACTAGATCATGCCCCTAAATTTACTTAGGGAAAAATTGTGATCAAGTCAAAATTTATGTAAATCTAGCTAATTAAACTCTGAAGGGTGTTGCAACATGTCAACTGCAACAAAGTATCCTCGTGAAGACCCACATCTTCATGAAGGTGCTGCACTACAGTTGGTGTGTGTCAACATCATCGAGTTCTCCTCATTGTGATGAACATAACTAGAAAGAAGTTAATGAATTACTAATATTCCTTATTAAGGATTAATTGCAGTTACCCTACCGAGAAACTAGGTTCATTGAACATTAGGGTTCCAAGTTAAAAACTGCAATTAGAAGTAGGTATGTAGAGACATCTTCTCCCTAATCATTCCATAAGTTATGTTTTTATACCATTAACATTCTGATTTATATTTTACATAACAGATCCAACACATATTTAAAGATATGTTTGCTTACTTACTTACTCAAACCTTAGCTTACTTAAGTTCTGAGTAAGTTCTTTTATATTAGACTTCAATGGAATGAAGTCTAATCCCATTTATTTTCCTTTCCTACATTCCTACTCTATTTAAGGAATTCTTCAAGAGGAAGCACACCTTCAACTATCCAAAGATACCATTGGGATTCATTCCCTAAAGGTCTTAAAACAAGTCTATGATTCATTGCATGGAAGTTGTCTTCCCTTTTCTTATAAAGAGTTAATGTCCATTTATAACCCCATAGTATATTATAAGTTATCATCATAGTTTTATTTTTCAAAAAATTTGATTTAAATATAGTCATAGTGATATAGCTGAATATCCATGCAAGAATGAAAACTTACTAAGTTACATTTTCACTAGAGAGGGTAGCACATCTAGCACCCAGATCTCTATTTAATCTGTTCCAACCTAAGAGGGTAGGTTACTAATAGAAAAATTAGAGAAATAATTAACATTTCCATTCACATAATACCAAAAAGGATTACACATCAAGTACAAGAAAGTCCACAAATATTTCATTCATCAAGATGATTCATACATTATAAGTCCAACACTTCGAGAGATTTCTAGTGTTAAACAACACAAGATCTATTACAAGTAAAACTTTCTTTTCCATCAAATACATTTCAATAATGAACATATTTCATCATAAAAGATCCATTCTCTTTGGTAAACAAATGTAACTTCCTATAAATCTTTTCTCCTTTCATCACTTACGAAGTCCATCTCGCATAATTGCTATAACGAGTCCGTTCATTGAACTGAGCATGATAAGCACTAAACATTAAAATGATGTGCTTTTAGCTAACTATTTCATAAAGAGAACTCTGTTGTTATGAAACAGTCCTGAGAAATTCAGAAAGACATACCAAAAGGAGTTACCATACACAAATAAAAAAGAGAGAAAAAGTGATAAACCATAACATAAGTAAGAATAGATCATGATATAAATAACTTCAACCTTCCATACTATTGTCTTTCATAAAAAGAATTAAAACAGTAATTTAGATAAGTAATATTTCATCACAATCCCAATATGATTTTCATACATTACTTTACATGATTCACTTCTCAGTTAAACCTATTTAACATAAGAAGATAACTATCCTAACTATCTTTTAGGAATAGTTCAGCAGTGGATAAACAATAGTACTTCCATCTCGACATATCATTCACCTAAATTCATCCTAAAATATGAGATGCCAATAATCCAAATTAAAATCACAAGAATAAGCTTAGGGTGATCCAAATCACATAATTTAAATGTGTTACTGATTTAAGTTTCCTAATACTCAAATTCAGAATTAGAACCCAATTTAAGTTAAAGTCAAGCAACTAAACTAGATCTCATCAAAAGGATAAGATTAAATTGGCATGCGGTGGGACTACACTCAATCCCCAAAGAGATACAACATTACCAACATTTAAGTCAAAAGAGTGGAAAGGAAGGGTTTAACAATCAACTTCAACTCAACCATCCATCTAATTAACCTCTCGCTTCAATTGTATCTTTGCCCTAGCACAAAATGAACTTAATTCTATAATACATGTATGGGAGATTACATAACGAAGCTGAAAAAAGGACAACACCTTCTCCAAGTTTGAAACAGAAGAAAATTTAAAAGAGGGAGGGAGAGATTACTTACTCATAGTTCTAAACATGATTAGAAAGAGAGCATGAAATAACTAAGAACATATATAGAAAAGCCCAGTCTCTCTACCCCACACCCACACCAAAATCCTAAACAGATAACTAATCAGGGATCAAATTTAATGACAATAGTCCTGAAGAAGGGAAGAAGTGATGAACCATAACATCCATTACCTTTCATCATTAAATAAGGATAGTAAAGATAACACCTAAATCCACAAGACAAGAAGTAACCATTTCCCAATAGGCACAAGTGGAGAAAGGAAGAGGATTATTTGAAGGGTAAGTCTACACTGTCCTCCTAACTTAGATCCATAAGGGGAAGGAAGTATATAATGTGATTTAACCAAACAAGAGTCACCAATTGCTTTCATCAATACATTATTGTCAAAAATCTAAATGAACTAAACAAATTTCAATGTCCCAAGGACAAGAATCTTGTAAACTAAACACATCAAACAATGTCCATGGAACTTTCCAGGACATTCAAGTTGAAAACAAAAGCGTAAAACAATATGCTAATACCCAAGATAATTTTTTCTTCTTAGCAACAATTACCTCAATTACCCAAGTACTCAAAATAATAGTACATAATAACACTTCCCTTATGGGATTCCGGAAAATTATACTTTCGTAACCAATAATTCTTTTCAAATTATTTTCAAGGAGATAACAATATTATACTTACCAAACCCTCAATTAAAGAACTAAATTTTTCTAACAAGCCCAAATATATGAAAACTACATTCCATGCAAAAACCATGAATAATTTATCTTTCCTTAAAAATCAGAGGGACAGACAACCTGCAATGGGGAGGGTCTAAACGAGAACCCAAAATCACAATCATAGAAGTGATAAGGAATCATACACAATCAAAAAAATTTGTGCCTTCCAACAAAACCAAAAAGAATATGGTAAAAACCGAGTCCCAAAAGTTAATCCATCACACAAATTCATGCAAGGTACAATCAATCAAGATATTTAAATAGATTAGCACTTGAAGTCTTTCCATAGTGGTGAGATAAGATATTCTACAACAAGTCCCAAAAATTTAAGCAACCAAGTTACTTAAAAGTTTACACAGTTCTAAATCAAATCACCAAAAATTTTGGCTTCATCTTAGGCTCATGCATAAGGATAAAATCATAACCCAACAAATCAAATCAAGAGAAAATGAAACCCAGATATCACTTTCCTCTTACCAGTGGAGTCAAAAATTATTCAAATAAAACAACACCACAAAATAAAAACATGCAGAGATGATATAAACAACCATGAAAAACCAGATTGTTCCGAAGAAGAGTAGAGTTCTTTTAATAAATCAATTAAGTAAAAGAAAAACAACTTAATGGGTAAAGCCTATCATGCCTGATAGAGCTTCTCCTTCACTTATTTGCTAAAGATTTCCAAGAAGAAATTCAAAAAATTATTCTTCTCCATGAAACACCAACCAAATTTCAACACTTCTCCTTCTTCTTATAGTTTTTACAGAGTCCAATAATAGCTCTATGGAATGCAAAAATAACAATCATGAATCTTCCTAGGTAGTTTTTTCCATGTTCAAAAACATTAATGCAAAGTATTGTCAATTTCCTTATTTTCCATGCCACCACCATCTCCATATTTGGCGAAGACTAAATTCAAATTTTGCATGCATTAAAACTTGATTGAGGTGCCAACTCAGCCTCCCCTAAATTTTCCAATGCCTATGCCAAAGTTGGCAGTAGGAAGAGATAAGACTGCATTAAATCCCATTTAATATCTAGAAACCAATGCCACCGACCACCCAATTCCCATGTCATTCCATAGGCCCCCTTTAGGTTAGCCATACTTTAAGTTAGGTTAACTTTAGTTTAGGAAATCAACATAGGTCCATAGGTAGGTCCATAGTATTAGTCTAGGTTTAACCCCTAGGATAGAGTCATTAGTTTTAAAACATAGATATATTAGGTCTAAGGTCCTCCAATGACATCTCATCCTAAAAATAATAGAAAATAAGAACCAGAATCATTACTAGATTAAATATGAAGTAGAGATCCATGAAGAGGGTCGTTTACAACCCTCACACACTCTAGATCCAAAACTCTTCCATCTGTCCAAATTGGAATTTATGTCAACAAGACATGAAAATTAGAAGCATACCTTGGATCAATGGAATTGATCCAAGGTAATGTTGTTTGATTCCTCTTAAATTATGAAAACTGAAACTCAAATTCATAATCCCATGTAGTGAATTTATCTGCATAATAGAGATGGATTGTTTCATTTTTAATTAAGAAAAATATGATAGATGTACCTATTAAATAGATGAATTATTGCCTACTACAAACATGATCTACAAAGTCACAAGAGTACACTGTCTTAAGACAAAATCATCTGTCAATGTTTGTACCTTCTAAAGTAGAAGTCATCTTAAGTACTGTCATGTTAGAGGCATTACATTCATAGGAAAAATTAGGTTGTACTTTCGCTGACCTGAGCCAAATACCACCTCAACAATCAATCACCATCCTTTGTCCAGCCACTAGATCTTCATAGCAACAAGAAATTAACCCGATCTTAATCATTTGTGCTTAATTTATTACAAATATCTTTCCTCCATTATTTTAATTTTTTTGTTATGTAGATATCTCTATCTTCTCACCAATCCACCAATCCAACTAGTTCAATCCCTTTCACCCTTTGTGACCTCTCCCTTCATATTCCCGAGTCTTCTCGGTTATATTACCAACCTAACCACATCCTCCTCAATCTCTGTGTAATCAAAAAGTAGACCAATTTTTTTATTAAGTTATTTCCAATTGCCCCCACCGACACCGGTTTACCCTACCACTTTGTCATTTTCATCACTTTGAATCGACATTGGTCACCTAACCCATATCAGTCTTTGTGTCATTTGATATTCTTACAACAAAAAACTTCCCATTCACCAAAAACCAATCAAGACCTCAACCAATCAGCCTGGATCCTTCTTTGGACCTTTAATAGACTCGTCGACCTAAACAAACCCCGGTTCTAATTAGATCTAGTATTATTGTGATATCTAGCATAAAATCTAGTGTATCATGTGTATGAGAAACCTAAATCATTACATTGTAATAGAACCGATTTATTTCAGTTTTTATTCACATTGAATTGTTATCAAATAGTGGACTAACAACCTCTCTAGGAAGAACTACGCTTCGGATCTACAAGTAGTCCTTCCCGAAGAAAAGGAGTTTTATACTATCATCTTGGATAATTTCAACAACACGCGCATTCTACCTTCCATCTTTTCCTCATAGGTATTCCTTCTTAACCATTTACCTTCTATTTGTTTCATCCTATAAAGCGTAAAAATTATTGGTGAAACATTTTTGGCATGTCCAAAGTGGGACCAATTTTTGGTTCTTTGCATTGTTGATTCTTAAGAAATCATTGTGTGTTTATTTATTTTTAAAATAAAGTTCACATTAAAATCTTCTCCCTTGGAAACATTCTTCTTCTCCTACTTTGATCTTAGTGAAACTTGTGTTTTTTTTATGAAATAGTCTATATTACTTAATATAAAATATTACAGCCTATCCACAAAAAATATGGGTGGTAAAGGGCACACCCCATGATCAAACTAGTTGTGATGGCTAGGAGACTAAAGTATCAAGCCCAAGGGGCAACAACAAACTTAACAACAATGCCAGAAAAACATAAAAACTAGGCCGCCGCAGCAAACATAGGGGTAGGGGGTGGTGGAGGCCCCTTATCCTCCAAGTTACTACCAGGAAGATCATTTCCATTCGGAAGGGGTGGCTAGCTGAAGAAACTTCTTCATCTTTGTCTTCATTCTGGCTAGGAGAAATAACAAGAGCCAACCTGGGAACTTTTCCAGAGTCCCACCCATCCCTCTGCATAGGAGGCAGGAGTGGTGGTGGGAACCCCAACCATTGTGTTGCATAGAATGGTGAGGGGACCCTAGACTATAATGATTAACTGAGGATACACCATTGCTTAGGCTGCCACTTGAGAGAGTGATGAAGATGAGCTTGGTCTCGATCATCCATTGCCATGATGACTGTGGAATGAACACTCCCAAAAGGGGAGGTAGGAAGTTCTCGCACCACAATACAAGGATTCCCTTTGGAACGAACACTCCTAGAAGGGTTTGAAGGTACCACACCTCCAAATCCACCTTGCAAAGCTTGGTCCTAGATCTATTACAACACATTCGAGATAAACATGGCCTTATCATAATGTGAAAGAATACAAGAAACTGTGGAATTAGCAAAAATAGTAGAATTGCATTGTTTCCATATAAAAAAAGGATCTCCACTCTGAAAGTATGCCAAACTTGTGCAAAATCATGGGGAATGGAACTATAATCCCCTAGCAAAGCATGTTTCAATGAAATTGAGTTGGTCTAAACGATCAAAAGAAATCATGGATCCAAGCCCAAATAGCTTGAGTTTTGGGCAGTACTAGAACAGATGTACGAGCATCTTAATGTGGCCACAAAAAGGGCATAGTCGAGGAGCTATCCCATAATGAGCTAATCTATGCCCAAGAGGAAGACCTTGATAAAGTAAACACCAAGAAAAATAGGCTAACTTGGGTTGAATGATGGCTTTCCATACGATATGAAATCTAGCTTCCTAGGATGACCATCCAGAATTGATGGACCATATTGATTTAAGAAAGACTACCATCGTGACAACACAGGGGTGAGAAGAGCATAAAATTTTCCTTGGGAGTAATCTAAAAAGAGGTATCTGGAAACCATTTCCAATCCTTCCACCAAGGCCTAAGAGAGATGACACCAACTTTGTGAAGCATCTCAGCAGGAATGGAATCAAGAACTTCCTGATAAGACTCTCTGTCAGTAGAAGCAAGTCAAAACTTGGCTTTAGCTTGAGGCCAAGTGAGAAGTAATTTGGTCTTCCTACAAAATATGTCTTTAAGAGTGTGCAAGCCTCGATGATATAGCTTAAGAGCATGAACCCAGGGCACTTGGGCAAGTGGCACATCATGAAAATTGATGAGAGGAGACCACCAAATGTTGTGGTCATTAATGGATATCCCATTTCTGAATCCATCCCCTTCCCAAATTAAAAAGGGTTTGAGAAACTCCTAAGCTTTCCATATGCTTTTGACAACAAAGGTGCCCACAATCTTAACCAGGGCTTTGATAATGAGAAGGCTATGAAAATCCATCCCTTGCCAAGTTTTATGCCCCTGTGGGGAGCCTTGACAAATACAGTTGCGAATCAACACTTTCCAAGCTTCGTTGTCGTCAGTGTAGGCTCGAATAATCCACTTGGTTGTAAGAGTAGACCCCTGAAGTCCAATTTCAGTCATCCCAAGACCTCCAGAATCCCTAGGGAGACAACAATACTCCTAGGAAACTCTGTGGAAGCCTTTTCCAAGGTCCGAGCTAGCCCAAAGGAAATCTCTGAGAAGTTTCTCTAATTTCTTGTAAGAGGCTCTATCTAGCACCCAACACTTAGAATAATAAACATGTGTGATCCAATATCTTGGAGCAAATCTAAAATTTTCCCTAAACGAGAGGGTTTAGTAATCCAAGTACTCCAATTTACAGAAACCCTATCAATAACATATGGCCAAAGTTGACTAGGAGAAGCATCAGAAGTAAAAGAAATGCCCAAAAATTTAAAAATTTCTCCATGCTAGATATACTTCCAAAGGTAAAACGATTGATCAACCTGAGTTTAGGGAGAAAATATTTCAAGCACCTTTGGGTCTTTCTCCATTGAATACTAGTGTTATGTTTGTGGAGCCTATTGTCATGTTAGAGTGTGGTACACCTTCCATGTGTTACACTCGAGTATTTTCTGATGGTCCCGCTCACCGGTGAGCGGGTCCGGGGGGTTCAGGGCAAAGCCCCGAAGAAATTTTTCATGGGTGGTTTATTAACCCATGGGCAATGGGTAATAGCTTGTTATGGGCTATTTTTGGGCCCATGGTTTTTTTGGTACCCATTGTTTTATAAAACCGCCTCTTCGGCTACCTATAGGTTTATGGGATGGTTTTGTTTTTTCCCATTGTTTGATACCCATGGTTTTGTAAAATTGCTTAAGTAGTTGTCTATTTATATGGTCTTATGCATATGATAGATAGACAAGAAAATGTATTGCAGATGTGTTTTGAATTCGGGTGTGAATTCTGTAGAGTTTGTTGAGCATAGCTCCAAACGGATCTGGGTATTGTATTGAGAGAGTGGAGGCTTGTAATAAAATCTGAGCAAGTGATTCTTAGTGGATGTAGCCAAAATTGGGTGAACCACATTAAATCTTATCTCTCGTGTTGTGTTATTTATTCTACACTTTTATTTGAGATCTATAATTTTTTTGCATATTAGTTTCTACTATTGCGATTCTGTAAGGGATTATTCCACATATTTTATCTCTTATTTCCTAACAATTGGTATCAGAGCCTGGTTTGGTTTTCTGAAGTGTTGAATCGTAGGAAAAGTTTTTAGCTTGAGTGGGAGCTATGGTAGATGATAGAAGATCTAGGGTTGATAAATTCAATGGGCAGAATTTCAGTCTTTGGAAGATGCAGATGGAAGATTACCTTTATCAAAAGGATCTTTATAATCCATTGTCTGAGAAGGTGAAAAAACCCTCGAGTATGATAGATGTGGAATGGGATTTGTTGGATCGGAAGGCACTTGGAACGATCCGGCTATGTCTTGCATCTACAGTATTATTTAATGTTTCAAAGGAAAAGATGACAAAAGATCTAATGGATGCATTAGGGAAGTTGTATGAAAAACCCTTTGCCTCTAACAAGATATTTTTAATGAAAAAGTTGTTTAATATGAAGATGTCTGAGAATAGTTTAGTAGCAGATCATTTAAATGATTTCAATATGGTTGTGAATATGCTATCTTCGGTTACAATAGAATTTGATGAAGAAGTTAGGGATTTATTAATTTTGTGCTCTTTACCTGAAAGTTGGAATAGCTTGGTAATGGCGGTAAGCAACTTGGTTCCAACTAACTTGAAGTTGAAGTTTGAGGATGTTGTAGGGGTGATTCTAAGTGAGGAAATGCGAAGAAAAATCTCTAGGGAATCTTATACTTTGGGGAATGCTTTGATGGTGGAAACTAGAGGGAGACAAAAGAATAGAGGAAACCATGGAAAATCAAAAGATCGGGCAAGGTCAAAATCTAAGAGCAAGATTGTATGTTGGAACTGTGGAAAGTCTGGGCATGCAAAGAAGGATTGTTGGGAGCTTCGAGACAAGAAGAAACAACAGGAAGAAAACAAGGAGGCAAATGTGGCATCGGGTAATGTATGTCAGGATGCTTTGATTCTTTCTTTGCATAATATTACTGAATCTTGGGTTTTAGATTCAGGGGCTTCTTTTCATGCTACTCCACATAGGCATTATTTTGTTGATTATGTTCAAGGGGATTTTGGGCATGTTTTTCTTGGTGATGATGAGCCTTGCAATATAGTTGGAAAAGGTTTTGTTTAGGTTAAGATGCAGAATGGGAATACATGGCTATTGAAGGATGTCAGACATGTGCCTACATTAAGGAGAAATTTGATATCGGTGGGGCAATTGGGAAGTGATGGTTGTACTGTGATATTTACAGCTGACTCTTGGAAGGTTACCAAGGGTGCTCTTGTGGTGGCAAGAGGTAAGAAGGTTGGAACCTTGTATTTATCCACTTATATTACTAATGATTGTAATCTTGTGGCTTTCAATGCCGATACAACAATATGGCACTATAGGCTCGGTCATATGAGCCATAAGGGCATGGACATCATAAATAAGGATTTTCCTAGATATACAAAAACAAGTTTAGATTTGTGAGAACTGCATATATGGGAAACAAAAGTGAGTAAGGTTTCTCAAGGTTGGACCTATGAAGAAAGAGAGTAAGCTAGAGTGGTACATTCGATGTGTGGGGGCTAGCTCTGTATCATCTCTAGGGGTTCAAGTTATTATGTTACTTTTATTGATGATGCAACAAGGAAAGTTTGGGTTTATTGTATTAGAAACAAATCTGATGTATTTGATACTTTTTTAAAATGGAAAGCCTTGGTAGAGAATGAAATAGGTCTTAAGCTAAAATTTCTCAGGTTAGATAATGGAGGGGAGTATTGCAGCAATGAATTTAATGATTACTATTATAAGAATGGAATCCACGGGAAAAATATGGTTCCAGGAACTCCACAACAGAATGGGGTATTAGAAAGGATGAACAGAACAATAATGGAATGTGCTAGGAGCATGAGGTTACATGCAGGACTGCCTCTTTCTTTTTGGGTAGAAGCGGTGAGCACAGCTATGTACTTGATAAATAGAGGACCCTCAAGTTCCTTGGATGGAGGCATACCTGAGGAGGCATGGTATGGTAAGAAATTTGATTATTCATTTCTTAGAGTCTTTGGATGTGAGGTGTTTGTTCATATAGACAAGGATGATAGGACCAAGCTAGAGGCTAAATCAGAAAAATGTACTTTCATTGGTTATGGTGGTGATGACTTTGGGTTTAAATGTTGGAGTATTAAGGATAAGAAAATCATTGATCTAGGGATGTGGTCTTTAATGAGAAAGTCATGTATAAGCGGTAGTTGCGGGAAAACAGGGGAAGAATCCAAGAAAGAATATGCGGTGGTAGAGGATCTTCTAGATGGGAAAGTGACCCATGAATCGGTTCTCAGAACCTACTCAACAGAACCCCAAACTCCTATGGTGAGGAGGTCTTCTAGGGTAAGAAAAGAACTGACGTTTTCTCCTTCTCTTTATTATCTATTACTCATTGATAGTGGAGAGACGGAGAGATTTGATGAAGCAATGCAGGTAGATGCCAATAAGAAGTGGGAGCAAGCCATGGATGAGGAGCATAAGTCTCTCATGGAGAACCGGACTTGGGATTTGGTGAAGCTATTGGAAGGTAAACGAGCATTGCAGAACAAGTGGGTGTACAGAGTTAAACACGAAGGAGGAAAGAAAAGATATAAGGCCCGATTGGTGGTCAAGGGGTTTGCATAGAAACAAGGTATAGATTTTGATGAGATATTTTCTCCTGTAGTAAAAATGACTTCTATTAGAACTATTCTTGGAATAGTGGCAGCAGAAGACTTGCACTTAGAACAGTTAGATGTAAAGACTGCATTTCTCCATGGTGATTTGGAGGAGGAACTATATATGCAGCAACCAGAGGGCTATGAGGTCAAAGGTAAAGAGGAGATGGTGTGTAAACTGAAGAAGAGCTTGTATGGCTTGAAACAAGCTCCACGTCAATGGTATAAGAAGTTTGATAGCTTCATGATGGAGCAAGGTTATATTAGATGTCATTCTGACCATTGCGTGTATACAAATAAATTTGAGGATGGAAGTTATATTATCCTGTGTTTGTATGTTGATGACATGTTGGTTGTAGGTAAAAACATGCAGGAAATAAAAGTACTCAAGAAACAACTAAGTGAATCCTTTGATATGAAGGATTTGGGGGTAGCCAGACAAATCCTTGGTATGAGGATAACTCGGGATAGGAAGGAATAGAAGCTGACTTTATCTCAAGAAGAGTACATTAAGAAGGTATTGGATAGGTTTAATGTTAGGAAATTAATTATTAATGTTTACATTATAAATATTAGGTTTGAAAGAATATATTGTTTCAACAATATATTATTCATAGAGTATTGTTGTACCCATAAAACTATTAACGGGTTATTTGTTTGTATGGGTTCCTATTTTATAGGGTACTGGTTTTCTATTATGATGGCTATATATTAGCCTAATGTATTGCACAAGATCAGGGGGACAGCAAATATAATATACAGTGAGTATTATTACTTTGTGTTTGCCATCGGCTGTCCAAATCTCTAGATTTGGTATCAGAGCTGGTGTAATATCTGAGATGTGAATAATAAGCCACCTACCTACCATTTCTTGATCTGCTACTGTTATTTGGCGTTGTAGCCTGCCAAATCCATATTACAAGATGAGGAGCATACTACAGAAACCGGATCCTCAAGCCTTGTACTGCACGCACAAATTTCTGACGAACCTCCCAAAGGATTTATAGTTCTGTACGTTGGCAAGTCCAGGAGAAGATACTTCATGAGCGCACACTATCTGAACCATCCATTATTAAGGGTTCTTGCTCAGAGGTGCGAGGAAGATAAGGAGGAGGGGTTTACAGTGGAACGTTGTGAGGTGGTGATGGTCGAGCATCTGGTATGGATGTTGAACAATGCAGATCGAGATCAAATCGACTCTCTCCATCTGTTATGGTTGTGATATTTTTGGAGTCTCGCAGCAGTAATAATGCAATGCATGCATTGGCGTCTATGCATACACAAGCTCGAGCCTGACCGGATCTTTTTGGGCACTCAGTTTTGTGGACAAGATATCAAATATTAGAATACACGTTAGCTTAGTACTGATATGGCTATCGTCTGTCTGATCTTATTTGACTGTCTGATCTTGATCTTGCATTTGAAATCGACATAATTGCATTGAAAATTATATTGGCTGATTCAAAGATTGAATGCAATGTGTATGGAGTCGATGCAGTTTAGATCGACAGTGAACCTTTTCATGCTGAGAGCTGAATCGATTAAGTTTTGCAGTGATAGATCTGACATGTCCTTCAAATATTGCTAAGAAGAATGCATGGCAGTCGCAGCGATATCTACTGAGCCGTGAATATTAATTTGTCCTTATCAATAGGAAAATTATTATTATCTGGCCTTGCATGGTGCTTCGACACATCTCCTCCACAGAACGGTCTAGCTACGGGTGCATAGATCCATGAATTACAGTGATCTCTAGTCCACACAAGTTGCAGGCGCAGAGATCTACGTTGGGATTTTTTATACACATTGAGTCACATCCAGCTATAGATCAGGCAGACAAATAAAGGCAAGTATTTTTCCAATATTCAAAGGTATTTGCATTTCTTAGCAAAGCATATACATGTTATAGAGGTCAGGGCAATTATGGCTCTTAGTTACTCTTAACTAGCTTATTGTAGTTTGTGAAAAATTGTTAAGTCTCTTTAATTTCTTTTTACATGTTATTGCACGGACGCATTCTCGGTAGAATCCGATGTCCATATTGTGTGAAAATTCATAATGAATAAGTTGAGTCACATTGAAAAATTTGAAGGCAAAGATTTTCATACCTAGCAAGTGCGGACTCAACTATTCCTAATCAACAAAGACTTATGGGATATTGTTGATGGAAAAGAAAAAAACCGACAAATGTAGATGAAGCAATAAAATGGGACAGAAGAGATCAAAAGGCTACAATAATTATCGGATTAGGTCTATCAGATGCTTATCTACATCATATAGACTTAAAAAAGTCCTCTCATACAATCTGGGTGACATTGAACAAGTTGTTTGGATCACAAATGGGAAGCGTAGCGATATCCTTAAAGCAAAGATTGTTCGGCCTCAAGATGGAAGAAGGTGAGAGCATGGTGGAGCATATCAGTAAGTTTTGGTCTATTTGTAATCAACTTGCTGGCATAAAAGTAGATGTACCTGATGATGATGCTAAAGCAATATTACTTAATAACATGCCTTCATGTTATTCTAATATGGTCTTTACATTAAGAAAAATAAATCCAAGTCTAGGAGAACTTATTTCTTCTTTGTTAGATGAAGAAAAAATAATCATGGTTGTTGAACCATAGGAGACTATGCAATGTTTGGCGAAACAAGAAAGCATTTGGTAAGAAAATACCCAAATACGGTTCAACCTCTAAAGGACCGAAGAAACAATTTACATGCTACTATTGTAAACAACTGGTCATATATCTAACAATTGTAGAAAAGGAGCACAAGACTTACTTGATGGGAAACTACAAGATAATGCCATGATTATTGATGAAGAAAGAGAAAATGAAGAGGAAGAAAATACGCACATCAAAGTGATGAAGATTTTCTCTTCTAGATGTTTTTGATTTGGAGGATGGAGGCACGCGGAGAGGTGGAGGTCATCCAACAACCTCTCGTCAGTCGCCAACGATGGGGCCGCATGAAGTTGTGGTGACAGTGTGTGTGTGAGTTTTCTTTCATTTCTGAATTGCAGTTTGTTGTGTGCAATATGATTTCAGAGTTCCTGTTTTGGATTGAATAAGTGAAATGTTCACAATGAGGGGGGGAACATGGTCTCATTGTTCCATTTCCATTATGTTTTATTGTTCAGTTTGGGTAGCAATATTTCCTACATGATTCCCTTTTGTAGTGACATTGTATAATATTGATCAAAAGTATTGTAGCAATCATGATGTAAGGTTTTTGGTAAACCTGTAAAAACCAATTGTGTAAGGTTTTTGGTAAACCTGTAAAAACCAATTGTGTAAGGTTTTTGGTAATCCTGCAAAACCAAGTGTGAAAGGTTATTGGTACACCTGCAAAACCAATTTGGTAAGGTTGTTGGTAGAAGCCGGAGAAAACCATCAGTGGAAGAAATGTGCGTTGGCACATGTTCAATTTTTGTGCAAGCCCAATGCTGCACATTTGTAGAGTTGACCATGAGTACACAAAGGTGGCAGGCTATAATCAGTGAACAAGATATGTTGTACCATGTAAACATTAAGGGGGGGAATGTTAGGAAATTAATTATTAATGTTTACATTATAAATATTAGGTTTGAAAGAATATATTGTTTCAACAATATATTATTCATAGAGTATTGTTGTACCCGTAAATCTATTAACGGGTTATTTGTTTGTATGGGTTCCTATTTTATAGGGTACTGGTTTGTCTATTATGATGGCTATATATTAGCCTAATGTATTGCACAAGATCGGGGACGGCACATATAATATACGGTGAGTATTATTACTTTGTGTTTGCCATCTACTGTCTAATTCTCCAGATTAACATGCGCAGGATGCTAAACCGGTTGGGACTCCTTTGGTAGGCCATTTTAAGTTATCAAAGGAGTAGTGTCCCAAGATAGAGCAGAAAGAAACAAGATGTCCAAGGTACCTTACTCATCAGCGGTTGGCAGTTTGATGTATGTTATGGTGTGCACTAGGCTTGATATTGCCCATGTAGTGGGAGCTGTGAGTAGATTTATGAGTGATCCAGGTAAAGAGCATTAGCAAGCAGTAAAGTGGATCCTTCGGTATTTGAGAGGGACCATGGGGACAGTTTTGTGCTACTGTGGATCAGACACCACTTTACATGGTTATGTAGATTCGAGACATGGCTGGAGATGTAGACAACAGGAGGAGCACGACATGTTATATTTACACTATAGGTGGGACAGCAGTGAGCTAGATTTCATGACTACAAAAGCTAATGGCTTTGTCAACCACGGAGGCTGAGTATGTTGCTACCACAGAGGCAAGAAAAGAGATGATTTGGTTACAGAATTACTTAAGGAGTTGGGGCATAAGCGGGAGGAATTTAAGTTGCATAGTGATAGTTAGAGTGCTATACACCTAGCTAAGAACTCGCTTTCCACTCAAGATGAAGCATATACGTTGAGATAAAAATTCATCGGGAAAGCTTTGGAGGAAAATAAGTTGAAGCTGGAGAAGATTCATACCAGTTAGAATCCTGAGACATGATGACCGGGGGTGGTCACCTGGGATAAACTAAAGCTATGTTCAGCTTTGGTTGGCCTTTATGGATGACAGTGAAGGGTTGAGAAGCTTGCTTAGTGGAAATCAGTCTCAAGTGGGAGATTTTTATGTTTGTGGAGCCTATTTTCATGTTAGAGTGTGGTACACCTTCAATGTGTTACACTCGGTGTATTTTTACAGCGGTCCCACTACTGATGAGCGGGTCGGGGTTCGGGGTTTGAAGCCCCTCGATCGGAGGGGGTTCGGGGCAAAGCCCTCAAGCAAATTTTCATGGGTGGTTTATTAACCCATGGGTAATGGTAACCGTTATGGGCTGTTTTTGGGCCCATGGTTTTTTTTTGTACCCATTGTTTTGTAAAACCGCTTCTTCGGCTACCCATAGGTTTATGGGATGGTTTTTTTGCCCATTGTTTGATACCCATGATTTTGTAAAATCGCTTAAGAAGTTGTCTATTTATATAGTCCTATGCATATGATAGATAGACAAGCAAATGTATTGCAGATTTGTTTTGAATTCGGATGTGAATTCTGAAGAGTTTGTTGAGCATAGCTCCAAACGGATCTCGGGGTATCGTATTGAGAAAGTGGAGGTTTGTAATAAAATATGAGCAAGTGATTCTTGGTGGACGTAGCCCAAATTGGGTCAACCACGTTAAATCTTGTCTCTTTGTGTTGTGTTATTTATTACGCACTTTTATTTGAGATCTGTCATATTTTTCGCATATTAGTTTCTACTGTTGCGATTCTGCAAGGGATTATTCCACATATTTGATCTCTTATTTCCTAACAACTAGAACCTAAGGCTAATAATATCTATCCAAATATTATATGACATTGTTGATATTCACTTCCTCCTCCAGGAGTGTGAGGAAGGAGTCATCTGTAAAATGCCCATTGACAAGCTGAAGGGGAATCAAAGAAGGGAGTTAAATACCCTCACAAGCCCTTGATCACAAGCATGGGCAAGGAGGAAACCAAAACCTTCATAGCTAGCACATAAAGAGCAGGTGCTAAAGAACAACCTTATCTCGATAGAACAAAAATCTGAATTGCTCAAAATTATGACCATTAACAGATAAAGAGGTTGTGGCATCTGAAAAAAGCATTTTGAAAGAGGCGATGAAAATAGAACTGAAGCCCGGTGCTTCAAGCATCGCAAGAATGAAATGCCATTCAATCCTATCATAGGCTTTTTCAAAGTCAATTTTGACAAAAATGGCTGGCTGTTTAGAGGTTCTTGCCCACTCCATACCTTCTCAGACAACCAAAATGTTATCCAAAATGTACCTTCTTTGTATGAAACCAGTCTACTCAGGACTAACAATAATGGGAAAAATGGGTTGAAGCCGAAGAGCTAAAGCCTTAGCTATGATTTTGTATGAAACATTGAGCAAGGTAATCACCACCAATTACAGATGAGCTCTGGGTCACCTACTTTAGGGATGAACTTTATGTGACCCCTATTAATAAGGGCACCGAGGGACCCTGAGTGGAGAGCCTCAAGGTAGACTTGCAGTAGATCATGGCCTACCATGTCCCAAAGGGAAAAATTTATATTTTGGATTAAAAAGAAGACTTGTTTTTATTTTGTATTGCATTAGTGAAAGACATACTCTTGCCTATTCATTATTTCTCTCATCAAATTTCATTGTGGATTTGGGTTTAAAATATTTACATCTCATTTCTATATGTTGCATTCTAGCTCATATAAATTGTGGGCAACCTATATGTTGGAAGTCATGCCCAGCTGATGGTTGACAAACTAAACCGTAGTTCACATTTTACACACTCTTTATATCAAAATACTTGAAATAACAAACTACACATTTCTTAAACAACATATTTCCTAGAAGAAGTTGTCAACAATCACATGATCAAAGGATTGACAAGTGGGCTCTAGCTGGTTTTCTAGCCAGTTATCATATCAAAGAAGGATCCCCATGCCAAAACTTACCTAAAACCAGCCATAGTTTTCAGTTTCTGTAGCGCACCTTCGGTAACCAAAAATATACTTTATTCACAAGTCATTCCTAAATGGCATAAGCCACAACATAAAATATACATCATAGGATTTCATGTTTTGTTAGCTTTTGTTTGATTTGTGTTTTGAGGTGTGAGTTCATTCTCTTCATTTTTCTCTCCCTACACACTCCACCATCATAGTTGGTGTATTCCAATATTTTTGAGTGTGTTAGGGCTGATCATTGCCATACTCAGTCTCTGAGTTGGTCTTGTTATTTGACCTAAATCACCAAAAATTCACTTTTTCCATCTTTCATAGATTTCATGAGAATCGGTATCATCTAGCGAATGCCATCGATTTCATCATCTTACTTTGTTAGTTCACCGATCATTGTTATCATTTTTAGGTTGTTTTGGTCATTTTTGCCAAAGTAGCATCAAATATTCATTTCTTTTCTTTCTTGTGACTTCCTTGGTCATCTTACTAGTCTTTGAGTCTTTGATATTACCTTTAAAGTCTAGTTCTATCTTGTTTTCACCATTTATTGCTAGAGTTACCAATCTAACATTTTCCCATGATCCACAAAAATCGGTCTATCTCGATTGGTAGCGGTTAGCCCCTCATACCAAAGCATCGGTTACTCCAACCGACATTGGTCTCTATGTTTTGATTTTTTTAATTAGAATAATGATCAAATCACACATTTTAGACCCATTTTCTCCATTCCTTATGTGTTTCTACACCATCAAAAAATCTTAGAATACCTATTCTATTGTCAGTCACATGGTTTTGACTCGTAGACAAGCCAATGCTCTCGTGTTTCATGCTAGCCATCATCCGCTCCCACCTATCCCATCACCCCCTTCCATCTTATCACCTATGGACCCCAATCACACTCTTTCCAAACCCCCTTTGGTGATGAGAAGTTCACAAGAATCATTTATCACAACCCCGCCGCTCTACAATATTATCTCTTTTATTCATCTATCCATGATTCATCGGGAAGCTTGTATATGGCATGCCTGTGTCCATTCCTCCTACCCTTGCACCCACTTCTGCATTAGCTACTACTAGCTTGGCCTTACCCTCTTCCACCTTACCACATGTAGTTTCCTAGCTTGACCCTACATCATCGATATCTGTTGCACCTATGGCATCTGTCACACCTTTGACATCTGTCACTCCTACGATGTCAACCATGCCTTTATCAACCACCTTGAGTGTAGGTCTATCTATACCCACCACCTCTCATATACCTATTGCATGATTAGACACCATTGGTGTCTATAACCCCACACTCCATTCCAAAGCATCATCCTCTCAATCCTGCAAAGTATCTTCCTCTTATTTCTACGAGAGTCTTTATATCCATCTTTTCTATCTACACCTATCACCAACATCCCCCTATTTTATCTACCACTTATTCAGGGTACTTACCCTCTACATCTATTCTGGCCTATGTTCCTTCATCACAATTTTTGGCACCACCACATACCGGGATGATTTCCACATCATAATCACCTTATATACCCCCTTATACTACAGGGGGTGCCCCGTCATCACAACCTACCAATGATCTTATCAAAATGATGATGGAAAGGATGCAGACATTAGAAGCGTCTGTCTCTGGCTCACATAACTCTCTGACATAAAAAGATATTTTCAATGAGCCCATTCACCCATCCATTGTGATTCATTCATACCCTCCCCATTGGGAAATGCCTAAATTCAACTAATTCATTAGTAAAGAAGACCCACAATAGCACTTGTGGTCTTTTAAACACGCATGTTATCTAATTGCTCACGATGACGCTTTTCTCTTACAAACATTCCCAATGTCCTCGATAGGACTAGCTTTAGATTGCTTTAGTGCTCTACCGGGCATTCCATCTCTTAATTTAATTAGGTATCTTAGGATTTTCTAGACCACGTTTCTATCAAAATTTTTAAGAATGTCACTTTGATTTACTTGTCGTGACATGCCAATACGAAGAAAAATCTATCACATCTTTTTCACTCGTTGGTGGAGCTTGATCAACCAACTCACATTCTAACTGCCTCAAACTGAGTTAATAGAGTTATTCACCAGAGATTGTGCTAGACACATCTCGCCAACTCTCCAAGTTTAAACCTTCCACATGTTTGATGAGGCATTCACCATGGATTAGAAACTTGAAATTCATGCCATTGAAGAGAAGAAGATATAATTGTGTAACAAGAATGCTGCATTTAAATCAAATGATACCTCTTCTTCTTCCAAACTACAAAATAATTATTCTAAAGAAAAAGGATTTGCCAATGCAGTAGTTTTGAAAGCCAGCCCATCTCATCCATCCAACCAATCAAAGCCTTCTTCCAATATTTCTCATGTTCAAGATTTTCAATTCAAGTGGGAGCAATGAAAATATACTCCCATAGGAGAACCCTACTCTTCAGTTTTAGAAAAACTTCTAAAAGCTAGAGCAGTCACTCTTCCACCCATCAAACCACATACTAGTTTTGACCCCTCTCGTCCTATGCCTGCATGGTACAAAGAAAATGATTCTTTGTAATTATCATTGTGTTAAAGGTCATAACAACGGTAATTATATAACTTTCAAAAACATCATCCAAGAAATGTTAGATAATGGAGATATCATATTGGATAAATATAACACAATGGCTAATCAAAACCTTCACATATTTAAGAAGCCATTCCCAAATAACACCTCATCGTCTAACCAAACTACCAAAACCTTGACCAATGATAGTAACATTCATGAGGCTCATCTGATTTTCAACATCATACCAACTCTTCCTGTTCAATTTTCCTCCTAATCCATATATCAAGGAGATTCTTGCACGATATCCTTCATCCACAAAGGGACTTGTTTCATCTACTCCTCTACCCATAGAGGAGTCTCCCTTATCTTCTCCTTCACCCACAGAGGAGTCCACCATATCTGCTAATGTAGTTTCCCCACTCACCTCTCAACCTGATGAACAACCCACAGTAGTTACTCTTCTACCCATGAAAGAGTCATTCTTACCTTATTATTTTCCAAAATACAAACTTACCTCATCTAACTTGCCATCTCCCTACCCACAAGGGATCCATTAGCAGTATCCCTTCTTATTGGTGATAATTATCCATTTCCTTTCAAGGATCCTGTTGATCTGTTCTCGTCTCTTCTACCCACAAGGTTTGAAGCCAACCATTTCCCTATCTCACATACATTATTTATAGGGATTACTACAAAATCAACATCATCCCCCTACATCGGTTCCATTCTCACATTTGGACGACTGCTTGGATTATGTTGACAATTCCATGCTTTGGGGATGCCTTCAACTTCCTATCTCAACTCAAATGTAGATGTTGTCTGTTGACACTTCCATGATCTATCCAAAGGTGTTTCAGAAAACCAAACCCACCATGCCCATGCTAGTTGTAGTTACCCCTTCTTCATCACCCTCACCCACACCTAAACCTTTACCATCAAATGAAATTTTTCTATGCCTAAAACCTTACCTACATCTATATCTTCCTCCACATCTAGATCCATTACCACATTAAGATTCATGCCAACATTAAGCCTAGTCCATCCTCCTGTAGAATTGGATTTAGCCACATCCTCACAATCCATCGTAAGGACTATTCACCCACATAAGTAGAAAACCCAACCTCTTAGGCCGCATACACCAGCTTCGCCCATTACCCCTCTATCACCTTCACCACTTCCATCTATCCTAGGTCCCCACCCATCAACCTTGGTCAAGTAGCATCCTACCCAAAGTAATCCAAAAACACAACAGTCCACCTCCTCGTCATGATTCTCTGTTACACCCAAATTACATACACAACTTACAACTTTGTTGTCACCTACATCCTTTCTACCTCCTATACCCACACCAATTATTGTATCCTCATCATTACCCATGTCATTCCATTATCCTCAACTAGTCCCTTCCACATTGCCTCTTACCACATCCTTTGAGGCACATCCATTATCTCCTTGGCTAACTTGTCCCCTTCGCCATCTACCTTCCCTTCTATATCACATAATTTTTCTTCACCATTACCCAAGAAGGTGCAACCAAATCCCAAAAACCCACTACCTTCCAAACAAGTAGTTAAACCTACACCACCTTCAACTAGTTCACCTACTATACCTTTACCTAAGAAGGTGCAACCCAAACCTAAAACCATACTATCTACCAAAAAAGTAGTCAAACTTACTCAACCTCGATTCCACCTCTAGTGATGCCTCTCCCACCAAATTCACCCACACTTCCATCTAGACCCACACTTACTTCACATTGTGATCCATTGGTAGGGTCTTACGCCAACATCTTAGTTAACCTTTTAGAAACCTCTGTCATCACATTTCCACCACTTAGACCTTATGACCCACTCAAACCTAAACCAGAAGGGTTTGATGATAAAAAAATTTATGCTTATCATCGTGTGCCAAGGCATGATGTGGAAAAATGTAAGGCTCTTAAGACTATTCTTCTCCAACTATGTTCTCTCAAAGAAAAATTTGATGATGATGATCTTTTAGATGAAGACCCTATTCCACCTATACCTATCACCACACATCCTCATCCCTTACCTATTCAACAACCTCCATAACCATTTTATCCTCCTCCAACATTTGAGATCAATATGGTCCACATAAGAGAGCTAGCCAAGACTCACAAAAATGCCAATGTGCTGCATTGATTTCAAAAACCATTATATTCCCTCACCGTATTTTTTCCCTTCCTATCACTACACATTTACGGCTTACCTTCTCCTTCACCATAGATCAATATGGTTTAAGTTTCCACTTGAGCCTGGAAGGAAAAAGGAAAGGAGAAAACAACCAACTCATCTGCTACTCTTTTACCTAATATTCCATTTGCACTGCACCCAAAATCACCATCCGTGGACCCGCATACCCTATTTATGACAAGGTTTCCCATCGTACAATGCTTAAACAATTACACCAAAGTATCCTCTAAAAATGTCTTTGTATGACCTCATCCAAAGCTCCGAGTCTCATCTCCAAGCCCTCATTGAGGTTCTGCAATCTATTGAGGTTCTACTAAATGGCCCTATTCTGTTGCATCTATTATCACTCCTCACCATGTTACCTCTGTCACCACTTAGCCTCCTTCCT
The DNA here is from genome assembly GCA_018340775.1 of Taxus wallichiana var. yunnanensis. NCBI lineage: Eukaryota > Viridiplantae > Streptophyta > Pinopsida > Cupressales > Taxaceae > Taxus > Taxus wallichiana. The sequence goes on from CM031239.1 coordinate 679,213,061, forward strand.
CTACCCTTGCTACCACTCATCAAGTAGCCACTCTCATTTTTTTATGATGATATTGTACCTCTACAATCAGATGATCCTGACTCCAATCTATTTAATTTCATCTATGTCGATAATATACATGTTCGACACGTTATGATCGATGGAGGTGTCAATATAAACATCATTTACTCCCATGTGTACAGCCAAATGTGCATCCCTACTAATTACATGCATAATAACCCAGTTATACTATGTTCATTTAATGATGCCATGAATTCCACCCTCGGCACCATCATTCTCCATATTTTTGTGGGCCCCCGTACCATTCCTAAATTATTCTATTTCTTAGAGGGGGAGTTCAATATAACTTGTTGCTTGCGAGAACCTAGATTCATGCCATAGAATGTGTTCCTTCAACCTTACACCATTGTTTTAAATTCGAACATAAAGGGCACAAATATACCATTTTAACCAACCCTTTACCTTTCAAAACCTATAACATGTTTTATCGACCCAATGATGTCCCTATACCGATTAACGCATCTACCACCACTACCAATTCTTCTTTAGCTGCCACCTCATCCACCATTTCTTGCTACATCTTCCATTACTAATTCCTTTATTCCCACTACCATCAGTAGATTCTATAGTTGACCCATCAGCCAACCCATCTTCTTATAAAACATCTAATGCTTCTTCTTCCTAGATGTCCAGTGATTCATCCATTCTCGTTACCCACATACAAACTAATGATCCGTTAGAAGGTGTTTTTCAAATGCCTCACTCGGGGGAGTACCACCTTTATAACATTGAAAAATTCCTTAATCCTCAAGAGTATGGTAACCTTCACCTACACGCCCACTATGATCACCATGTAGGAAACATTTTCCCCTGTGGTCCTCCCAACCTTCGCACCAACTTAATGTATGGGGGACTTGATGCTTATATTTACTCACGAACCGAGCCTTCCCAAACTCGACCATTTTCCTCTGACCTTCAATCTCTCACCAACTGCCACTTCACCCACACCTTCCTCCATTGTTGTGCTTGGAAGGGCTTTGGATTTTGTTTCTATGAACAAGGCCACCATACTTTCATTCCTTGCACCACTTGTAAGCATAAAGACCATAGTGGTATTGGATTTTCAAAAATACCTCCTCAAAAGGCACGAGTCAAACTCATTGAGAATGATACAAATTCCTCACCCCATTCACCTACCTCACTAAGAAACACCTCTAACATGGTTGATATCTATGAGGGATTTTGTATTGGAAGTTGCAAATGTTGACATGTGATTCTTGTTTGAAGACGGTGTACTCTTGTGAATTAAGAAATCATGTTTTTGTAGATAATATGTTATCTACTTTGGAATAGATACCATTCTACCATGTTTATGCTCAATTAAAAATGAAGTAATTCATCTCTTCTTATGTTGAATAATTCACTACTTGGGAAAATAAGAAATTTATTCAATTTAAAATAGTTCATAGTTTTGTTGCACTTGAACTTGTGCTTCAATATTCTTAACCTCTGTTGTAGGATAGCTATACATTGGATCGATTTCATTGATCTAAGGCATACTTTCAATTTCATGACATTGTGGTCATCTTGACCGAGCTAGATAGATTTTAAGATCTCGAACTCACGGATGTTTGGGAGTCTCGGGTAAATCCTTTATCTCCCTTGCTTTGTATGTGATCTTTGGATGACATTATGATTCTTCTTTGATAAGTTTAATGTTACTATCCTTAGATATAGCTAAAGGAACCTAATTAATCTATGTTCCTAAGATGGTAATCGTATCCTAAATTGTAATCTATCCTAAGTTACTAAGTTCTTTTATTAATGTGAATGTTAATAAAAGGAAAAAGAACCTAAAACTAAACCTTAGACTTTAACCTAAGGACCTAAGTTAGTTCCTAAGATAATATTATGAACCTAACTTAGACTTGGGATAACCTAAGGGTTTGGATGGGATGACATGCAAAATATGGTCGGTGACACCAACCTCTATGAATTTATGAGGGATTAAATGCATTTTTAACTCTCTGTTGGAACCAAATTTGGCAAATGCATGAAAAATAATATGAGGTCTAATTCGCACCTCTTCCAAAGTGATTGTTTCATGAAATTTTAAATTTATTAGTGGGAAAATGCAAGTTGGTGGTGGTGGGAGAAGTGGAAGGATTTTCAGTCCTATTTGACATTTAATGTTTTTGGTAACGACGAAAAAACGCCTAAGAAGAAGGGAAGTTGGAAGAAAGAATGGTTTCAGTTTTCACATCGCTCATTTGGTTTTTTACGAGCTTTAGCTCTACATGTGTTTTCTCTTTGAACCCTCACTCGAGTCCTTTCATGTTTGTTTTTCCTTACATGGTAGTGATAATGATGACAATATTACTGAGAAGTTATAAGAGGAAGGAGAAGAAGGTTCGAGGAGTTTACTTGGCAATTCGTGGAAATGAATAGCTATCGAAGCTCTACTTGAATATTCTCGGTGAGAAAGTGAAGGAAAGATCTCTACTAGGCATGATAGGCACTATCCCTTAAGTCTTTGCTTTTACTTAAATGCTTCATTAGAAGAAATTTTCTCTATTGAAACCTCATGTTTTGGTTACGTGTTTTTTTATTCCTTTCTTCAATGATGTTTCAGTTTATTTCCTTGAACAATAATGATTTTTGTAGTATTTGTGGTATGGAATATGAAATCAAGGATGTTCTAGTTGTAGTTTTGATTATCTTATTTACAATGAACCTTTAGGACATTAAAATGGATCTATGTTATTCTCTGTTGAATGTTTACGTGAATGAAGAGTGCATATGCATTAATATTAATCTAATTTTTGATTGGAATCTATAGAGTATCAGTTATAATGTGTTCCTTATCCATATGAATTAAGTTTATCAATTTAGGAGACTTTGATTTGAGTGACTTTAAAGTCAAGTCGTTGTTTAAAGTTAATCTAGGTTTTGCAATTTGGGTTGTTTACTTGACAATGGAAGTGGGGACCATTGACCTATTCAACTTGTTTCATGACTGTATTTTCTTCTTGCAAGGAATATTGAGTTCATTTTTAGATTTGGAATACTCTTATTTGGACTTTTTACTAAGACTTTTCTCATTTCATTGAAATTTGTCTGTATAAGTTGAACATAAGGAATGACTGCAAAAGTTTAGGTTTTGTTCTATCACTTTTACTTCTTATATTCATAACCCACTCCAGGATCTTGGTTTCCTTAGTAGATCTTTTGATCTTGGAAAGTTCTCATGAATCATTGGCTATTGATGAACCCTTGTTGAGAGGAAGTTGATCAAATTATCTATCTACCTTCTTGTTTTGTCATTTGTTAGATCTTTGGGAGACTAGTTTTAAAATTGGTGTTATTTTTCTTTTAGTTGTTGAGGTACTTGGAACTGTGGTGATTATTTTGTTAATCGGTTTAATCCATGTATGGAGATAATACCTTTGTAGGAGGTATAAAAATAGGTAAAAATTGTTGATAGTCTTGTCTTTGTTCTCTTTTGACTGATCCGTTAATGGTTACCCAATTTTGGGCTACATTGGTGTTTGATTTGAGCTTGTTGATCTTTTGAGGACATTCAAAGTTGTTCCTATATTTGAAGTACATTTCTCTTGAGGGATTCTATCATCTCTTTTTTTCCATGTTCAAATGGAGTGGTTTATTAGCTTTGTGCAATAGGAAATGGTTGTGGCTTCCTCCTTATCAATTTTTAACGTCTTATCATTTTTTTATAAAGGGAGGTATTGTCAATTTATTGTTTCTCTTTTTGAGTTATTTCCAACCTTGAAGTTGGGAAAAACTGGATCTACATGGTGTATATATGCATTCCTTTTCCCTGTAACATAAATATCGTCTTGAATCCTTATTTTATACCGATGTCCTTGAGACTAAGGTACTGAAGAGTCTCTTGAGATCAATCCTTGTTTGGTTGGATTCTTTCTCAGTTCTTAATTCTTGTTCGTTCTTTTTATAATCTTTCCATTTAGATGAACTCAAACTAAAGATAAGACTAGGAATGATATTGTATCAGTCTGGATCTAAACTTTTAGTTCCTGTTCCTTTCTTGATGTAGGAATGAGTGATTGAGTTGAGAAGTATCCAAAAGATAGCTAGTGATTCTTTGTTTATGAAATAATGAACCTTCAGTTGATGATGCCTTAAGGATTGCATGATGATATTATGACTGTTACATTTGAGTTTGGATTTGGATAGGAATGTAAGACTGTGTGAATGTGAACCATGAGTTAAATTGGTTATTTTTATCCTTACTTATATTTTTGGGACTTACTCATGTTCAATGTACTTCTTAGACACTATGATGAGTTTGAGATAGTATGCCTTTGAGATGGAATGTAATTATGATTTAGTTTGTGCAAAACAATACACTTACTTTGTAAGGTAGTTCTATATGTCTTGTATTACTTCTTGAAAAGTAAGAAAAAATTAAAGGGAGGAACTAAATTTGGAAACTTGAATGAAAAGGTAAAGTTAGGATGAAATATGTAATTTTCCCATCCTTTAATTCCATTGTTTAAATTCTAGCATGTTGAAAAGATTTATTATAATGAAAAGTTAGGGTTAACTATGCTAATTAAATATATCTTACACATTAAAAAAATTTAATCTTCTCTCTCCTTCTTGGTTGTAATATTTTAGGAAAAGTCTTTTGTTAATATTATTTTTGTTTTTGGAACCATTTCATAAAAAGTAGGGTTCTTCTTATGGAACAATTAGGTAAAAGGACAACATTTTAAGGTTAGAGTGCTTATCATGCTCAATTAAAATGAAACGACTCGTCGTGCTAACATTTTTGCGCAGATGGATTTTGTAAATGATGAAAGGATAAATACATATAGGAAGTTACATTTGTTTTACTAAAGAAGATCTTGTTAAAGTGTTATGAATATAATAAGTGAATGGTTGAATGTGTTATTCCTTAGGTAGACTTCATTAATCAAATATAAGATTCTTAAAATGGAATTAAATGTAATTTAGACTTCATCTTCATGAAGTCGACAATAAAGGTTTATAATAAACTTGTTTAAGCTAAAGTTGAAATAAGTAGGGACCTAATGAGCACACTTTCATAACATTAAGATCAATCATGTTATTATATGATACAAGTTGTTTCATTTAAATACAAACTTAAACATGTAATTGAATGGTTAGGAGGTATATTGTACCTGCATACCTACCTCACATGTAAATTCAATTTGAAACCTTAGAGGTTAAATTAAAATAGTTGAATTCTTAAGGGTTCTTATCATTAATCTTTAAGACAATGATTAAATGGGTTGATAAAATTGTAATTATAAGTATGTTAATCAATTTGAGAAAACTCGGTTTGATGTTGGTACACAACAACTGCAGTATAGTACCTTCGTAATGATAGGAGTCCTTACGATGTTACTAGGATGTAGTTGTTATGTCTCAACACCCCACTTAGTTTGTCTAACTTTATTGACATAATCGTAAGACTAGATCACCTTTCTACCTTATACAGGATAGGAACATGATCTAGTGTCAAGTCAACTCATGTTGACTTAGGATAACTAGACACACCTAATGATGAAATTTGAATGAGTGTGTCTAGGTACCCTTAGTCACCATGAGTAGTCATCCACACTAGAGCATGTTACTAACCTTGTCTAGTGTGAAACCTTGATTCATATCAATGGGTGACGAATTCGGGGAAAGATCACTCTAGATAACAGAACAAGTGTGGTGAGGGACTTATTACATTTGATGAGTATTCTATCTAGGAATGTAAACATGTTTAAAATTTTTGGCCAAAGTATCACAAGCTACTTGGTTGCATTGTCTTATATCACCAAGTCTAAGATTTAGGATTTCAAATGAATATCGAGTAATAAATATTTAGATAGGCCTCTTAGAAAGAACACTTGGGTGCCCCTAAAAGGTAAAGAAACTAAGTATACACATTATTGGGTGCCCCTAAAAAGGTAAATAAACCAAGTATACATAATATATAGATTATTGAGTTAACATGATAGATCAATTTAATATAGAGTCATGAAATGAGAGATCAGTGTTCCACCGAGTCATTTATAGCAGCATATGGTTTTATGTTATGAGATGGATTGGCATTGTAATGTGTGTTCTAAATTAAGTTAATTTAGAACATAGAACATTATCCAAGATAAAAAAATCCCTTTTTTCTAAAGTCTTAAAATGGGAATGTTACATCTTGGTATCAAAGTTGAAGGTTGCAGCTCTTGGACCTATTGAGTCCATATCTGATAAACACTTAATTTTCTTGTTAATAGAAAATGGTTAGAACAAGGGAAGGTGCTGCAAATAATGCACCTCCAGGTGGAGAGGAAGCTACCACACAAAAACTTGACAAGATTTTGGTTTTCTTGTTGGACACAAGAGATCATCTGGCTATACTTGAACAACATGTTATGGGTAATGATGAGGAGGAAGAAGATGATGGTAATAACAATTAGCCACCACCTATTGACAATGCACATATTGGAAATTCAGGATTTGATAATAATAATGCTGCAAATAAAAATGTAAATGTACCCATTTACCCTAAAACTAAAAACGCAAGATTAACAACTATTCTCACAAATGATAAAAAGGATAAGTCCACATAAGTTTGATGGAACTAAACTCGGGATGGAGTTGAGAAACGGATCATAAAAATGGATAAGTACTTTGCTATAAGAAACTTCTTAGAGGAAACTAAAGCAGTATGGGGAGTTTATCAACTTTCCCATGAGGCATCCTCTTGTTGGGATAGCCGTAAGGATGAACTAAACATTGATGAATCAAGCATCAATTGGAATTAGTTTAAGAGTTAATGTAGACAACGTTGGCTACCACAACTCTATTATGATAATAAGATGACTGAATTTCAGAACTTAATTCAGGGAAATTTAACTGTAACAAAGTAGTGGGAGAGGTTTACTAAACTTCTTAAGTACTTGCCTCAGTATTAAATTGACGAGAAGTTCAGGATATGAAATTTTATTATGGGATTAAAACCTATCATAGGGGGTGAGGTAGATGTTCACAACCCAACCACCATGGAAGGGGTTGTAGAAAAAGCCATTTGGTAGGAACAGAAATTAAAAGCAATTTCTGCCCATAAGGAAGAGAATAGAAAGAAAATTCCTAATTCTTCTTCATCTCTTGCACCCAAAAAGGGGGCATGGAAAATTTTGGTACTAAAAATAAATTTTTTTGATAAAAATAAGAAAACAACAACAAATAAACCTGCTGCAAATGTTTGAAACAACTTTGTTAAGAACAATAACAATGGACAAAATTCCTATGGAGGACAAAACAACAATTTCAGGGATGGAAATAAATTTGAACCTAAAAGAGGACTGTAGGGGGTTACAATTGTGGAAAGGATCATTATGCAAATTAGTTTCCTCTAAGGAAGGATGAAAACAATCAAGCAACATAAGATACATGTTGTAGTAGTTGATAAACAAGTTGAAAAACAAGTTACGCCTATAGAAGTGCCAGGTAAATTATTTGGTATACCTGTTACTATAATTTTTGATACTGGAGCTACTAAATGCTTTATTTCTAGTAAATTAGCTACAAAACTAAAAAGAAAATTTGGAATAATGGAAAAATCTTGGACTGTTCATTATGGAAATAATGCTTTCCATACAATAAGAAATTTCAATTAGGAAATTGTCAAGTACGCAACTTAAAAAGGAAAAAAAGGATGCACTTTGTATGCAGTAAAAATTTCTGATATAGCTAAAGGGGATAATGATTTCTTGGAAAATTTTCCATTGTTAAGAGATTTCAGTGATGATGTTTTGGAAGATCTACTCGTTCTTCCACCCAAATGGGAGTTTGAATTCACAATTAAAATCAAAATGGGTACCTAGCCTATTTCAAGGCACCATATTGAATGAATACCATTGAACCTGGTAGAGCTTAAGTCACAGTTACAATAACTATTGTCTAAAGGTTTGATAAGATCGAGTGTCTCACCTTGGGGTGTCTTGGTAATCTTTGTGAAAAATAAATATGGAATACTTAGATTATGTATTGATTATAGGATGTTAAAAATGTAACAATAAAAACATATATCCACTTCCTAGGATTGATGATCTATTTGATCGGATGCATGGTGCATCAAGTATATTCTAAGATATATCTTCATTCCTGGGCATCATCGCTTAAGAATCAAAGATGGAGACATTAATAAAAAAACTTTAAAACAAGGTACAAAATTATGAATTTACAATTTTACCTTTCGGTTTGACAAATGCACCTGTAACTTTTATGAATTTCATAAATAATATCTTTCAAAAATACCTATACAAGTTTGTACTTGTATTTTTGGATGATATTCCTATGTATTATAAAATCATTGAGGAACATCATGATCATTTGAAAATAGTACTTGAAATCTTAAGAAAGAGAAGGTTGATGGTAAGTTGTCCAAATGTTCTTTTTATGAAACAAAAGTGCACTATTTAGGACATGTCATAAGGATGGAATAACAAGTGATCCATCAAATACTATTTCCATAACTGAGTGGTCCGCACCTAAGAATGTACATGAAGTTAGAAGCTTCATGGAGCTTGCCAGATTATTATAGAAAGTTTGTTAAGGAATTTTTAAAAGTTGTTGCCAGACCGATAAATTCATTACAAAAGAAAGATAACAAATTTTTGTGGAGTGATAAATGTGAATAAAAATTTAAAACTCTTAAGGATAAATTAACATTTTCACCTATTTTAGTTGTACACGATTTAAATGGAAACTTCACGGTAGTTACTGAGATGCTTCGGAGAAAGACTCGAGGTATTTTGTTACAAAATGAACATGTTATAGCATATGAGAGCAGAAAACTCAAGTTACATGAGTTGAATTATGCTCCCCATGACCTAGAGATTACTACCATAGTTTATGAACTTCATGTATAGAGACATTATCTTTTAGGAAGACCTTTTGAATTAAAGATTGATCATCTTGGGCTGAAGTATATTTTCACTCAGCCAAATTTGAATGCAAGACAACAAAGATGGTTAGATTTTTTTCACAATATTATTTTGACATAAGTTACATAAAAGACAAAGAAAATAGAGTGACAGGTGCACTAAGTCATAGGAAACATATTTATGCACTTATAACTTTGAGAACTCGGTTTAAGGATAAATTAAAGAGTATCATGGAATCTGATTTGTACTTTTTATTACGTAAAAACAACACTTCACTGCAGATCCAAATGATGTAAGATATAAGGATTTCACTTTGATAACAAAATAATTTTGAGATATGATAAGCGAGTGTATGTACCTTCGGAAAATTGAAAAAGTTAATGGAGGAATTTCATAATTCACCTTAGTAAGGACATCCCGACATTACAAAAATGCTTGCTGATGTAAAACAACAATATTTTTGGAAAGGGATGAAGATAGAAATAACTTATTTTATGGCACACTGCTTTGAATGTCGGTGTATTAAGGCTAAGCATATGCAGCCAATTATTTTATTGTATCCTCATAGAAATCCGTAAAATAAGTGGCAGGTAATTAGCATGGATTTTTTTGAAGGGTTACATATGTCAAGAAATAAACATGACGTTATTTTAGTTGTTGATAAACTGACAAAAGTAGCACATTTTATTGTTGGTAATCTTAAGGATGATTCACCTGTTTTAGCAAAAATATTTGTGCATGAAATTTTCAGATTACATGCAATACCCGAACTAATTATATATGATAGACACCCTAGAATGACATCTCGGTTTTGGCAAATTGTTAATGTAGCCTTAGGAACAAAATAAATTTTAGTTTCGTATACCATCCAAAGCAGATGGTCAAACGGAGAGAGTTAATTAGGTATTGGAATATATGTTACGAATGTACTTTGCATGGATTGGCAATAAAAATGGGAAGAATACCTTCCTTTACTTGAATTTTCTTACAATAATATATATATCATGCCTCTTTAAAAATGGCACCTTTCAAGCATTGTATGAAAGGAAATGTAGAATTCATTAGTTGGGATAGTATTGAAGACAAAGAAGTAATTGAACTGAAATCCTTAGTGAAATGGAACAACAAGTTAAAATGATTCATGAAGCGTTTAAAAGAAGCTACTGTAGGTAGGTAGAAAAAGTTATGCAGATCGAAAAGGGTTGATAAGAAATTTGAACTTGGTGGAAAGGTCTTTTTACATTTTAATCCTAAAAAGAGTTCTATAACCTTTGGCAAGGTAGCCAAATTATCACCTAGTTATGTGGGACCTTTCAAAATTGTTGAAGTAATCAATCTTGTAGCTTATCGCTTAGCATTACCCCCTATTTTGTCATGAATGCATGATGTTTTCCATATTTCTTTGCTTAAGAGACACATTTCAGATTTATCACATGTGTTAAATTGGGATTCCTTGTAAGTCCAAGACCAGGAATAATCCTGGTTGAACCCATAAGAATGATGTAAACTCACTAGTTGCACTTACGAAATCATGAAATTAGTCAATGCAAGGTTCAGTGGGACCATTTTAATGAAGAAAGTGCAACATGGGAAAACCTTGAGAAAATGAAAATTGTTTTTCCTCATTTATTTGAATAGAATTAATTATGATGATTGATAATAATTAAATAATTTGTTTTTTAATTATCAATAATTCTACCAGTTTTGGGTAGGTACTATATTCATTAAGTACTTTGGAACAACAAATTTAATGTTGTAATAAATTAAGAAAATTTGAATTTCTCAAATTTGGTTTGTTGTTTATGAACTTATGGACAAAAGAACTATGATTATGATTTTTTTCTTGTTTGAGAATGATGACTAAGTTAATCATCGGGACGATGATGCTTTTTAGGAGGGAGGTATGTAACACTTCTAACAATGTTAATATCTATGAGGGCTTACGTATTGGTTGAAGACAAGTGTACTCTTGTGAATTAAGAAATCATGTTTGTTGTAGATAATATATTATCTGCTAGAATAGATACCATTATGCCATTATTATTCTGAATTAAAAATGAATTAATTCATCTCTTATTATCTTTGAATAATTCACTACTTGGGAAAACAAGAATTTTATTCAATTTAAACTAGTTCATAGTTTTGTTGCACTTGAACTTGTGCTTTAGTCTTCTTAACCTCTATTGTAAATAGCTATACCTTGGATCAATTTCAGTGATCCAAGGGATGCTTTCAGAAATTCATGACATTATGGTCATCTTGACTAAGTTGGAAAATTTTAAGATCTCGAACTCGGTTTCTGGGAGTCTTGGCTGAAGTCTGTTGCTCCGTGCTTCGTATGTGATCTTTGGATGTCATTATGATTCTTCTTTGGTAAGTTTTATGTTACCATTCTTAGCTATAACTAAAATAACCTAATCAATCTTTGTTACTAAGATGGAAATCCTATCCTAAATTGTAATATATCCTAAGTTGCTAAGTTCTTTTATTAATGTGAATGCTAATAAAAAGGAAAAAGAACCTAAGACTAAACCTTAGACTTTAATCTAAGGACCTAAGTTAGTTCCTAAGATAGTATTATGAACCTAACTTAGACTTGGGCTAACCTAAGGGGTTGGATGAGATGACATTCAAAAGATGGGTTGTGACACCAACCTCTATGAATTTATGAGGGATTAAATACCGTTTTAACTCTCTGTTGTAGCCAAATTTGGCGAATGCATGAAAAATAATATGAGGTCTAATTGGCACCTATGCCAAAGTGATTGTTGTATGCAATTTTAAATTTAGTAGTGGCCAAATGCAAGTTGGAGGTGGTAGGAGAAGTGGAAGGACTATTAGTCTTGTTTGACATTTAATGTTTTTGGTAATGGCAAAAAGACAACCTAGGAAAAAGGGAAGTTGAAAAAAAGAATGGTTTCGGTGTTCACATTTCTCATTTGGTTTTTGTGAGATATATCTTTGCATGCGGTTTTCTCTTTGAACCCTTAGTTTGAATCCTTACATATTATTTTTTCCTTGCATGGTGGTGATAATGATGAAAATATCATTGAGAAATTATAAGAGGAAGGAGAAAAAGGTTTTCGGGAGTTTTGTTAGCGTTTGCTTGGAAAGGATTAGCTATCGAAGCTCTTTTGAAGATTTTAGCGAGAAATTGAAGGCAAGATCTCTATCAGGCATGATAGGCCCTATCCATTAAGTCTTCTTCTTTTACTTAAATGCTTCATTAGAAGAAATTTGATCTATTGAAACCTCCTATTTTGGTTTTGTGTTTGTTTATTCCTTTCTTCAATGATGTTTCAGTTTGTTTCCATTTAAAGAATAATGATTTTTTTATTATTATTTATGGTATGGAATACAAAATCAGGGATGTTCTTGTTATAGTTGTGAATAGATTATTTAAAATGAGCTTTGGGACATTAGAATAGATCTATGTTATTCTTAGTTAATTTTTTACTCGGATTTGAAGAGTGAATATGCATTAATATTAATATTGTTTTTTATTGGAATATGTAGAGTATCAGTTATAATTCATTCCTTATCCATATGAATTAAGTTTATCAATTCAGGAGACTTCGATTTGAGTGAATTTAAAGTCAAGTCGTTGTTTAAAGTTAATCTAGGTTTTGTGATTTGGGTTGTTTTCTTGACAATGGAAGTGGGGACCATTGATCTATTCAACTTGTTTCATGACTGTATTTTCTTCTTACAAGGAATACCCAGTTCATGTTTAGATCTAGAATACTCTTATTTGGAATTTGTATTAAGTATTTTCTCATTTCATTGAAATTTGTCTAGATAAGTTGAACCAAAGGAATGAATGCAAATTTTTAGGTTATGTTCTGTCACTTTTACTTCTTCTATTCATAACCCACTCTAGGATTTTAGTTTCTTTAGCAGATGTTTTGATCTTGGAAATTTCTCATGAATCGTTAGTTGTTGATGAACCCCTTTTGAGAGGGAGTTGATTAAATTATCTATTTGATTTCTTATTTTTCGATTATTAGATATTTGGGAGACTATTTTTAAATTTAGTGTGGGTTGTTATTCTTTCTTTTGGTCATTGAGTTACTTGGAACTGTAACGATTATTTTGTTAATTAGTTTAATTTGTGTATGGAGATAATAGCTTTGTAGGAGGTAGAAGAAATAGGAAAAATCTATTGATAGTATTGTCTTTGTTCTCTTTTGACTGATCCATTAATGGTTACCTAATTCTGGGCTACATTGGTGTTTCAGGTTTGAGCTTGTTGATCTTTTGAGGATATTAAAAGTTCCTATATTTGAAGTACATTTCTCTTGAGGGAGTCTATTATCTTTTGTTTTTTCCATGTTCACATGGAGTGGCTGATTATCTTGTGTAATAGGAAATGGTTGTGGATTCCTCCTTATCGAGTTTTAACGTATTATCGCTTTTTGTATAAATGGAGGTATTACCAATTTATTGTTTCTATTTTTGAGTTTTTCCAACCTTGAAGGTTGGAAAACTGATGTACATGGTGTATATCTGAATTCATTTTCCCGTAATGTAAATATTGTCTTGAATCTTTATGTTTTACTGATTTCTTTAAGACTAAGTCTTGAAGAGTCTCTTGAGATCATTCCTTGTTTGGATGGAGTCTTTCTCGATTCGAATTGTTGTTAATTGTTTTTATAATATTTCCATTCATATGAATTCAAACTTAACATAATATTAGGAATGATATTGTATTAGTTTGGATCTGAAATTTTAGTTCCATGTTCCTTCTTGATGTAGGAATGTGTGAAGTAGTTGAGAAGTATCCAAAAGATATATAATGCTTTTTTTTTTATGAAATAAAAACCTTGATTCTCGATGCCTTAAGGATTGCATGATGATATTATGACTGTTACGTTTTAGTTTTGATTTAGATAGGAATAAAGGATTGTGTGAATGTGAACCTTGAGTTAAATTAGTTTTTTATCCTTACTTATATTTTTGAGACTTAATCGTATTAATTGTACTTCTTAGACACTAGGATGAGTTTGAGATAGTATGCCTTTGAGATGGAATGTAATTCTGATTTGTTTGTGTAAAACCGTATACTTACTTTGAAAGGTAGTTTTATATGTCTTGTATTACTTCTTGAAAAGTTAGAAAAGAATAAAGGGAGGAACTAAATTTGGAAACTTGGATGAAAAGGTAAAGTTAAGATGAAATACGTATTTTTCCCTTCCTTTAATTTTTCTATTTAAATTCCAGCATATTGAAAAGAGTTTTTATGATGAAAATTTAGGGTTAACTATGTTAATTAATTAGACCTTACTTACACATTAGAAACTTTAATATTCTCTCTCCTTCTTGGTTGTAATATTTTAGGGAAAAGTCTTTTTGTTAATCTTATTTATGTTTTTGGAATAGTTTCATAAAAACAGGGTTCTTCTTATGAAACAATTAGATAAAAGAACAATGTTTTAAGGTTATAGTGTTTATCATGCTTGGTTTAAATGAATTAACTCATGCTAACAATTTTTGTAGATGGATTTCATAAAAGATGAAAGGAGAAAGACATATAGGAAGTTACATTTGTTTTACTAAAGAAATTGTCTCTTTATTATGATGATTACATAGCATCATTGCTTAAGATGAATGTTTTTTGGAAAAGGAAAGATGTAATAACTAGTCTTATGTTGTTGTTATGACACTTTGTAATCTCTGAAATAATTTTGTAATCAGTGAATGGATCACTCCTTGTTGATGAATAAATGGTTTGATGTTTGTCAAATAATACTTATTGTAATACCTTCTTTGGCATAAATTAGGATGCATTATTAAGTATTATCCTAAATAAAGGAGGGAAGTTTATATACTTAAGTGTTATGGGTTTTGGTTTGAGGATCTGAAATATTAGTTGGTTTATTTTCACTTAAAAGAGATGCAACTAATAAGTTGACACTCTTAAATAGATCCTTAAAACAATAGAAAGGAATTATGATTGAATTATCTATATATGTGTATGAATTCTTGGCTGTATTAAAACATATGTTACATGTTTACATAATTGGACAATAGTCCTTGATTTAGAAAAAGGATATTTTCCTTGAAATCAATCATAGAAACTTATCTTAAGATCTTGTTAAAGTGTTATGAATATAATAAGTGAATGGTTGAATGTGTTCTTCCTTAGGCAGATTTCATTAATCAAATATGGAATTCTTAAAAAGGAATTAAATGGGATTTAGAATTCATCTTCATGAAGTATAAAATAAAGGTTTATAATAAACTTGTTTAAGATAAGTTTGAAATAAGTAGGGACCTAATGAGCACACTTTTATAACATTATGATGAATCATGTTATTATATGATACAATGTTTTTCGTTTAAAGACAAACTTAAACATGTAATTGAATGGTTAGGAAGAAAATTTTACATGCATACCTACCTCACATGTAAATCCAATTTGTAACCTTAGAGGTTAAATGATACTAGTTGATGTTGAGCACAAGATAATACCGAGAGGGGGTGAATCAGTATTATGATATTATTTCAAACTTCAATACTTAAACTTAGATCTATAATCACGAGTAATGTGAATATATCAAATCAATAAAAAACACAAAACTTAATGCAAGTAGACACAGATATACGTGAAACCCTTTCTGGAGAAAACCACATAGAAACTTCTTTCTTTATATATATTTCTCAAAAATTTGTAGGCACCAACCTACTGGAGACACCAATCCCCAAATTACAGTTTTGTAGGCACCAACCTACAGGAGCACCCACCCCTTTTGCTAAGAACCAACTCAGCAAGAGACACCAATCTCTTCGAATATGAAGGCACCAACCTTCCTTACAAAATTTGCTTTCCACTTTTGAACTTGTTGCTTCCTCAATGAATAATGGAAAATTCTTCTTCTTACTTTCAGATTTGCTATTCTAAAATTTTGCCCTTACGCTTCCTCTTCTTCTTCTTTTTCCTTAAGATATTCAACTTGAATCCATGCTAAATAATTCTCATATGAATCTTCTTATATAGCCTTTCATACCTTTTCAAAAATACACATCGCTCCAACCAACACAACCTTTCCATTAACACAACTTAATTAAGTGCATTAGTTGGCTAAAACCAAAAAATAATTAATACAGCCCATAATTATTAAATGCACATTAATCAATGTAATTAACCACTTGATAGGAGCACTACCCCTCCTTAGACAAATCATTGTTATCATTAAATCGCTGCCATTCATCATTAAATCTTCTTTTTCACCATAAAACATTACGTATGAACACCTTAAAATGCGGATATCTCTCTCTTATGTATAGTTGTGTATATCTCGCTTATACCATGATAATCCTCATGAAAAAATGCTTCTTTTCATGTATTTAAACTTTCATTTTCTACCCTTCTATACTGCTGGTTATTTTCGTTACTTTCTACCATTTCGTCAATAATTCCATTACTTTACGATGATTTCCGTTTACGAGTTCAACATCTCTTTTGACATCGATGACAATATTTCCGACAATCTCCCCCTTTTTCATTGATGGCAACCTCAAAAAAAATAATCTCCTCTTCTGCAGCTTCCTCTTGTCGTAGCTCCCCCTTACTACCATTCTCCCCCTTTGACATCAATGGCAAAGGGTCATCCTAGGAGCTGAAAAATTTGCAAAGTTTTAGCTCCCCCTTAACCAGTGCTACCCTTGACTCTTCAATGTAAAGATGTAAAAGAAATTACTCCCAGCTTATGTTGTAGATATTCAAATGTCTCCTTTGGAAGTGGCTTAGTGAAAATATCTACTATCTGTTTGGATGTAGTGACATACTCCAACTTTACCTGTTTCTCTGCCACCTGCTCTCTTAAGAAGTGATATCTTATGGGAATGTGCTTTGTTCTGGAATGCATAACCGGATTCTTTGAAATACTTATTGCACTAGTATTATCACATAATATGGAGATGGGATGATCATACTCTACTTTGATATCCTTCAAGGTCTGCTTCATCCATAAAATTTGCGTGCAACATAGTACCGCTGCTATATACTCTGCTTCTGCTGTGGATAGGGATACAAAATTTTGCTTCTTACTTAGCCAAGATACCAGGCTGTTTCCAAGAAAAAATGCTCCTCCGCTTGTACTTTTTCTGTCATCTACACATCCTGCCCAATCTGAATCTGTATAAGCTGTCAATGTGAAATATTTTCCTTTTGGATACCACAACCCATATTCCATAGTTCCCTTTAGATATCTGAATATGTGTTTTACAACTTGCACATGTGTTTCTTTTGGCCCTGCTTGAAAACGTGCCACCATACCCACTGCTTGCATGATATCTGGTCTGGATGTTGTCACATATAATAAACTCCCAATCATTGATCTATAGAGAGATTGATCAAGATCTGGAGATTTGTCATCTTTGCTTAACTTGGTTCCAGTGATCATCGGTGTGCTGATAGGTGCACACTCCTCCATACCAATTTTTTTCAACATTTCCTTCACATACTTGGTTTGGGATATAAATATTCCTTTATTAGATTGAGAAATTTGCAATCCAAGGAAAAAGGATAACTCACCCAACATAGACATTTCAAATTCCTTTTGCATGTCTTCTGCAAATTTTCTAGACATTTCTTCATTGTCTCCTCCAAAGATTATGTCATCCACATATACAACCACAATTAACTGGTGTTCATCTTTAGTTTTGATGTAAAGATTACTGTCAGCATGTCCTCTCTTGAATCCTTGGTCCTATAGATGTTGATCAAGCCTTGAGTACCATGCTCTGGGGGCTTGTTTTAATCCATACAATGCCTTTTTCAACCTACACACATAATCTTCATTTTCTGATAATAGGAACCCTTCAGGCTGTTCTATGTAAACCTCCTCTTCTAAATTCCCATTTAAAAAGGCTGATTTGACATCCATTTGGTAGACTTTGAAATTTTTAAACACTGCGAAAGCAAGGAACATTCTGATTGCTTCTAGTCTGGCAACTGGAGCAAAAGTCTCTTCAAAATCAACACCTTCCACTTGAGCATACCCTTTGCATACCAATCTTTCCTTATTTCGAGTGACTTGACCATCTTCATTTAGTTTGTTCCGAAATACCCACTTAGTGCCAATCACATTCTGACTCTTTGGTCTGGGAACCAGTTCCCAAGTTTCATTTTTCTCAATTTGATCTAATTCTTCTTCCATCACCTTCAACCAATGTTTATCATGTCTTGCTTCTAAAAATTTCTTAGGTTCTACCTTAGATAGCAGAGAAAAATACCCTTGCTCAGAAGCATTTGTAATTCTTCTTCTGGTTTGAACCCCGTATCAAGTTCTCCAATAATTTGACTTTCATCATGATTTTTCTGAATGAAGCGAGATGGCATCTTGGTATCCCGCCTTTCTGATTTACTCCACTCTTTAATATCTTCTTCTTCCTCTTGTTCTTCTTTCACAAGACTTGGTATTTCTAAAGACTCTTCTGAATTTTCTTTTGTCTTTAGATCCAGACCCTCATCCACTCTGACACTCGCACTTTCTATGATAGTCTGCAACCTCTTGTTATAACATCTGAAGGCTTTACTTTTAGTGGAGTACCCAAGAAAAATCCCTTCATCGGATCTTGAATCAAATTTTCCTAAGTCCTCTTTGGTTCTTTTAATGAAACATCTGCTCCCAAATACCTTAAAATATTTGACCAAGGCTGGTCTTCCTTTCCATAATTCATATGGATTTTTGTCATGGTTAACTCGATTTGCACTCTGTCCAAAATATAAATGGCAGTACTTACCGCTTCTTTCCAGAATCTATTTGATAGCTTAGATTCATTCAACATTGTTCAGTCCATCTCTTGAATGGTTCTATTCTTCCTTTCTACTACTCCATTTTGTTTTGGAGTTCTTGCAATTTGAGTATTTTATTTTAACTCCATGGTCTTCACAATATTCAATAAATTCATTTGACATGAATTCACCTCCACGATCTGACCTTAGACATTTTATCTTCAGCCCTGTTTCATTTTCTACTAATGCCTTGAAAGCTTTGAACTTTCCAAATGCTTCAAATTTTTCTTTTAAAAATGCTACCCATGTCATTCTAGTGTAGTCATCAATGAGTAACATAAAATAACTCTCACCTTGAATACTTTTCATTCTGGTAGGTCCACACAAATCCGTGTGAATTAGCTCCAATGGTTTGGTGGATGAATACTCCTTTGTTTTGAATCTTGTTCTGGTCTACTTCCCAAGCTGGCACTGCTTGCATAGAGTACTCGAAGGCTTTGTTATTTTAGGCATGTCCCGTATGGCCTGCTTATTGCTTATCTTCACAAGATTATCAAAATTTATATGTCCCATCCTTCTATGCCATAGCCAACTCTCCTCAACTTGACTTAGGCAACATTTTTCTTCTTTTATTTCTCCGAGCATATATAGATTATTTGTAGTTCGGTGGCAATCTGCAATTAGTTCTCCTGTATCTGCTTTCCTTATTTCACATCCTTCGGCATAGAACTTAAGAGTGTGTCCCTGATCACACATTTGACTCACACTCAAGAGGTTATGTTTTAATCCTTCAACATACAAAACATTCTCTGTTTTTGTTTTTCCATTATCCAGACTTGGCGTACCTTTTCCAACAATCTTTGCCGTAGCATTATCACCAAATTTTACTTGACGTTCATTTACTTTACTGTAAGGAGAGAAACTTACTTTTATCACCAGTGATATGTCTTGAAAATCCGCTATCAATGTACCACTACCTGTCCTTCATCTCGAGCATGAAAATTTGTTTGAACGAGCATGGATTTTTCTTTGTCTAGCCCATCTTTCTCCTGCTTCCTTGTCTAGGATTTCATAACCACCCTTTTCTTTGTATCTAAAGGCTTTGTCTTTTGATCTTGTCTCGAGTCAAACACACTTCTACAAAAGCATGCTATATGTCCATAATTATTGCACTTGTAGTAGATAATGGCTTCCTCGTTATAATAGGATAGTGGAGAAAACGAATTATAGTTCATATTCAACACTCTATGAGTAGATTTTGGTTTGTTCCAGGCTTCATTATCTCTCATTCACTTTCTACACTCTATCTTTTTATGCCCATATATATTGCAATAAAAACAATAACCATGAAAGGAACTTTTGAACCTGTTCATATTCCTATGTCATGGAGTAAATGGTCTTTTGATGTCGTTCTCTTTAACACCTTCCTTGTGGATGGAACTGGTCTTCGTAGTTTCCTCTTCCTTTCTACTTTTATTCTTCATAGGTGCATTTAGAATTTCTACATAACTTTTTACCTTTTCTAAATCTGTCTTCTCCGTAATCTCAATGGAATTTGAAGATTTCTCTAGTTTTTCTTCATATCCGAGTCCTGATTTGTTGGATGGTGATCTTTGATTTTCTAGAATCTCATCTAGAACCTTATTAATTTTTTCAAATTTCAAGTTGTTCATTAGTTTGGTATTTACCTTTTCTAAGTCTTTTCTCATCGCAACAATCTCTGACTCACAATTTTCACATTCTTCTTGTTTCACCTTGAGCTGACTTCTCAACCCTTCCTCAATTCTCTTTGCTTCTTCAATCTGGGTCTTCAGGTCAATGATTAGATTCTTTGATTCTTCAAGACTCTGTGCTAACTTAGCTTCAAAAGATTGATTTTGTTCTTCATATTTCTGGAGCTGAAGTCTTTGCTTCTAATTCCTCTTTTTGAGTGCTTTTATTTCACCCAATGCACAAATGAGTTCTTCTTCAAGGTTTACCTCACCTTCTTCTTCTATGTCCTCGATTCCTTCCAAATCAACTTTGCTAGTTGATGAACCTTCTTCTATAGCCATAAACAATGTTTCTTCATCATCACTGTCTGAATCACTTATTCCACTTTCTTCGGATGAGCTGCTACCTCTTTTTGAATATAGACTCTTCTTTTGATTTTCAAATACTTTCTTGCCTCTCGCTTTGCTTGAATTCTCTTTTTAACTTGTGCTTGCTTTCTTCATCTTTGCTATCTTCCTTCTCTAGGCATTTAGATGCAAAATGACCAATTTTACCACAGTTAAAACATTTAAATGGTAACTTATCTTTGTATCTCCCAGATCCTTTCTTTAGCTTTCGAATGAATAAAGCTTCCTTTTCATCTCCTTCGTTGTTTGATTCATCATTTGCTTTAGATTCCTTGATTGAATTTTTCTTTGAGACTTTGAATGTTGCTTCCTTCTTTGCTGGTTTATTAGACTCGGTCCTCATTTCATAAGCCAATAGTCCATGTAGTTCGTCCATGCTTAGCTTGTAAAGATACTTCATTTCTTTGATGGCAGTACACCTTAACATCAAATCTTAATGGTAAAGATCTTAAGACCTTCCGGGACGATCACAGTTCCTCAATCTTTTCTCCAAGCCCTCTTATTGCGTTGATAACTTCATCCACCGTAGAAGATAAGTGTAACATCTTCCTCATCCTTGATTTTTAGGCTCTCAAATTTTCTCCTATGGGTTTGAAGCTTAGATTTTCTCGACCTTATCATCACCTTCATATATTGTTTGAATTTTATCCCATATTTCCTTTCTTTGTGTCACATTTCATTACCTTGACAAATTCGATTTGACGTGACAGACACACAAGATTGCATTCATCACCTTGGCATTGTTTTCAAAAGCCTTCTTACAGTCTTGGTTTGTTGGCAGAGTTGATGGAATTATATATCCAACCGCTACTGATTGCCAAATATCAAACCCTAGTGCCATCAGATAGGTTCTCATTCTTACGCTCCAAAATGCATAGTTTGTTCCATCAAACAATGGAGCCTTGTTCGAGGAAAAACCTTCTTGTACTTGACTAGCCATATGTGCTCCCGAGATCTACCTTCCAACTATTAGATTTTTCCTAAAGGAACCTGCTCTGATACCAATTGTTGAGCACAAGATAATATTGAGATGGGGGGGGGTGAATTAGTATTATGATATTATTTCAAACTTCAATACTTAAACTTAGATATATAATCACGAGTAATGTGAATATATCAAATCAATAAAAACACAAAACTTAATGCAAGTAGACACAAATATACGTGAAACCCTTTGGGAGAAAACCAAAGAGAAACTTCTTTCTTTATATATATTTCTCAAAAATTTGTAGGCACCAACCTACCTGGAGACACCAATCCCCAAATTACGCTTTGTAGGCACCAACCTACTGGGAGCACCCACCCCTTTTGCTAAGCACCAACTCAGCAGAGACACCGATCTCTTTGAATATGAAGGCACCAACCTTCCTTACAAAGTTTTCTTTCCACTTTTGAATTTTTGCTTCCTCAATGAATAATGGAAAATTCTTCTTCTTACTTTCAGATTTTTGTTCTAAAATTCTTCCCTTACACTTCCTCTTCTTCTTCTTTTTCCTTAAGATATTCAACTTGAATACATGCTAAATAAGTCTCATATGAATCTTCTTATATAGCCTTTCGTACCTTTTGAAAAGACACATCATTCCAACCGACACAACCTTTCCATTAACACAACTTAATTAAGTGCATTAGTTGGCTAAAACCAAAAAATAATTAATACAACCCATAATTATTAAATGCACATTAATCAATGCAATTAACCACTTGATAGAGCACCGCCCCTCCTTAGAAAAATCACTTTGTTATCATTAAATCGCTGTCACCATCATTAAATCTTCTTTTTCACCATAAAACATTGCATATGAACACCTTAAAATGTGGATATCTCTCTCTTATGTATAGCTGTGTATATCTTGCTTATACCATGATAATCCTCATGAAAAATGCTTCTTTTCATGTATTTAAACTTTCATTTTATACCCTTCTATACTACTGGTTATTTCAATTACTTTCTACCATTTCCATCAATAATTTTGTTACTTTTCGATAGATTTTTGTTTACGGTTCAACACCTCTTTTGAAATCAATGACAATATTTCCAATCGTTGAATCCTTAAGCGTTGCTATCATTAATATTTAAGACAATGATTAAATGGGTTAATAAACTTGTAATCATAAGTATGTTAGTCTAGTTCGAAAACTTAGTTGGATGTTGGTACACAAAAACTGCAGCGTAGTACCTTTGTAATGACATGATTCGTTGCAAGGTTTCTAGGATGTAGTTGTTATGTCTCAACACCCCACTTAGTTTGTCTAACATGATTGACATAAGTAAAAGAATGGATCATGGTTCTACCCTATACAGTGATAGGAACATGATTTAGTGTCCAAGTCAACTCATGTTGACTTAGGATAACTAAACACACCATATCGACAAAATTTGAATGAGTAAGTCTATGTACCTTTAGTCACCATGAGTAGTCATTCACACTAGAGCATGTTACTAACCTTTTCTAGTGTGAAACCTTGATTTGGATTGGGGTGAAAGAAGTTAGGAAAGACCACTCTAGATAACAAAAAAGTGTGGTGAGGGACTTATTCCATTTGACGAGTATGTCATCTAGGAACATAAACATGATAAACATGTTTAAAATATTTGTCTAAAATATCACAATATGTTGGTTGTGTTCTCTATGTCACCCAGTTTAAGATGTAAGATTTCGAGATGAATATCAAGTAACAAATATTCGATAGGCCTCTTAGGCAGAACACTTGTTTGCCCCTAAAAAGGTAAAGAAACCAAGTATACATAGTATACACATTATTAGGTGCCCTTAAAAGGTAAATAAACCAATTATACATAATATATAGGTTATTGAGTTAACATGACAGACCCGTTTAATACTGAGTCATGAAATGAGAGATCGATGTTCCACCGAGTCATTTATAGTTGCATATAGTTTTATGTTATGAGATGGATTGGCATGGTAATATGTATTCTAAATTAAGTTAAGTTAGAATAGAGAACATTAAGCAAGATTAAAAAAATCCCTTGTTTCTAAAGTCTTAAAATGGGAATGTTACATCTTGGTATCAGAGCTGAAGGTTACTGACTCTTGGACCTATTGAGTCCATATCTAATAAAAAATTAATTTTCTTATTAATAGAAAATGGTTAGAACAAGGAGGTGCTGCAAATAACCCACCTCTAGGTGGAGAGGTAACTACTACACAAAAACTTGATGAGATTCTAGTTTCCTGTTGGACATAAGGGATCATTTGGCTATACTTGAATAACAAGTTATGGGTAATGATGAGGAGGAAGAAGATGTTGGTAATAACAATCAAACACCTCCGTTGACAATGAACATATTGGAAATTTGGGATTCAATAATAATAATGTTACAAATGCAAATGTAAATGCACCCATTCAACCAAAATATAAAAAGGCAAGATTAGTAGCTAAAATCACAAATGATATAAACAAGATAAATCCACCTAATTTTAATGGCACCACACTGGGGATGGAGATGAGAAATGCATCATTGAAATGGAGAAGTAATTTTCTATAAGAAACTTCTCGGAGGAAGAAAAAGTAGTATGGGGATTTTATCGGCTTTCCCATGAGGCATCCTCTTGGTGGGACAACTGTAAGGCTGAACTAAACATTGATGAATCAAGTATCAATTGGAATCATTTTAAGAGTTAATTTAGGCAACATTGGCTTCCACAACTCTATTATGATCAGAAGATGACTGAATTTTAAAACTTAATCCAGGAAAGTTAATCTGTAACAAAGTAGTGGGAGAGGTTTACTAAACTTCTTAAGTACATGCCTTAGTATCAAATTGATGAGAAGTTTAGGATATAACAAAGAAAACAACATACATCCTTGCTAAAAAAACCCATTTCACCTCACGTCTTTTCTCTTTGAACCCTCAATTCGAATCCTTTCTAAAAAAACCCATTTCACCTCAAAGCATCTTTCCTTTCTAATATTCTACCTAATCAAGAGACATGCCACAAATGTGAATTTTTTTGATCATGTGACTTTCTTCACCCTTAGAACAATCAATCCTACAATGCCTTTAGGTTCTTATGTTTATAAGATAATATTTGGTATGATAGATGCATACTGGTTCTTACCAATTAGGAGGATTTTGTCTCCTCTTACCATTCATATCTTTTCTTACTTATTGATTCTACTAAGCAGGTTAGACCTTTGACACCTACATTCTAGGAATTCGTCTCCCATCAAAATCACCTGCACCTATTCAACCTAGATAAAAACAATGCCTATGTAACCTAAACTCAACCATGTCTAAATGACCTAAACTCAACCATGCCTATTCAAACTACACTACGCCATGCCTATTCAATCTACACTCAACCATGCCTAAATGACCTAAACTCAACCATGCCTAAATGACCTAAACTCAACCATGCCTATTCAACCTACACTTAACCATTCCTAAATGATCTAGACTCAATCATGCCTAAAACCTACTGACCCATTCATCTACCTTATCATATTCTTCCCTAGCTTATGGGATAACTACATCAGCCTTGAGGCCCCTTTTCGCCAAGGCTATGTAGGAAACATTCTAAGCGCATGGGACCCTTGGAGGTTAGCTCGTGACTTTTACCCCTAACCAATTTCCCCTTTCCATTCAAATTCTACCCTAGTTAGTTTCCAATTACACAAACACTTGTAAATCAATATATCATAAAACATACATACCTACCATTTTATCACCATAACCATATTCTACTTAAATTACTTCATATTTCCATGATATTAATTATTTGGAAATTTAAACATAAATACATACAACACATTATTTCCATAAGATCAGTAACTTAGAAATTACCTAGACTCCACCATGCCTATACCGACCAAAAGTTACCTATACTTGAATCCAAAGATGCCTATACCCGACTCCAACATGCCTATACCTTACTCCACCATGCCTATACCTAACCAAACCATACCTATATCTGACTCCATCATGGCTACATGACCTAGAATGAATCATGTATAACTCACCTCATTTTCATGATACATAATAATGAATGGATACTAATTCCTACCTCAACTCGGTGTTGCCTCCTTAGTGGAACCTCTGGTCTCTACATAGGTGGTCTTATAGTACCTTCTCCTACCTAATCCATGCCTAAATAAACCTCTCAATCCTCCATCCAATCAAATCACTTGTAGTGATCTCATGGACCCATCTACCTTGCTCCTCCAGCCACTCAGCTACCTCTAACTCATCCTAGAAAATAACCTTGTCCTTTTCTCCCTCGGAAAGAGATGAAATTTGTCTCCATTATATGAATCTATAAAATGTGGTTTTTAAATTTTTTTAACCAACCCATGACCTAACCGACTACGATCATCCATGATCCACATTAGTTTTTTGCTCTAGTGAACCATGATCGATTTCCCTTGACTGTCATCGGTTGGCCATAACCGATGTCGGTTCACCTTTTTGACCCCATTGCACCATATTACACCACATCTACTTTCGTGAAACCTTTTTTGCCTACCCAAAGTTCATCCTGACCTTACACCTCACCCTCATGACCTTATTACCTCTCACCTAACCTCACCATCAGTTGGGGCATGTTTTTTCCCCTCATGTGGCCTTACCTATGGCCTTTCCTAAATCACCCAACCAACACTCACCTTTTGTGACACTCGAATTCATGTACTCATTATACCTTGTGATGTGATACTCGTGTTGTTCAGCCTAATGACCTTACCTTTCCTAATGTTGTGTTGTTTATCCCAACCATACCTTTGGTTCCCTAGAACAAAACCTATTTCCCATTCCTACACCTAGCCTAGTGGTGTTTCAGGACCATATCCTATACCTTGGATACCTAAACCACTTCAACCTTGTTTGGATAAACCTATCGACCTTTGACGATGTAGAGTTTGCAAGATCTTCAACTTGGTACCTTATCATAATCTATACGTGTGTGTGTGTTAAACTACCATTACCTATTACATGACCGAGATTATCCTTACCTACAACACACCAAATCTTTCTTTCATCATTTACCTACTTATAAAACCACTCACCGATTTCATTTCACACCTCCTTAATTCCTGGTTTGAGGAGGATCACCTTCACTCATACGGGAAAACATAAATTTCACCCACACTTGGGACAAAAATTCTATTTTTATCCACGTCACTTATCAAAATAAGATAGTGACGAAAGGGGAAAATGTAGACACCCAAAATTGGGTCACATCCCCCTAACCCCTTTCAATCCAACAATTTGACACATATATCTAACTATGACTGCTTTCTATACATTAACATTAATTTAATTATCCTTAATTAAATTAATTCTCATCCTCACATCATTATTAGTTTAATTACTTAATTAAATTAATTTATCTACCTTACCCCTCCACCTCACCTATCCAACTCACCCAAGACCCATTCCCCAACCTATTAATTAACTAGGACTAGGTCTATACTTATCTTAACTAACTAAGACTTAGTCTAGCCCTAGAAATTAACTCCCATAACTCCTCCAACAAAGACTCTACTTATCTGGGTGTAGTCTATCACTTAAGACATGAAATTAATATATCAATCATGCCAAAAATAAAAATATCAGGCTATTTTTTTATCAACCTTGACCTATTCACCCTAACCAATGCCGATTTTCCTTTAGTGAAGTTAGTTACCTAAACCACCATTGGCTCCTTTATATACAACTTTGCAACCTTTTACCTAGGTTATAACTTTTGAGTTTTGAGAGTGCTATTGAAATCAAACAAAGATCTTAGAGCCATTTTTTCATCCAAATGACGTCTACACACCACTAGAGAGAAGTATAGGACTAGGATCTCCTTCTAGATCATTAAAGCATTCACAGAACACACAAGTCATATTATTGCAACAATGAACTATCTACCACCTCACTAATATATCACTATCCTCTGTCCAACCATGAGATATTCATAGCAACAAGTAAGTAACATGATCTTAATCATTTGTTCTTACTTTATTGTAGATCTCTTTCCTCCTTCATTATTTTCAGTTTCTACTATTATCCAGATATCTCCATCTTCTCACCAATCCACCAACCTAATCATTTCAATCCCTTTCACCCTTTTGACCTCTCCCTCTATATTCCTAAGTCTTCTCAGTTATATTACAAACCTAACCACACCCTCCTCACTCTCTGTAATCACAAAGAAGCCCAAAAACTATTTTTATTAAGTTATTACCAATTTCCCCTACCAACATCCAGATACCCTACCGTCGGGGTTTCATCCCCGAATCGACATTCATCACTGGTCGATATCAATCTCTGTGTCATTTTATATTCTCAAACCAACAAGCTTCCCACTCACCCAAAACCAACCTAGACCTCAACCAATCAGCCCCAAACCCTTATCAAACCTTTGTGACAGCCTTCCTGACTTGAAAAAACCCCGATTCTAATTAGATTTAGTGTTATTTTGATATCTAGCATAAAATCTAGTGTATTGTGTGTATGAGAAACCTAAATCATTACATTACAATAGGACCTATTTATTTTAGTTTCTTATTCACATTGAATTGTTATTAAATAGTGGATTGACATCTTTAGGAAGCACTATGCTTCCTAGATCTAGCATATGCTAGGCATTCCACTTGTCATATGTTATTTAATACTCTTTTGTTGTATTTCTTTGCATCTATAGGTAGTCCTTCCCAAACAAAAAGGAGTTATCTATGATCAACTTGGATAACGTCAACAACACACACATTCTACCTTCCACCTTCACCTCACATGTATTCCTTCTTAACCATTTAATTTCTATCTGTTTCTTCCCGTAAAGCATAAAACTTATTGGTGAAGCACTAACTTGTATACTTTATATGAATTTAAAGCACATTGTTCTCTAGTATCTACTACCTTGGTATCTATGAAGTAGTGTGAAAACATTTCATTGTTATGCGTAGATAGCTTCCTCAAGTCGAATATGATATCCTATTGGATGTGGAAAAGTAATACACATCTATGTAAAGGAGGGTTACCAGAATAACCATAGGTATGAGACATAAGGATTCGTGAATGTTCAAATTCCAATTTTTATAATTGAAATAGTTGATATTTTTTTATTATTTTACTATTCATATTCTAGATGCAAAATTTACCAAGTCTACCCCATGGTGGGTGCCAAAAACTATTGGCAAGAAATTTTTTAGATGGACACATTGGTGGGTATTTTCCAACTCTCTCGAGACTCTAGGTCTCTTTTCTTAATTGGTAAAAATCCATTTATTATGCATGCATGAAATTGAAATATGTGGTCACCTAAAGGTCGGGATCCAACAAGATCACTCCACCGAACCTGTGGAAAAGTATTATAATTTCTTGCAAGGGAGGAATTTTCTAAGGATGTAGGAAAGGGAGTGGGAAAAAGGAAGGGGAGGATTAATATCTCGTAGAAAATCATATCCTTTGAGACATCAATATAAATAATTCAACACACACATATATAGAAAGAAAAAAATTTGTTACTCGTGTCAAGATAAGGTAATATTAGGAACACAAAGTTTTAGTAATTATCTCATCAAAAAGGCAAGAAACTCCTTTCTTCTTCATTGATGTTTTGGAAAAATTGTACATAGTGAGAAATAGAAGAACATAGAGGAGGAGAATAGAGGAAAATTTTCTATCTCTTTTTCTTCACTTCAAGTAGTAATCTCTCCTTAAGCATATAAAATTGACAACCCTTAAGAATGAGGGTGCCATCACAATTTATAGACTTGATAAAAATCTTCACCCATCCCTAACATAATTTTTCATTTGTCCCCTTACAACATGTTACTTTTCATATTCTCATGAATAAAATTAAGTTCCCATTTATTAATTAAGAGTAGCTTATTGCATTACAAACTAAAGTAAATTTTAAATGAATATGAAAAAATACGAATATGAAAAAATATGAAAAAGTATAACCCCCAATGAAGAAATATAACATGAAGGAGGAGGGAGAATGTAGGAAGAGAAGAGAGAGAAAGAGAGAAAATTATGTTGATGAAGATGTCGCTTCTACTTATTCTACCTCGCCTCCATACTGATCCTTGCCAAGATTGATTGGAAATATTTCCACTCCCTTGAATTATGTATTGTACCAGGATGCCATAAGAACTACCTTCTCCACTTGAGGATTGAGAACACATCTCGGGGACTCGAGCCAACCATTTGAGATATCATTGATATTTTTCTCTTAACAAACCATGACATATGTTTCTCTATAATGTTCAAAATTGTGGCTTTGATCTTAGATAGAGACTCTAATGTATTTTTGTTGAAGGTAAAGGGATCCCTGACAATTTTCTAAACATATTCCTAAAATAGCCTCCATAACTCATCTCGTGATAGTATTATCACCAAGGGCGAAACTCAAATATTTTGTGCTTTGATTTTGATGTTTTCTTATTTCTTAAAGACATGATCCTTGTTAGTTGAATTTTATCTTGAGAAAAAGCAATAGTCGGGACAACAATACGTCCTCTTTATGAGAGAGGTTCCTTTATTAAACACACAACAAATAAGAAAATATACTTATTTACAAATGTACAAACTATTAATATTTTAATGAGGATTTTGATGTTTTAGATGTCTTCATCTCATAAGATTTTCAATACAAAGGAAAAGGAAACAAAAGAATTATAATTCAGAAGATAAAGAGAAGAGAACTTTCAGACACATAGATTACAGAATGGTATCTTACTTATGCTTGGTGAAGTGATAAGATTTAAACTATGCATATATAAACACAAGACATACATGCAATAGACACAAATTTCTAAGAACAACATCAACTGGAAGACACAAAGTTCTTGTTCAAATACACATAGCTTCTCATGAATCAAATTGAGAACAAAAATATAGAGCACAAGAAAAGATGAAACTTTTTATGTGGTGATTAGCAATTTAGTGCTTTTACATCCAAGAAATCAAAAATCCAACCCCCAAATGAAAATAAAATCTCCTTAAATAGCCTCATGGATGGTTATAAAAGATTATTTTTAGTTTCCCTTCTTTTAACCAAAATATTAATATATAATTAAACATTACAACATCAATTTGTCTTTTACTTACATATTATATGGCTATAAATAAAATAACCACCTTAATTAGATATTAAAATAAGAAACTAAGAACTAGGAGCTAGGACAATCAAAAGAGTTTTTTTGGAACTCTTCACCTTAAGTACTTGGTTTCTAAATCTCTTCAATGCTCCAGTGATGTCCATGCCTCGAGGGATAGTGGTTTTTGCAGTCACATGAGTCTAGCTGCCCCAACACTTCTCCATTTCTTTCTCAAATTCTACATTTTGAAACTCCTTATTAGCCTCTGTGATGGTTGTTTGAAGTGTGAAAATTTATTTCATCTTATCCTTGGACATAGTGTCTTTCTTGAATAGGTCTTCTGTAACAAATGCCTTGAACTAAGATTTTATTTCCTAAACCATGAATTTATCTCCTGAATTCTCCTTGAAAATATGGCAATAAATATCATGAAAGGAAGATGTTATAGAAGCTTTAAAACATTCTCCTTTTGAAATATGTTCCGAGTACTCCAATGGCTTCTTCAAGAACCTTTATTTTCCAGTCAATGCTAAAAACCCATTGCTTAGACAAATTCAATTTTGTGTCATTAAATACTTTGCTCAACAAGAGGACTTGCACATCTGTATCACTCATCAATTGAATATCTTGGATACATTCACTCCACAAATTCAAATCTATATCTAAACCACTAAGTGTTGTAGTAAATTTAAGTTGTATGATAGTGACTTTATCATATGACTTATGTGTTTCTTGATGAAGTTTAAACCCTGTCAATATCATATCATCAACCAAGGACATCATTTCCCTCCCATAAGCAACATGCTTGTGAATATATTTGATATCTTGCACTTCATCATTATTTAGAATAACAGGTGGTGGAATAGATACTAAGGGAGTTGGGTCAAGTACCTTGTCCTTTCCGAAGCACTGATAAAATTAGAAAGGATATGGTTTTTTTCCTCCAACTTCTCCTAGGTTTTCTTGCCTCTTTCAACTCTTTTGATTACTCTAGACATTATCTACTTTAGATTGTGCACGTCACTCTCAAGTGTTGATTATTCGAGGGAAATTATTATTAATTATAAATCACTTATCAATAGGCCCTTTTCATCTTTGTCAAGATTGGGCTTTGAAATATCCACGAATTTCTTGCCTTGAGAGTCTGATACTAACCTAAATGTGAATTTAGCCTTTTTGTAGGGGGAGGAGAGTAGTACCTAGCATAGCTTCCACTGCATTGAACTTAGGAGAAACAATATTAGATTTGATTTCCTTTTCTTTCTTTCCATCAATGGTTGTATCCAGGAAAAGGAAGAACTAGAGGTAGAGGGAACAATGGGCCCAAGTGCAAGTGTGCTCATTGCACTCAAATTTTATATAGTAGCCACTTCTAACACATATGTCTCAATTTGGGAGGTGGGAACTTCCTTAGTAGATGTTTCCAAAACACTCACATATTCTGAAACCTGATCCTTCAATTGATCTTCTTTTCCTTCTTCCTTTCCTCTACTATTTTCCTTAGGATTGTTTTTCTCTTGTTTTTCTTTCTCTTTCTCTTCACTTTCATCATCACAGAGATCTACAACTATTTCCACCTCATGCATTTCTTCTAATTTTTTTGGAGAAGATAAATTTTCACTCTCCTGAATGACTTCCTCCATCTTCTCATCCTTCTTGGCCTTTCCCTTCTTTATGTATACTAGAGTTGAGGGTTCAAGTGGAGAAGGAGCAGATTCTTCATGTGCTTCAGGGGTTACCACGGGCATTTCCTTCTGAGGGGTGGAGGCTTCTTGGGAGGAAGATATGGACTTTCTAGCTTTGAACATCTTCATTTTCCTATCAAACCAAAGTTTGGTCCTCACCAAGATAGGGTTCATGAGTTCCTTTAAATCATCCCTTTCCTTAACAAACCAATCGATGGTTTCAATAGGAGTGTGTCTGATAGACATTTCATATTCAAGGGATTGTAATTCCTCATCATCATCTTGAAGTCCTTCTGGCACTTTGTATACATCAAAATATTTGATTTGTTGTAAGGACAACCTATCATAATATCTTCTTCTAGCTTCATATTCATTAAAGAATTCAACCAAGAGTCTTCAATATCAGCAAGATGATAGAAACCCATTATGAAATTAGTGGCAATAAAGTCCTTGATATCAAAGCAAGTCCTTGGTTTGTAATAATGGAGGGTAAGGGGAGAAATTGTTCTATCAATATTTTGGGCATCTAAAGCAGTTCTGTAAGTGTAGTTACCCAATGTAATTGGGAAATGGATACCTACAATATTCTTGTCTCTGCAAGTCCTATGGAGCTTATCCAACTATCTGCAAATTTCAACTAGGGCCATCTTGTCACTATAATACATAGGGAGTTTTAAAGGAGTTCCCTCAAATCCAGCCAACCGTATGTAAGATAATTTCTTGAATTGAGTGTAATAACTACCATAGACCTCAATCAATTTTTAGCTTCATCTGAGAATCTTTGAGCAGTGTCACCCTCTAGCAATCTGACAATGTACATGGTGAATGCATCATTCACCCTTCTGAAGTGATGATTATTGATCTTCAAAGTTAATTGTGGATGATACTCATAAATAGGAGCATATTTCTTGTCTTCAACATGAGAGAAACCCAACCATTCCCTGTATGCAGCAATAGAATACATCAAATAGGAAGTCATATAAAAAGTCTTAGTTCTTTGGACATTGGCGAGTTGCTCAGTGAGGCTATCACAAATTATCTCTGCCTAGTTCAGGTTTTGTTTTCCTTCACATATAATGTTGATGTAAGGGCACATCCAATAATGAAACTCATTGGTAGAGGGCATCCCCATTATTCTAGCAAGGAGGGTGATGAAATTTGATAGTTCTTCTTTGAATTCAATCCTATACATAGTGTTTGGTAGTCTGGAAGCTCCCTTTTTGGATTTTTAAATCATGACTTAGCCACTCTACTCTTATATCATTCACTATCTTGATCAAATAGAAGTTGTGCCTGATCCTTGGTGAGAGTGTTGGAGCCTTCAATCATGGGAATACTGAAGGGAATGATAATAAAATTTACATCTAGTTGTGCAACTACCTACCTGTGAGGATAGGTGATATGTTTTGTTTCAGAGTTGAATAAGTAACCACAAGCTAGCCTGATATCAACACATTGAATGGAAACTGTAAAATACCCTACATGAGA
Organism: Taxus wallichiana var. yunnanensis; assembly: GCA_018340775.1. NCBI lineage: Eukaryota > Viridiplantae > Streptophyta > Pinopsida > Cupressales > Taxaceae > Taxus > Taxus wallichiana. The sequence continues at coordinate 679,247,094 of CM031239.1, forward strand.
AGTTATGATCTCCTTAATTAGTTGAGTAATGGCAATAGGGTTTTAACAGTCAAGCCATGCCTAGAAATCATCTAAGTCAAGATGCTGAGCCTCACTATCCCTTATGTCTGGTATGATTGTCTCCAAGGAAGATATATGTCCATGCCCTTTGTAATTGATCTTCATTGTATGATAAGAGTAGAAATATTGTGCAATGAGATTCTTGACCTTCTAAACTTTGTTCTAAAAATATGTGACCTTTGTTTGCACCTCTACAATTCTTTGGAAAAGATTGGCCATGGCTAAAAATAGTGGAGAGAGACAGAAATGTAATGGATAACAACAAATACAAGAAATATGGTAAAGCATTCAATTACCCCGATTATTTATACACATCTTGTTTTGATTAGGTCGGTGGGGAATTGAATGTGACAATTAATGCTTTGTGCTGACCCAAGACAATGGAAAGTGGATATGGCAGAGAAATTGCACAAAACTTGCCCTTGGGACATTAGGACACCCGATACACGATGAACTGAAAACTCCACACTAAATGTGATGTGGAAAAGAGGGTATGCGTGGAAACAGAGGCCGAGAAGCATTCAGGGCATGTAGGACATGACGAGCTGAAATCTATCCAATATATTGAAATCTGGTAAGTGGGAAGAAAATTGGATAGACGACCCTTAGGACATTGGGATGTGAGTTCTTTGTAGATCCGAAGTACCTACAAAGTAAAGGGAAAACAATACAAAGGTAGAGAAGATATGGAATCGGTGAACTGGAGGCTCGATGGAACTTAAGATGTTAGGGACAACAAAACCTGAAATGTCCGCACAACAAAGGAAAGCTTCAAAGTTCAAGAAAAATACTAACTATTTGAAAACAATTCTTCCTTCATAGACCTTCACAAGGACATTATGATAGACATCTTACCAAAAAAATTTAAAATTGAGACAAAAATACATAATTTTTGGGATGGTGACAACACTCCTCATTTGAGTGCAACTCAGCAATGGCCAAATTCAACATTTCGTATCGAGAGGAATTGGTTCTCGCACACACATGCGACAATTCCTCAGATGGAGAATTGAATACTTTTATGATCACCAACACCTAGGAGTGATCATATCCAATCTCCATCATGAGTGGATGAACTTGGTCCCAATGTTCATTTTCCTTTTCTAATCCTTCCCTTGTCCTCCAAACCTTGTCTGCATTGGTACACATGTACTTGTGTGGTGAGATTAACTCTATAAGAAATAATTTTCCTTTCTATGATCATGCTTATCCATTTTTCATTTTCTCATCCCTATATGGTGAAGGCATGTGTCATCTTAATGGAATTTGGGTGAAAGCTACTGATTGGAGTAACATATTCAATTGGGAGAGACGATGAAGAATTTGGGTCCATGAAGTCTTGCACATACGAGGAGACAGTTTGTACTTGGTATTGTAATTGATCAATTTTTACCTTACACTCCCAATTCATCATGAGGAGGAAACCAAGACTCTGGAACATGTGTGCATATCCTTCATGAGTGGTGCTCATTTAGTAGTCATCCTAGGGTAATGGTTCTTATTTAGTAAGTAGTCAATGTCATTTCTTCCATACGCTTGATAATATTAAGTATGACTACTTCTACATATTGATTTCCTGTGGCACCATTGAAAAATAGAAAAGCCACTTGATAATATATTTTCTTCTCCCCCTTGGCTAGTGTTTATATTGCTGAAAAATTAGGGACCATCACTTGCTAGTCTATACGAGATTCTATTGTGATCATTTCCTTCATCCACATAAGCTTGTCATCTATCTCAAGATCATCAACTAACGTGACTACTGTCTCCTACTTAGGTGAGGTGTTACCTATTCCACAAGAGGCGCATGAGTGGTGGTGGAAGGTAGGAAAATCTAGGATTGTCAAGAAGCTAGGAGGTGAGTTGGGTCATTCTCTTTCGATATAATTCTACTACAATATCCTTTATTGATCTAGAATTCTTATATAATCTCCCGTAGTAGGGGCCTTTTAATTCAATCCTTTGCACTTAAAACTCTCTCCATAATGTACTAATCTCAAAGTATTTTCCATGACCTTCAATAAAGAGTGATGTGATGCCTTGTTTTGAAGGGTGGGGAAATTTCGATGTGATGGAAGTATCCATCTTCTTATTGAACCACTATTTTTATCTTATAATTAAAACTTTAGTAAACTCACTTATGTCTCTCGACTCATGAATGTTCCATGTTAATTATGGTATAGGTGAAGCCTTCACTTCATTATATTCCAGATCATACAACTTTGTGCCATCATATTGAATTCTATCTTCATACCAGTCAAAATTTAATCTCCTCATTTGTCCAACTATCATCTTCATATGATCTCTTTCCCTGACACCAAATTCATCTATGTAATTCACCTAATAATCTTGGATCTATGTTATACGATATGACTTTAGGAGATGGAAAGTGTTTGGATCACCTCAGATGTAGATGTATTCCCTCAGTGTCTATGAATAAAATTTAAGGAGTGCAAAATAATATTACAGGTGTGATGCATCATTGAAAAACTTATAGGTGAAGATTCCAAGTGGGATGAGGAAGGATACAATTTTCCTTCTCTGGTTCTTGAGCTTACTATGAATATGTACCAATTGTCTTCAAAGATCGAACAACATGGTATTTTTCCGATAAACCAAGATAATCGAGAAGAGAAATATACAAACCAAAAACTTAGATGTATGAGAAAGTGAAAAATTGCATGAAGTATGACTGTACTTCTTGATTAAAGAAGACGGTTATGGTGACAACATTGAGTGAAGATTCCTTTCAAGTGTCACGATAACAAACATGGTGAAAGTATCATTTACCCTCATAAATTTCCAATTTCTCTCCTTTAAAACCTAATCAAGATATATCTCAAATGTTGGGGCCTTGGGAGAGATGTTATAAGCAAGTGCTAACACTTTTAAATTTCTAGGGCTTTCAAGAGCATACACTAGATATGAATTCATTATGAACTTCTTCGAGACTAGTACTGAAGCAACTAGTGGTATAGGTTGTTACTAATGATTTGTCGCCAATCAATTCTATACTTATCTTCCATGATCATGAATATGGAAATAGCTATTTCTTCTTGATATTACTTTGATGTTTCTTCTCCCATCACCCAAATGAGAAGGATGATGTCATTTGAATAGAATTCATGGAATTCACTTTGTAGGAAAGACTTAGACACCTATGAAGGTTTTCTCACTTGTTTTAACCACAAACCAAGAGTGAGGCCCTGAATGTATGAGTCAATTTTGGTCCATTCTTTCACTACAATTTTTTTGAAATGATGGCCATATTGCTCCAAATTGGGATCTGCATTGAATGAGAGACGGACTTGGGAGAAATTACTACTATGGCTGAGCCATCATATGCTCAAATGGTTCGACCTTGGGTTAAAAGTGGTGAGAACATGCCAAAATCAATTCTACACTCTGCACTTAAACTAAATGTCCATTTGCCGCATACATCCGCTTCATGAAAATATTGTCCTCCACTAGCTCTCTTGGCCCTCCAAACATTCATTATTTTAGATATTCAAGGTCCATGTGGGTGAAATTACTATCCCCATAGCGGAGTAATCTAAAGAGAGAGATGAGACTAATTCGAGGCCTACAAATTTTAACTTCATGGTTGACACTAGAACTTCTCTATATCCCGATTGGGAGTTAATATTATTAGTAAATTAAAAATTTTCACTTTTTCAAATGGGACTGCTTCCGATCACCTTTCTCATTGCTTCTAAATGTTCCTCATACACATTGAACTTTACAAATTTTCCCTCTATGGGAATTTTCTATTTATAGTAAGTACTCATGTAGAGACTTACTATTTTTGGAAAGTACCTTTCCTAACCTATGATTTTGAAAAAATAAGCATTTTTGATATGGTTTTTTCCTCTTTATCTCACATACAAATTTGTAGCTCAACCCGATATCTAGAACAACGGGAAATAAAATTTTAAAATTGAGGGTATAAAATTGGGGTTTTCTCACTCTAAAACATCTCGGGTCAAACATGTAATTTTTTTCACTTGGGAGTTTAAGGAACCTATAAATGTGGAAGAATGCAAAAACTACCACACCGATCCATGTACCAATTTTCAAGTTATGAAGACTTGATCTTCACAGGCTACAAAGTCAATTTATTGAAAAATGTTATTAGAGCCTTTAAAACTTGTGATTTTTTATGAAAATTCTCTCACCGAGATCTTGGAAACATGGAGGAATTAATCCAAGTGAAAAATTAGGGTGGAAGAAATTTGGAAAAATTTCACCAAAGTTCTAGGTAGAAATGGAGCAATGTGGGTGGGTGAAGAAAATGGCTAAGTGTTGGGTTTTATAGGAGTGAGAGGGAGAGGGGAAGAGGGAACATTTTTCTTCCCCCTTGTGCCCTTTGAATGGGACAAGGGGACATAAAAATGCACCTTATCCCTATGGTGATGTATGGCACACATGCACAAATGGTCATAAAATTTGAGGAAACGGCTAAGTTTTAGCACTGGGGTTAATTTCTGTAGACACAAAATCATGTACTTAATCCTATTATTATACCGCTAAGTATGTTGTTTTATATATGGATATTGTATAAGAAAAGTATTCACTGATGTCCCATTCCATTGTCCATACATTTTTCTTGTTAGTATTTATTGTTTTTTTCTTGTACACTTTTCACTCATGAACACAGGTTAAGTTAGGTCTCGGGATCCTTGTTTGTTAGTTCTCACTTATCATTCATGATTGGTCTCTGACAGTAGCGTTCGAGGTGGTTTGATAGTGGCGCCAGGTGCCCCTATCCATCCTGAGCACCCTTTTCCTCCTTGTATTTTGTTTTATTTTTGACATTTCAGGTTGTTCTTTTCGATTCATCTCTGCCGAGGTACTAGTCGGCATATCGGGTCATTAGTGTTGAAATTCGAACAAGAGATCCCTATATAAGCACAACATACATATCATTATATGGGCGTACTATTCTTATCAAGATATAAATATCTAAATAGATCAAAGGACTGAAATTGGACACATTAATCTGCATACACACTACATAAGAAAGGGAGTTCATTATACGACATCCACACATTTGCATTTTATCTAGCTATTTTCTTCTATCTTGGTGTCATTGGTGTGAGGGTGACCTAGGAGCACTATTGCACACACAAGCACACATAACTACATTGGGTATGAGATGTAATACAATGCTCAATTGTAATTCCACCATTGTGGTGGATGAGGACAGTATGACCCCTCATTTTGCATATTTCTTTTTAGGATTTGATGTTTATTTGAGGGTTTTATAGGTGCTTTCTTCATTGTAGGTTTACAGGTACCTCAACGATCCAAGTGTGACATACACGCGATCAAAGGTGAATAAGGGAAAAACCCTAAAACCATATTGAAACCAATTTTTGACCTTTTCTACATACAGGCACCTAGAAACAAGACTTGGTCACCCTGAGGCACCCCCATCCCTCTCTAATAATCCTAGTCCATCAAGTTCCACCTTTCTACATTTTTGTGTTTCGTTGTAATGGTCTCTGTTATTCAGTTTCATCACATAGCTCAGTCCTAGATCACTACGAGGTAAGAAAATATCAAGGTAAGTACCTTATCCCTCTTATTCCCTTTCATTAGAAAATTAAATAAATTGTTTAGAAACCATATATTATTACATGTCATTTTATATCACAGTTGTGCATTTAGATTTAAATAAAATACACATATTTTATTGAATCAATTTATGGTCATGTGAGGGACATACATGGAGAATGGTGAGGGGGATGCATTTTTTACCTCCTTGTCCCCTTGGAATGGGACATACGGACAAAAAAATTGAAATTTATCATGGTGGTGACACTTGGCATGCATGCTTTGAGTGAGGAGAGGGGACTCAAAAATAGGAAAAGGTTCTTGACGGAGGTCTCGGGGTCATATGATGAGTCCATGAGGCTAAAGGTGGGGGCGGGGGGGTCTTGTATTTTTCTACCACCCTTGTCCTTTTTGAAAGGGATAGAGGGACACAAATGTTTTTACTTACCCTCATGGTGACATGTGTCATTGAAATGTTTTGCTAAGTATGAAGCTTGTACCTTAGAGAGGAGATTGAAAATGACATTCTTGAGCTCCTAGATGAAGTTTTAGGCACTCATTTATATGATTTGGGATGAAAAAAACATTTTTAGAAGGATAGAATGGGTCTCAAAGTCTTATTCATATTTCAACCTTATGAAAAATATCTTTTTCTATTGGGACCTCTAGTTGTGCTTGAGAAGAATGGGTTGTGGAAAGAGATGCATGGGTTTTGTAAAAATTCAAAGATTACGACCAGGTAGGTAATTGAATCATATTTCTATTGATATTTTTTTACCTTGAACTTATTTCAAAGCTACAGGAATCATCTCCCAAAGCTCAAGTGCCTTTTCAAAGTGCAAGCTCTTTTTTCCTTAAAACCTACTTTTTCTTAACTTTCTCCTAAACCTCTGGATCTTTCCAAAATCACTTACATAATGATCCCATCTCAATCATACACATCGCTAATGAAATTAGAACTTCCAATACACTTTGGGAATATGCAAAAGCCTTAGAAAGGCCAGAAATATCCCTTTCTAAGACCGTTGAAATATCCACCTTGAAATGCATTGTCTTGAAAGACTATCTTAAAATTATTTTATTATTTTCAATACATGGGATAGGGTGAGACCATATACACAGACATTGCACATGAGATGGGGATATTCTATAACAGGGGATAGGATAACCTGGAGGGGTGTTGGGGAATGTTTACAATGAACCTGTTCGACACTAGGGTATAGTTTTCCTATTTTCAAGTGATTTTTTCCCTTGCAAAAACACAAGACCAAAAGGTGTATGATGCATATCTAAGGTCCTTTGAAGTAAGTACATTGAGACAAGGAAATGTAGACATAAAAAAATCATGGTGAGTGGTGATTTCCAAGTTTGATCAAGTATAAATAAGCATTAAAGATCATGGATGAGGTTTTTTTGGAGTGATGGTCCAAGTTTGAGGTTAGGAAGTTGAATGAATTGCAAAAAAACATTTTCCGGATCGATAGGAAAGTTATTATGCTCACTCAGGACGTATGTATTCTACATACTATCTTGATCCTTTAGGGGATGTTTTTACATGTAGTCGAGAATATTTTGTAAAAATAATGAGTCAATTTGGTCATCAAATATTTATGAACAATTGTTAAGAATCCGAGATAGGTCAAAACCATCCTCAAAACCCTATTTCTAGAGTGATAGAGAAAATATGAATTTTATGGGCATAAAATGGATTTTTTTAGATCATTTGATTATTCAGGGATGTAGAGGACTTCTCATATCTCTTTTTGGTGATGGTTACATGCTTCAGTTGTTTTGGAAAGGTACTGAAAAACCCTAGTCTTGTGGATATTTGTTATTTTAGATTTAATTTGAAGGTTTAATTAAATGAAATAAAATTTTCTAGAGATCTTGGGATGTATTCTATATGATCATGAAGATTTCTAGGTAGGATCGGTGGAAAAATTTGAAAAAACATACCTCAAAATATGACCTACCGAGAAGAAGGTTAGAAGGGTGAAAACTAGTCATGATCATTTAAGATGAGTTTGATGGATTTGCATGATGTAGCAGTGTTTCATGAGTTTTGATAACATGTATTGACCTAATCTAATGTGATGTATACTTTTATTGATCAGGACAAGTGTATTATTTCTTAAGCCTTAATGACCTAATCATCCCTCTCGGGCTTGTCAAGAAGGTGTGTTGAAACGTGTAATCTTGGTTGATTTTATCCATATGAACTATGTATTTAAGTATTTGAGGAGGTGTGTCAGGTCCCTAGTGACGTTTTCCAAGTTTTTGTTGTGATTGAAAGTGGATTCGAAGGTGCTAGAGGTTGTTGTTCTCAAGACTGGTTCTTGAGTCATTTTGGTAGGTCCGAGCAATTCTAGAAAAGGGAGTGTTTCAGGGTGTTATGCATTACAGTGAAGGATGATATGAGTTGCATGAGGCTACTGAGGTCAATACCTTACTATTTATGTTCCATTTGTTTTTGGAAAATATGATTTGGTATGATAATCCATTCACGTTTCAGACTGATTTTTGGGTGCTTAAGACCTAGTTGGAGATACTTTCTTCTTGGTATGAGTCATGAGGAAGATGGATGGTTCAAAGTTGTTTTAAGCCTATAAGTGAGTGTGATAGGATATTATTAAATTATGTGGATATTATGGATCCTTGGTGAAGTTTTTTTTCCTTATAATTTAATCTTGTGATCGTTGGGTGTGAAGAGCGTGTTTTGAGCTTAATTGAGCATGTTTGGGATTGTAAGGCTAATGCTGAAATATATGGTCTATTTGTGTGATTGATACAAGAGTTTTTTTTTTTTTTTATGTTTCCATGACTAGTCTTAATGGTATTATCTGACCTGTGGTAATTTATGGGGTGTGTCAAGTATAAAAGTGAAGTGTGTTCGCTCATTTGAGCTAGTGGTGTGGAGAGAAATGTGAGAAATCTTGAGAGAAGTGTGTGAATTAGTGTGAGGGGTCATGAATAGGTCACAAAAGAGTACGAGAAGTTAACTAGGGAAGATAAGAAGGTTTTAAATTTCATTAGACCTAATCAAAATATGAAGGTGTAAGTTTGAGAGAGGAAGAAGAGAGAAGTTTAAGAGAATTTTGAGCGAGACGAGATGAACTAGTGACCATAATTAGTTATTAGAGCAACAAGTCATCAAGTGATCTTCATCTTTGGGCGGATGAGTTTGTGCTTGGGTAATATTAGGGGTTCTATTCTCCTTTTGAGGTTGGTTCTTCTTGTAGGGTTGGTGTCTGTTGTCCCATGTTTTTGTAAGGGAAAAATTCCCTTGAAAACAGGACAACTATACCCTAGTGTCAAAACTTTCATTATAAACCTTCCCCTGAAATACCTCTAGGTCATCCCATGCCATGTTATAGGATTATCCCCATCCATGTAATGTTTGTGTCTGTGGTATCAACCTAGCCCATGTGTGGAAAAGAAGAAAACAAGTTCAAGAGAGTCTTTCAAAATAATGCATTTCAATGTGGATCTTTTAACGAGGCTTAGGAGTGGCTATTTTTACCCTTTCTCAAGAGGGTGTACATTCTCCACAGCTGAGTTCAAGTCCTAAATTAAAAATACATTTTATTTACTAGCCAAGATCATTTTATAAGTTATTTATGAAATGTTTGAACATTTTTGGGTAAGTTTGATAAAAATCAGATTATGGAGGTCAAAGGAGCTTGCACTATGAAAAGGAACCTAATCTTAGAGATATGATTCCGGGAACTCAAAAATTATTTTTAGGTAAAAAAAAATATAAATGAAAATCTGATTTAATTCCCTACATGGTGGTAATCTCATATTTTTCACAACACCCATGCATTTCTTTCCACAACTCATTCTTCCCAGGAATAACTTGCAGTACCAATAAAAAAATAAAAATTTGAGGAGGTTGAAATATTAACAATACCTTGAGACCCATACCATCCTTCTCAAAATTATTTTTCCAGTCAAAATCATATAAATAAGTGCCTAAAACTTCATCCGAAGCTCGATAAAGTCATTTTCAATCTCCTCTCCAAGGTACAAGCTTCATACTTAGCCAAAATTTTCAAGTGACACATGTCACCATGAGGCTAATGTACAATTTTAGTGTCTATATATAACTTTATAAGGGGATAAGGGGTAATAAAAATGTTCCCCTCACCTTAAGCCTCATGGACCCCTAACATGACCATGGGGAGCTCGATAAGCACCTTTCACCAAATTTCTAGCCCCTGCTCCAACTCCCGCATGCTTGACACTTGTCATCACGGGATAAGGAACACTTTTAGTGTCCCTCTGTCCCATTATAAGGGTACAAGGGGATATATAATTTTTCCCCTCCTACCTTAAGACTAATGGACTCATCATATGTTCTTGACGACCTCTCTGTCAAACAATGTTTGTTAGTTTTGAGCCCCATATCCTCGCTTTGCATGCATGCCAAGTGTCACCAACAGATAATGAGAAATTTTGGTTTCCCTTGTCTCATTCCAAGGGGATAAGGGGAAAAAAATATGCCTCTCCCCACCATGATCCCTCCTGGTCCCTCACATGACTTTAAATTAGCCCTTGAGTGCTCACTCTAAGCTCTTTCCTCAAATTTTTACACTCATGCATGTGTGTCATGTGTCACCATAGTGATAATGTGAAATTTTTATTTCCCCTTGTCTTATTCTAAAGGGGATAATGTGGGTAGAAAAATTCATCCCCCTTCCTCTCTCCCTCTCATGCCTATAAAACCTAACACTTAGTCATTTTCTTCACTCCCCCACATTGCTCTGTTTCTTCTCCGAAATCGGCAAAATTTTTCTAGAATTCCTCCACCCTCATTTTTAACTTGCATTCATTCCTACATGTTCCCATGATCATAGAAATATAAGTTTCATAAAAATCACAACTTTTAAAGAGTTAGGGAACATTTTTCACAGATTAACTTCATAGCCCGTGAAGAGAAAAAAATTCATAACTTAAAATTGGTGCACATATTAACGTGGGATTTTTAATTTCTTCCTAATTTATAGGACCTTGAAGACCCAAGATAAATAAATTTCATGTACAACCTATATTTTTTATAGTGAGAAAATCCCCAATTTTATACCCTCAAATTTTGAATTTTTATTTCCTATTGTACCAAAGATCAGAGTTGAGCTAAAAACATTTTATGAGATAAAGAAAAAAATCCATATAAAAAAATTGATTTCATTAAAAACTAAGGTTGGGAAATCCTCTTTCTAGAATTATTAAGTCTTTACACAGTACTTACTATAAATAGAAAAGTCTCACAAAGAGAAGTTGTTTCAAGGGTAGTGTTTATGAGGAACATTTAAAGTAATGATAAAGGTGATCGAGAGGTGGTCCATGTTGAAAAAGTGAAACAATTTTATTTTGTAAAAATAGTAAACTCCCATTCCGGATACAGAGAAGTGTCAGTGTCACCATGAAGTTCAAATTTGTAGGCCTCAAACTAGTATCAAATCTCTCTTCTGAGTACTCAATTATGGGGGACAATAATGTCACCCACATGGACCTCGAAGATCTCAAAAACCAAATGTTTGGAGGACCGAGAGAGCCAGTGGAGGAAATTTTTTTCATGAATGGATGTATGCGGTAGGTAGACATCCAGTCTTAGTGTAGAGTGTAGAATTGGTTTTGGCATGTTCTCACCACTATGAACTTGAGACCAGAACCATTCAAGCAGATGATGGCTCAGCCCTGGTAGTACTTTCTCCCAAATCCATCTCCCATTCAATGTAGATTCCAATTTGAAGTAATATTGCCATCATTTAAAAATAGGTTACAATGAAAGAATGGACCAAAACAGACTCATACCTTTAGGGCCTCACTCTTGGTTAATGGTTAAAAGAAGTGATAAATCCTTCACGTTTGCCCAAGTCTTTTTGTAATGTTAATTCCATAAAGGATATTCAGATGCCATCATCCTTCTCTACCAAGTGGTTAGAGAAGAAACCTTGAAGGAATTTCAAAACCAGATGGCTCTTTTCATATTTGTGATCATGGAAGATAAACAAAGAATTGATTAGGGATAGATCATTAGTGATAACCTACACTACCAATTTCTTTAGGTACCAATCTCGAATAAGTTCACAATGAATTCATATTTGGTGTACACTCTTGCAATCTCAAGACCTTTCAAAGGCTTAGAACTTTCTCATAACATCTCTCCCAAGGCCCCAACATTTGAGAGATATCCTTAGTTGGTTTTGAAGGAGAGAAATCAAAACTTCACAAGGGTAAATTAGGCCTTCATCATGTTCGTCATTGGGACACTAGAGGGGAACCTTAACTTAACATTGTTTCCATAAGTGAATTTTTGATCAAGAAGTACAGGTCATACTTCATACAATTTTGCACTTTCTCATACATCTGATTTTTTGGTTATGATCATGCTCTACTCAGACTACCTTGTTATCTCATCAAAAATATCATGTTGTTTTATCTTTGCAAACAACTCCAGTACATGTTCACAGTAAGCTCAAGAACAAGAAAAGGAAGACTATCTCCTTCCCCGTCCCACTTGGAATTTTCACATGCAAAAATTTCAATGATGTATCACAACTGGAATCCACCTTCCAACACATGATCTTGTATTCATATACACTAAGGGAAGACTTCAACATTTGAGGTGATCCAAAAAAATTATTTCTCCCATAGTCATATCATGTACCACTTGATCAAATATTATTGGGTGAAATACATAGATTAGTTTGATGTCAAGGAAAGATACCATATACAGATGAAAGTCGAGAAAATTGAGGAGATTCAAGTTTGAATGGTATGAAGAGGGAATTTAAGATGATGGAAAAGATTTGGATGATCCGAATATACACCGGTGAAGTATTCACCTTTTCCATAGGTAAAATGGAACAGCCGTGAGTCGGGAGACATAAGTTTAGTCACTTATTTCCACCATATTTTCTAGGCATATCGACACTTCATTCGACAGATCTAGATGCTCACCCAAAGCACGTGAAGCTACCGCGTCCCTCCTTTATATTGGCTTGCCAATATGTTAACATTCTTAACCTTAAATATAAGTAAATAGATCCATAATCACCCATGATAATTTATTGCATACATTTAATTGGAAACACGCATAATAAGGAAATATAATAGATCAAATTAGTACTAAGATTAATTGCACTATGTGAACACCATATTTAGATACATCAATTACCAAAATCCATCCACATTGGTCCATTCATAACATAAATATATTTTTATTATTGGTAAATAGTTTTTTGAAAGGGACTATACCCTTGTACAACAAGGCTCAGAAGCCAGAATTGAAAGTTAAAGCACAAAGAAAGAGATCAAAATCTAGATAGAACAATAATGCCCAACTGCAGAAAATTGTCTGCAAAGAAAAAACCAACAACCAACAACGCATCAGCAAATAAACAACTGATGTACAACGATCAAACAATAATGGCACAACAACACCATTGGAAAAGAAACAAACTATTATCCGGCCAAAAAAATGAAATCAATGTAACCCAACCAAACACTAACAGAGAAAATCATCTAGGCATAGAGTTCTCCTTCAGAGTGATTTTTTTTTCTTTTTGCTGACCATTACCCGCCTGATGGAGCCTCGTGGTTAGAGGAGAAGACAAAGGAGGAGTATTTTCCTTAGTCACATTTGTCCCATTTGGGATAGCCACGTTTTTATCCTAAGAGAGATATTTATCATTTTCCTTACTACCCTCAACAACTTGTGCATTTTTCATGCTGCTCACAATTTGAGTTTCGGATAAAGGGGTTTCGGGATTGTAATGCCTAGTTAAAAAACCCACTTGAGAACCATGAACCACCTAGGTTTAGTTAGAAAATTATGGAATAATTTTTTTTTTTTAAAGGTGTTAGGAGTTGACAACCAAAGTCTCAAAGATAAATAAATTCAATCGATAACCTTTCCCATTATAATGATTACTAATTTCACATTATAAAGTAATAAATGTAATAGGTCCACACCTAGCTCAAATCTCTCTAAGGATTAATTAAATTACTAATTTTATTGACATTTTAGCTAAAGATTTCCTAATTAAATACCCTAGGTATTTAATTCCACAAGATTAGGATAGGAGCAGGGTTAATTTACAGAGAGAAAGGAAAACACATTTAAAATCAATAGAGCAAGGTCTCCCTTACCCACTCCCAGAACTTGTTTTAGAGTGTCTACCACCAAGTTACAAAGAAACAATTACCATAAATAGGTTTTGGAACAACTCAAATCCACAAGAACAAACTTCTCTTTTATTAACAATTCTCAGAGGTCACAAGGTCCAAAACTTAGGGCTAGAAGTTTTAGTTAGGTTCAGGGAGCAATTTTCCCCCATACCCAACTCTCTAATAGGCTCAGAGTTTCAACTGGATTTTTCCCCTTCTTAATGCTTCCAAAATTTCCCTAAACCATTCCCAATGGATAGGAAATTTTCTCACCTTTCTGGTGATATAAGGAAGTCCTCCTAACTCCTCTAGAAACTCAAGATATGAGCAAGCGGAGTCTAGGGGTCAAATTTTCCCCTAGGGGGACACGTGTCAAGAGGAGGGAAATGCGCTTTAGATGGATTGGTGGGTCGTGGGGTGGCATAGGGAAATTTTCCCATCGCATAGCTCAAATGCACAAAACATTTTGTGCCCCCATAGGTCCCTAGGGGACACGTGTCACATCTTGGTGCCAAGCGGAAAAGTTGAAAGAAAGGGCGGGGTGGCGGGTGGATTTATCGCTTTGCACCCGATAGAGGAACAAAGAAGAAAAAGGATGTGCGGGTCCGTGCACCCACGGAAGGACAAGGTCCGAGGGGAAGGTGGAGAAGTGGGCCATAGGAGAAATTTAGCAAATTTTCCCAAGGCCAAAACAAACAACCCAAGGAAGAAGAAGGGTCTGCCCTCCCGCCTCCACCCCCAAAGTGCCACGTGGCACGCTCTCATTGGTCGTGGGCTGGCGGGGCCAAAATGAGAATTTTTCTAAATTTTTTTGAAAGGGATGAGTCCAAAGGGGAAAATGCACCTCTGCTGCTACCTCGTGAGGACACGTGGTAGCCTTTGATTGGCTGTGGGCTGGCAGAGGAAAAGGTAAAAATTTTCCTGAGCAGAATTTTTCCAAAAACTTTTCTAAGGCCAAAATGACAGGAAATTGTTGGGTTGCAGGCCCGCTAGGGAAAATTTTCCCAAATTTTCCCGCCAAGGCACAAAAACTTCAAAGTGTCATAAATTTTGCTAGGGAACTCAGTTTTGGGAAAACAAGGACTTTTGGAAATCTCTCGATGCCCTCTTTACACAAGAAATATCAATTTTACTTTTTGATAAGTTTTAAGGGGTCAATTTTACAAAAAGGATCTGCAGGCTTTTAATTAGCCAACTGACAAGTTTCCAACTTTCAATTTTGATTAAATTAGATCTCCTCCTTCACTCAACATGTCAAACAGACATGGAGGATTGGTCTAGGGAGATTTTAGAGTGTTTTAGGAAATTTAATTTTGTTCAATTGATTCCAATTTAGAATTTTGTCCAACAAATGATAGAAAATGGTTGAGGAAGAGATTGAGCTCAAATTTTCAATGGTTCGAGTTACTCTCTTAAATATTCTTGTCAATTTGAGTTCATTACTAGTATATCATGTTGGATTTTAAGGTTTCCAAGTTGATTGTTAAATGCTGGTCCAAACTGTGCATTTTATTTAGATTTACCAGTTTTAAAAGGATCTATTTGTCAATTTTATCATTTAAGTGTGGCATAAAGTTTCTAAACTAATCCAATGCATTTAGTTGTTTACAACAAACCATTCTAAATCAAAATCAATTACTAACTTTCATTTTTACACAACTCCAAAAATACAAAATACAACATTGTTTCCACGTGCATTTCTTCCTTTTCCATTTTCTAAACAAGATTCCAATCCCAATTTGATATTTCCAAAAAAATTAATTACACAATGCAAAGGAGAATTGAACTTACAATTCTTATTGACTTCAATTGAACAACATTACATATTTCAATGTTGGAAACCAATAACAACATATAATTCATTTCTTTCCAATGTACAGAGCTAGAATGTAAGTGTCTTTCACATTTCAAAAATATAACTTCATAATCAATTTACATACATCTTTCTTCACAAAATGCATATTACAATTTCATCCACATCACGTGGGAAAGGATTACAAATGAATGTGTTTCCATAAAGGACTGTCAAACTATATTTTTCCATTGCTCTAGGACAGCAACATGCACATTTTCTCTTTCTCCAAGTTGATCACAACAAAAGAGGGGGAAAGGCAACGCTCTCCACCCAACCAAGACATCCAATGAAAGGAGAAGCCTTCCTTCATCATTGGCCCCGAGCCCCAACCAAGATGCAATAAAAGGTGTAATTCAACCATGACAACAACTAGATTCCACACATAGCATTCTTTCACATACACATTTTTTTTTAAAACACAATGCAACACCAAAAGCAAACTACAATTCACAACTACATATAAAACATATCAAAATAGAACTCATGCTTGATCTTGCAAGCCAAAGGAGTAAGGCATATGGGGAAGCTACTTATGCCTCCCAATTGGGAATTGGGCATCCACCAAATAATCATACCACCAATATAACATATCATAACCCATAAACCTTATGCCTCCCAACCCCTCCTTATGCCCCCCCACAAGTAATAAATGTAAGCTATTTCTTTTCCATGGTGGATCCGAAATCTAAAACTCCCTCCACAAAATTCTGATTCCCATGGAATTTCCCTTATACCCCTCCACATGGATTCCCCATAGCCTTCTCCTACACCATTCCTGAGGCAGTCTACCCAACCAGCCAACAAATAAAACAATGCATGCACCATACACACAACACAATAAGAAAATAACAGCAATAAGGAAGAAATAAAATCCTACCTATCCATGGAAGTATTTTCTCCACACAAAGCCAAGCTTTGAATGTCAAAAACACAGTCCCAAAACAACAGTGCCAAAGTATCAAATGCTCTCCAATTTCCTCCAAATCAATAAGAGCTCTAATCACAGAAAAATGTGCCCAAGGATGCATGCAAAACATAGTCCAAAATAGAAAGCTCCCAAGCATGTAAAGCTATCTCCAAAACTTCCTTCAAAAACCAGAGCTCCCATAAGAAAATGTGCCCCAAGGAAGAATGCAAAAAGGTTCAACAACCCAAAACAAGAAGAGAATTTGAATTAAATAGAAGAGGGAGAGAAGAGGATGATGTGGATCCATGTAGGATGCCACATCGGATATCATCCAATTCAAGCACGAGACAAAATTCCATTCTCCCAAGTGCAATAAATGAAATGAAAAATTAACTTACACACTCCAAAAGAGCCCACACCTCAAGGGATAGCTATTTAATAAAATGTAAGAGAGTGCAATCCAAAACAAGCAACATGATGAATAAAATGCATTTAAAAGTCACAAATCACATCTCCATCCATAAGTATGGTTGGTATATTAAATTTAGAGGCATGGGACAAGTTTTACTTGTCCCACAAGTCTCCAAAAACAACCCCCAAGGTCAAATTCGAATTTCCATGGAGGTGGAGTATTTCATACTCCAAATCTGACTTACACAAGCTCTTACAAAATTAAATACAACAGCCATCAACTCTTATAATTACTTCCCATATCCCAATTTGATTTATTTAAAGTTTAACTATATGATTCCCACATTAATCCATCACAATTTTAATTAATTTAAAGGAAAGGAACACATTACTTAATAAAATACATACAACAATAATAAAAGGAAACACATTAATAAAATACACAAACCCACGATCACATGTAAAGGTAATCCCCCTTTGGGAATCCCTAACAAAATACACACACACACACACACACACACAAAACAAGTTGCCATGGTGATCGTGTTGAATTCACCCAGAATTCCATTTTGGTTGGTCTTCGATCCCCCGATGTTTTGTTGTGATATTTTTAAACTTGCAAAACAAAAATACCTCCTTGACCTTGTGGCCATACCAGAATGTCCAAAATGAATATATAATATAATCACGAAATCATCTATACATATGAATCACAACAGTCATCAAGGTAATCAACAAAATCATTTATAATTTATATCGACAACTATGTCATCATCAAATAATTTTCCTTTTCTAGGTTTATTCATAATCTCCAAAATCACACGTATGAATAACTTTCATTAAACATCCATGCCAATAGTATGTCATCATCCACATATGAGTGTCTCTAATAATCACCATGCATTATATATAATCAGATTCAACAATAATCCAGGATCTGACATCTAACACCATACTAAATCAAACTATAAAATACTTGTCATAGTCTATAGTATCATGATCAGTTTTAAAAGGTGCCAAAGGAAAGTGGGCACTACATCCCCCTCCCCTTAGAATCAACTTCCTCCTGGAAGTCACAATAAATGATGTGGGAATAATGCAATAGAGAAAGTATCATGCCCTTTTTGGAATTGCTTTACTTCGACGAGTGTGGGTCTATAGAACTCAAGTTTGGTCCAATATAATTCAAGTAGAAAAGGGAGATTGCAAGAGATGATTTCTAAACTTTCAACATGCAATGCTATGAACATAAGAATCTAAGGAGTAACTTTACACTATTAAATAAGATACAATGCATAACAATATAACAAGAAGAGTTCCAAAAGGATCATCAAGAGTAACCACAAGGAAAGGAATTGGGCAGGAAAATTTCCATAAACTTTAAATGACCACACATTTTCCCACTGATACACATACCACACTAATAAGAGTTAAGGTTTCTACATGTTTAAGCCATGATTTCAAGGTTCGTTGTCCATACAAGGCTAGCAAAATCAACTATGACCAATTTTGCACAAGAAACAAGTCTACACAAGGTCCCACAAATTGAGATCACACAAGATGAGGTTAATCAACAAGGACACCTAAATCAACAAAACATTTACAATCAAGGAACTATTCAAGGAAAGAACTTCTATAACTCGAGAGGGCACAATTAACTTTTCATGGTAATGCAAGCGAAGTCAAGACCACAAGGTTTTCCTATAGTCTAATTTTTTTTACACTTTGTTTTAAGAATCGCGCACACCAAACAACCAAATCTAAATAAGTCAACCATATATCAAAAGAAGTATATATATATATATATATATATATCTCCCCTAGCAACTAACATATCAATACAAGTTCCATACCATATAGCACAATGGGATTTATTTATCTTATTTCCTACTCAAGCTCAGAATAACCATAAAGAGAGCACAAGGAGCACCAAGGACCACTCAAGGTTACTAGGGAGAAGAGCAAGTAACATGGGGTCCAATCAATCCAAAGGTGAATAACATCATCTTGCACTTTCCATCCTAATGGGAAGAAGGGCTTCAACAATAAGGTGACCCAAGAAAATATGAAGAAAAGAAGACTTCCCCAAGTTATTCTATATCCTTAACATATGTTGCCTTAAAATTACAACTTAGGTTTCCAAGGACAAGACAAAACACACGGAGGTTGCTTCTCAACAATAGATAAGTCTCAATCAAAAAGGACCACAACTCACATTCGTCGAGCTATGGGATGATAAGGGTGTGATGACCCAAAACTCCCACAAGAAAGGCACATACATCCATGGACAAGAAGTAATAAGCAACTAGAACACATTACTATCCACCGGGTGCTTCACAATTTCAGGTAGGTGAAAAAACTACAAGTTCAACTATATATTGCACTCAATACATGTAAATTTTACCCATTTTATTAAAAAAATCAACTTATTAAGTCAAAAGTTATAGCTTTGCTTGATAAGAACATTCCTTTCATGCTTCCTTAGTTACAAACTTCCATCTATTATGACATCATTAGTTTACGTTATAAAGAGCACCACTAAGGTGGGCATGATGTCACACCATTCTGTATAGGTAAAGAGCATTTAGTTTACTTGCAAGGAAGGTGGATGGACAAGATCTCCACAAGTTTCATAATAAATTTTTGAGAAATGCTCATTAAAGAGGTTTAATCTTACTTTTACAAATCTATTAAGGTTTAACAATCAATTCTCATGTCCTCACAAGATATCACCAGCCAAGAAACTAGATGAAAATTCAACTATACTCCAAAGAACCACATCCACACAAAAAGGCATCCAATGCAATGGGGCAACCAAATAATTTACCAATCATGTACTTTACAGTAAAGAGTTATAGTTTTATTAAAACAAAGAAAAAGAGGAAGTACCATATAAGCACCATCGAAATTAATTATTAAGATCTACCCAACTAACATCTCTAAGAGAAAGGTCCAAAAGACCCAAAGCATCCATAAATGTTTCCAAGTAACCCAAAGATTAATAGGTCATAGAATGTTATTCATAGTAAAGGAATTTTAAGGTGTGTGTAAACTTATTTCTAAGTCAAGAGGGTAAAACAAGTACACTTAAATAAACAAACTACCTAAAAGGCTTAAATCTATCCATAATTACCAAGATGCATACATTCCATGAGTCAAAACTTTCTATGATGTAACCAAGAACCCAAGATACAATTTAACATGCCATCAATGAAAAGTCACTATCAAAACAAACACTGTTCCAGTAACATTTACAGTCAACCAAAGGCAATCCAATCCTATCAAAATCTAAAAGTCCATAATTAAACACTTCTACTCCGATGAGGGTTAAGCTCTTACCAAATTGAAATAGAATCACCACTACCACTGTCAGACTGTCCCTCTAGACCACACTACATGAAAAACTTTCTTTCTAGCAAGGTCAAGCAACAAAAAGGGTCGCTCTAAGATCTTAGACACACTCAAGGTTCTATGCATCCATAACCAAGGCATGACTTTAAGCACCTAAAATGACCTTCAAGACACCCAGGGTGTACCCCCATATGAAAATTGTCACTATACATGAAGCATGGAACTAGCTCAACAATCATGCAAGAAGGAAACCACGTAACGTTTAGCCAAGTAGCCAATGACATCATGAGCTTGAGTCATCAATCAAAAAAGTCGAGAAATATCGACAATCAATAAAAGTGGCTAAGTAGCCACATTGCAAAGTTGGAAAATTGTTGCAAGAATTATAAATAAATAAAAGATCCTTAGAGCTTCTTCAATCCAAACATAAAATAAGATGTTGGTCCTTGATAAAATACACAAGATTACGAAAGTAAAACACACAAGTTAACACCACATTCACTTCACAACCTTTCATGGCCGCCAATAGGGGTACTTTTCCTTAAGGTTAGTTCCAAGAACACATACATAGGATTGGGTCCTAGATGACACCTAGACTTAGTGTCCACCCTCGCATACGGGTAACAACAAGGAAAACTGACAACCAAACCCTCTTTCTTAACCACTCAAGGAAGGAAGCTCTAAACAACTTCTAATAACTCTTCCTGACCCAAAACACAACCACTATTGTCCAACTACAAGAATCACACCATACCACTCATCATTCCAACAACTCTAATAAGGAAGGGTCTCAACAAGGGCTTAATGCATCATACAATTAAATCAAGTTTTAGGGCTTGTAAAACAACACATTTTCAAAAGGGAACCAAGTTTCTATTATACTAGAAGTTCACAAAATCAATTTAATCGACATTCTTAGTTACTTCGGGTTTAGACAAAATGTCACTAAGCAAGCACAACAACTCAAACAACTTATTATTGTTTTATTATCATTTTAATTCTGGCAGTTCAAATGAACAGAGTAATGTAATATTTCTTCATACTTATTTCTTCTTCAATTTTCAACAAGTTTGTTTTCTTAGATTCAAAAGTGTGCTAGGTTTACAATTCATGTCTCAAGTTTTCTAGTGTGCCCAATGGTCCAAGCTTTCAAACCACTACTCTGATACCAAGTGTAATGCCCGGTTAAACAACCCACTTGAGAACCATGAACCACCTAGGTTTAGTTAGAAAATTATGGAATAATTTTATTTTTTAAAGGTGTTAGGAGTTGACAACCAAATTCTCAAAGACAAATAAATTCAACTGATAACCTTTCCCATTATAATGATTATTGATTTCACATTATAAAGTAATAAATGTAATAGGTCCACACCTAGCTCAAATCTCTCTAAGGATTAATTTAATTACTGATTTCATTGACATTTTAGCTAAAGATTTCTGATTAAATTTTAGGGTTAAGGGACCCAAAACAATTAAATACCCTAGGTATTTAGTTCCACAAGATCAGGATAGGAGCATGGTTAATTTACAGAGAGAAAGGAAAACATATTTAAAATCAAACTAGAAAGGTCTCCCTTACCCACTCCCAGAACTTGTTTTAGAGTGTCTACCACCAAGTTGCAAAAACAGTTGCCACAAATAGGTTCTGGAACAACTCAAATCCACAAGAACAAACTTCTCTTTTATTAACAATTCTCTAGAGGTCACAAGGTCCAAAACTTAGGGCTAGAATTTTTAGTTAGGTTCAGGGAGCAATTTGCCCCCATACCCAACTCTCTAACAAGCTTAGATTTTCAACTAGATTTTTTCCCCTTCTTAACACTTCAAAAATTTCCCTAAACCATTCCCAATGGATAGGAAATTTTCTCACCTTTCCGGTGATATAAGGAAGTCCTCCTAACTCCTCCAGAAACTCAAGATATGAGCAAGCGGAGTCTAGGGGTCAAATTTTCCCCTAGGGGGACACATGTCAAGAGGAGGGGAAATGTGCTTTGGATGGATTGGCGGGTCACAAGGCAGCATAGGAAATTTTCCCATCGCATAGCTCAAATGCACAAAACATTTTGTGCCCCCGTGGGTCCCTAGGGGACACGTGTCACATCTTGGCGCCAAGCAGAAAAGTTGAAAGAAAGGGTGGGGCAGTGGGTGGATTTATCGCTTTGCGCCTGACAGAGGAACAGAGAAGAAAAAGGATGCATGGGTCCGCACACCCGCGGAAGGACAAGGTCTCGAGGGGAAGGCAGAGAAGCGGGCCGTGGGAGAAATTTAGCAAATTTTCCCAAGGCCAAAACAAACAACCCAAGGAAGAAGAAGGGTCCACCCTCCTGCCTCCACCCCCAAAGTTTCATGTGGCATGCTCTCATTGGTTGCGGGCTAGCGGGACCAAAATGAGAATTTTTCCCAAATTTTTTCAAAGGGATAAGTCCAAAGGGAAAAATGTGCCTCTGTTGCTTGCCTCATGAGGACACGTGGCATCCTCGGATTGGTTCATGGGCTGGTGGAGGAAAAGGTAAAATTTTTCTTGATGAGAATTTTTCCAAAAACTTTTCTAAGGCCAAAGTGACGGGAAATTGTTGGGTTGCGGTCCACCAAGGAAAATTTTCCCAAATTTTCTGCCAAGGCAAAAACTTCAAAGTACCGTAACTTTTGATAGGGAACTCGGTTTTGGTAAAACAAGGACTTTTTGGAAAGCTCTCGATGCCCTCTTTACACAAGAAACATCAATTTTATTTTCTAATTTTTTTTAAGGGGTGAATTTCAAAAAAGGATCTACAGGATTTTAATTAGCAAAATGACATGTTTCCAACTTTTAATTTTGATTAAATTAGATCTCCTCCTTCACTCAACATGTCAAACAGACATGGAGGATCAGTCTAGGGAGAGTTTAGAGTGTTTTAGGAAAGTCAATTTTGTTCAATTGATTCCAATTTGGAATTTTGTCCAACAAATGACAGAAAATGGTTGAGGAAGAGATTGAGCTTGAATTTTCAATGGTTCGAGTTACTCTCTTAAATCTTCTTGTCAATTTGAGTTCAATGCTAGTATATCATGTTGGATTTTAAGGTTTCCAAGTTGATTTTTTTTTGGAATATATAGGGTAAAAAGAGGGTTTTAGAAGGTCCCACAACCTTATACAAAAGAGCCCATCAGGCCAGATTTAGCAATATAGAACATAGCAAAAAAGTACCCATGGAGATTCAAAAAAGGAAAATGAAAAAGATAGCAGAAGAAAAGAGGATAACATCAGAAGAGCTTTTTCAGCTCAGAGACAACAGTTCTAGCTCTGGGGGATCCCGAATCCTCCGCAAGTTGTTCTGCAAGGGTGATGAGCTCCGAGAAATCTTTGGCAATGGTGCTCCTGGTAGAATCAGTGAAGGCCTCCCAGGCCTTCAAGGTAGTGAAGGCATGCTGGAGCTTGTTTAAAATAGATGACACCAAATCAACTTTGTGTTCATCTCTCTATGAGTCATGATCCAGATCCACGAGCTAGTGGGAGTTGAGTTCAAATTCGGAGAAGATTTCATAGTGTCAGCAGGAGGTTCACTGTCATCAAAGAGTGGATTGTTTCCAATAGTTTGAGAAGTGGGGTCATCCACAGGCTGGTTTGTCTCCATCTACTCCGAGGCCGGGGAGTCAGGATAAAGCTTGGTGAGGCCCAGAATGTCTTCAACAAGAGAAGTATCGGGGCTTGAGACCAGGGAGACAACTTTAAAACTGGTGTCAGTGCCTTCCAGCAACAGGCACGAAAGGTGTGGGGGGAAACCAGGGGGAGCAGATGGCTGAAAAACAAGGGGAGGGATACGAATGGTGAAATCCAAGTCAGAGTCAGAGGAAAGGTGCAAACGATGGCGGCGCCGACAAGAGTGGAGGGAGGTGGAGGAGGGGTAGGGGGAAGGAAAGAGAGAATGGCGATGGTGATAAGATTTGGGGGGAAGTGAATTATGTTAGCATGCGAAGTAGCATCAGAAAAAAGCAAGTACAGTAAGCCCTGGTGGAGAATAGCCCCTTCCCATCACGAGCCAGCTGAACAGAGTGCTTAAGAGACTGATAGAGGAAAGCCGCCAGATTAATCTTTTTTTCCCCAACGCAGATGAGAAAGGATGAAGAAGTGAGGGCCGTAGACCAGATGATAATGGCCGTCAATGGTGAAATAATGCATTATAACTTCAGCGACTCTGTTCCATGGAGGAGGTAGGGAATCACGAGTGTAGCCAGAGAGGTATTTGACCAGCTTGTCCCCTGGAGTGATAAAATCCTACATTTCAGCATGCAGCGAGTGCTTGAAATAGATGTCGCCGGTGGCAGGAAGACTGTGGCATTAGTGATAGCATTGGTGGAGATGGTAAAGCACGTGTTACCAATCTGTACCCGCCCCTTCGACCAGGAAGCCATAACGACGTATGAGACTAGGGCTGAGTAGCCTGCCATTCTCTCTAGGAAAGTCGTGATGCCATTTTCCAGTAAAATGTTCCATACCTCCACATCTTCTTTAACCGAGTCACAGGTAGCAGGCTCAATCCGCTTCAGTTGGCCACCCATTGTTGAGAAATTTGGAAAAGTGTAGAAGAGAGAGTGATGGGGGTCCTTTAAAAGCTCACCAGGGCATGGGAGCCATCGGCCTCGCCATCATTGTCCTCCCGCCAGATCATCATATGATTAAGGGGAGGAATTACCCCATGCGTGCGGAAATCCTCCACATCATAACACATCACCCTCATCAAATGGTTCAGTGCCAAAGGTCTTTTCATAATAAATCAACATAAATTCCATTGCCTTTTGAGGGGGCCATAAAGGCATTGCTGAAACCCATATCAGTTCCCCCTTCCACCAGTCAACATTGGGATAGATCATTCTGAGTAATTTGGAAGAGATCAGCCAGGAAGTTGTCTGTCCAACTTTGTTGACTCTCAAGGAGAACTCCAATGTTAGCAAGGTGGTCCGCCACTTTATTCCCCTCCCGGAGGACGTGCTGGAACTGAATTTGCTAGAAATTTCTTTGTAGAATTTTGATATCAGCTATGATATTTTGGATTGACCATTGACCAAAATCAGCTGACTGCAGGAGATTGATGATGTTGAGGGAGTCACTTTCAACTTAGAGGGGATTGTCACCAAATTTGATAGCTAGCTCAAGGCCTTTGAGGATGGCAATGGATTCTACACGATGTTTAGCGCCATAGTTAAGATTATGAGCAGAAGCAGCAACGATGGAACCCGAGGAGCAACGAAGAATGGCTCCTCCACCTGATTTACCAGGATTGCCTTTCAAGGCCCCATCTGTATTAAGTTTTCTCCAGCCCGGAGGGGGAGGAAGGCATCAAACTAATCCCCGAGTAGAGGAAATGTCTTTTGTGACAGAATGAATAGCCAATGCCCAGCTGCCACTCCCGAGAGTTACAAATTTGGATTTTTTGTTGATATTTGGACCAGAGGTGAGAGTTGAGATTATCTTGGAAAGTTAGAGCAATCTGGGTAGCCACCCGATCAGGTTCAAGACTCTGGTCTTTGAAGATTCTTCTATTCCTTTCTTTCCAGATGCCCCATATGCCATGTGGGAGGAGAAGTTTCCAGGCTAGAACCAGAGCTGGGTGAGTGAAGGGGGAACTCCATTGAGAGAGGGTGTCCTGAATGGACTCAGGGAAGGTCAAGACACACCCATCCTCGATAAGAACCAATGCCAGATAACTTACAAAAAGGGATAGTGGATCAAAAGATGGGCTAGAGGATTCCACCTCCTTAGTACAAAGCACACATCTAGTGGGAAGAGAGAAACCCCTCCTTTTCATATTTTCTCTAGAGAGGAAAGCATTCTTAGAAGAGAGCTAGGAGAAAAAAACCAATTTTGGGGATGATCTCCTTCGGCCAAAATTTGGTGAGGGGGACCAGAGTCAGCACAATGCATTGAGAGATAAGCAGCCTTAACCGAGAAAGACCCAGATGGGGAAAGGGGCCAAATTAGCTCATCTTCATGTTGGGAGAAGGGGATATAGATGGATGAGAGCTCAGTTCTAAGTGAAGTCAAGAGCATGCTCTACTATTCACTTATATAATTTAAAACCTGAATATTCTAGGAGGGAATGAAATTCACCACCTTCCAATAGCCCAAAACTAACCTTCCCTGCTTATTAATGAGGCTTCTTTTCACAGGATCCCATGAGGGATTGTGATCAAGCGGCTCGACCCCAATCCAATGATCCCACCAGAAGTCAATAAGTCTACCATTTCCAAATCTCCATTTAGTGCCGGCCAGATAATGGGGAG
Source organism: Taxus wallichiana var. yunnanensis (assembly GCA_018340775.1). Taxonomy (NCBI): domain Eukaryota; kingdom Viridiplantae; phylum Streptophyta; class Pinopsida; order Cupressales; family Taxaceae; genus Taxus; species Taxus wallichiana. Next base: position 679,273,670 of record CM031239.1, read on the forward strand.
GGAGCTAATAATGTAATTCCAAATAACCGAACCTCAAATTGGATTTGAAGTGAGGAAATATTCATTATTAGCAAGGTACTTAGCTCTGAGAAGCTGAGCCCAAAGAGAGTTACCTTTAGCCACATCCCAGCCAAGTTTGGCCAGGAGGGCCACATTCGTGTCAGCCATCCTTCTTAGTCCAAGCCCACCCTGAGAAGTTGGCTTACACACTTCCTTCCATGAGACAAGATGGATCCTCTTCCTTTCTTCCATCCCAGACCACAGGAAGTGCTTTTGGATTTTTTCCACCACCTCCTTCACCGAGTTGGGAACTTTGAGAAGGGACATGAAGTAAGTAGGAAGACTTTGGAGGGTGGCTTTAACCAGTTGGAGTTTTCCAACCTGACTGAGCAGAGCCCCTTTCCAGGCAGCGAGCTTTTTTTGATATCTTTCAATGACTGGATTCCAGAGATTTTTAGATTGCTTACCATGGAAGAGGGGGATGCCAAGATAAGAGGTGGGGAGGTCCACAATATTGCACCCAAAAATATCCACAATCTTTCTCTGAGTCCTAGGAGTAGTGTTGATGAAGGAGATGTTGCTCTTGTTGAAGTTGATAATTTGCTGAGAAGCTGCTTGGTAAAGAGATAGGATATCCATGATAGCCCGGGATTCAATCACAGAGGCAACACTTAACAGAAAAGTGTCATCAGCAAACTGGCTATGAGTGGCAGAAGGGAAGCTGGAGGTGATTTTCAGACCCGAAATGATAGACTGACTTTTAGTTGCCTCCAGTGCTCTGCTGAGGGAGTCCACCATAAGAACAAAGAGGAAGGGTGACAGGGGGTCACCTTGCCTGATACCTCTGCTACTTTTGAAGAATCCTGCCGAGAATTCCATTGATAAGAATAGAGAAGCAAGGAGTCGCAATACAAGAGAAGACCCAACTACACCATCTTTTATCGAAACCATATTTTTCCAGGACCCTAATTAAAAATGTGCTGACTCTATCAAACACTTTTTGCATATCAAGCTTTAGGATCATTCCAGGAATTTAAAGTGATAAATTTGAGTGGATAGCTTAATGAACCATAATGATACTACCTTGGATGAGCTTCCCTTAATAAAACTATTCTGGTTTTGTGAGATGAGAGCATTCATTAGGGGTTTAAGCCTGGAGGCCAACATCTTAGTGATAATCTTGTAAGCGGTGTTGCATAAATTGATTGGCCTAAAGTTGGAGACATCTTTTGAACTATGCACTTTTGGGGCAAGGGCAATGAAGGTGGTATTCCATTCTTTTAGAATATTGTTACTGATCTGGAACTCATTAACCGCTTTGAAGAGATCCTGCTTGATGGTCTCCCAGAACACTTGGAAGAAAGCAATAAGAAAACCATCTGGGCCCAAAGCTTTATCCCATTTCATGGCAAAGACTACTTTATGAATTTCCTCCATAGCAAAAGGTTTGATTAAATTATTGTTCATATCAGAAGACACAAGTTGTTGTATATGTTGGAGCATAGAGGTCATTGATTGCTCTGAAGGAGGCTGATCAACCTAGAGGAGGTTAGAATAGAAGGAGACGAGCTCGTTGAAGATATCAGACTCAGAAATTAATAGGGTACCCGAGGATGACACCAACTCTTTGATCTTGTCTCTACTCTTATGCTTAGATGCAGTGATGTGGAAGAATTTGGTGTTGCGATCCCTCTGCTCGAGCTAAAGGGCTCGAGAGCGTTTCCTCTAATAGGTCTCCTCTTCTTGAAGTGTGTTGTGATAATCATTGAGGAGGGAGGTTTATTTTTGGTGAAGGTGATCCAATCTCCCCTCAATCTCCATTTGAGACAGAGAATTCAGCCAAATCCACGAGATAGCTTACCTTGCGTAGCTTGATGTTCAGAAGACCAAGCGACTTCCATATTTTGAGCTATTTTTTATTTCTTTGAGCTTACTGGAAAATCTAAACATGTCAGAGCCCTCAATTTCGATATTCCACCATTTGGCAACAAGAGGGTTCAGGTGATTATTCTCAATCCAGGCAAGCTCGAACCTGAAGGGAGGATTCTTGGTATTCAGATTTTGATTTGCACTCGGTAGGAGAGGGTTATGGTTAGAGGCAGCTCAGGGGAGGGATTTGAGGTAGAAGTTAGGAAAGAGAGAGATCCAGTCCATAGATCCTAGAGATATATCCAATCTACTTTGAATATGGTTCCTACCCAATCGTGATTTGACCACGTAAAGGGGGCTGTGAAGTTCCATATCAAGAAGTGAATTCTCACGATGAAGTCAGCAGAGCTTCCATGCTGACGGTCATGGTAGGAACTCCTCCCTATTTTTCGAAGGAAAAAGGGGACAATTAAAATCCCCCATTATTAATATGGGGATTTTACCACAAGTGTTGATGAAGTTTGTGATATCTTTCCATAATTTCCCACGTTGAGTCTCTAAGTTGGGGGCATATACATTGATGGCAATCCAAGTGGAGTCAGATCCAACCTCTTGGAAGAGCATGCATAGAAATTTGGGATGCTTGAACAAACAATCCCCTTTGAAGCTTCTGGGATCCCATAGGGTACAAAGACCTCCCGAGTTCCCTGCTGAAGGTTGAGATTCAAAAGAAGCAGCCGGCCAAATTTTTAGGAGTTGATCATCTTTTTTTAGTTTAGTTTCCTGCAACATTATGATATCAGGAGAGTTCTAGAATTTGATATCTTTGATGACTCTTTGCTTTTGAAGAGAGTTGAGCCCTCTTATATTCCAAGAGATGATCTTCATTTCTTTGATTTGGATTTTCTCCCCACCACCATGGGGATTGTGCTCTGGGTTCCTTGAGCGACATTAAGAGTAGCTTCTTGCTAGAGTTTGATATTGCTCGGAATCCTTCCCCTTACTTTTTCAGTGCCAATATCAGGTTTCTTGTTCTTTGCTTCTTGAAAGCGTGGGTTGAAACTATCATCGAGAAGAATGGTTCAGGGGGAGATGGCAGAGTCAAGGGAGGGGGAAAGAGGGGGTCGGGGGAGATTCAAGGAAGGGGGTTCCAAGGAAAGGGGACCAGAAGTGGGAAGGGGGGGATGGGAAGGGATAAAGGAGAAGACAGGGGTGGAGGGGGGGAGGAGGAAATAGCCAAGGAGAGGTTAACCTCCTCAGAGGAAAGGGGGGGAGAGCGAGGGAGACAAAGGGATGATGAGGGACTGAAGGGCCAGAGAGGGGGGAACAACCTCGGAAAAAGGATAAGAGGAAGTGTTTATTTCTCCTTCTTCCAGGAGAGAAAAGGAATTAGAGGTGGGGATGATAGGGATCTCAACAGAGGATAGTTTAGGAATAAAGCTTCTCTTAGTTTTTGGGGAAAGGTTTTGGGTTTTGGATTTTGGCTGAGGTTTGGAGGGGCAACTAGAGGCCCGATGGCCAATGCTTTTGTAGAAGGAGCATGCTTGAGGAATATATTCATAGTCAATATTCTGTTTCCAGTTCCCAAGATCCAATATTAGCTCTATCTCTTTTGGGAGGGGACAACTTACGTCAGCATTAACACAAAAACGAGCATGGATGAATCTAGTTTTAGCTTTAGTTGCTTGATCAATAGCAATTAAAGATCCTATGGAGAGGGCAATACCTTCAATAAACAGTTGGATGCCAGAACTCCAGGGGGAGCCCCAAGAGGTGAACCCATATTGGGGCTTGGGTCATGGATTTAGTGTGTGGGTTGAAACCTAGAGACCATTTCCTGAGGTAGAAGCCACGTCTACCAAAAAACCAAGGGCCACTGAGAAGAACTCTTGCAAAATCCTCTTTCATGCTGAAGGAGAATAACATGAAACCGTTAGGCATTGCCGCTATTTCAAGTGCTCCACATGGTTTCCATTTCAACCGTGCCCATTTTTTGATATCCTCCAAAGGGGGTCTAGGACCCATCAGTTTACCCACCAAGGAAAGATCACGAGAAGTAGTAGCAGCCTCCGTGATGTGAGAGGGAATGCGCAGTGAGAGGGACCCATCTGACAGCGAAGGAGAGAGCTTTTCCAAACTAGGAGCGGAGGTGGAACCCTCCACTATTTTATTCTAGGCATCGGGTGGCTTTGGAAAGGGGCCCCCTGACATGAGGGACCCTTGATCCAGACCAAAGGGGCTAGGAATTTGAGCTAACACCAGAAAAATAGCAAGCGGCTGCAGGCGGTTTCAGCAGTGACCTAGGTTTTGCTCTCTGTATTTCTAAGTTGATTATTAAATGCTGGTCCAAAGCTGTGCATTTTATTTAGATTTACCAGTTTTAAAAGTCACAATGCCAGTGATCAAATTTTAAAAGGATCTATTTGTCAATTTTATCATTTAAGTGTGGCATAAAGTTTCTAAACTAATCCAATGCATTTAGTTGTTTCTAACAAACCATTATGAATCAAAAGAAATTACTAACTTTCATTTTTACACAATTCCAAAAATACAAAATACAACATTGTTTCCACGTGCATTTCTTCCTTTTCCATTTTCTAAACAAATTTTCCAATCCCAATTTGATATTTCCAATATTTTTTTACACAATGCAAAGGAGAACTGAACTTGCAATTCTTATTGACTTCAATTGAACAACATTACATATTTCAATGTTGGAAACCAATAACAACATATAATTCATTTCTTTCCAATGTACAGAGCTAGAATGTAAGTGTCTTTCACATTTCAAAAATATAACTTCATAATCATTTTAGATACATCTTTCTTCACAAAATGCATATTACAATTTCATCCATTACATGGGAAAGGATTACAAATGAATGTGTTTCAACAAAGGATTGTCAAAATATATTTTTCCATTGCTCTAGGACAACAACATGCACATTTTCTCTTTCTCCAAGTTGATCACAACAAAAGAGGGGGAAAGACAACGCTCTCCACCCAACCAAGAAATCCAATGAAAGGAGAAGTCTTCCTTCATCATTGACCCCTGAGACCCAACCAAGATGAAATAAAAGGTTCAATTAAACCATGGAAACAATGGCTTCCACACACAACATTATTTCACATATACATTTTCTTTTAAAAACACAATGCAACGGTGAAAGAAAACAACGATTAACAATCGCATATAGAACATATCAAAAGCAGAACTCGGGCTTGATCTTGCAAGCCAAAGGAGAAAGGCCTATGGGGAAGCTACTTATTCCTCCCAATTAGGAATTTGGCATCCACAAAATAATCATACCACTAATATAACATATCATAACCCATAAAACTTATTCCTCCCAGGCCCCTCCTTATGCCCCCACCAATTTTCCCTTATTCCCCCAAAAGTAAGAAATGCAAGCTATTTCTTTTCCATGGTGGATCCCAAACCCAAAACCCCCTCCACAAAATTCTGATGCCTATGGCATTTCCCTTATCTCCCCCACATGGATTCCCCATAGCCTTCTCCTACACCATTCCTAAGGCAGTCTACCCAACCAGTCAACAAATAAAACAATGCATGCACCATACACACAACACAATAAGAAAATAACAGCAATAAGGAAGAAATAAACTCCTACCTTTCCATGGAAGGATTTTCTCCACATAACAAGCTTTGAATGTATAAAACACAGTCCTAAAACAACATTGCCAAAGTATCAAATGCTCTCCAATTTCCTCCAAATCAACAAGATCTCTAATCACAGACAAATGCGCCCGAGGATGCATGCGAAAAAAAGTCAAAATAGAAAGCTTCCAAGCATGCAAAGCTATCTCCAAAAATTCCTTCAAAGACCAGAGATCCCACAAGAAAATGTGCCCCAAGGAAAAATGTAAAAGGTTTAACAACCCAAAACAAGAAGAGGGAGAGAAGAGGATGATGTGGATCCATGTAGGATGCCACATCACACATCTTGTAATTCAAACACAAAAGAAAAATTCCATTCTCCAAAGTGCAATAAATGAAATGATAAATTAACTTACACACTCCAAAAGAGCCCACACCTCAAGGGATAGCTATTTAATAAAATGTAAGAGAGTGCAATCCAAAACAAGCAACATGATGAATAAAATGCATTTAAAAGTCACAAATCACATCTCCATCCATAAGTATGGTTGGTATATTAAATTTAGAGGCATGAGATAAGTTTTACTTGTCCCAAAAGTCTCCAAAAACAGCCCCAAGGCCAAATTCTAATTTCCATGGAGGTGGAGTATTTCATACTCCAAATTTGACATACACAATCTCTTACAAAATTAAATACAAAAACCATCAACTCTTATAATTACTTCCCATATCCCAATTTGATTTATTTAAAGTTTAACTATATGATTCCCACATTAATCCATCACAATTTTAATTAATTTAAAGGAAAGGAACACATTACTTAATAAAATACATACACCAATAATAAAAGGAAACACATTAATAAAATATACAAACCCACGATCACTTGTAAAGGTAATCCCCTCCATGGGAATCCCTAACAAAATACAAAACACACACAAATAAGTTGTCATGGTGACCGTGTTGAATTCACCAAGAGATCCATTTTGGTTGGTCTCCATCCTGATGTTTTGTTGTGACATTTTTAAACTTGCAAAACACAAATACCTCCTTCAGCCTCATGGCCATATCAGAAATTCCAAAATGAATATATAATATAATCATGAAATCATCTATACATATGAATAACAACAGTCATCAAGGCAATCAACGAAATCATTTACAATTTATATCGACAACTATGTCATCATCAAATAATTTTCCTTTTCTGGGTTTATTCATAATCTCCAAAATCACACGTTTGAATAACTTCCAATAAACATCCATGCCAATAGTATATCATCATCCACATATGCATGTCTCTAATAATCACCATGCATTATATATAATTATATTCAACAATAATCCAGGATCTGACATCTAACACCATACTAAATCAAACTATAAAATATTTGTCATAGTCTATAGTATCATGATCAGTAATAAAAGGTGCCAAAGGAAAGTGGGCACTACTGAGGATAGAATCATATTCATCCTTTGTATCTGCATTTGATTTTAGATCCTTTTTGCATCGAAAATCAGGTGTTTGAGTGCATCTTTCCACCAGTTTTGCTTCTCATGTTGACGTTTTTCCATCCCACAAGCAGTAGAGGTGTGTCCTAAGCAAAAACATCTTCTACACCAGAAAGGTAGACCTTCATAATCAAGAGGTTGTGACCAAGTTCTATTTTACACTCTAAGATCTATGGTTGCAGGAAGATTTTTATCAGTGTCAAGTTCCACCAGGATCCGGGCATAGGTAGTATGGGTGTAATTAGTGGTTTGAGAATCTATATAGAGTGTAGTTCCCAAGGTGTTGCCAATGGATGTCAGATAGTCATGACTCCAGAATTGGAGAGGTAAATGGGGTAGCCTGATCCAAATAGGTTTCCATGAGAATGATTCTGTGAGCGGGTTAAAGGATGGGAACCAGGGTTTAATGACCAAATATTTAGATTGGCAGGTCCGAGCTTGGAAGCAATGATGTTTTTATCATCTATTGAAGAGAAAGTCACAATGAAAATACCTTTAGCACATGGATACAAGTCTATCCTACCAGTTAAAATTGGATTCCAATGCTTAGAGATCCACGCGTGAAGAATAGGAAGGTTGGGCCATAGTCCCCCGAATCTACAAATCAAAGCATGCTCTTTGTAGTAAATCTCAAATGAAATGACCTCTTCCCCAAATGTAATACACGGGGTAATGTCTGTAGGTTTCATGGAAGATTCCTTTCCATTTAAAACATCTTTGAAGGAGGTCCCAATAGGGCCGCGACTAGCCTCTCTATCCAGTGGTGGAAAATCAGGTATTGTTATGTCAGTGTCCCTGTTTCTATTCCACCACAAGTAGAACCATCCGAGAAAAGATTTTAGATACACATTGGTAGGCGTAGACGTATGAAATCCCTAGATGGAGCTTGAAATAGACCACGAGATAGGCTTTGTGCCGCCACCCCGAGGCAAAGATTTAGCTAGACAAATGGAGATTCCTGCATTAGTATTGAAGGTGAGATCAATCCAAGACCATGGTGAATCCTCTGAAACAAGCTCCAAAGTTGTGCCACCTCCATCTCCATCTCCTGGCTGATGAGCTCCTGTCGGATCCTTGCGTGAATCTACATTTTTAGGGTTCACATATTTACGTGAAGCTAGGGCTTGGGTAAACACCATGAAGCTAGGGTGTGAATTCTAAAATATTGTAAAAATAGTCAATAGAGAGTCATGCACACTGACGAGTGTCGTTGGGCTCATACTTTAATCAATTTAATCTGTCAATCCAGGGAGGTTTATAACGGTTGTTTATAATAGAGGGAATAGTAAGAACACAGTCTCAACATGGGTTTCTATCTTAAAACTAAGAATTTATTGAATTAATCATGATTACAAATGAAATGCATGAAATTAAAGTACTAGAATTGAAAGCAGAAACAAAATTTAACTAAAACATCAACATTAAAGACTACATTGCATTCGGAAAGAAATAGTAAACTGGTAAAAATAATTGTTAAAGAGAAATGAAAGAAAGTAAGAATGAATCTCCCTCTTGTTAGGTAGGAGTGCCCCCTGCTCCTTCCCCTTAATCAGTGTCCAGTCTGTCTTGAAATTCTACATAAACAAACTTACTCCTGAATTTGATCTTTATTGAATTCAAAATATGTTTCCACTATTTCACATAATTCTTAACCGATTTAATTAGATAGATAGAAGGTGATAGGCTAAGAAGGAATACATGTTTGTGATGTCGGTTGAAGGTTGTGCACGTGTTTCGATTTTGATCCAGCTGATTACAGAAGAACTTCCTTTTGGCTAGGAAGAACTACTTGTAAATGCAAAACAAGACCACAAGAAGAATATTAAACAATATATGTCAGTGGACTACCTAGCATGTGCTAGATCTGGGAAGTGTGATACTTCCTAGATGGCTATCAATCCATTGTTTAATATAATTTAATGCAAGAAATAACGTAAAAAAATAACATCCTATTGTAGTTGATATGATTTAGGCATCTCATTCAAATACAATAAGAAAATCTAATCTAACAAGTAGGGTTATGATCATATCAGAGGTTAGGTAGGTGGTTTTGAGTTTTACGCGATGACAGGAAGTGCTGGTAAAGGCTAAAAATGATTTTGGGTAGTTTGGGGATAGATATTAGCTTTTTGTCTTGAGTTAGGTTGTTAGACACAGAGATCGATGCCGGTCAGTGAGACCGACAACGGTTTAGATATGACCGGTGACGGTTTAGGGTGGATAATGGTAGAACATCAAAATGGGTACCTAGGCTCTCTTTATGTCTACACAGAGAGTTGAGAAGGCGTAGGTGGGACTTTAGGTGGGGTACCAGGTTTGGGTAAGGTTCTGTGAGGTTTTTGGGGTGTTAAGGTCAACTTAGTGAAAGTCTGTCAGGAGACACAATAATGAGCATCGGTTTGGTGACCGATGCTAGTAAAGGGGAAACCGATGATGTTGATGGTGACTAACATCGGTAGGGGAAAAATGGTGGAAATCAAACAAACTTGGTTTTGGAGCTTCTCTGTGATTGCATAGAGAATGGAAGAAGGATGGTTAGGTTCGTAAAAATGCTAGGAAGGCTCAAGAATTCCTAGGAGTCATGTATGGGGAGCTAAACAGTTGTGGATTAATGGCTAGGTGGATTAACAGAGAGGCTGGAGATGGTGGAATGTAAAGGAGAATAAGATCTAATTCAACAGAGATAAAGAAACTACAATCTAAGTAAGTATAAAATGATGTAGATAAAAAACACACTTACTTGTATTTACTGAGGGCTTGGTTAGTGGAAGATAATAATGGTTGTTATTGAACTAAGGATCTATGCCACATCAACACTTCTGGAATGTTACATTGAATAAAAATGCCTTCATATTAGTCCTGGTGCTATCAGGGGGTGTCTAGATGCTTGAGAAGACTCTAGTTCATATTTGCATGCAGATCTCTCTCTCTCTCTCTCTCTCTCTCTCTCTCTCTCTCTCTCTCTCTCTCTTTGAAAAATGACCCACCTCTCAAAATTACCAACCCCTGGAACAAGTTTGGTAAAATGAATATATGGTAACCGATGATGATTAGAGTGACCAACATTGTTTTAGGGTTAACTTGACTTGATTAAGGCGGGAAATCCTAGGTTTTCCAAAATAAAATATCTTGGCTATCTTTTGGTCAGTTCCGCCCATTGGTCACAATCTAAAATGGTATCTTGTGCTTAGATAAGTGGGTAAGATATTATGGAAAGAATGGGCATCTAATGTTAGGGTTAGACTAAGTCTCAGTTAGTTAAGTTAAGTAGAAATTGAGTCTTAGTTAAAAGAAACATGTTAAGAATAGGTCCATGATGAGGTGTCTAGGTGATGTGGCTAGGTGAGGTGGTCAAGTGAGGATGTTAATTAAATTAATTAAATTAATCATGTGCACCATGGGATATGAATATGTAAGGTATGTTTAATTTAATTAACGGGGTTATAAGGGTGATATGACCTAATTTTGGCGTCTATAGCTATTTGGAAAAATATGGAACCTCTAACTCTAATTACATTCTCTCTTTTATACAAAAAAAAGAGTCCTAGTCTCTCCATGGGACATAGTTATTCTGAATGACTAATTCTAAATCTAACTACCTATTTGAACTAAACAATTCCCTTGATTCTTGGTAATACATTAATGGTGGGAACAATTCATAGGTGTTTGATCTTGAAGCATTTACAATAACTGAAGAGGGGATCCATGATTGAATCCTTGAAGGATTCAATCACCCCTAGAAGATTCTCCAAATCATAACTGATTGAAGAAACTGAAGTGATGGTGAGTCTTCAGTCATTATTGTTTCGCTCTTCTTGTGGCTTGAATGTTGATTGATAAATGGCAATGATTCTGGGTAGCAAATGATGTTTCCAGCTGGAATTCTAGAATCTAAGTTATCTACATGCGTGATTGTGTCACTCGAGCTTTGAGGGATTGGGTTTTGATGAGATGGATGCTTGATTGATGAGGATGAGAGTCTTACGCCAACACACAAACCAAATTCCTACGCTATCACACAAAACAGAGTCATGTGCCAGTGTATATACCAAGTCCTGCACTCCATATAAAAATTCAACATATGCACTTTTTGCACACATAATTAATATTTATCCATATCATATTCAAGCCTTTTATGCACAAAAATTAACAAGGTGAAACATCATAAGTACACACAACAATTTCCCATAAACATAGTAAAATAGTAAATATAAAGTATGTATTTGTCCATCATGCATAATAATATCAAAAGTAGAATAGGTTCTGGCATGGCTTGAACATAATTACACAAGGTTTATCATGACAAAAATGGGGCTCATCACCTCCCCTTGACTAGAGATTTAGTAGGTCCTCCTGCTACCTATTAAGGAGTTCTACTATTCTAGAATAGTTATACTCATTTGTGAATGTTTGCCATGTCTCATCGATTGTTATATCAGAAAACCCAAAGTGATCTACCACATTATTTTTCCAGGTAGTATAACTATCTTCTACTTGATCATTAGTTGAGTTCCATATTGGTATTGGTGCAAGAAGAAGAGGTGGCCTATAGTGCATTCCAATCCATTGTACTTTAAGTCCCAAGATAATTTTACATACATATTTTTCCCTTTTTAATGACCACTTAAGATTAGTGGGTGAAATGACTTCCTTCCTTTTATATGGCTCGGCCAATAACAGTTGATATCATAGTTGTGATGCAATAAATTTGACATTAAAAGTGGGAATCACTTGCTCTGGAAGTTCTTGACACAGCTCTGTAAAATTTTAGTGTACTTGTCTATGAGATGTAGACAATACACTTGTGATCTAAACCTGTTGAAAAATATGAGTGGTGCTGGAAAATCATGCCTCATGAGGAGGCCTATTGTAGAATCATTTGCATAAATATTTTCCTTTTATCTCTCCACTCACCTTGATGTCTTAGGGTTGAAAAAAATGACCTTAATTGAACTTCTCCCACATAAAAATTTATTGGTATTTATATTTTTTAGGGAGCAAGAATTTGTGCACATAAAATTCACATAATAAATTCTATTCAACATCATTGAAGCGGTGTATGTGTAGAAACTAAAATTAGGTCATACTCCCCTTAGTCCCCCGTCAATAAACACCTTGAACACATTCACCGAACAATGGCCCCTATCATCCCACTCTAATATTAATTTAATTAAATTAATTCATTATCCTCACAATATTTATAATTTAAATATCCTAATTGGGATAATGCCCACATATCCACCTCATCTAGCCACCTCACCCTAAGACCTATTCTTAGTAAGTTGTCATAACCAACTAAGACCTACCCAAACCCTAAAAATCAATGCTTACATTCTCTCTAACCAAATTCCCACTTGTTAGAAGGAAGCTTCCATGCTAATCGTGGAGTAAACAAAACGAGATCCCCAGAAAACCAAGGGGATCTGCCTAGTTTAGTAAACCCGGAAATCCTTCCCTAACCGACATGCTAGTTACCCTAAACCGCCACTAGTTAAGATGGAACCGATATTTGTTACCATTTAACCCCTAAAACAACCTTATTTCAAGGTTGACAAATTTTATGAGAGATAATCACATCTTTTGAGAACAAGTGAGAAAACCGAGCTACATGAAAGCAAAACCAATGTTAGTACACACATCTAAACATCCATAGCCATCACCGGAGTAATCACACATCCATTTTCCTTCACGGGAGCATCGTAGAAGTGTTAGAACCACATCAAGTTCATTTCATTTAATCACTCACCATTACGAACCGGGCATCAAGCTCGTCTGATAAACATCAAGTTTTGTTAACCAACACTTATCCATTCATCATTTGGTAGATCCTTTTACATCTGTTATTTAGCTTTGCTCTCATTTCCATTCCCCCATCATCTACCTCCATGTAAACTTGACCATCCCTCTACCCACACCATTGAACTACCCATATCTAGACTTTCACCATTCTTGTGTATATTCGGGACCTACATGAACCTTGTCATTGCCCTTTTATTCTCATCTAGCACCAAATATATCACCTTGCCAAGTTTTATTGAGTTTCCTATACCCCGACCATACCAATGCCGGTTACCCACAACCGTTTCCAGTTAACCTAAAAACCGACACGGGTCATACTAGGGTGACGTTAGTCTGTGTTTGACCAAAAATCTAGATCGAGCCTAAAACCTTCACCAAATACCCAAAATTGCCTAGAATCTCACCCGAATAGTAACGATTACCACTGATAGAGACCTTGACCTTCAAATTTTAGTCATAGCTTAGCACTGTTGTGAAAGAATTTACTTATTGTAGCGAATGAGATACCTAAATCATTTTACCTACAGTAGGATTTCCTTTATTATCACCATTGAGTTGTTTTAAACAATGGATTGACAGCCATCTAGGAAGTATCAGACTTCCTGGATCTAGCACACGCTAGGCAATCCACTACATATATTCTTTAACTTTTATTTGGTGGTCGTGTGTTCCATTTCATGTATTTCCTCCAAGAAAAAAGGAATCTCTCACGATCAACTATGGATTCAGAAGTCATACGCGTGCAACAACCTACAACTAGCATCTCAACATGTATTCCTCCTAGCCCTTTACCCTTATTTGTTTTGTCAACATTCAAAGAAATGCATCTAGAATTAGGTGAAACATTTTGGCATGCCAGTGGGACCCATTCGGGGTTCTTTGCATTCTTTCATTTCTAGGTGAAAATGTTGTATGTTTGTTTCTTTTCTAAAAGTTCTTACATTAAAACTTTCTCCTTGGAACCTTCTTCTCTTCTATTGTCTAAAAGCAATCTTATTTTGGTGCTTAAAATGAACATTTATTCCCTTTCATTAGTATTGCATTAGTGAAAGAGCATCCCTTCTCATGTTCATCTATTTGTGGCATTGAATTCTACATTTTGATTTGGGTTTAAAAATCATTTCATTTCATTCTGCTTTTCTGCATTAGCTCACATTAATTGAGGGCAACCTATACGCTAGAAGTCATTCCCAGCTGATGGTTGACAAACAAATTGTAGTAAAGAACTTCCTTTATTTTTCTCTCTCGAGTCTTACCAGGACATCAAAAATTTAAAATATATACACATTCTTAAACAACATCTCACCGAAAGAAGTCGTAGGTGTGTTAGTGCAAATTCACAACACCCCCAAATAAGTTATGGATCTACTTTTCTAATGCAAAGTCATTTAGTTTGATTGCACAACATTGAGTTCTCCCAAAGTGTGGGACCTTTACAAATGGGGAAAGCTCTCCGAGAGAAGGTTGGTTCCTCTTCCTAAACTACTAATCACAATCTATTCCAGTGCAGGAAAGCTAATCTAACCTAATCTAACTTCTAAGGAGACAAGGAGAGGAAGAAAACAAGGAAAAAAGAGCCTACACTAAAACAGTTATACACCAGAGAAGGAAAGTGTTAATTATCTATCAAAACTACCATAGAACAAGAAGAGATGAGCAATGGAAAGGATGGACAAGTGCATCACAAACTAAAGATGGATTTCACATAGAAAATGTTCCAAAATCCATGAACACAGCTCAAAACCTACAATGATCATCCAAACATGCACAAATACCTGTAATTAAGAGAGGTAAGGCAAACAACAAAGAAAACGAGCCAAGGATGGACAAATGCATCACAAAAACACGTTTTTATTGCTAAGAATTTACCGAGGTGCATAATTTCATGAGTAAGAGCAAAAATTCCATTACAAAGCGGGGAAGGAGGTTCAAACTCCATTTTTGACCCTAGGGAAGAAAAGAAGGGAGAGGCAGAGAAGAAGGATGAACAACCTTTTTCAAAATGAGCCAAAACTAGCTTTTATCGCTCGAGAACGGAATGAAGGAAAGGTGAAAAATGTGGGCAAATTGATTCAACATCTCCAACCACCAAAAAGATTCATTAAAATAGAAAGGGTACCCTCACAAATCTATTTTTCAATGCATTCGCCATCTTTGGAGAAGAAATGAACGCCATAATTCATCAATTTTGGTGGTTGGGGTCGATTCTACATTTTTTCTCATACAGGAGACATTTTCCCATTTTTTCCCCATCAAACTCCATCAAAATTCAAAATTGAGGGTCTATCATGTAGATGATTTCAACATATTTCAAATGATATAAGGATCACGAAAATCCAAGGTTTGGAGTGAAAGATATGGCCCTCTAAGGATTTAGGGCGAAAAATGGAACAATTAGGGAAAAATTTTGGCTCGTGGGCCGAAATTCTCCCTTTTCCTCTTTTTCAAATTGAGAAATTTTTCCAAAAATCTCCATGTCCCCACTAAACCAATGATAGGTGACACTTCTTGATTGGTCCATGGCGTTGAAAAACATTACGCCCCTTTTTCCCCATAAAGGGAAAATTTACCCAAGGTCCCCTACTAGCCCGACCTCGATGCTAACGTGGACATGTAGTGCCTTCGATTGGTCACGGAGATGGAGTCCAACTTTTCACCTTTGCACTTGTATGGTTTTGGAAAAAATCTAAAAATCCTTCGACCCCACGACCTGCTGTGACTTGGACACATGGCGCATTATGATTTTTGTGGGGCCTTAAGCAATTTCATTTCATTTACGGGCTTGTGGGAGTGCAAATGAATTTTGCACTTTTATCCCAAAAAGTGCTAAGTTCTCAATTTCTTCCTCCACTCTGCCGGCCCAAGCCTCTTTGTGAAAAACTCTCCCAAGCTCTGCGAGCCGCCTTAGGAAAATTCCCTTCCAAACTTCATTTGAGCCATAACTCAAAAATACAAGTAGTTAGGAGGATTTTTACCTTCCGGAAAGGAGGAAAAATCCTATCTTATGAAGCCATTTCTATAATCTTTTGAGTTATTGCAATGTGTGAAAATATAAGTTGAAGCACAAGGAAGGAAAGAATGAAGGAAAGTTAGCCAAAATAAGCAGGGGCTCATTTTGGATAACAATTTTGGCGACTCGAGAGGGTCATCTTCCTGCTAGATGAATGATTAGTGGCCTTTTGAAGCATCCATTGGGCATAGAGTCAAGCTTGATAACCAAATATGATATGAACTATGAAAATCGACCTCTAAGCCACTTGGAAACCCACTTAAACTTGGAGTTGATCTTCACCAAAAGCCACTAAATGGATTGTGCAAGAGCAACCAAAACAACACCAAAAAACTATGTACAAAATTGGAAATCATACATACCCCAAGTGGGATATATAGAGTGTGCACAAGCACTTCTTCTGCTGAAAAAAACCTACCTACACTACTCTAACCAAGAGCAAAAGGAGCTCAAACAAAGCCTACAACTGGAAAGGAGAAATAGCTTCCCTTCCTCAAAAATGGCAGCCATGTAAATGATTTGGAGATGATCATGGCTGTTAGTATGAGTGGAAAACTGAGAAGAATCTGGTCCTCCACCCAAATCATCTAGGAGTCAACTGAAAACAAATTGAATACATCTTTTAGTTGCTCTACATTTGGAATGTATAGGTGTTACAGACTTATCCTTGGTACTTGCATAGCATCCTCATGCCTAGAAGCAAGCATGGTGGTGGAAATTCCCTTTTGGATCCAATGAAGCCAAGTACCTGATAGGGCATGGTATGGTCCTTTGAATTTTCCCATTTCTTTGAAATTGAACTCCAAGAATGGAGCCTTCTTGTTGACCCTCATAGATGGATGGTGTGGAAGCAATGGTGGAACTTTTCTGCCCTTTCTCTTCTTCCTCCTGTGAAGAGTATGGAAGGTTTAAATCTCCCAAACTTGATTCCAAAGAGCTACTATAAGATGTAGGTTGCTGCAATTGAAAGTTCTCCATGACAACAGGATCATGTGCTTGGAAGGTGGATGATGAAGGAGAAAACAATAGAAACTCAACCAGTTCTTCTCCATCAAAATAGTCCTCCAAATCAGACAAATACATTGCCTCCATTGTTGTCCTGCTGCAAATGCTCAACCTCTTCCATGGTGTTCTTTTGATCTGCAACTTGATCACCATGGTTATCTTCATTCTCAAAGATGAAGTTTGAAAGATTAAACTATTCTTCAACATTGGAGCTTGAAGAGAATGAAGTAGAAGGAAGAAGCTGAAGGTTCTTCTATAGCTTGTTTTTTGTTCAAAGCTTTTGGATCTGCACTTTTTCCTCCACAATTGGAATGTACTCCTCTTATTTAATATTTGGAGCACCTCCTCCTTCCTCGATGCTTGAAGACCATGTTTCTCTTCTTTTACTACAAATTCAGCCTCAGCCACCATTGGTTCTTCAACCTTGACCCCTCTATTAGCTTAACCAACAAAGGGATCTTTGTAAACCCAAAATTGGCAGCCCAACTATTCAGATTGTCTATCATTTCTTTTTGTTGGGATCATTTTCTTGTTGTTCTCCTTGAATAGATTCTTGAGTCTCTTCCCAGCATGGGCTTGGGAATGCAAGAGGAGAGCTAGGTTGGGATTCAACTAGCTTTGTAATTGGTTGTGGTGGGGAGGAGATGGAACTTCTTGTTTATTTGGAGGGGATGACTATTCGGAAGGAAAAGGATAGAAGAACTAAGATGAGGTGGAAGACTAGGGGATGGAGAAATGGATTTCACACTTGGGGTAGAATTCAATGGGAAGCTTGGAAATTGAAGCCCAAATTAAGATGGTGTTGCTTGAGGAGTAGAGAGAAAATTACCAGATAATGGTGTAGGATTTACCCATTGACAAGGTTGCCTGACACCAAGTTCATAGGCCCTTATCTCTTCAGTCCATTGTGCAAGTTGGGCAGCATCTCCACCATGAAATATAACTTCTCTGAGGGATGAAGTCTTTTGGACAAGGGCCAACCCATGGACAAGGTTCCCTGTAACCAATTCTAAAAGCCTTCATTTGAGTTGCCCTTGATTGCACCATGTCAATCTCCATTTTTGGATTTTTCTAGCAGACCAACATCTTGCATTTGATTGTCTTCATAGTTTACATACCTTTACTCTTGGAAATCTCCATAACTAAACTGATTTTGGTATTGCTCATATGGGTAAGCATGATGATTTTGAATTTGTTCAAAATGTTGATTTGAAGGAGTTGTAAAACATGTTGGAGGTGGAATATACTACCGTTGTAAATGTGAATTCCATGATGGAAATGAAGTCATGATTGCACAACTTCATGGAATGGAAAAGAGTGAAAGGGATGGAAAGAAGAATGAATGAAAAAGGAATGGAAATGAATGAAAAGGAAGGTCTGTAACTTCAGAGATGGGTTGTTGACCATATGGAGTCACTAGATGTGTTTGCAAGTGCCTCCAAAGGCTGAAATTTTAAACAGGAACACATCAACCTGTAAAAAATGAAGTGGAAGACCTCTTGGTCCCCCGGGAGTGCCAAAATTTTAGTGGCACACGGTGGTGTAAGATATGTTGTTGTTTGCATGAGACACTAAGAGAAGATGAAATATCTAACCCTTGGTGTCCTAGTGGGTGTGCCAAAATTGTTAGTGCAAATTCACAACACCCCCAAATGAGTTATGGATCTGATTTTCTAAGGAAAAGTCATTTGATGTGATTGCACAACATTAAGCTTTCTAAAAGTGTGGGACCTTTGCAAATGGGAAATATCTCCAGAGAAGGATGGTTCCTCTTCCTAAACTACCTACCATAAGCTATTCAATGCGGAAATATAATCTAACCTAATATATCTTCCAAGGAGACAAGGAGAGGAAGAAAATAAGGAAAAATAGAGCCTACACTAAAATAGTGATACACCAGAGAAGGAAAGTGTTGATTATCTATCAAAACTACCATGGAACAAGAAGAGGTGAGCAATGGAAAGGATGGACAAGTGCATCACCAAAGATGGATTTCACATAGAAAATGTTCCAAAACTCCATGAACACAGCTCCAAAACCTACAATGAACATATAAACATGCACAAATACCCTGTAATGAAGAGAGGTAAGGAAAACAACAAAGAAAATGAGCCAAGGATGGACAAATGCATCACAAAAACATGTTTTTATTGCTCAGAATTTACACAGTGCATCATTTCATGAGTAAGAGGAAAAAATGCCATTACAGAGTAGGGGAGGAGGTTTAAACTCCATTTTCAACCCTAGGGAAGAAAAGAAGGGAGAGGCAGAGAAGAAGGATTAATAACCTTTTTCAAAATGAGCCAAAACTAGATTTTATCACTCGAACAGAATGAAGGAAAGGTGAAAAATGCGGGTGAATTGATTCAACATCTCCAACCACCAAAAATATTTATTAAAATAGAAAGGGAACCCTCAAAAATCCATTTTTCAAACCATTCAGCCATGCTGGAGAAGAAACGGATGCCATACTTCATCAATTTTTGTGGTTCGGGGTTGGTTACGCATTTTGCCCCATGCGGGAGAAATTTTCACATTTTTTACCAATCAAACTTTGTCAAAATTCAAAATTTATTGGTCCATCATGTAGAGAATTTCAACATCTTTCTAATGATATAAGGATCATGAAAATCTAAGCTCTGGATCGAAAGATATGGCCCTCTGAAGATTTAGGGCGAAAAATGGCAAAATTAGGGCAAAATTTAGGTTCGCGAGCCGAAATTCTCCCTTTTTCCTCTTTTTTCAAATTGGGAAATTTTTCCAAAAATATCCATGCCCCGACCACACTGATGACATGTGGTGCTTCCTAATTGGTCCATGGCCTTTAAAATAACATCCTACCCTTTTTCTCATAAAGACAAAATTTTCCCAAGGTCCCCTGCCCAGCCCAACCTCCACTCGATGACACGTGTCACCTTCTGATTAGTCTTAGAGATGCGGTCCAAATTTTCACATTTGCACTTTTATGGTTTTGGTAAAAAACCAAAAATCCTTCCAAACCCCCAACTTTAACTATTGACTTGGAAACATGGCACATTATGATTGGTGCGGGGCCTTAAGCAATTTCATTTCCTTTGCGGGCTCGTGGGAGCACAAATGACTTTTGCACTTTTAGCCGAAAAAGTGTTAAGTTCTCAATTTATTCCTCTACTCAACCGGCCCAAGCCTCTTTGGCACAAAACTCTCCCAAGCTTCATGGGCCCACCTTAGGAATATTTCCCCTCCAAACTCTGTGGAGCCATAACTCAAAAAATTCAAGGAGTTGCGATCACTTATTTACCTTTTACGGAAAGGGGAGAAAAATGCTATCTTATGAAGCCGTTACCAAAATATTTTGGGTGACTAAAATGTGTGAAAATTGAACTTGAAGCACAAGGAAGGAAATAATGAAGGCAAGTTAGCCCAAATAAATAGGGGCTCATTTTGGATAACAAGGTGATCTGCACGATCACAACACATTGGGCACCCCATTTGGGTATCTCTGTCACAGTAACCCATCGGAGGATGGCTGCTGCCTCCGCCATAACATACTTGAAACCTCTCCTTATAGATCTCCTTCTTTGTAGGAAGCCATCCTCACCAAAAACTCTATTTTATAGTTCATGAGTCAGTCCTTAAATATCATAAGCTAAACAAACATAATAGAAAAAGAACTCTTAGGATCGTATTTTTCTTAGTGTTTCTACTTGGCTTGTGTTTTGAGGTGAGAGGTCACATTCTTCATTTTTATTATTTCCCCTTACATGCTCCTCATCACAGTTGGTGTCTTCCAGCTTCATCTGAGTGTGCTGGACCATATTTGCATCATTCTCATAATTCTAGGTTTGATTCCACATCAAATTTTAACTCAAAAACACATTTTCTTCATCGTTGTTTTAATTTCATAAGTAAGCGGTGTCGGTCTAGCAACCATCATCATCGTTACCCTCGACCATGATCAATTTTACCCAACCAGTGTCGGTTCATTGTTATTTTTGTTAACCTACCCAAAAGGACACCTATTCCACTTCTTTAGTTGTTTAGAGTCTCTGTCACTCTTATCATATTCATTAACCTGGTAGGTCCCATCAACATTTTCCATACCTAGCAAATTTGGCCTTATACCTTGTTTTTGACAAACTGTCCAATTTCCACAGTGACTGACAGCGGTTACCTATGACCGGTGTCAGTTTAATATAACCGGACATCGGTTACTGTGTCATTTTCTAGCTAACATTTTAACCCCAATTCACCTACCACCGCCTATTTATCCTATCATCTTGCTATATTTCTGAGTCATTTACAAAAAGTAGTCTTACCACGTTAGTACCTATTCACATGGTGCTTGACGCATCAAAAAGTAGGTGCCATCTCATTCCACACAAGTTTTCAAACACTCCCACCTAGCCCTTTACCACCTTCCATTTTATCTATAGCCATTGAACCTATCAACCTATGTTATTGCCATCGGAGATGAGGAGTTTATAGCCACCTTGTAGTTTTACCTTTCCCACTCATCCAATGGAGATGCCTCGGGTCGGTGGATATATGACATGCCCGTATCTATCCCCACGAATCTTTTTCCCACTCTGGTGTTAACCCCATCTAGCTCCGCGCTACCCACATCTACCTTACCTTCAGTCATTTCACCCTAGGCCCTATACTCATTTATGACTTTCGAGTCTCGCTACATCCATTACACCCACCACATCCACTATACCTTCACCAACCACCCAGAACACAACCTCATCCATGCCTATTGTCTTGCATATACCCATAGCTACACTACCACCCCTAGTGTTGGTGACCCCTACCCCTTTTCAAAATGTCATCCTTTCTATTCTACAATCTTTAGCCCCCATTGCCACTAGGGTCACCATGACCCTTCCACCTCCATATATGTACTATTAATGAGTCTCTTGTTTCATCTATTATTCACTCTGGGTACGTACCCCCTATTTCACTACCTTCTTCTCAATCTACCTATACTACAACACCACATACTAGAATGCCACCCCCGTTATATGCCCAAAACCAACCCTCTTTCCCTACAGGATTCACTCATCCATCACAACCTACCAACGACCTAATCAAGTTAATGATGGATAAGATGCAAACATTGGAGGAATTGGTCTTTGGCTCCCACGAGTAATCCCACCTACAATGAAATTTGTAATGAGCCTATACACCCATCCATTCCTATCCATCCATATCCCTTACATTGGGAAATGCCTAA
Organism: Taxus wallichiana var. yunnanensis; assembly: GCA_018340775.1. NCBI lineage: Eukaryota > Viridiplantae > Streptophyta > Pinopsida > Cupressales > Taxaceae > Taxus > Taxus wallichiana. Next base: position 679,295,699 of record CM031239.1, read on the forward strand.
ATTCAACTGTTTCAATAGCAAAGAAGACCCGCAACAACATTTGTGGTCTTTCAAACACGGGTGTTATCTGATCACCCATGATGATGCTTTGCTCCTGAGGACCTTTCCCATGTCTCTGACTGGACCCACGTTAGATTGGTATAGTGGGTTACCTAGACACTCTATATTCTCATTTATTCAGTTTCCCAAGCTTTCTGCATCACTTCTCTATTAATATCATTAAGAAGGTTACCATGAGTGACCTCTACTCTATGCGTCAGTATGACGATGAATCCATCACATATTTTGTTTCTCGTTGGCATAGCCTGATCAATCAACTCACATTCCAACTACCACAAACCAAACTCATCGAACTCTTCACATGGGCTTGTGCTAGGCATATCTCATCGACTCTGCAAGTCCAAACCTTCCGAACCTTTGATGAAGCATTCACCATGGCACAAAAGCTTGAGATTCGGGCCATTGAAGAGAAGAAAATTCAATTATGCAATAAGAACTCAAAATTCAAGTCAAATGATACCTCTTCTTCTTCAAAACCATAGAACAATTATTCAAAGGCCAAGGGGACGCTAATGTAGTGGTACTCAAAGCTAGCCCAGCTCATCTATCAAATCAGGCTAGCCCCTCATCTAATCTCTCTGTTCAGACTTTTCAATTCAGATGGGAACAACGGAAATATACCCCAATTGGGGAACCTTATTCTTCTGTCTTAGAGAAGCTCATCAAAGTTGGGGCCATCACCCTTCCTCCCATGAAACCACACACCGGTTTTGACCCTACTCGCCCCACACCCGCATGGTATAAAGAGCATGATTTTTGTAATTATCATCGAGTAAAGGGTCATAGTGATGAATTGCATCACTTTCAAAAACATTGTCCAAGAAATGCTCGAGAAAGGCGAGCTAACCTTGGATAATCCTAACACACCTACCAATCAAAACCTACATATCTTCAAGAAACCTTTTCCTAATCATGCCCCTTCTTTTGATCAAATGGGAGAGACCTCAACTCATGATAGTCATACCCACGAGGTCCATGCTATTTTCAGCGATACACCCACTGCTGCCCAATTACCTCATATTCCTTCCATCGAGGAAATCCTAGCCCAAGTCCTCTGCCTACACTTGAATCCACCTCACCTATTCCTCCACCCATAGAGGAACACCTTTCACCTCCTTCCTCACCCGTGGAGGGGCCTTCTATTAATATCAAAACTATTTCACCTTTGGCTTCTCCACCTAGGGAACCATCACCCATAGTACTTCTTTAGGCCATAAAGGATACTTGTTTATCTCCTCCACCCACAGAGGAGCACCCATCATCTCCCCCACCTATAGAGAAGCACCCATCATCTCCTCCACCTATAGAGGAGCACCCATTTTCTCCTCCACCTATCAAGGATCTAGTAGAGATACCTTTTCCTCTAGGTGATCATTCTCCATCAGCTACCCAAGATCCTATAGACCTACTTTCAGCTCTCTTACCCACGGAAGCTGAAGCTAGCAAATTCCTCATCTCTAAGAAAAATTTTACGAGAATTTCCATTAGGTCCTCATCAACCTTGCCTACAGACATTCCATTCTTGTGCTTAGCCAATCACTTAGATTATGTGGATAGAGCCTTACTTTGGGGGCATCTTCTACTTCTGTCTCAATGCAAATGCAAATGTCACTTGCTGACACTTCCACTATCTACCCAAAAATATTTCAGCCAATTGAACCAAGCACAACCACATCTATTGCAACTTATTCCATGATACCCCTCATGGCTCAAACCACACCCCTACCCATAACCCAATGCGCATCTACACCCAAGCCTACACTTACATCATCTTCTTCACCTAAACCCAACACTACCTTAGGGGTCATCCCAACCGCCAACCTTACTCATCCACCCATCAAATTAGATTTAGCTACATCCTCCAAGGCCAATACCAAACCTACTCGACACCCAAACAGAAGAGCCAACCCCATAAATATCATACTCCAACCTCACCGATCACACCTTCATCACCTTCACCCTCTTTGTCTATCTTAGGACCTCACCCTTCTAACACGGTTAAGAAACCTCCACCCACCGGTAAACTAAAAACACAACATCCCATTCCACCATTGCAAACCTCAAACATATCCAAGTGCCCATCATGACTTCCACCCACATCTACAACATCTTTACCACCCATACCTCTAATACCATTGATCACTCCTTCACTACCCATGACACTTCAGTATCTTTCCCTCACACCTCCAGCATGACCTACACCATCTACCTTCACAGCACCTTTGTTATCCCCATGGGTAACACGCCCTCTTCCACCATCCACCTTTTCCTCTAGATCTCATGTGCATCACCTTTACCCAAGAAGGTGTAACCTGAAGAAAAAAATCTGCTACCCTCTAATAAGGTAGTCAAAAGAACCACACACTCTCCTGTCAGTTCATCTACCATACCCCTACCCAAAAAAACACGACCAACACCTAAGATCACACCAACACCTAAAATCGTAGATAAACCTATTCTCCCTAGTGTAAATCACATACTCTACAGTCCTTTGTACTCCGCACCCAAACCCACCTTGACTTCCCATTGTGATCCACTAGCGGTGCCAAAGTCTTAACCAACCTCCTTGAAAATTTTTCCTCACATTACCACCTCTCGGACCTTATGACCACTCAAACCCAAACCAAAGGGGTTTGACGACAACAAAATTTTGCCTACAATCTGTGTGTGCAGCAAGACATGATGTAGAGAATTGTAAGGCTTTGAAAAATTTCTTTTCGGTTGTGCCCTCCCAAAGAAAACTTTGACGATGATGGCCTTCTTGATGAGGACCCCATTTCACCAACACCTATTTCCACTGACTCTTCCCTCATTGTCCAGTTAGTGACCAAGACCTCCACAACTCCTAGAGCCACCCCCAAGGTTTGAAATTAACATGGTTTGCATCAACAACCTCACCAAACCTCCACCCAAATGTCGATGTGCCTAGCTCATCTCTCAAGGTTACTTCCCACTATTGGGATTTTTCCCTTTATGTCACCATACCTTTCATGGCTCACCTACCTTTCCTACCCATGCTAAAAAGGACAAAGGAAAGGAAAAGGCAACCGAGTCGCCAACCAATCCTATACCCAATATACCATTTGCACCCACACCGAAAATCACTATCCGTGGCCCCACATATCCTATTTCTAATGGGGTCACACACCAAAGTGATGCTCAAACAACTACACCAATCCCCCCTCAAAATGTCCTTATATGACCTCATCCAAACCTCGAATCCCATCATCAAGCTCTCATGGAGGTCCTGCAATCTATTGAGGTTTTACCCAATGACCCTACACCCATAGCCTCCATTATCACACCCCATCATGTAGCCTCTCTCACCAAATTGCCACATTTATCCACACCTCAACCTACTCACCAAGTAGCCTCCCTTAGCTTCTCAGAGGAAGAGATCGCACCGCACCAAATAGATGACCTAGACCCAACTCTCTTCATCTTTGTCCACATCGATGATATATGTGTACGATGTGTTATGATTGATGGGGGTGCTAGCATTAATATCATTTCATCCCATGCATTCTCTCAAATGCACATACCTAACAATTACATGCATAAACATCCTATCATGTTGCATTCATTTAATGATGCTATCACCTCTACACTAGGCACTGTCATCCTCCACGTTCACGTGGGCCCCTACACTATTCCAAATTTATTTTATGTCTTGGAGGGGGAATTTCAATATAACTTGTTGCTTGCAGACCCTAGATTTGTGTCATGGGTTGTGTCCCTTCCACTTTGCATCGTTGTGTGAAGTTCAAGCATGAAGGACACACCTATACCATTCTAGCTAACCCATCACCTTTCAAAACTTGTAACATGCTTTACCGACCCAATGACGTGCTCATACCCATCAAAGAATCTACCTCCACAACCACTGCCATGTCACCTACACCTCCCCTCACCAGTGCAGCCACTACCTTAACCACACCTACATCCTCCATTCCTACCGCTGCCACAACCTCCATAGCTGAACCATCGGCCTCCCAATTCATTAGCTGCACCCCAATCGACCTCTAACACATCGTATATTCTAGCTACCCACATACCAACCACCAATCCCTTACGGGCATTTTTCAACGCCTCACTCTAGGGGAGTATCACCTATATAGTGTCAACACATTCCTTACTCTACAAGAGTATGGAAGTCTTCACCAACACCATCGCTATGATCACCGTATAGGAGAGATCCTTCTTTATGGTCCTCCCAACCTTCATACCAGTCTCACTTATGGGGGATGGGATATTACCACTTACACACCGAACCATGTTCACCAATCCACCCATTTTTGTTGTTTTCAAGTCACTCACCAATCAACATTTTTCCCACACCTTCGCACCGATGTGCGTGGAAGGGTTTTGGTTTTGGATTTTATGAGCAAGGCCACCATACTATTATTATGTGTACTACTTGCAAGCATAATGATCATAGTGGTATCAGCTTTGCTGAATTACCTACCAAGAAGGCCCTCGTTGAACTCATTGAAGACATCAGCCCTTTTTCACCTTTGTCACCCCCATCACATTCTTCACCGACAGATTTGATGGATCCTAAATCCATCCCTCCTAACTTTTTTTTTCATAAACACCATCTCCTTGGAGCCTCTGACTTATCAACGCGAGCGTGAGGCTCTCTCCTCTCTCCCTTCTTGTATCTTGAAATGATCGACGATGATACACCTTGATTAACATCATTCAATGCCGGGTTGATGAATCCGCACTCACCTACCTTGGTGTAGAAGAATCATATATTCATCGTTCATTACCATCTAAGACACAAACCATGTTAAAATAATCGACTATAAAAATCAACATTCATACTCAAGATGACCCACACATCCTAAAGATCGATCAATCTTTAGATGTTATTGAAGAGGACGCCATCAATTATTTTCTCAAAGATCATACCCATTTTTTTCTTGGTCTTAGCGAGACATGCCCGTATTGACCCCACCATAGTAGTCCACAATATCGTAACTGTTCTCAATGCCAAACCCATCAAACAAAAGATGAGGAAAATGCACCCTTGCATTACCCTTCTCGTCAAAGAAGAACTTCAATGCCTTCTTTCGTTTCCTTCATCTTACCCATTGATTATCCTCGTTGGATTTCTAACATTGTCCCTATCACTAAGGCAACAAGGGGACTCCACATTTGCATGGATTTCCATGACCTCAATCTAGCTTGTCCAAATGATGAATTTCCTTTACCTAGTATTGACCAACTGGTTGACCTTACCACTGGTCATGAGATACTATCACTCATGGATGGCTTCTCGGTTTATAACCAAATCTTGCTTACCCCAACAAATCAACACAAAACCGCATTCATCACCCCTGGGGCCTCCTGCTATCGAGTCATGCCTTTTGGCCTTAAAAATCATGGTTTCACATATCAATGGGCTAAGAATTATATCTTCCATGACATCATGCATCGTATATTGGAAGATTATGTGGACGATCTCTGGCCAAATCTAAATGCTACTCCGAGAACCTCACCATCCTTAAAAACCATCTTTGACCATCTCATTAAATATTGCGTTCGACTAAAACCCAAGAAATGTGTCTTTATGGTTCTCTCAGAAAGCTCCTAGGATTTATCATTTCACTACGTGGTGTAGAAGTAGACCCTGCTAAAGTCAAGGCCATTCTCGAGATGCCTCCACCCACTAATCTTAGGTAACTCCATGCCTGCAAGGTAAGTTACGATCTATTCTCCATTTCATTTCACAATTTTCTGATCATTTGTCATCCATTCCATCATCTACTCAAGAAGGATGTCTTCTTTAAATGGGATGATGACTACCAAAAATCTTTTGAGGCCTTAAAATGATACCTTCTTTAACCACCCGTGCTCATTCCACCTAAATACAATCAATATTTCTACCTATACATCTCAACTATCGACCACTCCTTGGGGCCATGCTTGCTCATCATGATGAACAACATAGGGAGTAGGTGGTTCACTACATAATCCATACTCTTTTATAATATGAAACCTGATAAATTCATCCTGAAAAACTTTTCTTTGCCTTAGTTTTTGTTGCCGCAAAAAGCTTGCCATTACTTACTCAACCACAAAACCTACGTTGTGACTAACACCAATCCTTGCACTTCATGTATGCCAAACCTTACCAAAATCAACATGCCACATGTTGGCTTATGCTTCAGCTGACCTAGACCTTGAATTCATTCATCAAAAGTCCATCAAGTGCCAAGTTATTTCGACTAAGTGGTCGACGCACCTATTTCCGGGGACCAACCCTCTAACTTTGACTTTCTCGATGACTCAATTGCTACCCTTTCCTTGGACGAACCCGCTTACCAAATGATACTCTTCTTTAATGGTTCCAAGTGTCAACATGGGGATGGGGCAGGTGTTATCCTCATTCCACTTGATGGTGAACCTATGCCTTTGTCTTTCAAACTAGATTTTGATTGTACAAACAATATTTCTAAATACGAAGCACTCGTATTAGGTCTCCAAGCTGCCTATACCTTGGATGTCAAATCCATCGACATCTTTGGTGATTTCCAATTGGCCCTAAACCAAGTCAATGGTGTATACCAATGTTGTAATGAGACACTTAAAAAGTATAAACATCACGTAGATATAATCTTGACCACCTTCAACCGCTACACCCTTCAAATCGTCCCATGTTTAACCAACAAATTTGTTGATACCATGGCCTGCTTGGCTTGTCAAATACCCGCTTCACCCGCCATTTCTAAAATATTTGTCACCATAAAATGACTCCAATCACCCTATTATTTACCTCACAACATTTACTATATTGGAAATGTTGCCCCCGACCAAATTGACCTTTGGTATAAACAATACGTAGACTATTTTTCTCTCTCCGTCTTACCTCCCGAACTCACTTGTAATGGACAATGTGCTTCTTTAAAATGTCTCTTGTTATTTCATCATGGGGGGCCTCCTCTATAAGTGCAAATTTGATGGTATTCTCTTACGATGCCTCACGAGTTCTGAAATTCCTTATACCATCAAAGAAGTTCATGACGGAATATGTGGAGGCCACTTCAATGGCCTTGCTGTTGCTAAGTGTATTCTTCACCTAGGCTATTACTGGCTGACCCTTAACCATGATTGTTGCAACTATGTCAAGTGTTGTGTCAAATTCCAACAACATGCCAACCTTCATCATACACCCAGTCATGCCTTACAAGTCACCCGTGACCTTTGGCCCTTCTCTCAATGGGGTTTGGATCTTGTCGAAGAGATCAATCCCCATTCTTCCCAATGCCACCAATGGATCATCACCACTACCAAATACTACACAAAATGGGTTGAAGCCATACCACTCATCTCCACAAAAGTCAAGAAAATATGTGAGTTCATCAATCATCACATCATTTGTCACTTTGGTGTTCCTCATCGCCTCATCACTGATAATAGAAAACAATTCAAAAATAAAACATTACGAAAACTTTGTGACGCCTTCAGCATTCAACTAAGTTTCTCATCACCTTATTACCCACAGACCAATGGCCAAGCCAAATCCACCAACAAAACCCTAAACAAAATTCTCATGAAAGTGGTTAACGATATTGGGAAGGACTGGCATACACACATTCCTTTCACCCTGTGGGCATACCGCACTAGTATCCGTACTTCCACTACTGCCACACCCTTTTCTCTAGTCTATGGTATAGAGGTTGTTCTGCCTCTCAAAGTCCAAATTCCCTCACTTTGCATTTCTCTCCATGACATGCTCAATGATGATGACTTTTGTCAAGACCATTTAGCACAACTTGAGTTATTAGATGAATGTCATCTTAATTCTCTTGACCACCTTCAATTTTATGAAAAATGTATCAAACGTGCCTATGATAAACGTTTCCATGAACGAACCTTCCGAGTCGATGACCTTGTCCTGAAAGAAAATCAACATGTAACTAAAGCAAAAAAAAGTAAATGGGGAAAATTTTCTCCTAATTGGCTTGGACCATACATCGTGACCCATACTTATGGATCAGGTGCTTATCATTTATCTTCACTCGATGGTAAACTTGAACCTAAGCCCCTTAATGCCTTGCATCTTCGACCGTTCTACTATTGACTTTTAGTCCTACCTCACTTTTTGCCTCTTTCCATGCTCGTCCCTTGAGCACTATCCACTTCCTATGCCATCACCAATGATTAAATAAGAATCATGTGCGTACCCATCACTTTTTTATCTTCTCTTAAATATGTGTACCATGGCGCTACACATAGCATGATTCTCATGGATACTTTTCATCTATTTTTAGATGAGATCCCATGATCATTTCACCCTACTTTCTGAACAAGAATCCTATTCTTCACCTTGGTCCTGTCCATGATTTAAAATCCCTCACATGGGATCCAACTCCTTGAGTCAAACTTCTAATAAAAATATGACTCCCTCAAAAGGACATCTTTCTCTCTCTATAATCACTGCTATAAATAGACTGCTCCCTCGAAGGATAGCTATATAAAGCTCTTTCAAAAAAAAAGAGAGAAAATTTGAAGCTTCCCGCATCGATCAACTTCATGAAGACCTCAAGGAGTTAATTTCCTCATCCCATATAGACTTCCCGCATTGATTAGTCTATCTCAAATATCAGTAAAAAAATAAATCCTTTTAGTCATGCACTTTGCCCATTTCGACCTTGGATCTCTTGCTAAAAACCCCGATACCTACTACCATGTCTATTACACGGTTTTCACCCTCTCACCATTCACATCTTCATTTGCTACTTCCTTAAAGGGACCTCTTAGAACCATGACATTTGGTGATCATGTGACTATTATTCACCTTTAGGATAATCACTCATGCAAATTATTTAGGGTCTTATGTTCATTAGCCTACCTACGGTATGGTCCACCAGTTATGATCCTCACCAGCAGCTTTCTTGCCCCCTCTTATATGTTAACATTCGTTATTACATATTGATTACCTTATACAGGACTTGGTCCTCGATGCTTACCTTTGGGTAATCTTCTTCTTCTACCATAATCAAAATCACCTATACCAAGTTGCCCACAACTCACCCACACCTAACAGACCTAAACCCAAATCATGCCTAAAACCTACCAACTCATTCTCATACCTCCTCATATTCTTCCCTAGCTTATGGGAGAACTACATCGGTCTGAGGCCCCTTTTAGTGGGGCTATGTAGGTAGCACTCGAGGGCATGGGGCCCTTGGAGGTTAGCTCGACCATCATCGTCACCACCTTCCTTACCTTTTCCCATTCGCACCCATTCACCTCTCACCATTTGCTACATGTTCCAGTCACATTCTACTCTAGTTAGTTTCCAATTTATCATCAAATAAGTGGAAACTAATACATCACATTTACCACAATCCTACATTACATGTGATCATACCAACATGATCCATGTTACCATACATAGCACAAATTAAACCCAAACATATGCATTCATCATCATTTCTTTCCCATCATATCAAAAACCTAAGAAATTAACTCAACCACGCCTATGATCTGACTCCATCATGCCTAACACCAACCTGACTCCACCATGCCTATGACCTGACTCCATCATGCCTAACACCAACCTGACTCAACCATGCCTATGACCTGACTTAACCATGCCTAACACACCTATCACTCATCCATCTATGCATAAACAATCACAGTCTATCAACATCAAAGCATCATCATCAAATCATCCATCTCATCATATAAATCTGGATGTCCATACAATATACGAATATCAAATAAAATGTATCTCTCCAAAACTCTCATATACAACCTCACCATCTTTGGCACATAGGCTCGGTATATGATCAAAAATACAAAACTCTCATACATCCTCACTCTCTTCAGGACACAAGGCCAGTATATGATCAAAAGTATAAAAATCTCGGCATGCAGGCTGATATATATCAAAAATAAAAACTACATCAAAATCAAGAGCCATATATCAGGCATCATCTTGGTGGACATCCTCCATATCCATCTCGCTTGTCCCCTCTACCTCCTCGGCTCCTGTCTGATGACTGCTAACATCTCCCCACCCATCATAGGTGGTGGCTGGGTCCCTACTGGTACATCAACTAGAGCTGGCCTCCATGAACTGGTGGCCTCACCTTGACCATGTCTCGGGGCTTGATGGCCCCTTGTGCTCTCCACATTATGGGTGTGTGACCGGGTCCTCTCACTAGAGGCCTATTATGCCCTGTACTTGGCATACGATAGAAAATCTATCCCTACTACCATCAACTAGTCCGATAATATCGGGCCTCATCTCTCACCTCCCGAAACGGATACGAGTAATATCTATGGTGGATCCATTGGCCCTCGACCCTATACCTACCCTATGGGACCCTGTCCCACCCCTACTTGTGAATTGGGACCCTATCCTAGTGCCTATGGTGGTGCCATCGGACCCTACCCCCATGCTCGTATCTAGGCTCGTAAGGCCCCAATATGTGCTCGTGTCATGGCTAACTAGCCTGTAACCTGTAACTTGTGCTCGTAGGGCAGCCACGACCATCATCATTATCCCCGTCTCCACCCTGGGCCATCACGGGCATGAATACTAGGCAATCATGTGTATGTAACTCAGCCACCTCTACCTCTCGAATCAAGCTAACTACCCTTGCACCATCCCCAATTGGGTAATCAGGGTCGCCACCTACCCCTATAGGGCATCTCTTTGCACCGTGATAGTGGCTAAATCTGATCGCTTGTGTCTAGGTGGTACTACTCATAAATGAGCTGCCCACCACTGTCTATATCTATCTGTCACTCTAGCATCATCGATCCATCGGTCTACCACCTACTTTTCCTACCCTGTGGGCACATGCCGGCCTGTGGTAGAGGCAATGGCCTCTCCACATCATCGCTCTTATACTTTGGGAAGGGTGGAGGTATGTCGTGTAGTAGCTCAAACCGCCACCTAACCTGTCAATCTGGGTGTCATCTCGTGCTCCCAAAATGGCACCTCTCTATCCATATGAGTAGTCAAGGCCATCTAGCTCATCATGCATTCGTCTGTATGAAGGATAACCCACATATGGTCTCCATATGATGTCCACCCCAGACAACCCCTCCAATAGACACTGTAATATGCTACATCATGTGTAGCCCTATCTAATCGACACTCTCCAATCATAGGCACCCATCACCTGTACCCCACCTAAACCAATCTCGGTAGAAATGCATCTACTCGGGGCATACCCACTGGCCACACACAAACTATGTGCTCATAGGCCCGATCTTGTTGAATAAATGTGTAATATAGGCTAAACATGCGGAGCCACCCATACACCCACAAGTCTATGTATAATCGCACTAGGAATCTTGCCGGGCGCTAGGAAAACAAGTTTTATCCATCACCATGTCACGTAAAAACCCATCAGGGAGTGGGGAAATATCCCACCCTCTGCATCCAACAGTGTGAAACAACACACTTCCTCCATCAATAAAACAACTAGCCTTCATCTCCTCTGGATGGGCTAGGTACATCCCCCCGTAACTCAAGCTGGCACTATGGAACGTCATGTCGCCAAGCCTCCTAAGCACTATCAACATCAACTCCTCGAGGCCTCAGAGGAGATTGAGTACACCTACATCCTCAGTATCGGTAACCGCAGCATCCTAAACACGTCCTCTAGGGTGATCTGTCATCTCACGCACGGTGTCGATGACGTGGAACATGTTAGTCATGGATCGACTCGGATTTTGGGTGCATGCCGATAACATCGGACCCCAATCAAGCCCACCTCCTCCACGTGCTGCTACTCCTCAACTTTCATTGTGCCTCACTCTCTCAAGAGTAGGGGTGGCACCTTGTCTCTCATCCGCAGCTGATCTCTCCCCTACATCCAACACAAACATCAAATTAATCTACCTTCATCATACCCACACTCATCACCTCACCTATACCTACTACCCCATCTCGTTATTTCTTCCCCAACCTACCTTTGTATCACATTTCTATCTACCCACCCCCACTCTCACCCATTAACATCTACCCATGCCCGTTTCAACCCCTCCTATGCCATATTTTACACCAAAACACCTTATTTTCCCCTACCTCTCTCACCCACTCAAACTAGGGCACTTTCAGCCCATTTTCTCCAACACCCGACCGGTGCCGGTTATCTCTAACTGACCCTGGTCACCCCTAAACTGGCATGGGTCACCTATTTTGTGACCGATACTAGTTTGACCCTATTGACGCCGACTAACCCCGACCGACGCGGCCAGTCACTGTCACGGTGAAACCCGCAACCCCAAACCCTCCCCTCTCAAAAAACTCCCTCTCTTGACCCTTCTATCCACTCATTCTCCCATAAAATCCTCCTCAACCCCGCCCCACCCCTCATTCACCCACTTACCACTCTCCCCATTCCTATTCTAAATGATTTTCCCTCCCACATTTCAAATTTCATTTCCCCGCACACACTCAATATTAAAAACCCAACCTATCACCTAATCTATCTCACAAAACACAAAAAGGGTTTGATGCTTACCTCATCCCATTATTGTCGTCATGGTGGCACATCTAGCTACTTTGCACTAGTGGGCTATCATGATCCCTCTCCGGTGTCTACCATCACCAATCGGTCACCTCGCCTCCAACCACCTGAATCCAACAATATGATCTTGTGGACCCACCTCTCAACTACCAATCACCCATCATTTAGCTCACCAACTCAGCTTTTTTGTTTCATCCAGACACTTTCCAACTTTCCCTCTCTCTCATGTCATTTTCCTCTATTTCGCATGGGACAAATGATTCTGAAAAACGTGGAATTTTTCTTTTTTATAACATCCCCAACCTAACCGATGTTGGTTTTACCTTCACCAACATCGGTCATGTTCCCTACCTTACCATGGTTGATTACCCTATACCGACATTGATTACCCTTGACCGACATCGATCACCCTCTTTTCCACATTGCCCACAATTTCACCCTATTACCCTGCCTGTCACCCTTTTTTCCTTGCTTAACCTTTTTTATCAAGGGATCAGTTTTGAAAGTTCCTTAAACATCCCTAAATGGTTTCAGAGTGTAGAGGATCATGTCAAGATCTTTCCAATGACTATGAGAACATGAAAAATGGACATCATAAGCTCTAGATATGTCCGGTCAAAGTTTGGTCAACAAAAAGTCAACTCTGGTCAACAACTGGTTAATGGAAAAATGGATGATTTTTAAATCATCTAATGTTAGAACCATTGTGTATATCTTTCCAAGACCTTTCCGACACATTTTGAACAGACCAAATCCGAGTCCATATGCAAAAGTTATGACCGGTCAAAGTTGGTCAATTGGTGGTCAACGAGTAGAGGACACGCCAAGTGGATGAATAATATGGTGACACGTGGCATACCAGCAGAGCTACACGTGGATTTGGGCACATGGAATATGGGTTTATGATTTACCCACGTAAAAAGGTTTAAAATATTTTTATAAAAAGAAATTAATTTTAAAAAGGAAAAACCACGTAGGGTTGGTTAAAGCCTTAAAAAAGGCTAAAGAACATTTATCCTTCCCACCTAATGTGGGATATTACCCACTTTTAAACACATCACGTGGAATTTGGAGGGTTATGTGGGATTTAACCCACTTAAAACCTGCCGCCACAAATGGGATTTTATCCCCTTATTCAAATGCCGCTCCTATGGGATTTTTAACCCATTAAAACATGCAATCCAAGTTAATCCCATTACACATGCTATGAGATTATGGTAAATGCATTGTATAAGGGCCTTGATTTTTGTATAAATAGGGAACCCATGTTATTGTAATGGAAACACATTAGTCCGAGAAGCTTATTATTTTTAAGCTTATTTGTGGGATGTGTCAAAATTAATAATAGGGAAATTTTAATATAGTTTTGTAAACTATATTAAATTCCTAAAAATTACTATAGAAAAATATTGTCTATTGGCCTATTATTTTAGGCAATATTAGATGGAATATTTGTGATTGGGAGTAAAATGTAAACTACCCAATTGGCCCATAGCGCCACACCAAATTATTGTGAATCCTGGAATATCGACCGGAGTGCCATAGGGCGTTACAAAGCATCTGGAAGGCTGATCAAGAACCGAAGGATTCTGAACAGTGGAGATGGTGCCATCGAGATTTCCAAATATGCTAGGAAAGGGGAAGTTGGGTGCTATTTTTCACCCTTGTCTTCGAAGGTCTCAGTTATTCTTCTAAGTCCTTAATAGTTTTCATTAGGTTTTCTTGTGAAAGTACTATTGTAACTTACAAGTTTTGATTAGTGGAGCGGTTCGAAAGAACCAAGAGATGTAGGCGATTTCCGAACTCTGTAATCAATCATTGTGTAATTTTTTTATCGTCTTGCATTAAATTTTAAATTTATTACTGAAAAAGGAGAAAATTATCAGCAAATAATTAAAGCCTATAAGGGTCTGAGATCAGGTAGATAAAAACTTGATTATTTTCGTATCACTTTTACCCTACTCCCTACCCCCAATTTTTTCACTACATCCCTTTTTACTTCACCCATCCCTCCCTGGGACACTTCGCTTGATCTTCTTGACCTTATCATTTACTACCTCACCTCGTCCTCTTTCAGGGACTCGTTATTTTACCCATACCTTGGCCCTACCCGTGTCGTGACCTAGATTCTTGGACCTGGAACATCGACAAGAACCTTTGACCTTATGTGTTCGCTATACCTTGTGGAAATATTACTTGTGTTGATTGACATCCTAAACTTTCCTTGCCTCTTGTCATGATAATTTATCTAGACCCAACCCTTGGTGTACTGGAACATGCCTAAATGCTCCTACACCTAACTCGTGTCGTGTTTCTGACCATATCCTATACCTAGATACCAGACTCACTTCATCCTTGTTTGGATAAACCTATCGACCTTTGACGATGTAGATTTTTCCTACTCTTTATCCCGGTAGTACTATCTTGCAGGTTTATCCATGTGCATGCGTTTGTTTATTACTACCTTTGACCATGACCCATTACCTAGATTACCCAGAGTGAACCTTTTTCCTTTTTTCCCACATTTCCCACCTTCCTCTTCATCACATTCACCTTTTATCAAACCACTCCCGATTCTTCCTTCTCCTCATCAATTCTGGTTTGAAGGGGATCACCTATGCAACAAAAAGGGGCAAAATGTAGACACTAAAATTAGGTCATACTCCCCTTGGTCCCCCATCAAATAAACACCTTGAACACATTCACCTAACCATGGCCCCTTTCATCCCACTCTAATATTAATTTAATTAAATTAATTCATTATCCTCACAATATTTATTATTTAAATATCCTAATTGGGATAATGCCCACATATCCACCTCATCTAGCCACCTCACCCTAAGACCTATTCTTAGTAAGTTGCCATAACTAACTAAGACCTACCCAAACCCTAAAAATCAATGCCTACATTCCCTCTAACCACATTCCCACCCGTTAGAAGGAAGCTTCCATGCTAATCTACGGAGTAAACAAAACGAGATCCTAGAAAATCAAGGGGATCTACCTAGTTTAGTAAACCTAGGAAATCCCACCCTAACCGACACCGGTTACCCTAAACCACCACCGAGTTAAGCCAGAACCACCGTCGGTTACCATTTAACCCCCAAAACAACCTTATTTCAAGGTTGGCACATTTTCTAAGAGATAATCACATCTTTTGAGAACAAGTGAGAAAACCAAAGCTGCATGCAAGTAGAACCAGCATTAGTACACACATCAGAACATCCATAGCCAGCACTAGAAGTAATCACATAGCCATTTTCCTTCATGGGAGCATCCGGGAAGTGCCAACACCACATCAAGTTCATTCCATTTGATCACCCACCATTACAACTAGGCATCAAGCTTGTACAAACAAGTAAGTTTTGTTAACCAGCACTTATCCATTCATCATTTTGTAGATTCATTTACATATGTTATTTAGCTTTTTCTCTCATTCCATTCCCCCATCATCTACCTCCATGAAAACTTAACCATCCCTTTATCCACACCATTGAACTACCCATATTCAGACTTTCACCATTCCTGTGCATATCCAGGACCTACACGAACCTTGCCATTGTCTTTTCATTCTCATCTAGCACCAAATCTATCACCTTGCCAAGTTTTATTAAGTTTTCTTGTACCCTAACCATACCGATGCCGGTTACCCACAACCGTCACAAGTTAATTTAAACCGACAACCATCATACTAGACTGATGTTGGTCTCTATGTTTTAACCAAAAATCCAGATCGGAGCCTAAAACCTCCACCAATACCCAAAGCGCCTAGAATCTCACCCGAATAGTAACAAGACCCTAAAAGAGACCTTGACCTTCATATTCAGTCATAGCTTAGCCTATTGTGAACAAATTTTCTTATTGTAGATGAATGAGATACCTAAATCATTTTAACTACAGTAGGATTTTCTTTTATTATCAGCATTAAGTTATTTTAAATAGTGGATTGACAACCATCTGGGAAGTATCACACTTCCCGGATCTAGTACATGCTAGGTAGTCCACTACATTTATTGTTTAACTTTTATTTGGTGGTCTTGTGTTCCATTTCAAGTAGTTCCTCCAAGAAAAAGGAAGCTCTCATGATCGGTTGTGGATTCAAGAGTCATACGAGCGCAACAACCTACAACTAGCATCTCAACATGTATTCCTCCTAGCCCTTTACCCTTATCTATTTCACAACATTCAAAGAAACACATCTAGAATCGGGTGAAAACAGATGCTCCTACAAATTGATGGTCATCTTCAAATTCAATGTCCAACTGAGCCCTATCTCTATTGATTTTCCATTTGAAGAATTGTTCTTTTAAGAACATGGCATAAAAATTGGAGGGAGGTCTATAGGAGAGCACCGATCATACAACTGACTAACATGGACAACATTTTGTTTTAGCAACTCAATCTCTTATTTTAAACTTGTATTCTCTTCCTCAACCTTTTTCAACTGGTAGCATTCTTCCATCCATTTGGTCATCCCCTTCAATACAATGATTTGAGGGAAGTCCTACTTTTGTTATTTTTGCAACTGAGTAACAAATGCTTCTAATACATATACTTTCTGCTCCTTTTCATGCAGGGCATGTTGTAATTGAAGAGTTTCCTCTTCTGGTGTGATACCATACTTTGCAGTTCCTGAATCCATTTTTCTTGAGAAGATAATTGCTAGGAAAAAACGGCATCCTTCACATCTAATAATTTTTACAATTGGTTAACCCTTTCCTGAGCCATTTGAAGTTCAAAATGAATTTTAGACAAGGATAACACATTAGAAAACAAAGTACCAAAACTGGGTCACACTCCCCTTGGTTCCCTATCAAATAAACACCTTAAACACATTCACCTAACCATGACACCTTTTATCCCACTCTAATATTAATTTAATTAAATTAATTCATTATCCTCACAATATATATTATTTAAATATCCTAATTGAGATAATGCCCACATATCCACCTCATCTAACCACCTCACCTCGAGACCTATTCTTAGTAAGTTGCCATAACTAACTAAGACCTACCCAACCCCTAAAAATCAATGCCTATATTCCCTCTAACCACATTTCCACCTGTTAGAAGGAAGCTTCCATGCTAATCTGTAGAGTAAATGAAATGATATCCTAGAAAATCAAGGGGATCTTCCTAGTTTAGTAAACCTAGGAAATCCCACCCTAACCGATGCCGGTTACCATTAACCCCTACCAGGTTACTTGTTTCTCGCTCTCATTTCCATCCCCCATCATTTACCTCCATGCAAACCTAACCATATTTTTATCCACACCTTTACATTGCCCATACCGGACCTTAATCATTCCTGTGCATACCTTAGATCCATATGAATCTTGTAGTTTCCTTCTATGTTCATCTAACCTCGATCTATCACCAACCAAAGTTTTTGAGTTTTGAGTTTCGTGACTGACCATACCAATGCTAGTTACCCACAACTTTCACCGGTTAGCTAGCCTAAGCCAATACTCGTTCATATCGATCAACGTCGGTCTCTCGTGTATTTTACCAAAAACCAAGAATAGAGCTCCTAAAATTCCACCAAATACCCAAAACCACCCAAAATCTCACCTTGACTAGTATTAGTACTCGACCAAGACATTGACCTTCAGATTTAGTCATAGTTTATCCTGTTGTGAATGAATTTTCTTATTGTAGGTGAATGACATACCTAAATCATTTTAACTACAGTAGGATTTCCTTTAATTCTCACATTAATTTGTTGTAAACAAGTGGATTGACAAATGTATAGGAAGTATCACACTTCCCGGATCTAGCATACGCTAGGCAGTCCACTACATATATTGTTTAACTTTTATTTGGTGGTATTGTTTTCCATTCCAGGTAGTTCCTCCAAGAAAAAAGGAATCTCTCATGATCAGCTATGGATTCAAAAGTCATACAGTGTAACAACCTACAACCAACATCTCAACAGGTATTCCTCCTAGCCCATTACCCTTATCTATTTCATCAACATTCAAAGAAACACGTCTAGAATCAAGTGAAACATTTTGGCACACCGGTGGGACCCATTTGGGGTTCTTTGCATTCTTTCATTTCTAGGTGAAAACTTTGTATGTTTGTTTCTTTTCTAAAAAGTTCTTACATTAAACTTTCTCCCCTAGAATCTTCTTCTCTTCTATTGTCTAAAAGTAATCATATTTTGGTGCTTAAAATGAACATTTCTTCCCTTTCATTAGTATCGCATTAGTGAAAGAGTATCCCTTCTCTTGTTCATATATTTGTGGCATCAAATTCTACACTTAGATTTGGGTTTTAAAATCATTGCATTTCATTCTACTTTTTTGCATTAGCTAACATTAATTGAGGGAAACCTATACACTGGAAGTCATTCCCAGCTAATGGTTGACAAACAAATCATAGAAAAGTACTTTTTTTTTTTCTATCTCTCGAGTCTTACCCAAACATCACAAATTCAAAATATATACACATTCTTAAACAACATCTCACCTGGAAGAAGCTGTAGGTGATCACACAATCATGGCACAGTGGGCACCCCGTTGGTTATCTTTGTCCAGTACCCCATCAGAGGATGGCCCGCCCCTACCATAACATACCTAAAACCTCTCCTTGTAGATCTCCTTCTTTGTAGGAAACCATCCTCACCAAAAAATCTATTCTACAGTTCATGAGTCAGTCCTTAAAATAGCATAAGCTAAACAAACATAATAGAAAAGGCACTCTTAGGATTGTATTTTTCTTAGTGTTTTTGCTTGGCTTGCATTTTGAGGTGAGAGGTCATGCTCTTCATTTTTCTTATTTCTCCTTGCACGCTCCTCATCACAGTTGGTGTATTCTAGCTTCATCTGAGTGTGCTTGGACCATATTCTCATCATTCTCAAGATTCTGGGTTTGATTCCACATTAATTTTAACTCACAACCACATTTTTCTTCATCGTTGTTTCAATTTCACAGTAACCGGTGTTTCTCCAAAGACCATTGTCATTTCCCCTCTTATCATCATCAATTTTAACCAACTGATGTTAGTTCATTGTTCTTTTTGTTAACCAACCCAAAAAGGACACCTATTCCCCTTCGTTAGTTGTTTAGAGTCTCTGTCACTCTTATCATATCCATTGACCTGGTAAGTCTCATCAGTATTTGGCATACCGACAAATTTGGTCTTATACCTTGTTTTTGACCAACTGTCCACTTTCCCACAAGTGATCGACGGCGGTTACTTGTGACCGCGTCGCGTTTAACCTACATGACATCGGTTAGCCTATCTCATTCTCCATCCGATATTTTAACCCCAATTCACCTACCACCACCTATTTATCCTACCTATGTTATATTTCTATGTCATTTATAGAAAGCAATCTTACCACGTTAGTACCTGTTCACATGGTAATCGACGAGTCGAAAGCAAGTGCCCTCATATTCCATGCCAGTTGTCAACCAATCCCACCTAGCCCTTCACCACCTTTCATTTTATCACCAGCCATGGAACCTATCCAATCTATCTCTATCGCTACCGGAGATGAGGAGTTTACACAACTCCTTGAGCAAAATCCTGTCGCCTTACAGTTTTACCTTTCCCACTTGTCCACTCGAGATGCCTTGGGTAAGTTGATATATGGCATGCCCATATCTATTCCCTCGACTCTCATTCCCACTCCGCATCGCCTCTCATCGCTCTGCACTTCCCGCATCTACCTTACCCCTAGTCATTTCACAACTAGGCCCTATTCCCATTATGGATCGACATGTTGCTACATCTATTACACCTGCCACATCCATTATACCTTCTCCAACCACCCATAACACAACCTCATTTGTGCCTATTGTCTCACTTATACTGTCGCTACACAACCACCCTCAATGTCGGTGACCCCTACCCCTTTTCAAAATGTCATCCTTTCTATTCCACAATCTTTAGCCCCATTGCCACTAGGGTCACCATGACCCTTCCACCTCCATATATGTACTATCAACAACCTCTTGTTTCATCTATTATTCACTCTGGGTATGTTATCCCATAAAATTGGCAAGGGAAATTTTACGGGTAACCATACCAAAATTTTGTTTTGGTCCTCGTCGGGGACTCCTTGTGTTCCGAACATTGCAAAATTCCTTCCCGGAAATCTAGTTTTCCGAACTTAGCATTTTCGGTCTTTTTGGTTGGGCGCACCTATTTTTTGTGCAACATAGGGTAAGCATGTGCCCCTTTAATTCCTTTGGCGCATGGTTTGAAGTGTCGACACACATTTTGGTGCACCAAGGCACATGCGCGTTTTGTGCCAACAATATTTTTGTTGTGCCGCGTTTTGGTGCGCCAAAAGGTGCATGTATTTCTGTGTTGACAACACTTTTGGTGCGCCAAGGGTGCACATAACTTCGTGTTAACATGTGTTTTGATGCACCAAAGGGCGCAAGCTTTCCAATGTCGACAGGTGTTTTGATGCGCCACTTCAAAAAGTGGTTGGCACATTTATTACAACTTTGCCTATATATAGGTGCATCCCCTGTCACTTTCACCAGTCAGAAAACACGTGATTGTTCTTTTTCCTCTGCACCTGTCAGCACGCCTGTCATTCTCGTATCGCGTCGTGGACCCAGTTTCACCTCTCACATTATATATATTCTGGTAAGTGGTCCTTATTGCTCTCATGTTTTATGTTTTGGTTATTGGCTGTTTGTTTATGGGGTTGGATAGAATGATCTGTGAAACCATGAAACCTCCCTTTGCTGTTTTTGTTGTCCTCCCCCATGCACTTCTCCCTCTTTCCAGATCTGCTGGTAAAGAGGACTCTGCCTCTAAAAAAATCACTTGGATCTCTTTATTTTAGCCTGTTCATCATCCAAGGAACCTGCTAGAAGAGGCTTAAACACATGTAACCCCTCCAGAGGAAGAATGAAGACTTAAAAATTGATAATACTACTTTTTTTTCCTCTTTGGCGTAGTCACCACCCTTGCAACATGAAGTACGGTGGCATTAACAACGCACCCACCATACTGCTGCATAAAAATAGTTGCACCCTCAAAGTGCACTTTCCTTTCTTGCTACACCCGCTAACCCTCGCACCCTCTTAGCACACCAAACTCATGTGTAACATTGCAAAAACTTGTGCCATTGGCACGCCTTACATCCATGCAACACCAACATTACTTGCGCCAAGTACAAAACATTTAATGGCGCAGCGCATCCCTTATTACAAGTAACATTATGTCATGCGCAGACCTTCCATGCGCCGCACCAATTTCCCTTGTGGCGAATGAAAAAATGATGTTACACGCATTAAACCTGCCCTTTAGCACATCCTATACCCGTGTAACATGAAAAATATCAGCTCCGTTATAAAATGCATATATATGGCGCAGGCGCACTTCCGCGCAACAAAAGAAAATGTCATCTGCGCAGTGTCCATGCACCTGCACCCTTTCGCGCACCGATTTGTCCGTGCAGCACCCCTTTTTTGTGTGCCATACTATTTAACCTTTCAACCTGTAGTGTTCATGCGCCCTACGCCCTGAGGCCTTAAAATTTCTAACTCTTCCTTTTGTCAACGTTTCAATGGGAGATCAAACAGCTAACATGACTCTCCTGCATTGGGTTTCGCTCCTTCTTCTTGCAGATCAACAACTAAGTTTAGAACTACATATGTCTACATCAAGCAAGAAACCTACCAAGTCTAAGGGCAAAGCCAAGCTCACAGAGGAAGAAATGAAGTACAAATATCAGAGGGTCAGGATGCCCGAATCCCAGGAAGAGTGTGACCTGGATATAAGAGACTCAGAACTTGGTCACATTGATATGGAGGATTTCTGGGCCAGAACCCGGAGGGTCATAGGAAGTCCCTGGATGGACAAACTGGTAGGCAGTGGCCTGCATTTTGCTGGAGGGATCCCGGTCAGTGCTGTGAACAATGAGTTCATGATGGTAGTAGCCCGCTGCTACAACAAAGACACCAGGTGTGTCCACAATGAGAAAGGTGAGGTCGTGATCAACCTCACTGCCGACACTTCAAAATAATTCTTGGCATTCCCCACCACCGGCACTTTATGTCCGTAAGCCAAGAAGATTGCACCAAGGCTTGGGATGATAATGAAGACCAGTGTATGCAATTAATGAATGAGGTATACCTGAAAAATAAGAAGGTGGTGACTAGATGGCCACAAGTCATTCATCGCAGTGATTTCTCAGAGGAACTAAGTGATACAATCACGTTCCTAAGCAGAGTATTTGGGCTTCCTGATGCCCACTACTTTCATAAATGGATGCTTAGATACCTGGAGACAATGAAAAAGAATGTGCGATCAACGCTTTGAGTGGGCGGAGATCATAAGTAGCACCATATCTGAGTAGCTCCAACAACTTACCACAATGGGGAGGTTCTACATGAACTCCTACGTAGTTTATACTGCGGCCTCAGAAAGAGATTATCTAGCGTTGATGCGGTGTGGTGTTTGGCCCTGTGTAAAAATATATGAATACTATCCAGAGTGAAGCCTGGAGAACAAGTATCCTCATTTTACAAAGATTAACGATGCCTTCTTCTATGGCATAAATCGCGCATTTTTGAGGCCAAACATGACTCATGGTCGCATTTACGACCAAGAGCATTGTTTGCTGCATGAGAGAAGTGGGGCCTTGTTCACTCAATTTCCCACCTTCACTTATCTAAGGGCAGCCAACATTTTGGGGGAACCAACCAAATTGCCAAGATATGCTAGCCCCAAATGATTATGTTGGAGTGCCAAGACACTCGTAACCTATCACGAGAAGTGCTTGAAGAGAAAGAAGGGTGGAACTCCTTTCCCCCTCACAGTGGGTAGGTACACTTGTCCTTCTCACCACAAATCCTAGGAGATGTTGGCAGAGCTGGAGCTGCTAAATCTAAAGCACAAATTCCCGGCAAGGCCCACTTTTGACCCTAGGAATTACCTTCCCAGGGCCAAACTCGATCCAATCCACATTCCACAGATTGAGGATATTTATATCGACCTATATCATGAGGTCGAGCTCAGGAGGAAGGATCATTCCCGCTTGGACTTGGCTGAAATCATCCAAAACGGCATAGCCATCATCCCAAAAGGTTATCAAACTGCTGATCAAGAGGTTGATTAGGTATATATTGACACGGTGGGGACGGCGGCCTTTCGGCTGTAATCGATAGAACCAAAGTACCTCGAGATAATAGAAGAAAGGGTCAAAGAAACTCTGCAGAGACAGAGCACCGGGTGCGGGATGAATGGTCTCATCCACCTCAGAGTTGATTTCACCACATCTCCATTGGGCAACGTACCTTTCAGACCAAAACATCTGCCAAAGAGCAAATATAAAGAGAAGGAGGGCGAGTCAAGCTCTACTCGAGAGGAAACTCCTGAAAGTCCCCTTCCACTACACATGAGCAAGTTATAACTCGGCTTCTCTAGAGAAAGAAGACTTAGGATGTTCCGAAGGGCACATCCATTTAGGATGTTGCCACTACTGCAACCATTGAGGTCCCTTCTATCTCTTCTCTTCTCCTTCCTCCTCGAGTGACCCAAGCGACCATTCCTTTGGTCGTTTCCTCTCCCCGTCTTCTCGCTGTTCCCCCTTCCTCATCGTCCATCTTCTCTTCTCTCGCGGAGCTGTCCCCACCATTTCTTCCTCATCTCTAAGCTCCCTTCCATTCCCATGTCTACTTCCCCTGCAGTTTCTCTTCCTCCCGTGGGCACTTCCTCGGCCTCCCTCTCAATGCCGCCTCCAAGTGTCTCCATGTATTTTCCTTCTACTACTGCAGCTACTCCCTTTTCTATTTCCCGCCCTCTCCCATAATTCCAAAGATGGATCACTCAAAGACTGAGCCAACAAAAGAGGAAAGTTCCCATCGCACCGATGGACTTCTCCGTCATCCCATCAAAAGGGGATAAGAAGCAAAAGCCCATAACCCACTTCTCTCGAGAGCGTCAGAGAGAGAGTAATGGAGATAAGATACCCCAATCCTTTAAAGGATAAAAATATATGTCTTTGATAGATTACATAGTGACCCAAGTCACAATGGGGACATCTTCGTAAAGCCTTCAAGGAGAGGCCCTATCTCAGTTGACGCCCTTTCGCAAGAAGCTCTAGGAATAAAAGGAAGAAAAGAGGTTAAAGGAGCAAAATAAACATCTTCTCGACACCTTGCAGAAAATGGGCGATGCACCTCCTACAACTACCGCCGAAACTCTTGAGTCTCTCGAGCCAGACAAGATTAATGAATATGCCAAAATCGACAAGCGTAGGTATGGCGTTTTTTTCTTGGAGGAGCCAAATCCTCAAAGAAAGTGAGGGAGTGATCGCCAAGTTCACCGGATTATATCAGAATATCAGTCAAGTGAACAAAGAGCTCCAGCTATACTAGGTCCCATCTCCGAAGAGCTGGACCATGCCAGATGCAAAGCATGAGACCTTTCAGAAAATGCTCAAATGTTGATCAAGATCTCGGTTAAGTTTGGCGTCTTTGGGCACCCAGAGCCCTCAACAAAATCCTTTCTACTTTGGATTATCTGGGTCGATCAGCTGGAGTTTGTTCTAGAGAAAATTGACAAGATCAAGGAGGAAGCCCTAGATGCAATGCATCAAATGGAGCAAATTGTCCTGAGAATGTCTCTAGGCTTGCTCACTCCTTCTTTCACCTTAAGAAAGGTTGATGAAACTATTCAGATCTTCAAGGAGATCATTTCACAAGGGCTGGGACTAGAGGTCACTTTTGACACCGAATCCATCAACAACCTATTGGCTTGTCGTGACTTCATTGGGTACCTGATAGAGGTAGAAAATGATTATTCCAAACTCCCTAAAAATATCTCACAGATGAGCGGGAGACTTGTGAGGCTATCAGTGATCGACACAAGGATCCTTCCCAGGATCAACTTCAACCCATGATCAGCAAGTTCATGGAATACCATGCCCAGTTCCACATCTCGTCTCTCTCGAGCAGCAAAAGTAGGATACCCCCTTTCAGCCATGGGATGATGATGAATAGTTTCATTCTCCTCGACTTTCATTTTTGTAAAATATCTAAGAGTATGTTGGCACAAATGATGACATCATCCATGTTGCACCATGGGATGATGTCATCCACCAAGTTGTCAAAAGTCAACAAGTGACTTTGAGATATTTTGTAAGATATTTTGTAATTAAGTGGTTGGTTTGTTTTTGCCTTCTTTTCTTCTCTTCTTCTATAAATACTTGAATACTTGTTGTATTCGGGGTGGATACTTTTCAGATGAAAAATAGAAGTAAGAAGAAAAGACTTTGAGCTTTTTGTAACAGAAGGAAATATTAATACAATATTTAGACTTTGTGTTGAATACCTGTGTTATACATCAGAGCTTTCTTATGTTAGATCTGTATGTTTGTTCTGTTGAATCTACTCCTATTTTATTGTCATTTATTCATCAGTATTGCTTTGTTCGTCTATGTGAGTAAGTTCGGCTCTGTTTACTACCAGCCCAAAACATAGATCCTCTGACCTTTCTACTTTGGAATTCATTTCTTTTCTCCCTTCAGATCCATCTTCCTTCCTTTCCTTCCTTCATTCCTTTCTGTTCTTCGTCGAAACTACCTCTACTGGGATGAGATCCCAACCCCTGAAGGCAGAATATTGTAAGACTTGCACAAGATTCCTGCTGGTAGAATAGCAATAAACCAGTTTTATTTTTTGACTCAAAGAGGGGCTATGCCCTGCACACTGTTGGCTCATCTATCCATAGATCTGCTCTCATGACATGATTTTCAAACCAATAGGATACATACTCCCTATTTCATACCTTCTTCTCAATCTACCTATACTTTAGCACCATATACTAGAATGCTACCCTCGTTATATGCCTAACACCAACCCTCTTACGTGACAGGAGTCACCCATCCATCACAACCTACCAATGACCTAATCAAGTTAATTATGGAAAATATGCAGACATTAGAGGCATCGATTTCTGGATCCTGCAACACTCTCACCTATGATGAGATTTGTAATAAGCCTATACATCCATCCATTCCTATCCATCCATATCCCATACATTGGGAAATGCCTAAATTCAACCATTTCATTAGCAAAGAAGACCCACAATAGCATTTGTGGTCTTTCAAACACGGGTGTTATGTGATCGCCCATGATGATGCCTTACTCATGAGGAAATTTCCCATGTCTTTGACTGGACCCGCATTAGATTGGTATAGTGGGTTGCATAAACACTCTATATTCTCATTTAATTAGGTAGCCCAAGCTTTCTTGGATCAGTTCTATATTAATATCGTTAAGAAAGTTACCATTAACTGACCTCTACTCTACGCATTAGTATGACGATGAATCCATTACAGATTTTGTTGCTCGTTGGCACAACCTAATCAATAACCTCACATTCCAACTACCACAAAATGAACTCATCAAACTCTTCACGTGAGCTTATGTTAGGCATATCTCATCGAATCTGCAGGTCTAAACCTTCCGAACCTTTGATGAAGCATTCACCATGGCACGGAAGCTTGAGATTCGGGCCATTGAAGAGAAGAAAATTGAATTGCATAATAAGAACTAGGAATTCAAGTCAAATGTTACCCTTCTTATTCAAAACCATAGAACAATTATTCAAATTCCAAGGGCACCACTAACACGGTGGTACTCAAAGTGGCCTAGCTCATCCATCAAATCAAGCTAGCCCCTCATCTAATCTCTCACCTGTTTAGACTTTTCAATTTAGACGGGAACAACAGAAATATACCCCAATTGGGGAACCTTATTCTTCTATCTTAGAGAAGCTCATCAAAGCTAGGGCCATCACCCTTCCTCCCGTGAAACCACACACTAGTTTTGACCCTACTCACCCCACACCCGTGTGGTATAAAGAGCACAACTTCTACAACTACCATCGAGTAAAGGGTCATAGTGATGGCAATTGCATCACCTTCAAAAACATTGTCCAAGAAATGCTCAAGAAAGGTGAGCTAACCTTGGATAATCCTAATGCACCTGCCAATCAGAACCTACATATCTTCAAGAAACCCTTTCCTAATCATGCCCCTTCTTCTGATCAAACTAGAGAGACTTCAACTCATGATAGCCATACCCGCGAGGTCCATGCTATTTTCAGTGATACACCTGATGCTACCCAATTACCTCATATTCCTTCCATAGAGGAAATTCTAGCCGAAGTCCTCCTTCTGCATTGGAACCCACCTCACCTATTCCTCCACCCACAGAGGAACACCTTTCACCTCCTTCATCACCCATAGAGGAGCCTTCCATTAATATCAAGACTATTTCACCTTTGGCTTCTCCACCTAGGGAACCGTCACCCATAGTACTTCTTCAGTCCATGGAGGATACTTGTTTATCTACCCACCTACAAAGGAGAACCCATCAACTCCTCCACCATAAAATATCTAGTAGAGGTGTATTTACTTTTAGGTGACCACTCCCCATTGGTTACCCAAGATCCTACCAACGTATTTTCGGCTCTCTTACCTAGAAAAGCCGAAGCTAGCAAATTCCTTTTTTCTAAGACAAATTTTACAAGGATTTCCATTAGGTCCTCATTAACCTCACCTACAGCCATGCCATTTTTGCGCTTATCCAATCAATTAGATTATGTGGATAGAGCCTTAATTTGGGGGCACCTTCTACTTCCTATCTCAATACAAATGCAGATGTAACTTGCTAACACTTCCACTATCTACCCAAAGATATTTCGGCCAATTGAACCAAACACAACCTCCTCTATCACAACTTCTTCCATGACACCCATCATAGCTCAACACACACCCTTACCCATAACCCAACATACACCTAAATCCAAACCCACACCTACATCATCTTCCTCGACTAAACCTATTACTACCTTAGGGGTCACCCCAACCACCAGCCTTATTCATCCACCTATCAAACTAGATTTAGCTACATCCTCCAAAGTCAACACCAAACCTACTCCAACACCCAAACAGAAGAACCAAGCCCATAGAAATCATACCCTGGCTGCACCAATCACACCTTCATCACCTTCACCCTTTTCGTCTATCTTAGGACCTCAACCTCCCAAAGACGGTTAAGAAACCTCCACCGTTAATAAACCAAAAACATAACAGCCCATTACTTCCTCGTAAACCTCTAACATAACCAAGTGTCGACATGACCTACACCCGTGCTTGTAATATCTTTACCACCCATTCCTCCAATACCATTGGTTACTTCTTCACTACCCACTACACTTTAGTCTCTGTCCCTCACACCCCCTACGCGACCCGCATCATCTACCTTCACAACACCTCTGTTATCCCCGTGGGTAACTCGCCCTCTTCCCCATCTGATTTTCCCTCTAGATCTCGATACATCCATATCACCTTTACCCAAGAAGGTGCAACCCAAATAAAAATTTTTACTACCCTCCAATAAGGTAGTAACAACAACCACACACTCTCCTACCAGTTCATCTACCATACCCCTACCCAAGCAAACACGACCAACACCCAAGACCATGCTAGCACCCAAAACCATAGCTCGACCCACTCCCCTCTTGCAAAGACTGTTCCTCAACAATCAGCCACACCTATGCCCAAACCCACTTTCACTTCCCATTGTGACCCATTAGCAGGGTCCTATGCCAAAATATTAACAAACCTCCTTGAGACTTCGTCATCACATTATGCTGCTCGAGACCTTATGAACCTCTCAAACCCAAGCCAAAAGGGTTTGATGACACTAAATTTTGTGCCTACCATTGTGTGCCAAGACATGATGTGGAGAACTGTAAGTCTTTGAAAACTATCCTTATCTAGTTATATCATCCTGAAGGAAACTTTGATGATAAATACCTTCTCGATGAGGACCTCATTTTACAACCACCCATTCCCATAGTCCTTCCCTCACTACCTACTCAACAACCATGACCTCTACCCCCACAACTCTTAGAGCCACCCCAAGATTTAAAATTAACATCGTTCGCATCAGAGAACTCACCAAGCACCCACCCAAATTTCGGTGTGCTCAACTCATCTCACAAAGTTCCTTCCCACCACTAGGATTTTTCTCGTCACATCGCTATACCTTTCATGGCTCACCTACCTCGCCTACCTCCCCACCTCAGATCAACATGATCCACATTACTACCCGTGCTCAGAAGGACAAAGGAAAGGAAAGGGAAACCAACCAATCCACCAATCCCATACCCAACATACCATCTAGACCCACTCCTAAAATCACTATCTATGGTCCCACATATCCTATTTCTAATGGGGTTACACATCGCACCATGCTCAAACAACTACACCAATCCCCCCTCAAAATGTCTCTATATGACCTCATCCAAACTTTAGAATCCCATTGTCATGCTCTCATGGAGGTCCTTCAATCTATTGAGGTTTTACCAAATGACCCTACACCCATAGCCTCCATCATCATGCCCCATCATGTTTCCTCTCTCACCAAATTACCACCTTTATCCACACCTCTACCTACTCACCAAGTAGCCTCCCTTAGCTTCTAAGAGGAAGAGATCACACCGCACTAAACCGATGACCAGACACGGCTCTCTTCATCTCTCTGTCAACATCGATGATATACATGTATGTCATGTTTTGATCAATGGGGGCACTATCATTAATATCATTTCCTCCCATGCATTCACTCAAATGCACATACACAACAATTACATGCATAAACATCCCATCATGTTGTGTTCATTCAATGACGCTATCACCTCTACACTAGGAACTGTCATCCTCCACATTCGCGTGGGCCCTTGCACTGTTCCAAAGCTATTTTACATCTTGGAGGGGGAATTTCAATATAACCTATTACTTGGCAGACCCTGGATTTGTGTCATGGGTTGTGTCCCTTCCACTTTACATCGTTGTGTGAAGTTCGAGCATGAAGGACACACCTATACTATTCCAGCTGATCCATCACCTTTTACAACATGCAACATGCTTTAATGACCCAATAATGTGCTTATACCCAGTAAGGCATCTACCTCCAAGACCACTACCACTTCACCTACACCTCTGCTTACTAGTACAATCGCTACCTCAACCACACATGCCTCCTTCATTCCTACCACTGCCACAACCTCCACACAATGCTGAACCATCGCCTCCCCATCCATTAGCTACACCTCCACATTGACCCCGAGACATTCTATTCCAGCTACCCACATACCCACCACCGATCCCTTAAAGGATATTTTTCAATGCCTCACTATAGGGAGGATCATCTATATATTGTCAACACATTCCTTACTCCACAACAGTATGGAAGTCTTCACCAACACCCTTGGTATGATCACCATATAGGAGAGCACCTCCTTTATGGTCCTCGCCCACCTTCGTACCAATATCACCTATGGGGGACTTGATACTACCACTTACACACCTGAACCACCGTCATAAACCCACCCATTTTTGCTAACTTCCACCACTCACCAATCACCATTTTTCCCACACCTTCCTACACCAATGTGCGTGGAAGGGTTTTGGTTTTGGATTTTATGAGCAAGGCTGCCATACTATTATTCCATGTACTACTTGCAAACATAATGACCATAGTGGTACCTGGCTTTTGAACCACCTACCATGCAGCCCGCATTGAGCGATCGAGGACATCAACCCTTATCCACCTTCTTCACCACCATCACCACCTTAATGAAAAATTTGATGGATCCGTAATCCATTCCTTCTAAAATTTTTTTCATAAACACCATCTCTTTAGGCCCTTTGACTTATCAATGCTAGGGCAAGGCTCCTTCCTCTCTTCCCTTCCTGTACTCGAAATGGTTGATGACGATACACCCTCGATTAACATCATTCATTGTCGGGATGATGAATCTATACTCACCTACCTTGGTTCAGAAGACTCATATATTCATCAATCATTACCCTCTAAGACACAAACCATGTTGAATGAATCAACTATCGAGATCAACATTCATACTCAAGACGACCCACACATCCTAAAGATCGGTCAATCTTTAGATGTTGCTAAACAGGAAGCCATCACCTCTTTTCTCAAAAACCATAACCACGCTTTCACTTGGTCTTAC
The DNA here is from genome assembly GCA_018340775.1 of Taxus wallichiana var. yunnanensis. NCBI lineage: Eukaryota > Viridiplantae > Streptophyta > Pinopsida > Cupressales > Taxaceae > Taxus > Taxus wallichiana. Next base: position 679,327,288 of record CM031239.1, read on the forward strand.
ATAGACATGCCTAGTATTGACCCCATGATAGTGGTCCACAATATCGTAATTGTTCTTGATGTCAATCCCGTCAAACAAAAGTTGAGGAAAATGCACCCTCGCATTGCCCTTCTTGTCAAAGAAGAACTTTAATGCCTTCTCTCTGTTTCCTTCATATTTCCCATTGATTATCCTCGTTGGATTTCTAAAATTTTCCCTATCACTAAGGGGACAGGGGGACTCCACATTTGCACAGATTTTTGTGACCTCAATCTAGCTTGCCCAAAAGATGACTTTCCTCTACCTAGTAATGACTAGCTCATTGACCTTAGCCCTAGTCATTAGATGCTATCATTCATTGATGGATTCTTGGGTTATAACCATGTTGGTTTGAAAATATGTCGAATGTACGAGATCTATGGATAAATGAGCCAACAGCAGTGTGCGGGGCTTAGCCCTCTTTGAGTCAAGAAAGAAAAATCTGGTTTATTGTTATTCTACCAGCAGGAATCTTGTGCAAGTCTCACAATATTCTGCCTTCAAGGGTAGGGATCTCATCCTGGTAGAGTAGTTCCGATGAAGAACAGAAAGGAATGAAGGAAGGAAAGGAAAGAAGATGGATCTGAAGGGAGAAAAGAAATGAATTCCAAAGTAGAAAGGTCAGAGGGTCTATGTTTTGGGTTGGTAGTAAACAAAGCCGAACCTACTTGCATAGACAAACAAAGCAATACTGATGAATAAATGACAATAAAATAGGAGTAGATTCAATGAACAAACATACAGATCTAACATAAGAAATCTCTGATGTATAACACAGGTATTCAGCACAAAGTCTAAATATTGTATTAATATTTCCTTTTGTTACAAAAAGCTCAAAGTCTTTTCTTCTTAATTCTATTCCTCATCGAAAAGTATCCACACCTTGAATACAACAAGTATTCAAGTATTTATAGAAGAAGAGAAGAAAAGAAGGCAAAAACAAACCAACCACTTAATTACAAAATATCTTAAAAATATCTCAAAGTCACTTGTTGACTTTTGACAACTTGGTGGATGACATCATCCCATGGTGCAACATGGATGATGTCATCATTTGTGTCAACATACTCTTAGATATTTTACAAAAATGAAAGTCGAGGAGAATGAAACTATTCATCGTCGTCCCGCGGCTGAAAGGGGGTATCCTACTTTTGTTGCTGCTCAGGAGATGAGATGTGGAACTGGGCACGGTATTCCATGAACTTGTTGATCATGGGTTGAAGTTGATCCTGGGAAGGATCATTGTGTCGATCACTGATATCCTCGCAAGTCTCCCACTCGTCTGTGAGCTTTTCGGGGAGTTTGGAATAATCATTTTCTACCTCTATCAGGTACCCAATGAAGTCACAACAAGCCAACAGGTTGTTGATGGATTCAGCGTCGAAAGTGACCTCTGGTCCCAGCCCTTGTGAAATGATCTCCTTGAAAATCTGAATAGTTTCATCAACCTTTATTAAGGTAAAAGGAGTGAGCAAACCAGAGACATTCTCAAGACAATTTGCCCCATCGATGCATTACATCCAGGGCTTCCTCCTTGATTTTGTCGATCTTCTCCAGAACAAACTCCAGCTGATCAACCCGATAATCCAGAGTAGAAAGGATTTTGTTGAGGGCTCTGGGGTGTCCAAAGACACCGAACTTGACCAGATCTTCGACTGAATAGTCGAGCATTTTCTGAAAGGTCTCATGCTGCATCCTGGCATGGTCCAGCTCTTCGGAGATGGGTCTTGCTATAGCTTGGAGCTCTTTGTTCACCCGATTGATATTCTGATATAATCCGGTGAACTTGGTGATCACTCCCTCACTTTCTTTGAGGATTTGGCTCCTCCAGGCAGAAACTTCCATACCCTGCTCACCGATTTTGGCATATTCATTAATCTTGTCCTAGCTCAGAGACTCAGGAGTTTCGGTGGTAGTTGTAGGAGGTGCACTGCCCATTTTCTGCAAGGTGTGGAGAAGATGTTTATTTTGCTCCTTTAACAGCCTCTTTTCTTCCTTTGCTTCCTGGAGCTTCTTACAAAGGGCATCAACTGTAGATAGGGCCTCTCCTTGAAGGCTTTCTGAAGATGTCCCCATTGTGACTTGGGTCACTGTATAATCTGTTGAAGACAGATCCTTTTTATCCTTTAAAGGATTGGGGTAAGCTATCTCCATTACTCTCTCTCCTGACGCACTCTGAGAGAAGCGGGTTAAAGGATTTTTCTTCTTGGTCCCCTTTGATGGGATGACGGAAAAGTCCATCGGTGCGATGGGAACTTTCCTCTTTTGTTGGCTCAGGTGCTAAGAGATCCATGCTGGACTTATGGGAGAGGGGCTGGAAATAGAAAAGGGAGCAGCTGCAGTAGTAGAAGGAAAATGCGTGGAGACACTTGGAGGCGGCATTGAGAGGGAGGCCGAGGAAGTGCCCATGGGAGGAAGAGAAACTACAGGGGAAGTAGACATGGGAATGGAAGGGAGCTCAGAGATGAGGGAAGAAATGGTGGGGGACAGCTCTGCGAGAGAAGAGAAGATGGACGATGAGGAAGGGGGAACAACAAGACGGGGAGAGGACACGACCAAAGGAATGGTCGCTTGGGTCACTCGAGGAGGGGAAGGAGGAGAGGGAGAAGAGATAGAAGGGACCTCAATAGTTGCAGTAGTGGCAACATCCTGAGTGGATGTGCCTATCGGAACATCTTCTCGCTGCTTTTTCCAGGTTTTCTGGGATTACAACCCGTTCTTGTGAAGTGGAAGGAGGACTTTTAGAAGCTTCCTCTTGGGTGGAGCTCAACTCACCCTCTTTGTCTTTCCATTGGCTCTTTTGCAGCTTTTTTGGCCTAGAAGGTGCATTGCCCAATGGAGAAGTGGTGAAATCAACTCTGAGGTAGATGAGACCATTCATCCTGCACCAGTGCTCTTTTCTCTGCAGAGTTTCTTTGACCCTTTCTTCTATTGTTTGAGGCACTTTATTCCGTTGATCACAACAAATAGCCATCATCCCCATCCGTGTCAAGATATACCTGATCAACCTCTTGATCAGTAGTTTGATAACCTTTTGGGACAATGGCTACGTCGTATTGGATGATTTCAGCCAAGGCCAAGTGGGAATGATCCTTCCTTCGAGCTCGGCCTCATGATATAGGTTGATATAAATATCCTCGATCGTGGAATGTGGATTGGATCGAGTTTGGCCCCGGGAAGGAAATTCCTAGGGTCGAAAGTGGGCCTCTTTGGGAAGTTGTGCTTTAGATTTAGTAGCTCCATCTCTACCAACATCTCCCCTGTGCTTTGTGGTGAGAAGGACAAGTGTACATACCCACTTTGTGAGGGGGAAAGGAGTTCCACCCTTCTTTCTCTTTAGGCACTTCTTGTGGTAGGTTACAAGCTGTCTTGACAGCTCCAACAGAATCAGTTTGGGGCCAGCATATCTTGGCAATTTGGTTGGCTCCCCCAAAAATTTGGCTGCCCTCAAATAAGTGGTGGGGAATTGAGTTAACAAGGCCCCCATTTCTCTATAGTTGCAACAATGCTCTTGGCCATACGACCATGAGTCATGTTTGGCCTCAAAAGGCATATGATGCCATAGAAGAAGGTATTGTTAATCTTTGTAAACTGAGGGATATTGTTCTCCAGCTTCAGCTCTGGATAGTATTCATATATTTTTACCTGGGGCTAAACCCCGCACCGCATCAATGCTGGATAATCTCTTTCTGAGGCCACAACATAAACTACGTAGGAGTTCATATAGAACCTCCCCATTATGGTAAGTTGTTGGAGTTTCTCAGAGATGGTGCTGCTTATGATCTCCGCCCACTCGAAGCGTTGATCTGGCACATTTTTATTCATCGTCTCCAAGTATCTCAGCATCCATTTATGAAAGTAGTGGGCATTAGGAAGCCAAAATACTTTTCTTAGGAACGTGATTATATCACTTAGTTCCTCCGAGAAATCACCGTGATGAATGAATTACAGCCATCTCGGTCACTACCTTCTTGTTTTTAGGTATACCTCATTCATCAATTGCATACACTGATCCTCATTATCTTCCCAAGCTTTGGTGTAATCCTCTTGGCTTACGGCCACAAAGTGCCGGTGATGAGGAATGCCAAGCATTATTTTGAAGTTCCAGGAAGTGAGGTTGATCATGACCTCACCTTTCTCATTATGGACACACCTGGTGTCTTTGTTGAAAGCAGGAAACTACCATCATGAATTCATTGTTCACAAGATCGACCGGGATCCCTCCAAAGAAATGCAGCCACTACCTACTAGTTTTTCCATCCATGGACTTCCTGTGACCCTTTGGTTCGGCCCGTAAGTCCATATAAATGTGACCAAGTTCCGAGTCTCACTGCTCGGGATTCGGGCATCCCGACCCTCCGATATTTGTACTTCATTTCTTCCTCTCTGAGCTTGGCTTTGCCCTTAGACCTAGTAGGTTTCTTGCTTGATGTAAACATATGTATTTCTGAACTTATTTGTTGATCTGAAAGAAGAAGGAGCAAAACCCAACGCAGGAGAGTCATGTTAGCTATTTGATCTTCCATTAAAGTGTTGGCAGCAAGAGGAGTTAGCAATTTTAAGGCCTCAGGGCGCAGGGTGCATGAATATTGCAGGCTGTAAGGCTAAATAGTGTGGCGCATAGGAAAATTGTGTTACAAGGGTCAAATCAGCACCAAAGGGCACAAGGTGCATGGATACTGCACATGACATTTTTTGTTGTTGCAAGTGGAAGTGCCCTGCACCATATATATGCATTTTATACCGGGTGCATGTATTTTTCATGTTGCACGGGGACAGGATGCGCCAAAGGGCGCATATAATTTTTATGTTACATGGAACTTTGGTGTGCCAAAGGGTGCATATATGGTGTGTGTAACATATGCTTTATGTGCGCTAAAGGGAACTTGCGCGCACAGTGCATGGGAAGATTACATGACATTGTGTTGTAACAGGGGATGCGCCTGCGCCGCTAATAGTTTTATACTTGGCGCAAGCATGGTTACTATTGCATGGATGCAGGGTGCGCCAATGGCGCAATTTTTGTAATGTTACACATGCATTAGGTGCGCCAAGAGGGCGCAGGGTTAGTAAGTGTTACAAGCCAGGAAAGTGTGCCTTGAGGGCGCAACTATTTGTTATGCAGCAAGCATGGCGGATGCGCCGTTGGCGTGACTGTATTTTTATGTTGCAAGGGCGGCATTTGCGCCAAAGGGAAAAACACAGTTTTTATCAATCTTTAAAGCCTTGTTCTTCCTCTTGAGGGGTTACATGTATTTAAGCCTCTTCTGCAGGGTTCCTTGGATGATGAACGGGCTAAAACAAAGAGATCCAAGTGATTTTTTCCAAGACAGAGTCCTCTTTACCAACAGATCTGGAAAGAGGGAGAAGTGCATGGGGGAGGACATGGTTACACAGATCTATTTAATCCAACCCCACAAACAAATAGCCAATAACCAAAACACAAAACACAAGAGCAATAAGGACCACTTACTAGGAATATATATAATGTGAGAGGTGAAACTGGGTCCATGACATGATACGAGAATGATAGGCGTGCTGACAGGTGCAGAGGAAAAAGAATAATCACGTGTTTTCTGACTGGTGAAAGTGACAGGGCGGATGCGCCTATATATAGGAAAAGTTGTAATAAATGCGCCAACCACTTTTTGAAGTGGCGCATCAAATGCTTTTCAAATGAAAGCTTGCACCCTTTGGCGCATCAAAACACATGTTAACACAAAGTTATGTGTGCCCTTGGCACACCAAAAGTGTTGTCAACATGGAAATACGTGCACCCTTGGCACACCAAAATGTGGCACAACAAACTATTGTTGACATGAAGGCGCATGCGCCTTGGCGCATGCAAGAAAGGCGCAACATGGTGAGGTGCACCAAAATGTGTGTCGACACTTCAAACCGTGTGCCAAAGGATTTAAAGGGGGCGCATGCTTACCCTATGTTGCATAGACATTAGGTGCGCCCGACCAAAAAGACCCAAAAAAAGGCCAAGTTCGGAAAACCAGATTTCCCGGAAAAGGGTTTTTTGCAACGCATTTCGGATGCAAGGAGTCCCTGATGAGGGACCAGAACAAAATTTTGGTATGGTTACTTGTAAAATTTCCTTGCCAATTTTACGGGATAACAAACCAAATATTACTTACCCAGAGGATCAACACAAAATCACATTCATCATGCATCGGGGACCTTCTACTATCAAGTCATGCCTTTTGGCCTTAAAAAGCTGGTGCCACATAATAGAGGCTATGAATTACATCTTCCATGAAATCATGCATCATATATTGGAATATTACATCAATGACCTCCTTACCAAATCTAAACACCACTCCGAGCACCTCACCGTCCTCAAAACCATATTTGACCACCTTATTAAATATTGCATTCACCTTTAGCCCAAGAAGTGTGTCTTCAAAGTCCTCTCAGGAAAACTCTTGGGATTTATCATTTCCCTACATGGTATAGAAGTTGACTCTGCTAAAGTCAAGAACATTTTGAAAATGCCTCTACCCACTAACATTAGGCAATTTCGTAGCTTACAAGGTAAGTTGCAATCTATTCACTGTTTCATTTCACAATTGTTATGTCGATCGGTGTCAACAATTTCATCACCTTGTCACAAGAAGGATGTCTCCTTTAAATTGGATGAGGATTGCCACAAAGATATTTAGGCCTTAAAACAATACCTTCTTCAACCACCCATACTCATTCCACATGAATACAATCAACCTTTCTACCTATACATCTCAAAGCCATCGATCACTCTTTGGGGCCATGCTCGCTCATCGCGATGAACAACACAAGGAGCAGGAGGTTTATTACATAAGTTGTATTCTTTTGGACTACGAAACCTAATACACCCATCCCAAAAAATCTTTAATTAGCCTTAGTTTTCATCGCCACAAAACTCCACCATTACCTACTCAACCATGAAACCTATGTTGTGACCAACACCGACCCCTTACATTTCATGTATGCCAAACCTTATCAAAATCAGTGTGCCACATGTTGGCTTATGATTTTGGCTAACCTTGACCTTGAATTCATCCATCAAAAGTCCATTAAGGGCCAAGCTATCACCGACTAATTGGCCGACATACCTATTTTCTAGGATCAACCCTCTAATTTTGACTTTCTAGATGAGTCAATTGCTACCCTTTCCCTAGATGAACCCACTTACCAAATGACACTCTTCTTCGATGGTTCCAAGTGTTGGCATCGGGGTGGGGTAGGATTTATCCTCATTCCCCTTAATGGTGAACCCATGCTTTTGTCTTTCAAACTTGATTTTGATCATACCAACAATATTTCCGAATACGAAGCACTCGTACTAGGTCTGTAAGATGCCTACACCCTAGATGTCAAATCAATCAACATCTTTGGTGATTCTCAATTGGTCATAAACCAAGTCAATGGTATATACCAATGTCTTAATGAGATACTTCAAAAGTATAAACATGATGTAGACATACTATTGACCACCTTTGACTGTTACGCCCTTCAAACCATCCCACGTTCAACCAACAAATTTGTTGATACCATGGCCTGCTTGGCTTCTCAAATACTTGCTTCGTCTTCTACCGATTCTAAAATATTTGTCACCATAAAACAACTCCAATCTCCCTCTTATTTACCTCACAAAATTTACTCCATTGGAACCTGTTGTATATATCTTTTCCCCGGGTAGATATAGACAAGCAGGAGAATGGAGAAATCAAAGAAGCTCAAATCCCTGACATGCCCAAGGCGCACAGAATGGGCACACGACACAGAGTGTCGACAGAGGAAATGGTGCACCCAAGGCACAGAATGGGCACATGACATAGAGTGTCAATAGAGGAAATGGTGTGCCCAAGGCACACAGAATGGGCGCACGACACAGAGTGTCGACAGAGGAAATGGTGCGCCCAAGGTGCACAGAATGGGCGCACGACACAGAGTGTCGACAGAGGAAATGGTGTGCCCAAGGTGCACAGAATGGGCACACGACACAGAGTGTCAACAAGGTAAATGGTGTGCCCTTGGTGCATGGAAGAGGATGATGACACACACATGAATGTGCCCTTGGCGCACCTTCAAGAGGCGCAACATTTTGAGCGGCGCCAGAAGCGGCACTCGGCACGAGTATATTCAGATGGCCATAACTTTTGACTGGGAGCTCGGATTCATGCAAGGTTGGACTTTTCAGAAAGCTTACAAGGTCCTCTATCCAACTATGACTGGATATATTTAATTAGGTGAGAAAAAATTCTTAAAAATTAAAAATACAGTTCGCCACTTTTGGGTTCGCTGGGGTTCTCACCTACCATCATTATGAGATGAGTTAAGTGCATTCTGGAGGTGGTTGGGGCAGATTTTGAATTTCTCTCTTCTCCCTCTCTTTTTCCTCCTATAAATTGTAAGGAGGGGCTTCTTTCTAAAGGTTGGACATTCTTGTTTTGCCCCTCCCTTCTTCTCTTTGGCAGGTAAACTTGTGGAGTTCAAACCTCCCATTTGAAACTGTAATGCAACTTTGCCTCTTGGCATTTTGCAGTGTGTTGTATCAATCTTTGGAGAAAATTAATGCATGTCTGTGGATGATTCTCAACCCTCTCTGTGTTCATTTTCATCCTCCTGATCTTTCACTATGAATCTGGTTATCTGTGCATGATCTTGCATTTCGTTAATTTATGGTTTGTGTTTATTGGCAAGACAGTGTTCTTCATTCTCTGCATCACCTTTGTAGTTTAGGTTTTATTTTATGCATATTCTTACCTCGTCTCCTGGCAAGTTAGATTAGGTTTTTATTAAACCCTCTACAATTTTACGTATGCATCTGAACAGAGGAATAGGAACCGGCCTTCATCCGGAGAGCTTTTCCGATTTCGCAAGGTCCCACATTTGGGAAAAGCTCCATGTTATGCAATCGCACTGAGAGTCTCAACCCATCGAGTTGCAGAGAAATTCAGGGTGCTGTGATTCACCTTCAATAGAACCATCACCCTGGACCCGAGTGATCTTTGGTATAAACAATACTCAAACTATCTTTCTCTCTTCGTGCCTTACCTCTTGATCTCACCGTAATGGACAACGCACCTTCCTTAAAAAATTCTCTTGTTATGTCATCATGGGGGCCTCCTCTATAAGTGCGGCTTTGATGTTATTCTCTTACGATGCCTCATGCGTTCTAAAATTCCTTACACCATTAAGGAAGTTCATGATGGCATATGTGGAGGACACTTGATGGCCTTGCTATTACTAAGCATATTCTTCACCTAGGCTATTATTGGTGACCCTTAACCATGATTTTTGTGACTACGCAAGCATTGTGTAAAATACCAACAACATACTAACCTTCATCATAAACCTAGTCACGCCTTATAGGTCACCCATGACCTTTGGCCCTTTTCAATGGGGTTTCGATCTTGTCGAAGAGATCAATCCCCATTTTTCCCAACGACATCAATGGATCATCACCACTACCAAATACTACAAAAATGGGTTGAATCCATACCACTCATCTCCATGAAAGCTAAGAAAATATGTGAGTTCATCAATCATCACATCATTTTTCACTTTGGTGTTCCTCATCACCTCATCACTGATAATGGAAAACAATTCAAAAATAAGACCTTGCGAAAACTTTGTGATGCCTTTGGCATTCAGCTAAGTTTCTTGTCACCTTATTACCCACAAACCAACGACCAAGCCGAATCCAATAACAAAACCTTGAACAAAATTATCATGAAAGTGGTTAACGATACTAGGAAAGACTGGAATACGCACATTCCTTTTTCGTTGTGGGCATACCACACTAGTATTCACACTTCCACTGCCACTACACCTTTTTCTCTCGGTCTACGCTATGAGTCCTGTTTCTACCTCTTGAAGTCTAGATCCCTCACTCCGTTTTCTCTTCTTGACATGCTCAATGATGATGAATTTCATCAGACGATTTAGCATAACTTAAGTTATTAGACAAACACCGTCCTAATTCTCTTGATCATCTTCAAGTTTACCAAAAACGTATCAAATGTGCCTATGATAAACGTGTCCATGAATGAACTTTTCACATTGGTGATCTCATCCTGAAATAAAATCAACATGTAACTAAAGTAGAAAAATTAAACGGGAAAATTTGCTCCTAATTGTCTTGGACCATACATCGTGACCCATACTTACGGATTAGGTGCTTATCGTTTATCTTCACTCGATGGTAAACCCGAACCTAAGCCCCTTAATGCCTTGCATCTTCGACCATTCTACTATTGAATTTTAGTCCTACCTCACTTTTTTCCTCTTTCCATGCTCATCCCTTGAGTGCTATCCACTTCCTACATCATCACCAATGATTAAATAAGAGTCATGTGCATACCCGTCACTTGTTATCTTCTCTTGAATATGTGTACCACGATGCTACACATAACATGATTCTCATGGATACTTTTCGTCTACTTTTAGATGAGATCCCATGGTCGTTTCACCCTACTTTCTGAACAAGAATCCTATTCTTCACCTTGGTCTTGTCCATGACTTCAAAGCCCTCACATGGGATCCAAATCCTTGAGTTAAAATTCCAATAAAAGATGACTCCCTCAAGAGGACATCTTCCTCTTTGTAATCACTGCTATAAATAGACTACTCCTTGATGGAAAACTATGTAAAGCTTTTCCAAAAAAAGAAGCGAGAGAATCTGAAGCTTCCCGCATCGATCAGCTTCATGAATACCTCAAGGAGTTAATTTCCTCATCCCATATAGACTTCCCACATCAATCATTCTATCTCAAATATTAGTTAACACATAAAGCCTTTTAGTCATGGAATTACCCATTGTGACCTTGGATCTCTTGCCTAAAGATCATGCTACCTCATACCATATAAAAATTAACCACCTTTCACCCCTCTCACCATTCACACTCCCATTTCCTACTACCTCAAGGGACCTCTTGGAAACCATGACATTTGGTGATCATGTGACTACTTTTCACCCTTAGAATAATCAATCATGCAATGTCTTTTAGGGTCTTACGTCCATCACCTCCTCCAAGGTATGACCTACTCGGTATGATCCTAACCAATCAGGTGGCTTTCTTGCCCCCTCTTATCTTTTAACCTTCTTTATTATGTATTGATTACCTTATATAGGACTTGGTCCTCGACGCTTACCTTTGGGGTAATCTTCTTCTTCTACCACAATTGAAATCACCTATACCAATTTGCCCACAACTCACCCATACCTAGCAGACCTAAACTCAAATCATGCCTATGACCTACCATCTCATTCTCATACCTCCTCATATTCTTCCCTAGCTTATGGGAGAACTACATCGGCCTGAGGTCCCTTTTCATCGGGACTATGTAGGTAGCACTCCGAGGGCATGGGGCCCTTAGAGGTTAGCTCGGCCACTATCTACCCTAGCCAATTCATCCTTTATTTTCATAAATCACATTCTACCCTAATTCATTTCCTTTTTATATCAAAAATTGGAAATTAAACCAAACAAACAACAAATTGCTTCACATTTTTATCATCATCAAAACATACATTTATTTTGATTACCATTTCTTTACCAACATCATGCAAGTATTATAAAACATCTTAAAAATAGCCCATATCATAATTCATTGCAAATACTAATGGATTACAACCAAAACCTAACTTGATCCATGCCTACAACTTGACTCCACCATGCCTAAAACCTGACTCAATCCATTCCTAGCCCACAACCTAACTCGATCCATGCCTACAACCTGACTCAACCATTCCCATAACCTAACTTTCGATTCATTCCTACAACTTGACTCCACCATTCCTAGACCACACCCTAACTCAATCTATGCCTACAACCCGACTCAACCATGCCTAACACACATATCACTCATCCACCTATGCATAAACAATCACGGTCTATCAACATCAAAGCATCATCATATAATCATCCATCTCATCATATAAATCGGATGTCCATACAATATACATGAATATCAAAAAAATGTATCTCTCCAAAACTCTCATATACAACCTCGCCATCTTTGGCACGTAGGTGAGTATATGATCAAAATAAAAACTCTCATACATCCTCACTGTCTTTGGCACGTAGACCGGTATATGATCAGAAGTATAAAAACTCTCGGCACGCAGGCTGGTATATATCAAAAATCAAAACTACATCAAAATTGAGAGCCATATATCAGGTATCATCTCAATGGACATCCTCTATATTTGTATCACCTGTCCCCTCTACCTCCTCGGCTCCTGTCTGAGGACCTACTAACATCTCCTCACCCATCATAGGTGGTGGTTGGGTCCCTGCTGGTACATCAACTGGAGCTGGCCTCTCGTGAACTGGTGGCCTCACCCTAACCATGTCTCGGGGCTCGATGGCCCCTTGTGCTCTCCATGCTATGGGTGTGTGATCGGGTCCTCTCACTAGAGGCTTGTTGTGCCCTATACTTGGCATACAATAGACAATCTATCCCTCGTGGCTATTAGTTGGTCTTGATAATACCAGGCCTCATCTCTCGCCTCTTCGCAACCTACATACAGTGCATCATGCCATGGTGGCCCCATCGGCCTCGAGACCCTATATTTGCCCTATGGGACCCCCTGTCCCACCCCTACCGTGAACTAAGACCTTGTCTCGGTGCCTATGGTGGTTCCATCGACCATTCCCTTGTACTATATCTAGGCTTGTAAGGCCCTAATCTGTGCCTGTACCATGGCTAACTAGCCCTATAACCCTATCACCTATGCCTATAGGGTGGCCACTTGACCATCATCATCATCTCCATCTCCACCCTAGGCCATCCGAGCTTGAAGAAAAGCCACTGCTCATGCAACTCATCCACCTCTACCTATGAATCGCTAACTTCCTCTACACCATCCCTAATCGGGTAATCAAGGCCATCACCGCCCCCTATAGGGCATATCTCCACATCGTGATAGTGGCTAAATCTGGTTACCCCAGCCTGGGTGGTACTACTCATAAATGAGCTTCCACCACTGTCTATATCTATTTGTCACTCGCATCATTGATCCACCGGTCTACCACCTACTCCTGCCGCCTGTGGGCATTGTCATCTATGGTAGAGGTAATGGCCTCTCCATGTCATCTCTCTTATACTATGGGAAGGGTGGAGGTATGTCTTGTAGCAGCCCAAATTTTTATCTAACCTTATCAACTGGGCTCATCTCATGCTCCTCGACATAGTGGCCCTCTATCTATCTCAGTAGTTGAAGGCCATCCAGCTCATCATGCATCCATTTGTATGAGGGATAACCCACATACGGTCTCCATATGATGTCCACCCTAGACAACCCCTCCAATAGATGCCTGTAATACGCTACATCATGTGTAGCCCTGTCTAATTGATGCTCTCCAATCACAGGCACCCATCACCTATACCCCACCTGAACAAATATTGATAGAAATGCATCTACTCAGAGGAATACCCACTAGCCACACACAAACTATGTGCTCATAGGCCCAACAGTGTAGTAAAAAGGTGCAACATAGGCTAAACCTACAAAGCCACCCATACACCCACTGCTCTCTATATAACTGCACTAGGAATGTTGGTGCCCAAGAAAAACAGGTCTCGATCCATCACCATGTCATGTAAAACCCCCATCAGGGAGTGGGGAAATCTCCCACCCTTTGCATCCGGTAGTGCAAAACAACACACTACCTCCATCAATAAAACAACTAGCCTCATCTCCTCTAGACAGGCTAGGTACATCCCCCATAACTCAAGTTGGTACTATGGAACGTCATGTCTGCCATTCCCTTCCAAAATATTATTAGCATCAACTCCTCCGAGGCCTCAAGGAGATTGAGTACACCTGTATCCCTAGTATTGGTAACCGCAGGATCCTAAACACATCCTCCAGGGTGACTATCATCTCACTTGTCGGTAGGTGGAACATGTTGGTTGATGAATCCCATCTATTAGTGAGAGCAACCATCAGACTTTGCTATCGGACTACATGCCGATAGCATTGGACCCCAATCAGGCCCACCTCCTCCACGTGCCACCACTCCTCAACTATCACCATACCTCATACTCTCAAGAGAAGGGTGGCACCCTGTCTCTCATCTGCAACTGATCTCTCCCCTACATCCAATACAAACATCAAATTAATCTACCTTCATCATACCCACACTCACCCATGGCACCTCACCTATACCCACTATCTCACCTCTTTCTTTCTTCCCAACCTACCTTCCTATCACATTTCTATCCCCCCCCACCCTCACCCACTATCATTTCCCCATACCCATTTTTACCCCCGCCTACACTAGATTTTTCACCAACACATCCTATTCTACCCTTCCCTATCTCACCCACTCAACCTAGGGCCCTTTCGGCCCCTTTTTCTCCACAACCCAACCGGTTCCAGATTATCTCTAACCAACCCCGGTCACCCCTAAACCAGCATCACCACTGTGTTGTGAATGATACCGCTTGACCCTACCGACACCGGCTAACCCCAACCGACGCTAGTCACTATCGCGGTGAAAACCGTGACCCCAAAACCCTACCCTCTCAAAAACTCCCTCTCCTAACCCTTCTACCCACCCATTCTCACCTACACTTCCCCAACCCCATCCCACCCCTATTCACCCACTTACCTCTCTCCCCACTCCTATTCTACCCAATTCACCCTCCCACATTTCAAATTTCATTTCCCCCAAACCCAATTTTTCACCACCCGACCTCTCACCTAATCTATCTCACAAAACATAGAAAGGGTTTGACACTTACCTCATCATGCTACCATCACCGTGGTGGCATGTCTGGCCGCTACACCGATGGCCTACCCAATCCCTCTCTCGGCCTCTACCATCACCAATCTGTCACCTCACCTCCAACCAATAAAATCAACCAATCTAATCTCATGGACCCGCCTCTCCACTACCAATCACCGCTACGTGGCTCACCAACTCAGTCCCCACTCTCTCTCTCTCTCTCACTTTCCACCTTTTCTCTTTTTCACTTGTCATTTTCCTCTTCGCAAAAAGACAAATGATTTGAAAAAATGTGGATTTTTCTTTTTTATAACATCCCCGACCTAACCAACACCAGTTTTACCTTCACCAGCATCGGTCACATGCCCTACCTTACCATGGTCAGTTACCCTATACCGGCATCAGTTACCCTCTCTTCCACATTGCCCACAATTTCACCCTATTACCCTGCCCATCACTCTTTTTTTTCCTCACCCAATGCTTACCCTGACCATTCACCTCACCCTCCTAACCTCATCATTTACTACCTAACCTTGTCCTCATTTGGGGACTCGTTATTTTACCCATACCTCAGCCCTACTCATGTCGTGACCTGGATACTTGGACCTAGACCTTCGCTAGTGACCTTTGACCCAATGTGTTTGTTATACCTTACGACATCGTTACCTATGTTGTTTACCTAATGACCTTACCTTAACTCTTGCCATGACCGTTTATCCCGACAAAACCCTTGGTGTACCGGAACATACCTAAACATTCTTACACCTAGCTTGACATTACGTTTCGACCATATCCTATGCCTTGGATACCGTGAGTCACCTTAAATTTGTTTGGATAAACCTATTGACCTTAGAAAATGTAGATTTTACCTTCTCTTCAACTGCATCTTGTTGTTGCAAATCAACAACACCCCTAGATGTTGATTAGACTCTTAGTTGAGACTTTGGACATCCAAGATGATTGCACAACATTGAATCCTCTCCCCAAGTGTGGGACTTGTAAAAATGGGAGAGGAATCTCCAGATTAGAGGTTGGTTCCTCAACTCCTCTGATCAGATATATCACTTGCAAGCTATACAGAGGTTTTAAACTCAAAATCCTACTCTAAATTCCAAAGTGGACAAGGATAGAGAATGCAAGAAGCTAAAACTAATGCTAATAAAGTGATGCACCAAAGGAGTGGTGAGCATTTTTCACTTCTGTAGATTGACACAGTTCATAAAATTGTAACAAAACATCATGCACAAACTGATGACATATAATGAAAGATTAGAAAGGAAGAAAACAACACAAGAAAAAGATTGAACTCATTCACAGAGCTCACATTTCCATTTTCCAATATCAAAATACATGCATTATAGCATCTGGGAGGCAGAAAACATGTTAAAGTTCTAGAAGAGGTCTGATATTTCCACAAAATAACCTTTTTGGTGAAGGAGGGAGCCTACAATACATGAAAAATGTTCCACCTTGAAACATGAACCAAATTTGGGTTTTACAAAGGCAAAGGATGAGCCTGTGAGAGAGAAACATGGGAAAACATGGGAGAGCTTCAACCACCAACCAAAAACATAGTAAAATAGCATGGGGATCCTTACAGATCCATCCCCGACATTTTTCGCCATGTTGGGAGAGAATGCGAGCCATTCTTCATTAAAAATGGTGGTTGAAACATCATTTCTGGCCATGACCATGTGCCAAAGGTGTTTTTCAATTTTCTCTCTCCAAAATCCATCAAAATGCAAAAATACCCCAGAATCTTGTAGATAATTTTTTGAGCTTTCCATTGATATAAAGAATTCCCAAAATCGAGCTCCGGATCGAAAGATATGGCCATTTGAAATTTTAGGGCAAAATAGGGTCGAAAATGGATGGCGGGTGAAAATTTTGAATTTTTCCACTTTTATGTCATTTGAAATTTTTTTCAAAAATTCCTGGCGCTCCGCCATCCCAGGTGCCACGTGGCATGCTCTAATTGGATGTGGGCTTTCAATGCTTCGTTTGCCTTTGTTTTCACCTTTGGAATTTGTTTCAAAAATCCTCACTGCCCAATGAGTTGAGGAGACATGGCATCATTTCATTTTCTCGTGGGCCTTGGGAAAACACTTCTCCTTTTGCACAATTCCTTTGGGAAAAATTTTAATATCTTCCCGCGCTCCACTCGGTCTACAAGCCCATGGACACGTGGCCAAATCTAATTAGATGTGGGCTTGCCCATTAGAATTTTCTCATGGGATTTTCTTAAATTTTTGGCACCACTTGACACGTGGCAAGATTTCATTGGCTCGCATTTGCGGGTGGTTTTTCCTTTGAAATTTCCTTCCTTTTTTTTCTTTGGGAAAATTTCTCAAATTATCCCCACCCTCCACCAGTCTAGAACATGTGGCGTTGTCTTACTTTGGACGCGGGACCTGGGGCAAATATTTTCCTTTGTTCTTAGCCTTTGGGAAAAAATCCCAATCTCACACCGTGCTCCACGACCCCGGTGCCCATGGACACATGGCAAGATCTCATTCGATGCATGCTTTCCTTCCAAAATTTTCCTTGCACCAACAATTAGAAAATTTTCCAATTCACTCCCCTTTGGACACGTGACATGGTCCAATTGGACGGTGGTCCGCTGGGAAAATTTTCTCCTTTGAAATTTTTGCCAAACACTTGGTAAAAAAACCAAGTTTTTATCTCGAGCCCCGCCACTTCCTTGGACACGTGGAGCCATTTCATTGGCTGCATGGGCTTCGGGAAATTTTCCCACAAAAACTCCACCGAGCCATAACTTCAAAAATACATGGAGTTAGGAGGAAAACTTTACCTTTCTCGGAAAGTTGAGAAAGAGCTCTATAAGATGGTGCCATTTCAGAGGGTTTTGAGTGCCTCGAAAAGTAAAAAATTATGACTCGAGGCACAAGAGAGGGAAGAATGAAATGAGTTAGCCACAAATTGAGCAAGGGGCACATTTTGGATAACAATTTTCGTAACTCAGAGGGGTCATCTCGCTGTTGGATGAAGTTACAGTTTCGAAGCAATCCATTGGGAATGGAGTCATCAAATTCTCTCGCTTGGTTCCCAACCGACTAGAACATTGCAAGGAGGAAAATGGAGGGTGGAACATCATCTGATTAGAGCAAGGCCTGCAAGACACATTTCTAGAACAACAAGCTTGTGCCAAAGCACTTAGGGAAAGCAAAACTAATCTATAGAAAATAAATGTGCACAAGCACTTGTAGGAATGAAAACCTAAGCTAATATGTACAAGGTGGAGAATTCCCTTCAGTAGCAATGCTTCAGATGGATTCCATTGACTGGAATCTGCAATTCCTTGACATCCAATGAAGACAATTGGAAAGCATTGCTGCCCTTACACTTTGTGACCATGTATGGGCCACTCCAAATGGCATCAAATTTTGAGTGCCTTCCCAATTTTGCTCTATCTACATCCCATTTTAGCACTAGATCTCCAACTTGGAAAGATCTATTCTTGGCCTTCCTATCAAAGGTCTTCTTGATCAAGGCTTGATCCTTCTCCATTGCTTGGGATGCCTGATTTCTGACTTCTTGGAGCTCCATCAATTCTACATATCTGACCTCCATGGGCCCATATTCCAAAGCAACTCTAACTATTTCATGAGTTCCAATGTTGGCAACTTAAGTGATATGGGAAAAATTACCTCTCTCCCATAAACAAGCTTAAATGGAGATATACCCGTAGATCTCTTGGGAGTTATCCTATCGGCCCATAAGGCTGATTTCAACTTAGTATGCCAAGATCTCGATTTTCATCAAGAGTCCTCCTAATGATCCTCAACAAGTTCTTATTTTTAGATTCACCGCCCATTACCCCGAGGATAATAGTTTGATGAAGTGCTTAGGTTGGACCTAATGAATGCCAATGCATTATCTGATATTATTGTATCGGGTATGTTGTTATTCCCTAATAGAAGTCTAGGATGCTAGATTCATTTGCTTCCTTGAGTGTTATTGCTTCATTCCATTTGGTGAAGTAATCTGTTCTTCGTTAGGATCCATTTTTGCCATTGGCTTGAATTGGGATTAATTACTCTAATGAATTCCAAAGCCCATTGCATGAATGGCTGGTCAACTGAAATTGGATGCAATGGAAGGGTAGCTAGTCTCTCCTACACTGTGAAGAATGCACAATTCTTGCACCTCTTGATCCATGCATAACAATCACCGAAAATCTTGAGCCAATAATAGCCAACCCTCATGATCTTTAGAGCTGTCACTCTTGGTGCAAAATGACCACTAGATGATCCCTAGTGCAGGCAAGCTAATCTAATCCTAATCTAACAATGCCAAGGAGACATAGAGAGAGAGAGAGAGAGAAAGGAAAAGAACAAAAGCCTACACTAAAACGGTGATACACCAGAGAAGGAGAATGTTGGACATCTATCAAAACTGCCATGGGACAAAGAGAGGTGAGCAATGGGAAGGATGGACAGATGCATCACAGGACCAAGGATAGATTTCACACAAAAATGTCCCAAAACTCCATGAACATAGCTCCAAACCTGCAATGAAGAGAGGCAAGAAGAGAACAAGCAAAAACGAGCAAGGATGGACAGATGCATCACAAAACACGTTTTGTTGCTCCAGAAGTTTGCACAGAACATCATTTCAATAGTAAAAGGAAAAAAACACCATTACAGAGCAAGGGAGGAGGTTCGAACTCCATTTTCAACCCTAGAGAAGAAAAGAAGGGAGGGCAGAGCAGAAAATATGAACAACTCTTTTTTTATAAAAATGAGCCAAATCTGGCTTTATACAATGCATGGGTCGAGCCCAGGAGACAGAAAACATAGGAAAACATGTAAGCAACCCAACCATTGACCAAAATGCATTCTTCATTAAAATCAGTGGTTGAGACATCACTTCTGGCCATGCTGAAGAAGAATGCGACCCATGTGCATTAAAACTGGTCGTTGAAACATCGCTTCTAGCCATGATCACGTGTCAGAACTGTTTCTCAATTTTCTCTCTCTATACTACACCAAAATTCGAGATTTATCCCAGAATGATGTAGAGAATTTCATAAGCTTTCCGTTGATATAAAGAACGTGCAAATCTGAGCTCTGGATCGAAAGTTATGGAGGTCTGAAGTTTTAAGGCACAAAACAGGCGAAAACGTGTTTTGAAATCTTTCCGCGCCGCCACCTAGATGACAAGTGGCACGCATTGATTGGTTGCGTGATTCTCTCTCCTCGCCTTTCGGTGGGCTTTCTTTTGAAATTTCCTTGTGGACCCTTTAAACTTGGACACGTGGCATGCATTGATTGGCCGAAAGGGGCGCGGGCTGACTTGGATTTTAGCTTTTCGGCCAAAACTCATGCTAAATTCTCTAACTCCTTCCCTAGCTCCGCATTCCCTGCTCCATAGGACATGTGTCCTCTTTTGATTGGCTCAGCTGACCCCTCAAAATTCACCCTTTGACCTTTGGACTCTTTCCCCGCGACACGTGTCGTGATCTCGGTTGGTCTCACTTTTCGGCCCTTTTCGGCTCCTTCGGCCCTTCGCGTCCTTGGCGTCTTTATGTCCCGGATGTCCCAAACTACTTGGGCCAAAAACTTCCGATCCACTCAAAATGGGCTTCCTCCTCCCTCATTTGGCCGATGACACGTGGCATTGTTTGATTGGCTTTCAGCGCCTTGGTGATCTCGCATCCTGCGTCCCTTCGGCCCGGATGTCCCAAGATGAACTTTTTCTGCTTTGGGCGAACTCGGCCGGTTCAAGCGTCATCATGGCCTAAATGTCCCAATTGCTTCTGGATCTGTTTGTTCCCATTTCGCCGATCTGGATGGTTCATGTACTTCGCATACTCTTGTCCCGAACTCGTCCCGCCAAGTATTAGTCGTTTTTCTTCCTCTTTCGGCCGGATCGTCTTCTTGTGCCCACGCGTACTTCTGTCCCAAATGTCCCTTTGCTTCACGGGCCGCTTGGAGGCTTTTCGCCGATCCGCGCCTAGATGTACCAAATGTCCGGACTACCCCTAGGACTAGGACTTAGTCATTTTTTATGATTTTTCCTGGATCAATCTACATGCTTGGAACTGCAAAACTCTGATGCATGTTATCGAAATTTACCCTGGGGGTGAAATTTTGACAACAGTTTGGCGACTCAGTGGGGTCATCTACCTGCTAGATGAATGATCAGTAGCCTGAAGCAATCCATTGGGCATGGAGTCATAAGCAAGCCTGAAAACTGATCTGAACTTTGAAAACTTCCCTCTGAGCCACTTGAAACCCACCGGACATGGAGTTGTTCTTACCAAAATGCCACTGAAACGAACTGTGCAAGAGCAAAACCAGCACAACAAAAACTATGTACAGAACTGAAAATCATACATGCTCCAAAATGAAACATGCAGAGTGTGCACAAGCACTTCTTCTGCTGAAAGCAAATCTACCTACTCTACTCTAACTGGAAGCAAAGGCAAGCTAAACAAACCCTGCAATTGGTTGTGAGAAATAGCTTCCCTTTCTCAAAAGTGGCGGCCATGCAATTGATTTGGAGCTGATCATGGCTGTTAGGATGAGTGGAAAATCAACAAGAAGCTGGTATTCCACCCAAATCATCAAGGTATCAGCTGAAGGCAAATTCAATACCTCTTTTAGTTGCTCTGCATTTGGATTGAAGAGGCATGACAGCTGGTCCTGGTACTTCAGAGCTCACCCTCATGCTCAGAAGCAAGCATGACTGGTTGTGACTTCTCCTTTGGCTCCAATGAAGCCAAATACCTGATTGGGCAAGGTCTGATCCTTTGAGTATGCCCATTTCCCTGATTTTCAACTCCAAGAATGGAGTCTTCTTGCGGACCTTCTTGAATGGATGATGTGGAAGAAATGGTGAAATTCCTCTGCCCTTTCTCTTCCTCCAATGAAGGACATGAAAGATTAAAATCTTCCAATCTTGGTTCCAAAGAGCTTCTATAAGATGCAGGTTGCTGCAAATGAATACTCTCCTCCATGATAAAGTAGGCTCTTGTGTTTGGAAGATGGATGATGAAAGAGAGAATGTTGGAAACTCAACCGGTTCTTCTCCATCAAAACAGTCTTCCAAATCTGACAGATAAACTACCTCATGACTATCCTGCTGCAAATGTTCAACTTCCTCCATGGTGTCTTCTTGATCTGTAACTTGACCACCATGGTTTCCTTCATCCTCCAACATTGAGTTTGAGAGATCAAACTCCTCTTCGACATTGGAGCTAGAGAGAGATGAAGTAGAAAGAAGAACTGAAGGTTCTCCTGTAGCCTGCTTTGTGCTCAAACCCCTTGGATCTGCAATTTTCTCTTCCACAGCTAGATTGTGCTCCTCTTCTTTTGGATTTGGAGCAACTTCTCCTTCCTCTACTAGTTGAATACAATCTTGCTCTTGATAGAACTCTTCCTCTAGCATGAAGTTTGTCAAGTCAAACTCTTCAGTCTGCTGCTCTAGAGGACAAGTTGGGACTGCAAGATCTTCTTCAGGGCTTTCTTCCTCCATGGCTGATTGTGCAACTTGAATTGGATCAGCATTTCCTTCAAATAGAGTGCCAACATGGACACTACACTCTGAGAAAACTGATTGCTGATCTGCTTCTTCCTTTTGCTCTTCTTCTGCTGCAACAAAATCAGTTATGACCACCATTTGTTCAACCTTAGCCTCTTCTGTAGGCTTAACCATCAAGGGGATCTTTGTTATCCCAAATTTGGCAGCCCAAACCTTCAAGTTGTCTGTCATTTCTTTTCTTTTTGGCTCTTCCTCTTGTTGTCCTTGATGACTGATTTTTTCAATTTCTTCTTCCCCACATGGAATTGGGGATGCAAGAGGAGGGATAGGTTGAAACTCAACTGATTTTACAATTTTTTGCGGTGGTGGAGGAGGTGAAACCTCTTGTTTCTTTGGAGTGGAAGGTATTTCATTTAGCTCTTGTGGAGGGGGTTTGGATTTGGAAGGAAAAAGGAAAGAAGAATTGAGATGAGGTGGAAGACTGAGAGGTGGAGACATGGAATCAACATTTGGGACAGCAGATGGAGAGTTTAAAATTTGCAAGTCCAAATGAGATGATGCTGCTTGAGTAATGGGAAGAGAAAAACTGGATGATGGTGTAGAACTTACCCATTGACAAGGTTGTTCAACACCGAATGTATAGGCCTCTATTCCTGCTGTCCATTGTGCAAGTTGGGGCAACATCTTTATCATGAAGTCCAGCTTTTCTTGAGGGCTGAAGTGTCTTGGAAAAGGGCCTCCCCATGGACAAGGGGTCCTAAAACGATTCCGAAAGCTCTCATTTGAGTTGCTCTGGATCGCACCATCTTTACCTCCATATTTTGGATCTTCTCCCATGACCAGCATCTTTGATCTCGATGGTCTTCATTGTATGCACACCCTTGCTCTTGGAAGGCTCCATAACCAAACCGACTTTGGCACAACTACTCATATGGGTATGCATACTGATCTTGAATCTGCTCAAAATGCTGATTTAGAGGATTTGTAAAACATGTTGGAGGTGTGATATACTCTTTGTTGTTGATGTGAATTCCATGATGGAAATGAAGTCATGATTGCATAACTTCATAGAATGAAAGAAGATGGGAGAGATGGAAGGAAGAATGGATAGAAAAAGAATGAAAATGAATGGAAAGGAAGGTCTGCAACTTCAGAGATGGGTTGTTGACCAGATGGAGTCACCAGATGTGTTTGCAAGTGCCTCCAAAGGCTGAAATCTTCACAGGAACACATCAACCTGCAAAAGATGAAGTGGAAGACCTCTAAGGTCCCACCAGGTGTGCCAAAACTATTAGTGCAAAATCACAGCACCCCTGGATGCAGATCAGGCTTCTAGGTTGATCACTCAGGCATCCAGTGTGATTGCACAACATGGAAACCTCTCTCCAAGCATGGGACTTGTGAAACTGAGAGAGGAATCTCTAGAGAAGGCTGGTTCCTACTCCTAAACTACCTGCCACAAGCTATTCCAGTGCAGGAAAGCTAATCTAATCCTAATCTAACAATGCCAAGGAGACACAGAGAGAGAGAGAGAGAAAGGAAAAGAACAAAAGCCTACACTAAAACGGTGATACACCAGAGAAGGAGAATGTTGGACATCTATCAAAGCGCCATGGGACAAAGAGAGGTGAGCAATGGGAAGGATGGACGAGATGCATCACAGCCCAAGGATAGATTTCACACAGAAAATGTCCCAAAACTCCATGAACACAACTCCAAACCTGCAATGAACATTCAAACATGCACAAATACCTGCAATGAAGAGAGGCAAGAAGAGAACAAGCAAAAACTAGCAAGGATGGATGATGCATCACAAAACTAGTTTTGTTGCTCTTAAGTTTGCACAGAACATCATTTCAATAGTAAAAGGAAAAAAATGCCATTACAGAGCAAGGGAGGAGGTTCGAACTCCATTTTCAACCCTAGAGAAGAAAAGAAAGGAGGGCAGAGCAAAAATATGAACAACTCTTTTTTTTTAAAAAAAATGAGCCAAATATGGCTTTATACAATGCATGGGTAGAGCCCAGGAGACAGAAAACATAGGAAAATGTGTAAGCAGCCCAACCATTGACCAAAACACATTCTTCATTAAAATCAGTGGTTGAGACATCACTTCTGGCCATGCTGAAGAAGAATGCGACCCATGTGCATTAAAACTTGTCGTTGAAACGCCGCTTCCGCCATGATCACGCGTCGAGATCCATTTCTCAATTTTCTCTCTCCAGACTACACCAAAATTTGAGATTGATCCCAGAATCATGTAGAGAATTTCATAAGATTTCCGTTGATATAAAGAACGTGCAAATCCGAGCTCTGGATCGAAAGTTATGGAGGTCTGAAGTTTTAGGGCACAAAACAGGCGAAAACGTGTTTTGAAATCTTTCCCGCGCTCTGCCACCTGGATGACACGTGGCACGCATTGATTGGTCGCGTGATTCTCTCTCCTCTACCTTTCGGTGGGATTTCTTTTGAAATTTCCTTGTGGGCCCCTTAAACTTGGACACGTGGCATGCATTGATTGGCCGACAGGGGCGCGGGGCAGACCTTGGCTTTTAGCTTTTCGGCCAAAACTCATGCCAAATTCTCTAACTCCTTCCCTAGCTCCGCATTCCCTGTTCCATAGGACACGTGTCCTCTTTTGATTGGCTCGGGCTGACCCCTCAAAATTCACCCTTTGACCTTTGGACTCTTTCCCCTGCGACACGTGTCGTGATCTGGTTGGTTCTCGGCCCTTTCGGCTCCTTCGGCCCTTCGCGTCCTTCGCGTCTTTATGTCCCGGATGTCCCAAACTGCTTGGGCCAAAAACTTCTGATCCGCCCGAAATGGGCTTCCTCATCCCTCATTTGGCCGATGACATGTGCCGTTGTTTGATTAGCTTTCGGCTCCTTTCGATCCGCGTCCCGCGGCCCCTTCGCCCGAGGATGTCCCGGATCATTTAACTTTCTGCATTTGAGCGAACCGCCGGTTCACGTCATCACGGCCCAAATGTTCCAATTGCTTCGGACTGTTTGTTCCCATTTTGGCCGATCCGGCCGGTTCGCGTACTTTGCGTACTCTTGTCCCGAATTGTCCCGCTCAGCAGTTAGTCATTTTTCTTCCTCTTTCGGCTAGATCGCTTTCGCGCCCGCCGCGCAGATTACATCCCCGAGATGTCCCTTTGCTTTCACAAAGCCACCTGGAGGCTTTTCACCGATCCGCACCTAGATGTAACATCCTCATTTTATACTTTTAGAACAAGTGAATTTTTTTTTTTTTTTTGATAATTGCATACTGGTTCTAAATACATAATTTAGAACTCACAATTCAATAACCATTCATATAACAGACAACCATATGTAGTCAGTAATGACTCGGAGTACCTCCAATCTATTCATTCCATGACTCGGTAATCTACTTGATCTATTCATGAGTAATAAGATTCGGTGTTTTTATTTAACACATTACTCTTGCGGTTCTCTTCCCTAATCTGGGATTCAGAATGCTCTGTCCAAGGAATCTAACTGAATAATTGTTACTATTATTCATCGGCATCTCATCCCTTAGACTAGGTGAATTAGGACAACGCAATCAGCAGCTTGTGATACTTTGGCCAAAGATTTGAAACATACTGTTCATGTCTCGTATTCCTTGACGGCATACTCGTCAACTGACGGAATACGTCCTTCACCCCATTCATATGTTATATAGAATGTCTTACACTGACTACTGTCAGTCCTTCCTTTCACAACTGAATCACTCGGAGGCAGATTAACAAGGTGATAATGTTATATGGATGCCCACGAAGATTAGGGATATGATGACATACTGGTTCAACCTTGCAGTTCAACCAGTGTGTCATGATACCCCGAATCTCCTAGGCAGCCTTATAACATGACCACGTTCTTAATCGGTCCCAGGGTAACTCGTGCGAAATCAAGTGTAAATCTTAGCGATCAATGCAAAGGGTGTCGCCATAAGTCATCTGCATTGTTGTAACTTCGAGAAGATCCTAATCTTCTCGGAGGTACAGCCCTGCAGTCGACTTATGTCGTCAACCTTTAAATCCGCCTCGAAAAGATCTACCCAATAACAAGCGTTACGCACTTGAGTTTAAATTACTTTAAAGACCTTTCCCTAAGGTTAGCCTTTCCGATCCCTGGATTCTTCGTCTTAAGACGACCCTCCTCTATAAAACCCATTACATGGTAGAGGTATTACGGTCAAGTTCTCATCAAGGAGTCATTAGAATACACCTGATTCTAAAGCAACAGAATCGGACAATATCTCATAACCTTTGCTTGAGATTGCCATCTGAACTCCATTTGATTGTATATCAGTTCTCTTAACTGAATTTATATCATACTTTTTAGTATAAAGATATAAATGATTAAGAATCCAATTTAATATTGTCCTGTCATGCTTAGGACTAGGGATTAGTAATTTAATCCAGCTTGTTTAGCGTTCTCCTTAGGCTCATTTTTAACCTATCTTCTAGAAAGACAATTATTTAAATCCAATATTGCTTTTGCTAGAACAAATTAGAACTACTAAACACTCATAAGAATTCAATCTCATTTTCTTGCAAGCTTTCATTGTCAATCACAAAAGCATCCATATTATACAATGATAACAATGCCCCTTCGTTACATAAACCGAAGAAGGTCAACTACCAGAAATAGAATACAACACATAAGTATCAAACACTTATTTCCATTCCTTTCAAAACTATACAATTACATTTTATGCAACAGCATACTTGATACAATGCTCAATGGAAAAGGAACATCTTTTCACATTTAATACATCTATAAAATCAAGCTGTAATTCATTATAAATCAAATAAACAATGATCGATCATTTTGTCGATCTGCATTGCTTTTACCTCTTACGGCAACCATCTCGCAAAATAGTCAACATGAGTCGATTCAATGAACTGAGCATGATAAGCACTAACTTTTAAAACAATTGCAATCCATCAATTGTTTTCATTAAACACCCTGTTTAAATGAGGTCAATAACCACAGAAGTAAACATATTCAGACTATGCCCTTGTAATACAAATGATTACAATATGTAACTCTATCATTGTTACAAAATAGTCTTAATCATTTTCTAATATTTCATCAAATATTAAAGGAATCAAGGAACGAATGTACACAAACAATCATTGAATCCAAAATCATAATATTGGTCAGATTGTTTCATTCTTCCAAAAAAAGAATATAACATAACAATTCGGGATTCCACCAATATGTTACAAAACAATTTCCCACTGTTAGACAAATATCAACAAATATTAAATAAAGGAAGAGAAAGAACCAATCCATTCATACTTCCTTTCACATAAGTTCATCACTGTACCGTCTTCACATATGAAAACATTCAACCAGTAAATAAATGAACAAGTTAGACAAGCCGCAAGCAAGATCGCTGTTCTAAATCAAGAAATAGAAACACAGCAAAACTCCTGTACAGCAACTAACACATCAACTATTCATAAATCAACCTGAAGCCCAATACTAGTTTCTTTTACACAGTAAGGCTTTGACACAAGTTGAAAACAAGAAACTTCAAGCGTATCGCTGTAAACAACAACCATATTGCATCAAGCAATTTGAGGTTTCCTAAAGACTATGCTATGATGACCACACAGTATTTCCAAATCATGCTCAGTCAAATCGGACTGAATAAACGGAAAGGAACTTAGCATACTTTGCTTAGTCAAAATCGGACTGAAGTAAACAGAAAGGAATACAACCAATCGATCCTTACCTTGGCGCATGCAAATTTTTAGTGTGGTATTCGCGACTCACCCTAACAGGGCCAGAGCACGAAACAGTCATCCAAACTCAAGGATCTCAAACAGGGACAAAGACAGTGCCCAAATGTCCAGTTCAGAAAGAGACAGAAGTACCAGTTACCTTTCCAGAATTCGAATGATTCAAACGGAGGTAACAATTCAAGCAATTGCATATGAATTCATACTGATATTCATCAACGACGCATAATAAGAATCAGACAAACAATTAATCTCTGATTTCAAACCAAGAACCCGACTGAACTCTGTCAATCTTTTTACACAAATTAGTACAGGTTGAAGACGTAAATGTTCACCTAAAGAATCTGTACCACAAAATCCATGCAACACAAAAGTATTTCAAGAAAATAACAGAGGTCTTTAGTACATGTTATTCCTTCAAGTCACTGGTTCATCACTCATCATCTATTAAACATATTCAACTTGAACAATCGGCTCAAATGTAAATATAAATCATTCAATCGACTCCTCAGAGTCGATCAGATTACAACAATTGTAAATCTATATATACACACTGTGTTCTGTCCACGATTTTAATACCCATAACCGCTGAACCTAACAACATCGTAGTATGAAATTGGTGATGAATCCTTCTATGCCAGCTATGGCAATCATTCAGAATAAAAACAAGTGTAAGCAATCGAATACCCATTTCAAGCAAGGAAATCAACTGAACCGCTTCGAAATTTTCGAACAGCTTACACAAAAGAAATGCAAATGCATACCCAGGAAATCTATACTCATTATTTATTACAAATAACAGTGGCCAAAAGACCTGTTTTCTCTACAAGACTTCCACGAAATTCAAACAACAAAACTCAGGGATGAATCCACATTCTCAGCAGTAGATAGCATTATATGATTCAATCAAGGACTCCACTGAGTCGTTAAAATAAGGTATAGATGTAACAATATTATACACAGTCAACAAATAATCCCATTACCACAATAACAAGGAAGAACAACTTCCACTGGGTCGTTTAGACTAAGGTAACACAACAGTTACCTGCTCTCAAGCAAAAATTAGAAGACAAATGAAACCCAAAAAGTATCATTAGTCACTGTCAACAAAAACCACGACAGAGCTTCCAAAATTTCCAAAACACTGAACAATCAAACAGGTACACCAGTATCCTTCCCTACTGTCTCACAACAGCAGTGACGATCAAAAATCGACAACAAAACAGTGGTCTATACCCTACACAAGTATATTCGACGGGTTCACGCCAAACAGGCCGAGCATTCATACCTTAATAAATATAAATATCTCATATATTTAAACCAGAAAGAATATACAAGGGAATAGAGCCACAATTCGAATTTAACAAACACCCATCTAGAGGAAATTGCGAAATCGAATCAGAAGAGATACAGTACCAAAAATCAAACAAGATCTCCATAGAAAATCATCTATTTTCTAAAAACATTGAAACAGAGTTGTTCTAATGAAATCACTTGAAAGACAGCAAGATATTTAAAGGTTAGGGCCTAACATGCCTGGATTTTTGATCAAATTTCCGAAGCAGACCACAGGAAGAGCTCAAACTTCCTTTTCTTTTTCCAAGATAAAGCGACCAACAAAATTTTGCTATCTCCATCACATATATATCCTCCAAGATAGAGAAAAGAGCTAGAGCAGATCATACTTGCCATGCAACTCAAAGAGAACTGGTGCGAAAAACCAGTAAACAAGCAGAGTGAAAACCGAAAATTGCGACAAGCCAAACAAACCCTCAAACTTCCCGTTTGCATGCCTTCTCGCGAGTTCGGGCTCGTTTACCGAGAAAATTGAATGCCATTAAACCAACTTTCCCGCTTAAACTCATCTTCCACCGACCGCCAGAATTGGCGACAGTCCAATGAAACCTCATGTTCATTTCCAAATTTAGCGACCTGCCACGTCAGAACAAGTTAGCTGCTGCTAAACCTTCCGCCATGACCTGTCCCTCATCCTTATCCCAAGCATTAATTGCCATAGAAAACGCCGCCCATGGTTCGCACCCCTCCATAGGCCCCTTCACAATCTCCTCATTAGTTAGGTTAGTATCTTAGGTTAGAATTTAGGGTAATACCCATACTAACCAATTTACACATAGATACTAACTTAGGATACTAACACATAGCCTAGGTCTAGGTTAGCTTAACAATAATCTAACCCCTAGGTTAGGTTTTAGTTTTAGGTTACTAACCCTTAATAATTCCAGTTAGGTATAACATTTTTATGCCAAGAAAAGACCTAAAATCATGCATCTCCGCACAGGATTCACTCCTATACAGCCGTTAGGCTACAGGAATATACATGACAGAATTATTACTTGGTCCACGTCCGAGACCTTCCAGATATACTTCGATATCGGGAACCAATTCATTTCACAAGATCAGCCCGAGTCATACTCCTGACCAGCTTAATCAATGCTTCCATACCTTGCAACCTGTTCAAGGTCTGTGATCTAATTCATCACAAACAAATTTAAAGCATTACTTGGATCAATTCCACTGATCCAAGACTAGATATTATAGATGAATAATTCTATAATTCATTCCGAGATCAGATTAATACTCAGATACAAAATGAAATAAATAAAAGAGTCTAATCATATTCTGACTCAGTCAAGATCTGCAATCTGCAAGGAAATTACAATACATATCAAGCATGATTTCTAAATCGAGGAACACATCCTTATACAAGAAATCACATATCAACACTTGTATGTCCAGGAGAAAGTAACAACAGTTCAGGGTGTTACTAGATGTCCCAAATGTCCCGAATGCCCCTAGGACTAGGACTTAGTCATTTTTATGATTTTTCTGGATCAATCTACATGCTTGAACTGCAAAACTCGATGCATGTTATCGAAATTTAGGGGGTGAAATTTTGACAACACATACCTCATTGTTATCCCTATGGTCTGCGGCTTGGTGATGCTAGGAATAGGTTGATTTTCTTCAGGCATGCAATAGACTCCTAACTCATATTCTTCTATTTCTTGGTAAGGATCAAAAGCACGCACCTTTTTTTTCCCATTCATCAAGAGTTAGATCTCGGGATGCTTCCCACCTTGGTGTCGAGTTTCATCGGTGCTTGGATAATCCTCTTGATCAAACGCTAAACAATTGGTATTGATTTGAATTGGAGTGTAAGGCTCAATGTGAAAGTTTGCAATAGGTTCAGATATGATTGTGGCCTTGGTTCCATATCTTGTTCGAACAATATGTGTGACCAATTGGTAGATAAGTAACCTCCAATATTGGTTGTGAAATCCCTTGATGGATATAGGGCAACGAGTGGTGGAAGGTCTATTACCGAGACATCTTGCAAAACAACAACGTTGGGGCATGCATGCAAAGTAAGACTCAAGTTATTTATCACCCCAACTATTGTTTCGCTTATCCCATCCAATTGCACTACCCCTTTGGATATGAATTCATACTAAATTCCCAATTGATCAGCTATTTTCTTGGGAATTACCGAACTACTTGCCCTTAATCAATCATGCAATTGTGTACTAATTGGTTTCTAATGATAAACGAAACATAGAATGGAGGGGGCTTCAAAATTTTACCTTACTTTCCTCTATGATTCCCTTCCAACTGGGAAACATTTGTGAGTACCCTTTTTGCATTTGGACTTGCTGATTTGAAGTTGACTAGTCCTTCATGGCATCTTGTAGCAAGTCTCTTTGGCGTGGATAGATAGTGATTCCCAAATTGATATGTTCACATTTGTATTCTTCATCCGATCAATGACGTTGAATGGGGATGAAGCATCTCTTTGTTGTCCCTTGGCACGCACATTCATTCCTTGCATATGGGTAGAAATAACTAGCATTTGAGTTGGCCTAAGAGCTATTTTAGGTAGCCCTTGTGTGTTTGGAAATGAATTTGGTTTTCCAATGATTTGTGGAGTGATAGAAGGTTGTGGATTGCTTGGAGCCAATGGCTGATCTTCACCCAAATTTCTCCTTTTTGACCTTGTGCTTGCTCTGACAACACTTTGGGAATTGTTTGATTCATGCCACAAAAATCTTCTTGTTGCCAATTTACAAGTGTGGTATCATTTGGGGCTGATTGCTACTAGAATGTTTCTTGTTGTTGGTTATTTCATTGACTACTTTCACCCTCCACACCAGCAGTTGTCAACATTAATGCTTGATTCAAGGCACCGTTGAAGCACATAGACTGGTTGGGAGGTTCATTACATGGGAAACACCAATCATACTCTTGAGCTATGTTGTTTTGTATTGGCACTAATGCCTTAGAGGCAGATGTAGCATTGGGATTATAGGGCTGAAATGGTCTGTTGGCAGGAGGTCTTGCTTGGTTTAAATTTGCAACTGGATTGGGTGGTCTTTGAGGTTGGTATGGTTGCCTGTTAGGTTGAGCTTGAGGCTAGAAGGGAGGTCTAAAACCTTGGGCTTGCTGCCTCTTGAGTGTAACCAACTCATTTCCTAGATTTTGTAATTGCTTCATAACTTCTTAAAGTTCATTTGAGGTACTAGAAGATGAAGTAGAAGCTTCACTTGAATTTTGATTTCTAGGAGTGGGAATAAGAGCTAAAATAGGTGTTTGATTAGTGTTTAGACTCTCTAAACTTGAGAACAATGGTATTGGAGTCCTAGGAGCTAGCTTTCTAGCTTGAATCAAACAAAATTTCAGCTCTAATGGCAATGTTATAAGCAACGAGGATAGTTGTGCCTCCCATGGACTGAATCAACATAGAAAGGTCAGAATTTAAAGCTTTAAGGTAATATAGAAAAGCACCTTATGCTGTTGGCCTTACTGCCACTAGAATTCTCTCCCAATTCCTTTGAAATCTGAAGTTGAAGTCGGTCAGCTGCTCATTAGGAGCTCTCTTGATTGTTGTCAGTTGTTCCAAAAGGGACAAGTTGTCTCCTTTTTCTCCAAACTCCTCATGGAGGACTATACATAGTTGATTCCAATTTTGGATAGAACCTGAGGCAAGACTCCTGAACCATTGCAAAGCTTTCCCTTTGAATGAAGATGCCAGTAGTTGTGACAAAGAACTTGCATCTCATTGATCTCATGGATTGTACAAATATTGGCAATATCCTTGACATGATCACCAGTGTGGTCTAATTCTCCCAAAGTGAAGTATGAAATGTTCTTCAATGCTGCAATTGGGATTGGATTTTATGCATTGAGAGTAAGTGGGCTGATGCCAGTGAAATTAACATAGGGGTTGTGTTGTGCCATTCGATTCGCCTTAGAACCCTTGTTGATTGAATGAAAGGCCTACTAGGTGGAGGAGTTGATAGAGTTCTGTTTGATGGAGATGGAGACCTCTCGAATTCTCCTCCCTCTTTGCCTTCTTCTTGGAGATAACCGAGATACTAAAATAGCACCTCTTCTTCTCCAACTCTTGACCTTTTGGTGATTCTTCTCATGAGTTTTGTGTCCTGCATCTTTGCTAAAACCAGCTAATTCTTCTTCCTTGGAGTCACCATATGTGTAATTTAGGGCTATTTTAAGCAAGAAATTTACAACAAATGCACATCAATTTTTTTAATGAAGATGAAGACCTCTAAGGTCCCACTAGGCATGCCAAAATCTGTTGTTACAAATCAACATCACCCACGGATGTTGATCAAACTCTTAGTTAACACTTTGGACATCTAGTGTGATTGCACAACATTGAATGCTCTCCCCAAGTGTGGGACTTGTAAAAATGGGAGATGAATCTCTAGATTAGAGGCTAGTTCCTCAACTCCTCTGATCAAATATATCACTTGCAAGCTATACAGAGGTTTCAAACTCAAAATCCTACTCTAAATTCCAAAGTGGACAGGATAGAGAATGCAAGAAATTGAAACTAATGCTAATAAAGTGATGCACCAAAGGAGTGGTGAGCATTTTTCACTTTTGTAGATTGACACGTTCATAAAATTGCAACAAAACATCATGCAAAAACTGATGTCATATAATGAAAGATCAGAAAGGAAGCAAACAACACAAGAAGAAGATTGAACTCATTCACAAAGCTCACATTGCCATTTTCCAATATCAAAATACATGCATTATAGCATCTCGGGAGAAAGAAAACATGTTACGAGTTTTGGAAGAGGTCTGATATTTCCACAAAATCACCTTTTTGGTGAAGGAGGGAGCCTGCAATACATGAAAAAATGTTCCACCTTGAAAAATGAACCAAATTTGGCTTTTACAATGCAAGGACGAGCAGAGAGAGAGAAACATGAGAAAACATGGGAGAGCTTCAACCACCTGACCAAAAACATAGTAAAACGACATGGGCATCATTAAAGACCCATCCCCTAACATTTTTCGCAATGTTGGGAGAGAATGCGAGCCATTCTTCATTAAAAATGGTTCAAACGTCATTTGCCCATGACCACGTGCAGAGGAATTTTTCAATTTTATCTCTCTAAAATCCATCAAAATTAAAAAATTACCCTATAATATTTTAGATAATTTCATGAGCTTTCCATTGATATAAAGAACGCCCAAAACCGAGCTGGATCGAAAGATATGGCCATTTGAAATTTTAGGGCAAAACAGGTCGAAAATGGATTGGCATGGCGGCGAAAATTTTGAATTTTTCCAAAATTCCTAGCGCTCCGCCATCCCGGTTGCCACGTGGTATGCTCTGATTAGATGTGGGCCTTCAATGCTTCGTTTTCCTTTGTTTTCACCTTTGGAAAAATTTTCAAAAAATCCCCCCGGCTACGATGAGTTGAGGAGACGTGGCATCATTTCATTCGCCGCGGGCCTTGGGAAAACACTTCTCCTTTTGCGTAATCCCTTTGGAATTTTTTTAATATCCTCCCATGCTCCATCGGTCATGCAGCCCATGGACACACGGCTAAATCTGATTGGATGCAGGCTTGCCCATTCGAATTTTCCTTGTGCTTTTCTTGAATTTTTGGCACCACTTGACATGTGGCGAGATTTCATTGGCTCGCATTTGGGGGTTTTTCCCTTTGAAATTTCCTTGCTGTTTTTTCTTTGGGAAAATTTCTCAAATTCTCCTTTCCCTCCGCTAGTCCAGGAACATGTGGCGCGTCTTATTGGACGCGGGCCTTGGGGCAAATATTTTCCTTTGTTGTTAGCCTTTGGGAAAAAATCCCAATCTTGCCCGCGCTCCGCGACCCCACGTGCCCATGGACACATGGCAAGATCTCATTCGATGTGAGCTTTCCTTCCAAAATTTTCCTTGTGCCAACACTTAGAAAATTTTCCAATTCACTCCCCTTTGGACACGTGGCGCGATCCAATTGGACGGCGGTCTGCTGGGAAACATTTTTCCTTTGAAATTTTTCCAAACACTGGTAAAAAAAACAAGTTTTTCTCCAACCCCCACCACTTCCTTGGACATGTGGCACCATTTCATTGGTTGTGGGCCTTCCTAGAGAAAATTTCCCACAAAAACTCCGTCGAGCCATAACTTCAAAAATACATGGAGTTAGGAGGAAAACTTTACCTTTTCGGAAAGCCGAGAAAGAGCTCTATAAGATGGTGCCATTTCCAGAGGTTTTGAGTGCCTGAAAAGTAAAAAAATTATGACTGAGGCATAAGAGAGGGAAGAATGAAAGGAGTTAGCCATAAAATGAGCAAGGGGCACATTTTAGATAATAGGTACCATGCTTTGGTTTATACGTGTGTGTGTGTGTGTGTTTGATCGCTACTACCATTAACCTTGACCCATTACCGGATTACCCAAGTGGACATTTTTCCTTTTTTACCCCCATTGCACATCTTCCTCTTCATCACATTCACCTTTTATCAAACCACTCACAAATTTTTCTTTCTACCTTATCAGTTCTGGTTTGAGGGGGATCACCTTCACCCACACATGGGGCAACCACATCTTATTTTTTTAGTGTCGCTTACCAATACCTTGTGAGGTTCGAATCAGAATAATAGAAAATGTATATATTGATCTTCATTTCTCTATCACATACACACAATACATGGCTAATAAATAGCCAAGCAAATAACAAAACAACCTCCTATAATTTAGGAGTGGTTGTAAACAACAAGCTAAATACGTGAAGTTTTTACAACAACTTCACATATAATTCAGTTAATAATTTGTTGTTCCACAACAAATCATAATATAATGTTTACACTATAATATTCCCAACATACACCCCCTTAGTGTGAACATGGGGTGAAGTGTAGTTGAAACCAGAATCATATGCCTACGCATATTTTTAGGTCTACATACTGCTCCTCTCCTCTGGACACCAGCTTCCCTCCTATACAACTGTTTCACTGATTGACACCTTCCACGCCACATCACAACACTTCAAGAGAACATATAGGAATACTCGCATGTACCAAGCAACCATACACAAACTGTTGCTCTTTATTCTGCACACCAGATAAAATAAACACACAACTAGAAATAAATATGTCACCACCACAAAATATGACCTCATCGTTGGCGACTGACGAGAGGAGGTGCTGAGTAGCCTCCATCCTCCATTTCCTCCTACCTCCAATTTGGTTATTTTCAGAAGAGATAATCTTCATCGCTAGGGAAAGAAAGTTCTTCATCAGTTGCATAATCTTCCTAGTCAGTTTCTTCTTCAACAATATAAGCCTTTTGATCAATCTTATCATCCAATAGATCTTGTGCCCGCTTTTTACAATTTAAAATGACATGCCCCACTTCTTTACAATAGTAACATTTGATTTGTCCCTTTGTAGGAATGTGCTTTAAATTGTACTTACCCTTCTTTGATGATGTACTAGCTTTATTGTGTACATATAAGACCTCTTCTTCTGGTTCTGAAGGTTCATTATGATCAAGAAGAGTAGAAACTACTCCTTCTAAACCAATTTTAATCTTGCTCAAAATAAAAACCATCTGAGACATTTTTTTAGGCAAACTATTCAAAAGAATTGCTTTGGCATCATCATCTTTTACCTTCTCGTTAATATCTGCAAGCTGATTGAGAAGAGAGTGGAACTTGCTGATGTGTTCTGCTATTTTTATACTTTCATCCATTTTTAACCCGTATAATTTTTGCTTCAGTGTTGTCTTTGCACTTTTTGCTTCAGATCCAAATAGTTTATTTAATGTCTCCCAGATTTCCTTTGCAGACTTTGTGAATTCTACGTGGTACAGGTACGCTTTAGAAAAACCGAGACCAATAGTTCCCAAGGCCTTTTGATTCTTGATATTCCACTTCGCAAGATCTATTGGATTTGTTGGTGTTGTCACATTTGGTTTGACCACATCCCACAAATCTTTTTCAATCAAAGTCAGCTGCATTTGGATTCGCCAAGTGTGAAAATCACGTCCTTCGAATTTCTCAACGAGACTCAATTTCTCCATATTTTTTTAATATTTTCCCTCACGTTGACGAGTGTCGGTTTCAACCGAAAATGCACCCTCTTATAAACACAATAATATGACGATACTTAAGACAACTTAGACAATTTAAAAAGTAATAAAAGAAAATTACTTTTTAAATATTATAAACAACATGACGTTTAACATAATAAATCTTGACCCAACATTTAATGACACTCAATGAAATAAACCATATACAATCAAAACCTTCTGAAGATGGATGCGCAGCTGTTAATAAAGTGTCAGATCTGGTAGGGACGTGTGCAAAATAGAAGGAAACTCGCAGGAAATAACCTGAGATGTTTTTGTGCTGACAGGGCCGTGAATACTCCAAAACAATTTCCAAATTCTTTATCACGCATTGGCTGCAGGCTTGGACGTTTTATCTTCACCTTCACGGCTTTCCAAACTACTCCAACTGCACTCCAATCTTCGTTGACTGCTCCAGCGATGCATGGTCGAATGTGTAACAATTAACACTTTAAATACCTGCGTTTAATTTTTACATCCTCCACACTGCGTGGACACGGCACTTCACCCTGCACAGCCAGCGTTCTCTCTCAAACATGTACTGCCATCACTGGGGCAAGAGATTATCGACTGCCCCTTCAATATTATTCTCAGATCATCAAACTCGCTCTGCTACCATATGACAGGTTCGAATCAGAATAATAGAAAATGTATATATTGATCTTCGTTTCTCTATCACATACACACAATACATGGCTAATAAATAGCCAAGCAAATAGCAAAACAACCTCCTATAATTTAGGATTGGTTGTAAACAACAAGCTAAATACATGAATTTGTTTACAACAACTTCACATATAATTCAGTGTAATAATTTTTTGTTCCACAACAAATCATAATATAATGTTTACACTATAATATTCCCAATGTGGATACAAGCTACGTAATAAAAAGGGGCAAAATGTAGACACCAAAATTGGGTCACACTCCCCTTGGTCCATCATCAAATAAACACCTTGAACACATTCACCTAACCATGGCCCCTTTCATCCCACTCTAATATTAATTTAATTAAATTAATTCATTATCCTCACAATATTTATTATTTAAATATCCTAATTGGGATAATGTCCCCACATATCCACCTCATCTAGCCACCTCACCCTAAGACCTATTCTTAGTAATTTGCTATAATCGACTAAGACCTACTCAAACCCTAAAAATCAATGCCTACATTCCCTCTAACCACATTCATGCCTGTTAAAAGGAAGCTTCCACACTAATCTGTAGAGTAAATGAAATAAGATCCCAGAAAATCAAGGGGATCTGCCTAGTTTAGTAAACCTAGGAAATCCCACCCTAACCGACATCGGTTACCCTTAACCACTACCAGTTAAGCTAGAACCATTGTTGGTTACCATTTAACCCCAAAACAACCTTATTTTGGGGTTGGCACATTTCTGAGAGATAATCACATCTTTTGAGAACAAGTGACAAAACTAGAGCTGCATGTAAGTAGAACCAATGTTAGTATACACATCAGAGCATCCATAGCCAGTACCTGAAGTAATCACATAGCCATCTGCCTTCAAGGGAGCATCCGAGGAAGTGCTAGCACTACATTAATTTCATTCCATTTAATCACCCACCACTACCAACCAGGCATCAAGCTCATACAAATAGTAAGTTTTGTTAACTAACACTTATCCATTTATCATTTGGTAGATCCTTTTACATCTGTTACTAGTTTCTACTCTCATTTCCATCCCCCCATCATTTACCTCCATGAAAACTTGACCATCTTTTTATCCACACCCTTACATTGCCCATACCTGGACCTTAATCATTCTTGTGCATACCTCAGATCCATATGAATCTTTTCGTTGCCTTTTCCATCTTCATCTAACCTTAGATCTATCTCCTAGCCAAGTTTTATTGAATTTCCTGTACCCCAACCATATTGACACCGGTTACCCACAACCGTCGTTGGTTAGCCTAAATTGATACCTATCATACTAGGCTCGATGTCGGTCTCTGTGTCTTTTACTAGAAACTAAGAACAAAGCTCCTAAACTTCCACCAAATACCCAAAACTACCTGCATCTCACCTTGACCAGTATCAGTACCCTGACCAAGACATTGACCTTCAGATTCAGTCATAGCTTAGCCTGTTGTGAACGAATTTTCTTATTGTAGGTGAATGAGATACCTAAATCATTTTAACTACAATAGGATTTCCTTTATTTCTCACATTAATTTGCTTTAAATAGTGGATTGACAACCATCTAGGAAGTATCACACTTCCCGAGATCTAGCATATGTTAGGCGATCCACGCATATATTGTTTAAATTTTATTTTTGGTATTGTTTTCCATTCCAAGTAGTTTCTCCAAGTAAAAAGGAAGCTCTCGGGATTAGTTGTGGATTGAAGTCATACACATGCAACAACTTACAACCAACATCTCAACATGGTATTCCTTCTAGCCCATTACCCTTATCTATTTTGTCAACATTCAAAGAAACACATCTAGAATCTGGTGAAACACCAAGGTCTAGAGAACTAGGTTTTCCTTCCTCCATGGGTGATTTACCCTTATCCCTAACCAATCCTTCTTCAGGAATGGATGGAAGAGTGTGCTCAGTTGGAGTATCAGGTGGAGTGTTAATCAATGTTTGAATGGTTTCAGATGCTTCATGTTCTTCCTATGTCAATGGATTTTCCTCTAGGGATTCAGGGATAACAAGGTTTGTATGAGAGGTACGACAAAGTTTGCTAGGTCTGCTAGAAGTGGATGAGGGAGAGTATGATTGTTGAAATTTAAGCCATTGTCTCATGCCATTTCTCTTTTCAAAAACTTATGCTTGTAGATTAAATGAATGAGACCCTAAAATTTGAGATAGGTTTTGATGAGGCCATAAATTGGCCATAAATTACCATTATTTTGTCCTTCCAAGTTACCTTTGAAAGTGGATTTAAATGTAATCTAGGAACTTATAGTTTTCTTAAGATAGAGTATAGGATATATATCTTGTTTATTCTTTAGAAATATTTTTATTTATCTTGTTGACTAATCCTATTGATTATTTGGGAAAAGATGCAAAGTCTTGTGTATGCAGGCCATAAAGGAAAGATAATGCTAGTATTGGGAAAAATAGAATTGATCATGAATATTAAATTTAAACTTAAATATGATTTTATATTCAGATTTCTCTTGAAAAATTATGCAAGTTCAAAAAAATAATCATCTCAATCCGAGGTCGAATGCAAAAGTTATAGTTGTTTTAAGTTAGCTACGAGAACTCATAGAGTTAGTTCTGGAACTCACAGAGTTAGTTCCAGAACTTGCAGTTTAGTTCCGAAACTCACAAATTTAGTTCCAGAACTTGTATCAATTGAATGACAGTTAGTTTTGGAACTTTCAATTCATCTAAAAATCATATTTTGTTGTTCGGAACTTGTAGATTTAGTTCCGATACATGCACAAAAGGAATGATGACTTTAGTTCCAAAACTTGCATCAACAATGACAGTTTTTAGGGATTGTGAAAACTCAAAGATTCCAATTGGAAATATAATAGAGTCTTTTATTCATAGAAATGTGTTTAACAAAAACCTCATTCATATTTGTTACAGGTTTTACCAATGAAGAGAGATCTAACTTTTAGTGAGCTGCAGTCCGAGGAAAAGTGTATCAGACGAGCACTAAAAGTTCCATAAACAAAAACAAAAATTCAAATGAAAAATATG
Organism: Taxus wallichiana var. yunnanensis; assembly: GCA_018340775.1. Taxonomy (NCBI): domain Eukaryota; kingdom Viridiplantae; phylum Streptophyta; class Pinopsida; order Cupressales; family Taxaceae; genus Taxus; species Taxus wallichiana. The sequence goes on from CM031239.1 coordinate 679,368,389, forward strand.
AGAGAGGTTTTTGTTCATAGTAATTATTTTAGAAAAAACCTTATTCATATTTGCTACGAGTTTTACCAATCAAGATAAATCTAACTTTTAGTAAATTGTAGTCCAAGGAAAAAGCGTATTAGACAAGCATCAAAAGTTCCACAGTAAAAAACAACAAAGTAAAATGGAAAATATGAGAAAGGTATTTGGTCAAAATCATTTTTTTAGGCAAATTCTCATTCCAATAATGTAGAATAATAAAATCATTATGATTCTTATTACCAAAAAGCAAGGAGAAGATTTGGGAGCAAATCTTCCTAAAATAAGCAAGATAAGATTTGACTTCAATAATATATCTCTCTCCATATTTTGTGGAGATGGAGATATTAGTTTTTAGGATTGGAATAAAGATAAGATCATATTATATTTATTAAAATAAGGAGTTGGTTGGATGCATGAATTATAAATGCAACCTTCCATACTAAGATATGTAATTTTTCTTTCCTAAGAAATAAAGATCTATTCTTTCCTCTCAAATATTTTGTAGTTTTAAAATCAGAAGTATGATTTAAATCCTATTCCAAGAAATGAGTTGGCCACTCATTTCAAAGAAGATGGATCTATGTATTTATTTTTATGTTTATTCATTTGTCTATAATTCATTTTGTTGTATTGTTTTTAGTTTTGTATTGTGAAAATTCAAATCTATTGTGAACCTACGGTGTTTTTGTTTAATTAGATTTATTTACAATTCAAGAAATTTCAATTTATGCAAGTGTGTTTAAATTTATGTAAGTGTGTTTAAATTTCTGCAAGTTTGATTTCCTTCATGCAAGTGTGATTTATTTTACGTAAACTTTATTTTTGCAAGTGTGCCTTCATTTCGCAATCGTGGCTTTCAATTTCAACAAGTTTGATTTATTTTATGTACGTTTGGTTTGTGTTTAAAAGAGTTTATTTCCAAGATCTTATTCTCTTAATGCATACATCCATCAGACACTAGCCTTGGATTTACATTATTAATGGCGAGGATTGACGAATCTCATCATTTGGGTGTCGTTCGGGGAACACGATGTTATTAGGAGATTCAGAGTTATCTAAGAGAATATTCTAGTGAAAGTAGAATAACTTTTAGTAAATTATGTGATATGAAGTATTTGGTAAGTAGTTTCTTTAGAATTTTATTTCTGCAAGTAGATTAAAATTTCATTTTTGCAATTAGGAATATTAGATTGTAAATATTTATCTCCCCACAAACTAACTCTGTGTATAAGAAAATGACTGTGATGTTTGATCAAGAAGGTATAATGGTATGAACAAAGAATTTAGATATGGAAATGGTAGAATATGATATTGAATCTAGAAGTAGATCCAGTTGATGAAATATCATATGTCATTCTTGATAACCACCACCATTTCCCTTGTATCAACTAACAGCTCAGTGATCTTATTACACATAACCTTAGTAAAAAAATAGCTTATCCAGTTTGTAATAATGAAGTGGTAGCATTTCTAGTTAACTCCATCCATATTCAGGGATTTCATTAGAGAAAAAATAAAAACCCACTCATAATAAATCCACCCATCCAAATTAGATTTTATCCCATGATAAAATTCAATCCGAACCATATCCATTAGAAAAATTTGTTTTCATGTCTTTCAATTTCTTCATTTTTGTATATGCTTCTATAACGTTAAGAAGCAATTATGGTGAATATCAAGGAAATAAATTTTTGCGTACTAACATCTGAGGAATAGATCTATAGGAATTTCCGAGTTGTTCTTGATACTAGCATGCATATTTTGGAGCACCAACAGTATCAACCAAGGAGCATGTAGATTTTGAAGGGACACAGATACCTTCACTCTCTCTTTTAACAACTATCCATCTCCGAGATCACTAGTTTAGGATTTGAAGATTACTATGGTGATTCTGATAATGCACAATTCAAGATGGGCTTTGAAGACCTAGAAATTGTCTACACAATTTTTGGAAATCTTCTTGGAGTTACCAAGTATGTAAAAATATTTTTATGAGATCTTAGACATTACTTTCTTATTTTACACAAGTTTTACTTTGATGAATATAGTATGATGATGGATCAAAATTTTCTCAAATTCTTCTCATGCTATCATCTCAGCCAAAAATAATAATAAAATCAAAAGCTTTGATTGGAAAACCAACTTGCTGGCCAATCAAAGGTAAACAAAATAAAAACCAGCTTGCTTGGCGGTCAAAAAAACTTTGATTGGAAACCATCTTCTTTGGTCAATCAAACGAAAAAAGGAGGTGACTCTTCTTCAAAGGAAATCAACAGTTACCTAGTGGCTTTCATCTCGACACTATTTGACCATGTTAACAATAGGATGACAAAGAAAACTAGAGGTATGATCAAGTTATTTTATTCTACTATTTTATTTTTAAGTTTTTTTATTACAGCTCGATCCAATTTTAAATATTTCTAAGAAAGACAAGATAAAATTCATATCTCCCTAATTAGATGAAAAATGCATGCATCTCTTTGTAATCAAACTTTTAGAGTCTAATTTATGGGAAACCATGAATAAACAACATGCATGAGGACATGCATGAGCTTAGGTGTGGGAGAGAAGGAGAAACATGAGCTATGCATTTTGATTTTAAATATGAGACATAGAAGAAGGAGATCCACACAAGAACCTATTGTAAAATAAAAGAGATCAAAAAAGCAGAAAAGGAGATCCACACAAGAACCTACTGTAAAAGAAAAGAATATCAAAAGCAATAGAAGGAGATCCACATAAGAACCTATTGTAAAAGAAAGAAATCAAAAGTAGCAGAAGGAGATCCACACAAGAACCTATTGTAAAATAAATAAATCAAAAGAAACATAAGGAGATCCACACAAGAACCTATTATAAAAGAAAGAATATCAAAAGCAATAGAAGGAGATCTACACAAGAACTTGTTGTAAAAGAAAGAATATCAAAAGTAATAGAAGGAGATCCACACAAGAACCTATTGTAAAAGAAAGAAATAAAAAGTAGCAGAAGAAGATCCACACAAGAACCTATTGTAAAAGAAAGAAATCAAAAGTAGCAGAAGGAGATCCACACAAGAACTTGTTGTAAAAGAAATAATATCAAAAGCAATAGAAGGAGATCCACACAAGAACCTGTTGTAAAAGAAAGAAATCAAAAGCAGCAAAAAGAGATCCACAAGAATGTGTCCTCAATATGGAGAAGAATCTAAGAAGAGGAGATAATAATGTAATGCATGAGGACATGCATAAGATTAAGTGTGGGGCAATGATGAGGCCATAAATTGGCCATAAATTACCATTATTTTCTCTCTCCAAGTTACCTTTGAAAGTGGATTAAAATGTAATCTAGGAACTTATAGTTTGATTAAGATAGAATATAGGATATATATCTTGTTCATTCTTTAGAAATATTTTGTTATCTATCTTGTTGACTAATCCTATTGATTATTTGGGAAAATATGCAAAGTCTTGTGTATGCAAGCCATAAAGGAAAGATAATGCTAGTATTGGGAAAAGTGGAATTGATCATGAACAATACATTTAAAATCAAATCTGATTTCATATTCAGATTCCTCTCAAAAAATTATGCAAGTTCAAAAATGAATCATCTCAATCCGAGGTCGCATGCAAAAGTTATAGTTGTTTTAAGTTAGCTACGGAACTCGTAGAGTTAGTTCCGGAACTCACAGAGTTAGTTCTAAAACTTGCAGGTTTAGTTCTGAAACTCACAGGTTTAGTTCTGAAACTTAGAGATTTAGTTCCATAACTTGCACAATGGGAATGATGCTTTTAGTTCGGAACTTGCATTAATGAAATGACAGTTTTTGAGGGATTGTGAAAACTCAAAGATTTCAATGGGAAATCTGAGAGAATTTTTTGTTCATAGCAATGTGTTTAATAAAAACATCATTTAGATTTGTGACAAGTTTTACCAATGAAGAGAGATCTAACTTTTAGTGAGCTGCAGTCCGAGGAAATGTGTATTAGATGAGCACTAAAAGTTCCATAAACAGAAATAGAAAATTCAAATGAAAAATATGAGAAAGGTTTTTGTTCATAGCAATGTGTTTAAAAAACCTCATTCTTATTTGCTACAGGTTTTACGAATCAAGATAAATCCAAGTTTTCTTGAATTGCGGTATGAGGAAAAAGCGTATCGATAAGCTTCAAAAGTTTCACAATAAAAATAAAGTCAAATAGAAAATCTAAGAAAGGTATTTGGTCAAAATCATATTTTGAGGAAAATCCTCCTTCCAATAATGTAGAAGAATAAAATCATTATGATTCTTATTACCAAAAAGCAAGGAGAAGATTTGGGAGCAAATCTTCCTAAAATAAGCAAGATAAGATTTGACTTCAATAATATATCTCTCTCCATATTTTGTGGAGATGGAGATATTAGTTGTTAGGATTAGAATAAAGATAAGATCATATTGTATTTTTTAAAATAAGGAGTTGGTTGGATTCATGAATTATAAATGCAACCTTTCACACTGAGATATGTAATTTTTTTCTCCCAAGAAATAAAGATTTGTTCTTTCCTATCAAAAGTATGGTTTAAATCCTCTTCCAATAAATGAGTTGACCACTCATTTCAAGTAAGATGGATATGTGTATTTATTTTTATGTTTATTCATTTGTCTATAATTCATTTTGTTTTATTGTTTTTATTTTTGTATTGTGAAAATTCAGTTTGTTGTGAACCTGCAGACTTTTTGTTTAATTATGTTTATTTCCAATTCAAGCAATTTCAATTTATACAAGTGTGTTTAAATTCCTGCAAGTTTGATTTCCTTCATGCAAGTGTGATTTATTTTATGTAAACTTTATTTCTGCAAGTGTGCCTTTATTTCTACAAGTGTGGCTTTCAATTTCTATAAGTGTGATTTATTTTATACAAGTTTGGTTTGTGTTTAAAGGAGTTACTTTCTAAAATCTTCTTCTCTTAATACATACATCCATTGGACACCAGCCCTGGATTGACATTATTAATGGTGAGGATTGACGACCCTCATCAAGTTTCCCCAGTGAAATTTTTCAGTGGCCACACAGATAGCTTCATAGAGAAATTGGGGAAAATTAACCTTATACTTGGGGTTTTTCCTTTCCGTGGTGTAAATGTATGAGCATCCTCAATACTGGACCTAGCACTATCTCATACTACCCTTCACAAGTAAAATATCTAATCAACCATTTTTCTACCCCGACTGTGGTTTTGGTATACTCAGTCTTTTGATCCCTTTTTCCTTCCCTTTACTATCAACTACCAACTATAATTTTTCTCTTCTTCCTACTGCAAATATTTTAATTAATTCATGGTACATTGTCCACTTAGTAATAGCTAAACCATCATTTGGAACTCTAGAAAATTGATTTATTACAGTTGGGGAGAAGGGTATTTCCTTACCATTTACAGTTGAGTAGCTTTCCTCCATATTCCTTGTGAATTCCTCTATCATGGGGATGCTGAATTCTTCATATGCTAGGAGAAAATCCAACCACTCAGATTTTTCAAAAATTCCATTGAATTCGCATCCACCAAGAGTTCAACTAAACTGGTAGGCTCATGTCTGAGTCTAGGTCCCATTTTAGGTTTAAGGAAGAAGGAATTAAGTAACACAAGACTGGTAATGCAAGAGTTGCTAGGAATAGCACAAGATAAGTATGGCATAGGATAGAGAGAAACCCAATTGAGAGCAAAAATGTTGAACAACCTTGTTATGCAGGTGATATGACCGAATGTGGAAAATTCAAGCCAAAATCCCGAGGTGATGGGATAAGTACTTGACAGATGTGAAACATTATGACATTTAATGGGTGGCATATTTGGAGTTGATTTTGGGACATGTGATATGATTTGGGAAAATGTGGTTAATTAATATACATGATGGAACAATTTAACTTTAAATTTAAAACCTTACAATGATAAGGGTCATTAATTGTGCATACCTTGATATTAAATCTTGTCAATCTCCATTGTTATTTGAAATTAAGTGTGACACCTCTCTGCCACCTTTCATGATGTCATGCTCCATGCGTAAGTGGTACTACCTTTTTATTTCTGTTGATCAATTCAGGAGAGAGAAGATCACCATTGCTGGTTTTCAATCTTCTCTATTTTTTTAACGAAACATGGGGTGCTATATCTGCTTTTCAATCATCCCCTCTTTATTTCTAGAAGATGATAGTTCAGGTCTGCATCATGATAGGCAAAGAAACCTTTCCTACACAATGAAGATCTAAATCTTCTTGTATTTCTCTCGAAACTCTTGTCGAGATGTTGGTTTATGGTACAGCCTCAGTCTATGACCATTAACTAACATGACTTTCCTTTCACCATCAATTGGAATCAATTAGACAGGTCCCATTATCATATACTTCTGTAATTTGGTAAGGACCCATCCACCTCATATGTAGCTTCCCTTTGAAATCTTTATATTTTGAATCAAAAAGTAAGGCCAGTCTCCTTTTTGAAACTTCTTTGGCTTGATCTGTTTGTCATGCTAGAGTTTCCTTTGTTGTTGGATGATCTTAGTCTGATGCAATTCCTGAAGCTTGATCTCATCCAATTCATTTAATTGAATAATTCTTGCTTGTTGTACCTTGGTCAATTCAATCCCCACCTCAGATGCTATCCTCAATGTTTGGATTTCAAATTCTATGGGCATGATTGGTTTCTTACCATAGACCAATTCATATGGTGTAAACCCTATTGTTGTCTTCCATGTAGTATTATAGGCCCATACTGCTTTTGGTAACTTTTGAGCCCAATTCTTTCTTGAGATGTCCATAGTCTTTGTAAGTATATTTTCCAATTCTCTATTGGTCACCTCTACTTTCCCATTTGATTGTGGATGGTAGGGAGATGAATTCTTATGTTTCAATTGATATGTCTCCATAAAAGAGTTGATTACCCCGACATGAATTGTGGCCCTTGGTCTGACACAATTGATCTTGGCACTCCAAATCTTTGGAAGATTCATTCATAGAGAAAAATTTGAAACCTTCTCATCTCTTGCATGTGGCAGTGCCTGCACTTCAGCCCATTTGGTAACATAGTCAGTAAAAACTAATATATACTCCTTACCTTGTGAGGTTAGGTTGAATGGCCCAATGAAATCTAGACCCCACTTCTCAAATGGATCCAGAACAACTTGTGGTTGGAGGGGAATCTCTGATGTAAATGTTGGTTTCCCCATTCTTTAGCATTTATCACACCTCCACACATAATTCTTGACATCCTTGAACAAGGAAGGCCAATAGTATCTAGATCCCGAGGATTTTATGAATGGTTCTTTGCACCGAATAGTGGCCTCCTGATGGTTCATCATGGCATGCCTGTAGGATATCAAATATTTCATTTTCAGCAACACACCTACATAACACATGATCAGGACCACATTTAAATAATATTCCATTCAACCAAGTATACATCACACTTTGCTTAATTAATTTCTTTTTTTTCTTGGGTGTGAAAAAGTTTGGAAACTTCCCTATGGCTAAGTAATTAGCCATGTCTGCATACCAAGGAGAGGTAGTAGATAGTGCAAACAAATGTTCATATGGAAATTCATCACTGAATTATTCCTCTTCTTCTGAAGTTGTGATCCTAGAGAGGAAGTCAACAACAACGTTTGACTTCCCTGGTTTATCAACAATTTTAATATTGAATTCTTGCAGTAGCAATAACCATCTGACAATTATGCCATGAACCAAAGGTTTATTCATGAGATATTTAATGGCAGAGTGGTCAATATGTACAATGAATTCATATCCTATAATATAATGTCTAAACTTATTTATTACATACACCACAACTAGGAATTCTTTTTCAGGTTGTATAATTTTTCTCAAAGATGAGAAATATTTTTACTAATATAGTAAATTGCATGCATGGGTTTTCCTTCCTCTTGTTGTCCCAGGACAACACCTATTACTTCATTGGAGGCATCTATTTGAATGTGGAATGGTAACTCCCAGTTGGGACCTCTCAACACTGGAGTATTGATTAGTTTTTCCTTAATTACATCAAAGGCTCTTTGACATGCTTATGTCCAGTCAAACTCATAATATTTAGTTAGTAGAGCAAACAATGGAGAAGCAATTTTACTAAAATCTGAGATGAACCTACGGTAATAACCAACATGAAAAACTTCTTACCTCAGTTTGATTGGTGGGTGAGGGAAACTTCACAATGATGCTTACTTTATCTTAATTCCTTCAATTGAAACATGATGACCTAAAACTATACCTTGTTCCATCATGAACAAATTTTTCATGGTTTAAGGATAGCTAATGTTTTTCACAGCGAGAAAGAACTTTATCCAAATTACTGATTGCTTCCTTAAATGTTTCCCCATAAACTATAAAATTGTCCATGTAAATTTCTACACAATCATGAGTGAGGTCTGAGAAGATAGCTAACATGGCTCTTTGGAAAGTGGTTGGGGCATTGCATAACCCAAAAGGAAGCACCCTGTAAGAAAGTTTCCCCAAGGACAGGTGAATATTGTCTTGTCTTGGTCTTTAGGAGCTATTGTGATCTGATTGTATCCACTAAATCCATCTAGAAATGAGAAGTATCTTTTACCTGATAAGCTATCTAGGACCTGATCAATAAACGGTAATGGGAAATAGTCCTAGTGAGTGGCCTTGTTCAAATCTCTATAGTCCACACACACTCTCCATTTCCCATTATTTTTAGGTACTATGACCAAAGGAGAAACCCACTGATTGTCTAAAATTGGATAAATAAAACCTACATTCAAGAGCTTTTCAATTTTAGTCTTAACAATGTCTCTAAGTGTTGGGTTTATCCTTCTTTGAGGTTTCTGACTGGTTTGGCCTCAATGGTGTAAATGTGATGTGTATAGATGCTAGGATGTATACCCTTCATATCATTTTATTCCTAGGAAAATCTTGGGGATGAGAGCTAGAGGAGTTCAAACAATGTGTTTTCCTCTTCATTGTTCAACTAGTTGTTTACTTGTCGAGTTCTTCTAGGAAGAACATGAAATTGTTTTGTATCAGGTTGAATTGAATTGACCTCTGGATATCTTCTTAGAAGTGCATTTAATGGACATTTATGTGGTAGAAGTCTATGCACTGAGGTTATGTTTTGAAATAAGCATTCTGTTAAATCTATGTTCCTCGCAAATGGACAAATAATGGGCTAGTTATTCTCATCCATGAATTCATTTTTGATTTCAGTAAGTTGCAACATCGGACTAGCATAAGAATCAAGTACTTGAGTTGAGCACAGGACTTGGAATGAACCTAAGGCATGACTCAATCATAGGACTTAGGATATATACTGAGAATCAATTTCATGGTAGTCACATTGAATCTAATCTGAGTGTTCTTGAATTACTACCATGGCAAGAGAGGAGATGATATCCTTGGAACCATCAGAGTCATCGTTAGACCAATGTTTGTTGTCTGTGGAAAATGGTTTAGTTGTAGGGTATAGTGACAATTTCTTGGAATCTTGACCATTGGTAATGACCATATTTCTGTCCTACAATCAATGAGGGAAGAAGTTGTAGCTAACCATGGATGCCTTATAATTACAGTGGTAGCTAATATTTATATTCTTTTTTTATTATAATGAAATCTACCACATATTCCTAGGAATCAATTATAACAATAACATATTCTAATATTCCCTTGGGTTTATTCACTGACTAATCTACCATTTGCAAGATGATATGTGTTGACTGAGGTTTAGGGAGTGCCAATGTTGACATTTATGGAAGCTCCTAAATCAATGAGGACAATCGGGATTTCTACCCTTCCTATGCAAATAATTATAATAAGACTATTAGGATCCCCATACTTAGGAGGAGGATTAGTTCCTTCTAAGATGCTAGCAAGTTTCCCATCAACATGAATGGTTTTTGGTTGATTCTTCCTTCTCCTTGGAGTCTTGAAATAGATCTCTTTAATGGTTTTTTTAATTCAAGAATTTGGTAAAGCCAATAGAAAGGAATGCCAATACTTAACTTCCTTAGTCCTTGAATTAATTTTGAATCTGGCTTCTCAAGAATTGTGGCAGTTTGTTTCCCAGACTAGTCTAGATGGAAAAGGAATGTCAATGTCTAATTGTTGAGTTTCTTCAACATTATTAGGTTGTGTTTTCTCTTGGTTCTTCATTGTCTTCAGGATCTCCTCAATGATGGGAGAAGAAGGTTTAGATGTAACCTTCCTAAATGTAACATTATGTTCTTACAATCTAGAGAGTTTACTGTAGGGTTTTTCTTTGTTTCTACCATATATGTTGGATTTCCCTACCTTATATTTTTAGGGTTTTCCATGGTCTGAGTAGGTATTTGTGGTTGGGTAGGTTGTTCAAGTTGGGAAGCATTACTTGGTCCAGCTAATAGGGCTTGTTGACCTTGTGATATTTGTTGATTATAATATTGTTTTCCAGACCCTTGTGGTACATTCCACTCTATTGTTGGTATTGGGGATTATACTGTGAGTATTGTGGAATGTTTGGATGTGGAGCCCATGGTTGTTGATAAAAATTTGGTTGTGCATACTATGGGATCCACTCCTGTGGAACTTGTTGGGCCCAAGGGGGTGGATATGACCATGGTCCATTCCATTGGTTTGGGACCCATTGTGCTTTTTGGTTGTAGTTTTGATTTTGGTTGGACTGAAAATTTCCTCCTTATCTCTGACCCATGTAGTTAAGTTATATTCTTCTTGATTGTTTTTCTTTAGATGGTTCTTTAGCAAGGGAAGTAGACCACACTGATCAATGACGTGCTTAAGTTCATAAATAAGAAAGATTTTTGTTTGTTCTAATGGACAGTCCTTCAGTCCATGTTTTTCTCTACACCTTGGGCAGTAGATGAACAAGGGTTCTATATTTCTAGCCTTTTCTCTATCCATAGTAGTGTTGAGTTGAATTAAGAGGCCAGTATTTAAATTTTCAATTTCTTCCCTTAGCTTGGATAGATCCCCATTAGCCATTTTTCCTTTTTATTTCCTAAGATTGGGGTGAGTTCTCGAGTAATTCCTATAAAGGTCAATGATATCCATGAACTCTAACTTGTTCATGTCTCCCTTCCCCATTAGGTTGAATGCTTCTTGCGTGTCATCATCTAATCCTTTGATAAATAAGGTTTTGAGTAGGTTAATGTCTAGGCCATCTCCACACCTTCTATGAAGAAAAAGGAACCAGTCTAGGTAGTCTTATGCACTTTCATCCTCTTTCTGTTGGATTCAGAAGAGTTCTTCTTTCCTATCCCTTACTCGATAGTAATCTTGGTATTTATCTAGGAAAACTCATTCCATTTCTTCCCATGTATTGATGGAATCTAGGGTCAACCCCATAAACCATCTCATAGCTACATCTTTTAAGGTAGAGGGAAAAAGTTTAAGTTTTTTACCATCAGCAATGTAGTCATAAGTTTGACACAAAACCTTAAATTCAAAAAGGAATTGATCGAGTCTCTGAAACTAGCCCCCAAAAGTTTGGAAAAATTGAAGGGGATATGTTTTTCATAGGAGCTTGATCATTAGGATCTAACCGGATAGGATAGGTAAATGTTATTACCTGGTGGATTTTCTACACCATTATCTCGATTGTTGAGGGAATTCATCCATTACGAGCAACAGGTTGTTCTGGTTGGTTTGGAGGGGGTTTTGAAGGTTTATCCTAATAAATCTTCCTCTATGGTCTCTAGGTCTAAACATGCAATCTTAACATACTGAAAGTGGTTCCCTAACTATTGATACTGAACTTGGTTATGTGTGTTCCACATACTCATTCCAAGGGATCCTTGTTGTCACTACAAAGTCTCCTGATTATTTTTTTTTTAGAAAGAAAGAGTTATGGAAATGAACTTTCTAAATGGAAACTTACCAGACACCCTTGCAGTATCTTCTAGTTAGCACCTTAACCCTTGATGACACCTTGTTCCCCAACAATGGTGCCAAAAAGTGACAAGTGTCATTGGGCTCGTACTTTAATCAATTTAATCTATCAATCCAGGGTGGCATCCAATTGTTTGCAACAAAGGGAATAGTAGGAACATAGTCTCAAAGCATGGATTTCTATCTTAAAACTAAGAATTTATTGAACTGATCATGATTACAAATGAAATGCATGAAATTAAAGTACTAGAATTGAAAGCAGAAATGGAAGTTAACTAAAACATCAACATTAAATATTGCATTGCATTCGGAAAGAAATAGTAAACTAGTAACAACAATTATTAAAGAACAAAGCAAGAAAGTAAGAATGAATCTCCCTCTTGTTGGGTAGGAGTGGCCCTAGCTCTTGCCCCTTTATTAGTTATGTATTGACCTTATAGCAAGTAAACTTACTCATGAATTTGATCTTTATTGAATTCAAAATATGCTGCTACAACTGGAAAAATATGGAACCTCTAACTCTAATTACATTCTCTCTTTTATACCAAAAAAAAAGTCCTAGTCTCTCCATGGGACATAGTTATTCTGAATGAATAATTCTAAATCTAACTAACTATTTGAACTAAATAATTCCCTTGATTATTGGTAATACATTAATGGTGGGAATAATTTGTAGGTGTTTGATCTTGAAGAATTTACAATAACTAAAGAGGGGATCTATGATTGAATCCTTGAAGGAGTCAATCACCCCTAGAAGATTCTCCAAATCATAAATAATTGAAGAAATTGAAGTGACGGTGAGTCTTCAGTCATTATTGTTTCACTCTTCTTGTGGATTAAATGGTGATGATTCTAGGTAGCACATGATGTTGTAAGATGGAATTCCATAATCTAATTTATCTACATGTGTGTTTGTGTCACTCGAGCTTTGAGGGATCGGGTTTTGATGAGTTGGATGTTTGATCGACAAGGATGAGAGTCTTGTGTTTGCACAAGAACTAAATTCCTTCACTATCACACAAAATAGATTCCTATGCCATTTTATATACCAATTCCTACGCTCTATTTAAAAATTCAACATATGCATTTTTGCACACATAATTAATATTTATCCATATCATATTCAAGCCTTTTATGCACAATAATTAACAAGGGTAAACATCATAAGTACAAACAAAAATTTCCCATAAACATAGTAAAATAGTAAATATAAAGTATGTATTTTTCCATCATGCATAATAATATCAAAAGTAGAATAGCTTCTAGCAAGGCTTGACATAATTAGACAAGGTTTATCATGACAAAAATGGGGCTCATCATGTGCAAATATACCAGAGCAACATAACTCTATCATATCAACCGTGTCTAATAAAATGGAGTATATCAAATATTTATAGGGGTGGGGACTTTCCCTTCACCACCCATGCATCTCAAAATAGATTGCATGCTCAAAATAGTCATGCATACATCAATAAAGTAGTGCATGTTTTTCTATTGATCCTAATAATAGATTAATCTATAAATAAACTCTACTTTTAATCTTATTATTAGATCAATTCATGCATGACCTTTGATCTCCACTTTAGTCCCAAAATAGCTCTTGCTTAGCCATAAAGTCTTCTTGCCTTTATCTTTACTTGGGCCACACTCCAACTGCTTTTCCTATTTTTAGTTTGTGTCATGAAAAATTTGTTATGTCCCAGTTGTTCCATTCCTAGGCCTGCCTTATTTCAACTAACACTTGCACTCACTTGTGCACCCCCTTCACAAACCTCACTATTATGTGTGCCCTCTCGATACTTAAGAAATTTTCCCAACCCAAAAATAAATGAGTGGACAAAAATTGTAATCGGATGATCAAAATAATGGTTTAAGAAGAATAAGGCTTCCTCCATCACATCAAGAATTTTCCCCACCATTCGAGAGACAAGAATTGCATCACTCTTCATTGAATGTCATAGAAAATATTTCAGGATCATTCCATTCTAGAGAGTGTTTTAAGTGTAAATAAGTGGAGTCAAATGACCCCTACTATAAGAGATTGCATAAGAAGGTCAGATCAACATAGGATCCTATAGTAGAAATAGAAATTAAAGAGAATAAGCTAGTTCACCTCTTAGATTCTCAACACCCCCATGGTTTCCCACCTTCTACCACCACTCTTACTCCTCATGTGTAAGATGTACTATCTCACCCGTAGATGGAGATAATAGTCACGGTAGTTATCGATCCTGAGACAAATGAGATATTTCCTGGATGAAGAAAAGCATCACAAAAGAAGCTCGTAAAATCTAACAGGTGAGGGTCCTTGAATTTTTAAAAATATCAAGACTGTTAGGTTGTGGAGCCTATTTTCATGTGTGAAAGTGTTGAAGACTGTACACTAAGAGTACTTTACACTTTTCATGTATCCTCGCCGGGGTTCGGGAAAAAAATTTTAGGCGTAAATTTTTTGGCCTAAAAAAAATGCACCCGACATATCGGGAAACGTGCTCTTCTCATATGGGTGAGATTTTTGACCCATAGGTTTATGGGACGGGTTTTGCCCATGGTTTTGTAAAACTACTTAAGCAGTTGTCTATTTATATGGTTTTATGCATATGATAGAGATATGAAGAACATTGCAGATGTGCTTTGAATTTGGCTGTGAATTCTGTAGAGTTTGTTGAGCATAGCTCCAAACGGATTTGGGTATTGTATTGAGAGAGTGGTGGCTTGTAATAAAATATAAGCAAGTGATTCTTGGTGGACGTAGCCCAAATTGGGTGAACCACATTAAATATTGTCTCTTTGTGTTGTGTTATTTTATTTTGCAATTTTATTTGAGATCTGTAATAATGTTTACATATTAGTTTCTACTGTTGCAATTCTATGAGGGATTATTCCGCATATTTTATCCCTTATTTCCTAACAAATACTAGCCAAGGGGAATCGAATTTTTTTCTAGTGTGTCTTTGCACTTTTCGGTGGTGCTTATAGGAAATAAGTATGTAGAAATAGTTAGACCAAAGGTAATCAATCCTATTGAAGAGCTCACATTGTCCGACTATGAAATGAACACCATGCCCCTAGCCCAACCACTCATGAAGGAGATACACACATGTTCCAAGATTCTTCCACTCACCTCCTTTCGGGAACTAGGAGAATAAGGTGAAAATTGATCAATTGGAAGACAAAGTACAAACACTCTCCTCATATGTGAAAATATTCATGGAACCAAATGCTTCATTATTTCTCCCAATTGAAGAAGTTTCCCCAATCAGTATCTTTTACCCAGAGTCCATTAAGAAGACATAGGCCTTCACCATACATCAATGAGAAAATGACAAATGGATGAGAATGATCATAGAGAAAGGAAAATTATTACTTCTAGATTTGATCTCATTGTACAAGTACATGTGTGCAATGCCAAAAAGGTATGGATGACAAGGGAAGGATTGGAAAAAGAAAAATAACATTGGGACCAAGTTCATCCACTAGTGATGGAGATGGGAGATACTCACAGGTGTTGGTGATCAAAAAGTATTCAATTCTCCATCTTAAAACTTGTAATGCATGTGGACGAGAACCCTTACCTCTCGATACAAAATGTTGAATCGGGCCATTGATGAGTTGGACTCAAATGAGGAGCGTGCCTTCAAGATGCAAGACAATGTCAACATCGAGAACAAATACTTGGAGTACTTGCCCTTGATGAGATTACTACGGAAGATGATTTCTTGAGGAAATTTGAGGAGCGTGTTCAAATAAAGTTTTGGGACCCTTTTTCTTCAACAAAAATACATTGGGGTCTCTATATGAGATCAGAGGCACAATTTCAAACATTGTAGAGAAACATTCGTCATGGTTTGTGAAGAGAAAAAATCAATGATATCTAAAATGGTTAGCTCAAGTCCTTGAGTTGTCTCCACATTCCTCAAGTGGACAAGGTAGCACCTACAAAATATTGGTACAGCAAAGAGTTTAAGGGAGTGGCATTATTTCTAGTCGAGCTCATCAAGGATCAATTAGGCAGTGAGGTGAAATTGGCGAATCGACATCTTCATCATCATAGTTTTCTCTCTCTCTTTCTTTCTCTCTCTTTTCTTCCCCCTTTCCCCCTCCTCCTTCATGTTATATTCCTTCGTTAGGGGGTTGCACATTTTTATTTTTTCCTATTCCTATTTTTTCTTATTCATTTAAAAGTGAATTTAGTTTGTAATGAAATAATCTACCCTTAATTAATAAAAGGGGACTTAATTTTATTCCTAGGAATATGAAAAATCACATGTTGTAAGGGAGAAAATTAAAATTCACGTGGGGGTAGGTGAATATTCATTCTCAAGTCTAGAAAATTGTGATGATGCCCTCATTCTTAATGGTTTTCAATTTGTTATGCTCAAGGAGATATTACTACTTGAATTGAAGCAAAAGAGATAACAAAATTTCCTCTATTGTCCCCCTCTATGTTCTTCTATTTTCTCAGTATGTATAATTTTTCTATAACATCAATGAATAAGAAAGGAGTTTAATTACTAAAAATTTGCATTCCTAATTCTATATTTTCTTTATGCGAGTAAAAAAATTGTGTTATTTATATATATGTGTGTGTTGAAGTACTCTTATTGATGTGTGCAGGAATCTGATTTTCTACTCGAGATATTAATCCTCCCATTCCTTTTCCCACTCCCTTTCCTATCTCATCAGTAAATTGCTCCCTTGCAAGCAATTACAAGCATTTACCGTAGGTTTAGTGGAGTGTTCCTGTTGGATCCTTGGTCTTTAGGCCACAACATATTTCAATTTCATGCACATATAATAAATGGATTTGTACAATTCAAGAATAGGGACCTAGAGTCTTAGAGTGTTTGTGGATATCCACCAATTTGTCCTCATGACAAGTTTTCTTACAAATAGTTTTTGGCACCCGAGGTGGGGCAGACTTGGGAAACTCTACACCCAAAGTATGATTCACAAAATAACAAAAAAATTCAAACATTAAAAACAAAAGAATTTTAAGAGTAATGGATCCTTATGTGTCATACTTATGGTTATTCATGGTAACCCTCCAGGCCAAATACCTAAATAGATTTTCCACATTGAAGAAGATATCATGTCGACATAACATAGAAAATTTTCCACACTACTTTATAGCCACCGTGGTGTTAGATAATAAATAATGACATGTTAAAGAATGAGAAAGAGCGAGACAAGCCCAAGTGCAACAACGAAGAGCTTAAGTGTTATCCCAAATTCACCCCTCAAGGTAAATTGGATAACTCACATAATTTCTTTAGGTTGAGCAAGTAGAATTGGTTTGAGGCCCAAAATCAGGTCTTCGGGGTCCCTTTGGCTCTTCTCTAACTTCCTATCCAAGGAAAAATCCAAGAAGTTAGAAAAAGTAAAAAAATCCCAAAAATGGCCTCTTTTAGTGTAGTGTGGAAAAAGTGGAAGTTTTTGTCCCAAGCCGCACAAGTTCATGTGGGACAGTTGGGACCCAAAAACCTGAAATGGCCACATTCCTTTGTTGTGCGGAAAAATCAGAAAAATATGTCCCAGACGGTCTACGGGACATTGGGACATCTAAGACGCGCATTGCCGAAATGGATGCAAGTAGTTAAAATTGGAGAAATAAGATATTTTTATCCTGCGCATTTCGTGGGACACTTGGGACACAAGTACCGTAAAGGTGAAAAATCGATCAACAAAGTAGTGCGGTGAAAGTAGAGGTCAATGACCCTCATGGCACGATCAATGTTGGGATAAGTGGGACACCAAAAGCCAAAATCGCCACACCAAGAGGGAATCAGAAAAAGTAGAGAAAGGAGGCCCAAATGGTCCAAGTACGCATGGGACATGAGTTCCTTGAAATATTGAAATGCCCGCAATGAAGAGGGGAAGTCAATTTTTTCTCCCGAACTTCAAATGGCCATAACTTTTGACCCCGAGCTCTGATTTTAACAAAATTTGACTTTTCAGAATGGGCACATCCTGTCAAATGATAGAAACATATCCATCTCGATGAATTAAATGCTCAGTCCTATCAAATGACATAAATACCTAGCAAACCCAAAATAACTTCCCACACTCAGAAGGCCATAATGTTTGCATTTCTCAACAAAAACGCACAAAATTGATACCGTTGGAATAATTTTTTTGAGCCTAATCTACATCAATCAATAAATTAAGAATTTTATGAGGAATTAATAGTGAGTTTGTAGAAAATGTGGCCAAGTTCAAAATAATGTTTTATTTGGTAGTTAGGATGAATTCAATGAAGCATGGGCTAACATATTTCACCGTTATAAGTTATGGGGCAGTATGGGGGGTATTTTGCAAGAAACAGAACATCATTTCACTCCATCTAATACCTTTTACAATTGGTTGAAGGATGGATTTATGGATTTTCATTTTCCCTCTCTCTCTCTCTTCTTAAATTTCTATAAATTGGAGTGTTGGGCTCATTGTAAGGAGAGGTAGTTTTGTGTAGAAAAACTCTATCAAAATTATTTTGTGAAGCCAATGTGCTACAGGCCCTTATAGTGGACTCCTTTCATGGTGATCTAGGCCCTTATCTTGTAATATATTGGATTGTGCATACTTATGAAGTAATAGATGCAAGTTTGTGGATGTATCTTCCCCTACTATGTTTGTTTGCATTCCTCTTGCCCCTTCAATATTATTGCATATATATTGTGTATATCTTATGCTGTTGTAAGGATTCATTGTCATTGTTTCTACATGAAATATTGTTGCGAATGCGATTGCTATATTTTGGATAAGCTGTCATTAGCCTCTTCTAGTATGTATTTTGCTCCTACTTTTCACACATTGGAAGACTATTCTCACTCTCCTTTCTGGTGTATCACTGCTTTAGTGTAGGCTTTTTTTTCATGCACCCTATCTCCCTCGTCCCTTGGAAAGATATATTAGGACATGATAGTTTTTCTTACATTAGAGTAGATTGTGGCAAGTAGTTTAGGATCAAGAACTAGCTTTCTCTGGAGGTCTATATCAAGTAGCAAGTCCCACAACTTGGAGATAGTACCCATATTATCCAATCACTTTGTGAGATCAAGAACACACACTAGTGCAAACCAAAGGGGTGTTGTGATTCAGAGATAACATTAAGTTCATCTCAAGTATATAAGCTTGTTGATCGCATATATACCAGTGTCACGCACGTAAGGAGGAAATCTTGACATAATATTTGAAGAACTCCATAGAAGGTAAGAATTAATAAAAAATTCAAGTCAATCCCTTCATCCCAAAACTACTCTCATTAGTGGTCCAATTGGTGTCAACCCATTGCACATAGATTTTTCAAATATCAATGAATTTTTTTAAAACTTTAATGATGTGGAAAATGAAAAAGAAGAATCTATATCTTAAGATGAAGCAATAGCTCAAGTAGAAGCAATAGAAGAAATTGAATCAGAATAAAGAGATAGAGTGAGAGTAGAAATGAGATCCACAAATAGAGTGGAAGCAAGAGCAACGGTCAAATAAATAGCTAAAGTAATAATGGGTGATGAAGAGAGACCTCAACTAATAGTGTCATGGGCTAGGAACACATGACCACTCTCACTACCACAACCTCTTCATGAATTAAAATGAGGTTCAAGAAAAATATTTCCCAAGTTCAAGAGAGATGGTTCACAACTCCTAGAGGAAAATGTAGCCTTATTCATTACCGCATGTGGTGTGCTCAGAGTTGAACATAAATATGTGTCTGTCCAAATATTTGTGGAATCCTAATAAGAGAAAGAAGATAAATTATTCTATCTCCTACTGCTAGATCAATCACCTTATGAGATGATGTCATATCTACTTTTGAAGATAGATTAAAATATACCAAAGACTTTTATGACCTCTTAATATAATTGGTACATGTGAATAATTAATCTAATGAAGGTATGAGATATTTTATAGCTAGATACAACATGATAATCAATAGAATACCTATAGAAGATGTGCCCTCAGAAGATAATGTCAATATGTTATTTCTAAATTCCTAACTATAAAAATTTGGGTTCATTCTCAGAATGTCCCATCCTAGAAATCTGAAGGAAGCACAAGATTATGCCATTAAGATAGAGGATGATCTAATTTTGTTTGGCAAGGTGAAGAATCCCAATGGAAAGCAAAAGGGTCAAATTTCTAGCTCCACTCCCACAGATCCCATGATTCAAAATTTGGCCAATGATATGATTTCACTAAAGAATCAACTTGCTCAAAGTACCATGAGAAATGTGCCAAGGAAGAAAAATCCCCAAACATGTAAAATATTTCTCCACCTCCCCCATTTCTCTTGAGGCACAACCTATTAATGTAACTGTGATGTAGAAGAAGAAGAAGTGGAGGATCTAGAAGAAGAAGAAAATAAATATGGTAATGTTCTCGAGATTGAGGTCAAACATGATACGTAAAATGATACCATTAAATACCACTCAATAATCAAAGATGATGGTGACAAAGAGACACCAAGCTTCTCATGTACCATATTCACCTACTCTCAAAGTATAAAAGGGATTTTCCTCCTAAGTAACTTCCACAAAGAATAAAACAAAGGATAATCCTCTAGTGGCAGTCCCAAAAAGCAAGATAATCGGTAGAGAATCTCCACTCCCACCATTGATGAATTAGAAGGAGAAACTAGACCCGATAGTGAGCTTGAGGATATATGCCATGAAAAGTAAGTCCTCCTCAAAGATAGGACATAGTACCAAAAATATGAGGTTCAAACATAGTACATGGGATTAAATCCCTCCTCAAAGATAGGTGAGGTAGCCTATTTATTACTAATCTAAAACACAACAAAAATAATATATACAATATCCACACTATTCTAACCATTGGGGTTGGGATAGAATCCTGAAATCCATATCAACATGAGATGGAGATGTTACAGCTTTAGAAATAGAATGGGTTAGAAAGGAAACTATTACAAATGAAACAAAGTGGGAAGGGAATGAGAGGAACGTATTTTATTTCAAGCAAACACAGATCAATAAATACTTATACAAATTTTAGATAATGAGTGTAATATCTAAAATGATTTAAATAATCAAGAACACTAAACAAAGAATATCTTAAGATCTTGTACGTAAGAACAATATCTCAAGATAGATGAATCCCACAACACAAATTTTGCAAAATAACACCTATTTCTATTCCTCAATGATTAAAAAGAAAATACAAAGTTTTTCTTCTTCTTCACAATAGCTCTTAATATTCTAAAAATTTCTCCCCCTTAGAATGCATAAGCATCCCTTATTTATAATAGAGAGAGCAGAGAGAAAATAGGATAAATCCTAGAAAATAGTCATTTAATGAGAGTCCTATTTTTCTTGACTCTCACATAGGAGAACAAGTCAAAATTTGCTTCCTATGTGACAAAATGAAAATGAAAAAGACATGACAATTTCTTGATAGAAATGACATGAAACATTATGCTTATTCTACTTCGTCATCCTTGTCTTCCTCCAATGAAGCCTACTTGTCACAAAATTCTTGGAACTTTTAGATTATGCCCTACATCTCAGCTTCATCTGGTGCACTAGAATAATCACTTAGAACCTTGCAAGTTTCCTGAGTGTCACTTGCATTGCTAGGAAGTTTCTTCAATCTCTTGTTGAGTTTCCTTAGTGATTCCAAAACATTCTTGATCCTTATGAACTTATCAATGGTTGTCAGATTGAAGATGGAAGTTGGTTCGTGCTGAATTGATTCTTGAATTTTTTTATAGAGATCATCAGCAGGTAGAATACTTGAGCTTTCATCCAACACCTTGGTGAAGATCCTAGACAACTCCTCTTCTATGTCATTGGTGGCATCAACCAACTGATCTCTAGATTCCTCAACTTGCTACAAGATTCACTGAGAATATTTATCTTGAATCTGATGGCTTTGGCTTAGTTGGAAATGCTTATCCCCATGTGGAATGATTCCTTCTTCCATTAAGATTCTAGGATGGAACTGTTTTAGTGCATTGAGAGCCTCTAAAGTTAACTCAAGGTTCCCAAATTCCTGTGAAAATTCATCATCCATTTTGTTTCCATCCTTATTTATTTCCTCCAAGGATTTATAAACCTCCATTGTGTCATCAATGACCTCTCTTCCTTGTAGGAGTAGCCTCTAAATCCATTCATCAACCGTTCTTCCCTTCTCGTTGATCTTTTCAATCATAGGTACCGATGAGAAATTGAACCTGATAGGAGTAGGGGTAGAAGATGACGGTGTTGACTGAGAGGGATTTGAGAGCTTGAGAAATACTTTTGTTAACTGTTCAACTTTCTCCTTTAGCTCATCTCTGCTCACCTTTGTTTCCCTCACACGGCATAGCATGTTCATGGCATCCTACACATCTTGTTGTGCTCCTTCTATTGTTACCTTTCCTAGATCAACCCTTGTAATATGATAATCAGTAACCACTATATCCTCCTTGGTTTTTTGGCCACGGGAGTGGAAATCTCTACAAAATTATGCCCTGAGGCATCCACTGAAACCCTTGAAACCATTTTGGGTTTCTTGGCAGATTTGGCAAGAGAGGCCTTGAGTGAACTAAAGTCGAAGGCTGGTAGGGGAACTACCACCTTCCTCTTCCTCGAAGTCTAATCAACCAACCATTGAGGTACAGTGGAAGAAGTTTCTCCTATGGAGGTGTTATGGTTGTATCTCTGCAGTGGAGGAAGGTTTACTTGTGGAGTAGTGATGAGTGTAAGTGTGGTGACTATGGGGATAGATTCAAGGAATGAAGGTGCAGAAGGAGGCATATCTATGGCAATATTAGGTTCAGCAGAGAGAGAGGTGAGAGGTCAGAGAAGATGTTGGCCATGGCTGATGAAAGTGGCATAGAAATATGAGGTGAGGAAGATTGGGAGAGAGGAGGTAAATATTCTAGAGTCAAAGCTTGAGAAGTAAGAGAGAGACTTACTTCTGATGAGCAATCATCAAAAGGAGAAATGAGAGGTTGACCAACCTCATCTTCTGAAGGAATTTTTCCTTGTTCTGGTGGAGGAGGTGAATCTAGTACCTCAACTATTTGTGAAGGAGTGGCAGATGATTCGGCTCCTTGCTTTTCTCCCCTTCTGACAAACTTAAATTTAATCTACCTCTTGGTAGGGATTTTATCCTCTTCCCTCTCTCCCTTGGAGGGTCCCACTTCTAAAGTAGCTATTTTTGAAAATATCTTTTCCTTATAACTCATTCCCTAAGAAATGAGCCATGCCTTGGTACGGAAAAGAGTCTGAGAAACTCTTTCAGCGATAGAAGCTTTTTCAATAACAGACCAATCAATGGCTGGGAATCGAGTTGGTCTCCATCTGACTATTCGTACCTAGTGTCTAGAACACTTTCATTGTCCATGGTGCCTTCAGGATATCAGCCAGATCTAACATCTAAATTTCTTCAAGTGTCAGTATGTTGTTGTCTTTTCTTTGGATGACAACTTCATCCTCGAAGATCAACCTAGATATCTTCCACATTGGGCACATATAGGTACAAGGTTCCATATGACTTGAGGACTCCTCTGATGTCAAATCCCTCCCTGAGCTTCATATGTTTCTTCAATTTGTCTTGAAGCTCGTGCACCATGTTCTTGGCCTTAACCATGGTAGAGCATGTATACCTTCTAATGGAAATAGGGAAGGAGACGACAACTTTTTGCCTACTTTGTTGGAATTTGTGAAAATCCAACAATTGTCTGGCTAACTCCATGAGGATCAATTTGTCACCTAGGAACCTGGGAAAATGGAAAGGGTTACCTTAGAACCTCACCACCTGAAGATAAGTAAACTTCTTGAATTGCAAGAAAATGCAACCCCATTTTGACACTTCACCCATGCTTCATCAGAAACCCTTCTCTTCCTCAAATCAGGATCTAACCTATAAATTTTTTCATAGAAGAAGGCATCGTTCACTCTTCTATATTGGTCTTCAGACCCTTTTATTGTCAGCTAAGGGAAGTATTGATATATGTGTTTCATGTTGCTCGATTTCCCTTTGCATCTAGCCCTAGGTAGTTCCTCATTCTATTGCTTTGCATAGGTGACATATGACATCATATAGAACTTACCATTAGACAAGATTGTTTTCATTTGGGAGTCTATTTCATCACTTATTAGGCTACCCCAATCAATCCCTTGGTCATTCTTCTTTATGATGACCATGAACTAGTACATCCATCCTTGGAATTCCTTTGACTCTGGGAGCCCAAATAACTAGCTCAATAGGGTGATGATATCACTGACTTCAAGAATAAAATCACTTCTAGGGACCAACTTAGGAAACCTAGAAACATCGGCTTAGCCTTGATCAAGAACTTCTTATTTACATGCTTGATGTAGTCTTCTTGATCTTTGTCCCAAGCCTTTTGTGCTGATTTAAGGTCTAAATCAACATACTCCACAAAGTTGGGCAACCTTAGGAGTTGATCAAAATAACCTCCATCCAATTTCACTATAGAATCTCTGCTTGATTTCTCACTAAGTGGGAGGCTGAGTCATAGTGGGAAGCACAAGCCAAGATGAATTTAGGGCATTGAGCTGATATTGGAAATCCTGCTGCAAGAGGGAGACCACTACCTGCTATCGACTTCATCCAAGAATTCTGAGAAGAATCCTCAATTCTCTTCCAGAAGTCCTCCATATCTATATTACTGAGCTCTATGTCCTAAATATCATAATTGTAGCTTATGTAGGAGGAAGAATCCATCTTCTGATACTTATACTTCATCTTTCCTAACTTATCCTTAGATTAGTTGGGGTCCAACATGAGGAGTCTCGAAGAAGAAATGCCTTGATGATTTCTGGAAGAGAAATTAAGATTGAAAGCTTATTGAACAGGTGCATAGACCCGCCACACTATGTTCAGGTTTTGAAACTTGCAAACCACCTTCAAAACCCAACACAAAGGAGTGTATGTTGGAAGTTAGGACATGTTGAGCACCAATGAAAACCCGACACACTGTGGAAGTGAGGAAGTGTCGGACAAGTATGAAACCCCGACAAAATGGCAACATTTGGACGATGTTGAGCAGGTATAAATACCTGATAGATTGTGGATCTTGATGGACGTAGAGCACATGGAAAAACCCAAAACAAGGTGGAAAGGGTGAGATGTTAAACACCCTGCAAAACGAAACAAGTATATCGGGTTTCTGACGTGTCAAAACATGAAAAATTCCCACCTCATGATCACTTAGGAATTTTTAGAATCATTATGAAATCTACAAGTTACAACTTATGGAAAATAAGTAAATAACTTAGGGGTAAATTTCAAACAAGAGCCTTCATGGAAAAAGATAAGAAACAAGGAAAACAACCCCAAAACCCTAAAATAGTAATGAAGAAGGAAAAGAAATGGAAACCCCAAGAAAACACTTCAAAAATAACCCAAAAATATTCTAAAAAGAAAGAAGAGAAGAATACCTTCAACTAGCTTGAAAAATGATCAAAAATGGCTGGCGAAATCAATCGGGAAGCTCGATCGGGTTTGGAGGTAGAGGAAGCATCAACGAAAATCCAATGCAGCAAAAATGAATGGTAACAAATGACATGGAAAAACCTGACTATTTATAATAACCTAGCATTAATTACACCTCACTTGACACATGTGCCAACTGCTAAACAACTGGACATTAATGACATGTCATCATGCTTGGAGCATCGAAAACCTGATACAAAGGATTTGATTCAATTTAGGTTTTAGGTTTTGGGAAACAAGTGACATAAAACATGCTTTGGGAAAAACATGTTCCAATGCTTGGAAGTTCGAAAACCTGACACACTGCTAAGGCAATTGGGTTTCAGGTTTCGGGGAACATGAGGCATAAAACATGCTTTGGGCAAAGCATGTTCTGATGCTTAGAAGTTCAAAACCCGACATAAAGGACTTAGATAATCGGGTTTCGGGTTTTAGGAAACATGAGACATATAACATGCAAGAAACATGTTTTCATGTAATGAAAACCGAAAACCCAAAAATCTCTTTCAAAGGGAATTTTTAAGAGATTTGTCCAAAATTTTCCTATGGTTATCTCATTTTTAGCTGGAATCACTAAAACGAGATAACAAGGAGCTAGAAGAAGAAGAAAATGAATATGGTAATGTTCTCGAGATTGAGGAGGTCAAAAATGAAACATAAAATGATACCATTAAATACCACTCAACAATCAAAGACGATGGTGACAAAGAGATGCCAAGCTTCTCATGTCTTTGTATTCACACTCGCTCTCGGTATAAAAAGGAGTTTCCCCTCAAAGAACTTCCACAAAGAATAAAACAAAGGATAATCCTCTAGTGGTAGTCCCAAAAAGCAATATAATCAACAGAGGATCTCCACTCCGCCATTGATAAATTTCAAGGAGAAACTAGACCCGATAGTGAGCTTGAGGATATCTTCCATGAAAATTAAGTCCTCTAGTTTTTCCCCTAGCTCAAATTCTATAGTTAAATTTTATCCTTTTCTCAAAAATATTTTCGTGAAGTCCCTTAATGCTCAAACAAATTCAACCACTTCTTCCAAACCTGCTACCTCATGAACTAAATTTTCCTAATCTCTCAAGGTATAATTTCCTCAACAATGTAAAACTTCCACCATCCCTAGAACATCAACTTCATCCACCTCAAATCCATTTGATTATATAAAACATGAAAACAAGACCAAAGTGAAAATTTCCAAAATTGATTACTTACAAACACACCCAGAGCAATTCGAAAGGTTTTCAATCATGTCAAGTGTGGTAGCCAAAACTCCAATACCGTAAACCCCTGTCCTAATGGCCTACTACCGACACCACAAATGCCTCCTACACAAAACATGTTGGCACTAAGTGCATCTAAAACCAATAAGGTGGAACCCTTCTACCTATCCCTCTTAGTCAAAGGCTATTAGTTAAAAAATTGCATCATAGATTTAGGATCCTCTTATGATGTCATGTCCATCAAAGTTCCCAATGTCTTATGACTTACTTTGACATGAGAAAAGTGTTCTTGTTACTCTATGGAGTCTAAAGAAGTTTCATTGGTGGGAAGGATCAAAGATGCACAAGTAGCCTTGGTGGAATTCCCAGACAAGAAGGTGTTACTCACAATCTTGGTAGTGGACATCCCAACATCATTTGACGTGTTGTTAAGTAGAAGTTTCTATAGAGATCTGAGTGGAAACATTAAAATGGATTGGTATTTCATGACCATTCCAGTAAAGGGGGAAATGAAGAAGTTTCTCCTCTCGTGAAAAATAATTATACTGATTCAAAACTTTGAGGACCCAAGAGAAAATATCTTGTTCCAAGACAATGGGATGGAGAACTACTTCCTCACCTCTAAAAATAGATGAAAACTTGATTCTCCTCACTGAAGATGAAGAAGAATAGCTATGGACCATGGAATTCAATGGAAGCCATTCTAGTGTAAGGTCCAGAGTTGGCATTTTCTTGACCTATCCCTCATGTGAATTCTTCCCATTTGCATAGAAGTTATAAGTTGAAAAAACTAACACTATAGGGTACGAATATATCCTCATTGGAATGGATTCTAGTGAGTCCATGGGTGTCAAATAGCTCAAATGTCTCGGAGATGTTGAAGTAATAGTCAATAAAGTGAGAGACCAATATCAAGTCAAAACCCAAGACTCAAGAACTATAGAAACAGAGTTTGGGACTGCATTGAATATTTTAATGCTTTCTCCATTCAAGCCATTCCTCACAAGAAATATGAAGAGGAAAACTCACTCATAGTCTTGGCTTCATTAGTAACTCCTCACCCATAATTTGATAACAACAAGGTAACTATCAAAATGGTGTTCATATAAAGTGTTCCAAGGAATGAAAACCATTGGAAATTCTTCAACGATGACAATCAACTCCTCATTTTATTAGTTTAGACACCAATTTTTGGTATCGTTACCCCTCACCCCGTGTTTTCTATCTTCTTGCATACATGCACCTATTTGAATCTTCCCCTTCCCTCCAAAATCCCATTTATTCCATTTTATTATTATTTCCCACCTTTAATTTCTATCTTACCCATCCCATTATTTTTATCTATCTTAATTATCCCTAATATCCATTAATTAATATTAATCATCACCTAATTTATTTATCCTCCTAATCTTCTCTATTTTCCATCCCTAGGATCACATTTAATAATTTCATCATCCCTTTTCCTTTATTTAATGATTTTCATCTCTCACCTACATGTTTATCTTCCCTAGACACCCTAGCTCATCCTTATCACCCAAAACCCTAATCAGATCTCTTTGGGCTCATTTTTTCTCAAGTTGGGAATCATTCCACCACCCAAATGGATGGCTCTCCAAAGTCCCCGACGACCTACCCATGTTGTTTTTAACCATATAAATCCACCTTTACCTCCTCCTTGCAAAGGGATGGAATTTTGGGTCTCTTTCGACTTTGGCTTGTTTTTTGCAGGTTTCTCCTCTTCTCAACAAAATCTTCTCTCATCTTAGATACCTTTTAAAGACATCTTTTCATCATTATGGAGATCTTGGAAACTTTGTGTTTGTTTGAAGCCCTCTTGTCATCTTGCCATCATTTTTCAATTTCTTTTCAACTCATCAGTTCTCTTGTATGTCTTTAATTACCACCTTAGAGCTCTGTCATAGCCTCATCCCTCATTTTGTCCTTCTCATCCTTCATTTTCCATACACCTCATCCTAGATTTATCCTAGTCACCATCGACCTTGTTTGGTCATCATCGACCTCATCCATCGTTGTTTTCCTTCCTATCATCTACTTTATCATCTATCAAATCCCTAAGGTCCAAACTTCCCATATCTTCAAATCCCATCATTATGCCCTTCTATCACCTTTAGATATATTTTTTCTACCCCCAGTCACTACAAAAGCGGTCAATCACCATCAACTAGATCTTTCTTTGTAGCATTCATACTTAGATTTCCTAATTTTCTTACATCCTTTCTATTAGATATTGTTCCAGATATTCATCAGGTTCCTATCTTTATCTCAATGCATTATCAGTTTCATATCTACCTCGGAGCATTGGATCTTCATTTTCCATCATTTTCTCGTTGATCTAATCCAATCACCTTCATCGACTAGGCCTCTGTGCAACCTTTTATTATCGTCAACCCACCTAGGTTTGATTTACTTTGCATGCATTTAGATCATATCTATATCTTTATCTTATATCTAGATTTTCATTTTTTGTTTTAGTTCAGATTCATCTACATCCAATTTATCAATATTTGATTAATCTACATGCATCCTAGGAATTTTTCACTTCACATGACTGATTTTGTAAGGCAAGCCACTCATCCTATCTACTAATCCAATATTTTTCTATTGATTTCACTTGAATTTTAGGTCATCCAACTCATTGTGGAGATATGATCTATCATCTTGCACCTATTTCCATCATCATCCCATCTCGAGGTACCTTAAACCCTCACATATTTAAGTTACTTATTTTCTTTAGTACTAGTTCACTAATCTGAGTAGGAACAAGGGAATCTAGCCAACATTCTAGTATGGCGGTGGAACACACCTTCTTGGCGAGTCTTTCATTTTAATTTTTTTCTACCAATCTTATACTAAGCTCATAGGTAAGAGCATTATTTTTCTCGTTTGTGTTAGATCATGTTGTTTGGATTGGATTTTTTTATTTCTTTCTTTAAAAATTTAGATAAAAAGGAAAAACGTTATCCATGTATTCCTTGTTTTTATTCCCCATCTCTTTATTTTATCACATTGCATCACTTGTTTTTCTTTCATCAAATGTAGACATTTTTATTTATTTAAAAGGAACCTTTCATTATTTCTTAGAAATATAGTTTAACTAGGGGGTTTAATACTTTACATACACTTCATCACACACATCCTATAACACACACATCAATTTACACATCTCAAACATTTCCTCCCAGGTGGAACTATTGGGATTTCATAACCCAATAGGAAATTTTTGATGGTTTTCTGCCACGTTAAAAATTCTTCACATATTCTTGCCTCAAGTACCTTCAATTATATTTAGGAATCTAGCCAAAACTACCTAAAAGCATCTATAGATTGTCATTTCCTAGGAAATATTCAAGACCATTTTTTTTTCTCAAATTTTCTAAATAATCAAGATAATAAAAAACTTGTTGCTTGACTTGTTTAATAATAAATATATAATTTTTTGTTTTACTGCTTCAAACTGTTATTACTGTTCTTAGGACAAGAAAAAATATCTACCTCATCCAATGAAATCTCCATCTCTAATAATCTATCTCAACAAACTTCCACACTTGTAACTAATTCTTCTACACCTATGATCACCATGCCTTTGGTCTCCCAACCCCTTGTTTCCATGGTCTCTCTTCATGAGGCTCATGTTTTCCAAAATGATCACTATCTTGAAACCAATCCTTCTATATCTTAATCCATTTCCTCTATTGCCCCCAATAGCTTCTCCTATATAAAAATTAGACCTCCTATTATCCCTTGTGGATGCTCGTAGTTTCAATAACTCCTTGATGCTAATCAAGTCTCCATTTTGCGACTATCAACTCTGTAATTCCATCACAATCCCTCAATCCAATAAATCGACCCAATTGGTGGAGCCTATTCCACCAACATTGCCTCATATTAACATCATTATCACTTCCTCTATCTCCATCAACTCCTCATCCACTACAGTCATTTATGACCTTTTTCAATCATCTCAAGAATTGCACTTGCTTCCTCCCATATCTAAAAAAACATAATTCAATATTGGCTCTTATATCCACTTCTCATGTTCATACCAATGTGATCACTTCACAATCTCACCCATCTAAATCAATTCAAACCCATCATCCTCCTCCTCAAGGTGCCTTTAGCTAAATACTTCCCAACCAATCTATTCAAGTATCTTAACCACCCATCACATGTGTTCTAACTCATCACATGTCGTATCAATCAAATGTCCCCATATCTCAAATCTAGCTCAATATAATCAATCTTATCACATACCCATATCTCAACAACAGTCTATATCATAACTCATTCCATTGTAAACATTTAGCCACAGCCCCCCTTATCAAACACTTCCTCCAAAACCTACTCATCCTCAAACATATAAAACTTATCAA
The DNA here is from genome assembly GCA_018340775.1 of Taxus wallichiana var. yunnanensis. Lineage (NCBI taxonomy): Eukaryota > Viridiplantae > Streptophyta > Pinopsida > Cupressales > Taxaceae > Taxus > Taxus wallichiana. The sequence goes on from CM031239.1 coordinate 679,399,348, forward strand.
CAACATAATACATCCACCTCTTACACATCACAATCGCATTCTTCAACTTCTCAACCACATCCATCTAATAATCCCTTACAAGAATTATTAAATAGAATGGATTATCTTGAATTTAATACTATGGGATCTAAGACCACATCCTCATATAAAAAAATCTATAATGAACCAATCAACCCATCAATTCCCGTCAAGCCTTATCCTCCTCATTAGGAATTACCAAAATTCTTTAAATTCAATAGTAAGTATGATACATAACAATATCTTCTTTCCTTTAAGCACACATGCTACTTAATCGCCCATGATCAAGATATCATAATTCACACATTCCCCATGATGTTAGTTGGCCCCATGTTGGACAAGTATAATGACATCCCAAAACATTAATTTTTCTCATTCACACAACTTGCGCAATTTTTCCTAGAACACTTCTTAATAAATATTTCACGTAAGATCCCATTAGTCAATATGATGAAGATTCTATCATAGATTTCATCACATGATGGTGTGGCATAATTAACTAACTTTCATTCTTCCTTCCACAAAATGAGATTATTGAACTCTTCTCACATTCTTATGCAAAATATACATCTTCCACTCTTCAAATTCAATAATTTCTGACCTTTAAATATCCATCTACCATGGCTCACAAACTTGAAATCTTTTCCCTTGAAAAATTCCATCTTAAAATTCAAACCAATCAATCAAAAATTGATTTCACTAAGTCCTCCATACATGCTGAAAAATCTAGAAATGTCACTAATGACATCATGGTTAAATATTTTTCCTCATCTCGCTTCTCATATGTAGCCTCCACAAAGAGATCCTAGACCACCTCCTAACTATACCCCTCTAGGGGAATCCTATAGTTCAATATTTGACAAGTTAATGGTAGTCCATATTATTCAACTTCCTCCCATATGACCCGTTGATGACTCACGACGCAAACCTATATGAAATCGTGAGGGTAATTATTATAAGTATCATCAATTCCAAGGTCACAACATTGAGAAGTGTCATTCTTTCAAAGATCATTTCCAAATACTTATAAATCGAGGTGATATCCAAGTGGAAAATCTTAATGTTTGACCTAATCAACCCCTTGAGGTCTTTAAAAACCCTTCCCCAATCATATATCAACAAATCAAACTCCACCCCATATCTTATCCATCTAATTATCACACAATCGATACCATACATCAAGATCCAACACCATCATCTCTTCATCCATTACACCCACGTCCATTTTAGACCTTTCTTCTACACCCATCATTCCTTCATCAACTAAACTTATATCCACTTCAATGACTATCCCTTTATTAATATCAACTCCTACTCCTATACATCTTTCATTTACACCAACTATATCTACAACTACCTCATCCCCATCAATCTCAACTATACCTACTACCCCATCCATATTTACTACATCCCAACATATCACATCTATTCCCTAACCTACATCCAATGCAACATATGTCTCAATATATTCATCACATACACCTACATCTATCCCCATCTCCACATCAATCACATCTACCATCATAACTATAACCACATCAACATATGAATCCATATCCACTTCCGTCTGATCTCTCGAAACATATATTACACAAACATCCCCACTCAATATAACATCAAATGATATTATTACCCCATCCACAAGTTCTATCATCTCTACATTATCGAGCCTTAGATCTACACCATCTACAACTCATCTTTATCTCATCAAACACGTCATCCACAAACCCCTCCCATCTTTCATATCCACATCTACAATGCAATCCAAATCACCTAGTTTTTCTTCCCTGATTCCTCGGATGAAATCATTCCTACCAAAAGAAAATCCTCATGGCCGAAGTCTAAGAACCTTGTATTTCCCATTCAAAAATCCCTCATGGATCCACAAAAAAATTAGAGCTTCCCCCTCCCAAGACTAATCTTTATATGAAATCTAATGTTACCTCATCACTCTTAGGATCATCTCCATCCATCTTAGGTCTAGGACCTTCATCTAAGAACCCATCATCACTACATACAAATTAAAGATACCTAATCCTCCTTCAACACCATCCATAATTTTTATATCAAAATTGAAATCATCTAAATGACCAATCACCAAATTTGACACCAAGTCGCTATCACCACCTTCTTCTTTCAAAATTAAACCTAAATCAAAGGATCCCATGGAGCCTCATCAAAAAAACCATCCCTCTTTCCTTTTTCTACCATTACCAAATCCACTTCATCCAAAACCTCTTCTTCAACAATCCCCATCAGATCCTACACTAAAATATTTAAAAACTTACTCCAAACTTCAACAATCTCCTTATTCCTATAAAGTATTTTGACCGACATAGACCAAAACCCACGTGGTTTGATTCTAATTTTTGTACTTATCATCATACCCATGGACATGATATGGGATGCTTTAAGGAATTCCAAGTTATCATCCATAATCTCATAGTATAATATGACCATATCATCAAAAATACCACCCTCTTTCTTCTATCTCATCCACATTTAAATCTAATCCTCCAATCAAATCATCACCTCCTAAAGCATCTAAATATGGTTTTCCAACCAAATCATTCATCATAATTCCTCCCCCAAGATATACCTCTCCCAAAGGAAGGCCCCCTCTCTTCATCAACACCATTCACATTACCAATCCTCCTCATCCTCATAGTCCACAATAATCTATCCAATCAAAACCCTGAGTCATAATCACTTCTCCTTCTAGAGATCCTACCTCATCTCTTTTTACATATACCAAATCATCCATATCTACATCTAAGTTGTTTAATATGATGCAACATCCACCCCTAACTCTTACCCCTCTTACATATCCTCCTTTATATACGTCTCTTAATCCATCGCCTTCTTCATCCAACCACCATTTGGACATGGAAGACACCATACCCCTTCCCCTAACCTCTTTTAATCTTTGTAATTACTCTAGAGAGGAGAGACAAAATGAAAATTTTTCTCCCAAATAGATTGGATCATATATTATCATGCAAAAATATTGTTCTGGAGCCTATCATTTGGATTCGTTTGATGGTAAACTAGAAATGGAACCTCTTAATGCATTACACTTGCTATAGACACCAAATTTGGGTCACACTCCCCTTGGTCCCCTTTAATTAATTAACATAACGTATTCACCTAACAATGACCCCTTACCCCACATTCATATCAATTTAATTACTTTTAATTGAATTAATGTTCATCCTCACATTATTAATTAATTTAATTTACAAATAACCTAGACACCTCACCGTTGACTTATTCCTAGCCTATTAATTAATTAAGACTAGGTCCCTACTTATCCCGACCAACTAGGACATAGTCTAACCTAAAATTAAAGTCCTATTCCTTCTCCAACAACACTACCACTCATCTAAGCACCAACCCTCACTTGAGACCCAAAATAGTAAATATCAAGATAGTTTTGGTAGCTTGGACTAATTCACCCTAACCGACGCTGATTTATCCTCAGCCGATGTTGGTCACCTAAACCACCATCGGTTCCTTTATATAAAATTTTAAAACTTTGTACACGGGTTTTTCATTCATTTTTTGGAGTTATATTACAATCAAGAAAGGATCTAAGAGCCATTAATTCATCCAAATGATGTTTACATACCACCAGAGTGCAACACAAGCAACGAGGTTCTCTTAGTGACAATATATAAGGGGAAACACGAGTTATAATTCCATGGGGCCCGAACCAGCCATCACATCACGATCAATCACCAGCCACCTTTGGTCATGAGATATTCATAGCAACAAGTAAGTAATGTGATTTTAATCATTTGTGCTTACTTTACTTGTAGATATTTTATTTTCTTTCAGTATTTTAGTTTCTGTTGTTACCCAAATATCTCCATCTTCCCACCAATCCACCAACCCAACCATTTCAAGCCTTTCCACCTTTCTTAACCTCTCCCTCTATATTCCGAGTCTTCTCAATTATATTACAAGCCTAACCACACCTTCCTCACTCTTTGTGCAATCACTAGAGAGGTCCAAAAGCCATCTTTATTAAGTTATTACCCATTTCCCCTATATATTTCAGTTTACCCTACCACCATCAGTTTCACCCCTATCTTGGTGTCGGTTTTTTTGACCGATATCGGTCTCTGTGTCATTTTATACCTTCTGACTAGCAACCCTTTAATTTAACCAAAACAAAACCAGACCTCTCCTGATCATTCCTAGACCCTTTATCAGACCTTTGTTATACCTGTAAAACCCATAATGATCTATCAAACCTCTGGATCTAATTGTAACTTTTCTGTTAGATTATATTTACTTATTGTATTAGCACGAGATACCTAAATCATATAAATACAGTAGGATTTCCTTATTTCATGGTATTTATTGCATTAAATTGTATTTGAAAGTGGATTGATAGCCTTCTAGGAAGTACCTCACTTCCCAGATCTAGCACTTGCTAGGCAATCCACTAACCTATATTATTAATGCTATTTTGTGGTCTTGTTGTGTTTCTTACAGGTCATTCCTCCTATCCAAAGGGAATTTCTCCACAATCAACTTGGATCAAAAGTCAACAACGTGCACATTCTACCTTTAACCTTTGATTTTATAGGTATTTCTCCTAACCTCTTACCTTATATGTTTTACGAAAACTATTGGGTAAAACACGTGTCCATTCTACTATTAACATACCTACCATTGTGCACTTAGTTATCCTAGTGGCTATGCATATCCCATTAACATCTTCCATATTTCATTGTAATGGTTTGTAATTATTTTAATTTTAGTTTCCTTTCTGTGACCTTAAATATGAGAACCACATATTTTCTCATAAGATATTCCTTATTGATAAGTTCTTCCTTTTTGGTGATAACTTCATAATCATTACATACATTTCCTTCTTATCTACCTACTGGAACCATGCTAAGGGTCCAAAGGTGTCACTAGTACATTCTACACCCTCTCCTAAGTTGTCTACCTAACTATCCCTAGCTCTTTCATAAAATTCAAAATCCCATAATCTCATTTAAAAATATATCTTATCCAAGAAAACAAACTACTCCCTTGAAGGACGGGTGTTCATAAAAGAAAAAATATCCAAAAGTATAGAACGATTCCACAAAGGAAAGCTATCATGTATATATTATCTTGCCGTTTATAACCGAAAATCAAAAATACAAAAGTATAAAAGAAAAATGTAGACCACTCTCAAAGAATGGCTACCATCTCATGATAGCAAAGGCTTTCCGCATTGATCAAGATTCTATAGACTCAAAAGCAAAATAATAAAATTTCAAAAGCAAACATCCTAAGAAAGATTCCCACATCAATAAAATTTCTCATCCATAGAAAAATTCTGACATTGATCATTTTGCACCTTATCACTAGAGTTGGGGCATTGCCTTAGGGACACCCACTTATGGATAACCTATTTTCTTATTTACAAGTTACATATAAACCCCTTGTGTCATGTCAACATCAATTTCATAAGCTTATCCTCTATATTTTCCTCATGATCCTTGTAATAACTAACTATCATTGGTTATGTGTTAACACCTACTATTGGCTACAAGAACATTTCCTTGTTTGTCTCCTTTCTTGTTTACCTCCAATCCATTTCAAAACATCAATCCTATGTCTTCTCCTTTCTATGACATAATGTTGTTCTTGTGTTTTGGTTGCTTCCCATAGTGTTGTGCTGCACCTCTCACATCTAAGTTATTTTTAAGCCATCCCTTTATGATCTAAACATCCATCCTATATCATATGAATCCATAACATATTATCATCTATCATCTCATTTCATCCAATCTATCATTTGTATCTCATATTCAATCCCAACATTGTGGCCATCTTCCCATCTTTCGAGTCCCACTAGGATGCATATTTTCACTTCCTCATATTTGAAGGATATCGCATGCTTTTAAACCCTTGCACTTTATTAGGCATTTGTTTTGACCATCCTCACATTTATTTGTGCATATTTTGATGAATTCCTTTGATCTCATTATTACCACGGATTTTCCATCCATTCGAGTGGATTCCCATTAGATTCCCTCCATTTTGAAGTGATATTTTCCAAATCACAACGTCTCCGTGTCATTAATCTCACCTCCATCACGGGTCATGCTATGTCTCTACTAATGTGTTTCGGGATCACCTGCCATATTTTTTTTTTTTAATATTATCAATGGTCTTTCCCTTTTTCTTGGGGTATCTTATGTCCTCATCTTTCTTTTTCATCCTTCCCATCATTCCTTTTCTTTATCTACCTTTTTCAAACTTGTGATTGACTCCCCTTTGTGTTGTCGGTCCCTAGTTTGAGGAAGACACCCTCATTAATCATCATTTCATCTCTTCTCCTTTTATTCTAATGGATTTCCCAATGCAAACCACTCGACAAAAAGGGGAAAATCTAGACACCATTTTTAGCATCACTACCCCTCACCCTACGGTTGCTCTCTTCTTACATACATACATGCACTGTTCGAATCTTTCCCTTCCTCCAAAACCCCATTTATTCTATTTTATTATTATTTCCAACCATTAATTTCTATCTTACCCATCCCATTATTTTATCTATCTTAATTATCCATAATCTCCATTAATCAATCTTAATCATCACCTAATTTTTTTATCCTCCCTAAACCTCTCTATTTTCCATCCCTAGGCTTGCATTTAATAATTTCATCATCCCTTTTCCTTTATTTAATGTTTTTCACCTCTCACCTACTTGTTTATCTTCCCTAGACACCCTAGCTTAGCCTTATCACCCAAAACCCTAATAAGATCTCTTTAGGCTCATTTTTCCTTGATTTAGACATCATTCCACCACCCAAATGGATGGCTCTCCATAGTCACTTGTGACTGTTGGCTAGATTTTATGCACAACATAAAACCTAGGAAGTCATGAGATAAATATCCCTCATTTAATGGTGAGGCTCCCGTGTAATATGTTTATCAATTTGGTAAGGGTGAATCCTAATAAATATTTTTAGGGGTTTTCCTTTAATTCCCACAGCTCGGGAACCACATCTGGGTAATTTTGTAGTAACTAAGAAGGCTGTGTTAGGATTATTTGTAGAATCGAGAAAAGCAAGTAAGGAAAGAAGAAAGGAAGATATGCTGAATTTAACCAATAGCTATCAGAGTTGGTCTCATCCACACAAATTAAATAAATAGAGAAAAATCACAACATTTAGTAGTAAGGGAAAGAAATAAATTCTAACCTAGATCTAAGATAACACAAATTTTATCTAAAACCTTAAATAGAAGTGATGAGAAAAGCATCATAGACACAAAGTTCTCCAGAAATCCACCTTTTATTCAATCTCGAGCTTTCACAGAAATCATACAAAGGATTTCAACACATAGTCTAAAAAATCCATAATTCTCTTCTAAACAAATTTTGATAAATAAATTGTGATTCTTACTCATTAACCCATAGGATCTTCTGTATTTATAGTGAATAGAGGAAATTACAAATAAGAAGCTTTAATGAATTTCGACATGTGGAAGATATGAAAAGGGAAGAAGTTGGAATCATTTTTCCCTAGACTTTCTCTTTGCATGACATGTATGCCTTACAACTGAAAACAAAACCTTCAATTTTGCATATCGCCACCTATTTCTAAGTATTTTACTTATTCTAGTAACTTGAAGTAATGAATTTTAAACCAATCACTTAAGTTTTATAATTTAATTGATTACTCAATTACTTTGTAAGAGAAAATAAGAGAAAGAAGAAGAAAAAGGAAAAGAAGAAAAGAATTTATTCTGTTGCAACACTCCCAATCTTGTTCTTCTTCTATAATCTGCATTCTAATCCAACCTATATTTCACTTCCACCTCATGAATTATATGAATGATTCCTCCGCCTTCAATATGAGAAGACCTTACTACCACATGTTGTTGACTCTTTTCCTTTGATTCTCACCAAACTTAATCTAGAAGTACCTAACCAAAATTTTCTTGTGGGTGTTTCCTTTGACATGTCTTCCCCTCTTAACCTTCAAGATTTTTAGTTCTTATCAAGTATGTGCAGTTCTTCTCCAGTATGTGGACTAGTGAAATGTTTGTCGTAAATAATTCAGACAAAATAATCACCCTTTTATTTTTCATTGCATATGAGCAATTTTGAATTCTGGAAAACACTCCGGATGAAGGAAAATATAAATAAACTCAATGAGGATTCAACTAGAAGATTGGGAGCACATGCACAAGCTTCTAAAATGGATTTTTCATGTAATGACTTCCACATGGGCTGCATTAGAAACAAGAGGATGATCTTCTTAAAATTCACACAATTCACTCTCAAGAGATTGTGTGGATTTTACAAGGCATGGATTGTGTGGATTTGTATGAAGGCAAGAAGCTTTGAATTAGAAGACGGACCTCCTAAAATCCATGATTTGGATAAACCATTGACCTCTAAAAATTGTGTGGATTTTGGTAAGACAAGGCAACTAAAAATCATGATTTCTATAAGTGATTTAATTTTTCTTCTTTTAAAATAACTTCATGGATTTTCACAAGAGGAAGCAGCTTATAAATATTTCGTTAATTTTCACAAGGGCGTAAGGAAACTAATATTCATGTTTCAATTTTTGCAAAACTTCTATTTTTTGCATGAAAACCTAAAGAAGAAGGAAGCATGGAAAATAGAAGTGGAAGGCAACTTACTTAAGTGAACTCGCTTTAAAATTGCGTGGAAATGCATAAGTCAAGGCAACGTTAAAACAAGACATGGAGGGAAGCTAACATTTCCATGATTTGCACTTAAACTCTTTCTTTAAAATTTGTGGAAACTCAAGTGGAAGGGTAGATAAGATTTGCAACTTACATGGGCTCCTTCTCCTAAAATTTGCATGGAAATTGATAAGAGGAATCTTCTTGAAATTACATGGAATTCAAGAGTGATTTCCCCTTGAAATTGCGTTGAAACTCAAGAAGAAGAGCTGCCTGAAATCCATGATAACTTAAGATATTTTCCTTGTGTTTTTAATACCAAGAATTGCATTGAAAATAAAGAAGGAAGGCATGTTACTTTTAGAAGACTCAAGGCTGAGAATCCATGATGAATCAAATGATTTCTCCTATAGAAAATTGGGTGGATTTTGGAAGAATTGGCTGCCGAAACTAGAAAAAAAAATTGGAAAATCAAAATGAATTTAAGTGATTTCTACTTCAAAAGGTGCATGGAAATAAAGAAGAAAAGCTGCTCCAAATTCATGACAAACACAAGTAATTTCCCCTCTTTTATGAATTTCATGGAATTCGAAGGTGGAGGATTATTCACAATAAAAGACAGCAGGCTGAAAAACCACGATTTGCACTTAAACTGACTTTGTATTGACTCCTTGGATAATTGCATTGATTTTTGGAAGAATTGGCTGCCAGAAACCATGACTTGCTCTAGAGGATTCTACTTTGATCATTGACACAATTTCCTGAGTGATTCTACCCATTAAATGATCCTCTAGAATGCTTCTTTTTCTTCCTTGGCCATGACTGCTCTATAAATGGAAGACAACCTTTTCCATATCCATGACATGTTTAATCATTCAACCTGGATTAAACCTCAGACAAGGAAAAACCTAAGATTTCCTCTTGTTTGATGTAGTCACCTTCAAAAACAAGCTTTGGTAGAAAAATTAATTAGCAATTAAAAACACCAGGATAGATTTCTCTTGTTTGTAAAAACTCTTCCCTGGTAAATTCTTTGTGGTAATAATAATGGGGTGAAGTGATTTATATAACCTAAATTTCCTAATTTTAGCTCAATCTATTTTCAAAATAATCTTATTTATTTAATATAAAAATAAATAAAATGCTTTCAAACACGGTCTAGTGAAGGAATCAAGTGATATTTGGCATGTGGGTATTTGATGAACTTGTCTTAATAAATCCATGGGGATACCTTTGAGAAACTTGAGCAACCGTAAGAGAAACAAAACACGAAATGACCCGTTATTTAAAAAGAATGAAAAATTTAAAAGGGGTAGTCCCAAATTTTAGGGTGAAATATTTGGGACACCATGACCTACCTAGGTCGTCATCAACCCTATAAATCCACCTTCACCACCTGTTTACAAATGGATGGAATTTTGGGTCTCTTCCATCTTTGGCTTGTTTTTGCAAGTTTATCATCTTCCCAAAGAACAATGATATCATCGAGAGACCTTTTGAAGACCTCTTTTCATCATTGTGGAGATCTTTGGCACTTTGTGTTTGCTTGAAGCCCTCTTGTCAATTTTCCATCATTTTGCATCAACTTTGTAGCTTTTTAGTCCTCTTACATGTCTTTATCATCCATCAAGGAGATATTTCATAGCCTCATCCCTCATTATGTCCTTCTCATCCTTTGTTTTCCACACACCTCATCTTAGATCTGCCCTAGTCACCATCAACTTGGGCCACTACTATTTTTCTTCTTGTCATCCACTCTGTCATTTGTTAGATCCCTGACATCCAAAATTTTCAAATCTTGAGATCCCATCATTTTACCCTTCTATCAACCAATAGATATATTTTTTTCCCCGGTCATTGTCGACATAACCCCTTGACCATCGACTAGATCTATGCTTTTAGCATTCATCCTTAGATTTCCTAATTTTCTTACATTATTTTTGTTATATCTTTTCAAGATCTTCTACGGAGTTCCTTTCTTCCATATTCATGCATCATCATCCTTAGATCTACCTCGAAGCCTTGAGATATTTATTTTCCATCACTATCTCGTTGATCTCGATCCAGTTTCCATCAATTGGGCCTTTTGCAGCCTTGGTTCCTTTGTTGACCCACCCAAATTATATTTACTTTACATGCATTTTTATCAAATGCATCTTTATCTTATATCTAGCCTTTCGGTTTCTATTTTAGTTCGATTAAGCTACATTCAATTTATTTATATCTTGTTTTATCTTATCTTTATCAAAACGTGGGTTGAAATCCATCCTAGGAAGTTTTCACTTCTCGGACCGACTTTTCGAGATAACCCACCCATCCTATCTACTCATCCAATCTTTTTCTGTTGAGTTCACTTTATTTTTAGGTCATCTAGTTTGTTTTGGAGATAGGATCTATCATCTTGCACCCGTATCCATCGTCATCCCATCTTGAGGGACCTTAAACCCTAGCATATTTGATTTACTTACTCTCTTTATTACTATTTCAATAATTTGAGTAGGAATGAGGGAATCTAGTCAAACCTTGGAACAAATAGACAACTATAGTAGACTCTATTACGAGGGAAGAAAAAATCCTCACCGGGAGTAAGTGGTAGAAGAGGAAAAAGAAGGGATTGAAGGAGTCAAATCACGGGAGTAATCAAACCCAAAGGGAACAAGATTCCAAAGGGCACGGTGTCACTAGAGAATCTATTAGAAAAACATGATAGGATCATTAAGGAAAGAACCAAAGAGTCATCACGGTTCACAACTAAGTTTAAGAAAGAAAACATTGGCACTATAGAGAAACCTAAAATGGCAAGTATTGGTAAGTGTTTCTCACACGAAGAAAAAATACGGTTCATCTCATTGTTGAAGAAATATTCTAATGTCTCTACCTATTCCTATGATTAGCTCAAATATTTTCATCCCAAAAAAATGCACCATTCTATCCCTCTAAAGCTAGAAGCCAATCCTTTTAGGAAAAAGAGATGACCCTACAATCCAAAGATAACATATACCATCAAAGAGGAGGTATTGAATATTCTAAATGCAAGAATCATCTTTCCTATACACTAATCCACGTGGGTAGCAAACATTATTTTGGTGCAAAATAAAAATGGGGAGATAAGAATTTGTGTGGAATTTCACAACCCGCACCTAGCCTCCCCTGGATGATAACTACCCTCTCCCAATCATGGATCATATGTTATAGGAGGTCAAAGGGTTTGAAATGCTCTCATTTCTTGATGTATTTTTGGGGTATAATCAAATTGAAATAGTATAAGAGGATAGAACCAATACAATGTTCATAATACCTTGGGAACCTTTTCATACAATAGAATGCCTTTTGGTTTGATCAATGTGGGAGAAACCTTTCAAAGGGTGATGGACCTAGCATTCAAATACCTCAAAAATTGTATTGTAATCTATCTAGATGATCTCACAAAGTATTCTCAAAAATACGAGGAGACCATGTACACCACCTTAAATAAGTACTCATCATATGTAAGCAACATGGGATATCCATGAATCCTAAGAAGTGCATCTTCGGGGTTACTGAAGGAAAACTCCTTGGGAACATTGTGAACAAGGAAGGAGTAAATATTGACTAAGAAATAATTAAATATATACAAGAGCTATCATTTTTGAAAAGTAAGAAATGATTACATTCCTTCTTGAGAAAATTCAACTTCCTTCGGCGCTTCATCTTATACTTTTCCAAGTTGACTAAGTAATTCATTGTCATGATGAAGCCACAAGATAACTTAAAATGAAACAAGGAGGGGAAAATGAATTTGAAGTAATAGAAAATTCTCCCACCTTGGTGCACCTTGATTTTGATAAGGAATTAATCTTTTATTGTTATGCTTTGGAACACATGATATCATATATTTTGGTGCAAAAGAATGCAGATGTCCTTGAATCCCCTATTGCATTCATGAGATCTTCTCTAAAGAATCTTGAGATGAAGTATAATCAGATGGAAAATCATTCCTATGCCACGGTCATGGCGGTGAAGAGTTTTAGGTTCTACATTCTCAACTCTCGCATGGTGGTAATGGTGTCGAATCTGTTATCAATTAAATCCTAGCCCAATAGAATCCATGAACCAAAAGAGGAAATTGGGTGGTGAGAATCCAAGAATATGAATTCAATATCATACCTTTGAACATGGTCAAAGGAAACAAATAGTGCAGGTTGATAGCAGAAAATGAAACACTATCAACGGAGGATGATAAAGGAGAACACTTGAGATGTGAATGTATAGGCAAGGACATTCCTCAAATCCTTTTCGTAAGCAAGAAAAATGTGTGGTATGCATACATCACTTACTTCTTGACATACGGGAAGCCATAAAAAACAACACTCAAGCTAAGGGCATCCGTGTATGTTTTATGGAATCACATGCTCTACAATAGAGGATTTTATAGATTAATAGTAAAATACCATGCGTGCCGACCTATCACCAAAGAGGTGCTAGGTGCTCACCGAGGCATGCGTGGATGCTTTGAGGCTCTCCTTTATGTGATTATTGTGAGAATGAATCATCTTATGATATATATTCAAGTGAAAAAGAATAGAAAAGAACCATGTATCATCCTTTTAGAACCTAGGAAGAGTTATCATCTCATTACACCCATAAAAGAGAAATAACACTCAACATATAGAATTGATTCATACATAAAGGAAATACACAAGGATTATACTCATGAACACATATATGATTTAACAGAGTCTTATATTCATATTGATGATTCCAGTAACCATATTACATTCCTTGAGGTCATAATAGACCCATATAATACTATAGAGAAAAGTCATGCATCAGAACTACACTTATGTGCTTCACATTACAAAGATGAATATAGACCCATCCCTCTAAATATTCCATCACTCCTCATTTTCACTAATCGCAACCCATAGAATCCTCTCGTGGTATTTCAGAGCTTTCTCTTTTCAGCAATATTCTCTTTGCATCCCTTCTCTTAGCACCCCTTTCTACTATCTGTGCACCTCTATATATAGCTTTTATGCCTTCACCACCATTGTTTTTGAGGTAATGATCAGTTTCCAAGTGTCCAAGTGGTCCTCCAATAGAGCATGCCTCCTTTGATATGAGCTCTCCACTGTGTAATGATGTTCTTCTAGAACCTTCCATTACATGCATGGAATATTCCCTTTTTGACCCTACAGCCATGAGGATGGCACCTTATCCACTCCACATGCTAGAAAAGTCACGATTTTCTTGTGTGCTATCTATAACGTCGAATATGGCTAAGTCCCAAAACTTTTCTTACCTTGTGTGCACACCGTGTGTTCTATAAACCCCATTGCGCACCTTCAACCCGTGAACCCTTTTTTAAATAGGTCCTATGTTCCCACACACCTTCTTGTACTTAGCCAAATTTTGGGGCCCAACATCACCCCACACTATGCCTATTCTTCATCCTTGGAAACACTCTTCAATAGAATAAATAATGGCGGCTCTTAAAATGGTTAGAAAGAAAGAATAAAGGAATGAAGAATTGGGAGAAAGAATGGGGAATTTGTTTATTATTGGAGGAGATGGAAATCCTTCCCTATTTCTACCTCTATCTTCTCCCAAGTGTCAACCTCATTCTGCGCTTGCACGATAAAGGTCACCCACCAAGTTGCTCACTTCCTCAAAACTCAACTCCTCCCCTTTGGCGCTCATGGTGTCAACAATACTCTCCAATTGATTTCCCAAGTCCTCAAGTGCATCCATTCTACAGTGATCTAGGGGTATGATTTCTTTAGTTGGATTTTGATCAATCCTCGCATGGTCTCGATTACTTCGACTTCTTTTCCACCTTGGCCAGGATCTTATCTCTTTACGCCGATTCCCCTTATTTTTCTCTTGGAACTCCTTGAGTTCTATTTCATGGTGACAACCAAGATGCTTACCACTCTATCGTATCGGTGCAGCTATCATAGGTAGCTTCAAGCAACTTGCGCAACGTATTTTACCTCTACAATACATTTAGTGTATCCAGCCACAATCTTGTCAATATTCATCTTTTCCTCTTTCTCTTGGTGCACCTGTGCCTCTTCTGTAGACTCTAAAGCAAGTGCTCACCTATCCATTGTGAGAATGCAAGTCAAATCCTCTAGACATTGCAAGGCTGATTCATACTTCTGCTTGGGTGGCACTAAGTCGGGGTGCTTCAGGATAATGGCATCCGTAATCATCTCCACCTTCTTAGAGACTTTGCACACCTTAGATTTTTCTTCTTTAGGTCATGCCTCATCTGAGCACTGATCATCTCCTCTTGCTTTAGGTCCTTGATATTTTCCATGAGCTCCTTCTTTTTCTTCTCCAATTCCTCCTCCAGGAATATCACTCTATCATTTCTCCCTGAATAATCTAGCCTCAACCTCAAATGAAACCTTCCGAGCATGTTCCATACCTATTCATTTGATAGCTACTGAGTGTTCACTAAGGGATTTACTCCTTTTGTTTCTAGTACCTTCATAGGCTCCCTCGACTCACTTCAAATTCAGGTTTATCTATGTGAGGTTTGAATGCCTAGGATAACATTTTCCTAGCTCGGGGATATGCACCTTCTTATACAAGTGATGACATAGCTAAGAGTTGCTTTGTTGGTACGGTGCTTTGGAAACAAATATGTAGCACCTTGCTAGGATCATTAATGTATCCCATACCTTTATCTTGTGCCACCACTACGCCTTTCCCAATTGTTCACGCAACTTTTGGAAACCTTACTACCAATTTGGGATCCCCACCCATGCTTCCATACTCCTTCCCAATGATTTATTCTTCCATATACTTCATAATTTCATCCAAACTCTGTCCAATTATTATTCCACCAACTCCTTCATGATTCATGTCACCTCTCTCTCCATGGCTTTCTCCACTTACTCCTTGTTGAGGCTTGGGGTTCTTTGGTTTTTTGTGCTTACTTATTCGCTCACTCCTTGCCATTCTTCTCCTCGTCTTCCTTGTTATAATTCTATTCACATTCCTCCTCCTTCAATTTATGTACATCATACACTCGAATGATATTTACCTCCTTCAGGCTCATCGTCATCCTTGTCACCAATGTAGGCACCTAAAAATTATGTTTCCTTTGAGTCTGCCTCTTCTGTCACCTTTTACTTCTTCCTTACTAGGGATTCTAGTACAAGAGATTCTTCCTTTTATTTTTCTTCACTAGGCAACGTATTCCTTGGTGACTCCTCATGTGTGAGGGTCTCTTCCTTCTCTAGTACTTCTTTTTCTTGGGTCTTTTCCTTAATAAGAGACTTTTTCTTGTGTGCATAAGTGCTAGGATTACCACTTACTTCCAGCGTGCCCAAAGATTGTGTTGTCTACACACTTGGTGCCTTCTTCTCGTACCCTTCTTATCTTTCTCTCTTCTTTGGTGCAGCCTTCTTCCGACTTGTGGGGTCTTCTGGAATGGAGACATCACTCTACTGTAGGCACCTTTCTCAAATTGTTTCCTTATACGAAGGTATATCCTTATCGCATCCCTTCTAATGATTGGCAATGTTATTGGCTTCATCATTTGAACTTCATGGGAGACATAATTCTCCATGTATGCATGCTTTTAGGGTACATGATATTTCGACACATCTCGCAGTGGTCTTGGTCCACCTCACTAAGGTCGAACCTTAGTCTTTTGGCTTCTTTGAACTAGTTGAATCCAGCTTGGAAGTATTACGTGGTGAAGGAGAAGGGTATCTTGCACCATGGACCCTTAGTCCCATTTGTTAAAGTAAATCTACCAATGCAAAAATGTTGATACACTGCAAAATCTTCTTCTCCATTCACTAGCATGGGAAATTGCTTTGGGATCCTCCACTCTGCCCTGAATGCATCACACATTTGTTTGTACCACTTCTCCAGGCGTGCCTTATGAGTGGCCGTCATGGTTTCACAAGTGTACTTTTCAAACCTTTTTCAGGTGAGGGATCCTCATTTGGATACTCCCAAACAAATTTTTCTAGCCCATCGAGCACTCCAATCTCTAAGAAGATGATGGTGAGGAGGACATTGCTGAATAATATCTTCTCTCCTTCTGTGTGTTGCTTATGATATCATCCGCAATGAAAGTGGACAAGTTATAGATGGTTCCCTTTGATATCTTCCAGCATACATTTAGCCATGCCTTGTTCACTTGCATCCATCATTATTGATCATTAAGATTGGTCACCAAGCATGTGGCCATCATAATAACAAGGTCTAGAATTTCTGTGATGTCAAATTACCATGAACCCTTCTTGTAGTCATAAGTTTCTACTGTCTCCTTGATTGCTTCCTTGTCACTTAGATCATTATCTATACTTTATCCTTCATAAATAAGGCTTGTGAACTTGGATATCAACTACGGTGTTATGCATATCTTGCACCTTATAAAATAGAAGTGATCCTCATACATGCATGACATAAACCATTGATAAAGGTGATCGGGCTTGCCAAAATAAGGAAACTCATATAGTTGCAATAACCCTACTTTCTCCAATTTGACTTTCACTTCATCGTTATATATAGGCATCCCATCTGGTGTCCTTTTGTTAGTTGGATGGACCAACTCTAATGTCATTTCCTTCTTAGTTATGCTCATGTGATGGTTATAATCACTCACGGTCATTTGTCTTAAATGCAACACCCACTCCTTTCCTAGCAATACTCCATCGAGTATTGCATTTTTACATACCATTCTTCATTGGAGCTCACAACTGCAATGATTTGTTTTCCCTTTCCCTTACCCTATGTTTCTTTAGTAAAATAGTTTCCTTCTTAGGTGTAATGTTTTCTGTTTGGATAAACTAAGAACTCCTTACCCCGCTTTGCTAATCTCGCTTAACTCCAAACTCAACTCCAAAGCTCAACTCCTAGAATAAATCCTTCTATCTCCATGCCCTAGTTTCCAAACCCTAACTAGGAAAACCTTCCACAAGATGGTGCACTAAAAACTAACTTCTCTCATGCCCATGTACTCCTTCCTCCTAGTTTGTAGATCCACTCTAGTCACACACTTAGATTTCTTGGATTCTTCTTCCTTTGCAAAAATCTCTCTAGATGCCCTAGTTCGCAAGATCACTTCAACTTCATAATAGTAAGATAGAATAATGACTTTCCGACCTTATATTTATAGTTTTTGCTTCTCTCAACTAATAAATGTTATATCACCTACCAACATAATTTAATATTAAATATGGATTTTCCCACTAGAATGACTTTAAGCACTCTCACCCAAGCGCCCAATTCTACGTGAAAATATTCTACAACCTTAAGTGCGTAAAAATCCAATTTGACCAAAGAATCTTACATGCACATCTACAAAGTGGTGATGAAGGCACTTCTTCTATCCTTTACCTTATTTTTGATCTTTCCTACATCATGTTATTCCTACGCTCTTTCATCCTTTGTACGTGGTCTTTGTTACAACCTTTCGACACCATAATTCATTATCCACAATTTACCCATGCACTTTCTCAATCTTACACAATTCCTTCAATGTACCACTCAACTTGTATTACAGCCCTATAATTTGCTTTGCATTACTCTACCCCACACTAAAAAAATGTGCGGTCCTCTGCACATACACAACCTTGGAAAAATGTTGTGGTTACGGTGCATAAGGTGTAAAGCGAAACAAAAAGAAAGGAACAAGCAAAGAGAAAGTGAAACACAAGAAAGAAAAAGTATAAAGGGAAATTCTAAAATAATGGCAATACTACCTTATTTATGAACACTAAATTTACTTATTTATAGTAGGGCTTCAGCCTACTCCCATTGAAATGACTTGGTAATCTCGTCCCATTTAGCGCTTGTAACTCAAAAGTTCCTAAATCAAGGATGTACGAGATGATGTAAGGTCCCAACCAATGAATTTTCAACTTCCTAGGGTAGCGCTTGAGATACTTGGAATCATACAACAGCACCATCTTCCCAACCTCAAAATACTTTTTCTTGATATGACGATCATGTCATGCCTTTTTCCTTGCTTTTTCTATCTTCTGATTCCATCTAGTAAGTGATCACCTTTTGTCTAACTGCATTAACTTATCAATTCTCTCTTCCAAAGACTAGATCATCATCCAAACCTCCTATGTGCACTATACACAATGATGGTAACATGAATTCAATTGGAAAAATAGCCTCCATGTCAAACACCAATTGAAACAATGTGGCCTTGTTCAACCTCTTGTAGGTTGTCCTATATGCCCATAGAACAACTGATACCTTATCATCCTAATCTTGTCTTCTGACGTCACAGATCTTAGTTAACATGTGGCTTAGTATTTTGTTAAATGCCTCAACACTTCATTCACTTAAGGGTGATAAGGGGTAGTCTTGTGATGGGCCGCCATAAATTTTGCTAACATAATCCTGACCCTTTCGTTGAGAAAATGTGTACCTCTATCACTTGTTAAGCTTAAAGGAAAACCATACTTGTTGATTATATTCTCCCATAAAAATATCACATTTATTGTTGTGGTGTAATTCTTTATAGGCACTACCTCTACCCAACGTGTCAAGTAATCAGTGCAAGTAATGATATCTGCGAAACCAGGTCCTCCGTCTGGTTGGCAAAATTAGCCGTACAAATTCGATTTCCCATTTTTCAAATGGTTTAGTGCTGGATATTAGTCGTAAGGACATTTTATCCCTCTTCCTAGGTTTTCCAAGGTGTTGGTAGTGGTCACAAGCCTTGCAAAACTTGATACAATCCTTGTAGATGGTTTCCCACCAAAGCCCTACTAGTAAAATATTCCATGCGGTAGCATTTCCTACATAGTGTCCTCCTGTAATCCCACCATGCACTTCCTCCATAATTACCATGCACTCATGTTCCAATACGCATCGGTGCAAAACCTCATCATGACCTAACTTATATAGGTCTCCACTAATCAACATGTAGGGTGCAACACATATTGCTAGCTGTTTTCTATCCAGAGCCATCATCCCTTCTAGCACCACACATGTTTTCAAGAACATTGCAATATCTTCCAAGTCTGAGAGCGTGTGTCACAACCAAAATAGTTGGGTGTGTGACATGGTATCATTAATGCTATGCGCATCCTCCCCTAAGTTAATCCTTGATAAGTGGTCAGGTCCTGAATTTCTTTTCTTAGGTTTTACAACCACTATGAACTCAAATTCTTGGAGTAATAATACCCAACGTCATATTCTCCCATGCGAATAGGATTAATGACTAAGCATTTCAATGCCATGTGGTCTGTGTAGAATATAAATGGTTTTACCAATAGGTAATGCCTAAACTTATGCAATGCGTAGATCATAGACAGTGTTTCGTGCTCAGTAGTTGTGTAAATTTTTTTAGCTGGTGTCAATTTTCTATTGGAAAAACACAAGGGATGATCAACAATCCCTTCACCAGGTTGTGCTAGTACTACTCCCGTAGCTATCCCTAAGGCATCAACATGCACATGGAAAGGCTTATCCCAAGACAAAAATGTAGTATGGGCATTGTGACAAGCCTATCCTTTAAAGTGTCAAATGCCCTTTGTTGCGCCTCTCCCCAATGAAAGTCACTCTTGTGTTTTAGAAATTCCTCTAAGGGCGTGGTGATCTTGGCATACCCCTTGATCAATTTCTGTAGTACCTCATATTCCCAAGGAATTTGTGCCTTTGTGCTTTGACTAGCAGGTCCCCTAACCTCACAATAATGCAACTTTGTCGGGATCCACTAGTAAGCCTTCTTTGCATATAATATGTCCTAACAGGGTTCCAAATGGAGTAGAAAAGACACATTTATTAATGTTGAGGGATATCCTCAACTACCAACATATCTCAAACATTAGCCTCAAATTGTCACAATGGTCTTTTACTAATCCATACATAGTCTAGTCATCTAGGTAAACTTGAAGAAACTTATGGATGAAGTCCTAAAATTCTTGTACCACGATGCACAAGAACATAGCAGGCACATTCTTCAATCCAAAAGGCATAACCATGTAGGAAAAACTTCCCCATTCAGTGGAAAAAGTTGTCTTTTTTGGTCTTCCTTTGTAATCCTAACTTGGTGATACCCTGAGAACCCATCCATGAAAGATTAGATCTCATGCCCAACTACTCCCTCCAAAATTTCTTCAGTAAAGGGGGTTAGAAAAGGATCGATCCACATACTACATTCAGATCCCTATAGTAAACATAGATCATTATCCTCCCATCCTTCTTGATACTAGTGACCATTGGGCTTATCCATTTTGACTCTTCCAATGCCTCAATGATTCCAAATGCTATCATCTTGACTATTTTCCTTGACCCGTATGCGCAAATTTAGATCCATCTGATAAGGCCTCTTCGGAATTGGGTGCGCACCTTCCTTCAAATTTTTCTTCATCTCCCCCAAGGAATAGAAGACACCTTTGAGTTCATGGTACTTGTGAGGGAATAAATCCAAGAACTCGTGTAATAGGTCAATGACCTTTGAAACTTATTTTTCTAACCAATAGTCCCCAATGATATCTTCCTTAGGTTTTTTCTTTGTCCCAATGTTAACCTTCTATGTTTTTAAGGTCTCATGGTAGGCATGTTCTCACTCATCAATGTTATCTATGACTTCGTGAGTACCTTCAAAATGGTTAGCATCCAAATTTTCCATCTCTTCACCATCTACTACATAGACCATTTTTCCTTTTTCCTTTTCCATGCATGTGTGCTCAAGTTGTACTTCCTTGTATTCTTCTTCATTGAGGAAAATCTCCAAATAAGGCTCACCTAGTAATTCCGAAGCCTATCTTATAACATAGCACTATCTCCCATTGTAATTTTCTTGATTACTTACAACTCCTTATCCAATGATGGCTTGGTAATCCTATACTCAAAATCTTGAATGAGATCAACCTGCTAACTATTGCCAATTACCTGTTTGACAATGCATCTCCAAATGAATATACCATACGTGCGCACAACCTTATAAGGTGGAATACAACTTATGCACCCATAACAAAGGTAGTAACACTTATGCTCTTCCCATCTAGGCCTTCTCACATGCTTGGATATGAAATGAGGGGATCTCTTTATCATGGTAGTCTTGTATGATAGTGGGAGGGTTGTTCCTGGAGAACCTCATAGAAAATGTGATTCTTACTTTGCACCATTCTAGGAGAATCTCTTGATGTGTAGGCCACTAGCACCACCGAAGTTTCGAGTAGGTTATAACTGAGCATCCCCCTTCTCTCATCCTCATTCTTCCACTGAGTCTTCATTTCTCACAAGAAAATTTAGGGGTATGCTCCTCCAAAGTAACTTGGTAACTTATTCCCTCCCGGGTGCTTGTGAGCCAACATTCATTACCCTTATTATAGATCCTCTCAACTATAGTCCAATGAACTCATATGTCCCATGCACCCAATTGTCACATGCTATACTAGTGGTATCACTCAAGGCCCGAGCATCTTCAAACTGGATGACTCCTCCGTGGGATGAATCATCTCGGGATCTTTGATGGAGCAAACATAGATTCTATCAAGGACTACCTCTCATAAGGGCTCAATATACGGCATTGAATTCCCATCTGTTAAAGGGATAATCACCCTTTCTTCCTTGTTCTCTAAGCTAATATAACCCTTATTAAACAAAAGAGGTCGTATTTTTCTTATAACACTGTGGGTTCCCAAGTAATGCTGGAAAGTTTTCTACCTCAGCGAGTGCCAAGACTTCAAAGTCTCCAATTAACTTGGCCCGTTAAATGGTGATAATCGCATCCTTCAAGACACCAACGAGCATTTCCTTAGTCTTGTGTTCCATATACAACACATTCAAAGATGGTTATAATGTAGGCCTTCCCATTTGATGCCAGACATCCAAGGTAAGAACATTGACCTCTACTTCGATGTTGATGAGGATATTACTCAGAATCCATCCATCAAAAATTACATTCAAAGTAATCTCCTTATCATAGTTAAGGCTGTGAGGAGGAAGGTTTGCATGCAAAACCTTCCTTTCATGCTCTGCTCTGGCATGCGTACCTTCTCCCTCATCCATTCTCCTAGCAAGGGAATAATATTCTCTTTCCTTAACATCCTACATACTTCCTTGACCTCATCCAGGTCCTCCTTTGGAGCCTCGACATTCTTCCTTTTCTCCAAATTCTTTGATTGCTCCTTTAGACATTGGATCTCCCTTGCAAACTCGAATCATGTCCATAGTCTCTTGATACACCTCCTTCTAATGAGTAGGATTTGGATACTTCCCATGTACCACTTCCTCTCTTGAAACCAGTGTCCTTTGTCTTGGCATCTCCTTGGCGTGTGCGACCTCTACTCACGTCGTCACCAATATAGGTTCTAGTCCTAACTCACACGCCACTCTTGGCATCCACTTTGTGAATGAAATTTCTTCATGGTTACCATGCCAATGTCTTTTTATTTCTAGTGTTGCTGGTTCATATGCTCATAAATCTCTAGAAACTCTTTGTACTTATGTTTCTTCCTCATCACCCAAGATTGTAATAGATCAGGACACTCACGTTTGTAATGCTCGTATATCCATAGTTATAACAGTTCCTTATGGGAATTCACTTCGTCCTCTGTTGTGGTTCTTGTGACCACAAAATCCTCCATGAAAAACCTATTCCACGCACTCGTCCATCTACGCACCCTTCATAATGATGATCATCATCCTTAGAACTACTTCCAATACTAGTCGACACACACCAAGATCAATAACATCATGAATCGATAAATTAGTCTCGTAATCCTTAGTATCATGGGTCATAGAGGTACAAATATTACAATAGAAAGAAACATTCTTATGGATTGCACATTGTAGTAGAGGGCACCTACTTGCAATGTGATTCCCATGGAAAATTTCACAGTCTAGCACCATAGCGTGTACCGAATTCCGAGGGAAACTATCCTTTGCATTCCCTTCCACTTCACAGTTTATACACCAAATCCCACTACGAACCTCATGCACTGATTTTACAGATAACTTCTCCAACTGCTTGGCCATTACATATATTTGAGCCTCCAGAAAAGTACTAACACCAATATCAATGCTCCTAATAGCCTCAGCACACATAACAACTTCCAATGCCTCGCATGGGTTTGTGAAAGTCTTGTGTGACAGAGCCCTCCTAAAGGGTGTTATCAATCCTCCAATGAACCATGCATGTTGAGAAGGATGGATGTCATAGGATAGTTTTGACAAGAGAGTCTTCAAATGTGTGTCATAATGCCGCACACTCTCTCGACAATCCTTGTTGAATTTCCTTGTGGCATTGATGCTCTTCTTGTTCAAATGCGGGATATGGAACTCTACTAGGAAGGAATTCTTTAATGCGGTGTAGTGTATCACCATTTGATGAGGGTCATACTTATGATAACAACTATGTTCACATCCTTACAACATTGTTGGAAATTGACTTGCCTTCCACTCCGAGGTAGTGATCCATTTCACACGCCATAGTAATTCACACTTATGCACATGCTCTGTAGCATCTTCAATACCTATGTATTTTGGTAAGTGCAATGACATCTCAAAAAATACTTATGGAGGTGGTGAGGGCCTCGTCTTCTTGATCCAGAGCTGTAGTTCCTCCGGTGTTTCCTCCCCACCGAATCAAATGGATCTACTAGGTCTCATTCCTCCTGACCCACCAGATCTTATAGATCCACTAGGTCCACCAAGTCCTCCAGCCCCTATACCACCAGATCCACCCCCGCCTGCAGCCAACAAATGGCCTAAAATGCACACCAACATCCCATTAAACTACACCGATGGTTTGTGATATTGTCCCACTTTGTCGGGTTGTGTGTTACTGTGCCACTCCCTGATGTGATACCCAAACCTTGCATACTTGTACCTTGTCCAAAAATTCCTCCAAATACCGGAATGGTTTTTACAACCATGTATGATGAAAACGTGAAATTATATCTCCGGGCATAGATTAGTTACTCCCACCGATGTTAACAATACTTCTCCCTTGATCTAGAAAACCAAGTGCCAAGGGTTAGTCACTAGGTAGGTTCAGATGTGGACCAACGACTCTCCTTTCTCCATGTGATGAAATCTCATTAGAAGCTGGAGGGGCTTCTCTCCCATGCTTTCCAAGATGGGGTAGCACAAACTACTTAGGTTTCATGTCCTCTACGTGAGCCTCAACTCCTTCCCGCAACGTCTACCTCCATAGATCCATCACACTTACAACCTCGTGCATGCCTCCTTTGATCCGATATCCCCACTGCGGCAATGAGGTTCTTTTGGAACATTCCATCGCATACATGGAATATTCCCTTCTTGATCCTACAACTGTAAGACTAGCACCTTATCCACTCTGCATGCTAGACGGGTCACACTTTTCTCATGTGCTTCTGGGAATGCCGAATATGGCTAATTCCAAAAACTTGTCTTACCTTGTGTGTGCACTTTGTGTGTTTTGTAAAACCCTATTAGAACCCTTCCCTACATGCCTTCAACCCACATGCCCTTCTTTAAATAGGTTTTGTGTACCCACATGCCTTCTTGTACTTAGCCAAATTCTAGGTCCCAATAAGGCCATCCCTACCAAGTAGGCCACTATCGAAAAAGTTTGTAACTTCATCAAAGAGAACATCATTGTTTGTTTTTGTATGCCACAAAATATATCGGTCAATAAATCCACATATTTTTCTTCTAGGGTGTTGACTGGTCTTTGCTATTGCTATAGAATCTACAGGTAGAATGATCGGGTGGAATCAATTAACAAGAATATAATGAACATAGTCTGTAAGCTTGTAGATGAAAATCAAAGGAATTGACACAAAAAGCTCTATGATGCCTTGCGAGCGGACAAAATAACTCCAAAGAAATCAATTGGTATGTCTTTGTTCTAATAGCTCTATGGGATCGAGGTAGATATTCCATCACCGTGGTGTTAGGAAATAAGTGATAAAATATGTAGAATAATCCTCACAAAATCACAATAGTAGAAACTAATATGTATAAATTATTACAGATGTCAAATAAAATTACGTAATAAAATAACACAACACAAAGAGATAGTATTTAACGTGGTTCACCCAATTTAGGCTACATCCACCAAGAATTACTTGCTCGATTTTATTACAATCCATCGCTCTCTCAATACAATACCCAGATCTGTTTGGAGCTATGCTCAACAAACTCTACAGAATTCATAGCCGAATTCAAAGCACATCTGTAATGTTTTTCATTATACCCTACCATATGCATAAAACCATATAAGTAGGTAACTGCTTAAGCAGTTTTACAATACCATGGGTATCAAAACCATGGGCCAAAACTAGCCCAAAAACCTATGGGTCAAAAATCTCACCCATATGAGAAGAACACGTTTCCCAATATGTCGGGTGCATTTTTTCGAGGCCAAAAAAAAAAGAAAAACAATTTACGCCCAAAAAAATTTACATGAAAAGTGTACAATACTCTTAGTGTACAAAGATTCAACACTTTCACACATGAAAATAGGCTCCATAACCTAACATGTGGAGATGTTATCACTTAAATTTCCCGAGAAGTGGAAGATGGGAAATATCATGATATTGTTGATGAAAGAATTGTTTCTTAAAAAGTTTGAGGAAGATAGATTCACGGTAGTGGATTGAATCAAGGCACATCAATTGAAGGTTAAGAAATTGTTTGATAAGAAGGTGAAGGTTCAAGAGTTCAAAGTTGGAGACCTCATTCTTCTTTGGGACACATGAAGAGAACCAAAGGGAATCCATGGGAACTTTTACTCTTTATGGTTCGATCTGTTCTAGATTGATGAAACTTCTAGAGAGAATTCCTTCTATCTATCGTATATGGATGGAACATAATTGGAGTTTCCCTGTAATGGGTAATACTTGAAATTATACAAGCAGTGAAAGTGGTTTTCCCTAAATTGTACCATAGGTGATTTAGGTGTGTGTTTCCCTTTCTTGTTGTGTGTTCTTTCCCTTTTGTGCATTGTTTGGTTCCTTTAGTTTTGTGTGTGTGCTCCTTTCATGTTATTTATTGTTAATGACTCTATGAAGCCTCATGAATAAGGAAGTGGTCTAATTTATAAACTGAGATTTTGGAGTTCCTTATGATATTTTCCTCACTCTTTTAATCCAAAAATGAGTCCCAAGTGAGATTCATTTGTTGTCCTTTTTTTTTTTGCAATGGTAAAATTCACTTTAAAACAAGACAACTATACCCTAGTGTCGAAAACATTCATGGTAGACCTTCCCGACACCCCTCCAAATCATCCCATCCCTTATGCCAAACTTATCCCCATCCATGTGATGTTTGTTTTTGTTTTCTCACCCTTATCCCTGTGTGGAAAAGAAGAAAATAATCTCAAGATAGTATTTCAAGACAATGCATTTCAATGTGGATCTTTCAAGAAGCTCGGGAGTGGATATTTTTACCCTTTTTCAAGCGGGTGCACATTCTTTGGACCTGATTTCAAGCCCTAAATTCACCGAGACATTGTATTCATGATCAAATATATTTTTACAAGTGATTTTTTGATATTTAGAAAATATTTGGATATTTTGGGGCAAGTTTGACTAAAGCGGGTTTTGGAGGTCAAAGGAGTTTGTATTGCAAAATGACACATGAGATTCAAGAGATGATTCGGGAGCTCCAGAATGAGTTTGAGGTCAAAAAAATATCCATAGAAATCTGATTAAATTATCTACATGATGATAATATCATATATTTTCCATCCCCCATGTATTTCTTTCCACAACTCATTCTTCACAAGCACAATTGGTAGTACCAATCATAAAGGACATTTTTAGGAGGTCAGCAAGATTAACCAAACATTTAGAGCCATCCCATCCTTCTTAAAATTATGTTTCCAATAAAATCATATAAATAAGTACCTAAAAATTCATCCGGGAGCTTTGGGAATGTCATTTTCAATCTCCTCTCCAAGGTACAAACTTTATACTTAGCCAAATGTTTCAAAGTGACATGTGTCACCATGAGGCTAATGTGCACTTTTGGGGTTCCTTTATCCCTTTCTAAGGGTATAAGGAGGAAAAAAATTAACCCCCAACTTAAGCCTCATGGACCCCTAACATGATGATGGGGAGCTCCAATAAACACCTTTCACCAAATTTCTAGCCCTTGTTCCAAATCCCGAATACTTGACACTTATAATTACTAAGATAAGATGTAATTTTGGCATACATATTTCCCATTCCAAGGGGATAATGGAGGTAGAAAATTTTCCCCCTTATATTAAACCTCATGGACTCATCATATGACCCTAGAGACCTTCCTCAAGAACTTTTTCTAGTTTTTTATCCTCCTCTCCTTGCTCCACATACATTCGAGTGTCACCACCAAGATAATCAACGTGTTTGGTGTCCCCTATCCTATTACAAGGGAAAATGGGGAAGAAAATTTCTCCCCACACCATGTTCCGTCCAAATCCCTCACATGACAAGAAATTAGCCCTTGAGTGCTCAAATTAAGCCCTTTCCTCAAATTTTCTCGCCTGTGCATGTGTGTCATGTGTCACCATAGGGCTAAGGTGCACTTTTGGTGTCCCCTTGTATAATTTCAAAGGGGACAATGGGGTAGAAAAATTCACCCTCTTCCTCTCTCCCTCTTATGCCTATAAACTCAACACTTAGCCATTTTCTTCACTCCCCCACATTGCTCCGATTCTACCCAACACTTTGGCGGAAATTTTCCATAATTCCCTGTAACATTCCCATTTTAAGACTTTAGAAACAAGGGAATTTTTTTTTACATAATGTTCTCTGTTCTAAATAAAGAATTATTTAGAACACACATTCCATTCCAATCAATCTCAAACAGATAACCATAACCAAGCAAAGTAAATGACTTGGTGATCCATCGATCTATTCATTTCATAACTCGATGATCTACCGATCTATTTATTTCATAACTCGGTGATCTACCAATCTATTTATTTCATAGCTTGATGATCTACCAATCTATTTATGCTAACTTTAAGTATTGAATACTTATCATATACTTCGTATACTTGGTTGTCCTACCCTAAACCGGGTACTGAGTGATCTATTTAAAGAACATATCTAAATATTTGTTACCAATATTCATCTGATATCATGTTGCTTTAAACTAGGTGACATAGGACAATGCAACCAATAGCTTGTGATACTTTGGCCAAAGATTTTCAACATACTATTTATGTCACTATTCCTAGACAACATACTCGTCATTTCAGAATACATCCTTCACCTCACTCCTTTGTTATCAAGAATGGTATTTACTAACTACCATCAGTCCACTTGTCCAAGGTTTAACCCTAGCCCTGGTTAGAAACATAATTTATTATAGGAAGACGCTCATAATGACTTAGGGTATATGGGCATACTCGATTGACCTAAGTCAACCAGATGTGCCAAGGTACCCTGAGCCATTGAAAGCTACTACCTATCCTAAACATGCCACTAACTTGACCTAGAGAGAAACTAAGTTCAAGTCCTTATTTGTGTGTAGATCTAGATGATCAATACAGAAGGGTGTTGCCACATGTCAAGCTATGCAACACTATATCCTCAATAAAATAGATATTTTCTTAAAGGAACAATCTTGCAATTGGCATGTGCCAACATCCTACAGAAACTTCCTCATCAAGATGTACATACCCCAAGGAGGTTATTAATACATTGTTAATTTGGATTATTACTCGATTACAGAACCCTGCTAAACCCTAATCCAACACTCCATAAGTTCTTTTCTAAATTTGATTCATTTAGTCATTAAAGAACTTCCTTAACTTATGATTGCTTTCTAGGTTCATTTTACTTGGCTTAACAAACAGTAGAAAAAATAGGACAACAATATCACATAAGTTCCATTAAATATAACTTAATCATTCAAAGAAGGTGTAGTAACCAAATAGGTTCAACTAGAGGTAGACTTTATAAGAAAAGAAGTCTAATGATTAACAATCATATCACCATTCTTTGGGTTACATTTCTTTTAGTGAGGAAGAATATTCCTCTACATGATTAAGTGTTAGGGTTTGTCATACCCTTCTTATCTTTCACAATTTCTATAGTTTTACAACATATTCATTACACATTCCAATACTATGTTAGAATTGTTTATAAAATATGGATAGCTTATGCAACTTAACATGAGACATCTTAATAAGGGAATCCAATATATTTCCCTTTAACCAACTAATCAAGTTTATCTGAATTAAGCATAAAATAGATATGAAAAATATCATCAAGATAGGTTTCCCATCTTCTTCATAATACAAGATAATTTACACAACCAATACAAGTAAATCTCAACTTTCAATTCATCATTATAAAACTATACATTACAAGACTATGTATTTCAGGCATGTTGTACAACCAACAACCTCTATCCCAAGAATAATACAACTTTTCTTTTTCAATAAAATTCAAGAATGAATCGAAACTCTTTACATAAGGTCCATAATTAAATAAGCCCAATACAACATGAAAGTTCTTGTCTTCTTTTATCACTTACGGTGTCCATCTACAAAATTGCTAGCACAGGTCAGTTTAATGAACTGAGCATGATAAGCACTAAGCATTAAAGTAAAGTGCATTCCACTAATTGTTTCATAAAACAACTCTGCTTTTATGAAACAATTAATAGGCATCATACAAATAATAATAAGTAATAACATCTAGAAATAAGAACAATTAAGAGAGTCTGAATTCATTATCAAGAAAAGAGCATAATATAATATGCAACATCAAAATTATATCACAAGACTTAATTGATCCTATCAATCACTTTAAACAGTCAACAAGTCTTGTCATTCAATTATTTCATAAACCCATAGAAATAGAAATACACTTTTATCTTTTCCAAGTAGCAAAGAGGTTAGTTATAGCATAACTCATATTAGTATATTTTGTCTTTCCATATAATAAAAGAAGAGAATCAATACATATCTAATTCTCAGACACAATTCCTCGAAGGAAAGAATCAAGTTTGGAACACACATCACTTCCTCTATCCAAAGATGACAAGATAAGGAGTCCTTAAATAAAGAGGCAACAACCAAACAAGAATCCCAATTCAATCCAAGTATATTAAAATAGTCTAACTGAAATTATTACTAACTTTAGTATATTAGTAGTTTATAATTCAAAAAGGTCTATAGCCAATATTTCCAAAAATCTAAGCTATACTCAAATGAAATAAATCTATTAACCAATCCACAAGAAAATTCCCATCTCAGAAGAGAGTCAATTAAAGAGAAGTTTGGCCTATGAACTTATACAGTCAACATAAAAAGGATCTCAAATAGAAAAGGACCCAATCCCTAATTCATTTCATTTATCCTATGAAATGAATTCCTTCATCTATTTCAAACTTAGAAATTCATTAACTAGTTTCCCAAAAGAGAACACAAACCGAATGCACAGTCAAATAATGCACGCTTCAACTTTCCAATCAAAACTAACAAGCTGGTTTCCTATTTCCATTAACCAAGCTCAAGTACAAATTCAAATCTCAAAAAGAAATACATAGTATAGTCCCTAACTGTATACTATCCCCATGGTTCATATTCATTTCTCTTCCTAAAACCCGGAGGTTCGTTCTATGATCCCCTCAAGGAATAAGAATCCACAAATAGAGAAGATATACAAGTGCAGAAGGAATTACGAACTCAAGAATTGAATTCTTATTACACAACTTTAATAGCTTGATACAAGAAGTATGAAGTTCATGTCCCAAACAAGAACAAATATACAAAATTATCCGAACAGAGATATTATACATATATATACTTTAAACAAGATTCAATATTCTAGTTTTAAATTCAACTTCCAACAAAACCCAATAAACCAATTAAGAAGGTCCAAAGAGAGTAATACTACTTCCCATAACATCAAACTTTATTCGATTGTTACATTAATCAAAGTACCAACCAGACCCATTACAGGACATAATTCCCATCTCCTTATAGTATTAAAAATAGTCAAGCTTTCCGCACAACATGGGTTTGCTTAGAATAGAGAAGGATAGGTTAAACTTCAATTTCTCTCTCCTGTCTAGTTCAAGAAGGTTATATAGTCCAAAGGGATAGAAGCATAAAAACCAATCACACTCAAGGAGTGACATGAAGGAGATTACAAGGAGATTACCAGATCGGCTTCAAACCGAAACTAAACTCTCAAGCTCCTATCAAGCAGACAATCTATAAAGAGAATAAAGATTTTCAAAACCAAAACCAACCAAACCCAACTCACAATACAGGTAATCACTTTGATTCCAACATAAATCAGAACACGCAATCATGGAATACCTGTACAATGTTGATTATGAGCTTCGAACATAAGTTTAGACTTTACAAGGCTCCAACACCAGCTCAGACAAACACAAGATCAAATACGAGCCTAAGAGAAACACGAAGCCCTAAATATGAGCTCAAAACCAAATCACCAATGCTCCAATATGAGTCCTAGTATTCTCAAATCCTTAAATGAGAATAAAATTCCAGTTCAAAATGCAAGTACAAAACAAAACTCAACCACACGATAGTAAGTTTGGTATTCGTAAGAACTGTATACGAGTACAGTTGTTGAATACAAAGATTCAACCAAAGGTTCAAAACTACACTTAGCTCCAACACAATCCAAAACAAACACAAGGTCCCAATAAAAACTCATAACAAATCCTGAAGCTTCAATATAATCTTAGAACAACTATGGAGCTCTACTTCAAGCTCATGAAACACAAGACTAAACAGAGATTCATAACCAAACAAGCAACAAGCTAGTTCACTCAACATTAGTCTCAAATGCTAGAAACAAAGCTTTGAATACAAGCTACAAAGCTTCAAATGCAAATTTCAGAGCTTCAAGTACAAGTCACAGAGTTTCAATACAAATTCACATGAAAACCTCTAATAACCAAAGATAGAGAAAGTTCCCAAAAACTACCATTAACAGCAAAGGATTCACATTCCAAAACCCACATAGATTTCATGAATACATGCAAGTAAATAACCAAATACATCATGCAAATATAAATTTCTAGTGAGCAAAATTTTTTTAATGAATCATTTAGAAGAAAGCAAGAAATATTAATGGGTAGAGCCTATCATGCCTGATAGTGCCTCTACCAATTCGAAGAAGACTTCCAGCCAAGTTTCCAACACCCCTTCTTCTCCAAGCAAGATCAAACAACAATAATATTTTTCCACAATGCCTCTTATACATTCCTCGAACTGAAAATAGATCAAAGAATTCAAAAATAGCCACTAAGTATCAGATCAATCTACTGGTTTGAAAAACCAGATAGCTCCATGTAGAGAAAAAATTACGAAGCATGCAAAGTAAAACAACCCCTAACAAATCCACCAACATGCCTTCCAAGATGGTTTTCTCACTAGAACCGAGGTGAATTAATGACATTTAATTGCATATTCCCACCTATCTCTCCTTGCCACTGCCATCCAAAGTTGGCAAGACCACATTGAACTTCCACATGCATTTCTAAACTTAGTGATGCTTCCACGTAGGTTCCTCCAAATTTCACTAACCCATGCCAAATTGGCAATACATCCATGCCTTAATTCCAAATCAATCAAAATCCCATCGCATTAAAATCTTAGGAACCACCACTTAGCTCTCACTTGCTAGGTTCCCTCTCATACCCATTAGTTTAGGATAGATAGAATTGCTTAGGTTAGATCTTAGGTTAGTTTAAAATATATAACCTTAGGATATAACCCCCAAACAATAAATTGCCACCTTAGGTTAGGATGTAGATTAACCAAAACAATAGGTTAGAAATAACTTAGCATCCCTTAGGTTATTTCCCCTTTTCATATTAACTTAGTGTTAACAACTTAGGTTAGGATGTCATCCCATGTAGAGTGGTGTAGAAAGAGTTAGGTAAATTACCTGAGTCCCGAATCTCTTTAGGATAGACCTTATAGATATAGGGCACATTTTTCTCTCTTTCTCCAGAATCCTAAAGTAGGTTTCCCCTAACACCATTAGGCACCTGCAAGGGTCAATCAAGAAGAGCCGAGCATAACACAAAATAGAATGCAGGCATGATCTTTTAAGATAGTAAAGAATTTGCAACAAACACAAGTTCAATTTGTTAAGTATCTTAATCAATGAATGTTATTTTTTCATTTAGTTTAGATAAGAAGATTTAAAACATACCTTGGATCAATGGAATTGATCCAAGGATGAGTCCAATTGCAAAGGATAAGTTTGCAACAATTCTGACTAGATTACAACTTACTCATAAGAAGTGAAATAGATTATTGCAAACACAACATATCAGCCCTACAATAAAAGAGCATAAATGATTTATCCACGGCACGTATGATTTTTTCAACATCCATGAAACATACATTTGTCCTGAAAATCACATGTCAATTCTTGTAATGCAAAAGAAGAATATAAAATTTTGACAAGGTGTTACATACTTCCCTCCTAAAAGAATCATCATCCGATGATTATCTCATTTTAATCATTGCATTCAGAATAATCAAATTTTATTCACTTTCTTAACATAAGTTTGCAACAATATCTGAATTTTAAGTTTTAGAAATCAGCATTCACATAGTTGTTTATTCAAAACAATAGTTGTCTGTCCATAACCGATGACTTATTGACATATAAAGATAAAATCACAAATTTTTATCAGTCAATAGAATCAATTCTATTCAAATAGATATGGAAAAGTAGTTTTCATATCATCCAATTTTTCCCAAGTTACACTTTCTTCATTAAATTGGTCCCATTGGACCTTACATTGTCTTATCTCATGATTTCTCAAATGCAACTAGAGAGTTTTAAGCACTCGTACGGGTTTAACCACGATTATTCCTGGTTCTTAGACACATGCAAAGAATTCCAATTTAACACATGTGATAAATATGAAACTATTTCTTAAGCAAAGAAATACTAAAAACATCATGCATTCGTGACAAAGCAGGAGGTAATGCTAAACGGTAAGCTATAGGGTTGATTACTTCAACTATCTCAAAAGGTCCCACATAACGAGGTGATAACTTGGCATCCTTGCCAAAAGTTATAGATCTCTTTTTGGTTTAACCCAAAGAAAGACTTTCTCACCAAGTTCAAATTTCTGTCTACCCGCTTTAAATCAGCATAACTCTTTTTCCTATCAATTGCTTCCTTCAAGTGTTCATGAATCATTTTAACTTGTTCCATTTCAGTAAGAATTTTAGGTCCAATTACCTCTCTATCCTCAATGATGTCCCAACTAACAGGGGTTCTACATTTTCTTCCGTATAATGCTTTGAAAGGTGCCATCTTAAGAGAGGCATGATATGTATTATTATATGCAAACTCAACTAGTGGAAGGTATTCTTCCCACTTATATTGCTAATCCATACAATACATTCGTAACATATCCTCTAAAACATGATTAAGTCTTTCAGTCAGTCCATCCATCTCCAGATGATACATAGAATTGAAATTCAGTTTAGTTCCTAGAGTTATATTAAGCTGTTTACCAAAATCTTGACGTCATTCTAGGATCTCTATCTGATATGATTAATTTAGGTACTCCATGTAATCTGAAAATTTCGTGTACAAATATTATAGCTAACACAGAAGAATCATCCTTCAGATTACCAGCAATAAAATGTACTACCTTTTTAGTTTATCCATGACTACTAAGATAACATCATGTTTATTTCTTGACATAGGCAACCCTTGTACAAAGTTTATGCTTATCACTTACCATTTGTACTGTGGTATGCTATGAGGATACAATAAACCGGATGGGTGCATATGTTCCACTTTAACACATTGACACTCAAGGAAATGTGTCATAAAATCTATAACATCCTTTTTCATTCCCTTCTAGAAATATTGTTGTTTTATATCAGCCAACATTTTTTTAATACTAGGGTGTTCCAGAAAAAGGTGAATTGTGAAATTCTGATAATAATTTCTTCCTCAAATCATTTATTGAAGGTACAAATACTCTGTTTTCAAATTGTAAGATTCCTTCATTATCGAAGTGAAAACCTTTATACCTCAGATCACTAGGATCTGCAACAAGCACTGTCTTTACTTGCTGAAAATAAGAATTAGATTCCATAACACTTTTTACTTCATCCTTAAATTGAGTTCTCAATGTTATAAGAGTAGAAATGTGATTCCTATGAATTAGAGCATCAGCCACTCTATTTTCTTTACCCTTAATATAACTAATGTCAAAATCATATTGAGACAAAAACTCTAACCACCTTTGTTGTCTTGCATTAAGATTTGGTTGAGTGAAGATATACTTCAGCCCAAGATGATCAATTTTCAATTCAAAAGGTTTACCAAGCAGGTAATGCCTCCAAACTTGTAGTGCATGAACAATGGTAGCAAGCTCTAAATCATGTGGAGCATAATTCAACTCATGTAACTTTAGTTTTCTACTTTCGTAAGCTATGACATGATCATTTTGTAACAAAATACCTCATAGACCTTCACCAGATGCATCAGTTACCACCATAAAATATCCATTAGGATCTGGTACTACAAGAATAGGTGCTGAAGTTAATTTTTCCTTCAAGGTTTTGAATGTAATTTCACATTTCTCACTCCAAACAAATTTTTTATCTAATTTCTATAAAGTTATTGGTGCAAACCACCTTAGAAAAATCTTTAACAAATTTCCTATAGTAGCCAGCAAGTCCCATGAAGCTTCTAACTTCATGTACATTCTTAGGTGTAGGCCACTTAGTTATAGCTACAATTTTTCAAGGATCTACAGCAATTCCATTCTTACTTATTACATGTCCCAAATAGTGTACTACGTGTCATAGAAAGAACATTTAGGCAACTTACCAAATAATCGTCTCTTTCTTAATATTTCTAAAACTATCTTCAAATGCTCATGGTGTTCCTCAATAAGTTTAGAATATATGAGAATGTCATCCAAGAATAAGAGCACAAATTTTTCCAAGTATTCTTGAAATATATTATTCATTAAATTCATAAATATTGCAGGTGCATTAGTTAATCCAAAAGGTAAAACCATGAACTCATAATGTCCATACCTTGATCTAAAAGCTATTTTATGAATATCCTCACCATTAATCTACAATTGATGATATCCAGATTGAATATCTATCTTATAATATATCGATGCTCCATGCATCTGATCAAATAAATCATCAATCCTAGGGAGTGGGTATCTATTTTTGATTGTTGCTTTGTTTAACATTCTGTAGTCAATGCACAATCTAAGTGTTCCATCCTTCTTTTTCACAAAAATTATAGGTGCTCCCCAAGGTGAAACACTTGGTCTAATCAAACATTTAGACAAAATTTCTTACAACTAAGCCTTAAGCTCTACTAATTCTATAGTAGTCATTCGATACGGTGCTTTAGAAATAGGTTTAGTTCCAGGCTTGATCTCAATCATGAAATCAAACTCCCTTTTGGGTGGAAGACTTGGCAATTCTTCGGAAATACGTCACTGAAGTCTCATAATAGCGGATATCGTTCCATAACATCACTATTCTCTTCAGTTGTTTCAGCAATTTTCACTGCATATAAGGTACAACCTTTATTTTTGGCCTTTTTAAGTTGCATAGCTGACAATTTTCTAATAGAAATATCACGTTTCATGCCCTGAATCGCTGTTGTTTTCCGTAGGTCATCTAGAAAACTAATGTGTTTCTTAGAACAATCCACTTTAGCCTTATGTTATGCTAACCAATTAACACCTATGATTACATCATAAGACCCCAAAGGTGTAACATAAAGATCAACCTCAGTGGAAAAGTTAGGTAAATCAAGGATTGCTCCAAAAAGACACATACTAACTGTATGAACAACATTGTTTCCATATTGTACAATCTATGTTTTATCCATGTTTCTAGCTTTTCTTTTTAGTTTTGATGCTAATTTACTAGAAATAAAACATTCAAGATAAGCATTGTTATCGAAAATAATAGTTATAGGTAAACCAAATAACTTACCTGGAACTTCTATAGGTGTGGCATGTTTCTGAAACCTTGCTTTATCGGCTATCTGCAAAGCATATATCTTGTCATTGATTACGACCATCCTTTTTCAAAGGGCATTGATTTGTGTAATGATCTTTTCCACAGTTATAACAGCCTCCTATAGGTCCCTTCCTAGGCTCGGGTTTATTTCCAGCCTTAGAGTTATCGTTCTGACCCCATAAGACTTATGTCCGTTATTATTGTTCTTAACAAAGTTGTTCTGTGCATTACTAACAAACTTGTTTGTTGTTGCTTTCTTATTAGTATCAGATGAAAACTTACTTTTCATTCCAAATTTCTTCCATGGTCCTTTCTTAGGTGTAAGAGATGATGAAGAGGAGTTGGGAATTTTCTTCCTTACTTCCTCCTTATGAGCAGAAATTGCCTTTAATTTATGTTCCTGCCTTATGGCCTTTTCAACAACCCCTTCCATCATGGTTGGGATATGAAAATCCACCTCTCCTCCTATAACGGGATTCAATCCCATGATGAATTTCCATATCCTGAACTTCTCATCAGTTTGGTACTGAGGTATGTACTTAAGAAGTTTTGTAAACTGCTCCCAGTACTCAGTTATAGTTAGCTTTCCTTGAGCTAAGTTCTGAAATTCAGTCATTTTTTGATCATAGTAAAGTTGCAGTAGCCAACGTTTCCTAAAGTATCCTTTAAATTGATCCCATGTGATATTAGTTTCATAAATATTTAACTCATCCTTACGATTGTCCCACCATGAAGATGCTTTGTGAGAAATATGATATGCTCCCCATATCGCCTTTGTTTCTTCTGAGAAATTCCTTATTGCAAAGTATTTATCCATTTCATCGAGCCAATTTTCAGCTCCATCTCCTAATGTGGTGCCATAAAAAATTGGGTGGAATTATCCTATTTATATCATTAGTGAGTTCACCACAAACCTAGCCTTTTTGTTCTCGGATTGAACATGTATGTTTACATTGTTATTATAAACACCTATATTGGTGTTGTCCCCAGGAGGTGGCTGATTGTTGTTATCAACATCATATTCCTCCTCGTTTCTCATTACTTGTTGTTAAAGTATAGATAAATGATCTCTTTTGTCAACAAGGCTGTCACATTACCATTTTAAGACTTTAGAAACAATGAATTTTTTTTTTTTTGCATGAGTAATGTTCTCTGTTCTAAATACTTAATTTAGAACACACATTTCATAACAATCATTCTTATAACAGATAACCATATGTAGTTGTAATGACTCGGTGTACAACTGATCTATTCATTCCATGACTTGGTTAACTACCGATCCATTCATGTGTAACATTGAGTTCGAGTATTCTCTTTAATGCTTCATATTCTTGGTTCTCTCACCCTATACTAGGTTCGAGTGAATCTGTCCAAGGAACCTAATTGAATAATTGTTACCAATATTCATCGGCATCACGAACCTTAGACTGGTGACATAGGACAACACAATCAGCAACTTGTGATACTTTGGCCAAATATTTATAACATACTATTCATATTACTTATTCCTTGATGACATACTCGTCAATTTGGAATATGTCCTTCACCCCACTCCATTGTTATCTCAAATTTCTTACACTGACTTCTGTCAGTCCCCTTTCCCAAGGTTTAACTCTAGCTCAGGTTAACAACATAGGTCATGATATGACGAGGCTCTTGAAAACTTAGGGTAAATTGGCATATTGGGTCAACCTAGGTTAACCCTGTGTGCCAAGGTACCCTGAGTCCTAAAGGGCTACTTCATATCCTGATTATGGTACTAACCAGTCCTGAAGAGGAATCTCGAACAAGTTCAAAAGTGTGTAGATCTCAACAATCAATGTGGAAGGGTGTTGCCACATGTCACCTACACTATTGTATCCTCGATAAGATCCTAATCTTCTTGAAGGTACAACCTTGTAGTTGACGTGTGTCAACATCCTATAGCACAACCTTGTAAAGATGTACATACCTCCAAGAATTTACTTACGTTAAGTTAAATTTGGGTTTAAAGACTACCTATATCGGCATCCCACCAAACCTCGAGTCCAACATTCCTTTAAGTTCCCTTTTTAAAGTTGAGATTCATTTAATTCAAGAACTTAATTAACTTAGGATTACTTCCTAAATTGATAGTTTTGACCTATCATCTCGTTACCCAAGAGTAGGACATCAACAACTTATATTCCCTTAAATTAAATAACTTAACCATTTAAGGAAGTGTAACAACCCATTAGGCTGAAACATATCAGACTTATTGTAATTAAGTCTTAATGATTCACAATCATATCTTCCTTTTTTATTTAGTGCCTTACTAGAGAGGAAGGGTCTTCCTCTTCATAGTTGCATTTTTAGGGCTTCCCACACCCTACCATGTCATTTAAAGTTACAATAATCTTTATTATAGTTTTATTTCACATCACAAGATATAATGAAAAACTTAGATAAGAATGTTGTATTCAGCCACCTATTTAATTTCAATTTTCTTAGGGAATTTATCTAAGTTCCCTTTTTAAATCACTCTTTAAGAATACACATCCAATCATATAGATAACAAGAATATTATCCTCAACAAGATAATTTACACAATCTATATAAGTAAATTCTCACTCTTCAATTCATTTCCAAACTTATACAATTAGAACTTATGCTTTTTAGGCATGCTTTAAGACATCAACCTTCATTCAAAAGAGACAAAATTTTCTTTTACAATACAATTCAGAAATCAAATAAGAATTCTTCACTACAATCAACTTAGAGCAGTCAATGCATCGTTTAAGTTTTTACCTTATTTTACCACTTACGAAGTCCATCTACAAAAATTGCTAGCACGGGTCAGTTCAATGAACTGAGCATGATAAGCACTAATCCTTAAAACAAGTGCATTCCACTAATTGTTTCAATAAAACAACCCTGTTATAATGACAACAATTACTTCATACTCTCTAAGCTTTAAGTAATATCAATATAAGAAGAGTCATAGTACACTGTTTAAACAAAGTGGACATAGGATATATTCTATATTACTTGCCCTAAAATTTTAAAGTATAATTGATTCCAAAATTACATTCACGATCAATAACATAATATAACACTAATTTTTCTTCCTAACAATTATAATACCACTCATATCATAACCTAAGTTACAGAAGTAATTTCAACATAATCTTTTTCGGATGATTCATCTCACTTTTATGTAAGGAAGGAAGAAACATTCCATTTACCAAGTACATATCCATCCGAAAATTTGACACTATTTATCTCATGATTTAAAGAGATTCTTAAAATATCTTCTATTTAAAAACTAAACCATTTAAGGTATTCATCCAAAATAGGATCATACAAAAGAAATTCAAACAGAAGTGATGGATTAACTGCCACCTTCAATTTCTTCTTCCAACCTATCTTCTACCTTAGTCTTCTTAATTTTCAATCAATGAAAAGTATACAAGACAAATAAACACTGATTTACTTTATACAAAAAGAATAAGAATGGGAAGGTTTAAAAACAAAGACCTTATCCCAACTATACGATGAAAGGAGTCTTACCAGATTAGGATCCCCCATCCCAATTATTTATTTCAATTATTAAGACAGTTTCTACCTTCTCATAACCATACTGTTTGAGTTCATTACAAAGTTTTAAGGAATGAGCACAATAACCAATCAAGGAAAAGAGTATTAAAATAATAGACTTCCTTTTTAAACCCTTTTACTTCTTTCCATTTTATCTCTGAGAGAAACTGTGATGATCAAAACACTATTGCAATCAAGTTTAGAATGAAATCAAGCTTCCAAGACATAAGAAACATTCCTTAGACCAACAAGGAATGAGAAGATGAGTAGTTATAACACTTAAGTTCACCCAATAGTTCGAGCAAGGTAGAGCCATCTCATTTGTTTACCATTACATCCCTACAGGATCTATAAATTGTGCATCCAATAAAAGTCAAGATCAATATTTAACATAAATCGTTATGAACCGATCAAGACTCAGAATATAATCCCGATCCAAATGAAATAGACTACATTTCCTAAAATACTCGAACCATTCGAATTTAAAAATCAAGTTAGGGTAACTTCATGTTTCCCTTAGTTACAAAGTAATCAGAGACTGAATTAGTTGAACAGATACATTGTTCGGTTGTTATTTTAATATGAAACACTAAAGCCAAATTGAATATACAGTATTGATTTACAGTATTCGAATCATAATTTTAAAAATACCCAAAAGCTGTAATATTCAAACCATTGTAATGAATTACACATTAGCAATATATAATAAAAATAGGTCTTCCATTTACATCCAAAACATTTCAACCCTATTTCTAACTTCAAAAAAAATGTATTAAACTGGACATCGTTAAAACTTGTCGACTTTTAAGTCAGGTTTGAAAAGAGTTTCCACCACCGTTAACATGGTCATAAGAACTAGATTTCACAAGCCATGTCAAAAAGACTACAAGTTATAGTCTTGTTTGCCCAAAATAATAGACACAATTTTCTTTTAATACTTTTCCAAAAACAACCAAGATTTCTGGGTAGAACACAAACTCATCCATATACTATTCCTCCTGTGCATGCCAGTGTTACTAACATTCAAGGTTTCACACAAGAATAAAGCAACTAACCATATAATGACTTATCCACAGTGCCCATGAACTTAAAAATAATCAATCCCCTTTCACAAGAGAAGTGCGAGACTAAGCCGATACAATGTTTCCAAAATACACAACTTTATAAAAGTCAAAGTTTCATAGGGTGATACCAAACAAAATATCCACGAAGTTATTCACAAACCAAATAACCACGAGATAAAACATGAATATCATAAGCAAGTTAACATAAAAACAACACTTTGCTCCATCCACCTAAACAAGTTTTTAACTAATGAGATTCAACCCAGTTTAAGTGTTTCCAGAGGTTAAAAATCATAACAGTTCACAACTCTAAACTTAACGAATACAGGTGGATCTATTGCAACAATAAAGACTTCTAAAGAAGTCAAAATCAATAAACAATTTCAACCACTGAGAGCCCTATAAAGTTACTAGTATTGCTCATATGTTCACAAATCCACTGTGAAAGAAAAGTAATGCAAACAAGTTCCAAAAGAATCAAGCAAACTCCCGATTCAACCCAGAAACACAAGTTTACACAAAACCCATAAAATCATTTTTTTACCAGACAAGCATAAATACACAGGGCTCATCAGAATAGAGTTCTTTTAATAAAACACTTAGAGGAAAGAAAATATTTTAGTAGTTAGGGCCTATCATGCACGATAGATTCTTGTAAAATCGAAGAAGACCTCTGGCTGAGCCCGCTCTTTCTCTTCTTCTCCACGAAAGGTCAAACAACAAAATACTACTTCCACCATGCCTCATATATTCTCCATGAAATAGAAATAGATTTGAAACCCTCAAAATAGCCATGCAATGAAGTATAAACTACTGGTTCAAAAGACTAGTGTGCATGCAGAGAGAAAAATGGAGTGCATGAAAAATGAAACAACAAAAAAAAATCCACTTGCATGCCTCCCAAAGTGATCCGGGCTTGTGAAACCATGCACATTAATTACATTAATTCCATATCTCCCGCCCAATCTTCCTTGCCACACTGATAAATCTGGCAAGTTCTAAATCAAAATAAACAAGTGTTTCCATTTCTAGAGGTACTACCACCTAGGCCTCTGCTAGCCAAATTAACCTCCACCAAAGTTGGTAGTACCCAATGTCCTTACAACCTTATCACCATCTTAAATGCCATAGAAACCACCACCCAACACTTGCGACCCTTAGGTTCCCATTCATAGTAATTAGTTTAGGATAGGTTAATGACTTAGGTTAGATCTTAGGTAATTTAAATTTAACACCTTAGGATATAACACTAGTCACTTACCTTAGCAATAGGTTAGATAAACCCTTAGGTAATATCCAAAAATACATAGTTTAGGAACTAGGTTAGATTGATCGTAACCTTTTAGTAATAGGTTCTAGTTTAGATTAATATCGGTAATCCCTTTCCAAATTTTATTCAAATAAATATTAGGTTAGATTGAAATCACATTTACACAAATCAATCATACTAAGATGTTTCAGGATGGATTCTGAATTTGCATTAAGTATAAAATCTTAGATAGGAAAACTCACACATCTTACTCCGGCTTAAGGTCCAGGTTCTCACCAATCCCATAAATGGTTGAAAACCAAATTGTGAATGTAATGACCTACCGTGGTCACTTTCCGAGAATCCAACTAAACTTTCAAATGAGCGAAAATATTTTCATATGAAGGATAGTTAAAGAACATATATATTATAAGTTCAAATTCGAACTAATAATTCATAGAATGTCAATTCATGGTTATTCATCCTGAATATATTTAAAACATTCCTTGGATCACTGTAATTGATCCAAGGATGAGTCATAGAGATAGATAAGCTTACAATCCTCCTGAAATCAGATTGCACTCATCCACGAGAAATGAAAGAAAATGAATCCAGGCATATTCTAGTTCAATCAAAGATCTCAAGAGCAGAAAAGATAACCATATCAAGCATGATTTCCCATAATCAAAAGGACATATCCTCATAAGGAAAATCACATAACAACACTTGAATACAAAGGAGGAAAATAACAACAGTTAAGGGTGTTACTATTTGTTAAAGTACAACTAAACGATCTCTTGTGTCCAACAAGGCAAAGCAAGGATCTCATCTAGTTTCTGGGAAGTTGCTGCTCCTTCCTTAGGTGGAGGGTTATTTGCAACATTTCCTCTTATTCTAACCATTTTTTGTTACAAGAAAATTTAAGTTTCATCAGATTATGGACACAATAGGTCCAAGAGCTGCAACCTTCAGCTTTGATACCAAGATGTAACATTCCCATTTTAAGACTTTAGAAACAAGGGAATTTTTTTATTTTTTACATAATGTTCTCTGTTCTAAATAAAGCATTATTTAGAACACACATTCCATGCCAATAAATCTCAAACATAGATAACCATATGCAGCTGTAAATGACTCGATGATCCACCGATCTATTCA
Organism: Taxus wallichiana var. yunnanensis; assembly: GCA_018340775.1. Lineage (NCBI taxonomy): Eukaryota > Viridiplantae > Streptophyta > Pinopsida > Cupressales > Taxaceae > Taxus > Taxus wallichiana. Next base: position 679,443,992 of record CM031239.1, read on the forward strand.
TTTCATAACTCGGTGATCTACCGATCTATTTATTTCATAACTCGGTGATCTACCGATCTATTTATTTCATAACTTGGTGATCTACCAATCTATTTATGTTAACTTTAAGTATTGAATACTTATCATATACTTGGTTTTCCTACCCTAAACTGGGTACTGAGTGATCTTTTTAAAGAACATATCTAAATATTTGTTACCAATATTCATCTGATATCACGTTGCTTTAAACTAGGTGACATAGGACAACGTAACCAACAACTTGTGATAATTTGGCCAATTTTTTTAACATACCGTTTATGTCACTATTCCTAGATTACGTACTTGTCATTTATGAATACGTCCTTCACCTCACTCCTCTGTTATCAATAATGGTCTTTACTGACTACCGTCTAGTCCACTTGTCCAAGGTTTAACCCTAGCCCTAGTTAGAAACATAATTTATTATAGGAAGATGCTCACAATGTCTTAGGGTATATGGGCATACTCAGTTGACCTAAGTCAACTAGATGTGCTAAGGTACCCTGAGCCATTGAAAGCTACTACCTATCCTAAACATGCCACTAACTTGACCTAGAGAGAAACGAAGTTCAAGTCCTTATTTGTGTGTAGATCCAGATGATCAATGCAGAAGGGTGTTGCCACATGTCAACTGCAACGCTGTATCCTCAAGAAAATCCATGTTTTCTCAAAGGTACAGTCCTGTAGTTGGTGTGTGCCAACATCCTACAGAAACTACCTCATCAAGATGTACATACCCCAAGGAGGTTATTAATACATTGTTAATTTGGATTATTACTCAATTACAACAACCCTGCTAAACCCTAATCCAACACTCCATAAGTTCTTTTCTAAATTTGATTCATTTAGTCATTAAAGAACTTCCTTAACTTATGATTTCTTTCTAGGTTTGTTTTACTTGGCTTAACAAAAAGTTAACCAAAATAGGACAACAATATCATAAGTTCCATTAAATATAAATTAATCATTCAAAGAAGGTGTAGCAACCAAATAGGTTCAACTAGAGGTAGACTTTATAAGAAATGAAGTCTAATGATTAATGATCATATCACCATTCTTTGGGTTACATTTCTTTTAGCAAGGAAGAATCTTCCTCTACATGATTAAGTGTTAGGGTTTGTCATACCCTTCTTATCTTTCACAATTTCTATAGTTTTACTGCATATTCATTACACATTCCAATACTATGTTAGAATTGTTTAGATAAGATTGATATCTTATGCAACTTAATAGGATGCATCTTAATAAGGGAATCCAATATATTTCCCTTTAACCAATTGATCAAGTTTATCTGAATTAAGCATATAACAAATATGAAAAATATCATCAAGATAGGTTTCCCATCTTCTTCATAATACAAGATAATTTACACAACCAATACAAGTAAATCTCAACTTTCAATTCATCATTATAAATCTATACATTACAAGACTATGTATTTCAGCATGATGTACAACCAACAACCTCTATCCTAAAAGAATACAACTTTTTTCTTTTTCAATACAATTCAAGAATGAATTGAAACTCTTTACATAAGGTCCATAATTAAATAAGCCCAATACAACATGAAAGTTCTTGTCTTCTTTTATCACTTATAGTGTCCATCTGCAAAATTACTAGCACGGGTTAGTTTAATGAACTGAGCATGATAAGAACTAAGCATTAAAGTAAAGTGCATTCCACTAATTATTTCCTAAAACAAATCTTCTTTTATGAAACAATTAATAGGCATCATACAAATAATCATAAGTAATAATCAATAAAAGAGCATAATATAATCTGCAACATCAAAATTATATCACAAGACTTAATTGATCCTATCAATCACTTTAAATAGTCAACAAGTCTTGTCATTCAATTATTTCATAAACCCATAGAAATAGAAATACACTTTTATCTTTTCCAAGTAGTAAAGAGGTTAGTTACAACATAACTCATATTAGTATGCTTCATCTTTCCATATAATCAAAGAAGAGAATCAATACATATCTAATTCTCAGACACAATTCCTCTGAAGGAAAGAATTAGGTTTAGAACACACATCACTACCTCAGTCCAAAGATGACAAAATAAGGAGTCCTTAAATAAAGAGGAAACAACCAAACAAGAATCCCAATTCAATCCAAGCAGATTAAAATAGTCTAACTGAAAGTTTTACTAACTTTAGTATATTAGTAGTTTATAATTCAAAAAGTTCTATAGCCAATCTTTCCAAAAATCCAAGCTATACTCGAATGAAATAAATCTCTTAACCAATCCACAAGAAAATTCCCATCTCAGAAGAGAGTCAATTAAAGAGATGTTCAGCCTATGAACTTATACAGTCAACATAAAAAGGATCTCAAATAGAAAAGGACCTCAAATAGAAAAGGACCCAATCACTAATTCATTTCATTTATCCTATGAAATGAATTCCTTCATCTATTTCAAACTTAGAAAATCATTAACTAGTTTCCCAAAAGAGAACACAAACCGAATGCACAGTCAAAGAATGCACGCTTCAACTTTCCAATCAAAACTAACAAGCTAGTTTCCTATTTCCATTAACCAAGCTCAAGTACAAATTCAAATCTCAGAAAGAAATACATAGTACAGTCCCTAACTGTATACTGTCCCCATGGTTCATATTCATTTCTCTTCCTAAAACTCGGAGGTTCGTTCTATGATCCCCTCAAGGAATAAGAGTCCAAAAATAGAGAAGATATACAAGTGCAAAAGGAATTGTGAACTCAAGAATTGAATTCTTATTACACGGCTTTAATAGCTCGATACAAGAAGTATGAAGTTCATGTCCCAAACAAGAACAGATGTACAAAATTATCTCGAATAGAGATATTATACATATATATACTTTAAATAAGATTCAGTATTCTAGTTTTAAGTTCAACTTCCAACAAAACCCAATAAACCAATTAAGAAGGTCCGAAGAGAGTAATACTACTTCCCATAACATCAAACTTTATTTGACTATTACCACAATCAAAGGACCAACCAAACCCATTACAAGACATAATTCCCGTCCCCTTATAATATTAAAAATAGTCAAGCTTTCCGCATGACACGGGTTCACTCAGAACAAAGAAGGATAGGTTAAACTTCAATTTCTCTCTCCCTGTCTAGTTCAAGAAGGTTATACAATCCAAAGGGATAGAAGCATAAAAACCAATCACACTCAAGGAGTGGCATAAAGGAGATTACAAGGATATTACCAAATCGGCTTCAAACCGAAACTAAAATCTCAAGCTCCTATCGAGAAGACAATCTATAAAGAGAATAAATCTTTTCAAAACCAAAAACCAACCAAACCCAACTCACAATACAGGTAATCACTTCGATTCCAACATAAATCTAGAACATGCAATCATGGAATACATGTACAAAGTGTTGATTATGAGCTTCGAACATAAGTTCAGACTTTATAAGGCTCCAACACTAGCTCAGACAAACACAAGATCAAATACGAGCCTAAGAGAAACACGAAGCCCTAAATATGAGCTCAAAACCAAATCACCAATGCTCCAATATGAGTCCTAGTATTCTCAAATCCTTAAATGAGAATAAAATTCCAGTTTATAATGCAAGTATAGAACAAAACTCAATCACATGACAGTAAGTTCAGTATTCGTAGAACTGTATACGAGTAGAGTTGTTGAATACGAAGATTCAACCAAAGGTTCTGAACTACATTTAGCTCCAACACAATCCAAAACAAACACAAGGTCCCAATAAAAACTCATAACAAAACCCGAAGCTTCAATATAAGCTTAGAACAACTACAGAGCTCTACTACAAGCTCACGAAACACAAGACTAAACAAAGATTTAGAACCAAACAAACAACAAGCCAGTTCACTCAACATTAGTCTCAAATGCTAGAAACAAAGATTTGAATACAAGCTACAGAGATTCAAATGCAAATTTCGAGCTTCAAGTACAAGTCACAGAGTTTCAATACAAATTCACATGAAAACCTCTAACAACCAATACAGAGAAAGTTCCCAAAAACTACCATTTACAACAAAGGATTTACATTCCAAAACCCACATAGATTTTTTTGAATACATTCAAATAAATAACCGGTACATCATGCAAATATAAATTTCAGTTAGCAAAATTGTTTTAATGAATCATTTAGAAGAAAGTAAGAAATCTTAATGGGTAGAGACTATCATGCCTAATAGTGCTTCTGCCGATTCGAAGAAGACTTCTAGCTGAGTTTCTAGCACCCCTTCTTCTCCAAGGAAGATCAAAAACAATAATCATTTTCCACAATGCCTCTTATACATTCCTCGAACTGAAAATAGATCAAAGAATTCAAAAATAGCCACTAAGTGCAGATCAATCTGCTGGTTCGAAAAACTAGATAGCTCCATGCAGAGTAAAAATTGCGAAGCATGCAAAGTAAAACAACCCCCAACAAATCCACTAGCATGCCTTCCAAGATGGTTTTCTTGCTAGAACCAAGGTGAATTAATGACATTTAATTGCATATTCCCACCTATCTCTCCTTACCACCGCCATCCAAAGTTGGCGAGACCACATTGAACTTCCACATGCATTTCTAAACTTAGTGATGCTTCCACGTAGGTTCCTCCAAATTTCACTAGCCCATGCCAAACTGGTAGTACAACCATGCCTTAATGCCAAATCAATCAAAATCCCATCGCATTAAAATCTTAGGAACCACCACTTAGCTCCCACTTGCTAATCGACCCATAGGTTCCCTCTCATACCCATTAGTTTAGGATAGATAGAATTACTTAGGTTAGATCTTAGGTTAGTTTAAAATATATAACCTTAGGATATAACCCCAAACAATAAATTTCACCTTAGGTTAGGATGTAGATTAACCAAAACAATAGGTTAGAAATAACTTAGCATCCCTTAGGTTATTTCCCCTTTTCATATTAACTTAGTGTTAACAACTTAGGTTAGGATGTCATCCCATGTAGAGTGGTGTAGAAAGAGTTAGGTAAATTACCCGAGTCCCGAATCTCTTTAGGATAGACCTTATAGATATAGGACACATTTTTCTCTCTTTCTCCAGAATCCTAAAGTAGGTTTCCCCTAACGCCATTAGGCAGCCCTGTAAGGGTCAATCAAGAAGAGCCGACCATAACACAAAATAGAATGCAGGCATGGTCTTTCGAGATAGTAAAGAATTTTCAACAAACACAAGTTTAGTTTGTTAAGTCTCCTAATCAATGACTATCATTTTTTCATTCAGTTTAGATAAGAATATTTAAAACATACCTTAGATGAATGGAATTGATCCAAGGATGAGTCCAATTGCAAAGGATAAGTTTGCAACAATTCTGACCAGATTACAACTTACTCATAAGAAGTGAAATAGATTATTGCAAGCACAACATATCAGCCCTACAATAAAAGAGAATAAATGATTTATCCATGGCAAGCATGATTTTTCAACATCCACGAAACATACATTTGTCCTAAAAATCACATGTCAATGCTTGCAATGCAAAAGATGAATATAAATATTTGACATGGTGTTATAATTCCTCCACCCTCATTTTTCATTTGCATTCATTCCTACATGTTCCCATGATCATGGTGAGAAAAGTTTCATAAAAATCACAAATTTTAAAGGCTCCGGGCACATTTATCACTAGATTGACTTTCAGATCCCACAAACAGAAAAAAATTCATAATTTGAAAACCGATTGCCATGAGATTGACGTGAGATTTTTACATTATTCTAAATTTATAGGCCCTTGAAGACCCAAGTGAAATAAATTACATGCATGGCCCGAGTTTTATGGTGATCAGACCTACGATTTCATACCCTCAAAGTTTAAAATTTTATTTCCCATTATTCCAAAGATCAGGTTGAGCTAAAAATTTATAGGTGAGATAAAGAGAAAAAACCATATTAAAAAATTTGATTTCATCAAAATTTGAGGTCAGAAATCCACTTTTCAGAAATAGGAATTCTCTACATGATGTAGACACAAAATCATGCACTTTGGGTAATTATCTAGTTTTGATTACATGCTACTATTCATATGATTTCTAAGTGAGAAAAGTACTAATTAAACCATGTCTTTGGCCACCTTTATTTTCTTTATGTGACTTTTCTTATTCTTACACATTTACTCGCTAAGTATTCCTTTTTCTACGTAAAATTTATCATCTCTTGACACCAAAGTGTCCAACCAGACACTAGTACTAGGTACCCTCATCCCCTCCGGGTGTGCCCTAACCTCGTATACTTTGCTCACATATTTTGGGTCCTTTCTAGTTGTTTAATCATATTATATTTCTGGTAGTCAGCATTTTCTTGGTTAGTTATAGAATTGAAGTAAGGAAATCATATAAATATAAAGTTATGTGATCATAATAAAGGACCAAGCACTAAGCATTAGCTATCACCACCTAAGGTTGCATCCATTAAGCATTTAAGAGCTACATTGCATCCATCTAGCACCATCCAAGGGACACAAGGGTTGTTTATTCTACATACACTTCATAGGAGGGAAGTTCATTCTATTCCATGCACACATCTATTACATTTCTTTACATCTAGATACTTTTCTCGCTATCAAGTGTGACACGCACAAGAGCCACCTAGGGCACAATTCCACACACACACATATAAAACTACCGTGGTATGAGATGTAGTGCAATAGTCGGTCATGTAAGTTCACCATTGTGATAGCCGAGGAAAGTCCAATGCGTAATTTTGAATCTTTCCTTTTGAGAATTTGATGTCTATTTGATGGTTTTACATGTCAATACTTCATTTTAGGTTTCCAATGCATTCAGCGATCATTGTGTGACCAAATTTGAATAACAACGAAAAACTAGCAACCATGTAGATGAGGTTTCTAAAACATTATCATAGACCCGGGAACCCAAAATAAACCTTAGGCACCCGTGGGTACCCCTGTCCCTCTCCAGACACCCTAGTCTAGCTTATTCTTCTAGATATGCATTTTTCTGAGCTTTGGTACGATGGTTGTTGCTTCATATTTTCTAGTTCTCCAGCTCTATTCACCTCTAATATTTTCGTGAATCAGCCTAAGGCTTCTTACCCTCTCTTTACACTTAGGGTTTCATATATTTTGGCTTAGTTTGTTTGGGTTAATTTTTATACTTCATTGTTGCATTTATTTACTCTTATAATAGAAATTATATTAGGCATAAAATTTATATTTAGCTTAATATTTTTGTGAACCCGCATTTGAATACTCTTGGATCCTTCTTTTCTTCCATCATGGCTCATAATATATCTCAAGTCTCTTTGATTCAATTACTTCAAATGCATCCATCTTATAAATATGTTCTCCATAAAACCCTAGACACTATAAATCTGCCTATCAACATGTTGGCTACTCAAGTGAATGCTATCTTTGATCATATTTATAAGGACTCTCTTAGTTCCAATTGCGATCAATCTATTTACTAATACATTCAATCTATTCATTCATTATTTGAACATAAATTTAAGGCTATGGAATTCACCATTACATCTCTAAAATTTGAAATACAACATCTTAAGGAAGCTTCTCGTGCTCATGCTAGTTCTTCTTCTCATCCTCATCCTATGTCTTTAACATATTATCATAATAGTGAGCCTCAAGTCTTGACATTACCAAATACTCTCACCTTTGATAATAATACTAAGCAACATGACATTCTTACTAAGCTCCTTAGTCATCAATTGATCACTTTAATGCTTACTCAAGGCTATCCTCCTTACCAAATTGTAAAATATTAAGGTCACCCATATTGCAATTATCATCAAATCAATGGGCATAATGAAAATAACTTACATTCTTAATGATGAAGAATCAAGCATCTTGAGTGTCAAGGCTTTATCTCATTCATTACAAAACATATTTTGCATTCCCATATACAATTGTTACATCTTAATGGGTTCCTAAAACTAGTTCATATATATCTAATCAGCATCATACCATCGTTTCTACAGTTCCTTCTATTGAGAGTCAAGAACTCGCCAAAGCAACCACCTCTTAAAATAAATATAACACCCCCTCCTCTCAAGTGATCTAAGAAATTACCAAGTCAAAATATGCAACAACCTCTAAAAATCTATCTACCTTCTTCTCCTAGCAAGTATTTTGTAGTGTCATCAATCCCATCTAAGTTACCACCATTCAAGATTCCTCCCCATCCTTCTCCACTTCCATTTCCAATTCATTTTGTCAAAGAAATTAATCCTACTAATACCCAAGACACATTTCAAATTTCACCACCATCACATGGTCCTACTATTGCTTCGGCCTACCATTATGTTGGCCCTCACTCTTATCATGACACAAACAATGCTCTCCCAAAATGGCATGGCACCTCTCATGTTGCTGCATAAAGCTCCATCATTGGCAAATTAGGGGGCATAACACCTTTTTCTCCCCCCTCTAGCACCAACAAGTGTCTTATTTTCTCATCATGCCACACCTAGACTATCACATGAAAATCTTGATACACACACATATCGTCATTTCTTGATGACACACTCATGTTCTTATGGTTCTTACATGACTATTGAGGGATATCTTCCAATAAGAACCCATTCCATTTCCCCACTATATCTATCTACTACATACTCATTCATACATGCATACATTTATCACCATCTATTTGCACATACAATACACTCTTTCATCATATTCCTCCAAACATCATGCATCAAAGAACACACTCATCACTATACGATTGGGGGAATTTTACTTCCTCCCCCTCTTCTTGCATCATCAACTATCTTCCATCTTACACACATCGCATCTAGTATTTTACATTCATCATGCACATCTCAATACATTTGCATCATCATTTCCCAATGATGCACTCTTGTGATATGGTTCACACTTGACTATTGAGGGCATACTATATACATGAACTTCACACATTGCATATTGTACACACCACACATTCTTACACACTTGACCATATCACACATCTTACACTAGAAACATTCACCACAGATATCTATAACATTGATTGATCCCACTAAACATTACACATCCGACACCACATTCATTAAACACACATGCCATCTTCCTCTCCCCACGTCACATACTAGATACATTACTAACTATACACATTCACACTATATCTCTCTTACATCTACTTCTAAACGTTGTTGTCATTACCCTATTATGTAATCTAGTTCCACAGTCCATGTTTATCTACTGAGGGTATACATCTCAAATGGACCTCATCACACTCACACATTTAATTACTCACTCAATCAATCACTCACACCTTTACACTCTACGATTTACACTTTGATGATCACATATTTCTATTACACACATTAAAACCATTTTATGATGATGCACTCTCATTTATTGTTCATTCTTGACTGTTGAGGAGCATAAAAAATTGAACCTCATTGCATACATATACATCCACTTGGGGGGAATGTTGCTCTATTATTCTCACTACATTTCATCTTGTCTCATCCACAACATACTACACATCTTGGTTGCATCTACTTTTTCTTACATGTTCACTCTATTACACATGCTAGATATATAAATGATATAGCATTATCTTTTATCAAACACACATGCGTGTTCACTTTCCTTTCTAGTTGTGATCAAAGATACTATAGATTTAGCATGGATGTTTGCCGTAGTACATATTACTAATGCCACAACAGATCCTGGGGCATCCACTTTCATACAATACAGGTGTTATTTTTTCATAGCACATTATTATTGGATTATACATGTTTTGACATAATTTATTATATTTATAACATGCTAACGGGTGTTTTATGTGCAAGATTTAGTTTGCAGGACCATATGCTTGCATGTTTTTTTTTACTTTTTTTTCATTTGTTGTTATTTGTATGCTCTTGTTTTCCATCTTTTCCCTTTGTCATGTGTGCATAGTGTCTTCTTTTGGATTCATTAACCTTGATTGTCTCAAATCATCATGAGTGGTGTCCCATGTTTGCAGCCCTGTGTTTTGTGGCCTACATTTTCTTCTTGTGTCTTATCTTACATAATGTCTACTTAACATACATTTTTTCTTATACATGCATGTTTTCCTTTGCTTTTACTACCACTTATTTTCTAGCCATTTTGTTTGTGTGTGCCTTGGTTTCTACCAAGCACATTCCCTTATCCTTACAAGGCATAGGTTTTGTGATGCCCGAAAAAAACAACCCACTTGAGACCCAAGAAACAACCTACGGTTAGCTAGAAAATTATGGAATAATTTTATTTTTGATTAGAAGTGTCAACAACCAAGTTGTAAGACAACAATTGGCCCTATTAGGTTCAAACAAATATAAATTTCTAGAAAATATTTTTCCTTCATTAACAAATATCAAGTTCACATGGTTCAAATTTTAGGGTTAGAAGTCTCAGTTAGGTTCAGGGAGTAATTTACCCCCATACCCACTCTCTAATGAGCTCACAATTTCAATTTAATTTTCTCATACTTAATACTTCAAAAAATTCCTAAATCATTCCCATTGGATAGGAAATTTTCTCACCTTTTTGGTGATATAAATAAGTCCTCCTAACTCCTTTAGGAACTCAAGATATGAGCAAGCGGACCTTAGGGGTCAAATTTTCCCAAAGGGGACATGTGTCAAGAAGGGGTGAAAGGAAAATTTTGGGTCGGTGGGTCACGAGGCAGCATTTGGGGTTTTCCTTGTGTGGGAGAAATTTCCCAATTGTGCCTCGTGCCTCCATGGGTCCTCCAAGGACACGTGGCGGCCTCTGAGTCGCCGGCAACAAGGAAAGGAAGGGCGGGGCAACGGGAGAGTTTGGGGCATTTTACCCAAAGGGGAAGAAAATAAAACAATGCACACATACCGTGGGTTCGCTAGGGGCACGTGGCACTCCATTTTTTTCCACAGGGAGAATGGATAGGGAGAGGTGGGTGGTGGAGTTGATTTGCAAATTTCACCGAAGGGAGGACAAAGTGGGAGTTAGATGCACATGTCCGCTCACCCATGAGAAAATAATTTCCCAATGCGAGGGCGGGAGTGCAAGGCTACGGGTAAATTTATCAAAAATTTCCAAACACCAAAATCTAAAAAAAAACCAAGGGGTCCCTCCCCCACTAGCACCCAAAGCTGCCACGTGGTAGCTGTGATAGTCTGCGAGGGTCGGAGGGCGAAATGGAAATTTTTTCCAAAATTTTCAAAAGGTCTAAGGGCAAAAGAAAATGTCGCACCTCTGTCATTGCCCCATGAGGACACGTGGCAGCCTCTGATTGGCTACGGGCTGGTAGAGAAAAATTCAAAAATTTCCCGAGCAAATTTTTCAAAAAAATTCTAAGGATTTTCCAATGGGAAAATTTCGGGCCGCCACCAGGGAAAATTTTCCCAAATTTTCCCACCAAGGCGAAAAACTTCAAAGTGCCATAACTTGAGCTAGAAATCTCATTTTTGGGAAAATGAGGACTTTTGGAAATCTCTCAATGCCCTCTTTGCACAAGAAACATAAATTTTACATTTTGATAAAGTTTAAGGGTTAAATTTTACAAAAACGATCTATAGGCTTATAATTAGTAAATTGGTAAATTCCAACTTCTAAATTTGATTAAATTGGATCTCCTCCTTCACTCAACATGTCAAATAGACATGGAGGATTGCTCTAGGAAGGATTTAGAATGTTTTAGGGAAGTAAATTTGTTCAATTTCTTCAAGTTGCATTTTTCCAACAAATGACAGAAAAATGATTGTTAGAGGAATTGGATTCGATTTTGCATTAATTTAACTTGTCTTCTTAAGTGTTATTTGTCAATTTGAGTTCATTTATGATAAAACATACTAAATTTTAACATCTCCAAGTTGATTAATGTGTGCAGGTCCGAACTGTACATTTTTATTAAAATTAATTGCTAGTTTTAAGTTTATAACAAAAATCCCATTTCTAGAAATTTGTTTATCAAATTCATCCTTCAATGTGGAATTTCATTCCTAAACTATTCTAATACATTCAGTTGTTTATAATTAGATCATTTCAAAACTAAATTACAAATTATGGTTTCTATTTTTAATATATTTCCAAGGATACAAAACAATATACTTCCTCCATACGTATTTTCTTTTCTTAGCAATTAAACAGAGATTCAAATCACAATTTGATATTCCAACTCAACACAACAATGTAAAAGAGAGATGAACTTGCAATTATTTATTAACTCCAAAGAGAATACATCTTTACATATTCCATTCCTTGAATGTAATTAACAGATTTCCATTTCATCCAATAATAATATGTAATGTACATGTCTTTCACAATTCCAATATCTAACTTCATAATCAAATTGCATACATATTTCTTCAAAAATACATGTTATAATTTCATCCACAACAAGTGGGAAAGGATTGCAAATAAATATGTTTTCACAAGGGGCTATCAAACTACATTTTTTTCCTTTGCTCCAAGACAGCAACATGCACATTTTCTCTTTCTCCAAGTTGGTCACAACAAAAGAGGGGGAAAGGAAATGCTCTCCACCCAACCAAGACATCCAATGAAAGGAGAATCATTCCTTTATCATTGGCCCATGAGCCCCAACCAAAATATAATAATAGGTGCAATTCAACCCATGGCAACAATTGGCTTCCACAACACACAACATTCTTTCAAACATGCACATTGCAATATAAAACATAGTTCAACACAAAACAACAGTTCACAACTACAATTTAAAAACATTCCAATCAAAACTCAAGCTTGATCATGCAAGCCAAAGGAGCAAGGTCTATGGGGAAGCTACTTATGCCTCCCAATTGGGAATTGGGCATCCACCAGTAACAAACCGCCAATAAATTTCACCACACATATCCTTATGCCCCCCACAAATCCCTCCTTATGCCCCACAGATTTCCTATGCCCCCACAAAGTAAGAAATGCAAGCTATTTCTTTTCCATGGTGGATCCCAAACCCAAACTCCCTCCAAAAATTCTAATGCCAATGGCATTCCTTATGCCCCCACATGGATTCCCCATAGCCTTCTCCTACACCTTCCCTAAGGCAGTCTACCCAACCAGCCAACAATTAAAACAAAACATGCACCCTTCACACAACACAACAAGCAAATAACAACATAAAAGGAGAATTAAGTTCCTACCTCTCCATGGTTACTTTTTTTTCCAACAAAAAGCTTCAGATGCCAAGAACACAATTCAAAACAGCAATGCCAAGTATGAAGTTATCTCCAAAATTCTCCACAATCCATAAGAGCTCCAAACAGCAAAAATGTGCCCCAAGGAAGAATGCAAAAAGTTTCAACAACCCCAAAACAAGAAGAGAGTTTGAATTATATAGAAGAGGGAGAGAAGAGGATGATGTGGATCCATGTAGGATGCCACATCACACATCCTCCAATTCAAACACAAAAGACAAAATCCATTCTCCCAAGCACAATAAAGAGGTGGGTGAAAATATGACAAGTTACTTGCACACTCCAAAAAGCCCACACCTCAAGGGACAAAAATTAAATAAAATGTAAGAAAGTGCAATTAAAAACATGCAACATGACTTAATAAAATGCATTATAAAAATCAAAATCACATCTCCAACCATAAGTATGGTTGGTAAATTAAATTTAGAGGCATGGGACAAGTTTTACTTGTCCCACAAGCCTCCAAAAATATCCCCAAGGAAAAATTCGAATTTTTCATGGAGGTGGAGTATTTCATACTCCAAAACTGACTTACACAAACTCTTACACAACTTACACATCCCTTACAAATTTAATACAAACAGCCAACCACTTCCATTATTACTATCCCATACCCCGATTTGATTTATTTAAATTTTAACATATGATTCCTCACATTAATCTACCACATTTAATTAAATAAAGGAACACATGACTAATAAAATACATACAATAATAAATAAAATTTAACCAGATTAATAAAATACACAAACCCATGGTCACATATAAAGGTAATCCCCCCCATGGGAATCCCTAACAAAAAAATACAACACAATAAGACAAGTTGCCATGGTGACCGTGTCGAATTCACCTAAAATTCCATTGTTGTTGGTCTCCGATCCCCCGATGTTTGTTGTGATGTTTTTAACCTACAAAATACAAATACCTCCTTTAGCCTTGTGGCCATATCAAAACATCCAATATGATACAATTAAAATCACAAAATCATCTAAGTAAGTGAATCACAACAACATCGAAGTAACAACTACATCATTTGCATTTTTAATCAACAACTATATCATCATCAATATAATATCCATTTTCTAGATCAACTCATAATATCCAAATCACATGTTAAATAATATATCATCAACCACATATAAGGTGTCTCTAATAATCATCATGCATCATAATCAAATCAAGATCAACAATAATCCCTGATCAATGTCTAACAACATACTAAATCAAAACATAATAATGTCTATAATGTAATCATAGTATCAAAATAGGTATCGAAAGGTGTCAAAGGGAAGTGAGCACTACGGTTTTAGCACAATGAGCGGTCCTCTTTACGCCACATAGTCCTTTAGCAACTTTCGGATTCTTCCCAAATGAGGGGGATCATTTGATTTAATAATTCATCCCATACAATAGTCTACACTCATTACATAGCATGGTACTTCAGACAACATAGTTTTTAGTTTCAAGGCTCAAAATCGACTTGGGTCCTTCGCACAAAGTGATGCCCTTCCTAGACACCCATAACTAGGGGACAATTACATAGTAATTAGTAGTTCAACATGTTACCAATTTAATCTACCTTGAGAAGCAGACTTTAAAATTAACCAAGAATTTTTTTGAAAAAATCTTCGCACAAAAGATCTTTACATCTTAAAAATTTCTCCAAGTCCCGAAGTCCAAAAATTCAAATTTCAAACTTCAAGGATTTTCCCTTTCGAGGTTTAATTGGCTTAAAGTTGAAACTATGTTTTTGAGTTCAAGTCCAAAGCCCCAAAAGTACAAATTTGGACTTTTTGGGATTTCAGGAGTTAACTCTAAGTCATGAATTTTAGAAATTTCCTTATGGAGTTCGAAGTTTGAAACCCCGAAAGTCTAAAATTTTAGACTTTTAGGCTTTGTGTTTCGAACTAATGGTCGTGCTTTTGAAAAATCCTCTAAGACTTCCAAAGTCCGAAAGTTAGAAGTCTAAAATATTGGACTTTCGAGCTTTTGGGTTTGAAACTCTCCCAATTAATTACGAGTCATTTTCTTTTGGACTTCCAAAGTCTGAAAGTATGAAAGTCTTAAATTTCAAAATTTCAGTCATTTGGGTTTGGAACTCTTATGAGCCATTTCACAATTTTTATCCCTTAAATATTTGAAGTTCGAAACCCTAAAATTACAAATTTTAGAAATTGGTCATTTGGGTTTTGGACTTTCAGAGATTTGTACGCATTTAATTCCCACCTACCTCTGTAGAGATTGAATTTTTGCCATTAATATCAAGTTTTTCATATTTAAATCACATTTTCACCTAACACTTTTCTTTGATAACCAATATTTACTGTATTTCATATTTTTCAACGTCATGCTTAAGGTATTTTTACTTTTGGTATTTTCTTTTGGTTTAATATCTTTTTTTTTTTCCTCCTTGTTTATTTTCTTTGTTCTTCCTCTGCATACCTTGGGAAATGAAAAATCTATTGCCTTCCATGATTCCATGATTTGAGTTATTGCAGGCACTCATAGTTGCCTGGATCTTGTCGAGTTCTCTAATTTTCCCCCTCGGTGCCTTTTGTTTTTAGATTTCAGAGATTCACATTTTTTGAAGTATTCAAAGCCTTAGATTGTTTGGTGTTTCTCATTTTTGGGGATTGTGCTATTCAGACTTCGGATTCCTCATTTTCAGAATTTCAGAATTCTTCATTTTAGAATTTCATACTTCTTCTTTGTTAAAAATAATACTTCTCAAAGATCACACAAGGAGTCCATGCGGGATGAAGGCTAGGATCAAAGGCGCGAAAGGATAGGAAGAAGCCGAGTGCAAAAGGCAAGTTCAAATTTAAGGACTTAGCCGATTTTGGGTATGAATACCTTTTTTTTAAGATGGCATGTGGAACACATCAACAATGCAGAGACATGCGTGCCATGCATTGTCTATCTTTGGAGAAGTAGATCGAAGTGTTTTTCATGAAGACAAGTTGAGAATAGAATTGATACTTTAGTTAACTGCAAGACAACTATAGATAGCACACTTGCATGTGTGGCTATGATTGTAAACATTGTGTGGGTATCAATAGCATGTGGCCTATTTCTGGAATAGATAAGTGGTGAAGGGAAAGTCCCCACCATATATATATGATGTTAGGTACATAGTAGAGAGAGCAATGTATGTATGATTTTGGATGTATGAATGTGTGTATCAGATCCATACGCGCATTGGTATAGATTGAAAATACTATAAGGAGCTTATATATTTATTAATATATGGAAGATATTAGACGAATCTAAGTATCATTCTATGTAATTGAGTAGTACATGTTGTTAATTCAATCATGATTACTATTTAAGCTTGTTTTTTCATAGATTTGAGGGTAGCATGCATTGTAGAATGATGGATTAGTTATGAATCTATATGTTTCTTCATCATGTTAAAATCCTGTTACAACAACCCTAAAGACGGACCTGGTACCTTTGCATGCTTTGGGTGAGCATTCAGTCTAGGCTAAGTGATGTGCCAGTGCAACTAGGGTATTATCTAGTAAATTCTAGGTCGCATCATTGGTTCCGTTGTCGGGTCCTCTTTTTCGATTATTTTGAGAATGATTCATGATGAAGACGTACCAGTTAACTCTAGCAAGTATTGAGGAATGGATATATGATCTAGAGGAAGAATATGCAAAGTGGTTCAGTAGTGGATTTGAGTTTAACACATGCACTTGGGTAGAACAGAATATCTATGACAACTTATATGAGAGCTTTTGGCTATATTTCCAGAGAATTATAAGAGTAGTTTATGCTATGCATCTCAAATGAATTGGAGATATCACGCACTTGTTTAGATATAGGAATAATTTCAAGCCCTATATGATGTTGATATAACCTAGAGTCATGTGGTGGATACACGGTTTTGTGGTGTTCTAAATAGTTATATTCTAGAGTATTCAATTTCGACATAATCTTGCCCAGAGATAGCTGAATTCTAGTTTTTGAGGTATCTAAGAGGAACATATTTGTAAGGTATTCCAATGGCGATAAAGATCTTAATGGTAACTTTAAACCTTGAAAGTAAACAAATGGCTAAATAAACTTCACCACACATGAGGGCAAGAACAGGTTTGGTATTAAGATGGCAGAACCTAGGGGAAAAAAAAAGTATAATGAGGTATGTGAGAGGGCGATAGAGAGGCAGCATTCCATTATAGAAAGTATGGTGTTAAGGAGAGAGATGGTTCATGAAGGATTTACGGCTCACGTAGAAGATGTGGAGCCAGAGCATCAGGAACTCCCCCATCTTGAAAAGCATGATAGAGATCCCTTCTCGGCCTCACATAGAAGTGCGTCAGTAGAGACTACTTGGGCCACAGGCGCGCATCTTAATCCACGTGGTGACCTAGCCTTTGCGCTTGGTTTTTCAGTATCTAGTATGACAAGTAACTAGCAAGCTAACTTGGGAAGTAGGAGAGTAGGAGTAAGTCAGGGACCAAGTACATCAATGGTAGGACATACAGCTTTAATGTTATATGGAGGAGCATTCTTAGGCACATCATTTGCATAGAATGTGAGTGTGTAAAATATTGGATTAACCTCTTGAAGAGGAGCTACCTCACACACCGTAGGGGTTTAATATAGTACTACTATCAAAGCATAGGGAAGTACATCTACAAGTCCTACTAGCTACGGGGGAGGATCGGGAGGTATAGGTGGTTCTAGTTCGGATGGATCTCGGTGGTTTTGAGGCGAGATGGAACACAGGGGGTTCGGATCGGTGGTAAAGGTCCGCAATAACCACAAAATATCTATATGGAGATGTATCTTCATCTTCCAGAGTATAGAGGTATAGAGGATGTTGCCAAACATGTGCATATGTGTGAAATTTTGGCACGCTAAAGGGATCACAATTATTGAGTGAAAGGCAAGTCAATTTTCCATTACATTATAGGGCGTGGACATAGCTGGTATAGGAAGTTTGACCCTGATCAAACTTGCATGGATTATGTAGCACTAAGAGATGCTTTCTTAAAAGAGTTCCATATCCCTGAATTTGAGCAGAAGAGTATAAGTGCGCTCAAGGATATCAAGCAAGGCACTACTGAGAGTGTATGTGAGTATGATGCTCATTTTAAGACACTTCTATCTAAGTTGTCTTATGATATTCACACTAGCTAGCATGCACAGTGGTTCGTTAGAGGGTTGATTACACCTTTTAGAAGGGCACTATCACATAAGACATAAAATGATCTACGTGAAGCACTAGAAGAAGATTTACGTGATGAGGAAGTTGGGAGCATTGACATTGGTGTTAGTCCATTTTTAGATGCACATATTATAGTTATGACAAAGCAAGTTAGAAAAGCTATCAGTAAATTCAGCCCATGAAACGTGCTCAGGAATTTGGTGTATAGATTGTGAAGTGGAAGGTCACACCAAGGATAGTTTCCCTCGCAGATCTGTACACTCATTACTGTTAGACTGTGAAATTTTCCATTTAAATCATGATGCTAGTCATTATCCTCTATTACAATGCGTGATAAGGAAAAATGTATCTTGTTTTTACAATATTTTTAGGTCCGTGACCCCTGATACTGAGGATTATCGGTTGATTGGTCAAATCCATGATGCTATAGACATTGGAGTATGAAAGACAAGTATAACAGATAATTCTAAGGGTAGGAATGAGCACCAGGATCGGGATCATAATCAAACGTGCTATGATAGGAATGAGAGGCATTTTAAAGGAGGTCATGGAAGGGGACATGGATATCGTGGTGGATATGGAGGATAAGGACGTGGTGGAGGAAGAGGTGATTTTTCTCATGGAACATGTTATACATGTGGATATCCGACCACTATAGGTATGAATTTCCTAAGAATATTACATGTTCTTTTCGTAGAAAAGAACCATAGCTATGAAGAGTTCCAGGACTTATATGAGCATCTGAGCAAGCAACATAAGCAAGAAAACAAAGGCTTTGGGATGGTAAGAATCCATCGCATGGTAGAAGATCAATGGATTCCCAAGATAGCGAAGGATATGAGGCATTAACAAGAAAGATTACTACATGCGCTGAAGTTGCACATGCAAGAGAGGCATTACACCGTAAGCCTATGATCACTAGGGAGAAGGTTTTGCATGTAATGTACCCCGATCCTACTCATCGAAGTAATTTTACCAGATACCATGGAAGTGCTAAGGGATCTTCAAGGTGAAATAAAAACCTAAAGGAGTAGAAGAAAGCATTAGAGACAATCCAAAATGATATCGATGATCTACGAGAGGTGTGCAAGATGTTGCGCCAGGAGAACATTATTCCACTATTAGGAAGTTAGTTAAAAGGGAACACTCGCGCAGAAGTTTTGAGACTAGATGATAGATTATGCGTGTAAATATACCCCCGATAGCATTGAATACGATAAAGAAATTAATCTGAATCATGTTGTGGATGGGTGGCTTTTGAGCAACATATTGATCGATACAAGTGTGGAAGTAAATGTGCTTACATTAGATACATGGATACAAATGGGGAGGCCTCCATTATAGCCATCATCTAATGTGTTATTTATGGCATACTGGACTAAGGCCACTCCCATAGGAGTTTTGAAATATGCATCTATAACTATACAAGGGGCCAAGTTCACTGGGGATTTTGAGGTATTAGCACTTGTAGAAGCAGACAATTTTCCAGCCCTGCTTAGACACCCTTGGTGTTATGCAAATAATGCTGACTTGAGATTCAATAAGGGGTATATTAGCTTTGAAAACAAGGAGGAAAGGGTTGTGATACCTTTGATAGATGGAAATTCTATGCCATATGTTGAGCCTCTAAGTGAGGAGGATTTAAACAGAGTCTATGTATGCGCTATTCAGGACCTAGAGGTCAACGAGCCATCAAAAGAAGGCATTCTACAATGGGAGGATTCTCATTCTATTAGTGATACTATGAGTATTGATTGCAACAATTAGGCTCATGGTACATATGAATTAGTAGGATGTGAGGTGAAAAGCATGGTTATGCACAAGAATGGACTTCATTCAATTCGATGAATATGTAGTACAATACCTTGGTATACGAGGACAGAAGATCTACCAAAGCATTTTTGAAGGCCATGGAAACACATTGGAAAGATCAAGTTAAGAGAAGGGATATGTTAGTATGTACACTATGTGGGATAGTAGTAAACTAGTGGGTAGTCCACAGAGATAATATTATAAACTGGGAAGAGATTGGAGTACCTTTGTCTACTAGGTTTGTAAGGAACAATGCACCTACAAGATCTACACTTATCATGGTAATCAACCTGTTCAAGATCACATTCAGCAAAGTGTGAGAGACTGGATAGCAAGACAGAAGCATTACCACCCTCACTCTAGGTGAATTGATTATATTCCACTCTATAAGGATGTGCACACACCTGGTATGTATATGCGTAACTACATAGAGAAGCCTGGAAACTAGTAAGATTTGACTATAGGTATGATCTAGACTTTCAACTACTTCTCGACTAAACCTCTTGTAGAAGAGGAATTAAAATTTGTCAAGTGCTTAACCATGGGAGATAGTGTAAAATCCAAGGAGCATATACATGAATTATTCGGTGAGGTTGAGTTTGGAGCATGTTTTGAACATGAAGAAGAAATAGACTCCATACTACTTGAACGTGCTTTCCTTGAGAAAGAGAAAGGAAAGATGGTTTACATCATGGATGATGAGGAAGTTGAGAACCTGGATATTGAACATTCACAAGGGGTGTGTGAGGTCTTGGATAGTGTAGACAAGGATACGCATGCCTACCATGAACCCATGAAGACAAAGAAGGTGAATATATGTTCGAGAAATTTGAGCTTAAGGAGGCCATAATTGGAGACTACTAGTTAGACCGAGATGTAGCAAAAATCATTGAGTTACTCAAGGATTATCTGGACTTATTCCTTGAGTATATCATGAACTTAAAGGTGTGCATGAATCACTTGGGGAGATGAAGATAAAACTTAAGGATGGTTCATGGCTAGTTAGAAAGATAACATACGTAATGAATCCTAATTTGCACAAAAGGTAAAAGAAGAAATTGATAAAATGTTGAAATCTAGAATTATCAAGCCCCTTGATGAGTCAGAATGGGTTAGCCCAATGGTGATCAGTATCAAGAAGGACGGACGGATTAGGATATGTGTGGACTATAAGGAGTTTAATGTTGTATGCATCATAGATCCATTCCCTACGCCATTCACTGAGGAAATATTAGGAGTTGCAGGGCACAAAATATATTCTTTCACAAATAGATTTTTGGGTATCATCAAGTTAGGATCGCTCAGGAGGATCAAGAAAAGACAACATTTAATTTTGAATGGGGCAATTTTTCCTATATTGTGATGCCTTTTGGATTGAAAAATGCACCTGATGTATTCTCACACATAGTTGTTCAGGCATTCAAGGATTTTATTCACAACTTCTTACAGGTCTACCTAGATGATTGGAAAGTATATGGGCTTGTGAAAGATCATTGTGACAATTTACACTTAATGTTTGAATGATGCAGACAATTGAGTATCTCTTTGAACATCAAGAAGTGCATATTTTCTATGCCATTTGGAATACTGTTAGGACATATAATCTTCAAGGAAGGTTTGTTAGTAGATCCAACCAA
The DNA here is from genome assembly GCA_018340775.1 of Taxus wallichiana var. yunnanensis. Lineage (NCBI taxonomy): Eukaryota > Viridiplantae > Streptophyta > Pinopsida > Cupressales > Taxaceae > Taxus > Taxus wallichiana. Next base: position 679,465,778 of record CM031239.1, read on the forward strand.
GGTTGTAGTCATTTTAGGCCTAGAAGTGCCTACTACCAAAGTGAGGTGTCCTATTTTTGGGTCATACAGATATTATAGAAAAATTCATAAAAGGGTATGCCAAAATTGATGCACCCTTAGAATAATTACTAAAGGGGAAAGCTACATTTTATCGGGGGAGAACCCAAGTAGCACACGTTTGAGATATTAAAAGAGAAACTTACTACCACACCCATTTGTGCTTTCCTTCACGAGATAAACCATTTCATGTGCATGTCGATGCTTTTGGCATGGCCATTGGTATTGTGATAGCTCAACCTAGTGAAGGTATTATAGATCATCCAATCTATTTTACTAGTAGGAAGTTGACTCTTGTTGAAAGGAATTATACAACTACAGAGCGTGAAGCTTTGTCCATGATCTATGCATTGTACAAGTGTCGATAGTACTTGTTATGAACACCATTTTTGTTTTATATAGATCACATGCATTGAAGTACTTGGCAAACAAGCCCATCTTACAAGGGCGCATATGCAAATGGGCAAGAGTTTGACTTCACGGTTGTCACGAAGCTAGGGAAAAGAAATTATGGACCAGACCATTTATCTATAATCAATTCAGGAGAGGATGCACAAATAATTAAAGAAACAATGTCAGATGCATAGTTATATAGGTTACAATGCATGCCCATGGAATTAGAAGACAATGCTTTCTTTCTACGAACAGGTATGGCACTAGAAGGAATGAAATCATTAGAAAAGAAATAGCTTGCTATACACGTGGCTCCATTTATGGTAATCAGTGGTGACCTCTACAAGCTAGGCAAAGATAAAGTATTACATCATTGTGTGTTAGAGAATGAGTGCAAGGATATCATGGAAGAATATCATAGTTCTATTGCAAGAAGCCATTATGTCGGTGATGTGACTTCCCGGAAGATCTTAATTGCTAGATTATGGTTGGAGACATTGTATAAAGACTTTAAAGAATATTGTAAGGCATGTGATCATTGTCAGCGACTAGGAAAACTAGGGCAAAGAGATGAGATGACTTTGAGACCGATTACTAGTGTCGAACCATTTGAGAAATGGGCCATTGACTTTTTAGGACCTATTTCACCGCTGCGTAGGATTGGATCACGCTATATCATTACTTACACAGATTATCTCACATGGTGGGCAGAAGCAACACCTACAAAGGATTGTACAATAGCTACAATAGCTAGGTTTATATGGGAGAATGTTCTTATAAGATATGGATGTCCCTTAAGCTAGAAAAGTGATAGAGGTACACACTTTTTGAATGAGACAATCAAGATCCTATTAGATGAGTTTATGGTTACACACCATAAAAATACACCTTATCATCGTCAGGAAAATGGAACTGCTGAGGATTTCAACAAAATTTTGGTCCAAACTTTGACCAAAATATGTGATGTTGGAAGAAAGGATTGGGATGAAAAAGTGTTAGCTGTTCTTTGGGAATATAGAAAAACTTACAAGAGATTGAACAAAGCCACACCATTTCAGTTGGTGTTCGGCATGGAAGTTGTTCTCCCTATATAATTTATGTTACCTTCTTTGCACATTGCGCACACTAGAGGTCTAGCTAATGAACAAGCTTTAGAAGAGCATATGAAAATATGATTCAATTTGGATGAGTGCTAAGCCATATCAAAATGGATTTAGAAGAAGGAAAATGCCAGGAGTAGAAGGCATGGCATCATAGAAACATAAGGGATAAGAAGTTTGAGATTGGATAAATGGTACTTCTTTATGACTCCAAGTTCTTACGTCATCCAAGCAAGCTCAAAGTGCATTGGTTGGGGCTGTATGTTATCACTTCTATACTTGAATCGTGTACTTTCTAGGTAAAAGCACTTGATGGAACACGACTACTGTTAATTTAACAGAGTAGGCTGAAGCCCTACTATAAATAAGTCTTCTTGGTGTTTGTAATAAGGCATTATTGCCATTTAATTTAGGTTTTCAATTCTGTATTTTCTTAATGTATTTCCTTCATTGTCACTATGCTTTATCAATTTAGTTGTTGGTATTTTGTAATAAGAACTCTTACACACACACATGAAGATAATTAATTTATGAAGAATGTTTATGTGCAGAGGAGTACACATAATTTTAGTGTGGGGTGGTTGTAGTTATCTAAAGAAAAGGCTGTGGAATTTAAAGATGAAAGGAATAAGCTACTACGGGTGTGCTTTAAGTCAAAAGAAGATTGCTTCTCAAAAGTGACCAAGGATGGAGATGGATGAAATAAAAATATAACACGAGGTAAGAAGAGGCCATGATAGCTACCAAGAGAAGGTACAGTGACAAGGTACTCAGGTGTAAGAGCACATGCTAAAGAGAAGTTTATGACTAGAGGGTAGGAAGGCATGCTAGAAGGTTATAGTTGGGTGCGAAGATGTACCGTGTAAAATGAATGGATTTGGTCAATGAATGAGGGGATATTTGGTAGGTGAAGGAGAAATAAATGCATCAAAATTTGAAAAATTATATAAGGATGGAATGTAGATTCATTTTACTATTGTGGATAAGAGTATTTGAAGAAGGATCCAAGTGCGAAGAGCTAAGTGATCGAGTTAAGGTGTGAAGAGTGTGAAACCAAGCATGACAACCAGATCTGTGTGAAAAAAATTTCATCCCAAAGTGGTGAAGGGTTTGAGTGAATCAGGAGACAAAAAGATTTAGGATATAGAGTTTCCACCTAGAGCATAATTGAATCGAGCTAGGGTTTGATTCGTAGAGTTGCAGAGTTAAAGAGGAGACATTTGTAAGGTAAAAATGGCACCGAAGAAGGCATCTGCAACGTAAAAAATGAAATAAGAAGGTGGTCATTGAGGAGGAAGAGATGGCACCTGAAATCCATTTTTCGAGATGCATTACTTAGAAGGAATCATCCTTGGCCAAAAATGGGATTCACCCATCAGAAAGAGAAAAGTGAGTGAATATAATCATAGGAATTTGGAGAATAAGAAGGAACTCGATTCCTTGCTCATTGATAGAACAAACAAGCACACGACGGATGACATGCCATAGTATATGATGATGTGGGTGAGAATATTTTAAAGATAATTAGGGTCTATCAGTTGTATGAGCTTCCATATTTTGGGACGTATGAGCCCTTGTATCAATGGCTCATGAGTAGGGTGCATGAAGACTTCTTCTACTTTGTAGGACACAGAGTTAGAATTTCATCTATGCTTATCTCTTGATTCGCCAGTTTGAAGGCCATAAGAGAAGACATAAAAGGTGATCTTACAGAAAAAACCAAAATTTTACTGAGACCAAACAGAGTTGGGATACAGAAGGGTCCACGTGGAATGGACATAGACAAATTTAAGAACTATCCAGTTGTAGAAGATGCAGCACACCTTGTAACCAAGTTGAATGATCAAGAGTGGTGGTCATAGGTAAATACTATGTGGTTACATGTGGCACATAAGATGTCAGAAGGGAAAATCCACAACATTGCAGAGGCTATATTACGAGAAAAAAATAGTCAAAGAAGTGTACACATGAGGGAAGATCAGCTTTGGGGCTGTTCTACTATCACTGGTCTTCATGGAGATTGGAGTACCAGAAGAATTTGAAGGAGAAAGTATGAGAATACCCCATGGAGAACAAGGCCCCTGACTAAAAGATTTAGCAAGTACCTATGTAAGGGGAACATGATAGAAAAATTGAAGCAAAGGGTGGAGAAGTGGCATGACGGGATCTACATGACATTTGGAAAAGAGTGGCGCATCCCAAAGGACCTACTAGCAAGTGGTAGGGAAACAAGTTTAGTTTTTATATATCAACATTTCGCATCATGCACTTCTCAATGAGGGATGGAGTCTTGATCCCTTGGTGTAAATTACCTTACGCATTCTTGTAAAGTATATCCAAGCATCTGTTCATAGATTTAAAAACACACACACAGGCTGGTCTTCAATGTAGATAAGGTAGACTGTGATTACCATACGCTGAGGAAGAAGTATGTGTATCCTGGTAGAAGTGCTTATACAGAGAGGATCATTTCAGAGGTGTTGAATATCAAACCAATAAGCTTGGCTATAACAGATGTGGGGAAAACATTGGTTTATCTCCAGTTGAAGCCAAAGATGGAGAATAACAAATATGTGGAAGGATAGTTCACACTTCCATCACCACCAAAGGGGAAAAGCATACGATGGAGAAAATCCCAACTCCTAAGCCCATAGAGCCAATTGAAGTGGAGGATAAGGATGAGGAGCATGAAGATAGTGGGGGTTTGGAGTATAGGGGTAGGTGGTATCCTACAAATAAGAGTGAAGTTAAGTGCACCGTTACACCACCTCAGCCATAAGAGGGGGATGATGAGGACTTGAATGCGTAGACAAGGGGAGCACAAAGTTTAAAAGGGTATTTAAGAGAACAAGGACCTAAGGTGTTACTCCAACCACTATGGACAAATCACCTAGACTCTCCCCACAAAAGGAGGTGACCGTTGACAAAGGAGGTAGAAGAGTTAGAGGAGAGCACACCTAAATCTCCTACACTTCCGAGAGAACATAGAAGAATAAGGTGAGGAATCGAAGAAAAAGAAGAGGAAGAGGAAAGACAAGAGGAAACAACTACGAGAGGATGTTCGGGACATGGAGACATAAGTCCCAATTTGGAGGCTAAACTTCCTAAGTAACAAAGGTCTATAAGAACAAGTGGAAATCACATTCCACCAGCCATGGGGTATGCAGAGGACGTAGGAAAAAATTTCCACACCCACTTCTAGAGCATGATAGCATAGAAGGATTTATTCAGCTGGGAGTTAATTGATGAGGATATGAAAACTTTACGCACTTGAAATAAACTAACATGGTCAATGCACACCCACATGGATGAGCCTGAATTTGATGTGTGTGAAGAGTCATGTGTTCCAAGACAACTGAAGAAGGTACCTTAAGCTAGACACATGCCAGTAAAGCCTACTATCATGTTTGATGAGCAGGTCAGCAATGCAATGGTGAAAGTCTCTGTTGAGGTGGCTAGAAGAAACATGGATAAATATTTCATGATTAGAGCACACGTGTGAGGAGTTAAAGATAAAGGATGCGAGAGATAGCACACATAACACATGAGAGGGAATTTTCATAGAAGAAGAATGAGGTGTTTATTAGCATCACATAGGAGATTGTGGACGGTGTCATTAAAGCAAGGCCACACTTGGAGGCCAAGGTACCACATACATTTCCTTCAACGATACACTATGTGGGAAAGTTGGTGGACTTGGTTCTTGAAGATGAAACTCTGTGTATGCAAGTGCTAGAAAGATCAGAACAAGATGCCAAATGAGAGAAAGCATTAGTGATGAGAAAAATTACATCTTATGAAGGGTTGTTGTAGGCATTACAAGAAGTATTGAAGAAAGTGGACCAGGCTTTAAACATATGCACAGCTCCAGAGGCACTTATCAACATCAAGACCTTAGAAGAGAATAATAAGGTCTAGAAAGTGATGAAAGATGAGACATTGGGCCACACAGAAATATTGTCAATGGTTAAAAAAAAAGTGTGAGGTCCTCATAAGCACAAGAGCCACACAAAACCTAGTTGGAAGAGCTGTCAGAAAGCTAATTTCTCAAAAGATGGACCTTTTAGAAGGAAGGATGACATCAATGTCTAGTGTTGTGTTGGTTCTATAGAATGAGAAAGGAGAGATTGTGAGGGATGAGTTGGAATCCATTAGCTGTGGAAATTCCAGAGAAAGTAGAGCAAGCATTCACCGAATAATAGGTTTTGGAGGCCGTAATAAAAGAGGAGTATCAAGAGAGATATACTATAGACTAATACAGAGGAGGCTGCCTCATAACTTCATAGTAATTATATATTTATCTACATTCTTTCTTTCTTATTCTTTCCATTATTCTATTTTTTTCTTCAATTTTTGAAGATAGCCATTGTCGGGACAACAATGAGATTAGTGTGGGGTAATGTTGATCAAAGAATACTTGTCAAAGATCACATAAGGAGTTTGTGTGAGATAAAAGGCTAGGATCAAACGCGTGGAAGGACGGGGAAGGACCCGCATGTGGAAGGCAAGTTCAGCTTTTAGGAATTAGCTGATTTTGGATATGAAGAACTATTTTTAGAATATGGCATGCGGAACACATCAACGATGCAGAGAGACGTGTGCGTCATGCATTTTCTATCTTTAGAGAAGAAGATCAAAGTGTTTTACATGAAGAAAAGCTAAGAATAGAATTGATACTTTAGTTAACTACAAGAGAATTATAGATAGCACACTTGTATGTGTAGCTATGATTGTAAACAGTGTGTGGCTATCAATAGCATGTGGCCTATTTTAGGAATAGATAAGCAGTGAGTGGCAACTCCACACCTAATATATTTGATGTTAGGTACATAGTAGAGAGAGCGATGTATGTATGATTTTGGATGTATTAATGTGTGTATCAGATCCATATGCGCATTCTTATAGATTGACAATAATGTAAGGAGCTTCTATATTTACAAATGTATGGAAGATATTGGCCGAATCTAAGTATCATTCTATGTAATTGAGTAGTACATGTTGTTAATTCAATCATGATTACTATCTAAGCTTGTTATTTCATAGATATAAGGGTAGCATGCATTGTAGAATGATGGATTAGTTATGAATATATATGTTTCTTCCTTCATCATGTTAACATCCTATTACAAAGAACCCTAAAGAGGGACCTAGTACCTTTGCATACTTTGGGTGAGCACTTAGTCTAGGATGAGTGATGTGCCAGTGTGACTAGGGTGTTATCTGGTAATGTCTAGGTGCATCATTCATTTCAAGATTTTCACTTGAGTTTTGGAACTTGTCATTTTGGAGTTCTCCACTTTGGGTTTTGGAGGTTTCTAATTTTTGGGTTTTCAAACTTCTCCTCTTCAGGTTTCTAATTTTTAGGTTTTTTTGAGGTTGGAGATTTTTGGTTTTCGGACTACATTCATTGGCATTTCAGAACACAGAATTTGATGTCTACTTCCACTTCCAAGGGAAAGGAAAAAATGAAATACTTGTTCCTCGGGGTTGCCCCTCACTCTTTCTTATCTTCTAACCTGGGAACATAGGGGACACCAACCTTGGAAAAATTGATTTTCTAGACTTCTGGGCAAGGGTGAAGGCCCCAAATAAGAAACCATGGATGTAGGCTATATATGTCAGTGGGCTTGCTCTTGCTTCCAGTTTTCCCACATACATTCATTGCCCAGAATTTGTTTTGTGGTAGCAGCCCACTATGATCAAGAATCTATTTCGATTAAAGATGCCGATGGAAAATTCGTGATCCTATTGGATGCATATTTCTTTGAAGACTTTCTCAAACTCCCTGATGTTGAATACCACACAACCATTTCACCAGAATCAACAGTGGAACATTGGTACAAGGAAGTAGATTTGTGCACAAGGGTCATGTTGACAACTTATCGGCTAAGAGATTTTCCAAATTACCAAAGACCATGCATTGGTCGATTTTATTTAGGAGTTCAATGACCTTATTGTGCTACTAAGTAGATTCTCGAGTCTTCTCTCCATGAAGGAATTTCAGGAGTGGATGTTCTTATATATTGCAACCATAAAGAATAATAAAAATTTATCAGACAGGGGGAGCATATCAGTAGCTCCATTTGCTATTAGTTGAGTAGAGTGCATTCTTCCAAATGTTTCGTATAACATCCTTCTTTGTTTATGCCGCAACTTCCATGGGAGACTTCACCAGATTGAATACCAAGGGTATTTGAAGCACCTCCCAAATCTACGATTTCTATCCTCAACTCACACTAGATGAGGGAAGAAAACACTTCCGTAGGATCAATGATGCCTTCTTTGCTGTTATCCTCTACCGTTTCGATAAGGAGCTATATAATCAGATAATTTTAGATGAATACTTCAAGGAATTGCATGAGTGGGGAGTTTTCTATCTTTAGTTCCCCACATTTACTTACATTCAAATTCCTGGTTGCATGGGTGGTCCCAGAAGTTACCTAGATGTCCCACTGACAAGTGGGTCTTATTAGAATTGGTTTGGTGATTGTTGGATTACCACAAGATCCAAAATAAAAGGCACAATGTGGGAATGTAATTCCCTACCGCAATTAGCAAATAAACTTTCCCAAATATTTACAAGGCCAAGAATGTAGATGTAGAAATGGTAGAGGTAACCTTGAGAAATTTCCATCCAAGAACCAATTTTGACTATTGAGGAAAATTCAGCGAGACAGGTTGGTCTAGTTCCCATGCCCTAGTTAGAAGATATGTGGATCCATTATCATGATGAATTTATCATCTAACAGAGATATTATGAATGACTAACTTTGAATGAAGTTCAGTAAATTTGGAATAGCTAACATACCAAAAGGAATGCGGGACAATGATGAAGTTTTGGATGAATTGTATAGAAGTAATAATATTTCCAATCAACCATTGCTATGGATTGATTGGTATGTGGAAGAATGTTGTAAAACAAAGGAAAGGGCAGGACCCATTTTGCAAAGAACTCATAGTTGGTTGGTTAGCTTGTGAATCTCACCCAAGGGGTCAAAGAAACCTACAAAAATAGGTACCCCATTAACCATGAGCTAATAAAAACCCACAAAGGGGAAAAGGTCGACTCAAAAGACCCATACGGTTCCAAAAAATATTTCTTTTGCTGTTGGGATCTCATCTCTTTCCAAGGCCCCTATTCACAAAGTCATGCCTATTGGTGTAGGTGGTATTTTTCTTCACTTATTTAGTGTTATTCCACCTCACCGGGTGAGTCATCTCACTTAGGTGGACATGGATCTAGGTGTCATCTTATTTATGACATATTCTCTTACAGAATCTATCATATGTGTAAGTGTGTCTTAGGAGTTACATTCCCATTTGGGAAAGTAACTCCTCTTCTCCATTATGGAGGAATATTCTCTTACATGGGAGTTACACATTACTCCCCTATTTGTACTCACCTCTTTTGATCTATGGTAAGCCAAGCCAAGGGATTCCATTCCACTCCATTTTTCAAATCTTGAGCTCTCATATGTATGCACATTTCTTTACAAAGCTTTCTTACTTTAATCTCGTAACTACTACACTTTTGTGAAGTGTAACTATTCTATGCATGTGTATTCCTTCCAGGTCTTCATCATTCCTCTGACATGGTATCAGAGCTCAGGACTAGAATCACACTACTTGTCATTGTTGCTCCACCATGTAGCTACTTGTGGAAGCCCTCTTATGCATGTGCTCTACTTGCATATTTCGAGATTCCTATGGTTATTTTTAGTGGTTTGCTTTTGCACTCGTTGTCGATTGAGGTTGTGTTCAGAATCAAGGATATTTACATATTTTAAAGTGCAGGTTAAAAGGGTGCAAGTATGGTTTTATTGCAAAGTTGTTGTAAGGACTAACTCAGCCCCATCTCGCCAAGCTAGAACCAAGCTGTCCAAAATAGCTCACTATCAGCCTTGTTGACACCTCGACCTACCCTGCATATCAAGCTCATGCATTCAGTCTGTGTCTCGTGCATTCAATCTGTATTATAACACCACCTCGGCTTTGGCCTTGCATTAAAAACCAACTCATATTGATTTGACCTAACATCTCTAACTATGGTCTTGTATAGGATTTTTGGCTTGGTTCTTCTTTTACGAGGGTGGGTTGATCTCTACTCAGCTTGGATTGCATTGAACATTGGGTTTTTGTTGGCATATCTCATGGTGTAGCTCCTGGCATTATTTTTTGTAACCTTCCAACCCATAGCTTAGCTCACGTTTGGAACCTACAAGCTCGTTGCATTATCTCACTACCTTGGTTTTCAAAGTTTGGATCTCATGAATGTGATTTTTCTACCACTGTGCTCAACTTGAGGCTCATGTTGGTTGTCTGGCTCCTTCTCGGCGTTACCACCTGATTCGAGTTAACGGTCGTAGAGGGGTGGCTGGCACGTCATATTCAACGGCTTAGTCTTCTTATTGACGCCTCATTTCTTGGCACGAAGGGACCCATGCTTTCTGGCACTATCGTGTATCCACTCTACTTAATGGTTCACTACACACTTCTAATTGGTGCATTCAATCTGACACATGGGTCCATGGCTTTGCAATTCGAGCCATTTCACAACAAGCCAAGATTGACCAAATCTTGGCCTTCCCTTTTAGAATTGTTCAGTGGTTAAAAAAATCCCTTTTTATGTTTTGAGGTTAAAAACATTCACTTTTGGTATTGTAATAATTTTAAGGCTCTAATTTTGCTTGTATTAATGCCCTTCCTATGCATGTCGAAGACGGAGGGTGAGGTCCGGGGTTGGTAGGAGGCTAACTCCCCTTAGTAAAAAAAAAAACCCTACCTAAAATTTGATGCCATTTCAAATGAGTACCCACATGACACCCTTTACACCCATTTTGGTCACTTTTTTAATTAGTTTGCAAAGTTCATTGGCATTTTCCATCAGTTGTAGAATTGTATTTTTGCTATAACTTTTGATTTGATGCTCATTTTTTAGCACTTCTTTAGTCAAAGTTGCATGATTTCTCACACATTACATGATGAAATTTCAAGTTTTGTAAATGCACTACTTTATAAAGTGCCACATTCGGGGGTTCACTAGTACTCTTGGGTTTTTACATGTAGATGCATTATCGGTCGAGTCCGATGTCTTGCTTTTGTACACCTTGCACTTTTTGGTTCGGCATCATGGAGGGTGCTCTTTCTATACTTGAGAATTATAGGATCTCTTTCTAGCCTCTTCCACTTCTCATAGGGAGAGAAAATTATTTAGCTTGGTGTGCTTTCATGGAACGTTACTTTACTCATGAGGGTCTTTCATCCTTCTTACTTGGGCCAGTTCCTACACCCATTGATCATCATTATCTAGAGGATTTTCTCGACACTTGTGACCATGTTTTTGGTCACATGATGATGCATGTCTCTAGATCTCTCTGGTTTCACGTGGTAGACTCAGATCCACCCCATCGTGTTTGGAGCATTCTTTAGTCCCTCTATGGAGACCCTTCACATACTGCCGCCATTGTTGCTGCTGCTGATTTAGTTGTCTCCTCTATTTCTTCATGTGATGAAAGTTCCACTGACATAGACTCGCTTGGTTCTACTTTTGATGACGAGGATTGTGCACCCAATTCTGATGTTGAGAGTACTATAGAGGACTCTTCTCTCGTATTCTCTCACTATTCTAGATATTTTTTTCACCCCTCCCATCTCATCAGATATCGAGTAGTCTCCTATTGGGCCTCATACAATCATCACACCCGCCTCTTTTCCACCTTTAGTGTGTGAGGCCCCTTTCACTCCTCTACCTTCATTGGATGACTCATACCTATTTGACATCGCTCTTTTGTTTGTTGAGCCCCCTCATTGGGATGAGTATCTTCCTAACCTTGGTCATCTTTTCATAGATTACACTTGTGATGTACTATAGGTTCATCATCCATCTATAGGTATTTCAGAGGAGTTCATCATCTCCATTGTTAGGAGTGCCCCTTCTGGGACTCTTACCACTTCCACTTTTCTAGAGACCTTCATTGATCCACCCTTATTTGTGGATCCCTTTTCTATTGTGGGAGTTATGTTACCTTCACACCACTTGGGCATCCTTTCTGTGGGTGTTCAATCTTCACACTCTGGTAGTTCTACACTCATCACATTGCCTTTGGTTCCTTTGCACTCACTTACTAGACCTATGTCACACTTTCATGGACCAGACTCAGAGTTCTTTGTGATGCTACCTTCGGTTTCCTTTATGGAGTGGGAAGACTTCCAAAGGCACACATTTCGGTGTGGGTGGCTCTTCTTTAGTCTAGAGGAAGAGGATCTTGTCATCGACATTCTTCCGGGATACCTCATAGAGATGCAAAGTTTAGATATGTCCATGGAATCTTCTGCATTTCTCTCATCTCCCTCTTGTTCTTTTCGAGAGATTGCCTCTTGTACATGGGTACCTTTACAGCTCGTCTGTAGCCAGGACCCATCTTTGACATCTTTCTTAGATTAGAGGGTGGACTTGTCTCTCTTTGGGGGAGTTTTTCCCACTTTGGGTTTTCTCCTTTTTACTCCACTTTTTGAGAGTTTTTGTACATAGGTACCTCATCGGGCTTTGTCTTTGGGACCCATTTCTCTTTCGACTTTCCGCCTCATCCTAAGTTACGATGAAGGGGGTATTGGTGTAGGTGGTATTTTTCTTCACTTATTTAGTGTTATTCCACCTCACCGAGTGAGTCATCTCACCTAGGTGGACATGGATCTAGGAGTCATCTTAGTTATGATATATTCTCTTATAGAATCTATCATATGTGTAAGTGTGTCATAAGAGTTACATTCCCATTTGGGAAAGTAACTCCTCTTCTCCACTATGGAGGAATATTCTCTTACATGGGAGTTACACATTACTCCCCTATTTTTAATCACCTCTTTTGATCTATGGTAAGCCAAGACAACGCATTCCATTCCACTCCATTTTTCAAATCTTGAGCTCTCATATGCATGCAAATTTCTTTACAAAGCTTTCTTTCTTTAATCTCGCAACTCTTACACTTTGGTGAAGTGTAACTTTTTAATGCACATGTATTGCTTTCAATTCTTTGTCATTCCTCTCGAAAATGCCTCCAAAATCACCTGTGATAGAAATAGTTGAAGTCGGTGATTCTCCTAGTGTCCCATAAGACCCATAATTTCCCTCTTCTCTTCCATTGTCCCTTCCTATATCAGTTCCCTCCACTTCTACTATCATTTCTTCTTTCTCATCACCTTCAATGGGCCAAGTATTCTCATCTCTTCCAGTTCTCTCACTGGAGAAACTATTGGATCACCCATTTATACCCCACTCCCCTAACACTCCCATTTTCCTCCATCTCACCCCTTAACATTATTGTATCAACTCCTATAGCAGTCCTCACATCCACCCCATCCATCACTACCACTACCATTCAAATGCCAACTAATGTCACCGGTATTCTTGTGGTGGCTAATGTTTCGGTATTGAGTCAACTATGCTATCTTCATTAGCGTGACCATTCTAGAATGGTTATTCGACACACTCCAAAGAAAAATAAGAAAGTGCCTCTGGGATATGTAATAGATCTGAGTATATTGGAACATACCCCAAAAAGACAGGCCAAGAGGCCAAAGATTGTTTCAAGCCTGATGGTGAATGCATCTGGGGAATGAGTTGTGGAGGTTACCACTCTCGTTGAGGGAAAAACTAAGGAAACAATTATAGCTGTAGATTATCAAATTTCTAGATTCTCATTGGGAAAATCCACTCATGAAGGAGTAAAGAAAGATAATACACACCGCTCTTGGAAATCTACTAGAAAAATATGATAAGAATAAATCTTCCAAGGATGAGCTTAAGTCCAAGGTCGAACAGCTCACTGCGCATTGCTACTTAAAAGTAACAAATCCAAATCCATCTCTGAAGTCTCAACTACTATGGCCATGATGGTTTAATCGAATATTGATGATATTTATTATCACAAGATTGAAAAGATATGCAGAAATGGAGATCGAGTAGATGGATGGATGGAACATATCTTTGCAGGAGGTTACCACTTTAATTAAAGAAGTTTTTTTATATATACAATGATTTGCAGGTTGGGAAAACTAATATTTGTAAAATGGATGAAGCTTTTTTCGAAGATAACAACAATCTAAATCGGAATTTGGCAACATGGAGTGAGATTAGAGATGAAGATTCATATCTACTCCTCCATGAGGATGTAATCAATGTTTGCAAAGTTATTCGTATATCAAAAGGCCATGGAATTTTGGTTTGGTGCTAAAAGATCTAATTAAGAAGTTAGATGATAAATGAGTGGAGATTACTGGATGCTTCAAATGACATATCGAAGAATTGGATATTGTTAACTTTAAATTCTTTAATGAAAATATTGGCGCTCTTCCAAAGGAGAAAATCAAGCAGAATTTTAAGGATTTGGTAAAATGTGATGATGAAGTTACTAAAACTTTTAGCATCGAATCTATTGATAGGTTGGTTTTATGCCAAATTTTCACAAGAATATTGAAGAAAATTTTGAGTAAAGTTAGGAGAGTTCCAGCTAAAATCACAAGGGAAATTGAGACAACATATGTGGTAAATCATTACGCATGTGGGCCCGGGGATGAGGAAATTCAAGGAATCATTAAACACTTCATCGAGTATAAACATCGAATGGCTACATGGGAGGAAACACAAAAAAACTTATAGATGAGGAAGGCTTTGCAGGACTAGGCCAAAGTTGAATGGCCATGAAAGGACAAATCCAAGCTCTAGATTAGTCAAAGTTACAGGGTTGACTGAGTCAAACCCTGTAACAAACTTGCTATTTTTATGGGAGCATGTTCCCTTGAATTAATGACATTTCTATTATTAGTAAAAGTTAGTTAGAGGCCCAGTTGTAATGGCTCATCCTAAAGAACTTATAAATAGTTAAGTTTATGGAGTCATTAGGAGGATCATATTTTGGTGAAGTTTCTCTTCAAGCTTGGAAGAGTGCTTGAGAGATTTAAAGAAGCTTTTAATTATATTGAGAGAGATATCTTACCTTGAAGAAACTGATTTATTATGTCAAATAGTTGATTAATGTATGCTTTGTGAATGTATGATTCCTTAGTATAGATGGTTGGCTTGCCTTTATTTCAGATCATTTTTTTCATGTTATGGAAAAGTGATATAACATCTTTTATGTCATTTGTGGAAAAATTATTTTCCATCTGTCATTTAAAATTGTATTATCATTAGCCATCATCGAGAAAAATTAATGTTTAATATGTGCATGTGTTTTATCCTCATGTCTAGTTAATTGTGTGTTCAATCCAATTTGGTATCTCTATTTTGCATGATTCAAGTTTCAACAAAGGAACGCATGCTTTGGTTTGTGGTATTTTGTGCCCTTTTTAAAGTCACAATAGGTGAAGGTGACTAACTGTGTTAAACCGCATCTTACTCACATTAACCCTTCCCGTGATTCAACATATCCTTTTATTCGGTGCATCACCATCCCTAGTTTAGTTTCCTTTTACATATATCTTTCCCTAAAACTCGAAGAAAAAATATGTTATCCTAATATTATATAGCCATTTTATTGCATTAGGGGTAGTACAACACCTAGTTTAGGAAAAGGAATTCATCCTCCTCTGGAGCTTCACCTTGAACCCAAGTCCCATAGCTTGAGAGGAGATCCCATGTGTCCCAATCACATCGAACAACTTGTGTATAGTCGGCCATTCAGAGGGTGCAGTGATTTGGTGATAATAGTTTTTGGCACACTGGGTGGGAGGAGAGTTGGTACTTCTCTTCTAATTTGCACAAATCAAAGTACCCGACGACTCTATATCTCTGGATTCCAAATCTCAGTGCATTCACTTATGCAAAGAATTTAGCCAAGAGCTTCTTCAAAGCACGAAAGTTATCAAAGCATATCAAACTTTTTGTGTCTCCTCTAAAGAGAAGAATTAAAAGCTGTTTTAACTCCACCAGCTATAGCTTTATCTCATAGGGGTCATTCAAATCCTCCATACGGAAGGTTTCCTCCACCAAGGAATAATCAACCTCATTCTCTGCTATGACATGGAACCAATTTTTCCCCCTTTCAATGCAATCGATGCCTTACATTAGCTCAATGTGACCCTATATCTATTGTGGCACTAAAAAAGTTACCATTTTAAATAGGAAAAACTCATGTTACTTTATTAGAACACATTTTTGATGTAGCAATCATTTGTGCATTACAAAACATCATAGAGGACAATGTTGTTTTCAGGACTTCGGCCCCTTCCTTCAAGGAAAAACACTTCAATGGTTTTGAGGGTTACGTGTTGGTATCATAACCACTTGGGATGAGTTTGGAGAAAAGACTTACAAATAGTTCGAAGATGAGAGTGATCACCTATCACTCTTAGAACAAATCACCACCATAAAGAGAGCTCCCCAAGAGTACATGAGTGATTTCAACTTCTGATTTCACAGGACTTGGAATAGGATTCTAGCACTCATTAATCCTTCTCCAAATAATGTATTTTTGTACTATTTGTGAGCTTTGAATAATGATGTAGCAGTTATGATCCAATCCATAGGGGTGATAAATTACCTAATGCTTACGACATAGCCATAAATGTGGAAAATTCCTTGATTCAAAGCTAGAAAGATAGATCCCTAGGACCACCCATGCCATTTTCTCCGAATCGTACAAATAATCAAGCCTATCATTACGCCTATCCCAAGTAGCCTCTAATCAGCCAGCTCAATCTGCACCTGACCTCTTCAAATGATCTATTTGAATTCAACTCACTATTACTGAGACCTTCAGAAATGAGATTGTAGAAATAAAAAGGTAGCAGCCCTAATATGCTCAACCATTCTAATCCCAATATCAAGAAAATCGTCCTCCTTTTCAAGGAAATAATCGTGGCCAGAAAAATGTCAGCGACCAAGCGACAAACGTGAAGCCTTTGAACTTCCAAGAACCCTTCTATTACCAGTTCATCCAAAGCCATAGTACTAGTCTAAAATAACCTCATTTAAGATTATGAGTGGTGTTATCCTTGTTCGCATCCTCACAACCATAATCTTTTCCCAAATGGAGTTTTGAGTCAGGCCCTTATGGTCTAAAGCATATTCACTCTACTTAAATCATTCTCGAGACCATCCACTCATGAAATTCAAGACCAACCTTCGATGAAACAACACTACTAAATTAGAAAACATAAGACTTTTGTGGTTTGAATACTGATGCCTCCACTGTAGCATCCAACACACATTCCAAGAAGAGGGAAATAGACCCATAATCTTCAAAAACTAATCTAGGCATCTATTTCATAGTCCCAAACACACATGTCGATGATAAAGGCATGGGAAAGAAATCACTTTGGAAGTATCCAAGGATCATTCTACAAAGAAGGATGGGACTTCAAGTATCACAATGCCAAATAGGAAATTTTCAAAAGAAGACTCTAATGCCCAAAAGGTATTAGCAAAGTTGGGTAAATTCCATGTAACATTATGGAGAAAATGAAGAAGACTAATTTGAGCCTCACTATGTGGGATGTACTCTCAATTCCTTCTCAGAGGAACTTGCTATGGGAGGCTTTGAACAACTTTGGTACTACCAACAAATCATCAGGTCAAGAAGTAGCAGTGGTAACTAGCCTGTGCCAACTCGAAACAAAAGTGTTTTCTAAGGCTAGCAAGCCTCCACCATTCTATATCTCATTGATTATCGGTGATCATTTGGTGCACAATTGTATGATTGATTCTGAAGCCAATAGTTCTGTAATGCCCAAACAAATTTTAGATGTGTTACAAATTCCATATACTCCAATTTCAAGAGGAGTTATCCAGTTAGATGGTACTACGGTCCAAATAGTGGAGGTAATTAAGGGGCTTCACTTACTATCCATGACTTTCCTAGCTTAAGATTCATGTAAGACATATCAGTTATTGATCTCCCTCCCCTCTTTTCCATTTTCTTATCACGTGATTTCACTACCAAGATGGGTGGTTATTTGTCATCAGACTAGTCGCATATGATCCTTAGAACTTGGTATGGGACAAAGGTGACTATAAGAGCTGAACCTATTTGTCATAATCATGTGGAACCTTACATTACTAAACCCATAAATGGGAATTATTCCATTGGTGATCTAGATGAGGAGGACGTAGATCACAAGCCAACTAATCTCACGGAAGAAGTTCCTGACATAGTGCTTGATGAAGTAAGTATCAATCACCAATATGATCCCTATGTTGATTTATTAGTAGATGAAGAATCTAGTTTGTTTCTTCTAGAATAAATAGGATTAGGGACATACTGCATTCATGAAGAAGATACAATCATACCACAACTTGTCAAAACATCAAGCGATTCGAAAGGACTATGGAAAATGTTCTTCGATGGATTAAGAAGTAAAAATGGATCTAGTGCAGGGGTTATGTTGATTTCTCCATAAGGAGATAAATATTTCTCTTCCTTTCGGTTGTAGTTTAGTTGTACTAATAATGTTTCCGAATATGAGGCTCTCATAAAAGGAATTTAGCTAGCCCAAAAAGAGGAATCCAAACCTTGACTGTCTTTAGTGATAGTGAGTTGGTTGTGCACCAAGTAATAGCCCACAGTGCATTAAAAAATGATCTATTGAGATCATATAAAAATTAGGTTTGGGACTTGATAGAAGATTTTGAAGCTTTTAGAATTCATGTAATTCCTAGAAAGAAAAATCAAGATGCTGATAGGATTGCTACTATTGGCTCCTAGTACGATGTACCTATGGAAATCATGAAAGAAGAGCAGTAGATGGTCAAAATGGTGGTATTTCCCATACTACCAAATAACGTAAGTAGTGATGGTGTTCGATAGTGATCACAGATTGTTCTCTTCCTATAGAAAGAAGAGGAGTTTTCTTCTAAACATCAAGATAAACTTCAAAAATCTTATGATGATCAAATTATATAGCTGAAAGGAAATAAGCTGCCAAAAAGGCCTTGTTACATTGGAATCTATCTTCAATTTAAATGATCGGGCCAAATGACAAAGCACTAATATGGTGGTCAAGGAAAAGGATTTTGAAGAGGTCGAGGTGGCAAGTGAAAAACTTTTAAAACTTGGTAAGGTATGCACTACTCAAGAAAAAAAATCTTTCATTGAACTATGTCAAGAGTATCATGATATTTTCACATGGAGTTATAAAGATCTATGTGGTTTAGATCCCGACTTATCTCAACATACCATTGAGATGGATCTAAATGCTAAGAAAGTTCTTCAAAAATAGAGGCCAATTAATCCTAAAATTAAGACACTAATGAGGAAGGAGCTAACCAAGCTTATTGAGGCTCGTATAATTTTCCTCATTAAGCATTCCTCATGGGTAGCTAGCCTAGTGCCCGAGAGGAAAAAGAACAAGGAGATTTGTATGTGTGTGGAATTCATAGATTTGAACCATGCCTTGATAAAATATCACTACCCTCTTCCATCAATGGAGAAAATCCTCCAAACCATGGTAGGGGCTCAAAGGTTTTCTTTGTTTGATAGATATTCAGGATACAATCAGATCTCGGTCAAAGAATCTCGATCAATTCAAAATAGATTTCACTACCAAGTGGGGCACATATGCTTATAATAAAATGCCATTTGGATTGTCCAATACAGGGGCTACTTTCCAAAGAGCCATGGACATGGCATTTAAAGGAATTATTAATGATATCATCATATTTTATCTTGATGATATAACTTTGTATTTCAAACACGTTGAAGACCATATCACACATCTACGAAAAGTTTTCTGAAGGTGTAGAGAATTTGGGGTCTCACTAAATCCTAAGAAGTGCATTTTTTTATTTCAAGAAGGAAATTTGTTAGGACATGTTGTCTCCATGGAAGGACTATTTATTTCTCCGGTGATAATTCATTCAATTATGTCCTTATCTCTTCCAAGTCACAAAAAAAATCTCCCGAGCTTCACGGGAACCGAGAAATTTTTGTGGAGATTCATTCCTCAATTTGTAACATTGGCTAAACCACTCACAACCATGCTCAAAAAGATCATTCCATTATCATGGATGAAATATGGGAGGGAGAGTTTCGAGGCTATCAAAATGGCCATTTCCCAAGCCCCACACTAGTAAACCCTAGGTTTGACAAAGATTTCATTCTCTATGCTTTCACAGGTCAGGAAAGTATTTTGAGGATTCTCACCTAGAAAAATGACAATCTGATGGAACAACCAATTGCCTTCTTCATTCAGTCTCTCAAATAATATGAGCTCAAGTATTCCTTTATTGAGAAATAGGTCTTTGCAGTCATTCGAGCTCTGAAGAATTTTAGGCACATGTTGTCCAACAACAAAGTACACTTGATGGTTTCTCATCCTAGCATCAAGGATTTTTGTTGAATAAAGAAATGAATGAAAAACATGTAGGGTGGATCATGAAAGTAATAGAGTATGATGTACACATTAAAGTGACTAAACTTGTCAAGGGTAAAGGGTTATGCCAGTAGTTGGCTGCAAACATGAAGACCAAGGATGGGGAAGATGCTACACTCTTAAACATTGCGAAGGCAAGCTATCACAAGTTGATTGGTTAACAAAGATGTAAAATTTACTCCTTTCGGGGCATATACTTCAAAAAATATATAAATTATAGAGACACAATTTTTTTCCGACTATTCCATATGTCCCGATCAATAATGTTCTTTTACAGTAAAGACATGAACGGTATGCTTTTGCCTTGCATAAAACTAGAGCAAGTGAATAAAATTTTAGAAGAGTTTCACAACGGTTTATCCGGGGGACAGATTGCGCTCGAGACAACTACCACCAAAATTATATGAGTTGGTTGTTATTGGTCATATTTTTTCAAATATTCTCATCTCTAGGTAAGGAATGTAAGGAATGCACCCTTTTTGTAGGTAAAGCGAAACTAGAAACCCTTCCCCCTGCACCCTATTTAGGTAGTTCAACCTTTCATTCAATGGGGGTTGGATATTATTGGGATGATTAACCCTCTTTCTAGTGATGGACACAAAGGGATTCTTCTTGTGATGCATTATTTCACTCAATGGATAGAGGTGGTGGCTTTAAAAGAAAGTAATGAAAATGTGGTTGATTTCCATTTACTGTCATCTCTGATAATGCAATGGCTTTCCTTGGTTTAAAGTTAAGTGAGTGGGTAGTTACAAATAGGGTCTATCTCAAGACTTCATCTAATTACTATCCATAGGAAAATGGGTTGGCTGAATCCAGTAATAAAAATCTCATAAGGATCATCAAATAGATGATAAGCTAATAAAAGGACTCGACATACACAACTTAAGACTACCTTATGGGAATATCAAATCACACCTTAAAATCACCTTTTATGTTGGTATACGGGAGGGAGGAAAAGCTTCCACTCTCCTTGGAGTTACCTTCTTTGGAATTGGATCATCAGCTTGAAGTTATGGAAAATGGCTCCTTACATGCGGTGAGGTTTGATGAGCAAGTCAAAGTATACTTCAAAAAAATTATATATAGACATTCGACCCATTTCATTAATTCAATTTTTGTGTCATGCACCTTTCCTACTTAGTCACCTAAGAATATGGTCCATTAAATGAATACAACAAACTCTAGATTTTCTCTCGCTATATTCACCTTGATTTCACCTTTTCTATGCACTCACTAGAAAATATTTATTAGCCAATACCTAAAAATATATTTCTCATATTTCTATGATTTCCAACGTGATCAAGATGAGTGAGCTATTTTCTTCTTTGATATTTAATTCTTCCTTGAAATCAGGAACCCCATAGAGAAGCAGTAACTACATTTCCACAAAGTCAAAGAGTATTAAATGTTTATAGCTAGAAAAATAGATTTCTCCATTCTTTGTGGAGATCAAGTCATATACTTGTCCGTAATCACGAGAAAATTGAATCACCATCATTTTTAGAGAAAACAATCTCACTTTCCCATTTTTAACTCCATTTTATTGTCCTGGAGCCTTGTCCACTCCATCTTGTTCAATATGTAGATTTTATAATCTTCTATGAAATTTTTCTTTGATCTACGAATTTGCTCCTTTCTTGGAAGATTTTTAGTCATCTGCGGCTTCTCTTTGCTTCTTACAGATTTTACCATGTTTTACATATTTCCACCTTATATGTTGCCTTCTCATGGCTTTGTCCCATGTCCATGGCTATTTTCTTTTATGTGTGGCTTCTATAGTTTTTGGCAGCTATCTCCAATCCTTCACATCTTTTATAGTTCTTCGTGGCTTTTCTAGTTCTTCGTGACTTCCTCTGAACATTCCCTTATTTATGTGGTTTTTCCTTCAGTCCATCCTTGCTTGTGTGACTCTTCCTTCACATTTTGGCTTCATCTTTATTATCTCGTGGCTTGTCTTGTGGGTTATTTTTTCTTTTCGGCTTCATTCCTTTACCCATGGCCTTCACTAAGCTTCGTGACTTTTCAAGAGTTTTGTGGCCTCCCTGAGACTTCGGTAGCTACTTTCTTATGCACGTGGCATGAAATTTTTTTTATTATGTCCCTTATAACTTATCCTTAACCATCTTGATGCCTTTGTGAGCTGACATTACCAATCAACCTTCATCTTTCTCACTTGCTCACTTTACTAATTGATCCTTTTGCCACCAATGTCGCTTGACATAAAGTACTTTTACCATAAATGAAACTTGACATCAATGAAAACATATATGACAAATGAAAAAGGTCCAACATAGATCATACATGTGTATTTCATTGCTTGTTTGTTCTTATCTTCTATCATTTTGTCGTATGGGAAGCATTGGTCAACATCATTCACAAAATCACCAAGCACATCGTAATATCTACACATGTTTCTACCCTAGGTTCATTTTCATCATCACTTTTACACTTTCCCCTCCTTAGCATCCATACTTCACATTGTTATCACTCCATGTTTGGCCCCTAAAATATTGGCTAAGTATAAGAAGGCGCGTGGGTGTACAAGGTGAAAGCACACATGATAGGGTTTAGTATAACCATTGGTGCACACGTGTAAGGAAGATAAAAGGTTTTGGGACTTAGCCATATTTGGCATATCGGGAAGAACACAAGGAAATCATTACACAATTATGTATGCGAGAATGGGTAAGTTGTCACTGCAACTTGGTTCCCATGAAAGGAATATATCTTACGATATAAGATTCTAGAAGGTCATCATGGAAAAGGATGGATATCTTGTGCCTAAAGGAGCATGCTCCCATGGAGGACCACTTAGACACATGGTAGTCAATCTACAACTTCAGAAAGACATGGAAGTGATTGCTAAGGCTATATATGAGTGCCCTATAGAAGATAAATATACACATGGAGAGACCGAGAATGGAAAGAGGTGAAGCTATGCAGGAATATTGTGAGAGATCTATAGGTTGGGTTTAGAGGATATGTAGGAGTATTTTGTATCAAGGGGATGGGTCTGAATATTTTTATTTATACTATGAAGGGCTTAAGTTCAGTTCTGATGCATGACATTGGTGCATTTATTATATGGATTTTTGATTTCCTCAGTAAATGTAATGTGGTTATCAAATGTACTTAATATGAATATATGTGGTTCCAGTTTTTACTTATATCTATATGGATCAGTTTTATATATATTTCATATGAGTGGGTGTAAAACCTTGTGCATTTCCTTTCTATTATGATTCAGATCTATGTTTTGTAATACTTCTCTTATCTGAATGAATACATTGGTCTAGAAGCCCATTCTGAGATGTAAGATGAATTTATGGTTCATTTACAATATCTTCACTTAAGTTTTTATCATAAATAATGCATTTTCACACAACTCACACAAAGGAGGGGCTCGGCACCCATGCGTGCCTTAGGTGAGCACCCAACACTGCTGGGTGATAGGCTAGTGTGCATGGGATTTCCTTATTCTTTGAAAAGGGCATAAAAATGACTACATCTTGGTTCCATTTGCAGGACTTCTTTTGGAAGTTGTTGTGATAAATGGCATGCATCGTGTCTTTATAATGTGTGATCATAGATCACCTTCCTTTGGAAAGTGTTGAAAAATGATTCAAGAGCATGGAGGACAAGTTTGCTCAAAGATTTAGCACTGGACCTAAGTTTAATGCGCTTAGATGGGTAGAAGAGAACCTATACCATGATTTGTATGAGACATTATTTTCATACTTCCTAGTAGATCTATATGAATGGCTCTCAACATACGCATCCAGATTAAGCTAGTTTTATAGATCACGTGTATGGACCCAAGATTACTATCAAAGGAAGTAGGATGTAGATTTGACTTAGATGTGTGCTATTGATCATTGGTAGAAGGGAGTGATGGCCGGTTACACTATATAATATTCCATTTTTACGTATTCTTACTCATAATTTGTTGAGTTTGAGATTACGAGGGATCCTAGAGGATCATTTTTAGTGTTATTCCTCTGGCTATGAAGATCTTGGTCATTACTTTGAGTTTAGAAGTGTTCCTCATGGATGGCTAAGCTACTATGAGCAATGAGTAAGGAAGCTAGGGTGGAAGAAGATGGAAAATGTTGTGGTGAGAAGGAAAGGGAGGAGAGACGACTCAAGTATAGTGAAGCTCATGAAAGGGAGATGACTAGACAACGCGAGGTTGCAAGTGTGATGGATCTATGGAGGTAGACATAGAGTTTAAGTAGTCTGTGCTACCCCATCTTGGAAAGTGAGGGAGAGAGGCCCCTTTAGCTTCTGATGAGATTTTGTCGGTGGAGAAAGAAGAGTCATCGACACGCATCCGAACCCACCGGTGACTAACCCCTATCACTTGGTTTTCCAAATCAAGGGAGAAGTATTGATAATCCAATTGGTATCTATGGGAGTGACTAATCGGCACCCAGGAGATATAAATTTTCATTTGGAACATCCATGGCTGCACATACCATTCTGGTGTTTGGAGGAAATTTTAGGCTAAGTGCAAGTATGCAAGGTTTAGGCAACATGTTTGGGAGTGGCACGGGAAACACTTCTGGTAGTGGAGAAATCTTGCGGACCATTGGTGCATAGTTTAATGGGACATTAGGGACACTAGGTGCAACTAATTAAGGCTAATTTCTAACTAATTATGGATCTAGAGGCACAAGAATTGGTGGAGGAAATACCGGAGAAACACCGGGGGAACTACGGATTTGGATCAAGAGGACGGGGGCTCAACCACCTCCTTAGGTATTCTTTGAGATATCCTTACACTTACCAGATTACCAAGGTATAGATGATGTTACGAAAACATTCACAAGTTTGAATTTCTATGGCGCGCAAAGGGGATCACTACCCTAGAGCCAAAGGTAAGTCATTTTTCAACAACGTTGCAAGGGTGTGCACATAGTTGGTATAAGAAGTACAACCCCTATCAGATGGTGGTAGGCGCACTACATTAAAGAATGTCTTCCTAGCAGAGTTCCATAGACTAGATTTTGAGTAGAAGATCATCATCACTTTGAAGTAGATCCATCAGGAATGGAAGAGAGTGTGCGGGAGTACAATGCACGGTTTAAAACTCTCCTCTCAAAACTATCATATGACATCTACCCTTCACAACATGCTCAATGGTTTGTTGGAGGGTTGATCACTCCATTTAGGAGGGCATTTTCACATAAGAAATTTACTGACCCGCATGAGGCTTTAGAGGCTCCCTTACATGCTGAGGAATTTGGGAGTGTTGATACTGGTGTAAGCCCCTTTCGGAGGCTCAAATCACTGCCATGGCCAAGTAATTAGAGAATTTGTTTGTAAACTCTTCACATGAGACTTGTAGTGGTCTTTGGTGCATGGATTGTCAAATAGAGGGCATGCGAGGATAGTTTCCCCAAAATTGAGTATGCGCCATAGCGATAGATTGTGAAATTTTTCATAAGGACCATGATGTGAGTATATGTCCCTTGTTGCAGCATGCAATTCGGAAGAATGTGTCTTGCTACTGCAAGATCTACACCTCTATGACCCATGATACTAAGGATTGTAGGATTATTGACCAAATCCATGATGTCATTGATCATGGTATGTGCTAAACTAGCCTTTCCAGTAGTTCCAAGGAATATGATCATCATTATGAAGGACACACGAGATGGAGGGGAATGTGGGAGAATTTTTTTAGAGGATCTCATGGTTGCAATAACTACGAGAGGATGGAGAAGTGAGTTCCCACAAGGAACCTACTATAACAGTGGATGTACAGAACATTACAGGCATGAGTGTCTAGATTTATTGTAGTTTTCATGGTACGGGAAGAAGGATAAGTATGAGGAGTTCCCTGAGTTGTTTTAGCACATGAGCCAATAGCACCGGAAGGACAAGGGTGCTGGGATGGTGAGTATAAAGAAGGCTGACACACAGTGGATGCCTAGAGTGGCACGTGAGTCAGGGTTAGAACCTATTTTGGTGACAACACAAGCAGAGGCTACGTGTGCCAAGGAAGTACCAAGGCAAAGGACTCTAGTCTCAAGAGAATAAGTGGTGCATGAGAAGTATCCATACCCTACCCACCCAAAGCAAGTGTATCAAAAGACAATGGATGTTATTCAGAGTTTGTAGGGAGAAATCTAGTGTCTAAAGGAGTAGTCTAGGTAGCAGGAGAAAAGAAGGAATGTTGAGGCTTCATAGAAGGACCTAGATGAGGTCAAGGAAGTGTGAAAAATGTTAAGGAAAGAGAATGTTATTCCCTTGCTTGGAGAATTGCTATGGGAGAAGACACCACGTGCATAGAGCAAAGCACAAAAGGTAGGTATTGCATGCAAAATTCCCTCCCCATAGCCTTAACTATGACAAAGAGATCACACTGAATGCAATTGAGGATGATTGGCTGCTAAGTAACATATTTATTGACATGGGAGTAGAATTCAATGTTCTTACATTGGATGCCTAACATCAAATGGGAAGGCCCACATTATAGCCATCTTTGAATGTGTTGTATATGGCAAAAAAACTAAGGCAATGCCCATTAGAGTATTAAAGGATGCAGTGATCACCATTCAGGGGCCAAGTTTATTAGAGACTTTGAAGTCTTGGTGCTTACCGAGGTAGAAAATTTTCTAGCATTTCTTGGGCACCCATGGTGCTATAAGAACAATGCTAACCTAAGGTTCAACAAAGGATATATCATTTTTGAGAACAAGGAAGAACAAGTCATCATCCCTTGACGGATGGGAATTTGGTTCCTTACACTGAACATTTGGGAGAAGAGGTCCTTGATAGAATTTATGTGCACTCCATCAGAGACCGAAGATAATTCACCCTACATAAGGAGTTATCCAATTTGAGGATGCCCAGTCTGTGAGTGATACAACAAGCATGGCATGTGATGATGGGGCGCATGGGATGTATGAGTTAATTAGGTGAAAATTGAGGAGGTCTCAGTAACTATAACACCCTTTTTAGATGTTATTTTCCTCCTTTGTATTTCAAGCATTGACATATGGATTTCCTTATAAAGATATGTTCTTTTGATTTTGGAGATCATGCTTGATATGGATAAATCATCTTCTATTCTTAAGATCCTTTGACTGAATTGGAATGGCTTCCTTGAATCCATTTTTCACTTCTTATAGGTGAGTTGCAATCAAGTTTAAGAATTT
The DNA here is from genome assembly GCA_018340775.1 of Taxus wallichiana var. yunnanensis. Taxonomy (NCBI): domain Eukaryota; kingdom Viridiplantae; phylum Streptophyta; class Pinopsida; order Cupressales; family Taxaceae; genus Taxus; species Taxus wallichiana. The sequence continues at coordinate 679,492,860 of CM031239.1, forward strand.
TAAACTGATCTATTAATCGATTCATCCTTGAATCAATTTCGAGTGATCCAAGGAATGTTTTAAATATGTTATGTTGAATGAATGGTAAATCGACATTCCATGAATTAAAAGAAATATAATAGAACTTTATTAGTTACAAGTTATTTGATTTTTCTGTGAACGTGTTTCTATTCAGTCGTATGTTGTGCTTGGATCATTGGAGATCGATCATGATAGGAAAATGATGACGTAAATGAACTATAGCCTATTCATGGCTTAGGAAATATTCTAGTTCCTAAAACTAAAGGGACTGTCCTATGGAATCCTAAGCTAGGTAAGAATATATATATTTACTACCTAGCTATGTTAATTAATTAAATTTTATCCTAACCTAAGCTTTGTGCTAAAGGATTATGGAGAGGTTACTAGGTTATTTAAATTACCCTAAAACCTAATGCTTAAAACTATTGTGTTGGAATTAATCTAACCTATGTGGAAACTACCTAAGGTGGTAATTTATTGATTGGGTTATATCTTAAGGTTACATATCCTAAGGTAACCTAAGATCTAACCTAAGAAATTATTTCTACCCTAAACTAATGGGCATAAAGGGGGAATTTGTGGTCGCATGTATCATAGGCAACATTTCCAAGGCATTTAAGTTGTTGATAAGGTTTTTAAAAGCATACGTGCTGCCAGTTGTGGCAGGGGCTAGTTGACTTGGTGGAGGCTTATGTGGAAAATTCACTAAAAATGGAGTTGCATGTTAATTTTGATTTGGCATTCGCAAACTTGGAAGGTGGTGGCAAGGAAGGATAGGCGGGAAAATAGGAATTAATGGAATTTATTATTTTCAGTTTTTGTGCTCAAACCGTTTTGGAAGGCATGCAAACGGGTTTGTATGGGGTTGTTTCACTTTGCATACTTCATGATTTTTTCTCTGCATGCTCTTTGGTTTTCGAACTAGCAGATAGAACTACACTTAATGGCTATTTTTGAGGTTTTAGACCTATTTTCAGTTTGTGGGATATATAAGAGGCACTGTGGAAAAAGAATGTGGTTGTTTGATCTTTCATGGAGAAGAGGAGAAGTTGTGAGCTCGGATGGAGGTTCCCTTGTCAGAAGGTCTATAAGGCATGATAGGCTCTAATCTTTAAGATCTCTTGCTTTCTTATAAATGTTTCATTGAAATGATTCTGCTCTTTTTAGATTCTTGGCTTGCATGTTTAATTCGGTTTGTTGTTACTAGTTTATAATATCTGTCATCTTGGATATAAACCTAGGCAAAATTTACGTTGGTTTTGGAAATATCTTTATGATAATTGATAATGATACATACATGTGAAGCTTGCATTAGAATTTTTTTTTCTTTTTTGAATTGTGCATGCAAGGTTGTTGTGGTATTGGAACTGACCTTCATTGCAATACATGGATTCTAAACCATATGGGAACCCTGAGTTCTATTTGAGCTTGTATTTGGCCTTCGTGTTTTCTTATAAACTTGTGTAAGAGCTTCTTGTTGTTACGGGCGGCATTTGGAAACCTGGGTAGCTCTAAACTATTTTTGAAGTTAGTATATGGCTCTAAACATGTAATTTATTACTTGTGTTTTCCCTGAACTATTGTTAGAGGATTCTTGTACTTAGGAATCATGTGTTGATTCTTGTGATGAGTGGACTGTTGTTAAAGTCCGTATATAGATTAGAACTTGTGTTATTCTCTAGTGACCATTTGAACTATTAATGGAATATTATAATGTACACGGCACTCATATTTTATTACTTGTGTGGACTCTGAACTTTATGGGAACCCTGAGTTCTATTGGAGCTAGTATTTGGGCTTCGCATTTTGATATGAACTCGTGTTGGAGTCACTTGTTGTTTTGAACTAGTGTTGGTATCTTGGGTAACTCGAGACTGTTGTTGAATCCGTATGTGGCTCTGTACTTGTGCTTTACTCTTGTGGTATTTTGGACTGTTAATGGAAGTTCATGATTTCACCGCACTCTTATCTTGTTATTTGTTCAATTCTGAACTCTCATTAGAAACTCGTGTTTCATTTGAGATGGAAATAGGACTCCTTGTTTTGAATATGAACTGTTAATGGATATTTGTATCATATACTACCTAATACTAAGATATTGTGCATATCTGAGCTCATGTTGAGTTTTTGTAATTCGACACTGTACATGAAATTTAGTACTTAGTGTTTGGAAATTGTAGTAGGAACGATGTGTCGGTTCTATTCTGGTATGTTGAGTTTTCTTTGTTATTGATATAAACTTGGATGGGAACTTTTGTTTCCCTGAACCCATGAATAATTACTTGGGTAGTCCTGTACCTTTGTGAGAAGCTTGTGTTCGTCATTGTGCTCAGATTTTGTACTTTCGAGCTCTGAGCTGGTAGTATTATCGACAAGTTTGATTTGGTTTTGGTATTTGAATTGGGTTTTTAACTTCTTAAAGAGTTTAAAGCTCAGAACTCTTCTAATCGAACTACTTACTCAAGGAAATATGGGAGAGTAGATTAAATCGAGCTGTTTAAATATCCTTGGGATTTAACTAGAAACATTTTCTAAGGATAATGGGATTTCAGTCGTTGAGATTTGTTGAAGCTTCTGATCCTGTTTGGCTTACTGATCGGTTATTTTTCTATCTCTTGTTGGATATAGTAAATACACCTTGTGTCTTTATAAAAGAAAGGAATGTGATTCCTTTAGAACCGACTGTGTTTTAGGACTGCTATTTTTATTTCATTTTGAGTATGGAATTGAAACTCGTGTTCATTGAAAGTAAAGAAGTGTAAAGAATATGGCAGTGTGCTTTCTTCTTACTATATAGATCATTGGTTGAAATTTTCTGTTTTGATTCTCCTTTGAAATGGAGTTTTCTTTATGAGTTGTTTGGTCTTCCTTGTTCAAATATTTTGTAGAAATGATGTTGGAAGAGATTAGATTATTTAGTTTTATTTAGCTGGAAAATGTAAGCTTGTTTGGTAGACTATTTGTTTGACAAGACTTTACTTGTTTGGTTTGAGATGAGTAAGTTTTGTCTCTTGTATTCTATCTTTTTGTGAATTCTCCTTGGATGGACTTGAGTAGAGATTAACTCCGGTATGAGTCTACCTTGATTTTTGAACGATTGTTTCAGATCTTTAAAAATTAACTTCTATATGTGGAAGTAGGTTTAAACTTGTAGGTAGACCGTTTGATTTTCTATTCCTTCTTGGATTAAGATAGAATTCTATTCTGATGAATATCTTAAATGTTAAAATTTTTAAGGTAGTTGTCCTTTAAAAGAAATAGTTAAATCACATTTTGAATCTATTCTGTTTCTCAGATGTTTTGTGTCTAGGTATAGTGGTAATGATTCTCTTCTTCTTTTGCTTAGGAGCTAGGTGAATCATCCTAAGTAGAACCATGATTTAAATCCTTCTTTTGGCTTGAAGCAAAGATAAATGTTGTATTCTATTATGAAATATTGGGAACAATTAGATGTTATGATCTGTTGTTTTCCTAAGGATAATTGATAGGATCAATTAAACTCTAATTTTGTAAGGCTGATATAGTGGATTATATTTTGTCCTTTTCTTGGAAGTGAAATCAATTGTTTAAAATGTATTGATATTATGATGTAATAATTTTCTCATTAAAGCAGGTTGTTTTAATGAAACAATTATTGGAATGCACTTCTTTTTAAGGATTAGTGCTTATCATGCTTAGTTCATTAAATCGAATCTGTCTAGCAATTTTGCAAATGGACTTCGTAAGTGATAAGGAAGGAAAAAAATTATGTGATGCATTGGCTGATTTAAGTCTAATGTTGTGAAGAACTCTAAATCATTCTTGAGATTGTATTGAGCGTACCTAAAAGAAAAGTAGTATTAAATTTTGAAATGAAGGTAGTTTTATGTAGCGTACCTAAATGTATAAGTTTTAGAGATGAATTAAATGTTGAGAATTTATTTAGAGTGGATGTGTAAATTATCTTGTACTTTCATTACATAGATAGAATCCTATCTGACTTCCTGAAATACTTGATTTAGCTACAACTCTTATGGAAACCTCTCTCCAAGTGTGGGACTTGTGAAAATGAGAGAGGAATCTCTGGATGTAAATAGAGGTCTAAATGGTTCCTCAAACTCCTCTGATTTAGATCTATATTTTGCACAACTACAGAGGTTCTAATCCTAATTCTACCCTAGATTGCAAGGAGACAGGGATAAAAATGCAAAAATGAAACTAAACTAAAGATGGTGATGCACCAAAAGGAGTGGTGAAACATTTTTTGCCATGTAAATAGACACAAATTCATGAAATGCAACAAGGGAAAACATACACAAGCTGATAGATGTAATTAGAGGTCTTAAAATGAAGTAAAACAATACAAACAGAGGACTGAAAGCATTCACAGAGTTTGCACTGTCAATTCCATGTAAAAATCTCTTGCATTCCACCATCAAAGAGGTATAAACCTATTACAAACTGTGAAAAAGGTCTGATTCTTACAACTATCACTTGCTGGAGGTGAAAGAAGAAGTTTGCAATGCCAAAAAGTGTTCAACCATGAAGAAATGAGCCAAATCTGGCTTTTACAGTGCATGGGTCGAGCCCAGGAGAGAGAAAATGTAAAAAACATGGGAGCCCATTCCTCATTGATGGAAAATGCATTAAAACAGCATGGAGGACCTTACAAACCCATACCCTATCATTTTTGACCATATTGGAGAAGAATGCGACCCATTCTGTATTAAATTTGGTTGTTGAAATGTCATTTCTAGCCATGGACACGTACCAGAACCGTTTTTGAATTTTCTCTCTCCAAACTAAACCAAAATTAGAAATTGACCATGGAATCATGTAGAGAATTTTAACATCTTTCCAATGATATAAAGAACGTGAAAATCTGAGCTCTGGATCAAAAGATATGATCGTTTGAAGATTTAGGGCAAAAACGGCCCAAAAACGGATCATGGGAAAAATTTCAAATTTTACCTCTTTTTTGTCTTTGGAAATTTTTTCAAAAATTCCCCGCTCCACTGGTCGGATGCCACGTGGCAGCTTCCTATTGGCTGCGGGCCTCAAATGGGAAAATTTTCCACAAAAACTCCGCCGAGCCATAACTTGAAAAATATAAGGAGTTAGGAGGCAAACTTTACCTTTCTGGAAAGCTGAGAGAGAGCTCTATCTGATGGTGCCATTTCCAGAAAGCCTTGAGTGCCTTAAAATCAAAAAAATGTGGACTGAGGCACAAGAGAGGTAAGAACACAAGGAGTTAGCCACAAAAATGAGCTGGGGCACATTTTGGATAACAATTTTGGTGACTCAGAGGGGTCATCTGCCTGCTAGATGAAAGTACCAGTAGCCTGAAGTAGTCCATTGGGCATGGAGCCATCAAATATTCTATTTAGAACCCCAACTGACTTAGAATGTGCAAGGAGGAAGATGGAATATCACATGATGGAAGCAAGGACTGCAAAACATCTCCAGGGACAGCAAGCTGTGCCAAAGCACTTAGGGAAAGCAAAACTAACCTACACAAAACAATGTGCAAAGCACTTGGAGGAATGAAAATCTAATCTAATATTTACAAGGTGGTAAATTTCCCTCTAGAAGCAATGCTTGAGATAGATTCCATTGACTGGAATCTATAGTTCTTCACCATCCAATGAGGCCAATTGGAAAGCATTGTTGTTCTTGCACTTCGTGACCATGTATGGGCCACTCCAAATGGCATCAAATTTTGAATGCCTTCCCGGTTTTGCTCTATCCACATCCCATTTCAACACTAGATCTCCAACCTGAAAAGATCTATCCTTGGCCTTCCTATCAAAGGTCTTTTTGATCAAAGCTTGATCCTTTTCCATTGCTTGGGATGCCCGATTTCGACCTCCCGCAGCTCCATCAACTCTGCATATCTCACCTCCATGGGCTCAAACTCTAGCAACTCTAATTGCTTCATGAGTTCCAATGTTGGCAACTCAAGTGACATGGGCAAGATTGCCTCTCTTCCATAGACAAGTTTGAATGGAGAGTTACCTGTGGATCTCTTGGGAGTTATCCTATCAGCCCATAAGGCTGATTTCAGTTTGGTATGCCAAGACCTCTGATTCTCATCAAGAGTCCTCCTAATGATCCTCAACAAGTTCTTGTTTGTAGACTCGGCCTGGCCATTACCTTGAGGGTAATAGTTTGATGAAGTGCTTAGGTAGATCCCATTCTTGACAGCCCACTCAGTCACCTTGGATCCAATGAATGCCAATGCATTATCTGAGATTATTGTAGCAGGTATACCAAATCTGGTCGCTATCCCCTCATAAAAGTCTAAGATGTTGGACTCATTTGCTTCTTTGAGTGCTACTGCTTCAGTCCATTTGGTGAAGTAGTCCGTGGCTGTCAAAATCCATTTGTGCCCTTGACTTGAATTGGGATTAATGACTCCAATGAAGTCCAAACCCCATTGCATGAATGGCTGGTCAACTGAGATTGGATGCAATGGAAGGGCAGCAAGTCTCTCTTTTCCTGTGAAGAATGCACAATTCTTACACCTCTTAATCCATGCATAGCAATCACTGAAAATTTTAGGCCAATAATAACCAGCCTTCATGATTTTTAGAGCTGTCACTCTTGGTGCAAAATGACCACCAGCTGGTCCACCATGGAACTCTTCCAACACCCTATGAATCTGATTTGTGCTAATGCATCTCAGAAGACTCCATTCACATCTTTCTTGAACAAAACTCCATCAACAATGGCATATGGGACAGCCTGCAATCTGAAGTGTCTTCTTTGGGTCTTGTTCATCTCCTGGGGCATAGGCCTGTGCTTAGGAAGTGTATAATACCTTGGGTCCAGCAAGGAGTGGGGGCAGCATTGTCTTCTTCTTGATTGCCACTTGGCTCATGGCTGTCCTGGACTGTCAAAACAGCCTCTTCTTCATTGCATACTTCTTTTTGCTTCCCCAAAACCAGCTGCTCACACAATCCTTTCCCTCTTACCAGCTTGGTGATCTTGATCTCAATGTCATACTCCATGACACGGGTGATCCAACCTGCCCTTTTCTCATTCAAATCTTTGTTGAGGAGGAAGTCCTTAACCCCAGCATGTGAGACCAAAGCAACTGGACCTTGTTGTTCGAGACTAAATGCTTGAATTTCTTCAAGCTTTCGACATCGCCAAAGACATGCTTCTCAATAAAAGAGTACTTCACCTCATAGTCATCTAGGCTCGGGTCAAGAAGGCAATTGGCTGCTCATCATTATCCTTGTTCTGCTGTACCAAAATGGCAGAAATAGTGTCATTACCTCCAAATGCATAGAGGATGAAATCCTTGGAGAAGTCCGGGTTGATGAGAGTTGGTGCTTGAGAAATGGCTTCTTTGATTGCTTCAAAACTCTCCTTGCCTTCTGCTGTCCACTTGAAAGCCATGCTCTTCTTTAACATTTTGGTGATGGGCTTGACAAGGGCTGCAAAATCTGGGACAAACCTCCGAACAAAGTTTATCCTCCCCAAGAAACTCTGAAGGGCTTTCTTGTGGCTTGGCAATGGTAGTGCTCTTATGGCTTCAACCCTCTCTGGATCAATTGCTAATCCTTCTTTGGAGACAATATGGCCAAGGAGCTTTCCTTCATGTGCAAGAAAGATACACTTTCTAGGATTTAAAGACACTCCAAATCTCCTGCACCTCGTGAAAACTTGTCTCAAATGAGAGAGGTGGTCTGCTGCATTTTTGGAAAAAATAGTGATATCATCAAGGTAAATCAGCACCACGTTGTTAATCAAACCTTTGAACGCCATGTCCATTTCCCTTTGGAAGGTAAAGCACTAAAGTTGACAGCCCAAATGGCATTTTCCCGTATGCAAAAGTTCCCCATTTGGTTGTGAAGGCTGTCTTGAATCGGTCTTCCTCCTTCACCATAATCTGATCAGTAGCTGAGTAGCCATCAAGTAGTGAAACCTCTGAGCCAGCCACAACTTGCAAGATTTGCTCCATGGAAGGGAGTGGGTAATGGTCCTTGAGAGATGCTCTATTTAAGTCTCTGAAATCAACACACAATCTGATCTCCCCACTCTTCTTTCTGACTGGAACCAAGTTGGCAACCCAACTAGAATGCTTGATTGGGAATATGATTCTTGACTCAATCAGCTTGTCCAATTCTTTCCTCATGAGAGGCTCCATGTGTGGATTGACTGGTCTTTGTTTCTGCCTGACAGGCTTAGTATTTGGATCCAATTCAATGGTATGCTGAGCTAAGTTGGGATTGAAACCTTTCAAATCTTCGTAGCTCCAAGCAAACACATCTGGGAATTCTTGACACAGCTGCATGAATTCATACCTTTCTTGTTCAGTTGTCATCTTTCCAATTTGCAATGGTTTGTTCTCTTCTACCAAGATGGATACTGAATCCTCTCTCTTGACCTGAATGTTTGCTTTCTCCTTTCTAAACTGATCATTGGGATTAAAAATGGACTCCAAAGTGATAAGTCCCTTGGGCAGCTTGTTAGTTCTCAGCTGTACCACCTGGTCACCATACTGTTGTTCCAACTTTTCTTGATTCTTAGCTGAGAACTCAGCTTCTTCTTGCAAGAAATGGATGATTTGCTGGTCATTCTCAAACACTTGCCAACTGACATTGTTATCTGGCACTGAAGGCCTCACAATCACGTGGATGTTTGGTTGTACCTTGTCTTTTTGAATGCTTTCCACAATGTCAAAGGCTGCCCCTACTGCTGCAAGCCTGTCAGCAGCTTGATTCTCTTTCCTAGGAATGGATTTGATGCCAAAACCCTCAAAATCTTCCATGAGGTCCCACACCCTGTTTCAGTAGCACCCGAGTAGATCATTCTTGGCAAAGCATGTTGTCCCTTGACCTGATTTACAATCAATTCACTGTCACCAAAGACTTGCAAGTTCTTTATTTTCTTCTTGATTGCCCAATGCATCCTCGCACCAAGGCTTCATATTCAGCAGTTGTTATGGAGCATGCAAACTGAAATCTAAAAGCTGAATAGTACTTTACTCCTTGAGGTGAAACAAGCATGGCTCCACCTCCTGCACCTTGTCTACTCCTTGATCCATCAAAAAATAGCTGCCATACCTCATTGTCATCTTCATGGTTTGGCTTGGTGATGCTAGGAATAGGCTGATTTTCTTCATGTATGCAATAGACCCCTAGCTCAGATTCTTCCACTTCTTGATAAGGATCAAAAGCATGTACCTTGTTTGCCCATTCATCAAGAGTTAGATCCGGGATGCTTCCAACCTTGGTGTCAGCTTCATCGGTGCTTGGGTGGTCTTCTTGATCAAATGTTGAACAATTGGCGTTGATCTGACTTGGAGTGTAAGGCTCAATGTGGAAGTTTGCAATAGGTTCAGACCTGATTGTAGCCTTAGTTCCATACCTCATTCTGAACAAAGCATGTGTGACCAATCAGCAGACAAATATCCCCAATCTTGGCTGTGAAGTCCTTGACAAGCATAGGGCAAAGAGTGGTGGAAGGTCTATGATCGATACATCTTCAGAAAAACAACAACATTTGGACATGCATGCAAGGTAAGACTCAAGTTTCTAATCACCCCAACTATTGTTACTATGCTGTCCCATCCAGCTGCACTACCCTTTGGATATGGTTTCATACTAGAGCCCTAGCCTGATCAGCTATTTGTTTAGGCATCACCGAGCTACTTGCCCCCTAATCTATCATGCAATTGTGCACTAACCGATTTCCAATGATTAATGAAACATGTAAAGGAGGGGGCTTCAACATTTTACCTGCTGTCCTCCATGATTTCCTCAAAGCGGGGCAGCATTTGTGAGCACTTTCTCTCGCATCCGAACTTGCTGATTCAAGTTGGCTAGTCCTTCATGGCAGCTTGTAACAAGTCTCTTTGGCTCGGGATAGATAGGGATTCCTACATTGATATATTAACATTTGTCTTCTTCATCCGATCAATGATATCGAATGGTGATGAAGGATCTCTTTGTTGTCCCTTTGCTTGTACATTCACTCCTTGCACGTGGGCAGCAATAATCGGTATTTGAGTTGGTCTAGAGCTGTTCTTGGCTGCCCTTGTGCATTTGAAATTGGATTTTGCTTGCCAACCATTTGTGGAGCCATGGAAGGTTGTGGATTGGTTGGAGCTAATGGTTGTTCTTCACCCAAATTCCTTCTTTTTGACCTTGTGTTGGCTGCAACACCTTGAGAAACTGCTTGATTCATGCCACAAAAATCTTTTGCTTGCCAGTTTACCAATGTGGTGTCATTTGGGGCTGATTGTTGTTGGAATGTTTCTTGTTGTTGGTTGTTTCCTTGACTGCCTTCACCCTCCACACCAGTAGTTGTCACCATTAATGCTTGATTCAAAGCACCATTGAAGCACATAGATTGGTTATGAGGTTCATTGCATGGAAAACACCAATCATACTCTTGAGCAATGTTGTTTTGTGTTGGCACCAATGCCTTAGAGGTAGATATGGCATTAGGATTATAGGGCTGAAATGGTCTATTGGCAGGAGGCCTTGTTTGATTTACATTTGCAGCTGGATTAGGAGGTCTTTGTGGTTGGTATGGCTGCCTGTTAGGCTGAGCTTGGGGCTGGTAAGAAGGTCTAAAACCTTGGGCTTGTTGCCTTTTGAGAGTAACCAGCTCATTGCCTAGGTTTTGCAATTGCTTCATGACTTCTTGAAGCTCATTTGGGGCACTTGGAGATGAAGTAGAAGCTTCATTTGAACTCTGATTTCTAGGAGTGGGAGAAGGAGCCAAATTAGGTGCTTGATTGGTATTTGGACTCTCTAAACTTGGAAACAATGGCATGGGAGGTCTAGGGGCTAGTTTTTCAGCTTGGATCAAACAATTTTCAGCCCTAATGGCAATGTTATAAGCCATAGGGATAGTTATGCCTCCCATGGACTGAATCAACATAGAAATATCAGAATTTAGAGCTTTGAGATAATAGAGAAAAGCACCTTCGCCGTTGGCCTAATCGCCACCGGAATTCTCTCCCAAGTCTTTTGAAATCAAGTTGAAATCGGCCACTGTTCATCGGGAGCTCTTCGATGGTGGTTGTCACCTGCTCCAAAAGAGACAAGTTGTCTCCCTTCTCTCCAAATTGCTCATGAAGTGCTATACACAGCTGATTCCAATTTGTGATAGAACCAACTCCAAGGCTTCTAAACCATCGCAATGCTTTCCCTGAATGAAGATGCCAAAGAACTTGATGTACCACTGCATCTCATTGATTTCATGAATCGCACAAAGGTTAGCAATATCCTTAACATGATCACCGAGTAGTCTGATTTTCTCCAAGTGAAGTATGGAATGTTCTTCAAGGCTGCAATAGGAATTGGATGTTGTGCATTGAGGGCAAGTGGGGTGCCGTGAAGTTGACATAGGGGTTGTTTTGTGCCATTCTAATTGGTCTTAAAACCCTTGTTGATCGAATGAAAGGCCTACGGTGGAGGAGTTGAGAGAGTTCTATTTGGTGGAGATGGAGACCTTTGAATCCTTCTTCCACTTTTCCTTACTCTTGGAGATAACTGCAGATATTCAAACAACACCTCTTCTTCTCCAGCTCTTGACCTTGTAGTGATTCTTCTCATGAGTTTTCAGGCCTGCACTGCTGAAACCAGTTGATTCTTCCCCTTTGGAGTCGCCAGATATGCAAATTATAGCTCTTTTCAAGCAAGAAAATTGCAGCAGATGCACATCAACTTTTTGTATAAAAATGAGACCTCTAAGGTCCCACCGGGCATGCCAAAACTGTTGTTGCAAATCAGCAGCACCCCTGGATGCAAATCAAGGTTCTAAATGATGTTTAGAGCATCCAGTGTGATTGCACAACATGGAAACCTCTCTCCAAGTGTGGGACTTGTGAAAATGAGAGAGGAATCTCCAGAATAGAGGCTGGTTCCTCAAACTCCTCTGATTTAGATCTATATTTTGCACAACTACAGAGGTTCTAATCCTAATTCTACCCTAGATTGCAAGGAGACAGGGATAAAAATGCAAAAATGAAACTAAACTAAAGATGGTGATGCACCAAAAGGAGTGGTGAAACATTTTTTGCCATGTAAATAGACACAAATTCATGAAATGCAACAAGGGAAAACATACACAAGCTGATAGATGTAATTAGAGGTCTTAAAATGAAGTAAAACAATACAAACAGAGGACTGAAAGCATTCACAGAGTTTACACTATCAATTCCATGTAAAAATCTCTTGCATTCCACCATCAAAGAGGTATAAACCTGTTACAAACTATGAAAAAGGTCTGATTCTTACAACTATCACTTGCTGGAGGTGAAAGAAGAAGTTTGCAATGCCAAAAAGTGTTCAACCATGAAGAAATGAGCCAAATCTGGCTTTTACAGTGCATGGGTCGAGCCCAGGAGAGAGAAAACATAAAAACATGGGAGCCCATTCCTCATTGATGGAAAATGCATTAAAATAGCATGGAGGACCTTACAAACCCATACCCTATCATTTTTGACCATATTGGAGAAGAATGCGACCCATTCTGTATTAAATTTGGTTGTTGAAATGTCATTTCTGGCCATGGACACGTACCAGAACCATTTTTGAATTTTCTCTCTCCAAACTGAACCAAAATTAGAAATTGACCATGGAATCATGTAGATAATTTTAACATCTTTCCAATGATATAAAGAACGTGAAAATCCGAGCTCTGGATCAAAAGATATGATCGTTTGAAGATTTAGGGCAAAAACGGCCCAAAAACGGATCGGTGGGAAAAAATTTCAAATTTTACCTTTTTTTTGTCTTTGGAAATTTTTCACGGGCCCCTCCATGGGCTCCACTGGTCAGATGCCACGTGGCAGCTTCCTATTGGCTGTGGGCCTCAAATGGGAAAATTTTCCACAAAAACTCCGCCGAGCCATAACTTGAAAAATATAAGGAGTTAGGAGGCAAACTTTACCTTTCTGGAAAGCTGAGAGAGAGCTCTATCTGATGGTGCCATTTCAGAAAGCCTTGAGTGCCTTAAAATCAAAAAATGTAGACTGAGGCACAAGAGAGGCAAGAACACAAGATGGCTTGTTAAATTTTTTAAGGTAATTATCCTTTAAAAGAAATAGTTAAATCACGTTTTGAATCTATTTTATTTGATGTTTTGTGTCCTGGGTATAGTGGTAATGATTCTCTTCTTCTTTTGCTTAAGATTGCGAATCATTAAGTAGAACCATGATTTAAATCCTTCTTTTGGCTTGATGCAAAGATAAATGTTATATTTTATTATGAATAATTAGATGTTATGATCTGTTTTTTTCCTAAATATAATTGATAGGATCAATTAAACTCTAATTTTGTAAGGGGGTGATATAGTGGATTATATTATGTCCTTTTTTCGAAGTGAAATCAATTGTTTAAAATGTACTACTTTTCGTTCTTGCTATTGATATATTGATATTATGATGTAATAATTGTCTCATTAAAGCAAGGTTGTTTTAATGGAACAATTATTGGAATGCACTTCTTTTTAAGGCTTACTCCTTATCATGCCTCATTCATTGAACTGACCCGTGCTAGCAATTTTTACAGATGGACTTCGTAAGTGATAAGGAAGGAAAAAACTTATGTGATGCATTGGCTGATTTAAGTTTGATTTTGTGAAGAACTCTGAATCATTCTTGAGATTGTATTGAAAAATAAAAGTAGTATTCTTTTGTAATGAAGGTAGTTGTTATGTAGCATACCTAAATGTATAAGTTTTAGAGATGAATTAAATGTTGAGAATTTATTTACAGTGGATGTGTAAATTATCTTGTACTTTCATTACATAGATGGAATCCTATCTTGTTAATATACTCCATATTATGTATATGCTTAATGGGGTATTCTTAGATAAGTTTGACAGTGGGAATTGGAATAATCTCCCTAAATAGGATGCAACTTCCTAAGTTACAGAATTTGATGGTTATAACTAAACAATTCAATATAGTAATATGATGTGGAATGAACATTTAGTAATAACTATTGAATTTGTAAATGATTTATAGGGGTGCTAGGCCCTAACACTTAATCATGTAAAGGAATATTCTTCCTCTATCTTAAGAATGCAAACAAAATGGAAGAAGTGATTCCTAATCGTTAGACTTCGTTAATAAAGTCTACTTAGTTACAACCTAGATGGTTGTTACACTTCCTTGAACGGTTAAGTCACAATAAATGGAACTTATGATGTTGATATCCTATTATGGTTGACGGCTTGTTAAGTCCAGTAAATAACATTAAAGGCAATCTTAAGCTAAGAAATTTCTTTAAGAATCATTTGAATCTATTGTAGAGAAGAACTTAAGGAGTGTTGGACTAGGGTTAGGAAAGGTTGCTGAAATCTATTTTTAATCATCCAAACTAATTAAATTTATAATAAAATCATTGAGGTATGTACATCTCGATGAGGCTATTCGTAGGATGTTGGACACACCACCAACTAGGGGTTGTACCTTCGAGAAGATTAGGATCTTCTCGAAGATACATCGATGCGATCGACATGTGGCAATATCCTTCGCATTGATCATCTAGATCTACACACATTGGACTTGATCTTAGTTTCTCTCTAGGTCTCAGTTAGTAACATGTTTAAGATATAGGGTAGCCCTCCAAAACTCGGGATACCTCGGTACACGGGGTTGACTTAGGTTGATCCAGTATGACAACTTAACCTAAGTCTTAGTGAGCCTCCCCTTATCATAACGTATGTTGTTAACTTGAACTAGGGTTAAATCTTGGGCAAGTGGACTGATAGAAGTCAAGAAATGACATTCTAGATAATGATAGAGTGGGGTGAACTATGTATTCGGATTGATGAGTATGCCATTAAGGAATAGTAATACGAACAGTATGTTAGAAATATTTGGCCAAAGTATCACAAGTTGTTGGTTGCATTGTCCTATGTCACCTAGTCTAAGGTTCGTGATGCAGATGAATATTGGTAACAAATATTCAGATAGGTTCCTTCGACAGATCACTCAATACCCTAAACAGGGAAAGAGAACCAAGTATACATAGTATACGAAAATTATTCAATACTTAATGTTAAACATGAATAGATTGGTAGTTTACTGAGTCATGAAATGAATAGATCGGTAGCACACCAAGTCATTACATCTGCATATGGTTATCTGTTATATGAATGGTTGATAAATAATGTGTGTTCTAAATTATGAATTGAAGAGAGAACATTATTTTTTAAAAATTCCTTGTTTCTAAAGTCTTAAATTGGGAATGTTACATCTTGGTATCAGAGATAAAGGTTGTAGCTCTTAGACCTATTATGTCCACAAATCTGATTAAACTTAAATTTTCTTGTAACATAAAATGGTGAGAACAAGAGGAAATGTTGCAAATAACCCTCCACTAGAGGAAGGAGTGGTAACTCGACGACCAAAAACTTGATGAGATCCTTGCTACCCTGTTAGACACAAGAGATCATTTGGCTATGCTTGAACAATAAGTAATGGGAAATGAGGAGGAAGAAGAAGTTGATAACAATAATCAACCACCTCCAAGGGACAATGCCAATTTGGGTGTTGATAATAACAATGTTAACATACCGTTTGCTTTGAGAAAAAAAGGCTAGACTAGCGGTAGAACTCACTAATGACATAAAAGGATAAGTCCACCCAAGTTTGATGGCACCACATTAGGAGGAGTTGAGAATTGGCTCGGTGAAATGCAGAAGTACTTTTCAATAAGGAAGTTCTCAGAGGAAACCAAGGCTTTATGGGGAGCATATCAGCTTTCCCATGAAGCATCTTCATGGTGGGACAACCATAAGGCTGAGTTAAATATTGATGAAACTAACATCACTTGGGATCAATTTAAAAGTTATTTTAGGCAATGATGGCTGCCAAAACTCTACTATGATCAGAAAATGACTGAATTTTAGAACTTAGCTCAAGGAAAGCTAATAGTAACTGAGTATTGGGAACGGTTTACGAAACTCCTCAAGTATGTACCTCAATATCAAACTGATGAGAAGTTCAGGATACAAAAATTCATTATGGGATTGAATCCCATTATTGGGGGAGAAGTTGATGTTCACAGCCCAACCACTATGGAAGGGGTTGTTGAAAAATCCATAAGGCAGGAACAAAAATTAAAGGCTATTTCTACTCATAAGGAGGAAGTAAGGAAGAAAGTTCCAAACCCCTCTTCAGCTTCTCTTACACCTAAGAAGGGACCATGGAAGAATTTTGGTAATAAAAGTAAATTTTTAGCTGATAATAATAAGAAAACAACAATGAATAAGACTATTGCTGAAATGCACGGAACAATTTTGCCAAGAATAATAACAATGGACAGAAGTCCTATGGAGGTCAGAATAATAACTTTAAGACTAGAAATAATTCTCGAGTCTAGAAAGGGACCTATAGGAGGTTGTTATAATTATGGAAAAGATCATTACGTAACTCAATGTCCTTTGAAGAAGGATGATCGTAATCAGTAGCACAAGATACATGCTACAATAGCTAACAAACAACCTAAAAAATAAGGTACACCTATAGAAGTTCTGGTAAGTTATTTGGCATAACCTGTAACTATTATTTTTGATTTGGGAGCTACTGAATGTTTTATTTCTAGTAAAATTTCTTGAAACTTAAAAGAAAAGCTAAAAAAATGGATAAATCATGGACTATACATTATGGTAATAATGTTGTTCATATGGTTAGTATGTGTCTTTTTGGAGCAGTCCTTGAATTACCTAACTTTTCCACAGAGGTTGATATTTATGTTTCACCTTTAGGGTCTTATAATGTAATCATAAGGGTTAATTGGTTAGAAAAACATAAGGCTAAAGTGGACTATTTTGAAAAATGCATTGGTTGTTTAGACGACCTATAGAAAATAAGCAGAGATTCAGTGGTGTGAAACGTGAGAGTTCGTTAGAAAAGCTGTCAACTATGCAACTTAAAAAGGCCAAACATAAAGGATGTACCTTATATGCAGTAAAAATTTCAGAAACTGCAGAGGAAAACAATAATTTCATGGATCAATATCTGTTGTTATGAGACTTGATAATGTATTTCCAAAAGAATTGTCAGTCTTCCATCCAAAAGGGAATTTGATTTCATGATTGAGATCAAGACCAGGAACCGAACCTATATCTAAGGCACTGTATCGAATGACTACTATAGAATTAGTAGAGCTTAAGGCTCAATTGCAAGAAATTTTGTCTAAGGGTTTGATTAGGCCAAGTGTTTCACCTTGGGGAGCTCTAGTGATCTTTGTGAAAAAGAAAGATGGAATGCTTAGATTGTGCATTGATTATAGGATGTTAAATAAAGAAACAATCAAGAATAGATAGCCACTTCCAAGAATTGATGATCTATTTGATCGATGCGAGGAGCATCGAGTATATTCTAAGGTATATCTTTGATCTAGATATCATCAATTATGGATTAAGGATGATGATATTCATAAAACAACTTTTAGAACAAGGTATGGACATTATGAGTTAACGGGTTTACCTTTTGGATTAACTAATGCACCTGCGACATGTATGAATTTAATGAATAATATCTTTGAAGAATACTTGGACAAATTTGTGCTCATATTCTTGGATGACATTCTCATATATTCTAAAAGCATAGAAGAGCATCATGAGCATTTGAAAATAGTTTTGGAAATTCTGAGAAAGAGACAGTTGTTTGGTAAGCTGTCCAAATGTTCCTTCTATGACACAGAAGTGCACTATTTGGGTCATGTAATAAGTAAGGATGGAATTGTTGTAGATCCTTCTAAAATTGTAGCTATAATAGAATGGCCTACACCAAAGAATGTACATGAATTTAGAAGCTTCATGGGAGTTGCTGGCCACTATAGGATATTTGTAAAAGACTTTTCTAAGATAGTTGCACCAATAACTTGCTTACAGAAGAAAGATAAAAAGTTTGTTTGGAGTGAGAAATGTGAAATTTCATTTAAAACCTTGAAGGGACAATTAACTTCAACACCTATTCTTGCAGTACCAGATCTTGATGGAGATTTTATGGTGGTAATTGATGCATCCGGTGAAGGTCTAGGAGGTATTTTGTTACAAAGTGGTCATGTTATAGCATATGAAAGTAGAAAACTTAAGTTACATGAGTTGAATTATGCTTCACATGATTTAGAGTTTGTTGCCATTGTTCATACACTTCAATTTTGGAGGCATTATCTATTTGGTAAACCATTTGAGTTGAAAACTGATCATCTTGGGCTGAAGTACATTTTCACTCAGCCAAATCTGAATGTAAGACATCGAAGGTGGTTAGAGTTTTTGTCTCAATATGATTTTGACATAAGTTATATAAAGGGTAAAGAAAATAGAGTGGTTGATGCTCTAAGTCGTAGGAAGCACATTTCTACTCTTATAACACTAAGAACTCAGTTTAAGGATGAAGTAAAAAGTGTTATGGAATCTAATTCTTACTTTCAACAAGTAAAAGCAGCACTTGCTATAGATTCTAATGATTTGAGGTATAAAGGTTTTCACTTTGATCAAGAAGGAATCTTACGATTTGAAAATAGAGTTTATGTACCTTTGCTTAATGATTTGAGAAAGAAATTGTTAGCTAAATTTCATAATTCACCTTTTTCGGACACCCTAGGATTATAAAGATGCTCGCTGATATAAAACAACAATATTTTTGAAAGGAATGAGAAAAGATGTTATTGATTTTGTGACACCTTGTTTTGAATGTGAATGCATAAAAGTGGAACATATGCACCTAGTCGGTTTATTGTATCCTCATAGCATACCATAGTAAAAATGGAAAGGTAATAAACATGGATTTTTACAAGGGTTACCTATGTCAAGAAATAAACATGATGTTATTTTGGTAGTTGTTGATAAACTAACAAAAGTAGCTCATTTTATTGGAAATTTGAAGGATGATTCTCCTGTTTTGGCTAAAAGATTTGTACACAAAATTTTCAGATTACATGGAGTACCTGAATTAATCATATCAGATAAAGATCCTAGAATGATGTCAAGGTTTTGGCAAACGCTTAATGCAACTCTAGGAACTAAGCTAAATTTCAGTTTTGTGTATCACCCAGAAATGGATGGACAGACTAAAAGAGTAAATCAAGTTTTAGAAGATATGTTACGGATGTATTGTATGGATCAACAGTATAAGTGGGAAGAATATCTTCCATTAGTTGAATTTGCTTACAATAATACATATCATACTTCTCTTACAATGAAACCTTTCTATGCACTTTACAAGAGAAAATGTAGAACCCCTATTAGGTGGGATAGCATAGATGATGGAGAGGTAATTAGACTGAAATCTTTATGGAAATGGAATAATAAGTTAAGTTGATTCGTGAATTCTTGAAAGAAGAAAATGATAGGTAAAAGAGTTATGTTGACTTGAAGAGGGTTGATAGGAAATTTGAACTTGGTGAGAAAGTCTTTCTTCAGGTTAAACTAAAAAAGAGTTATATAAATTTTGGCAAGGCTGCCAAGTTATCACCTCATTATGTGGGACCTTTTGAGATAGTTGAAGTAATCAACCCTGTAGCTCATCATTTAGCATTACCTCTTGCTTTGTCACAAATGCATGATGTTTTCAATATTTCTTTTCTTAAGAAATGTGTTTCAGATTTATCACATGTGTTAAATTGGAATTCTTTGTAGGTCCAAGACCTAGGAATAATCATGGTTAAACCCATTCAAGTGCTAGAAACTTTTCAGTTGCATTTAAGAAACTGAGAAATAAGTCAATGTAAGGTCCATTGGGACCAGTTTAACGAAGAGAGTGTAACTTGGGAAAATCTAGAAGATATGAAAACTACTTTTCCATATCTATTTGAACAGAATTGATTTTGTTGACTGATAAAAATTTATGATTTTATCTTTATATGACATTAAATATGCCAGTTTTGGGCTAGATATTAATTTGATTTGGATAAATAGCTATTTAATGCTGATTTCTTGAACTATAAGATTCTAATATATTTTGACTTATGGTAAGAGAAGTGAATGAAGTGATTGTCCTGAGGTATATTGTTAAAAAAAGGGGTAATCATCGGGATGATGATTCTTTTAAGGAGGGGAGCATGTAACACCCTTGTCAGTTGTTATTTTCCTCCTTTGTATTTCAAGCATTGACATATGGATTTCCTTATAAAGATATGTTCTTTTGATTTTTGGAGATCATGCTTGATATGGATAAATCATTTCGGTTTTTTAAGATCCTTTGATTGAATTGGAATGGATTCCTTGAATCTATTTTTCACTTCTTGTAGGTGAGTTGCAATCTAGTTGAAGAATTGTAAACTTATCTATTAATCTGACTCATACTTGGATCAATTTCAGTGATCCAAGGAATGTTTTAAATATCTTCTGTTGAATGAATGGTAAATCGACATTCCATGAATTAAAAGACAGATGAGAGAAATTTGTGAGTTACAAGTTCTTTGATTTTTGTGTGAAAATGTTTCTATTCAGTTGTATGTTGTGCTTGCATCTTTGGAGATCAATCGTGACAGGACAATGCTGACACAAATGAACTATAGCCTATTCACAGCTCAGGAAATATTCTCGGTTCCTAAAACTAAAGGGAATATTTCCTACGGAATCCTAAGCTAGGTAAGAATATGTATATTTACTGCCTAGCTATGTTAATTAATTGAATTTTATCCTAACCTAAGATTTTTGCTAAAGGATTTTGGAGAGGTTATTAGGTTATTTAAATTAACCTAAAACCTAATGCTATATGGTTATATGACGAACTAACCTAATGCTTAAAACTATTTTGTTGGAATTAATCTAACCTATGTGGAAACTTCCTAAGGTGGTAATTTATTGATTGGGTTATATCCTAATTTAACCTAAGATCTAACCTAAGAAATTATGTCTACCCTAAACTAATGGGCATGAAGGGGAATTTGAGGTTGCATGTATCATAGGTAACATATCCAAGGCATTTACGTTGTTGATAAGGTTTTCAAAAGCATACGTGCTGCCGGTTATGGCAAGGGCTGAATTGACTTGGCAGATGCTTATGTAGAAACCTGAAAAATTAATATCATAATTGCATAAAGAAAATTCAAAATCTTACTCTTTATTCTTGCTACATTCATAGGAAGTATTACATCCATTTAAATAGGAGATGTTGTTCCTATATTTAAGGAGATATAATCTCCATAAATATCTCCACACATAACTCCTAAAACAACTCCATGCTATTTTACGTGAGATTTTGTTTTCTCACAAAACTAATATTGTTAATGATTTGTTTACTCAACAACTCATAACAATATTTACTCACCCACTCATAATTACATTTACAATAATGTAATTAATTATTACAACACATATTATATTATCCTAGATAATATAATCACTTACATAATATTCTATGTTCACACTACAACATAGATATTCCTAACATTTGCCCCCTTAGTGTGAACATGGGGTAAGAGCTCCTGGAAACATCAAACTTGTCGGAGTAGCCATTGCTACTGGATCTTGCTGCTAATGATCATCCTTGTCATATGAACATCTTCATCGACTGATCACCTTCCAACGAAGTACCTTCCACCGAAGTATGGTAGTTAGAGGACCGTATGATAGTCAGAGGACCGTACGTAGATGATTTGCCCCTGTAAGTTGAGTCAAGCAGTTTGCTTCTTCCACACCAAATAGACACTCAAGAATTGTTGTTAGTCTATGTGAACACATTAAAATCAAAACATGAAACTAGTTTCACCCCCTTGTGTATAAACACACCACATAACTGAAATAAAATATCACCACATCTGTTTGTGACCCCATCATTGGTGAATGATGAGAGGATGCTGATTTTCCTCCTTCCTCCATTGCCTCCTTCCTCCAACAAGAAAAGAGTCTACCATAGGAAATCCTCATCACTAGGACATGAAAGTTCTTCATCAATTGAGTAGACTTCCCAATCAGTTTCTACTTCAGCTAGAAGGGATTTCTGATCTATCTTGTCATCAAGAAGATCCTGAGATCTCTTTTTATAGTTTAGTATTACATGCCCAATCTCATTACAATAAAAGCATTTTATTTTTCCATGTGAAGGAACCTTCTTTGGTTTATGTTTTTCCTTCTTAGATGAGGAGCTAGGTTTGTTTCCTACATATAGTACTTCTTCATGTTCTTCATGACTGCTTTGTTCTAACAATGTAGAAATCACTCCTTCTAGACTAATAGTAATTTTACTCAAAGTAAATACAATATTTGAGTAACTCTTAGGCATGCTATTAAGAAGAATAGCTTTAGCATCATCATCTTTTACATGTTCTTTAATTCCAGCTAGTTGATTTAGCAAAGAACAAAACTTACTTATATGATCTGCCATTTTTTAGTTCTCTTCCATTTTCAACCCGTACAAGCATTGCTTCAAAGTGTAGTCTTTTCCATTTCAGCTTCATAACCAAACAATTTGTTAAGAGACTCCCAAATTTATTTTGAAGATTTTGTGAAATCCACATGATGTAGATAGGCTTTTGATAAGCCCAGACCAATGGTACCCAATGTTCTCTGATCTTTTGCATTCCACTTTGCCAATTCATTTCCTCCAGTGGGTGGAGTTGAATTAGACTTCACCACATCCCATAAATCCTTTTCTATTAAATGTAATTGCATCTATAGTTTCCATGTATGGAAATCTTGTCCTTCAAACTTTTCAATCAGATTTAGTTTCTCCATTATTTTGTACAATATTGATAAAATAAAATAAAATTGAATCAAGTACTTTAAAAATTTATATTGAATATCTTTTAACCTCCAAGCAAGTCAATAAATTGTATTAACAATTCAACATTATTGAAAATTAGAGAAAAATTTCAGTAGAAGAATTGATGTGCTTAATTTGATAGCTGCATAGTAAAATCTGTATTTCTTCCAAACTACGTTCAGGTTCCGCTGAAATTTCTTCTGTAGTTTCTTGACCAACATTTAATTCTGCACACAAAATTATAGAAAAAATCACATCTGGAAATGAAAACTATGATATATTCTTTGAGACGGATTTGATCATGAAAGCGGTGAAGTTTCTTGCATCAAACTTGCTCTGTTACCAAATGAAAAATTAATATCATAATTGCATAAAGAAAATTCAAAATCTTACTGTTTATTCTTGCTACATTCATAGGAAGTATTACATCCATTTAAATAGGAGATTTTGTTCCTATATTTAAGGAGATATAATCTCCATAAATATCTCCACACATAACTCCTAAAACAACTCCATGCTATTTTACGTGAGATTTTGTTTTCTCACAAAACTAATATTGTTAATGATTTGTTTACTAAACAACTCATAACAATATTTACTCACCCACTCATAATTACATTTACAATAATGTAATTAATTATTACAACACATATTATATTATCCTAGATAATATAATCACTTACATAATATTCTATGTTCACACTACAACATAGATATTCCTAATGTAAACTTCACTAAAAATGGAGTTGCATGTTAATTTTGATTTGGCATTCGCAAACTTGGAAGGTGGTGGTAAGGAAGGATAGGCAGGAAAATAGGAATTAATGGAATTTATTGTTTTCAGTTTTTGTGCTCAAACCGTTTTGGAAGGCATGTAAATGGGTTTGTATGGGGTTGTTTCACTTTGCATACTTCACAATTTTTGCTTTGCATGCTCTTTGGTTTTTCGAACCAACAAATAGAACTACACTTAATGGCTATTTTTGAGGTTTTAGACCTATTTTCGGTTTGTGGGATATATAAGAGGCATTGTGGAAAAAGAATTTGGTTGTTTTATCTTTCATGGAGAAGAGGAGAAGTTGTGAGCTTGGCTGGAGGTTCCCTTTGATTTTTCAGAAGCGCTATCAGGCATGATAGGCTCTAATCTTTAAGATCTCTTTTTTTCTTATAAATGTTTCATTAAAACAATTCTGCTCTTTTGAGATTCTTGGCTTGCATGTTTAATCTGGTTTCTTGTTGGTGGTTTATAATATCTGTCATCTTGGATATAAACCCATGGAAAAAATTACGTTGGTTTTAGAACTGTCTTTGTGATAATTGATAATGATACATGCATGTGAAGCTTGCATTAGAAGTTATGTTTTCTTTTTCTAACTTGTGCATGCAAGGTTGTTGTGGTATTTGAAATGACCTTTGTTGCAATACATGGATTTTGAACCATGGATTATGTTCTCATGAATTGTAGTATAAGTCTTTCAGAACTTCATCCATAAATTTCTTTAGGTCTATTTGGATGATTGGACTATGTATGGTCTAGTCAAGGATAATTTTGATAACTTAAGAATGATGTTTGAAAGGTGTCGACAGTTGAGGATATCCCTTAACATCAAGAAGTGTGTCTTTGCTACCCCATTTGGAACCTTATTGGGACATATCATATGTAAGGAAGGCTTACTAGTAGATCCCGCCAAGGTTGCAGCCATTGTGGGTTTAGGGGAGCCTACTAGCCAAAGCATCATGTGCAGATTCCTTGGGCATACGGGTTACTATAGGAAGTTCATCAAGGGATATGTTAAAATTTCCATGCCCTTAGAGAAATTTCTTAGACACAAGAGTGCCTTTCATTAGGGAGAGTGCAACAAAGGGAATTTGACACTTTTAAGGATAGGCTTGTCATAGCACCCATACTCCGTTTCCCTATTTGGGATAAGCTTTTCCATGTTCATGTGGATGCCTCTAGTACAACCGTTAGAGCAGTACTAGCACAACCTGGTGAAGGTATTGTTGACCATCCCTTGTGTTTTACAAGAAAAAATTTAACATCAGCAAAACAAAATTACACCACTACTGAGCACAAAGCACTATCCATGATCTACGCGTTGCACAAGTTTAGGAAATATATACTAGCAACACCATTTGTATTCTACACAGAAAACATGGCATTAAAATACTTGGCAAACAAGCCCATTTTGCAAGGGTGCATATGTCGATGGGTCTTTCTATTCCAAGAATTTGAGTTCATAGTGGTTGTCAAGCTAGGAAAGAGTAATTCTAGACCCGATCACTTATCTAGAATTGACTCAGAGAGAGGATGCGCAAAGCATTGAAGATACCATGTTAGACACGCAACTATTTAGGTTATGGCGTGCACCCTCAGACTTAGAGGATATTGCGGTGTTTCTCAAAATGGGTGTGGCACTAGAAGGGATGAAAACATTAGAGAGGAAGTAGTTAGCCATATGCACCACATCCTACATGTTGGTTAGTGGTGATTTGTACAAGCTAGGATGTGATGAAGTGTTGTATCAGTGCCTACTAGAACATGAGTGCCTAGCTACTATGGAGGAGACGCATGGAGGATGTGCAGGTGGACACTATGTAGGGGAAGCCATTGCGGACAAGATATTACAAGTTGGGTTATGGTGGCAGACCCCATATCAGGATTGCAAAGAGTATTGCAAGGCATGTGATTATTATAAGTGCCTTGGAAAACCAAGGTGGAGGGAAGAAATTTCTTTGCACTCTATTCCAAGTATAAATCCATTTTAAAAATGGCCCATAGATTTGATGTGCCCCATTTCACTAGCCTTACGTAGGATAGGATCACGCTATGTAATCACTTGCATAGATTATTTGAAAAGATGGGCATAAGCAATGCATACCAAGGATCGGTGGCATTGGCTACAATAGCGTGTTTCTATGGGAAATATTATTACAAGGTATGGATGCCCGTTGAGCTTAACTAGTGATACGGGTATGCATTTCCTAAATGAGACCGTCTGGATTCTATTAGTAGATTTCATGGTGGCTCATCATAAGACTACCCCTTACCATCCGAAAGAAAATGGAAGGCGCCAAAGCATTTAATAAAATCCGAGTCATACCCTAACCAAAATTTGTGACATTGGTAGACAATATTAGGACGAAAAATTATCCACAGTTCTATGGGTGCATAGGACAACCTACAAGAGGTTTAATAAAGACACACCATTTCAATTTGTGTTTGGGGTAGAGGCTATCCTACTGTTGAAAACATGTTACCTTCTCTCGTGTATAGCATGTGCGGGGGGATTAGGAGCATGACGAACAAGCCTTTGGAAGAAAGGATTGACAAATTGATAAAATTAGATAAGAGACAACCATTGGCCAGCTTGAGTCAAAAGGATGAAAAGGCTAAAAAAATGCATGGCATGATCGCCACATCAAAAATAAATAATTTGAGGTTGGGAAAATGGTATTATTATATGATTCAAGTTTTTGTGCCATCCACGAAAAGTTGAAAGTCCATTGGTTGGGGCCCTATGTCATCCGAGACATCCATGATTCAGTGCATGCCGGTTGAGAGTGATGGATGGGATGAGATTGTTAGGCCATTTCAATGGGAATAGGTGAAGCCCTACTATAAATAATCCTTCTTGGTGTTTGTAATAAGGTAGTATTGCCAGTTAGTTTAAAAGTTTTCCTTTATTGTGTTTCCTTTTCTCGTCATTTTTTGTTTATTTTGCACCTTGGGTGCCATTAACCACATTATGTTTTGAAGGTTGTGCATGCGTAGAGGACCGCACATCTATTTTAGTGTGGGGTGGAGTGATGTGAAGTATAGGCCCGTAATACAAGTTGGTGATAATAGAATTATGGTGAATGGCCCAGATGATGGATACAAAGCACACAAGGATGAAGGAAGCACATGAAAGAATAACTTTACGAAAATGGTTGGTGTCAAGATAAGACTTCAGAGAAACCACGTACAAAGGAGGAAGAAGCGTAGGAACAACACGAGGTAGGTGAGAGAAAAAATCAGGTGAAGGACAAGAAAGTTCCTTGGCATTGTTGATACATGCATAAGAGTCTTTTGTCGGGATGGATTGTTTGCATGCGAATGTTATAGAATATTTCACGTAATATTGGGCACGTAAGTAAAGGTTTGGTGGAAAAATCCACATTTAGTGTTAAGTACGGTGGTAGGTAAAATAGCATTTAATGTTGGAAAGAAGGAAAAGCTATAAATAAGTTGGGCACTTCATTATTTACCTTGCATTTACGAAGTGAAAAGAGTTCTCACAAACTAGGGCATCCAAAGGTGATCTATGTGAAGAAAAATTTAAGAAATATGAGAGGATGTGACTAGATTATATCCGTAAACTAGTAGGAAAGGAGTACACAGACATGGAGGAAGTTGTTGAGAAGCATCATCTTGTGAAAGAATTGTTCCAGTTTGGGTTTGGTAGCTAGGGCATGGTGTTAGGAGGGTTTCTTCGCAAGATTAAGCATTAGGGTTGGATAGAGTGGTAAATAAGAGTAGGAGAAGACGTTTAAATTGTTCACATAACCTTGGAAGAATGGCACCAAAGAAAGAAACCACCTCACCTAAAAAGAATAAGGGAAAGGGAAAGGGGAAGCAAACAACTTCCATCACAAGCACAAATGAAGAGTGGTAGACGGAGATGCAATACTCGAATGGGGTGTTCTTTGGGAAAATAATGAGAGTCTCATTTGCGGAAAATGATTGTAAGTGACTATAATCATTAGCAGCGCACAAGAAGGTGAGAAGATACTATTTGTAAATGTCCTCCTCAAAAATTGTTTTCTCGAGAGATTAGATTGCCTAATCGGCCGTAAAGGTTTGTTTGGGAGTACCTAGAAGAGGATCCCTCGCCCATGAAAAGGTTCGTGAAATATACTTGTGAGACCATGACATCCCATCATAAGGCATGCTTAGGAAGTGATACAAGCACATGAGGGAAATTTTGGGGTGGAATGAAGGATTCGGATAAGTTACCCATGCTCATAAAATAAGAGGAAGAATTTGTAGTGTATAAACACTTATGCATTGGTAGATTTAGGTTGACAGATGAAAACATGGGTCCATGATGCAAACTACCCTTCTCTTTCACCGCGCAATACTTCCAAGTGGGGGTGAATAGGTTTAAAGAGGCCAAGAGACTAAGGTTTGACCTTAGTGAGGTAGATCAAGACCATAGAGATCTGCACGAAGTTGGTCTACCCCAAGAAGCATGCATACAAGGAGAGATATGTCTCCCACGAGATACAAATGATGAAGCCCGTAACATTGCCAATCACTGGAAGGGCTGCATAAAGGCTATACCTTCACATAAGGCCAAAATTTGAAAAGGGTGCATACTTGGAAAATGATTTATCCATCCCGAGAAGACCCCATAAGAAGGAAGAATCATGTTCCAAAGAAGAGGG
The DNA here is from genome assembly GCA_018340775.1 of Taxus wallichiana var. yunnanensis. NCBI lineage: Eukaryota > Viridiplantae > Streptophyta > Pinopsida > Cupressales > Taxaceae > Taxus > Taxus wallichiana. The sequence continues at coordinate 679,520,983 of CM031239.1, forward strand.
AAAGAGAAGAGGTGGAGAAGGTACCAAGTGTTTAGACTATACAAGCGGTAAGCACACGGAGACAAGTGCTAAGCCTAGTACTTATGCACGGAGAAAGAAGTCCCGGTGAAATCAAAGACTCCAGGAAGAAGAAGCAATGGAGCAAAAGAACCCATCACTCATGAGAATTCACCAGAGGAGGAGGAAGAGGAAGTAGAATATCCTATCAGGAAGAAGCAGAAGGTGATAGAAGAGGATGAATCAGAGGGTATAAAGAGCTTGGAGGCCTATAGAGGAGAAATAGATGATGATGATGATGATGAACTTGAGGCAATTCAAGGCCCTCCCATATTCAAAGTACATGACTCGGAGGAGGAAGGAGAGGAAGAAGAAAATGAGTACATCTTTGTCAAGAGGAAGAATGACAAGGAAGAGGAGGATACTTAGGACAAAGGGGTAAGTGAAGAAATTACAAAAGAACAAAGGACCCCAAGCCTCACAAAGGAACAGGTAGACGAGGCTGCAGAGAAATAGGTAGAAAAAATCATCAAGGACCTGGTAGAGAAAGAGATGGAATGTAGCGTGGACCGGTGATGAAGGAAGCAAAGGAGGAGAGTGTAGAAAAGGAATATGGCAGCATGGGAGGGGATCCCAGTTTGGCTATAAGATTTCCTAAGGCCATGCACATGGGGAGAAAGAGCATAGAAGCATCAAAATTTTAGAGGATGGGCTACATTGATGATCCAAACAAGGTGTTGCGTGCACACTTTCAAAGCACCATACCAATGGAGCAACTCTTGGCTATGGCATCATTTGATGAGGAAGGTGCATACCCTCGGATGAGGAAAATGATTTCTTGGGAATTTGAGTCCCACATTGATGAGTCAGAGTTCAAAGTAAGCTAAGGGGAAATAATGAAGGTACTGGAGTCGAAGGAGACAATCCTTTGGTAAACTCTCAATAGATATCATACAAACAAATATGTAATGTGCTGAATAAGGTTTTGGTTGAAGTTTACAAAGGCTCTTTCGGAGGAATGATAGGGTAAAGTTCCTAGAGGCATAATTGGAGAAGAAGGAAGAAGATCTCAAAGAAAGAACCAAGGACCTAAATCGGGAGGAATTAATAAGCACTCAATTGAGGCATGATTTAAATGAAGAGAAGGCAAGGATGCGTAAGGTTTACAAGAAATTAGAGATGATCACAAATGCCATTTTCTTGAAGCATCTAGATATAACTCCACCAACATAGAAGTATGGATCCACCTTGGATTTCCTAGAGGACTTGAACCACATCCTCACAATGGAAAGGTGACCACTGGCCTTGGAGTCTATAAAGGAGGAATCGACGCACAAGGAAAATGAGGATAAGATGAAGGTTATGGAAATTTTTGCTCAGTACAAGAAAGTCCTCACTGATGTGAAAGTCACCACCCAAGTTGTTGAGGCCACCTATGACAACTACACCAATAGAGATAGAGTTGCGAGAATTCTGGTTGCCACTCATGAAGTAGAGCTCAAGGAGTTCTAAGAGAAGAACAAGGGGAATAGAGCAGAATGTGACAAGATTCTAGCCAAGGTTGAGAAGAAATCAGAGGCTATTGAGACCTTGTGGGGCTCAATCAAAAACCGGTGAAGGAGTTGTATCCCTAGATCACTTGAAGGATGGATGCGCTTAAGGATTTGGGAAAAAAATTGGAGGGGATTGTGGAAACAATGAATACCCAAGGAGAAGGGCTAAGCTTTGAAGAGGTGAGCACCCTAGTTGGTGACCTTTGTCAATAGGCACAGAATGAGGTCGATACCTAGAATAAGTTGGAGGTAGAAGTAATCATAGTTTCCTCATTCTTTAATTCTTTCCCAAATTCTTCATTCCTTTATTCTTTCTCCAAACTATTTAAGGACATTCATTATTTATTCATTAAATTAGGTGTTCCCGAGGGTAGAGAACAGGCATAGTGTGGGGTGGTATTGGGACCCTAAAATATTGGATAAGTACAAGAAGGCATGTGGGCATGCAAGGTGAAAGTGCGTAGAACAGGTTTTTAAGAGGGTTTAGTAGAACCAGTGGCGCTCATGTGTAAGGTAGAGAAAAGGTTTTGGTACTTAGCCATATTTACAATATCAGGTAGAACACGAGGAAAGAATGACCCGACTACACATGTAGAATGGATAAGGTGCCAGCCTAGTAACTTGGTGCCCACAAAAGGAATATACCTTGCGATAGAATATTCTAGAAGGTCATCATGGAAAAGTATGGAGAGCTCACATCTGAAGGAGCATGCTCCCATGGAGGACCACTTGGACACATGTAAATTGATCTATAATTTCATAAAGGCATGGCGGTGCTTGTTAAGGGTATATATATGAGCACCCGGTAGAAGAAAAAGATACACATGGAGAGACCAAGAATGGAAAGAGGTGAAGCTATGTAGGAATACTGTGAGAGCTCTATGGGTTGGGTTTAGAGGATCTGTAGGAGTATGTTGTATCAAGGGGATGGGTCTGAATATTTTTCTTTGTACTATGAAGGGCTTAAGTCCATTTCGATGCATGACATTGGTCTGCACTATTATATGGATCTGTGATTGCCTCAAGTAAATGTAATGTGGTTATCAAACGTACTTAATATGAATATATGTGGTTCCAGTTTTTACTTATATCTGTATGGATCGGTTTTATATATATTTCATATGAGTGGGTGTAAACCCTTGTGCATTTCCTTTCTATTATGATTCAAATCTATGTTCTATAATGCTTTTCTTATCTAAATGAATACATTGGTCTAGAAGCCCATTCTGATCTCTAAGATGAATGTATGGTTCATTTCAGTCTCTTCACTTAAGTTTTTGTCATAACTAATGCATTATCACACAACTCACATAAAGGAGGGTCTCGGCACTGTGTGTGTCTTGGGTGAGTGCACAACGCCATTGGGTGATAGACCAATGTGTATGGGATTCCCTTGTTCTTTGAAAAGGGCATAAAAATGACTACACTCCATGCTTTGTTCTATCCTTCGCATGCTTTCATATTTGATGTATAGGGTTATTAGGTGCACATCTCTATCTACTTTATGTTACCATGATTTTTTCTTATCAACAAAAAGTGGGGAAATGTAGACAAAAAATCATGCACTTGAGGTAATTATCTACTTCGATTACGTACTACTATTCATATGATTCCTAAGTGAGAAAATTACTAATTAACCCATGTCTTTGGCCACCTTTCTTTGCTTTCTATCATTTCTCCTAGTCTTACACCTTTACTCACTTAGTCTTATTTTTATACCTCGAATTTATTATCCTAGACACTAGTGCCTAGCCAAGATGTCAAGCACCTGGGCATCCTAGTCCCCTCTTGGCATCCCCGACCTCGGTATACTTTGTTCACATCTTTTGGGTCCTTTATAGTCATTTAAACATCTTATCTTTTTGAGGGTTCTCCTTTTTGGGGTTAATTAAAAAATTCAAGAAAGGTAATCATATAAATATAAAGTTATGTGATCATAATAAAGGACTAAAAACAAGCCTATGGCACCTATGACACCACCTTGTCCCTATCCAAGTGCCCCAATATTGCTTATTATTCTAGATATGATTTTTCTAAGCTTCATTGTGATGGTCGGTGCTTCGTATTTTCTAGTTCTCCATCTCTGTACACCTCGAGGATTTCTACAAACTAGTTAAGCTTTCTTACACTCTCTTTGCACTTAGGGTTTCATATATTTTGGCTTAGTTTGCTTGGGTTAATTTATGTACTTCATTGTTACATTTATTTACTACTACAATAGTAATTATATTAGGCATAAAATTCACATTTAGCTGAATCACATGATTTCTTACTATAAATAACAAATTCTTAATTCAAGGGCGGTGTGTATGAGGAACACAAATAATGATCAAAGTTGGTCCAAGTTGAAAAAGTGAAAAATTTTAATTTACTAAAAATAGTAAACTCCCATTCTCGATACTAATAAGTTCCAATATCAATCATGATGAGTCAAATTTGTAGGCCTTGAACTAATATCTGCTCTCTCTTCTAAGTACTTAGCTATGGGGGATAGTAATTTCACCCACATGGACCTCAAAGATCTCAAAAATAGAATGTTTGGAGAACCTAGAGATCCATTGGAGGAAAACGTTTTCATGAGTGGATGTATGTGGTAGGTGGACATCCAATCTTAGTGCGAGAATGTAGAACCTGGTTTTTCCATTTTATCACCACTATGAAGCCGAGACCATAACCATTCGAGTAGATGATGGCTCAACACTAGTAGTACTTTATCCCAAATCCATCTCCCATTCAATGCAGATCCAAATTTGGAGCAATATGGCCATCATTTCAAAAGAGGTTGTAGTGAAAGAATGGACCAAAATAGACTCATACATTCAGAGCCTTGCTCTTGATTCATGGTTAAAACAAGTGATAAATCCTTCATGGATGTCCAAGTCTTTCCTACGAGGTGAATTCCATGAAGGATATTTAGATGTCATCGTCCTTCTCAGCCAAGTGATGGGAGAAGAAACCTTGAAGTAATTTCAATGTTGGATGGCTCTTTTCATATTCATGATCATGGAAGATAAAGAGAGAATTTATTGGGGATAGATCATTAGTGACAACCTACACTGCCAATTTCTTCAGGTACTAGTCTTGAACAAGTTCATTATGACTTCATATCTGGTGTATGCTCTCGTGAGCTCAATACTACCTAAAGGGTTGGCACTTGCTCAGAACATCTCTCCCAAAGCCCAAACATTTGAGAGATATCTTCAGTTGGATTTGAAGGATAGAAATTGGCACTTCATGAGGGTAAATGATGCCTTCACCATATTCATCATTGGGACACTGGAGGGGAACCTTCACTCAAGTTTATCACCACAAGAAGATTCTTTAATCAACAATTAGGGTTCATACTTCACACAATTTTCCACTTTCTCATACATTTGAGTTTCTGGTTATGATCTTGCTCCACTATCACTACCCGAGTATCTCAAGCGATAATATTGTGTTGTTTGATATTTTTAGATAATTGGTACATGTTCAAAGTTAGCTCAAGAACCAAAAAGGAAGAATGTATCATTCCCCATCTCACTTGAAATCTTCACCTACAAATTTTTTTGATGGTGCATCACACTGAAAGCCACCTTTGTCACATACTCATCGCAAATTCACATCACCCCCAAATGAGTTATGGATCTGATTTTCTAAGGTAAAGTCATTTGGTGTGATTGCACAACATTGAGCTTTCCCAAAGTGTGGGACCTTTGCAAATGGGGAAAGCTCTCCAGAGAAGGTTGGTTCCTCTTCCTAAACTACCTACCACAAGTTATTCCAGTGCAGGAAAACTAATATAATCCTAATCTAACTTCCAAGGAGACAAGGAGAGAAATAAAATAAGGAAAAATAGAGCCTACACTAAAATGGTGATACACCAAAGAAGGAAAATGCTGATCATCTACCAAAAATTCCATGGAACAAGGAGATGTGAGCAATGGAAAGGATGGACAAGTGCATCATAGACCAGAGATGGATTTCACATAGAAAATGTTCCAAACTCCATGAACATAGCTCCTAGATCTTCAAATAAGCATTCAAACATGCACAAATACCTATTAGAGTAGGTATTTACCTTAGCTCATGTTCACCTAGGTACTTTATTTACCTTTATTGTATTTATCCTCACCCACTTATGTGTGTGGATATTTCTTTTATCTTATTTAGATATTATGAGATATTATCTAGTTGTTAGGTATAGTTCTTTCCTTGATCTATGGTATTGACTAGATCCTTGATGTCTAGTTCTCTCCTAAATCTATGGTCTTGACTAGTTCTTTGATGACTAGTTATTTCCTTGATTTATGGCTTGATCTATGACCTTGACTAGTTCTTAGATTGTTATTCCTTTCCTATTTAAGCAAGGCCCATTCTCAATGTATTGCATTGAGTTCCATAATAATATATGATATTGCTTCTCATTTATTTGCAAAGTTTTTATGTAAAGTTATTCTGGAAAATTTCTTTCATCTTATAGATCGTGGTGTTTGATTATCATATGTATTCTTGGCTTGGTATGATCTAGTTATCATTCCTTTCAATGCCTACAATGAAGAGAGGTAAGAAGAAAATAACCAAAAAAATGAGCAAGGATGGACAAATGCATCACAAAACATGTTTTTTATTGCTCCATAAGTTTGCACAAAACATCATTTCATGAGTAAGAGGAAAAAATGCCATTACAGAGCGGGGAGGAGGTTCAAACTCCATTTTCGACCCTAGGGAAGAAAATAAGGGAGAGGTAGAGAAGAAGGATGAACAACCTTTTACAAATGAGCCAAAACTAGCTTTTATCACTCGAACAGAATGAAGGAAGGTGAAAAAATGCGGGTAAATTGATTTGACAACTCCAACCACCAACAAGATTCATTAAAACAACAAGCTCACCCTCATAAATCCATTTTTTGATGCATTCAGCCATGTTGGAGAAGAAACGGATGCCATACTTCATCAATTTTGGTGGTTAGGGTCGGTTCTACATTTTTCCCATGCCGAGACATTTTCCCATTTGTCTCCTACAAAACTCGATAAAAATTTAAAATTGAAGTGTCAATCATGTAGAGGATTTCAACATATTTCCAATGACACCAAAATCATGAAAAACCGAGCTCTGGTTTGAAAGATATGTCCCTCGGAATATTTAGGGCACAAATGGAAAAATTAGGGCAAAATTCGGGTTCATGGGCGAAATTTGAACTTTTTCCCTCTTTTTTCAAATTGGGAAATTTTTCCAGAAAATCTCCGCACTCAGCTTCTCCGATGACACATGGCACCTTTTGGTTGATCCGCGGCTTCAAAACAACATTTTTCCCCTTTTCACAAAATTGGGAAATTTTCCTAAAATTCTCCGCAACCCCACCACTGCTCGCTCGATGTGGAAAATGGCACCATCCTATTGGTCAATGAGACCATGGGTTTAATTCATGCCTTTAAGTTTTTGTGCCAAAAATCCAAATTCTTCAACTTTCCTCCGACCCCCATCTTGCTTTGTTGCTGACGTAGACTTGACACATGGTGTTCTTTGATCAGTGCGGGGCCTTGACCAATTTTTTCTTAATTCTCTTTTTCGGGCTCACAAGCCAAATTTTGACTTTAACTCTTTTTCCCCAAAAGGCCAAGTGATGAATTTCTCTCCCTAGCCTCGTGAATCCACTTCCTTCCTTCATTGGGCCCGTGGGCCAAAATTTGTCTTTGTGCCTTTTAACCCCAAAAGGGCTAAGTGTCAAATTTCTCCACTCCACCACCAACCTACCAATTTTACTTGGAAAAATTTATTTCTCTGCTCCACCGGGCCGAGACTCCCTAGAAAAATTTCCTCCTTACCTCTGTGGGCCCACCCAGGGAAAATTTCCCCTCCAAACTCCACCGAGCCATAACTCAAAAAATACAAGGAGTTAGGAGGACTTATTTACCTTTTTGCAAAGGGAAAGAAAAATCCTATCTAATGAAGCCATTTCAGAATCTTTTGAGTGCTTGTAATGTATGAAAATTGAATTTGAAGCACAAGGAAGGAAAGAATGAAGGAAAGTTAGCTAAAATAAGCGAGGGGCTCATTTTGGATAGTAATACCCTATAACTTGTATTCATATATATCAAGGATAGACTTCAACATATGAGGTGGACCAAACACTTTCTATCTCCCAAATTCATATAATTTACCATAGATCAAAGATTATTGGGTGAATTGCCTAGACGAGTTTGATGTCAGGGAAAGAGAGCATATGTAGATGACATATGAATAATTGAGGAGATTCAATTTTGACTAGTATGAAGAGGGAATTCAAGATGATGGCACAAAGTTGTATGATATGGAATATAAACAAGTGAAGGCTTCACCTTTGCCACAAGTAACTTAGAACGTATGAAATTCAAGAAACATAAGCAAGCAAACCGAAGTTGTAATCAGAAGATCAAAAGAATGGTTTAGGAAGAAGAAGGTTACATCCATCTCATCAGGAAGTTTCCCCACCCTTAAAGGATAGGCACTATATCACTCTTCATTGAAGGTCACTGAAAATAATTAGGGCTCACTCCATTCTAGAGAGAGTTTGAAGCGTAAAGGAGTGGAGTTAGAGGCCCCATACTACAGGAGATTGTATAAGAAAGTCATATTTGTTGGCTCTCGTATCTACACTCTAGCGAGAGAGAGAGAGAGACATATATATACATGGGATGGGGGAAGAGGGATGGACCCGCAAAAATTATCATTATGCATCCGAGGATGGGATCTTCCTCCACTTGCCCATCCACTCTCTCTAAGGGAGTGATGGGGAGGCACCTTAATAAAGGGTTTGGATAATTTCCCTACTACTTTTGAGTCTACCTAAGTTAAGGAGAGAGGACCCAATATGTGGCCCAAAGGGTACAAGATAGGTGAGGGAATTAAGAGGATGTCCAGAATCTACTAGGGACGAACAATTGAGGGTCGGATGTGGCCACCGAATGCAGCAATCACTTGAAAGAGTGGTCATGAAGCATTGTAAGCACCATGAAACCTTGATATAGGTCAATAAAGGAAGTTTGGACATGATCCATAAATTAACCCCAAGTATCTACATGAGTCATTCTTGGATAATATTAAGGATTTTGAATAATGAGTTAAAATAATTAAGGTATGTGCATTAACACTATATTTTCACAAGTAGATTTATATAAAATGAACAAGTGAAATGAAATTTGCATGAACACTTATAAAACTTGAAAAAGTTAATGTAAATTTGTGAGGTGGAAACAGGGTTGTAAAGAGGAAGAATTGAAACATCGAAGGGAACTGGGAGGGTCAAGAAACATATCAACCATTTGTTCGCAACACCATTATCATTTCATGAAGATAGGGGATACATAAAATGGACTTCTCGCAGAAATTATTTAAGAGAAACCTCCAAACAAACATACAAGTCCTAATCCTTGATAATTTATCTCAGTACACCTAAGAATAAATCACCATGTGTAAATTATGTTAAGTGTTCTAAATCATGGGACCCTTAAGATAAATAAACACAACACCCAGTCTTGTTTAGTTAGTAAGGAATTTTATAGGTCTAGAAGATAACATCCTAAAGTACCCCCAAACAAAATTATCCTCCCCAACTACCCTAACAAAACCTAAACAATAACAGGGTATCTTCATATAAAATAAAAACCATAACCTACACAAGATCTGAATGAAAAATACACATGTTATTTTACCCCTAAATTTGTTCAACAAGAAGATCATAATGAAAATAATTACAATAGGTTGTTTAGGATAAAGCTATTCAACTTGGAAATAACATGGGAAACATATATATACATTTTTGTCCAAGTTTTCTCGTTCGTTAATAAAATTAATGCACTAGCTACTAAAGAAACTCACCATCTTAGAAATGATAGCGGGTTTATGTTTCCTTTAATCCATGATAATAGATATGGGTGTTAAATGATGGATTATTGTTGTGGCCAAACCTGTAACTAAGAATAAAATAGGATTTGATTAGATAAATAGATGAGGGGGATGCCCGAACAATGTGAGTTCCAAGAAGTAGTTAGCTTACTTGGTAAATGTCATCCCCATTTGTTAGATAAAAGGATGTAAAAGTAAAAGCATGCAGAAACAAAGCTATCACAAAATTTGAAAAAAATGGAAGAAACTGATCCAAAGCTAGTTAGATGAAAACAACCGCAAAGTAAAGGTTACCAGTCCGGGTTGACAACAACCCAAACTATCCACAAGTAGGTCAACGGTGACCTAGGAGGACCGATCTGGCGTAGATGAAATATTTAGACATACAATGTCCGGGAGAAATCTAGAAGCGATGAAGTCTTATAGTTTTGTAGGAAGATCTACGAGAAGAGAACCAAGCACTAGGAAATATGATAGATGGTAGAAATAAGGATTTAGATAGGTTTTAGATAAGTAGAACCCGGTTGATAGTGACCAAGGGGATCGATGGTGACTATAGCAGGATTGGGATGAGGCCAAAAAGAAATTAATGAATATGGAAACCTTTAAGAACTAGGATTGGAACTAAAGGTTATTGAGTGATGGTTGATCTTTGCTCTAGACCTAAAAAAGGTTAATTTGTAAGAAAGCAAATATAATCGATAGAAAAATCGATAGAGTAATATAAAATAAAGAAATCTTATGAAGGAAGATCGTGAGTGATGAAAAACACGTTTGATGATGGATGGGATGTTTGTGATTTGTCACATGAAGATTTGGAAGTCATGAAGAAGCATTGATTTCTCTTTGGTTGCTTGATTGTTGAGTGATTGCATGCATAATGGAAATAAATCAAACATACTTATAGGGTCAATGGTGATCAAGGCTAGGTTGTCGCCAATCAAGGGGAAAGTTTCCCTTTCGGGCTTTCTTTCCGATTTAAGGTAGGGTTTGATGATTTAAAATTTGGTTGAATCTTGTATTGTATCTTGGTAGGATAAGATGACTCGGGGATGAATACAATGTATTTAGGACATAAAAATAAATCGGATGAAATCTAGAAAAGTAGGGTGATTTAAATGTAGGATAAAATCATCCTAATTAGAAATTTAGTTAGGGCCATGAGGATCTAAATGATTAATTAATTAATAAGGATTAATGTGGATGGAATAATTGGGCATGTAAAAATATTAAATGATTAATTAATTAATTAATTAATCAATGTGAAATAATTAATTAACAAGGATTGGATGGGAATTTTATTAAATAAGGAGGATGATTAAAATAAATGATTAAATATGCGCACGTGAGTGAATGAGGGAGTAGATGCTAAATTTAGGTTTCTACATTTTTCCCCTTTTTGTTGAGTGGTTTGTGGTCACAAGACATGAGAAAAAAACAAAAAGGGTTGGATGAGGATAAAGGATTGATGATAAGCTCCCCCTCAAATGGGGGATCGATGGTGTCAAAGGAAATTGATGACGCATTTGAAAAAGGTAGATGAAAAAGGGTGGGTGGGTGATGAAAAGATGGGTGAAAGTATAACCAAGGAAAAATTCCCAGGAAAAAGGATCGTAATTAAGATGAAAAATATAGTGGTGACTCCAATATCACATTAGTAGGGGACAATTACGGTCTCAACAAAGATCGACAACAATTTTCTACAGACCATTGAGTGGGTGAAGACTGCTACAATATGGATGCAAGATGGGATGACCAACGGGTCATAGGAAAGTCATCGGGATATGCTCAAATAATGTGAAAAGGTATGTGAAATCCTTCATACATGAGGAATCAAGTGAAAAGGTATGCATTCATAATGGATAAGGATGGATGATATGGTTCCCAATGGGACATAAAGAATGGCTGATAAGGAAAGATGAAAAAGTGAGTACAAAATAATATGCCCCAAAGGGGGAAAGTATGGCCGCAAAGGAAAAAAGGGAAAAAGAAAATATGCCCCAAGTGGGGGAAAAGGTATGGCCACAAAGGCAAAAAAGGAAACAGGAAAATATGCTCCAAGTGGGGGTGGAAAAGGTATGCCCACAAAGGCAAAAAGGAAACAGGAAAATATGCTCCAAGTGGGGGACAAGGTATGGAAATAAAGGCGGTCTTTGATGAAAAAAATAATGGTGCCCTGAGGAAGGCATGAATATGGCCACAAGAGTGGACTTGATATAATATGGCCTCAAAGGAGGATTGGATATAATATGGCATCAAAGGAGGAATTTATATAATGGTGTAGTGACTAAAGGGGAAGATGAAAATGGCCTCAAAAGAGGACTTCATGTGTAGATTGGATAAGATCATAAAATAAAATGCCTAGTAGAGGAGAGATTATGGCCACGGGGTGGACTTATAGAATAAATATGATTAACATGCCCAAAGGAAAAAGATGGCCACAAATGTGGACTTGAAGAGTATGTATGCCCAAAGGAAGAAATAGTTGAAAATGTTGTATGAAAATTCCCAAAGGGGAAAATAGATATGACCATAAATGTGGATTTAAAGGTCAACAAGAGATGATGCCCTAGGAAGGGATGCCAGAAAGAGGGGAAAACCCAAAATGATTGGTGGAAAGGTCATTCAATGATGGCTAAGGCCAATAGATGGTGACCGAAGGGATCGATGGTAACCACATTTTGGTGGGCTATATAGGCCCAAAGGTTAGACAATAAAGCTCAATTTTACACACAAAGTTGACAAAAAGAGAAGAGTGAGAGAAAGAGATTGAGGAAATGGAAGCTGAGGAAATGTCAAAGGGTGTGAAGGATGGTGAGTAAAAAAATCACGTTGGTTTTTAATTTAATTTCATGTTTTATTTAATTTTTGCATTTTTTACAAAATGTGGATGATGTTTGGGGTGGTTGGTGGAAACCCAAGTGGGTTGACATCAATTGGGCACTAGGGCTCATCAATTTGACTAGAAATGTGTCGACTGACTGGTCGGCATCAATCAAGGTTAAACTATATAGATTAGGGTTTGATTGGATTTTAGATGAAAATTAATGCATTTTAAATGTATTTTTGCATTATGGATATGGTGTTTGTGTTTTTTTACTTGTGATTATAGGTGAGGGAGACCTTATATTGGACCACAATTGTTGTTAGACCAAAACCCATAGGTATTAGTCTCGCTACAATCATTAGAGTTAGGATCTATGAGAGGCGGTTAGACCATGTCACAAAACTTATGGGAGTGCTGCACACACATGCAAACAATATCCCCTCAAGTGTTACCCAAGTGAGTTTCAAATTCGAGACCTTTCGCTTTGATACCATTTTTTGGACCACAATTTTTGTTAGACCAAAACCCATAGGTATTAGTCTCCACTACAATCATCGAGTTAGGATCTATGAGAGGCGGTTAGTCCATGTCACGAAACTCACGGGGAGTATCTGGACACACATGCCAACACCTTATACTTGAGAGATTGAGTGTCTTCTATATATGAGAAATTGGAGGGGATGTGATATATGTTGAGTGGGATCACTTATCAATAGTCCGATTAGGGGATTCGAGACACTATCGATGATCCCATGAGATGTGGGGATTATGATTTCCCTTGTGGAGAAATGGGATTGTGAGACTTGCACATTTTGATTAAGGACAGTGAGATGACTATCACCCTGGAGGATGTGTATCAAATCCTCATACTACGATATAGGGGGAGTAGATAGTCCCCATTACTAATGATGAAATATTGGTGGTTTTGATGTGGTTCTTTAGAGCTGATGTGCCCCTTATTACATTTTCTTTATGGGTATTTTCCTATGAGAAGAGATATGAGGCTAGGGTGGCACACAACCATTTGATTTACATAGTCATGATGGTAGTATCCTGTTATGATTTTTCGGACTCGAGAGGAGCTTGACTTCCATGGGAGTTGGTGGTGTATTGGCTAACATTATTGACCACCGAGATAGATTTTTAATTTGGGACCACCCTATTGTATCATGTTTATCATGAGCTATTTGGATACAAGGAGCATAGGAGATCGATATTGGATGTAAGCTTCCTACTACACTACTAGTCCCGAGAGCATTTTGTTTTTATTAGGACACTAGCACTTCCATAGGTCATAGGAGACCATATTTAGCTAGAGGTGGGATTTTTGAGATGGATGGTCAACCAAGCATTTAGAGACAGGGTAGAGAGGGGTGGATTGGTATGTAGATCAACTTACATAGATAGATATTGACCAAGTTAGATGGTGTCCATATCGGGATTTCTCCTCTTGGCCTAGTATGGATGTGGAGCTAGTGGGGATAACAAGGACAAGATGGGTACGGGAGATATAATTAGAGATGATTGAGGCTATTTAGTTTGACAAGATACGATGACAATTTGTAGTCATTCACCAAGTGCCTCATGATTTGATTTTATCTCGGAGAGAGGACTTGGATAGATAGCTATTGAGTCCCACCATGGTTGATCCATTGGAGGAGGAGGTGGCACAATGGGCTGATGATGAAGATGTGGGATTAGCGGAAGGATACTCCAATTGTAATATGGCAGCATGGGCAGCTCGGGTGACCAAGGAGGGAGGAGAGGAGGATATTGAGGAGATGGAGGTAGATGTTGAGGTGGCTCTTAGAGGAGGTAGAGATGGAGTAGGAGAGGCTGTAGAGGTGGCTTGTTTGCATGTTGAGCTAGATCAGATGAGGGTCAAGAGAGACTAGACATGTGTATAGTGAGACACGGCTCTACAAAGAAGAGGATGCGGTCACGCAGTAGCGAGACCGAGTTACTCAAGATAGATACCACTACCATCAGCAGAGGGAGGCCTATAGGGCCCATTTTGGATTTTTGGCTACTATTATAGCGATCGATTCACCAGCGATATTTAGACAACACCATAGGGATCGAGACAGATGGAAACCCTAGCATGATTATGATAAATAGGTACTTAGCATTGGCCACCAAGGCCAAATATTATGAGGACATCATTGATGAGGCCATAAATTGGCCATAAATTACCATTATTTTTCCTTTCAAGTTACCTTTGAAATTGGATTTAAATGTATTATAGGAACTTATAGTTTGCTTAAGATAGAATATAGGATTTTTTTTTTTTCATTCTTTAGAAATCTTTTGTTATCTATTTTGTTGACTAATCCTAGTGATTATTTGGGAAAAGTTGCAATGTCTTGTGTATGTAGGCCATAAAGGAAAGATAATGCTAGTATTAAGAAAAGTGGAATTGATCATGGATGGTATATCTAAACTCAAATCTGATTTCATATTTAGATTCCTCTCGAAAAATTATGCAAGTGCAAAAATAAAATTATCTCAATCCAAGATCGTATGCAAAAGTTATAGTTGTTTTAAGCTCACTCTGGAACTCGTAGGCTTAGTTAGGAACTTGGAGGCTTAGTTCGAACTCGTAGGATTAGTTTTAGAACTCACAAAGTTAGTTCCGAACACGCAGGCTTAGTTCTGGAACTCATAGGCTTAGTTCCGAAACTAAGCATATTTTGACAGTTTTTGAGGAATTGTGAAAGATCAAAGAATCCAATGGAAAATATCACAAAGGTTTTTGTCCATAGAAATGTGATTAACAAAAACCTTATATAGATTTTCTACAGGTATTACCAATAAAGAGAGATCTAACTTTTAGTGAGCTGCAATCCAAGGAAAAGTGTACCAGACGAGCACTAAAAGTTCCATAAACAGAAACAAAAAAGTGAAATGGAAAATATGAGATTTTTTTTGTTCATCGAAATGTGTTTAACAAAAACCTCATTCAAACTTGCTACAAGTTTTACCAATAAATATATATCTAACTTTTAGTGAGTTACAGTCCGAGGAAAAGTGTATCAGATGAGTGCTAAAAGTTCCATAAACAGAAATAGAAAAGTCAAATGGAAAATATGAGAGAGGTTTTTGTTCATAGAAATGTTTTTAACAAAAAAACATTCATATTTTCTATAGGTTTTACCAATGAAGATAAATCTAACTTTTAGTGAACTGCAAATGAGGAAAAAGTGTATCAGATAAGCGTCAAAAGTTCCACAGTCAAAAACAACAAAGTCAGATGGAAAATCCAAGAAAGGTATTTAGTCAAAATCATATTTTAAGAAAAAACCTCCTTCTAATAATGTAGAAGAATTAAATCATTATGATTCTTGTTACTGAAAATCAAGGAGAATATTTGGGAGCAAATCTTCCTAAAATAAGTAAGATAAGATTTGACCCCAATAATATATCTCTCTCCATATTTTTTGGAGATGGAGATCTTAGTTGTTAGCATTGGAATAAAGATAAGATTATATTTCCTAAAATAAGGATTTGGTTGGATGCATGAATTATAAATGCAACCTTCCACACTTAGATATGTAATGTTTTTCTCCCAAGAAATAAAGATATGTTCTTTCCTCTCAAATATTATGTAGTTTTAAGATCTTAGAAGTATGATTTAAATCCTCTTCCAAGGAATGATTTGGCCACTCATTCCAAGGAAGATGGATCTATGTATTTATGTTTATGTTTATTCATTTTTCTGTAATTCATTTTGTTGTATTGTTTTTATCCTTGTATTGTGAAAATGCAGTCTATTGTGAACATGTAGGTGTTTTGTTCAATTATGTTTATTTCTAATTCAGCAATTTCAATTTATGAAAGTGTGTTTATTTCATGCAAACTTTATTTCTGCAAGTGTGCCTTTCAATTTCCATAAGTGTGATTTATTTTATGCAAGTTTGGTTTGTGTTTAAAGGAGTTACTTTCCAAGATTTTCTTCTCATAATGCATACAGCATTCGGACACCAAACCAGATTGATATTATTAATGGTGAGGATTGACGACCCTCATCAATCATGATCCACAAAGTTGCCTCGGATACCGAGATACCAGGATCATCTTTAGAGGTAGGTGGAAGGTGGAGCTGGGACATCTAGGAGTACGACTATTTTGGCACAGCCATAATGAGTAGAGGGAGGCCATGAGGGTGGTGGAGATGCGCAAGAATTAGGTGTTGTGCATGCTCCAGGAGATGAGGATTTGAGAACCTCATATATTCACTTTATTGATTTTGATAGTACTTTGACTCTAAAATATCCTCCTAGAGGTTCATGATGTATTGATAAACATTTTGATTACATATAATATATTATTTTTTCATGGATTATCATGTGTTCATTTTGTGATGTGATGAATTTTATTTGATGTGATGATTTTAAATTATATGTTGTGATGATGGATCTTGGATTAGATGTGATGGTGATTTTAGATTGTATGTTTTTTTATATTTAATGATGATGTTAAATCAGATGTATGATCAAATGTTTATTTTAAATTGGTATGTGTATAGATGATGATATATATGTGTGATGTGATGACTACACTAAATATTTTGTGTTTAAATTTGATCATCATGATTAAAATGTATACTGAGATAAGATGTGATGAAAACAAGTTTAGAATGAATGTTATTAATGATAAATGTAATTTTAGATGAATGTGTTGTAAGATAAATAGATATCATGTAGGTGATCAAGGTGAAGAAATATGTGCTAGAAGATAAATGCGATAGGATTTAGGAAAAATATGCCTTGTAATGGTGATAACCTATATGTGAAAATGACACTACGTTATGACGAGTAAATATGCCTCTAGCCATATTTCGTAAACAAAAATGATCCAGTAACGTAATATACATGCAACCAAAGTAGATGTTAGAAAATAACTAATGATAGTTAGTCATTTCACATATCATAAGGAAGAAATGGATGAGATGATCTCATAAACCTAATGTTGACATGATAAAAGGGGTTTGAGATGAAACTTGTATAGAGGAAAAGAAACTTCTCCAAGAGTGGCATTCCCTTAACAATACCCTGACTTTGGGAAGGGGAAAGAGAAAGTTGATCAATGTCGGAAAGTCGTAACACTTGTAACATGGCTGATATCTATGAGCGCTTCAGATTGGAAGTTGCAAACATTGACATGTGATTCTTGTTTGAAGATGGTGTACTCTTAGGAAATAAGAAATCATGTTTATCTTGTGGATAATAGGTTATCTCTTGAAATAGATACAAATATTTCATGTTTATGTTGAATTTAAAATGAAGTATTTCATTCATTCTTATCTTGAATAAGTCACTAGTTGGGAAAATCATAGATTGTTTTGTTGGAATTAGGGGTAAACTGAGGGTTTTTGAAAGGACCCACATCCTTGTACAATTGAGGATTTTTTGAGAGGATCCACAACCTGGGTTACAATGAAGGGGACCACCATTAGGAACCCAATTGAAGCAACCTTGAAACCATAGTGAAGATGTAGCGACCAACGACAATGACCGCAACGAGTGAGACAATAATTAGTGACGGAAGCAAGAGGAGTAGCCACCAGCATCAGTAGCATGAGGAGTAGCCACTAGAGTCAGCAGCATGAGGAACAACTAATAGCATCGGTAGTGAGAGGAGAAACCATGTCAACAACAAGTGGAGTAGCCACCAGAGATAGTAGTGAGAGGAGCATCAGCAGAGAGCAGAGTAGCCACCAAAGGTCGGCAGCAAGAAAACCATCGGTCGAGAGCAGAGCAGCCACCAACGTCAGTAGTGAGAGGAACAACCACTAGTGTTAGCATGAGTAGAGATGCTGCATCTAGTGGCGAACCACCTCCAAGGAGGATCGTGCCTCGGGGATTTGAACATGGGTGGGAAAGTACACAACCATGTTACTTGACCACACCACTCCCACCCCATAGGCTCAAAAGTTGTTTTGGGATAACTCTCATGCCGCAATTCCAGACATGCCTCGTCACATTGAACACAGGATTCATGCTTGACCCTAACCCCCATCACATTGAACACCAAGTCAGCTTGACACCACGTCGAGAGACCACCTCTACCACCAAAGTAGCTGACCCGCTTGGAATTTCCTAGCCGAGTAATGACAAGCTATAGAGGTGGCCATCCTGGGAATGGACCCCGAGACCTCCCACATATAGCCCACATTCCCCATAGCTAGGGTAAACCGGATAGGATATAGTTCATAGATTGTTACACTCGAACTTGTGCTTTAGTTTTCATAACCTCTGTTGCATAATAGCAATACCTTGGATCAATTTTAGTGATCCAAGGCATGCTTTCAATTTCATGAAATTGTGGTCATCTTGACCGACCTAGACAAATTTTAAGATCTCTGAACTCTGGCTATCTTGAAGTCCCGGGTGAAGTTTGTTACTTCCATGCTTTGCATGAAATATTTGAATGGCATTCGATTCTTCTTTTGGTAAGTTTTAAAGTTACAATTGTTAACTAATGTTAAGGAACCTAATTAATCTATGTTCCTAAGTTGTAAGTCTATCCTAAGTTACTAAGTTCTTTTATTAATGTGGAATGTTAATAAAAGGTAAAGCCTTAGACTATACTAATAAAATTAACCTAAGGACCTAAGTTAGTTCCTAAACTAATATTATGAACCTAACTTAGACTTGGGATAACCTAAAGGGGATGGATGGGATGACATGCTAAGGCAAGTCAGTGGCACCAACCTCAATGTATTAATGAGGATTTATTGGGCATTAAAACTTACGGTTTTAGCCAAATTTGGTGAGTGCATGAAGGTTTATCAAATGGTTAGTTGGCATCCTTACTAAAAAATTTTATGCATGGAAATTTAAATTTAGTAATGGCTAGATGCAAGTTGGTGGTGGCGGGAGAAGTGGAAGGATTGTCAATCCTATTTGACATTTAATGTTCTCGGCAATAGTGAAAATTTCATAGGAAGAAGGGAAAGTTTGAAGGAAGAAGTATTTTTGGTTTTGCATTGATCATTTGGCTTTTGTGAGATTTAACTCTACATGTGGTTTTTCTCTTCGAACCCTTGCATGTTTGTTTCAATTTCCATGGCAGTGATAGTCATCAAAATATCACTGTGAAGCTGTAAGAGGAAGGAGAAGAAGGTTTTAAGGAGTTTTGTTGGCATTTTTGTGGAAAGGAATAGCTATCGAAGCTTTTCTTGAAGATTTTCAGTGAGAAAGTGAAGACAATATCTCTATCAGACATGATAGGCCCTATCCCTTAAGTCTTCTAATTTTATTCAAATGCTTCATTAGAAGAATTTTGATATGTTTGAAACCTTCTATTTTGATTTTGTTCATGTGTTTTCTTATTCTTTACTTCAATGGTGTTTTTATTTTTTTCCTTTGGATGCATAATGATTTTTGTGTGATGGGTGGAAAAATAAACCGGGAAGTGTTATTTTAATACTTCTATGTAAACTTTCTTATATTCAAACCTTTTGGACATTAGAATGGCTCAATGTTTTTTTCTTTAATTGAATGAATACCTAGTTAAAGTTTGTTTAAGATTTAACAGTTGCATGGTTTTGTGGAAATCCATATATTTTAGCTTGCATGCTCTCATTACAGTTATCATTGGAAAAATGGATTTGAAGGATTCTTTGTTTTTGTGTTACGCCATTGTTTGAGTTAAATTTCATCGCATTTTATACTATTTTCTTGATAATGGAAGTGGAGACCAGTATTTTGTTCATCTTGTTTCGTGACTATATTTTTATTCTGAGTGGAATATCCAACTTGTTCTTAGATTTGGAATACACTTATTTTGGGATCGTATTAAGTCTTTTCTCATTACTTTGAATCTTGTCGATGATTTGAACAAAAGAAATGGTTGAGAAAGTTTTTGGTTATGTTATGTCACTTTCACTTCTTATTTTCATAAACCCACTTTGGGATTTTGGTTTCCTTGGTAGATCTTTTGATCTTATAATTTCTCTCAAAATATTTGGTTGTTTGTGAATTGTTATTGAAAATAATTTTATCGAATGATCTATCTACCTTCTTGTTTTGTTGATTGTTAGTTCTTTGGGAAACTAGCTTAGAAATTAGTTGGGGTTGCTCTCCTTTATTTCTTCATCGAGTTTACTTGGAACCGAATTGAATATTTGTTTAATTGGGCAAGCCTTGATTAGTGATAGTAACTAATATGAAGGAACAAAAAACTAGTAAACTGTTGAAGGTCTTGTTTTTTTGTTCGTTTGACTGATCAATTAATGGTTACCCAACCCTGGGCTACATTGGTGTCTCAGGTTTGAGCTCCTTGATCTTTTTTGGGCACACCAATTTGATCCTGTACTTGAAGTGCATTTCTCTTGAGGTAGTCTGTTCTCTTTTGTTTTTGTCCATTTTTTCTTGGAGTGGCTGATTAGCCTGTGAATTGGGAAATGTTGTGGCTTCCTCCTTGATGTGTTGTAACGTCTAATTAGTTTTGTATAGAGGGAATTTTGGTCACTTTAATTGTTTCTCTTTATGAGTTGTTTCCAACACTGGAGTTTGGGAAAATTAGATCTGCATGGTGTATATCTATATTCCTTTCTCTATAATAGTTATATTGTCTCGAATCTTTAAATTACTATGATATATTTAAGATTGTTTAACTATAGAGTCTCTTGAGGATGTTCTTTGTATGGTCGAATATTTTTCTTCTCTTCTAAAATTTTGTTTCATTCATTTTTATGATCTTTCCATTGGGATGGGCTCAAATTTTAGATAATACTAGGAATGATATTGTATTAGTATGGTTTTGTAATTTTATATCCCTATTATTTTCTTTGAAGAAGGAATTAAGTGATTGAGATGTGAAGTATCTAAAAGACATCTCATGATTCTTTATTTGTGAGATAACGAGCCTTCAGTTGCTGATGTCTTAAGGATTACATGATGGTATTATGACTGTTACATTTGAGTTAGGAATTGGATAGGAATGTAGGACTATCTAAACGTGAACCATGAGTTAATTTGGTTGTTTCTATTGACTAAGTTTTCATTTCCTTTTTGTAATGGACTTACTCATGTTCAATGTACTTCTTACACACTAGGATGAGTCTGAGATAGTATGATTTTTTGATGGAATATAATTATGATTTGTTTTTTTATTCCTTCAAGTATTAATCAGATGTTCACTCGCAATAGCAAAATAATATACATATTCGAAAGGTAGATTTGTATACCTAGTATTACTTCTTGAAAATTTAGAACATGTTAAATGGATAAAATTAATTTGCAAACTTGAATAAGTAGGGAAGGATAGGATGGAAATATGAATCTCTCCTTTAATTTTGTTGTTCTAGTTTCTAGCATTTTGAAACGAGTTTAGATAAATGTAGATGTTAGAATTAACCATGCTACTTAGTAGGAATTAATTATACATTAATGATATATTCTTTGATCTTCTCTCTCTCCTTCTAGGTTTGTAATATTTTAAGGAGAAATTCTTTTTGTTAATCTTGTTTGTGTTTGGAACTGTTTCATAAATAGTAGGGTTCTTTTAATGAAATAGTTAGATAAAAGCACAATGTTTTAAGGTTATAGTGTTTATCATGCTCAGTTCAAATGAATTGACTCATGCTAACAATTTTGCAGATGGATTTCGTAAAAGATGAAAGGAGAAAGACATATAGAAAGTTACATCTGTTTTACTAAATAAATTGTTTCTTTATTATGATGATTATGTGGCGTCATTACTTGAGATGTATTTTTTTGGAAAAGGAAAGATGTAATAAAACTAGTTTTATATTGCTATTATGACACTTTGTAATCTTTGAAATACTTCTATAATTAGTGAATGGATCACTCCTTTTGATGAAATGGTTTAATGATTGTTGAATACTTTATTGTAATACCTTTTGGCATAAATTGGGATGTATTATTAAGTAATATCCTAAATGAAGGGGGGGAAGTTTATATATTTAAGTGTTATGGGATTTGGATTGAGGATCTGAATATTAGTTGGTTTATTTTCACATAAAAGAGATGCAACTAATAAGTTGACACTCTTAAATAGATCCTTAAAATAATAGAAAGGAATTATGATTGAATTATTTATATATGTGTATGAATTCTTGGTTGTATTAAAACATATGATCTATTTTCATAATTGGACATTAGTCCTTGATATAGGAAAAAGGAAAATTTCCTTGAAATCAATCATAGAGACTTAACTGAAGATCTTGTTAAAGTGTTATGAATATAATAAGAGAATGGTTGACTATGTTCTTCCTTAGGTATATTTCTTTAATAAAATTATGTAATGCTTAAAAAGGAATTAAATTGGATTTAGAATTCATCTTCATGAAGTCTAAAATAAAGTTTTTGATAAACTTGTTTAAGCTAAGGCTGAAATAAGAAAGGATCTAATGAACACACTTGCATAACATTAAGATCAATCATATCATTTTATGATTTAAGCTGTTTCGTTTAAAGACAAAATTAAACATGTAATTGGAATGGTTAGGAAGAAAATTTTACCTGCATACCTATATCTCATGTAGTTTCAACTTAAAACCTTAAGTATGTTAGTCCAGTTGAGGAAACTCAATTGGATATTGGTACACATCAACTGCAAAGCATAGTACCTTCGTAATGACATGAGTCATTATGAGGATACTAGGATGCAATTTTTATGTCTCAACACCCCACTTAGTTTGTTTAACTTGATTGACATAAGTGTAAGACTAGATCATAGTTCTACCCTATACAGGGATAAGAACATGATCTAGTGTCAAGGTCAACTCATGTTGACTTAGGATAACTAGACACACCCAATCGACGTAAGTTGATTGAGTATGTCTATGTACCCTTAGTCACCATGAGTAGTCTTCCACACTAGTGCATGTTTCTAACCTTTTCTAGTGTGAAATGTTGAATCAGATTGAGTGACAAAATTTAGGAATGACCACTCTAGATAATGAACAACAAGTGTGGAGAGGGACTTATTCCATTTGATGAATATGTTGTTTAGGAATGTAAACATGATAAGCATGTTTAAAAACTTTGGCCAAAGAACCGTAAACTGTTGGTTGTGTTATCCTATGTCACTTAGTCTAAGATGCGGGATTTGAGATGAATATCTATAAAAGATATTTAGATAGTCCACTTAGATAGAACACTTGGGTTCCCCTAAAAAGGTAAAAGAAATCAAGTATACGTAGTATACACATTATTGAGTAACATGAGAGATCGGTTTAATACCGAGTCATGAAATGAGATATCGGTGTTCCAATGAGTCATTTATAGCTACATATGGTTTTCTATTATGATATGGATTGACATTGGAATGTGTGTTCTAAAATATTTTAATTTAGACTAGGGAACATTATGTAAGATAAAAATTTTTTCCCTTGTTTCTAAAGTCTCAAAATGGGAATGTTACATCTTGGTATCAGAGCTAAAAGTTGCATCTCTTAGACCTATTGAGTCTATATCTGATAAAAAATTAATTTTCTTGTTAACAAAAATGGTTAGAACAAGGGGAGGTGTTGTAAATAACCCACCTCCTGGTGGAGAGGTAACTACCGAACAAAAACTTGACAAGATTCTTGCTTCCATGTTGGAGAAAAGATATCCTTTGGCTGTACTTGAATAACAAGTTATGGGCAGTGAGGAGGAGGAAGAAGATGTTGATAATAATAATTAGCCACCTCCTATGGACAACACCAATATGATAAACTTGTGTGTTGATAATAACAATGCTGCAAATGCAAACACAAATGTACCCAACCATCCTGAAAATAAAAAGGCAATATTAGTAGCCGAACTCACAGATGACAGAAAAAGGATAATTCCACCAAATTTTGATGGCACTACACTGGGGGATGGAGCTAAGAATTGGCTTAGTGAAATGGAGAAGTATTTTTCTATAAGAAACTTTTCAGAGGAAACTAAAGTATTATGGGGAGCTTATCAACTTTCCCATGTGGCATCCTCCTGGTGGGATAGTCGTAAGGATGAACTAAAATTTGATGAATCAAACATCACTTTGGGTCAGTTTAAGAGTTATTTTAGGCAACATTGATCTGCCACAACTCTATTATGATCAGAAAATGAACAAATTTCATAACTTAATTTAGGGAAAGTTAAATGTAATAGAGTACTGGGAGAGGTTTACTAAACTTCTTAAGCATGTGCCTTAGTATCAAACTGATGAGAAGTTTAGAATGTGAATGTTTATAATGTGATTAAACGCCATCATAGGGGCGAGGTAGATGTTCACATCCTAACCACCATGGAAGGGGTTGTAGAAAAATTATTCGGTAGGAACAGAAATTAAAAGCAATTTCTGCCCATAAGGAAGAGAATAGAAAGAAAATTCCTAATTCTTCTTCATCTCTTGCACCCAAAAAGGGGGCATGGAAAAAGTTTGGTACTAAAAATAAATTTGTTGCTGATAACAATAAGAAAACAACAGCAAATAAACCTATTGCAAATGTTTGAAACAACTTTGTTAAGAACAATAACAATGGACATAAGTCCTATGGAGGACAGAACAATAATTTGAGTTGGAAATAAATTTGAACCTAAAAGAGGACCTGTAAGGGGATGTTACAACTATGGAAAGGATCATAATGAAAATCATTTTTCTCTAAGGAATGATGACAATAATCAACAACATAAAATACATGCTGTAGTAGTTGATAATCAATATGAAAAGCAAGTTACGCCTATAGAAGTTCCAGGTAAATTATTTGGTATACTGTTACTATAATTTTTGATATTGAAGCTATTAAATACTTTATTTCTAGTAAATTAGCTGTAAAACTAAAAATAAAAGCTAGAATAATGGAATAATCTTGGACTTTACATTATGGAAATAACGATGTCTATACAGTTAGTAAGTGTCTTTTTGGAGTAGTTCTTGAATTACCTAGTTTTTCCACTGAAGTTGATCTTTATGTTTCTCCTTTGGGGTCTTATGATGTAATAATAGGTGTTAACTAGCTTGCTAAACATAAAGAAAAAGTTGATTGTTTTGAAAAACACATTAGTTGTCTTGATGATCTGCAGAAAACAACAGACATCCAAGGGGTAAAACAAGAAATTTTAGTTAGGAAATTATCAGCTATGTGTTGTCTACTCAAAATTTCCCGCTCTGATAAGAGTAAATTTTCAAAATTTTGAGTCTTAAGTATTTTTCTCTGAGGTGCCTAAGTTGTGAAATTGAAAAAATCTGTGTTTTGGGTCATTTTTTGTGATTTTCGGGCCTGTCGGAACTTTTTGTCCCATCTGTCCCAAGTATGAAAATGCACTCTGTTCCCGATCGGCGAAATCGAATTTGTCCCATTTTCGGGCCCGTCGGAAAATTTTGTCCCAAGTGTCCCAAAACTTATTTTGCGTGTTATTCCAATTTCGGCCGAATCATCCTTCCCGCGTACTTCACACTTTCCTGTCCCAAAGTTAAAAAGTGCGAGCTTTCCCATTTTCGGCCGATTTGCCCGAACTGCGTCCTTCGCGTAATTTTGTCCCAACTGCCCCATTTGAAAAAGTGCGAGCTTTCCCAATTTCGGCCGAGCCGGTCAAGTCGCGTACTTCGGAACTTTTTGTCCCGAATGTCCCAAGTCCAAACGGGCCCTTTGTTCCAATTTCAGCCGAAACACCCGAATCGTGTACTTCGCACATTTTCATCCCATTTGTCCCAAATGCATTTGTGCGTCCTCTCCCTGTTTCGCCCGAACCGGCCGAGCCGCGTGTTTCATGCATTCACGTCTCACATGTCCCAGCGTACCTAGTGTCATTCACACTTAGTTTTTCCCGCTCGCTCCAAGTATGATACTTTTCAAATTGGTGGTTGTGTATTCAATGCGCATTAAAGTCATTTCTCTCTCCAAACGGCTATATAACGAACATTCCCCTTTGCATTTTCGCATTGCTTCCATGCTATCTTTTGCTCGAACCCTCGCCATTTGAAAACCTGCGTGATTCCCCCTCCATTTGCAAATTCCTTCCAGAAGTCTAGGTTGCAGCTCCAAGGCTATCAACATGAAGATCAAGTTCCAGGGACAGGAGCAAATTTCTCCGCTTGAATCTGCCGTTAGCAATATAGGGGACAGTGAAGCTCGTCATCTCGACTTCGGTGATTTTTGGGCAAGAATGACAGATGAAACCCTACACCAATAGCACGAGATGATTAATGATAGTGGTTTAGCTTTTGCCGGAGGATTCCCAATCTCAGTACAGTGTGCTGATACAGTACTTTCATGTGGAGCTCACTTCGACCCCGATTCGAGCGAATTGACAAATGTACATGGGGAACTCATTGCATTTGGATCGCCATGCATTGCTGCTCGAGGATTCCGGAGATGGACAATGCTATAGTCATCTCCCGAGATCAAGCACAGGCTATGTTCGACCAAGACAGTGACAAATACAAGGCGCGAGTGGCGAAGTCTTGGTTGAAGAACCCTAAGAAAGGTGCTTCTCGCCTAACCAAAACCCTCTTCCGAGTAGATTTCAACGAAGAACTGTCAGACTTCATAATCCTGCTGGCTCGGGTTATGGGTTTTCCCTCCACCAATGAGTTTCATTTCTGGATGTGCCCGCTCATCAGCATGGTGTGCCAGGGAACACAAAATATCAACTGGGCAGAGATCATCAGTATGAATTTGGCTGAGCAGCTATCCAACGTCCAGCAAACAAAGAAGTTCTATATGACTTCATATCTGATGTATACCCTAGAAAGCATCCAGCAAAGTGGTTTGGTTTCTCCTATATAGATGCACACAAAGATGATCCAGTGTATGCCTATTGCCCGCAGTTCACCTTGGAGACCAGCAACCGCAATTTCAGAAGGGTCAATGATGCTTTCACCATGTACGTGGTCAGATTGCTCGAAGGTGATACTGCTAGAAGGTTTTCAGATGAAGCCATGAACCTGATATCGCAGTATGGAGCCTATTTCATTCAATTCAGGAAATTTTCCTATATCAAGCTTGCTGGCTATGAAAGCACTCCTCTGCGGCTTCCCATGTTCTGCAATGACAAAATGGCTTTGATTGAAATATGCAGGCAACTAGACAAGTTGCACAGAACTTGCAGAGACAAGAAAATTTCTGGCTTGCACTTTCCCATCTCTGCGGGAAACTACACATGCAAAACAGCTCTGGATGCTCAGAACATAGAAAGAGCCCTGGTCCCTATCACTGTTCATTTCTTCAAGCCAAGAACCTGTTTTGACTTGAAGAAGTTCATTGAACAGAACATCAAGATAGTCTATCATCATAGGGCAGATACGAAAAGACTACCTTTGAATTTGATTGTGCGAGATGATTTTGAAGCGAGAAGAAGGCATTGTGGCGAGGTTCTCCTGCGATTGATCTAAGAACTCGATCTGTACCAAGTTCTGAAGGTCTCGGGATGACAATTGAGCTATACTCTTATGAGTATGAAAATGTGATTAAGCACACCCCTATGGAGGACCTGGATTGGAACAAGAAAGAGAGAGATGATCTGGCTGAGATTCTTGCTCCAGTCTTAATCAGGACTAGGGTCTGGTTCAGTAAGAAGATCCGAGAATTCAAGAGGCACTCAGGAGAATCTAGCTCCAAGGATGATTCAACACCCATAAGAGAGGCATCAGTTCCAGAGTCTGGAACACCAGTGAAAACCCCTCCTGCCTCAACAGCTCGGGGACCTGTAGAATCTACTCCTTCTCCATCTACCCAGGTATACAAGAAGAAACTCAAAGAGGTAAAGAAGGAACCTGCAGAGAATGATCCTCCAAGAAATAGGTAGAGTTGCCTATAGGGCCAGAGAACATCGTTGTTCTCAGTGAAAGTGAAGAAAGTGAGATGCCAACTCCTGCAAATGTTCCTGAAGATCCAGCAGATAAAGACAAGGAGGTCCAGAGCACTGAACTTCCAGGTACTACTGATTCTTCTACTGCCATTGCCTCCAGTGCTCTACTCACTTCTTAGCTTGAGTCGCCTTCCATGAGACCTTGAGTGTCATGAGCTCCCTGTCTCTTGGTCCCCTTGCTCCTCCTGCAGATTCTTCTTCCTCTTTTGCTTGGGTGTAACCTGCAGTCGACAAAAGGAAGAGGAAATCCTCCTCTCAAAGCTTGGGACCAAATTTTGATCTTTGTAGAGCTTGACCTTTGGGCACCACTCCTTCTCGTGCCAAGAAAGCCAGAACCACCTCCAGAGTTGTGTCGATGCCCAAGGTCAGCAATTCTTGGAGATTGCTAAGCCTACAGTAGACAAATCAGAATCAAGACTTGCTGAACCTCGCCTTGGGCTTTCAAGGATCCCCATGGGAGAGTCTACTCCTGAAGGTGAAATTCACAACCTCCAGGAAACAGTCACACTGAGAGTCATTGGAAGGGTAGAGAAAGGGCAGCAGACTATTGAACAGCTGGAAGAACAAGCCCAAGTTCTCACAAGTTTTATCAAGTCACTCTTGTCTAAGGACAAAGTTTTGGACCCTACCCCCTTGACTGCTCTACCGCCTCCTGTAATTCTAAGCCAAGATGAAGTGCAAAGTATTAAAGATATGCACAAGTATTCTGTCTATGGCAGAGCTATTGAAGCCATGGTGGATGACATGCTTGTTGCTGGGCTAAACTTCATCGATGAAGCTTTTAAACTACATGGAAAGGTAGACAATTTGCAACAGAAGCTATCCTCTACTATTGGGGTTATGGATAAAGAACTTAAACTCTGGAGCAGTTGCATTGTAGACCTTCGCCTCATGGGATAGACAGACGAGAACGTCTTACTGGCGAATAAGATTTTCGATGATGCCAAAGATAATCTATCAAAATCCTGGGTCTACAGCGTAGAGTGGAAAATCAAAGTCCTGGAGGAAGGCTGTGGGAGAAATGAAGAAGCAGTTGGCGAAAGGAAAAGCTTCAAGAAGACACTGGCTGGCATTCTTTGCTTTCAAAGATATGCATTGTCATCTTCAAGATGAAAACTCTGGTGCTTCCTTGTCCTTGCAAGAAATCAAAGCTCAGTTCAGAGCTTTTGTCAAAGATCATCTATTCAAGGAAAGCTCCATCTCTAAGGAAAAGATGAAGGAAATTTGTTCTCTTCAGTCTGCCATTGAAGAAGCAAACAAAGATTATCATACTCACGTCGAGTTTGATAAAGAGATGGAGAAATGTCTGGGATTTTGGACTCAGTCTGCAGCCAACACGTCAGTCCCTCGTGGCAGAGATATAGCTGAGTCATTGAAGAAGTTTAGGCAGCGGATTCTGAAGACAGTGGGTCCCTCCCAGTAACCGGCCACCTGTCTCCTTCTCCTTTCTTTCCTCTTCTTCCCTTTCTTTTCGTATTCTTTGTAATCAGTTAAGGTATTGTAACCGGCGGTCCTTAACTATTCTTTAGTTAAAAGAAACGGTTACGAAGAGTAACTGACTTGTAAGCTATATAATGGCCTTTCCACGCCATTTTGAAAAGGAGGAAGAACTTGGAATATTTGCTGAAAGTGTAAATAGATCTTAAAGAAATCAATACAAAAGGGCTTTTCATTCTTTGTCTATCTGATTCTTGTTATCTCTGTTGTCCTTTAATATCGTGAAGATCATTTTGTTCCTAACTCGTTTAGTCTCTCGATTGCATCTTGTTGGTTTTGCAAATACGGTGATCTTGTACAACCAAGGAGGAACTTTGTGTCCTTGATTAACAAATCGAAGAAGGTTATTTATGGAACTTTGTGTCCTTTAATTTAATCTCATTCAACCATCGCAAATGATCTTGTCTTAAAATTCTTTGAAGCCTTACATACACGAAGAATTATTCTGCTATCTATAATTACGAATGTTGCTATTCGCTCATCTTCTTATTCCCTTTCCTCGGTCCTTGTGTAAGCAGATGATCCTTGTGGAAAACACTTTCGTAATATCCAAGTTTAACCATAAAACAATGTTCTGTACATTTGTAAATAAGTTCGTTTTCAGAATAAGGGAACCTCTCCCATTAAAGAGGAGGGACTTTTTCGTCCCCGATTGTTGCTCTTCTAAAAGTCCTATTTGACGACCAATGATTTTTGGCGACTCGTGGGGAAAATCACATTCCAGTACTGCAATTTTTCGATCATCCTTTGATCTGGCGACTCCACGTTTCACTCGAGGGAGAAGGACCCTTGGTATTGAAGATTCTCAGTTTCAGCTTTTGGAGCAACAGGGTTTTCCTTTCCCTTCAAATAGAAGAACTCGTTCGACGAGCACTCCACCTGTTCAAGATAGAAGTCCTACGGGTGGTATTCCTTCAGAGCCTGCTAGTCCCAATCTACGAGCTTTGATCCTTGCTGGTGTTAAAGTTCCCCTCCAAGCCGTATTTCCAAGAATGGCGGCACAATTGCCATGGGGTCAACGTGTCGGGCCCCTGGCCCTTACTCAGCCTTTGCACGAGTTACCTAGAGGTAACCGAAAGAACTTCCCCAAGTTTAGAGGAGATGGCAAAGTACACCCTGATGAACACATTGCAGCCTTCATAGTTGCATGTGGAGTCTTGGGAGTTGAACATGAAGACGTCTCGGTAAAACATTCGTTGAGGCGTTACGGGATAATCTTTGCTTTGACTAGTTCTATCACCTTAAATTTGGCGCCATCACCGGCCCCGGAATACAATGAGAACTCGGTTTGAAATCCGTTTCAAGCGGCGAGAAGATGTGCATGCCTGCTTGCCCAAATCTCTCGAGATAAAGAAAGATCCATCGAGAACCCATGAGAGAATTTGTGGCTCGGTTAGACCGATCAACAAAATTTCTGTAAATACTCGACCGGTTGATCAAATTCAAAAATGTTTCTTTCTAAATGCTCAAACGCCCAAAGTCGGTTATGCTCTAAGAAGGGCTAATCTTGGGCGTTAAGTCGGATCAAGCTGCATTTGTTAGTGTCGAGGATGACTGATCATGTCGGGAAGTTGAAGAGAGATCCTCCCAAATCTAAATCTGCTGCTTCTTCCTCTTCCACCTCTGGACCCAATACTGATCCATTAGTCCAGAAACTTGCAAATGATCTAGTAGCTATAAAGAAACAATTGGCCCAGCATGCCCCGTATGCAGATGTTCCAAGAAGAAATTTCCAGCCCAGAAATCGTTTGCCTGCTCCTCACACAAGACTAGCACTTGAAGGTCCTCCTGTCAAAGTTCCTGTGAACGCAACCTGTGAAGTTGAAGAGCCCGATGATGATGTGGATGACGAAGCTCGTGAGGAATTCCTGGAGGAATTTGATGATGAGGCGGAAGAACTCGAAGGATCTCGGGTTAATTTCTTTACCACCGAAGGCACTGATGATGGAGATAACTATGATGAAGTGGTAGCAGATATGAACAGTGAATCATTTGCTGTCATGACTCGAGAACAGACGAGGCAGAAGGAGAAAGTAACACAGCCCACGAAGAAATCTAAGGAGCAACCAGCAACTATTCCTGTAATTGCCAGAAGAGGATCTCCTATCCCTACCTCATCTGCACCAAAGGTAAGTACTGTCAATCCTGCTACCAAAGTTGCTTCTTCTTCTTTTTCTCCTAAGGTTGATAAGCCTAGAATTTCAAATGATGATGGCCCATCCACCTCTAGATTCTTTGATATCGTGGATCCCCTAAAAGGACCAAGGTTCAAATTTCAGAAGCTGAATACTACCAAACCCATCCCAAGGCTTTTGCCAAGATGATCCAATTTGTAAATTCCCATTCCAAGACCACCTCTAAAGGCCTTTTGCCCACTCCTCCTTCTATACCACGGACCTAGTCACAGTAGCTCTTTGTCACCTCGCTACTTTGGTGAAAAATCAAGCCTTTTTATGTAACACTTCTTATAGCGGGCCATAGGCTCAGTAACTGTGTCATAGATTCTGGAGCCTCAGATAATGTGATGCCTGCTAAGGTAGCTCATGCTTTAGGCTTGACCCTTACTCGTACTTATGGATCTTGCTACTCCATGGAAAGTAAGGAAGTACCTTTAGTTGGAAGGATTAAAGATGCACAAGTGGCTTTTTTGCTTTGCTTTACGAAAAGAAAGTCTTGGCCACCATCCTAGTGCAGAGACATCCCTCCTTCTTATGGAATGTTGCTAAGTCGGAACTTCGTAAAGATGTGGGTGGGGAGATTCAAATGGATTGGTCACACGCCCTCATACTGTCGATGGACAAATGAAGAAGTTACTCACTGAGAAGCTTGATCAGAGTATATTGTGCGAGAAAGCAGAGATGATCCTAAGGCACAAATACTCTATGAAGACATAGGTCATGGTAATTACATGATTACTGTCCACGATGAAATCCAACCCCAAAGTATCACCCAAAGATCTCAATGGGGTTTGGATTTTAGAATTTGATGGAAGTTGTTCCTCGGTGGTTACGGAGCGGTGTCTGCTAGTGTCACTGAAGGCTGCCTACACCCTTTTTCATTTAAGTTGCGGTTCGAGAACACTAACAACACCGCGAGTATGAGGCTCTCATTCTTGGGTGCAAGTGGCCAAAGCGAGGTGTAAAAAATCTTACGGCTCGTGGTGATGCGAGCTGATTGTGAAACAAGTCGAAGCATTTTCGGGTAAAAATGGGAGGTGAAGCATTACGGAATCGGGTTTGGGATTGATTGAATTCCTTGGCGCTTTCTCTATTGAAGCAATACCTAGAGAAAAGAACAGCAGGGCTGATTCACTGGCTGTCTCAGGGTCATTATTGATTCCCCATCCTGAATTCTCTCAGGATAAGTTCACTATTGAAATGGTCCACCGGCCTAGTGTTCCTGACAATACTAATAACTGGCAAGTTTTCAACGATGACCAGCATTTTCTTTCCTTCCTGGAACTCAAGGGGAATTTCGAGCAACTGTATTTTGAGGGAAGTGACAACCTGCCTCGTGAGAGTGTGTCCTCTGACCAAGCTGTCACCCAAGGAGAAGAAACAGATCAGGAAGGATGCATTAAACTCAAAGGAAACAAGATTCCCAAAGGTTTGGTGAGTTTGGAGGAGTTGTTTGACAAACATGACAGATATGTAAAATCTAAAGCTTCTACTGGACCTCAGCAATCAGCTGAGTATGATAAGATTGATATAGGGAGTTCTACTGATCCCAAGCTGGTAAATATTGGGAAATGTTGCACAACCGATGAGAGGAGAAGAGCAATTGATCTTCTAAGGAAGTATAAGGATGTTCTTGCATATTCTTATGAGGATCTAAAAGCCTTCAAGCCAAAAGACATGCAGCACTCTATCCCTCTCAAACCAGGAATCAAGCCTTTCAAGCAGAAACAAAGGCAGTATAATCCCAAAATAGCTGACACTATATTTCAGGAGATTCAGAAATTGTTGAAGGCTAAAATCATCTTTCCCATTCACCATTCAACATGGATTGCAAACATTGTGCCTGTTAGGAAGAAGAATGGTGAGATCCGCATCTGTGTTGATTTCAGGAACCTGAATCAGGCTTCTCTGAAAGATAACTACCCTCTGCCTATGATGGATCAAATATTGCAAGCAGTAACAGGATCTGAAATGTTATCTATGCTTGATGGATTCTCGGGATACAATCAGGTAGAGGTTGATACTGCTGATCAACACAAGACAGCCTTCACCACTCCTTGGGGTACCTTCGCCTACAAGAGAATGCCTTTTGGGCTGATTAATGCTGGTGCCACTTTCCAGAGAGCTATGGATTTGAATTTTCAAAGCTTAAAAGGAAATGTATCGTCATATACCTTGATGACCTAACAGTGTTTTCAAAGACAGAGCGAGATCACTTGACCACACTGGAAGCTTGATTCTGCGAGATGCGAGAGCATGGGATTTCTTTAAATCCTAAAAAATCTATCTTCTGTGTTACAGAAGGAAAACTATTAGGGCACATTGTATCCAAGGATGGCATCAAGATTGATCCTGAACGAGTTCAAGCCATCCAGCAAATTCCTCTCCCAACCAGTAAAAAAGGCGTGCATTCCTTTTTCGGTAAGATCAATTTCTTAAGAAGATTCATCCCTGATTTTGCTGAATTAACTTTGAACATCTCTCAGATGATGAAAGGGAAGCAAGCGTTTGGTTGGTCTTCTGAAGGAAAGGAATCCTTTGAGGGTATCAAGAAAGCCATTGCTAAAACTCCGAGTTTTGGCTGTCACGACTTCAAAGCAAAGATTTCATCATCTATTGCTATCTTCTGAGATAATACCACATTTGTTGTCTTAACCCAAGAAGACTCTGATGGACATGAGCTACCAATTGCCTTCATGAGCTATATCCTGAAGAATCATGAGCTGAAATACACCATGATGGAGAAGCATGCTTTTGCAGTAGTCAAAGCTGTCAAGCAGTTCCGTTTCTATATCCTCAACTCTCACTCTATGGTCTTTGGTTCCGGATACATTTATTAAGTCAATTCTTACACAGCAAGAATTTGGGTCCAAGAGAGGAAACTGGGTGGCTAAAGTCCAGGAGTATGACATTGATATCAAACCAACCAAGCTGGTTCGTGGAAGGGGTCTTTGTGAGCTCATTGCTGAAGGAGCCAAACATGAGTTGCTGGAGGAGAAAGCTGACATTCCTACTGTTCTATTCCTTAGTTCAGTCGATGAATGGTATTCGACATTGCCCATTTTCTCACCTATGGGAATGCCCCTCTCGTTTAACTACTAAGGAAAAGAGATTTATTAAATTGAGATCAACGCAATATGTATTGTGGGAAAATGCCTTGTTCAAGCGTGGTTTAGATGGGAGATTTACTGAAGTGTGGACAAGAGAGCAGAGAAAGTTGCTCTCAGCTTTCCATGATCAGGCATGTGGAGGGCACTATTCATCAACAGTCACAGCTCACAAGATACTCCGGGGAGGATATTACTGGCCTTCTTTGTTCAGAGATGCATCCAAGTGGGTGGATAAATGTGAAGCTTGTCAGACCTTTGTGGGAAGACCTAAATTGGCATCTTTACCTCTCAAGCCAGTTGTGATTGAGGAACCATTTCAGCAGTGGGGCCTAGACTTCATTGGTGCACTGAACCCTGCTTCTAGTGCTGGTCACACGCATGTGCTAACTGCCACTGACTACTTCACCAAATGGGTGGAAGCTATTCCAGTCAAGAGCACTACTTCTGAAGTTGTATGCAACTTCATCAAAGAGAACATCTTGGTAAGGTATGGTGTACCTAACAAGATTGTAACAGACAATGCTTCGAACTTTTCCTCAACTGAGATAATGGATTTCTGCTACGGGTATGGCATCTCTCTGGCTCATTCTTCAGATTATTACCCCCAGGGAAATGGACAAGCAGAATCCACCAACAAAAATCTGGTGACTATCATAAGGAAGTTGGTCAATGAGTCTCAGCGAAACTGGCATAAGAAGCTTTATGATGCTCTTTGGGCAGACAGGATCACACCTAAAAGAGCCATTGGAATGTCTCCTTTTCAAGTGGTGTATGGAGTGGAAGCTCAATTGCCAGTGACAGTGGAACTGCCAGCCTTGCACCTGATGAAGGCCATTGAGGATACTAGTTTCAGTGATGCTCTGGATAAAAGAATCATGTACCTGCACAAACTGAACGAGGATAGATTGGAGGTTGCTGACAGGATATCTGCTCACCAGCAGAAGGTAAAGGTTCTGTTTGACAAGAAAGCTAAGTTCAGGGAGTTCCAAGTTGGAGATACCATGCTGTTATGGGACAAAAGACATGAACCTCGTGGCAGCCATGGAAAATTTGATTCACTATGGCTCGGACCATTCAAGATAAGACACTTTGCTGGTAAGAACTCTTTCTATCTTGATTACATGGATGGTTCCCCCCTCCCACTTCCTTATAGTGGGCAGTATTTGAAGTTGTTCAAGTCCTAGGTGACTAGGGAGTCCCTTTGTATATTCTGTACAGTGTTTTTGCTTTTCTGCTTTCGGTGTGTTTCCCCTTCTGTTGTTGTTTGTGTTGCCCTCTGTGTTGGTTTGTTTTTGACTCCTTTGCCCAATGGATAAGGCACTGGTCTGCTTCACCGAGTTATCTAAGTTCTTGCCTTGTCTCATTCCATGAATTTATACCAAGTCATCCCCAGAAGGAGCCAGCTGTTGTCTACTCAAAATTTCCCGCTCTGATAAGAGTAAATTTTCAAAATTTTGAGTCTTAAGTATTTTTCTCTGAGGTGCCTAAGTCGTGAAATTGAAAAAATCTGTGTTTTGGGTCATTTTGTGTGATTTTCGGGCCTGTCGGAACTTTTTGTCCCATCTGTCCCAAGTACGAAAATGCACTCTGTTCCCCGATCGGCCGAAATCCCCGAAGCTGTCCCATTTTCGGGCCCGTCGGAAAATTTTGTCCCAAGTGTCCCAAAACTTATTTTGCGTGTTGTTCCAATTTCGGCCGAATCATCCTTCCCGCGTACTTCGCACTTTCCTGTCCCAAATGTCCCAAAGTTAAAAAGTGCGAGCTTTCCCATTTTCGGCCGATTTTCCGAACCGCGTCCTTCGCGCAATTTTGTCCCAACTGCCCCATTTGAAAAAGTGCGAGCTTTCCCAATTTCGGCCGAGCCGGTCAAGTCGCGTACTTCGGAACTTTTTGTCCCGAATGTCCCAAGTCCAAACGGGCCCTTTGTTCCAATTTCGGCCGAAACACCCGAATCGCGTACTTCGCACATTTTCGTCCCATTTGTCCCAAATGCATTTGTGCGTCCTCTCCCTGTTTCGCCCGAACCGGCCGAGCCGCGTGTTTCGCGCATTCGCGTCTCACATGTCCCAAGCGTACCTAGTGTCATTCACACTTAGTTTTTCCCGCTCGCTCCAAGTATGATACTTTTCAAATTGGTGGTTGTGTATTCAATGCGCATTAAAGTCATTTCTCTCTCCAAACGGCTATATAACGAGCATTCCCCTTTGCATTTTCGCATTGCTTCCATGCTATCTTTTGCTCGAACCCTCGCCATTTGAAAACCTGCGCGATTCCCCCTCCATTTGCAAATTCCTTCCAGAAGTCTAGGTTGCAGCTCCGAGGCTATCAACATGAAGATCAAGTTCCAGGGACAGGAGCAAATTTCTCCGCTTGAATCTGCCGTTAGCAATATAGGGGACAGCGAAGCTCGTCATCTCGACTTCGGTGATTTTTGGGCAAGAATGACAGATGCAAACCCTACACCAATGGCACAGATGATTAATGATAGTGGTTTAGCTTTTGCCGGAGGATTCCCAATCTCAGTACAGTGTGCTGATACAGTGCTTTCATGTGGAGCTCACTTCGACCCCGATTCGAGCGAATTGACAAATGTACATGGGGAACTCATTGCCAAGCTGGACGCTGCCACCATTGGCGCTGCTCTGAGGATTCCGGAGATGGACAATGCTATAGTCGTCTCCCGAGATCAAGCACAGGCTATGTTCGACCAAGACAGTGACAAATACAAGGCGCGAGTGGCGAAGTCTTGGTTGAAGAACCCTAAGAAAGGTGCTTCTCGCCTAACCAAAACCCTCTTCCGAGCAGATTTCAACGAAGAACTGTCAGACTTCATAATCCTGCTGGCTCGGGTTATGGGTTTGCCCTCCACCAATGAGTTTCATTTCTGGATGTGCCCGCTCATCAGCATGGTGTGCCAGGGAACACAAAATATCAACTGGGCAGAGATCATCAGTATGAATTTGGTGACGATTATCAGCGTCCAGCAAACAAAGAAGTTCTATATGACTTCATATCTGATGTATACCCTAGCAGCATCCAGGCAGTGGTTTGGTTTCTCCTATATAGATGCACACAAAGATGATCCAGTGTATGCCTATTGCCCGCAGTTCACCTTGGAGACCAGCAACCGCAATTTCAGAAGGGTCAATGATGCTTTCACCATGTACGTGGTCAGATTGCTCGAAGGTGATACTGCTAGAAGGTTTTCAGATGAAGCCATGAACCTGATATCGCAGTATGGAGCCTATTTCATTCAATTCAGGAAATTTTCCTATATCAGGCTTGCTGGCTATGAAAGCACTCCTCTGCGGCTTCCCATGTTCTGCAATGACAAAATGGCTTTGATTGAAATATGCAGGCAACTAGACAAGTTGCACAGAACTTGCAGAGACAAGAAGATTTCTGGCTTGCACTTTCCCATCTCTCTGGGAAACTACACATGCAAAACAGCTCTGGATGCTCAGAACATAGAAAGAGCCCTGGTCCCTATCACTGTTCATTTCTTCAAGCCAAGAACCTATTTTGACTTGAAGAAGTTCATTGAACAGAACATCAAAATAGTCTATCATCATAGGGCAGATACAGAAGACTACTGGGCTGACTGTGCAGATGATTTTGAAGCCAGAAGAAGGCATTGTGGCAGGTTCTCCCTGCAATTGATCCAAGAACTCAGTCTGTACCAAGTTCCTGAAGGTCTCCAGGATGACAATTCTGAGCTATACTCTTATGAGTATGAAAATGTGATTAAGCACACCCCTCTGGAGGACCTGGATTGGAACAAGAAAGAGAGAGATGATCTGGCTGAGATTCTTGCTCCAGTCTTAATCAGGACTAGGGTCTGGTTCAGTAAGAAGATCCGAGAATTCAAGAGGCACTCAGGAGAATCTAGCTCCAAGGATGATTCGACACCCATAAGAGAGGCATCAGTTCCAGAGTCTGGAACACCAGTGAAAACCCCTCCTGCCTCAACAGCTCGGGGACCTGTAGAATCTACTCCTTCTCCATCTACCCAGGTATACAAGAAGAAACTCAAAGAGGTAAAGAAGGAGCTGCAGAGAATGATCCTCCAAGAAAACAGGTAGAGTTGCCTATAGGGCCAGAGAACATCGTTGTTCTCAGTGAAAGTGAAGAAAGTGAGATGCCAACTCCTGCAAATGTTCCTGAAGATCCAGCAGATAAGGACAAGGAGGTCCAGAGCACTGAACTTCCAGGTACTACTGATTCTTCTACTGCCATTGCCTCCAGTGCTCTACTCACGTCTCAGCTTGAGTCAACAGCTGCGCAGACCCTGAGTGTCATGAGCTCCCTGTCTCTTGGTCCCCTTGCTCCTCCTGCAGATTCTTCTTCCTCTTTTGCTTGGGTGCAACCTCTGGTCGACAAAAGGAAGAGGAAATCCTCCTCTCAAAGCTTGGGACCAAATTTTGATGCTGTAGCAGCCTTGTTGGGCACCACTCCTTCTCGTGCCAAGAAAGCCAGAACCACCTCCAGAATTGTGTCTGATGCCCAAGGTCAGCAATTCTTGGAGATTGCTAAGCCTACAGTAGACAAATCAGAATCAGACTTGCTAGCATCTGACTTGGAGCTTTCAAGGATCCCTATGGGAGAGTCTACTCCTGAAGGTGAAATTCACAACCTCGAGGAAAGCTTGATCCACAAGAGTCATTGGAAGGGTAGAGAAAGGGTAGCGAGACTATTGAGCAATTTGGAAGAACAAGCCCAAGTTCTCACAAGTTTTATCAAGTCACTCTTGTCTAAGGACAAAGTTTTGGACCCTACCCCCTTGACTGCTCTACCGCCTCCTGTAATTCTAAGCCAAGATGAAGTGCAAAGTATTAAAGATATGCACAAGTATTCTATCTATGGCAGAGCTATTGAAGCCATGGTGGATGACATGCTTGTTGCTGGGCTAAACTTCATCGATGAAGCTTTTAAACTACATGGAAAGGTAGACAATTTGCAACAGAAGCTATCCTCTACTATTGGGGTTATGGATAAAGAACTTAAACTCTGGAGCAGTTGCATTGTAGACCTTCGCCTCATGGGACAGACAGACGAGAACGTCTTACTGGCGAATAAGATTTTCGATGATGCCAAAGATAATCTATCAAAATCCTGGGTCTACAGCGTAGAGTGGAAAATCAAAGTCCTGGAGGAAGCTGTGGGAGAAATGAAGAACAGTTGGCAGAAAGGAGAAGCTTTCAAGACACTGGCAGCTGCTGCTTTCAAAGATATGCATTGTCATCTTCAAGATGAAAACTCTGGTGCTTCCTTGTCCTTGCAAGAAATCAAAGCTCAGTTCAGAGCTTTTGTCAAAGATCATCTATTCAAGGAAAGCTCCATCTCTAAGGAAAAGATGAAGGAAATTTGTTCTCTTCAGTCTGCCATTGAAGAAGCAAACAAAGATTATCATACTCACGTCGAGTTTGATAAAGAGATGGAGAAATGTCTGGGATTTTGGACTCGATCTGCCAACCCATCGGTCCCCTGGCGAGAGATATAGCTGAGTCATTGAAGAAATTCAGGCAGCGGATTCTGAAGACAGTGGGTCCCTCCCAGTAACCGGCCACCTGTCTCCTTCTCCTTTCTTTCCTCTTCTTCCCTTTCTTTTCGTATTCTTTGTAATCAGTTAAGGTATTGTAACCGGTGGTCCTTAACTATTCTTTAGTTAAAAGAAACGGTTACGAAGAGTAACTGACTTGTAAGCTATATAATGGCCTTTCCACGCCATTTTGAAAGGAGGAAGAACTTGGAATATTTGCTGAAAGTGTAAATAGATCTTAAAGAAATCAATACAAAAGGGCTTTTCATTCTTTGTCTATCTGATTCTTGTTATCTCTGTGTTGTCCTTTAATATCGTGAAGATCATTTTGTTCCTAACTCGTTTAGTCTCTCTGATTGCATACTGTTCAGTTTTGCAAATACAGTGATCTTGTACAACCAAGGAGGAACTTTGTGTCCTTGATTAACAAATCTGAAGAAGGTTATTTATGGAACTTTGTGTCCTTGAATTTAATCTCGTTCAACCATCGCAAATGATCTTGTCTTAAAATTCTTTGAAGCCTCGCATACACGAAGAATTATTCTGCTATCTATAATTCTGAATGTTGCTATTCTGCTCATCTTCTTATTCCCTTTCCTCAGTCCTTGTGTAACTGATGATCCTTGTGGAAAACACTTTCGTAATATCCAAGTTTAACCATAAAACAATGTTCTGTACATTTGTAAATAAGTTTGTTTCAGAATAAGGGAACCTCTCCCATTAAAGAGGAGGGACTTTTCGTCCCCTGACTATTGCTCTTCTAAAGAGTCCTATTTGACGACCAATACTATGCAACTTAAAAAGGACAAAAACAAAGGTTACACCTTATATACAAGTAAAAATTTCTGAAGCAACTCAAGGGGAGATTGACTTCTTGGAAACATTTCCATTGTTAAGATATTTCCATGATGTGTTTCTAGAAGAACTACTCGGTATTCGCCCAAAGGAGAGTTTGACTTCATGATTGAAATTAAACCGACAACTGAGCCTATTTCTAAGGCACCTTATCGAATGAGTACCATTGAACTGGTAGAGCTTAAGGAATAGTTATAAGAAATTTTTTCCAAGGGTTTGATAAGACCGAGTGTCTCACCTTGGGAGCACTAGTAATTTTGAAAAATAAAGATGGAATACTTAGATTTGTGTATTGATTATAGGATGTTAAAAAAGAAACAATAAAAAATAGATATCCACTTCCTAGAATTGATGATTTATTTGATCATATGTGTGGTGTATCAATATATTCTAAGATAGATCTTCATTTTGGGTATCATCAATTAAGAATCAAAGATAAAGAAATTCATAAAACAACCTTTAGAACAAGGTATGGACATTACAAATTTATAGTTTTACCTTTCGGTTTGATAAATGCACCTGCAAATTTTATGAATTTAATGAATAATATATTTCAAGAATACTGGACAAGTTTTTCTTGTATTTTTGGATGATATTCTTATCTATTCTAAAAGCATTGTTGAGCATAATGAGCATTTGAAAATAGCACTTGAAATCTTAAGAAGGAGAAGATTGTATGGAAAGTTGTCTAAGTGTTACTTTTATGAAACAGAAGTGCACTATTTAGGACATGTCATAAGTAAGTATGGAATCATAGTTGATCTATCAAAGATTTTTTCCATAACCGAGTGGCTGCGCACCTAAGAATGTACATGAAGTGAGAAGCTTCACGGGGATTTTTGGTTACTTATATAAATTTTGATAATGACTTTTCAAAAGTTGATGCTCTAGTAAATTCATTACAAAAGAAAGATAAGAAATTTTTGTGGAGTGATAAATGCAAGTCAACATTTAAAACTCTTAAGTACCAATCAACATATGGACCCATTTTGGCTATACGACCTAAATGGAAACTTCATGGTAGTTACTGAGATGCTTAGGAGAAGGACTCGAGAGGTATTCTATTACAAAATGAGCATGTTATAGCATATGAGAGTAGAAAACACAAGTTACATGAGTTGAATTATGCTCCCCATGACCTAGAGCTTGCTGACATAGTTCATGCACTTCAAGTATGGAGACATTATCTTTTAGGAAGACCTTTTTAATTAAATATTGGTCATCTTGGGCTGACGTATATTTTCATTGAGACAAATCGAAGGCAAGACAATGAAGATGGTTAGAGTTTTTGTCACAATATGATTTTGACATAAGTTACATAAAACGCAAAGAAAATAGAGTGTCAGATGCACTAAGTTGTAGGAAACATATTTTTGCACTTCTAACTTTGAGAAATCGGTTTAAAGATGAGGTAAAAAGTATCATGGAATCTGATTTTTACTTTCAAAAATTAAAAACAACACTTTTGCAAATCCAAATGATGTAATATATAAAGGTTTTAACTTTGATAATGAAGGAATTTTGAGATATGAAAAATGGGTGTATGTACCTTCGGGAAATGAGTTAAGGAAAAATTTAATGATGGAATTTCATAATTCACCTTACTTAGGACATCCCAGTATTACAAAAATGCTTGCTGATGTAAAACAAAAATATTTTTAGAAATGAATGAAGAAAGACATAACTGATTTTGTTTCTCACTACTTGGAATGTCAATATGTTAAGGTTAAGCATATGCACCTAGCTGGTTTATTATATCCTCATAGCATACCATAATATAAGTGGTAGGTAATTAGCATGGATTTTGTTTAGGGGATGCCTATGTTAAGAAATAAACATGATTTTATTTTAGTTGTTGATAAAAATTTGTGAAGTAGCGCATTTTATTGTTGGTAATATTAAGGATGATTCACATGTGTTAGAAAAAATATTTTTACATGAAATTTTTAGATTACATGGGGTACTTGAATTGATTATATCTGATAGGGACCCTAGAATGACATCTCAATTTTGGAAAACACTTAATACAACCTTAGGAACAAAACTAAATTTTAGTTCCATATACCATCCGTAAATAGGTGGTCAAATTGAGAGAGTTAATCAAGTTTTGGAAGATATGTTATGAATGTACTGCATGGATCAGCAAAGTACAAATGGGAAGAATACCTTCCTTTAGTTGAATTTTCTTACAATAATACATATCATGCCTCTTTGAAAATGGAACCTTTTGAAGCATTGTATGGAAGAAGATGTAGAACTCTAGTTGGTTGGGATAACATTGAAGATAGAGACGTAATTGGATCTGAAATCCTTCTTTGAAATGGAGTAGCAAGTTAAAATTATTCGTGAACATTTAAAAGAAGTTGCAGATAGGTAGAAAATTTATGCAGATCTAAAAAGGGTTGATAAGAAATTTGAACTTGGTGAAAAGGTCTTTTTACATGTTAAGCCTAAAAATAGTTCTATAACCTTTGACAAGGTAGCCAAACTATCACCTCTTTTCTAGGACCTTTCAAGATTTTTGAAGTAATCAATCATGTAGGTTATTGTTTAGCATTACCCCTTGCTTTATCATAAATGCATGATGTTTTCCATATTTATTTGCTTAAGAATACGTTTCATATTTATCACATGTGTTAAATTGGGATTCCTTGCAGTCCAAAACCCGGGAATAATCATGGT
Source organism: Taxus wallichiana var. yunnanensis (assembly GCA_018340775.1). NCBI lineage: Eukaryota > Viridiplantae > Streptophyta > Pinopsida > Cupressales > Taxaceae > Taxus > Taxus wallichiana. The sequence goes on from CM031239.1 coordinate 679,564,899, forward strand.
TGAACTGTTAGTGCAAATTCATAGCACCCCCAAATCAACCTTGATTTGTTGTTGGGAAATGGTCAATTTGGTGTGAATGCACAACATGGAGTTTTCCCTAAGTGTGGGACCTTACAAATTGGGAAAACTCTCTAGATTGAGGTTGGTTCCTACTCCTCTGTTTAGGTGTATGCATGTAATTTTTGCAGAGGTTTTGATTTAAAATTTCTACTCTAAAACTACCTAGGAGATAGAGTTGAGAAAATGCGTGGAAATGGGAAACAAAACTAAGAAAAATAGAACGGTGATACACCAAAGGAGTGCTAAACTTCTTGTTTTGAAAAATAGACACAGATCATAGAGATACAACATCAAAACATGCACAAATTGCTAAAATATAATGAAAGATCAGAAGATAATAATAAACGCATGAGAGGATTGGAAAATCATTCATAGAACATGCATTATCATTCCCAAGTTTGATACAATGAATTACATAGGAAGAGAGGTAAAAATGTGTTGTAGTCTTCACGAGAGGTCGAAACTCATTCAAATCCACTGCTAAGGAGAAAAGAAGAGCTTTTAAGAGCAAGAAACATTCAATCCTTTATAATGAGCCAAAATTGGCATATATCGATGAAGCAAGAGAGCAGAGGAAAGAGAAATGTGGGAAAATTGATTTGAAGGTCTAACCACCCAATAAGATCCATTAAAATGGCAAGGGAAACTTCCCAAATCCATTTTCCAATGTATTAGACCATCTTTGGAGAAAAAAGCGTGCCATACCGCATTAATTTTTGGTGGTTGGATGTCTCGTTATGCATTTTTTCCCATGCGAGACTTTTCTTCAATTTTCTCCCTCCAACTTTTCCCAAAACTCAAAATTAAAGCTTCCACGGTGTAGATAGATGTTGATAGATTTCAATGGTACCAAATTTGATGAATTTTTACCACCTTTGGATCAAAAGATACGACCTTCTAAAATTTTGTGGCCAAATTAGGGAAAAAATGGTGAAAAACGGGTCAAAATTGGGGTCGGCGAGGTCAAACTTTAATTTTTCCCTTTTGGAAAAATTTCCCAAAAACCTCCGTAGCCCCTCGGGTCTTCTTGACACATGTCGAATTCTAATTGGGTGGGGGGGTGAAGTGACATTTAACCCCTTTATTTTCAAATTGGAAAATTTTCCCAAAAACTATCTACGCCCCGCTCTCCCGATGACATGTGGCACCTTCTAATTTGGTGCGAGAGGTGCAGCCCAACATTTAACCCTTCTCCTTCACGGGATCACGAACTGATTTTGGAATTTGAGTTTTTAGCTAAAAAAACTAAGTGTCAAACTTTTATCCCCGGCCTCGTGAGTCTGCTTCCTTCCTTTATTAGACCAGTGGGCCAAAATCTTCCTTTGCGCCCCTTTTCTGCAAAAAGAGCTAAGTGCCCAAATTTTCTCCCTACCTCTGCCAACCCACCAATTTCCTTGGAAAATTTTCCAAATCCACTCTACCACCCCAAAATTCCTGGAAAAGTTTCCTCCTTATCTCCATGGGGTGCCCACAGAAAATTTCCCCTCCAAACTCCGTTGAGCCATAACTCAAAAAATACAAGGAGTTAGGAGGACTTCTTTACCTTTCTAGAAAGGTGAGAAAATCCTCTATCTGATGAAAACATACCCAAAAAATTTTGAGTCCCTGAAGCATGCAAAAAAATTATTTTAAGTACCAGCAAAGGAAAAGGAGGAGGAGTTAACCAAAATAAGCATGGGCTTATTTTGGATAATAATTTTGGTGACTCAGAGGGGTCATCTGCCTACTAGATGAAAATACCAGCTGCCTTAAAGCATCCATTGGGTATGGAGTCATGATAGATAGCTTGCAAATTGATCCTCTACTTGGCCAGTCCTCGAACTACTTGAAACCCACTAAAACCGGGCCGATCTTTATCATTTTTGCCAAGTTCAATACGCTGTGCAAGGGAAAAAAATAGCACCACAAAACTATGTACAAACTAAAAATCATACATACCCCAAGTGGGATATGTAGAGTGTGAAAAATCACTTCTTATGTTGAAAGAAAACCTACCTACTCTACTCTAACCAGAGGAAAAGGTGAGCTAAACAAACCCTACAATTGGTTGTGTAAAATAGCTTCCTTCCTTAAAATTGTTAGCCATGCAAATGATTTGGAGCTGAACATGGCTGTTATTAGGAGTGGAAGGCTGACTGTAAATTGTTTCTCCACTCCATCAAGGTATCAACTAGAAACAAAATAAATAGCTCTTCAATCTATTGTTCACTTGGTTCCCAGAGGTATTGTAGCTGATCCTTGGTACTTTGATGCTCATCCTCATGCTTAGAAGCAAGCATGACTAGTTTTGGCTCCTCCCTTGGCTCCAATGAAGCCAAGTATCTAATAGGGCATAGTCTGGTCCTTTGAATGTGCCCATTATTTTGAATTCTAACTCCAAAAATGGAGTCTTCTTGTGGACCTTCTCGGATGGATGGTGTGGAAGAGGTGATGAGATCCTCATGCTCTTTCTCTTATTCCTCCAATGAAAAACATGGAAGATCAAGATCTTCAAACCTTGGTTCCAAAAGGCTGTTACAAAACAAAGGTTACTATTTTTCAATAGTCTCCTTTGTGGCAGCAGGCTCTTCATGTTGGAGAATGAATGGTGAAGAAGAAAATGTTGTAATTTTAGTTGGATCCTCATCCAAACATTCTTCTAAGTCTGATAAGCAATCAAAATCTTCAATGTCTTGCTGCAACAAAGTCCCTTCCTCTTGCATGGTGACTTTCAAATCTGCATTTTCTTCACCATGTGTAACTTCATTTTGAAACATGAAACTTGTCAATTCAAACTCATCCAAAAAATTAGATTTTTGGAGAGATGAAGTGGGAGAGAAACATGAAATTTCTTGTGCCTCTTGTTCACAATTTGGACCTGTTTTGTTCACCTCCATAATGGATTCATTGATCAAATCATCCCCTTCAAACGAAAGCAAAAATGTATCAATAATGCTTCCTTCTTTTGCTGTTGCAAAAATTGACTTGATCTCATCCATTTGCTCCTCTTCAATGGGGTTTGGAGCTGGTTTTCTTCCTCAACTACTGTTAAAAAATCAGCCTTGTCCACCACTTGTTCTCCAACTCCAACTTCCTCTTTTGGCTTCACCATCAAGGGGATTTTTGTAATCCTGAATTTGAGAGCCCAACTCTTCAAATTTTCTATCATTTCTTTTCTGTTGGGCTCCTCTTTTTGTTGTTCTCCTTGACTGGATTTTTTATTTTCATCTTCCCAACATGGATTTGGGAATGCAAGAGGAGGGGTGGGTTGTGACTCAACTGGTTTTGTAATTATTTTTGGTGGTGGAGGAGGTAGAACTTCTTGTTTCTTTAGAGGGGATGGCTGTTTGGAAGGGAAAAGGGAAGAGGAACTAAAATGGGGTGGAAGACTAGGGAATGGAGAAATGGAATCAACACTTGGGGCAGCAATTGGGAAGCTTGGAAAGTGGATCTTGGGTTGAGATGGTGCTACTTGAGAAAGAGAAAAATAAAAGCTATGAGATGGTGGACTTACCCATTGACAAGGTTGTCTTGACTCTAACTCATAAGCCTCGATCTCCTTAGTCCATTGTGCAAGTTGGGGCAACATTTCAACCATGAAGTCCAACTTCTCCTGAGGGTTGTAATGTCTTGGAAAAGGGCCTCCCCATGGACAAGGTGCTCTAAAACCAATCTAAAATGCCTTCATTTGTGCTTGAGCCCTGGATTGCACCATGTTTACCTCCATCTTTTGGATTTTCTCCAATAAATCCACATTTTCTTCTTGACTTCCCTCACAATCTATGTAGCCTTGTGCTTGACAGGCTTCATAGCCAAATTGACTTTGGCATTGCTCAGATGGGTATGCATATTGGTTTAGAATTTGACCAAAATGTTGATCTGGAGGATTTGAAAAACATGTTGGAGGTGGGAAACATTGCTATTGTTGTAAATGCAAATTCCATGAGGGAAATTAAGTCATGATTACACAAATTCATGGAATGAAAGAGGAATGGAAGAGATGGAGGGAATAATGAAATGGAAAATGAATTAAAATGAATGGAAAGAAGGTCTGTAACTTTAGAGATGGGTTGTTAACCAGATGGAGTCACCAGATGTGTTTGAGAATGCCTCCAAAGGCTGAAATCTTCACAAGAACACATCAACCTACAAAATATGAAGTGGAAGAGCTCTAAGGTCCAATCAGGCGTGCAAAAATGTTAGTGGCTCACGGCGGTGTTGGATTTGTTGTTTTTTACATGAGACACTAAGAGAAGATGAAATATCTAACCCCAGTGTTTAACTAGGCATGCCAAAATTGTTAGTGCAAATTCACAGCACCTCCAAATTAACCTTTAGATATTTTGTTGGGAAATGGTCAATTTGGTGTGAATGCACAACATGGAGTTTTCCCTAAGTGTGGGACCTTGTAAATTGGGAAAACTCTCTAGATTGAGGTTGGTTCCTACTCCTCTGTTTAGGTGTATGCATGCAATTTTTATAGAGGTTCTGATTCAAAATTCCCACTCTAAAACTACCAAGGAGACAAAGTTGAGAAAATGCGTGGAAATGGGAAACAAAACTAAGAAAAAATATAATGGTGATACACCAAAGGAGTGTTGAACTTATTATTTTGAAAAATAGACACAGATCATGGAGATGCAGCATCAAAACATGCACAAATTGCTAAAATATAATGAAATATTAGAAGATATTAATAAATGCATGAGGGGATTGGAAAATCAGTCACAGAACATGCATTATCATTCCTAAGTTTGATACGATACATTACACGGGTAGAGAGGTAAAAAATGTGTTGCAGTCTTCATGGGAGGTCTGAAACTCATTCAAATCCACTGCTAAGGAGAAAATAAGAGCTTGCAAGAGCAAGAAACGTCCAACCCTTTATAATGAGCCAAAAATTGGCATATATCGATGAAGCAAGAGAACAAAGGAGAGAGAAATGTAGGAAAATTGATTTGAAGGTCCAACCACCGACAAGATCCATTAAAATGGCAAGGGCACCTTTGCAAATCCATTTTCCAATGTATTTGACCATGCTAGAGAAAAATGGGTGCCATACTGCATTAATTTTTGGTGGTTGGATGTCTGTTATGCATTTTTCCCATGCCTGGGACTTTTCTTCAATTTTCTCCCTCAACTTTGCCCAAAACTCAAAATTGAAGCTTCCATGGCATAGAGGGTGTTGATAGCTTTCCAATGGTACCAAATTTGATGAATTTTGACCACTGGATCGAAATATATGACCTTTTGAAATTTTGCGGCCAAATTAGGGCAAAAATGGTGAAAAATGGGTCAAAATTGGGGTCGGCGGGGTCAAACTTTAAATTTTTCCCTTTTGGAAAAATTTCCCAAAAAAATTTGTGTAGCCAGTAGGTCCACATGACATTTGTTGAATTCTGATTGGTTGGGGGAAGCCTACATTTAACCCCTCTGTTTTCAAATTGGGAAAATTTCCCAAAAACTATCCATGCCCCACTCTCCCGATGACACGTGGCACCTTTTGATTTAGTACGGAGGTGTGGCACAACATTTAACCCTTCTCCTTCATGGGCTCATGGGTCAATTCTTGACTTTGAGTTTTTAGCCAAAAAAGGCTAAGTGTCACACTTTTCTCCCTGGCCCCGCGAGTCTACTTCCTTCCTTTGTCGGGCCCACGGGCCAAAATGTTCCTTTGTGCCCCTTTTATGCAAAAAGGCTAAGTGCCCAAATTTTCTCCCTACCTCCACCGACCCACCGATTTCCTTGGAAAATTTTCCGAATCTGCTCCACCACCCCGAAATTCCCTGGCAAAGTTTCCTCCTTACCTCCATGCAAGCCTACCTAGGAAAATTTCCCCTCCAAACTCCGCTGAGCCATAACTCAAAAAATACAAGGAGTTAGGAGGACTTCTTTATCTTTCTGGAAAGGGGAGAAAATTCTCTATCTGATGAATATATACCAAGAAAATTTTGAGTCCCTAAAGTGTGCAAAAAAATCATTTTAAGTACTAGCAAAGGAAAAGGAGGAGGAGTTAACCAAAATAAGCATGGGCTTATTTTGGATAACATAACCCATTAGAGTATTGGAAACTCACTAGTTACAATTGCGAAATTGTTAAATAAGTCAATACAAGGTTTAGTGGGACCATTTTAATGAAGAAAGTACAACATGGGAAAACCTTGAGGACATGAAAATTACTTTTCCTCATTCATTTGAATAGAATTAGCTCTGTTGATTGATAACAATTAAAGACTTTGTTTTTTTTTTATTTTCAATAATTCTACCATTTTTGGGCAGGTGCTATATTCATTAGTACAGGAATAGCTACTTTAATGCTATAATAAATCATGAAAATTTGAATTTCTCAAATCTGGTTTTGGTTGTGAACTTATGGATGAAAGAACTATAATTATGATTATTTTTCTTGTTTAAGAATGTGGAATAAGTTAATCATCGAGATGATGATGCTTTTAGGAGGTAATTATGTAACACCTCTAACATGGTTGATATCTATGAGGGCTTCTGTATTGGAAGTTGTAAATGTTGACATGTGATTCTTGTCTAAAGACGATGTACTCTTGGGAACTAAGAAATCATGTTTGTTATGGATAATAGGTTATCTGCTGAAATAGATACAAATTTGTCATGTTTATGCTGAATTGAAAATGAAGTATTTCATTCCTTCTTATGCTTAATAATTCATTGCTTTGGAAAATAAAGAATTGGTTCAGTTTAAACTAGTTCATAAATGGTCACACTCAAACTTGTGCTTCAGTTTTCATAACCTCTGCTATAGGATAGCTATACCTTGGATCAATTTCAGTGATCCAAGGCATGCTTTCAATTTCATGACATTTTTGGTCATCTTGACCGAGATGGATAGATTTTAAGATCTCTGAACTCTAGCTATCTTGAAGTCCTAGGTGAAGTTTGTTTCTTCCGTGCTTCATATGAAATATTTGAATGACATTTTGATTCTTCTTTTGGTAAGTTTTAAAGTTACAATTGTTAACTAATGTTAAGGAACCTAATTAATCTATATTCCTAAGTTACTAAGTTCTTTTATTAATGTGGAATGTTAATAAAAGGTAAAGCCTTAGACTATACTAATAAATTTAACCTAAGGACCTAAGTTAGTTCCTAAACTAATATTATGAACCTAACTTAGACTTGGGATAACCTAAAGGGGATGGATGGGATGACATGCTAAGGTAGGTCGATGGCACCAAACTCAATGTATAAATGAGGATTTATTAGGCATTAAACTTATAGTTTTATCCAAAGTTAGTGAGTGTATGATGGTTTATCGAGATGGTTAGTTGGTATCCTTAATAAATTTGTTTATGCATGGAAATTTAAATTTAGTAATGGATAGATGCAAGTTGGTGTTGGCGGGGAGAAGTGGAAGGATCATCGGTCCTCTTTGACATTTAATGTTCTCAACAATAGCGAAAAATGCCTAAGAAGAAGTGGAAGTTGGGAGGAAGAAGGATTTTTGGTTGTGCACTGATAACTTAGTTTTTGTGAGCTTTATCTCTTCATGTAGTTTTCTCTTGAACCCTCGGTTCGAATCCTTGTATGTTTGTTTCACTTTCCATGGCGGTGATAGTCATAAAAATATCCTTTGTGAAGCTATAAGAGGAAGGAGAAGAAGGTTCTAAGGAGGTTTTTGGCATTTTTGTGGAAAGGAATAGCTATCGAAGATCTTCTTGAATATTTTTAGTGAGAAAGTGAAGACAGGAGCTCTATCAGGCATGATAGGCCCTATCCCTTAAGTCTTCTACTTTTATTTAAATTCTTCATTAGAAGAAATTTGCTCTGTTTGAAACCTTCTGTTCTAATTTTGTTCATGTGTTTTCTTATTCTTTTCTTTAATGGTGTTTTCATTTTGTTTCCTTTGGATGCATAATGATTTTTGTGTGATGGGTGGAAAAATAAATCTGGAAGTGTTATTTTAATACTTATGTGTAAACTTGCTTATATTCAAACCTTCTTGACATTGGAATGGATCTATGTTTTTTCTGTTTGAATGAATACCTAGTTGAAGGTTGTTTAAGATTTAACAATTGCATGGTTTTGTGGAAATCAGAGATTTTTTCTTGCATGCTATCATTCCAGATTTGTCATTGGAAAAGCGGCTTTGAAGGAGTCTTTGTTTTTGTGCTATGCCATTGTTTTGAGTTAAACTCTTTACTACATTTTAGACTATTTTCTTGATAACGGTAGTGGAGACCAATATTATATTCATCTTGTTTCATGATTGTATTTTCATTCTGAGTGTAATATCCAACTCATGTTTAGATTTGGAATAAACTTATTTTGGGATTGTATTAAGTCTTTTCTCATTTCGTTGAATCTTGTATAGATAAGTTGAATGGAAGGAATGGCTGAGAAAGTTTTTGTTTTGTTCTTGTCACTTTTACTTCTTATTTTTGTAAACCCACTCTGGGATTTCAGTTTCCATGGTAGATATTTTGATCTTGGAAGTTATCTTTAAATCTATTGTTATTGATGAACTATTGTTGAAAAGAAGTTGATCGAATGATTTATCTTCCTTCTTATTTTGGTGATTGTTGGTTCTTTGGGAAACTAGCATAGAACTTAGTTTGGGCTTCTCTCCTTTATTTTGTTGTTGAGTTTACTTGGAACTGAATCGAATCTTTATTTAATTAGGTAATCGTTGTTTGGTGATAGTAACTAACATGGAGGAAGAAAAGATCGGTAAATTTTTGAATGTCTTGATTTTATTTTCTTTTGGTGATCCGTTAATGATTACCCAATTATGGGCTACATTGGTGTCTCGGGTTTGATCTCATTGATCTTTTGTGGGCATGCCAAGTTGTTCCTACTCTTGAATTACATTTCTCATCAAGGAGTCTGTTCTCTTTTTTTCCATTTTTTGGAGTGGTTGATTAGCCGTGAATTGGGAAATGTTGTGGCTTCCTCCTTGATGTGTTGTAATGTCTAATTAGTTTTGTATAGAGTGAAGTTTGGTCACTTTAATTATTTCTCTTTATGAGTTGTTTCTATCACCGAGTTTATGAAAATTGGATCTACATGGTATATATATGTATTCCTTTCTCTCAGAATCTGTTATATTGTCTCAAATCTTTAAGTTACTATGATATCTTTAAGACTCGTTAAATTGTAGAGTCTCTTGAGGATGTTCCTTGTATGGTGGGAATATTTTTCTTGAGTTCTGAAATGTCGTTTCATTAATTTTTATAATATTTCCATTGGGATGGGATAAAATTTAAGATAAGACTGGGAATGATATTGTATTAGTATGGTTCTAAACTTTTAGTTCCTTATTCTTTTCTTTGAAAAAGGAATGAAGTGATTGAGATGTGAAGTAGCCAAAAGATAGCTCATGTTTCTTTGTTTGTGATATAATGAACCTTGATTCTTTAATGTTTTACGGATTACATGATGGTATTATGATATTACGCATGCTTTCGATTAGGAATTGGATAGGAATGCGGGATTGTGTGAACGTGAGCTGTGAGTTTCTTTGGTTGTTTCTAATTGACTAATTTTTCCTTACCTTTTTGTAATGAGACTTATTCATGTTCAATGTACTTCTTAGACACTAGGTTGAGTCTGAGATAGTATGATTTTTAGATGGAATATAATTCTGATTTTTTGTTTATTCCTTCATGTATTAATCAGGATGTTCACTTGAAATAGCAAAACAATATACATATTTTGAAAGGTAGATTTGTATATCTAGTATTACTTCTTGAAAAGCAATAACAAGTTAATTGGAGGAACTTAATTTGTTAACTTGAATAATTAGGTAAGGAGAGGATGGAAATATGAATCTCTCCTTCCTTTAATTCTACTATTTTGATTTCCAACATGTTGAAATGCTTTTATATAAATGTAGATGTTAGAATTAACTATGTTGATTAATAGTCCTTACTTATACATTAATGATAGATTCTTTGATATTCTCTCTAATGGGTGTCGTTATTCCCTTCATTTAATCAACTTATTGTTGATTTCATATTAAACTAGGGGTGTTTCAAGCTATATGCAACAAGGGTAATCTTATCAATCTAGTAGTTGACTATAGTTATTTTTGTATTTTCTAAGGGATATTTTCAATGTCTTAAGGACTTCTTGGTAAAACCTTATTTAAATCATACTATGAAAATTTGTTGAAAGTAAACACACTGAAAGCTTTGCTAAAAGGAAACACACTGTGTAGAATGGAAACAAACACACTTGTTGTTGGAAATAAACACACTTGCTTTTGGAAATAAACTCACACAATTTAGAATGCTTGAAAATGATTGCAAGAAATATAAGAATCTATCTAAACACATGCAGGAACAAGTATACAACAGAGTTTAACTGGAAGAATTAAAACAATACAGAATTAACAGATCTAAGCTATTTGTTGAAGAAATATAAATACCAAATAAATGAATATCCTGGTCCTTGGGGGAGTGGGCCCTTGCTCCTCCTTGAATCAAGATTTAACAACTTAGAATTATCTCAAACAAGAATGGCTATTTTATTGATAAAACATTTGGTATTACAAAACGTACTAGATCTGAGTACTTAGTCTATATTTCTCTTCTCTGTTCTATCTCTATTTCATATCATATTCTATCTATTTTTCTATCTACTGCAGGTCTACTTTTATATACATTTTACAATCATAGTTGTCTCAACGATTCTGATGAAATCGAATTGTGCCCATAATAGATGTTGAGTCAGATTGTGGCTAATCGACAATTTGTAAGATAACTATCCCTTGATTTGCATTCATATGTCTTCTCATCCTTTCTTGATTGAAAGGTTCATTGATGCGAGAATCTATGGATGTGGTTAGGATAGATAAAATTCCATTGGTTTCGGAACTTCAGAGAAGTTCCAGAACCATAGGAAATCGTTAAGGATCAAAACCGTGAGAGTTATGGAGCTATACCCAGGAGTTCCAAAACTAAGTCTGAAAATTTTGGAACTAAATACTAGAGTTCCGAAACTAAGTCCAAAAGTTTTGGAACTAGATGATGACTATGTGATGGAGTTCTAAAACTAGATTAGAAGTTCTAGAACTAAGATGTGTGGGAACAGATGCTACGAAAACATATTGAACGCTACTGCTTCATTTCCTTAACTGATTAGACATGATTTATTACAAAACTGAATTTCAAACACACACTTCATTAGGAATTTCAAATATTTTAAACATTAGAATCACAATCGGTAAAAAGACAGATAATTATGTCCTAACTCATATCAGATCAAATAAAAGTCACAAAATGTAATCAAACTTAATAAAAAGGAGAGTAAGATGAGATCATATATTATACATTAATCGGGCATATTCTGGCCTCATCATTTCCCCCAAACTTACTTGTTTGTAAGTCCCTTTACAAACTTCATTCTTCAAAAGTGGGGTTATATGTTTTGCATTCCATTTGATTGCTCAGATCAAATGGCTGAAATTGGATTTTCCAATGCTTAAACTTAGATGTACTATACCTAGCTCCTGCTTCTATTTTCCTCTCCCACTCTTCAAATTCAGTAGGATCTTGAGGTTCTCTATTTTCCAAGGAGACATGGGGGTGAGAAGTAGAGGGGGCCTTGTTCGCATTCCCATCCATATTTTCCCATAGGTTTCATTGACTTGTGGAATTATTGTGCATAACGCTTTTTCCCTTTCTAAACTCTAGATCAGATTTGTAGGGGATATTACTTCCCTTCTTCTCAAGGAAATAGTAAGGAGTTCCCACCTCTTTGAGCATCCTTCATAAATATCTTCAAAATTTTCCTCCTCATAGGAGGTGAAGGCATCAATACTCTTTTGTAGAATGGCAAGATAATGTGTCTTGAATCTCTCATCAAAGGCATGAGTTCTAAAATGTATGAGGAAGGCAGAAGGTTTACCATAGTGAGCTCTCATATAGAGACTTGTTGAGATAGCTTTCAATAAAAATTAAGATTCCCTTCCGTCCATGCAATTTAGTTTTACGAGAAAAGAGACAAATGCATTGAGATGGCTCTCCCACATACAAATTGATCATAAATCATGTGTTTTCTCTAGCATAAAATTACAAAGATAAAATTCACACAGAATATTTTTCTGCTTAGGACTAGATAGAGAGTAAGTTTTCATGAATTCAGATTCATCTTTTAGTTCATGTGGAAGTCCACATGCAATCCTTGATAACTGCTAGCAAATGAACTACTCTTCTAAAAACACACTATATGTAGGAGAGGGCCTCCTACAAGCAAGCAATTTTTCACTCATAATACAGACCATATGAATTTTTGTAGGATATTTATATTTATTTCCTTCCTCCTTATAAAAATTATCTTCCCATTAATTTCTTGCCTTCTTTTCTTCTTCCATCTTGGTCTTCAATTCTTCATTTGATGTTTTGGCTTCTCTGAGTTCCCTGTAAGTGTCATTCCATAGCTATTTGAGTGACAAATAGGTTAACTCAGTCTATGTAGAGACTATGGACACAACATTATTTTTTCTAGAAATATGACATTCTTCCTCTTTTTCTATCAGTTGTTTCTTGGTTGCTAATAATTCCTCGATCCCTGTTTGCAGTGAGTTGTTAGCTCTCTAATGGGAATTACCCTTTGTTCTAATTTGAGTTTGAGGAAATCTAATTCCTCATCTTTTCTCTTGATAATGAGCTCTTCTCTATACAAGAATAGATCATGTCTAACTTGATGTCTTTCTTCTTCCTCTAAAATTACTTGAGGAGTTGGGAATTCTTCCTCTATCAAAGGAAATTTACCTTTTCTTCTCCAAGATACCAACTCTTCTTCTTCATGTGGAAATGTTGATGGTTCAACCAATTCTTGAAAATCCTACTCTTCAAGTCTCTCATCTCCTCTGTCCATCTCAGCTTGGCTTGGTTCAGGAGGAGTCATGGCCATGCTACCCAAAATATCAGTAGCTTCCTTTTCCATCTTTCCTGCTCACTCCTTCCCTCTAGGGTTTCCCTTGACCTCTTATGAATTTTTCTTCTTTAGGGAATTTCAACATGCCCAGTGGTGGATTTCCTTCTAGAGATTCTTCTTACTATTCTTTCTTTCTCTTGCATGGGTGAGCTATCACCGTCAGAGACAGATATTAGCTCCCTAAAGCTGCTATAGAAGAAGGAATTTCCTTCAAAGGTACAAAAGGCTCTGTTGTTTTGATCTTTCTCACAGACCTTCTTCTTTTTGGTATATTATCTCTTTCCATTTCCCTCTATTCTTCTACAGGGGCATCAATTTCTAGATTAGTTGAAGGAGAGAATGGGGTTGGAATTGTCCTTATGATAATATTAGGGTTTTTCTTGAACTTGCCAAGAAACTTGTCCAAATGAATTAGATCATGATGCTTGATTGTCCCAACACCCTAAGAATACCTCTGAGCCATGGTCTGGATAGAATAAAAAAGAAACCCTAGAAGGTTTATTATGTACTCAGGTTTTGTGGCTCCATACTTCAGATATATGAGCATTTTTAGGACTTCTTTTCCCACAGACCCAAATTGACCATCATAGGTTAAATATTTCACTATCCAAAATGCTACCTTGTTAAAGGGTTTGGGAAAACTTGCCCTCCGACCCCTTTTATGATTTTCTTTGTATTGTAGATGTACTAGGGTTCAGTTTCTCCTTCTTGTAGTAAGATTTCAACTAGTTCTTTCAAAGTCCCTTTGGCAGGATGTGGAACATGCACAATTGGCACTCTAGACACATTACTTATAGTATTTACGAAAAAGGAATAAAAATATTTCTCACATTTTCATGGATTTCTCTCCTTTGTCCTAGATTTATCTAGGTTTATGATGAATTCTCTTACTAATTCGTCATTATACCTTGAAAAATTCTTCAGGAACTCTAGCCATCCTGTATGCTCAAAGATAGATGCCACTTCTTCGTCTTCAAGTAGTTGGGAATCATCCTCTGGTTCTGATTTTTGTTTAATCCCCATATAGGCTCGAGTTCTATTTCCTTTGATTTTATGCAAATTGGTTGCGAGTCTTCTCACTTAGCTACAAAATAACAATTTTTCTACAGTAACATCTGTTCTTAGTTGTGGAACCTCTGTTTTTTTCTATGGACCACAAGCTTAATTCACTTCTTCTTCCTCATAATATATCTTAAACTTATTTCACTTGATTTTGCAACAATGATTAGTAATTATAACCACGCTGCCACTTATTCCATCCAAATCATCTTCATGATTGCACACTTGTAATCATAATGTATAAATAGATAAATCATCACACCAACCTTTAAATTAAGTCAAATCACACATGCAAAGATTTAATTTAACCCTAAATAAGTTAAAATATATAATTACCATCCTTGATTATGTAATCCTTTTACTATGATGACTCGTCATTCCTACAAGTGGAACAAAACATGGTTAGATAAGACAGATGGAATTCAAAAGAATTCCCTTTTATTTTAACTAGCCAAAAGAAGAGGTCAACCGCCATTGTTGGTTTTCAATTGACCTTTGAGAGAAAAAAATTATATATTATTTATTTATTTTTATTTTTGGGGGAAGAAAACATCATTTACTAGTTTTCATCTTCTTCCCTTTATTCTAGATCTATCATCTAGTTATTTGATCATTTTGGAAGAAGCGGGTTCTTCTATATGATCAAATTATTTGTCTACTTCTATCTTCCTCAAGAATTCATCCTTAGTGGGAGGCTTCCTATAGAGTTTCAGCCTATGTTTATTGACCAAGAGTGTTCACATCGCCATCAATGGGAAGTAACTGAATAGAACCATTGTCAAATATTTTCTTGATCTGATAGGGTCCTAACCATCTAGTTGTCAATTTTCCCTTGAAGTTTTGGTACTTAGAATCAAACAGCAATGCCCAATCTCCTACTTTGAATTTCCTTCTCTTGATATGTGTGTCATGTCATTGCTTCCTTTTCTCTTGAATTATCTTTTTCTGTTGAATTGCTCCCATCCTTAATTCATCCAACTCATTGAGTTAAAGGATTCTTTATTTTTGAGTTGCATCCAACTCAATTCCCACCTTAATTGTTTTCCTGAATGTCTAAAGTTCAAACTCTATATGAAACAAGGGATTTTTCCCATAGACTAATTCATATGGTGAAAACCTTGTTGTAGTTTTCCAAGTTGTATTATAAGCCCAAACAGCTTCAGGTAGTCTCTTTACCCAATCTTTTCTCCCAGCTTCAACTGTTTTGGTAAGGATGTTCTCTAATTCTCTGTTTGTTACTTCAGCTTGTCCATTTGACTATGGGTGGTAAGGAGATGACTTCCTATGATTGATTTGGTAATACCTTGTGAAATCTTGGATCATATTAGACATGAATTGTGGTCCCTTATCGAAACTATGCTCCTCGGTGCTCCAAACTTTACCATAATTTTGTTCCAAAGGAAATCAACAACTGCTTCCTCAGTGGAATTTGTCAATGCCTGCACTTCTACCCATCTTTTCACATAGTTAGTACACATAATAATATATTCCTTCCCTTGTGAAAGAGTATTAAAGGGACCAAAACAATCCAATCCCCATCTCTCAAATGGTTCAACCACAACTTGAGGTTGAAGAGGCATTTCATTGGTGAAAGTTGGTTATCCCATCCTTTGACAAGGATCACACCACTTGATATATCTCTTCACATCCTTGTACAGAGATGGCCAATAATAACCAGTGCTAAGTATCTTATGAGTTGTTCTTTTCATTGAATAGTGTCCTCCACTTGGTTCATCATGACATGCTTTGAGGATGTCAAATATTTCATTCTCTCTCACACATCTCGCACAAAACAAAATCAAGACCACATTTAAATAACATTCCATTTAACCTTTTAAATTGTGCACTAGTTTTGATTAACTTCTTTATTTGTTTCTTAGTGAAAGAAGGAAGGAACTTCCTATTTTAAGATAATTTTCCATATCAGCAAACCATGGTGTACTTGCTTAAGATTGCAAATAGTTCTTCATATAGAAAGTTATCCATGACTGGATCTTGCTCCCCGTATTCGTTAGTCTTGACAAAAAACCAGCTACCACATTAGATTTACTGGATTATCCACAATGGTAATATCAAATTCTTGTAAAAATAATAACCATCTAATTATTCCTCCTCCAACCACTAGTTTTTTCATTAAATACTTAATTGTTGAATGATTTATGTGTACAAATATTTTGCACCTGTAATATAATGTCCGAATTTATTTATTGCATAAATCACAAAAAGAAATTCTTTTCGGTGGTGGTGAAATTCTTTTCGATGGGAGTAATATTCTTGCTAAGCTAATAAATGGCATACATCCTTCCTTCCTCATCTTTCTGTCCCAAAACTACACCAATGGAATAATTTGAGTCATTTGTTTGGATATGAAATGGCTTTTTACAATTAGGTCCTCTCAATATTGGGGCATAGATTAATTTTTCTTTAATTTCCTCAAAATTATGTTGACACTTTTCATCCCAAAGAAATTCACAATCCTTGGTTAGCAAATTAAACATGGGGGAAATTTTTTTACTAAAATTTTATAAAGCACCTATAGTACTGTTGTCAAAATTTCCCCACAGGTAATTTTGATAACATGCATCAGAATATTCAAGTCCCAGGCAAATTAATTGATTCAAAGCAAACATCATGTTTTTGAGGTTCTCTCAGATATTTTTCTAACTCCCCAGGCCGAAGAGGAAAAGAGCAAGCTCTGAGAAAATGTGAAAAAAGTTGCAGAAAGG
The DNA here is from genome assembly GCA_018340775.1 of Taxus wallichiana var. yunnanensis. Classification (NCBI taxonomy): domain Eukaryota; kingdom Viridiplantae; phylum Streptophyta; class Pinopsida; order Cupressales; family Taxaceae; genus Taxus; species Taxus wallichiana. The sequence goes on from CM031239.1 coordinate 679,581,638, forward strand.
CAAATAGGTTGATCCAGGAAAAAGTGTGAAAATTGGCTAAGTCCTAGTCAAAAAGCGATTGGGACATCTGGGCCGCAAAGGCGCGAATTGGCCGAACCGGCCGAAAAGAGTCAGGTCAGTCCAAAACAAAGTGGGACAAGTGGGCCAAAAACACTTGAACCGGCTGGATCGGCCGAAATGAGCACAGGCAGTCAAAAAGTGATTGGGACATCTGGGCCGCAAAGGCGCGAATCGGCCGAACCGGCCGAAAAGAGTCAGGTCAGTCCAAAACAAAGTGGGACAAGCGGGCCAAAAATACCCGAACCGGCCAAACCGGCCGAAATGAGCACAAAGGGCCCAAAATCAAATGGGACATCCGGGACAAATGGAGGCGAAGTACGCGAAGGAGCCGAAGGGGCCGAGGACCAATGAGAAATCGCCACGTGCCACAAAGAGAAAAGTCAAAAAGTCAAGGGGCGAGTTTTCGAGCACCGATCCGAACCAATGGGATAGTGCCACGTGTCCCAGCTAGGGCCCACAAGGAAAATTCAAAAGACAGCCCGCCGAAAGGTAGAGGAGAGAGAATTGCACGACCAATCAGAGCCTGCCACGTGTCGTCTAGGTGGCGAAGCGTGGGAAAATATTTCGAAATCTGTCTTGGTCTGTTCCGTGCCCTAAATCTTCAGATCGCCATATCTTTTGATCCAGAGCTCGGATTTCCACGTTCTTTATATCAACAGAAAGCTGTTGAGATGCTCTACATGATTCTAGGATCAACCTCGAGTTTTGGTGTAGTATGAAGAGAGAAAATCAAGAAACGGCTCGATGCGTGTGTGCACGCCGAAGTGACATTTCAGCGTGCAAAATTAATGCGAATGGGTCGCATTCTCCTCCAAATCTGTCAAAGATGGCATGGTATGGGTTGGTAAGGTATCCTATGCCATTTTAATGTGTTGGCATTCAATGAGGAATGGGCTTACATGTTTTCCCATGTTTTCTATCCCCAGGCTCGCCCCATGCAATGTAAAAGCGATTTGGCTCATTTTAAAAAGGGGTTGTTCATTCTTTCTTTGGGCCCTCCCTTCTTTTCTTCTCTAGGGTTGAAAATGGAGTTCGAGCCTCCTCCCTTGCTCTGTAATGGCATTTTTTTCCTCTTATTAATGGAATGATGTTCTGTGCAAACTTCTGGAGCAACAAAACGTGTTTTGTGATGCATCTGTCCATCCTTTCTCGTTTTTGCTTGTTCTCTTCTTGCCTCTCTTCATTGCAGGTATTTGTGCATGTTTGAATGTTCATTACAGGTTTGGAGCTGTGTTCATGGAGTTTTGGGACATTTTTTGTGTGAAATCTATCCTTGGGCTTGTGATGCATCTGTCCATCCTTCCCATTGCTCACCTCTCTTTGTCCCATGGCAGTTTTGATAGATGTCCAACATTCTCCTTCTCTGGTGTATCACCGTTTTAGTGTAGGCTTTTGCTGTTTTTTCCCTTCTCTCTCTCTCTCTGTCTCCTTGGCATGGTTAGATTAGGATTAGATTAGCTTTCCTGCACTGGAATAGCTTGTGGCAGGTAGTTTAGGAGTAGGAACCAGCCTTCTCTGGAGATTCCTCTCTCGGTTTCACAAGTCCCACGCTTGGAGAGAGGTTTCCATGTTGTGCAATCACATTGGATGCCTGAACATCAACCTAGAAGCCTGATCTGCATCCAGGGGTGCTGTGATTTTGCATCAATAGTTTTGGCACGCCCGGTGGGACCTTAGAGGTCTTTCACTTCATCTTTTGCAGGTTGATGTGTTCCTGTGAAGATTTCAGCCTTTGGAGGCACTTGCAAACACATCTAGCAACTCCATCTGGTCAACAACCATCTCTGAAGTTGCAAACCTTCCTTTCCATTCATTTCCATCCATTTTCATTCATCCTTCTTTCCATCCCTTTCATTCTTTTCCATTCCATGAAGTTGTGCAACCATGACTTCATTTCCATCATGGAACTCACATTTACAACAACAGCAGTATTTTCCACTTCCAACATGTTTTACAAATCCTCCAGATCAGCATGCATACTCATATGAACAGCAGTGCCAAAGTCAGTTTGGCAATGAAGCTTCCCAAGAGCAAGAGTATGCATACAATGAAGACCATCGATAAAGATGCTGGTCATTGGAGAAAATCCAAAAGATGGAGGTGGAGATGGTGCGATCCAGGTGGCTCAAGCACAAATGAAAGCTTTTGGAATCGGTTATGGAGCACCCTGTCCATGGGTGGGACCTTTTCCAAGGCACTACAGCCCTCAGGAGAAGCTGGACTTCATGATAAAGATGCTACCCCAACTTGCACAATGGACAGCACAGATAGAGGCCTACAGACTTGTTGTTGAACAACCTTGTCAATGGGTAAGTTCTACACCATCATCTGGTTTTTCTCTTTCCATTACTCAAGCAGCACCATCTCATTTAAACTCCCCATCTGCTGTCCCATGTGTTGAATCCATCCCTCCATCCCCTAGTCTTCCACCCCATCTCGATTCTTCTTTCCTTTTCCCTTCCAAATAGTCATCCCCTCCACAAGAGCTAACAGAAATACCCCCTCCTCCAAAGAAACAAGAGGTTTCACTGCCTCCACCACCACAAAAAAGTGTAAAATCGGTTGAGTTTCAACCCATTCCTCCTCTTGCATTCCCAATTTCATATGGGGAAGAAGGAATTGAAAAAATCAGTCATCAAGGACAGCAAGAAGAGGAGCCCAACAGAAAAGAAATGACAGATGACTTGAAGGTTTGGGCTACCAAATTTGGGATGACAAAGATCCCCTTGATGGTTAAGCCTACAAAAGAGGCTAGGGTTGGAGAACAAATGGTGGTGAGGACTGATTTTGTTGGAGAAGAAGATCTTGCAGTCCCAACTTGTCCTCTAGAGCAACAAATTGAAGAGTTTGACTTGACAAACTTCATGCTGGAGGAAGAGTTCAACCAAGAGCAAGATTGCCTTCAAACATTGGAGGAAGGAGAAGCTGCTCCAAATCCAAAAAAAGAGGAGCACAATCTAGCTGTGGAGAAGAAAAATGCAGATCCAAGGGCTTTGAGCACAAAGCAGGTTACAGGAGAACCTTCAGTTCTTCTTTCCACTTCATCTCTCTCAAGTTCTAGCACTGAAAAGGAGTTTGATCTCTCAAACTCAATATTGGAGAGTGAAGGAAACCATGGTGGTCAAGTTGCAGATCAAGAGGACACCATGGAGGAAGTTGAAAACGAGCAGCAGGACAGCAATGAGGCAGTTTACCTGTCAGATTTGGAGGACTGTTTTGATGGAGAAGAGCCGGTTGAGCTTTCACCTTTCTCTCTTTCATCATCCACATTCCAAACACCAGAGCCTGCTGCCATGAAGGAGAGCTTTCATTTGCAGCAGCCTGCATCTTACAGCAGCTCTTTGGGATCAAGATTGGAAGATTTTTATCTTCCATGTTCTTCATTGGAGGAAGAGAAAGGACAGAAGGATTCCACCATTTCTTCCACATCATCCATTCAGGTGGGTCTACAAGAAGACTCCATTCTTGGAGTTGAAAATCAGAGCTATGGGCATATCAAACGGATCAGACCTTGCCCAATCAGGTATTTGGCTTCATTGGAGCCAAAGGAGAAGCCACAACCAGTCATGCTTGCTTCTGAGCATGAGGATGAGCTACAAAGTACCAAGGATCAGCTGCCATACCTCTCCAATCCAAATGCAGAGCAACTAAAAGAGGTATTGGATTTTTCAGTTGATACCTTGATGATTTGGATAGAAGACCAGCTTCTTGTTGATTTTCCATCCATCCAAACAGCCATGATCAGTGCCAAATCAATGGCATGGCTGCCAATTTTGAAGAAAGGAAGCTATTTCTCACAACCAGTTGCAGGGTTTGTTTAGCTTGCCTTTGCTTCTAGCTAGAGTAGAGTAGGTAGAATTGCCTTCAGTAGAAGAAGTGCTCGTGCACACTCTGCATGTTCCATTTGGGGCATGTATGATTTTCAGTTCTGTACATAGTTTTGGTGTTGCTGGTTTTGCTCTGGCACAGTTCATTTCAGTGGTCTTGGTGAAGACACTCCAGGTTCAATGGGTTTCCAAGTGGCTCAGAGGGAGGTTTTCAAAGTTCAGATCAGCTGCACATTGCAACTCATGACTCCATGCCCAATGGATGCTTCAGGCTACTGATCATTCATCTAGCAGGCAGATGACCCATTTGAGTCGCCAAATCTGTTGTCAAAATTTCCCCCCCTAGGTAATTTTGATAACATGCATCAGAATATTCAAGTCCCAGGAAAATTAATTGATTCAGAGCAAACATCATGTTTCTGAGGTTCTCTCAGATATTTTTCTAACTCCCCAGGCTGAAGAGAAAAAGAGCAAGCTCGAGAAAATGTGAAAAAGTTGCAGAAAGGCAAATAGGTTGATCCAGAAAAAGTGTGAAAATTGGCTAAGTCCTAGTCAAAAGCAATTGGGACATCCGGGGCCGCAAAGGCGCGAATCGGCCGAATCGGCCAAAAGAGTCAGTCACCCAAAACAAAGTGGGACAAGCGGGCCAAAAAGACCGAACCGGTGGATCAGCCGAAATGAGCATAGGTAGTCAAAAAGCGATTTGGACATCTGGGCCGCAAAGGCGCGAATCGGCCGAATCGGCCGAAAAGAGTCGGAGTCACCCAAAGCAAAGTGGGACAAGCGGGCTAAAAAGACCCAAACCGGCCAAACCGGCCGAAATGAGCACAAAGGGCCCAAAATCAAATGGGACATCTGGGACAAATGGAGGCGAAGTACACGAAGGAGCCGAAGGGGCCGAGGACTAATGAGAAATCGCCACGTGCCACAAAGAGAAAAGTCAAAAAGTCAAGGGGCGAGTTTTCGAGCACCGAACCAATGGGATAGTGCCACGTGTCCCAGCTAGGGCCCACAAGGAAAATTCAAAAGACAGCCCGCCGAAAGGTAGAGGAGAGGGAATTGCGTGACCAATCGAGCTCGCCACGTGTCATCTAGGCGGCGAAGCGCGGAAAATATTTCGAAATCTGCCTTGGTCTGCATTGCGTGCCCTAAATCTTCAGATCACCATATCTTTTGATCCAGATTTCGGATTTCCACGTTCTTTATATAAACGGAAAGCTGTTGAGATGCTCTACATGATTCTAGGGATCAACCTCGAGTTTTGGTGTAGTCTAAAGAGAGAAAATTGAGAAACGGCTCTGACGCGTGTGCACGGCCAGAAGTGACATTTCAGCGGCCAAATTAATGCAGAATGGGTCGCATTCTCCTCCAAATCGGTCAAAGATGGCAGGGTATGGGTTGGTAAGGTATCCTATGCCATTTTAATGTGTTGGCATTCAATGAGGAATGGGCTTACATGTTTTCCCACGTTTTCTGTCCCCTGGGCTCGACCCATGCAATGTAAAAGCCAGATTTGGCTCATTTTAAAAAGGGGTTGTTCATTCTTTCTGCTCGGCCCTCCCTTCTTTTCTTCTCTAGGGTTGAAAATGGAGTTCGAGCCTCCTCCCTTGCTCTGTAATGGTGTTTTTTCCTCTTATTAATGGAATGATGTTCTGTGCAAACTTCTGGAGCAACAAAACGTGTTTTGTGATGCATCTGTCCATCCTTTCTCATTTTTGCTTGTTCTCTTCTTGCCTCTCTTCATTGCAGGTATTTGTGCATGTTTGAATGTTCATTGCAGGTTTGGATTTGTGTTCATGGAGTTTTGGGACATTTTCTCTGTCTCAAATCTATCCTTGGGCCTCGTGATGCATCTCGTCCATCCTTCCCATTGCTCACCTCTCTTTGTCCCATGGCAGTTTTGATAGATGTCCAACATTCTCCTTCTCTAGTGTATCACCGTTTTAGTGTAGGATTTTGTTGTTTTTCCTTTCTCTCTCTCTCTTTGTCTCCTTGGCATGGTTAGATTAGGATTAGATTAGCTTTCCTGCACTGGAATAGCTTGTGGCAAGTAGTTTAGGAGCAGGAACCAGCCTTCTCTGGAGATTCCTCTCTCAGTTTCACAAGTCCCACACTTGGAGAGAGGTTTCCATGTTGTGCAATCACACTGGATGCCCGAACATCAACCTAGAAGCTTGATGCGCATCCGGGGTGCTTTGTGATTTTGCATCAACAAGACTCCAAAGATGCCCTAGAGATGATTTGATATCTATGGGGGTCTAAGGAATAGGTAAATCTGAAATGATCCTAATTTTGTTTTGATCCACCTAAATTCCTCTTTTTTAAATATGGTGTCCTAATACAATCCCCTCATCAACCATCATTAAACACTTTTCATCACTAAGAGACAGTTTGTGTTGTTCACATCTTGTTAACACTCTGTTTAGATTTCTCAAAGCATCTTCAAATGTATCTCCGTGTATAGTGAAGTCATCCATATATACCTCAACACAATCATTTGTTAGATCAGCAAATATTGCAAGTACAACTCTCTAAAAATTTATAGGAGCATTACATAAACCAAATGGTAACACCCTATAGGAAAAGGTTCCTCATGGACATGTAAATGTAGTTTTGTCTTGATCTTCAGCAACAAATCCGATATGATTGTATCCACTAAATCCATCTAAGAAAGAAAAGTGTTGTTTACCTAAAAGGTTATCTAGGACTTGATCTATGAATGATAAGGAAAAATAATCTCTCATTGTGGCTTTGTTTAGTTCCCTATAGTCAACACATATTCTCTATTTTCTGTTCTTTTTGGGAACAATTACAAGAGGAGATAACCACTGACTATCTGAGATAGGGTAGATAAAACCTAATTGTAATAGTTTTACAATTTCTTGTTTGACTATATCCTTTAAGGTTGGGTTAATCCTTCTTTGAGACTTCCTAATTGGTTTAAAAATTTTAGTATAGATGTGATGAGTGCAGATACTTGGGTGAATTCCTTCATTTTTTTGTAATCCCAAGCAAAAGCTTTATTGTGATTTTTAGGAACATCAAACAATTTAGCTTCTTCATCATCCTTCAACCAACTATTAATGTTCAAAGTTTTACTTGGTTGAATTTCGACATGCTTGGTTCCAATATGTGATGAACTGATTTGTTGGAAGGGTTTCAGTAAAGTATTTAATGGACATGAATGCGGTAACAACATATGGTATGTAGCAACATCTCCAAAAGTTCCTTGAGACAGAATATTGGAAAAAGGATAGTAATGAGAATTATGATACTTATCTCTTTGCAGGTCAAACTCTTTGTCACTGCTATTTTCTAGAAATTCTTCACCACTCCTCGATGTATTTGAAACTCGAAGCTACCGATTCATCCTCTCCCCATGATAAATCTTATTCCTTGAAGTGAAACTATTTCTAATCAAAGAGAACTACTGTTGTCATGGTTCCGGAACTAAATGTGGTGGTTCCGAAACTATAGCCACAGGTTTTGGAACTATAGTTGCAAGTTCCAAAACTAAGTTCATAGGTTTTGGAACTAAGTTCATAGGTTCCGAAACTATTTCTAGTTGCTTCGAGGACATCGGTGCTCATCCAATGGTGGATTAATCATCTCTTATACTTCTCTTACATGATCCTACAATGTGATCATAGCCAAAGAAGACAAATTTTGCTTATTAGTTTCAGGAGAATCAACCCACAATTGTTCATGATTGTTAGTAAAAGGTCATGCAGTAGGATATAAGGAAATTTGTTTAGAGTTCTTACCATTCAATATTGTCATATCACCTGACCTGCAATCAATTAAAGTAATAACTGTAGCTAACCATGGTCTACCCAAAATAATGGGATAACCCAATGTTTTACCCTTTTCGGTGCAGATAAGGAAGTCAACTGGATATTCCCATGACTCCACCATAACCGCCATATCTTCAATAATTCCTTCTGGTTTTGCTACAAACTAGTCTTCCATCTACAATATGGTATTAGTAGGTTGTATACCTGTTAATGATAATGTTTTCAGCGTATCCGTTTTCATTACATTGATAGTTACTCCCAAATCTACCAAGACATCATATATATGCTTATTCCCTATAGAGACATAAATAACAGGACTTCCAAGATCTTTGTATTTGGGAAGTAAAAGTTTTCCTGCTAATAAATCAGTAAGTTTCCCATCTAGTTTGATAGTCTTGGGGTATTGTTTCTTCCTTCCAGGTTTTTCAGACATAACATTTTGATTAATTTGTTCAATTCTAGAATGTCTTTAATTTCTTGTAATAGTGGTATTTCAATATTCAATTTCCTTAATTCTTGTACCAATTCAGACTCCTTGATTTCTATAGCTTCTTTAAATCTCTCTGGAAATGGAGTCTCAGTGGTGTTGCTATCTGAATCCTTTTCTTTTCATTTTATATCCTCTTTTGGAACAAAAGTACTAGGAATTTCATTTTCTTCTGTCATTTTAGTGATTATAAGGGGTGGACTGTTAATGATTTTCCTAGATCTAGTTTGAATATCCTTACAATCCATAGCATGTAAATCAACTAATTTTTCTGGGTCTGTTCCATAAACAGGAATTGTTTGTTTGTTTCTTATATTTGCTACTAGCTATGATGGTATTTTCATTTGGACTACATTCTTATTTTGTGAATTTTGTGCGGGGATCCCATTATCACATGTTGATTTTTATTTGGATATGTTCTTCCTTGAGCATAATTACTAGGGTTCCATCTAGGTTGTGACCAAGCATAAGGATTTCCTTGACCAACCCATGGTTGTTGATGTCCTTGAGCATACCAAGATTTATTTTCCCAATCTTGAGGGTTCCAAGTTGGTTGAGGTACCCAAGGTGGTTGTCCCCAATTTTTTGGTACTAACTGAGTAGCCCATGGCATCGTCAGGGATTAGGAATTGATCTTGGCATAAACTGCCCTTGGTTAGGTTATCTCTGAACAAAATTCAATTCTTTTGTTGTAGATGAGGCACTAGTTTGTTTAAGATGATTCTTAATAACTAGAAGTAAAGAACAAACATTAGTATCATGTTCTTTAGATTCATAGATAAGACACATTTCTATTTTATCCAAAGGACAGTCTCTTAGTGCATGCTTCTTCCTACATCTAGGACAATACATAGCCAATGGTTCTATTTTGGAATTTTCTTTCACTTGTAATCCATCCATAGTAGAGGTTAATTTCACTAAAATGTCTATTTTAAAGTTTGCTAACTCATCCATTAGTTTTCTCATATCCGGATTTAGACTTTTCACTGATTTTCCTTTTCTAGGTCCACCTCTCATTATGGAATAGCTTCTACAAATCTCCCTAATTTCATTCATTCTTAACTAATCAATGTCTCCACCTCCTATCAAGTTAAGGGCTTCCCTATATTTTTCATCCAAACCTTTAAGAAAAATGGTTTTACTTAACTCTTCTTGAAGTACAAATCCACATCTTTTGCTCACAAAGAGGAATCTGTCTAAATAGTCTTCTATATTTTCATCTTCCTCCTGCTTGATTTTAAGAATTCTTCCTTCCTACTTCTCCCTCTACAATAATACTGGTATTTGTCTAGGAAGTCAGTATCCCTTTATGCACAAGTGCTAATAGAGTTAGATGGTAATCCCATGAACCATCTCATTGCTACATCCTTCAAAGTAGATGGAAACAACTTGAGTTTTTGATTATCTATTTTATAATCATAGGTCTGACATAGTACCTTGAACTCAAATAGAAATTGGTCAGGATCTTCAGATGACATCCCTCTAAATGTGGGTATATGTTCAAGTGAGATATTTTTCATTGATGTATCATCATCTCCCAATTGGATTGGATAATTAAAGGTCCTATCGTGTACTCTTTCATCTTCTCATGCCATTTTAAAAATATTTTTGAATTTTCCTCCCAATTAATGTGATATATAGTATGCCCTTGGGAAGGTGAAAAATAAGGAGTAGGAGTTTAAATACTCAATTAAGAATAAAAATTTCCCTAAATGGATCTTGAGTAATAAGCCTTCTCCTAGAAGTTCTACTTCCTTTAGGTGTCTACGATCTAAGAATTCCAAAGGTGGAAATTATGTTTCTTGTATGATTTTGCGGATGATGGGGCCTCTAATTCTTGATCAATTTCCTTACTTTGACTAGAGGATGTTATGAATTCTTTTGAATATGTTTTTGGGAGGAATCTACCTGTGAGTCTCTTGGTCTACTCATATATTTTATGATATAGTAGGGAAGATCCTTCAACTACTAGATGTATGATTTGTTTCTCTTGCTAACACTTAATTAGAAAATTCCAACTAGTGAATCCCCGTAAATGATGCCAAAATGATGGGTGTCATAATTTTCTTCATTTAATCAACTTCTTGTTGATGTCATATCAAACCAGGGGTGTGTCTAAAGCTATATGCAACAAGAGTAATCTTATCAATCTAGTAGTTGACTATAGTTATTTTTGTATTTTCTAGGGGATATTTTCAATGTCTTAAGGACTTCTTGGTAAAACCTTATTTAAATCATACTATGAAAAATTGTTGAAAGTAAACACACTGAAATCTTTGCTAAAAGGAAACACACTATGTAGAATGGAAACAAACACACTTGTTGTTGGAAATAAACACACTTGCTTTTGGAAATAAACACACACAATTTAGAATGCTTGAAAATAATTGTAAGAAATATAAGAATATATTTAAACACCTACAGGAACAAGAATACAACATATTTTAACTAGAAGAATTAAAACAATACAGAATTAACAGATCTAAGCTATTTGCTGAAGAAATATAAATACCAAATAAATGAATATCATGGTCCTTGGGAGAGTGGGCCCTTACTCCTCCTCGAAGCAGGATTTAACAACTCAGAATTCTCTCAAATAGGAATGGCTATTTTATTGATAAAATATTCGTATTACAAAATGTACTAGAACTTAGTACTTAGTCAATATTTCTCTTCTCTATTCTATCTATATTTCTATTTATTGCAGTTTTTCTTTTATATACATTTTACAATCGTATTTGTCTCAATGATTCTAATGAAATCGAATCATGCCCAGAATAGATGCTGAATTGGATTGTGTTTGATCGCATAACCGTAAGTTAATTATCCCTGGATCTCGCATTCGAAATCTTCTCATCCTTTCTGATTGAAAGGGTTGTTGATGCAAAATCTCTAGATGTCGTTAGGATAGATAAAATTACATCAATTCAAGGAACTTTAGAGAAGCTCTAGAACCATAGGAAATCATTAAGGATCAAAACCGTGAGAGTTTCAAAGCTATACCCAAGAGTTCTAGAACTAAGTCTGAAAATTATGGAACTAAATATTGGACTTCAGGAACTAAGTTTGAAAGTTCCAAAACTCAATGATTACTGTGTGATGGAGTTCGGAACTAGCTTGGAAGTTTCAAAACTAAGCTATGTGGGAACAGATGCTACCGAAAACATACTGAATTCTACCTACTTCATTTCCTCAACTGATTAGACCTGCTTTATTACAAAACTGAAGTTCAAACACACACTTCATCAGGAATTTCATAGCTTTTAAACATTAGAATCACAATCAATCAAAAGACAGAAAATTACATCCTAACTCATATCAGATCAACTAAAAGTCATAAAATGCAATCAAACTTAACAAAAAGGAGAGTAATATGAGATCATATATTATACATTAATTGGGCATATTCTGGTCTCATCACTCTCTCTCCTTCTTGGTTATTAATCTTGTAAGGATAAAATCTCTCACGATAATCTTGTTTGTGTTTGGGCTGTTTCATAAATAGTAGGGTTATTTTAATTAAATAGTTAGATAAAAGCACAACATTTTAAGGTTATATTTCTTATCATGCTCATTTCAAATGAACTGACTCATGCTAACAATTTTGCAAATGGATTTCATAAAAGATGAAAGGATAAAGACATATATAAAGTTACATCTATTTTACTAAAGAAATTTTCTCTTTATTATGATGATTATGTAGCGTCATTACTTGAGATGTACTTTTTTGGAAAAGGAAAGATGTAATAAAACTAGTTTTATATTGTTGTTATGACACTTTGTAATCTCTAAAATACTTATGTAATCAGTGAATGGATCACTCCTTTTTATGAATAAATGGTTTGATGATTGTTGAATACTACTTTATTGTAATACCTTCTTTGGCATAAATTGGGATGTATTATTAAGTAATATCCTAAATGAAGGGGGAAAGTTTATATATTTAAGTGTTACGGGATTTGGATTGAGGATCGAATATTAGTTGGTTTATTTTCACATAAAAGAGATGCAACTAATAAGTTGACACTCTTAAATAGATCCTTAAAACAATAGAAAGGAATTATGATTGAATTATCTATATATGTGTATGAATTATTAGTTATATTAAATTATATGTGATATGTTTTCATAATTAGACATTAGTCCTTGATATAGGAAAAAGGACAATTTCCTTGAAATCAATCATAGAGACTTAACTGAAGATATTGTTAAAGTGTTATGAATATAATAAGAGAAGGGTTGACTATGTTCTTCCCTAGGAATATTTCTTTAATCAAAATATGGAATGCTTAAAAAGGAATTAAATGGGATTTAGAATTCATCTTCATGAAGTCTAAAATAAAGGTTTTTAATAAACTTGTTTAAACTAAGGCTGAAATATGAAAGGATCTAATGAAAACACTTGCATAATGTTGGAACTCAATTTGATCTCTCCCCATTTTCCCTTGAAACTATTCATTTTGTGAGCTCTGTCATATTTTCTATCTCCCTATTTTGATGTGTTAAAGCTCTATCCTTCATTTTGTTGCCATGATCAGTCCTTTCCTTTGGTCGAGGATCACATTAAGTTCAAAAAAAAAAATTCCATTCCTCTCTGTCCATGTTGAAGAATTTGTAACTTGGGTGTAAATTCGAGTTTTTTTCCTTCCTTCCATTTTTCCCATGAGAACGATGTGTTTTCCCTGTCAATTTATATCTCATAACTGTGGAAATGTGGCCCTTTTCGATTGGATGCGGCTCAATGGGGCACTTTGAAAATCTAAGGCCCACTTCAACTCAAAGGTTTTTCATGTGGAGGGCCAAAGATCATCTAAAAATTCACCTATTGGATTGACCTTTGAGGCTGTGCCGGAAGACACGTGGAGGTTTTTACTACCATTACCCGAGACTTAGACATGATTTTTATGCAATCAAGTGCAACTTTGTCGAGACCATGGACATGTGGAGGGCTGGTGCTCATTTGAGGATCCACCTCAAGGTCCTACCTTTATAGTTATGGGAAGGATACGTGGTGAGTCTCGTGCTTGTTTAGGGTCTCCGCTTTTGGGCACCATCTCAAAGTTGTGCCAGAGAGACACGTGGAGGCTTCTGCTGACTCCTATCTGTACTTAAAATTTTCTAGCAACTTTCTAAGGCCTAGGAAACATGGAGGGACCATGCCTATTTGGGGACCTTCCCCTAAATTTTATTTTTGAAGGAGTGCCATGGGGACATGTGGAATCTTCCACTCACTCTACCCTTGCTTGGACTTTTCAACAGCTAAGGAAATCTGTCTCGGACCCTAGACACATGGCACCTTCCATTGGTCCTTAAAAATTTTCAACTCTATCAAATCGAGACACGCAGTGAGCCCATGCTTGTTTGGGGTCTCCACTTTTGGGCACCATACCAAAGGTGTCCCAAAACACATGTGGAGGATTTTTTGGCTCCTTTTATACTGAAACTTTTAAAAGGCCAAAAGGTATTTTTCTTGGGCCCGAGGCACATGGAAGGCCCACGCTTGTTTGGAAACTTGCCTCTATACCCCTCCTTTGTAGTTGTGCCAAGGAAACATGTCGACAAATCTAATCTAAAGTTGAGAAGGGGAAGAATCAACGGTTGTTGTGCATTACATCTATTTTTCTACCATTTTTCTCGAGACTCCGGAGATGCAAATACACATTGTTTTTCATCATTTTTTGATTAAATTCCTTGTCATTTTTGTCTACAAAGTGCCATTTAATGGATTTAGAACTTAATTTGTGAGTGCAAAGATTGTTAAGGTTGATATTTTGTAGTTGGAATTGCTCGGGCACTTGCAAAAATGTGAATTACTAGAGAAGCTAGATGCGGAACAAAGTTGTAGAGGAAAGAGAGAGAGAAAATGATGAAATGATGGAGGTTGCAGGAACAAAGGATAAAATTTGTGTTGCCTCGAGGGTGGAAAGGATTTCCTATCAGTTCCAGCTATAGAGAGCCTTCGAAAAATGATTAAAACAAGGATTTCTTGCATGACATAATAAGAATGATTAGAAGGACTATAAAAAAATTGTGGCATGGCATCCTAGTCATTAGTCGGGGGTCTAAGAAATGTGATTAGTTCATGATTTATCCACCTAGAAGCTTCAGGTATGAATTTGTTAAATGTCACTTTCTGAGGCAAATTGTTAACAAGTAAAGGTTCCTCAAATATTCTTCTTTTTTGGGGGCAATTTGGGATAAGTGAGCAAGTGAAATGTATAAATGCAATGAGAATACTCTTGTAAATGGTCGAGGGTTGAATTCTTAAGAGAAACTTTTAGAGAGTCCATCTTCTAAGAGACCAATCGAGAAACATGTTAATTTATTTTGTTTTATATTTCAATCACGTCAAGTTAGTTACAAGTGTACAAGCATTAACAAGCTCGAGACCTATTCAAAGAAACTTTCCCCTACTGATGAATCTAATCAATTTCAAATTAATCTATGTCAATCTTGGACCAATTTGTGTCTGCTTTATTTTAGAATGTATGCAAGTAGTTTTTCTTATTCCTATTGCAATATTGTGTTAGATTCCCTCCTAATCACATAGGATCTCATCCATATGACAGTTTAGTGACATTTTTAATTTCATTTCAAGAAGAGCCTTCATCCTGCAATGAGATAAACAATTTAAAATCACTTTACTATCATTTGTTGATACAGATTGTCTGTAAGCCTTTGAGTGTATCTTAGGCGTGAGGAACTAGGGGTCTTAATGTTTAATTGAGTCTTTAGCTTGAGCCTTCATGTTAAATTCTTGGAGATTGTGTGCTTGTGCAAATCTGGGCCTCTATTGATACACATCTTCTAGTTAAAGGAATATTTTAGCTATTTTGAAGCTTTCTATCATTTAGTATTCCAATTGTTGTGAAGGTTCTCAAAGATCTGGCATAATCAATTTTATCTTGCTTAATCTCCCACCAAAATTATTCAAAAACAATGAATCCATCCTAAACTACCCCTGTTTTCCCTATGTGTCCACAAATGTATAAATTCTACTACAAAAATATGCAAAAGAAATCAGGATTCCATAATGTCTCTAGTAACCTTAACCATGTTTAGGAAATATCACCATTATTTAGAAGTGACAACTTGTGAGAGTTAAATTGTGGTGCATTGATCATATTTTCTTAGGGTCCCCTTTCAAATTTGTGCAAAGAAGGATATCTTCATTCTCCTTCATCGACAAAGGTTACAAAACGGGTCCTCTCACCCTGGTCGAAAGGCACGGCCTAAAGAAGTAAGGATAGATCAAATCCTTAATGAAGGTGTTATTCATTTCTCTGATGCCCGAGTGATAAAGAGTCAGACAAATCCCCTCCCCATCTACAAAATGAATCATAATAAGATTTGTATGTCTCTCAATGTCTTGCTAAATATTTGATGCTGCTCTATTTCCAAGGGAGAATCAATTTGGATACCAACACATAACATTAAGATCAATCATGTTGTTTTATGATTTAAGTTGTTTCATTTCAAGAAATACATAAGCATGTATTTGGAATGGTTAGGAAGTAGATTTTACTTGCATACCTACCTCTCATGTAGTTTCAACTTATAACCTTAAGTATGTTAGTACAATTGAGGAAACTCAGTTGGATGTTGGTACACATCAACTACAACATAGTACCTTCATAACAACAGAGTCGTTATGAGAATACTAGGATGCAGTTGTTATGTCTCAACACCCCACTTAGTTTTTTTAACTTGATTTCCATATGTGTAAGATTGGATCATAGTTCTACCCTATACAAGGATAGGAAGAAGATGTAGTGTTGAGGTCAACTCATGTTGACTTAGGATAACTAGACACATCCAATCGATGTAAGTCGATTGATTATGTCTATGTACCCTTATTCACCATGAGTAGTCTTCCACACTAGTGCATGTTTCTAACATCTTCTAGTGTGAAACGTTGAATCGATTGAACTGATAGAATTCAGAATGACCACTCTAGATAAGAATAAGTGTGGAGAGGGACTTATTCCATTTGACGAATATGTCATCTAGGAATCTAAACATGATAAGCATGTTTAGAATTTTTGGCCAAAGTATTGCAAGCTTTTGGTTACATTGTCCTATGTCACCTAGTATAAGATGCAGGATTTTAGATGAATATTTGTAACAAATATTCAGATAGGCCTCTTAGATAAAACACTTGGGTGCCCCTAAAAGGTAAAATAAAATAATCATACATAGTATACACATTATTGAGTAACATGAGAGATCGATTTAATACTGAGTCATGAAATGAGAGATCGGTGTTCCATTGAGTCATTTACAATTGTATATGGTTTTTTGTTATGAGATGGATTGGAATTGGAATGTGTGTTCTAAAATATGTTAATTTAGAATAGGTAACATTATGCAAGATAAATAAAAATCCCTAGTTTCTAAAGTCTTAAAATGGGAATGTTACAAAAGCTTTCTTAGGATGCTGATAAAATAAAAGGTTAATCAATGTGGGAAGCCTTCAAATTCCATAAGGAGTAGTCATCCTTCAAGGGTATGGTCTACTTTTTACATTATATAGATGGCAAGAATAAATGATAGCCATCCTTTGAGGGATCAGTCTATTTTTTATTTTGATTTTTATTTCATGTTTTTGATTTCCTTTATTTGCATGAACAGTTGTCCTTCAAGGGATCAGTCTATTTCTCATAACTTTGATTTTGATTTGAGCATCCATTATTTTTTATGCTGCATGGGGAAGAACTTGGAATAGCTAAGTAGACCACTTAGGATGGGATCAAAAGTGTACAAGAGATGCCGTATGATCCTTTGTATGGTTCTAATGGGTGAATAAGATGGAGACATATGTGATGATTGTAGATTTATCACCAAATGGGAGAAACTATCCATAAGGAAAATTCTATGGGTAAATTTGTGGTGCTCTTATTTATGGTCACATCTAGGAAGTGACAGAATACCACATAGTTCCAAATCACCACGATGAGAAATGGAAAGGGATAAGATGGAGGAATGGTTTGAGAATGGGACTAAGGGAACATTGGTAAATGTGCTAACAATAGAATTGTCACAAGTCAAATACATTAAGCGGTTCTACTTCCGGTTTATCGTATGGTCCGATCCAATTAGGGGAAAATTTTTGACATTGGATCCTTTCTAGAGTATTGACGTTTTGATAAATCTAAGAGATTAGTATTATGTTTTTGAAGATGAGAAAATTTAAAATAATAGAATGTGTTACCCCTCAAGGAAGTGAAAGGTATGCATCTAAGATGAGTGAATGGTCCTCCTAGAGAGAGAGACAAATGTGATTACATGATGGATCGAAATGATGATGAAGATGCATCAGACTAGACGAGATAAGTTAAATAAATATTTATGAAATAGGTGCTGCAATGGTGGGTTTAAAGCCATGGTGCTTCTAAAGGGAGGCATAGATATGGCTACAGAAATGGTCATAGGAGGAAAGGATAAAAATTATGATTAGATGAACTGAGGCGGATGAGATAAGATGATGTCAAATGTGGAGAGGGACTAGTTTGCAAACAAACAAGTCTAAGAAAATAATTCCCCCTAACATGGGAGGATGAATCAATAGAGACGAGAAGAAGGATTTTAAAAGATCAATAACAAAAGGGGAAATATGTTCCCCTAATGAAAGGGATGTGGATAAGATAGCAAATGTCAAAGGATATGGATGTCAGGAAGATGGTGTATTAAGAAAAATGATATCAATAAACAAAGGAGGACCCTCCTCAAGAGACTAATCAGATGGAAATGTGTGAAAGGGATCAAATTTGTTATAGATGAAGCGGTAGATGGTGAAAGGGACTCATCGAGGAGGTCCTCTCACTCACTAAGATCATGTATAATAGTTTGGAGGGCCTTACAATGCTTAGTGTCATGGCCCATGGTGTGATGATAAGAACAGATGCAATGAGAATTAAACCATGGGGGCTTCATATGGTTTGGGTTGAAGGATTTGATAAGTGGAAGTATGATGGAAGAAGCATGAAGCAGATGTTTGAGGACCTGTATATATGATTCGATATGGGCACTAGGAAATGTCTTGTTAGATGATGTGGATGGAAAAGGTAAAGGTGGACTGGGTTGAGGTTGAGGTAGTGTAAAGAATAAGTAGTAGTGGATGATTTAGGTTTAGATGTCTAGATAATTAGAGGTGTTTTTAATGAAGGGGCTGGCCCTAGGAGAGAGTCAGATTGTTTGGATTTGGATGGTTTGATTGGTCATGATGGAGGAGGTGGTCTTAAGACAGAAGGATGAGGCCCCAAGTTAGAATATGTAGTTTTGGTCTTAATAGGAGGGATGTTCATCTTCTTCGAGGATTCTTAAGGGGCCATTGTAGAAGGACATCAAGGTCTTTAGATTTGAATTTTTAAGGAGTACTGTATGATAGAAAAGTGACATGTGAGAATGAGAATCTACAAGTAACTCTTCTTTGTACCTGACCTCCCGAGGTTGTGCCGAGACAGTCGGTGAGAATGGAATTTATATGGATACAGACAAACTAGTTGGGCAATCTTATATCCTCGACACACAATAATGGAATCTGCGAATCTAAGGTAAATAAGGATCTCCTAACCTGAATTGGTGTAATGGATCATTTGGATATAATAGTTGTTCAGAGGATCCAATCAATGTCGAGATCTGCTGAGATCCTATTTATTGGTTGTTGGATACATGGAAAATAACTTATAGGTACTTCATGTATGTTTCTAGAAAAGGTCATACAATATGGTGATGAGAGGTGTAGTGGATCCTCTGGAGTTTTATGGATGATTCTCTGGTCTAGTCCAGAAATCCCTAGCTTGATTAGCTGCTACATTTAATATGGAGAATTGTGTAATGATGTCTAGTGGAAGTGGTGAGGATCTGAATATTAGTGTGCATAAACCAAAGCATCAATGTTTGATTGATTGGTAGACCCATTGGGTTGTGGGACCTTTGGATCACAAAAGTAAGTTTGTGGTTATAGCGGACCTCCTATGGTCATATGAGGAGTTAATTTATCCTTCCGATTATCCAATAATCGTATGCCTTTTTAGCCTCTATGTTTAGAACTAGAATTTGTGTAATTTTCTCGAGTAATACCTTATAGGTGTTTTGGAAATTTGAATGCGTAAGCTAGTATCTATGTCAATGAGGAGGTCTCTTGCGTTAGGTTGTGGAACTAAAGGATTGCAAGAAAGCACTTTTTCTCTTCGAGTCCTTATCCAGTCATGCGTAGAAATCTGTCAAGGCAATCTATAATTAGGGTGATTTGACAAAAATGTGTACGCCTTGTCATCTTCAATATTTAACTCTCTCAATTGTGCACTAATTGTTCATAGGTATACCGTTATTCAAAAAACCTGAATCCTAAGGTCTTGATCTATATCAGCTAGTGTTGTGGGGAGATTTGGTTGAGGCACTATTGGTTCAAACACATATTCCATGAACTCCCTAGGTCCCGTGATTATCATGTAAAAAAACATGATTCAACTTTAACTAAAAATAATAAACTAATTATGAAAGATGTATCTACACTATGCATATATTCTTTTATCTTTGTATTTTCGATGAAGTATTTTAAAGGAATTAAAAGAACATCTATTCTAATATATTCAGAAAATGGACAATTAATCTAGTTACATAATCAAAACAAACAAATTAGCCTGGTGTAGCTATTTTCCTGTGTAGTTGTGAATTTATCCTAAATATCTAAACAACTAATTAATTTAAATCAAAAGAATCGTGATCCTACCTCAGAAGTGAGGAATGAATCATAGTTTCTCATAAACTATCAATCCCCACAACTTCCTTGGCAATATCGAGAGTGAGCTTTGACTAAAATTAAATAATTTACTGCTCTATTTGATATGTTATAACTAAAAATTTGACAACTCAAACTTGGAGTTTACAGAATAGTGGTAAATCCAAACAGTTGTGTGTGAATTTTTCCCCTTAGTGTGATCTCCTCGTTCCTTCATGTTCTCGTGAATCTAGAAAAGTGTGTATATGATAGCATTAGTAGAAGAAGATACTCGAACAATGGCAGCTTTGGATATAGACCAAATACAATGCGAGTAAGAGAGGGATAGTGCAAGTGAACAGAGCTTGACTATGCAATTCCTAGTGGGATTTATTATGGGAATACAACAAAAATATGCCGAGAGTTCTAGAAACTATCTTTTGTGACCAAAAAAACCTGTAACTCTAAATGGATTCCAACCTAAGAATGAAACTATCTTATTCTAAATTGATTTGCATAGAACAATAATGAAGCAAGATTGAAACAAGAAGATAAAATGACCTCTATACAAAGAAGAGAAAGCTAACAATGGATGCAAAACATGAAACTATTGGAATTCTAAGCAAAAACTCAAAAGAATGAATGATTAAACAGAAGGAGAGGGGCCTCCTCTTTGAAAACAAGATAGCTATTTATAAAATATGGATTCACTAGAAGGTAACTTGGAATGGAACTCTTTTACCATTAAACAAAGAGAAAACACTATTCACAAGGCAGCCAAAACATAAATGCAAAGCAAGTAGCTGAAGAATGTGGATAGAAATTTGAATTTTACATTTGACGAGATCGTCGAAACATTCTAGAAAATGCG
Organism: Taxus wallichiana var. yunnanensis; assembly: GCA_018340775.1. Lineage (NCBI taxonomy): Eukaryota > Viridiplantae > Streptophyta > Pinopsida > Cupressales > Taxaceae > Taxus > Taxus wallichiana. The sequence goes on from CM031239.1 coordinate 679,602,399, forward strand.
CACATGACCACCACCATGTGTAGGGTGGTGGTTACTGAGACCTCCGCCCTATCGTGAGCGGCGGTCACGGGACCACCGCCTAGGCAGGGTGGTGGTCTTATCACTTAAGACCAAAATGTAAGGAAAAAGGGGGCAGAGGGTAGAACAAAGCACACAGAGGCCGGATGAGGCATACGGGATACAAACATATACTTGGCGAGCTTTTCTGGATCTCAAACACCTTGTGAGGAGACTTATATCATCATTGGGGCATGTGTAGCCTCTTTCCAATGGTGCAGTACCCTCTACAATTTTGGGTATGTACATATTGACCCCACGGGAGAAGTCTCTTAGCCATGAAGAGATGTAAAACGGTGGATCCGAGTATGGCAGTCCCAAAATGGGGAGTTAGGAGTTATACCTAACATGCCCGTGCATCGGAAAGTTGCCATCCAAAATCCCACTATCTGTAAAATGAAAAGGGGACTCAAGTGTAGATAGATAGACTAAATTGAGAAACAAAACTAAATTGATATGAAATAAGGACTTACCATCTACACGGGGTTTAAAAACTACCTCTATCGATGCTCAAACCCTGTGAAATACATTCAAAACCAATTTAGAAAACTATATATATATATATATATATATATAACAAACTCATTTTACTATTCATTTGCGCATGTTGATTTGGTGGTTTTTGAGCTCTGGGACCCACGGTGACCATTTTCAATGAGAGTATAGTCAAAACGTCCATTGTGAGAACGTGATCATGCCTCTAAGAGCGGAACATCGGCCTATGAAGTCTCAAGTTAGTTCTTCTCAATTTATCGTTTTTAAATCCAAAACATAGAAATGTTGAAATCTTTGTCATGGGGGGATCATTTTCGAAAATGCTAGTTTTAAATGAGTCTCTAGGGGGTGCCATAGGGTAGGTCTTTATTTTGTTTAAAATGGTGTTTTCTTACATTTTTAATGTGTTTTTAGGGCTTTCAAGCCGTTTGATGTTTCGGGATAGGACCGCCGCCTTGCACGGGCGGTGATCATGGGACCACTACCTTATGAAGGTGGCGATTCATGGACTCGCCACTCAAGGAAAGCGGTTAGAAACCACCGCTCTACACATGGCAGATTTTTTGAACAAAATGCAAAAAAGGATGTAAATTTTGATTGTCTTTACATTTTTAGCATTTTTATATGTTCTTGGTAATTTTTCTAGTCGGATTTTGTTACTAACTTACTCTTTTTCTGTGTTTTTGGGTGGATGTAGAAGGAGGAGTATATTAGATGGAGTAGAGAGAGGGAGTGTGATTGGCTCGGCAGTGTTAGATGCACTATCTCAGGCGGAGAGAGACATTCTACAGAGGGTTGACATTTGGAGGATTGCACAGGTTCCTCATGTCGCACTTGTCAATCACATATTATGTGACTTATTTTCATATTGGGATGCATATTGGAACACTTTCTAATTACCAGGTGTGAGGGGTGAGTGGTCCATCACCTTGGAGGATGTCTATCGTATACTGGGGGTTTCGATCCTTAGGAGGTGGTTGTCTCTCAAGACAGTAGTGTTGAGATCTCAATTGGTTCAATGGGCCACTTATATGGGAGATGTCATTGTTTCCATGGGCTCAAAGAAGGGGGTGAAGGTCCACTTTATTGTTGAGTCAGATATTCTTGTGCTCTGCAAGGCTATCATGAACATCCTTGCTTTGAGATTGACTGGGAACAAGGGAGGGGACACTCTATAATATTGTTGGGCTCCCATCATTGCATTTGCATTGAGGGCCATGGCCACTTTTATGCTTGGGGAGAAGACATCCTCGGGACCACCTACCATGATTTATACAGGGTGGTCAGACTACAAGGATAGTCACTGAGCCACCCTACTCTTTTCATGAGTTGGGTATATGAGCATATTATTCTATATGGGAGAGGTGTACAGGAAGAGGATCCTAGGGCTGTCATGGCAAGCGGTGAGGTGGACAGGATGACCATTCTTAGAGCACATCACCATCCAAAGGTGGCTTCTTTGACCACTACGAGAAATGGATGCTACTCCTTATTAGGCCATGCATGGTTATGGGGAGAGGAGACACTCACATTGATCACTTGTCACACTACCAATCAGCTGGTAGACAGGACGGGGAAGTTGGAGATCCACCCCTTTAACAGAGTACCATAACAGTTCAGCCTCCCATATATTGACATGTTTCCTTCAAATGGGGCTAGTGTATAGATCTATTTGTGAGGCTCGAGGAGGTTCTAGAGGCCGATTTTTGACTACGATCACTCCTGGTGTTCCCATCGTACCTAGGAGGATGGTTCATGCTCGAGGGGTAGCCAGTGCTCCTCGAGCACCTTTACTTCAGATTGGCACTAGTCTTTCTCATAGAAGAGATGAGCCCATTGACATGGACTCTAAGTCTGAGGAGTTCACCTGGGGGAGATAGAGGAGGAGACAAAGGAGGTGGAGACTGGAGTTGGTAGGATAGGTGAGGAGGATGACAGCGATTCTGAGTGGCATGACACTTAGGATATCTTGCGGGCCGAGAGGGCGGAGCGAGAGCGAGAGAGGGTGACTCTAATTTTGGAGGAGTTTCCTTCTCAAGATTTAGGGGGAGATGGTGAGTCCATGTCAGGCCATCACATTGCTCTAGATGTGGGAGAGGGACAACAATCGGTGGTAGCATCGGTGGTAAGCTCATATCCTAGTGATCCCACCTGGAGGCTTGGAGATCCGAGTGAGTTACCACTCTTTTCTCGATTTTGTTTTAGTTAGAATTGTTTAGTTGTTATTTCTCCCTTTTCTTTTTTGTTTCATTTATCTTTGGTCTTATTTTGGACAACTTTCTAACTTGTTTGTTTCTCCTTATCATTTGCAAAGTGATTCTTTGAGAGATGGCGAGACTTGATTCACTGTGTGTGCACCGAGACTCTATTTCTCCTCTCTCGATGGTACTTGGGCTGAGCTCACTGAGGACGTTGGAGAGCCTTCAACAGCCATCGACATACAAATGTCTTTTCCCCTATCTAGAAGGTAGAAAATATCATTACCTCCCTTCACACCGAGAAATTGGATATAGGATTCTTTGAGCGCTTGATGAGGAGGAGTCACTCTCATAGTGAGACCACAGCTGCTAGCCATGATCGTGAGCCCTCCATCCATTCATAGTGTCATCACAGTATGAGTCCTAGGCATGGCCATACATCTTCTGAGGGATCTTGCAGAGATTGAGAGATCATAGTGTCTTTTTGTAGTGACTTTTGGTCAGATATTTGTATGATTGTTTTTGTATTTTCCGGGCTCATTGAGCATTTTGACCATGCCTTAGTGCATGATGGCATTGTACATGAAACACCATATATATATATATATATTTGGATCTAGACTATCTGGTGTCTAGAATTTTGTGACTCATTTCCCATGTGTATACTAGATGTTTTTAGAGTATTTGTTTTCATGCTTTTCAAAATGTATGTAATGGATGACAAATGATAATAAATACTAAACAGAATGTTTTACTTTATATGCTTTTGTAATGCTGACATGTGATGATGAACACATTGTAGTATTGAACTTTTGGCCTCTTTGGGCAATGTCTGTGATTTCTTCTTATGTTGGCAAAATGTGATGAATGTATAGTGATAAAGAGCTGAACTTGCCCCACTCCCAACTCCACGCAACCAGTAAGATGCGAGGGCTCAACACCAAGAGTTGGGAAGGGCACAAATTGTATGAGTTTGACTAAATGGAACAATGAGAGATAGACAAACCAGTGACAGAAACCAAACTTAGACCTACACACTTACCCTACTCAAAACTACCACCAAGCTTAGAAGGCCACTTACTTTCTAGTTTATCTAGACTTAGATATATAAATGGCAACCTAGTCAACAAAATATGATTTTGAGGATTTGATCTCTTTGGAATTTGGACTTTTTTTTTTCACTTAATATAATTTGATTTGTATTTCTAGAATACCGATATTTGTTAATTTGTGTGAATGGACCCCACACCCCGCCTCATGACACTAGTAAGAAGCATGGATTTGTCACCATCGGCATGATATAAGTGAGTAAGGGAACTTCTTTCCTTTCCCAACCTCGCACAACTAGTAAGAGATGCGGGCTTATCACTAAAGGTTGGTGGGGTAAAGAAGTTTGTAAAATAAAATATTCTGTTTACTCGGCATTTTTATTCTATTTGATTTTGACACTACTGATTTGTGACTTTGGGATATCCTTTTTTTAAAGAGACTTAAGAGGGATAGATGTGACACCAAGAAGCTTCTAGAATAGACCGTAGGTAAGGACAACTTCACCTAGTAGAAAGAAAGAGAAAAACCAAGTATGCAAGCCTTGGTATGGTTTTCGTCAATACTTGTCTGTCAAACTTGATGAGAAGATTTGAAATTACTTGATGATGTTTGAAGAGATGTGATTTGAATGCTTTTTCCAATATTTTCAGAAATTTGTAATAGATTGCTTAAGAGTAAGTTCCTTGACTACAATTTTTATGAAATGAGTGGAAAAAATGAAACAACTAAATGACTAATGCAATGTAGGTAGCTATAATGTACAAGTGGTGATTCGATGTCTTATGCATAAAACTATTTAAGATGCAAGGAATTGATAGTTTCATTGAATTCCTCACCTTCTAGTGTGCACAAGAGATATGCACCATTTCTGTAGTCTTTCATGACTTGGTATGGGCCCAACCACTTGGGCCGGAACTTCCTTCCTTCACTGGTTTTCTTATCAATCCGGTTGTCTAGTCTTAGAACTAGATCTCCCTCATATATTTCTCACTCATAGACTTTTTTGTTATACTGCTGGCACATCTGGTCAGCATAGGCTCTATGCCATTGTTCAGCATTTAGCCTGGCCTCATCAAGGTTTTCCAACCGAGGCGTGCCTCCTGTAAGCTTCTTCGTCCAAAATCCCTTGTAATGAGATGCAGAGACTGGGTATTTCAACCTCAAGTGGGAGAACTACTTCTACCCCAAATACCAACGAGAAAGGGGTTGCTCCTGTTGGTGTTCTTATTGAGGTTTGATGGGCCCACAAGGCTAGATATAGTTTTAGATGCCAATCTCACTTGTTCTCCTTAACTATTTTGAGGAGAATAGCCTTTAATGTTTTGTTTGTTGCTTCACTTGTCCATTGGCTTGAGGGTAGTAAAGAGAGGATGTGTGATGGTTTATTTTGAATTTGCTGCATAACTCATAGACCTCATCATTTTTAAAGGATGCACTATTATCTGAGATAATGACTTATGGGACACCATACCTATAAATGATTTGGTTTAGAATGAAATTGGCAATTACCGAACACAGTACAGTGGTGAGAGGCATGACCTCTACCCATTTGGTAAAATATTTTGTGGATGTAATTTTAAAATTATGGCCATCTACCGATGAGGGGGAGAATTTCCTATCAAATCTAGACCTCATGTGGAGAAGGGCCATAGGGTTGCTTTATTGGTTGCAAGGATTGTGTTGGCATGTGAATCTCAATGGAGAGTTCTTGGCATTTGTGGCATTTACGTACAAACTCTATTGCATCGTGTTCGAGAGTGGGCCAAAAATAGCCCATTTGATGTATTTTGCGAGCAGTGGCGTGACCACCGAAGTGGCCTCCACATATCCCACTATGGGATTCATAAAGAATCCTCTTGGATTCTTCTGTGTCGATGAATCTTAGAAGCATGCCGTCAAGGCTTTATGATAGAGTACTTGTTCTAAAACAACATATTTAGCAGTGATAATGTGTAACCGCCTTCTTTGTTGTGATGTGGCACTTTTTCGGTATGTGTGGTCCATGATAAAATTGATGATATCAAGTGTACCAGGGACATGTAGAGATGGGGGCCTGGTTTCGACAAAGTATATACACTCATCAGAAAGTCCAGATTTACTAGATCACCTCCATCTAATAGATTTTCAACTAACAAATCTGTAATGATTTGTCCCTTAATAGATTTCTGGTTTACAAATGTTAACTCAAATTCACCCATTAAGGTTATGAAAACCCCCACCTTTTTAGAGAAAGACCCTTGTGTGAGGAATGTTTATAAATGATATGTCTTTACAATAACCCTTGTTTCTTGGTTTAACATGTAATGTCTTAAACATTTTGTTGCAAAGACTATGGAAAGGCATTCTCTCTCTTCCTGTGTATAATGCATTTCATAATCAAGCAACGTTTGGCTAATGAAATAGACTACACGTTCTCATTTATCATTGTCTTCTTGAGCCATCATGCGCAGCCAATGAGACATCGATGGCCCATAAGTATAAGAGCAAAGGGTGATTTGGGAGGCATTAGTGTGGGTGGAGACAACAAGAAGCATTTAAGCGCTTCAAGGTCTTGTTGCATTCTTCATCCAATCAATGCTATAATATTTCTTTAATAGATTGTTGATTGGATCAATAGAAAAATTTAAATTCGGTATAAACCTTCGGATTGCACCAAGTTTCCCAAGAAATGATCGATTCTAGACTCGTTCGATGGTGGAATCATTTTGAGAACTTTTATCCAAAATTCACCCCCATGGTAATTTTGATAACATGCATTAAGTTCTCAAGTCCCAGGAAAATAGATTGATTTAGGGAAAAAATCATGTTTCTAGGGTCCCCTCAGATTTTTTCTAACTCCCCTGTCCAAGAAGAAGAGAGCAAGTTCTGAGAAAAGGTGAAAAAGTTGCAGAAAACAAGCTTAGGCCAGGAAAAATCATGAAAAATGGCTAAGTCCTAGTCCTCACAACAGTCGGGACATGAGGGACATCTGGGTGCGAATCGGCCGAAAGGCCGCAGAAGTTTGCAGAGAAAAGGAACATCCAGCCGTCGGACGACGGACGCTGGAAAGCGGTTCGGCCAAGGAGAAAAGAAAATTGACTAGCTGCTAAGTAGAAACGATCAGGACATCTGGCCGCAAAACGCGAACCCACCCGGATCACCGAAAAGGAGAACTTTCACCTTTGGGACGAGTTCGGACAAAGGGATGCGGATAGTGAAGGATCCGAAAGCTAATAAGATCACGCCACGTGTCACCGGCAGAAAAGGGACTGGGAAGCCCATTTCGGGCAGATCGAAAGTTTTTGTCCCATAAAGACGGAACTTTGGAATTGGGCCAAAGGGACTCAAAAAGTCAGCTTGCAGACCCACAAACCAACCAAATCACGACACGTGTCACAAGGGGGAAACGTCCAAAAGTTCAAAGGGTGAGGTTTAAGGGGTTAGCCCGAGCCAATCAGAAGAGGACACGTGTCCAATGGAACAGTGAAGCACGGAGCTCGGGGAGGAGTTAGAAAATTTGGCCAAGTTTCAGTCAAAAAGCTAAAAAGTAAAGGAAGACCCCGCACCCCTGTCCTCTAATCAATGCATGCCATGTGTCCCAAGTGGCAGGGGCGTGGGAAAGATTTTCAAAACACATTTTCACCAGTTTTGTGCCATAAATCTTTAGATCGACATATCTTTCGATCCAAAGCTCAAATTTGCACGTTCTTTATATCAACAGAAATCTTATGAAATTCTCTACATGATTCTGGGGTTAATCTTGAATTTTGGTGTAGTATGGAGAGAGAAAGTTGAGAAATGGCTCTGACACATGTTCATGACTAGAAGTGACATTTCAGTGACCAAATTAATGCAGAATGGGTCGCATTCTCCTCCAAATCAGTCAAAAATGATAGGGTATGGGTTTGTAAGGTCCCCCATGCCGTTTTAATGCATCTGCAGTCAAGGAGGAATGGGCTCTCACGTTTTTTGTACGTTTTTGTCTCCTGGGCTCAACCCATGCAAGGTAAAAGCGATTTTTGCTCATTTCTAAGGGGGAACATTTTTTGGACATAGCAACTTCTTCTTTCACCTCCAAAGAAGTGATTGTTTGAAGAATCGAGACCTTTCCAAAGATCGTAACAATTTTTTACCTCTATGATGTTGTAATGCAGTGATTTTGACACTAGAAATGATAATGCAAGCTTTGTGAATGAGTTTCACCCTTTGTTTGTATTGTTTGCTTCATTTGAACCGAATTATATCTTATCATCTGTGTATGTTTAATGTTGCAATCTTTGGTCTCGTGTCTATTTGCTTGACAAAAATTATTCACCACTCCTTTTGGTGCATCACCATCTTTAGTTAGTTTCAATTTTTGCACTTCTATCCCTATCTCCTTGCATTTTAGAGTAGGAATAGGATCGAACCTCCGTAGTTGTGCAAGCATTAGATCTAATCGGAGGAGTTTGAGGAACTAGCCTCTAATCTGGAGATTCCTCTCTCGTTTCACTAGTCCCCACACTTGGAGAGAGGTTTCCATGTTGTGCAATCACACCTGGATGCTAGAGTGATCAACCTAGAAGCTTGATCTCGCATCCGTGGGTGCCGTGAGTCCGCAACAACAGCTTTTTATGCCGGTGGGACACTAGAGGTCTCATTTTTATTGCAGCAATGTTGATGTGCATCTATTACAATTTTCTTGCTTAAAAAGAGCTATTATTTGCATATATGGTGACTCCAAGGGGAAGAATCAACTGGTTTCAAGTGCAGGCCTGAAAACTCATGAGAAGAATCACCACAAGGTCAAGAGTTGGAGAAGAAGAAGTGCTGTTTGAATACCTACAATTATCTCCAAGAAGAAGGCAAAGAGGAAGAAGGATTCAAAGGTCTCCATCTCCACCAAATAGAACTCTCTCAACTCCTCCACCTGGTAGGCCTTTCATTCAGTCAACAAGGGTTTTAAGACCAATCAGAATGGCTCAAAACAATCCCTACGTCAACTTCACAGGCAGCAGCCCACTTGCCCTCAATGCGCAACATCCAATTCCTATTGCAGCCTTGAAGAACATCCCCTACTTCACTGGAGAAAATCAGACTACTCCAGGTGATCATGTTAAAGATATTGCTAACCTTTGTGCGATCCATGAAATCAATGAAATGCAAGTGGCTGTCAAGTTGCTGGCGTCTTCATTCAAGGGTAAAGCATTGCAATGGTTTAGGAGCCTTGGAGCTGGTTCTATCACAAACTAGAATCAACTATGTATTGCACTTCATGAGTAATTTGGAGAGAAGGGAGACAACTTGTCTCTTTTGGAGCAGCTGACAACTATCAAGAGAGCTCCCAATGAGCAGTTGACTGATTTCAACTTCAGATTTCAAAGGACTTGGGAGAGAATTCCAGTAGCAGTCAGAACAACAGAGAAGGTGCTTTTCTCTATTATCTCAAAGCTCTAAATTCTGATATTTCTATGTTGATTCAGTCCATGGGAGGCATAACTATCCCTATGGCTTATAGCATTGCCATTAGGGCTGAAAATTGTTTAATCCAAGCTGACAAACTTGCCCCTAGACCTCCCATGCCATTGTTTCCAAGTTTAGAGAGCCCAAACACCAATCAAGCACCTAATTTGGCTCCTTCTCCCACTCCTAGAAATCAGAGTTCAAATGAAGCTTCCACTTCATCTCCAAGTGCCCCAAATGAGCTTCAAGAGGTCATGAAGCAATTGCAAAACCTAGGCAATGAGCTGGTTACTCTCAAGAGGCAACAAGCCCAAGGTTTTAGACCTTCTTATCAACCCCAAGCTCAGCCTAATAGACAGCCATACCAACCACAAAGACCCCTAACCCGGCTGCAAATATGAATCAAACAAGGCCTCCTACCAATAGACCATTTCAGCCATATAATCCAAATGTCATATCTACCTCTAAGGCATTAGTGCCAATGCAAAACAACATTGCTCAGAGTATGACTGGTGTTTTCCATGCAAAGTGAGCCTCATAACCAATCCATGTGCTTCAATGGTGCTTTGAACCAAGCATTAATGGTGACAACCACCGTGTGGAGGGTGAGGGAAGTCAAGGAAAGCGATCAACAACAAGAAACATTCCAACAACAATCAGCCCCAAGTGACACCACATTGGTGAACTGGCAAGCAGAGGATTTCTGTGGCATGAATCAAGTAGTTTCTCAAGGTGTTGCAGCCAACACAAGGTCAAAAAGGAGGAATTTGGGTGAAGAACAGCCATTAGCCCCAACCAATCCACAACCTCCCATGGCTCCACAAATGATTGGCAAGCAAAATCTAGTTTCAAATACACAAGGTCAACCAAGAACAGCTCCTAGGCCAACTCAAATACCGGTTGTTGCTGCCCACATGTAAGGAGTGAATGTGCAAACCAAGGGACAACAAAGAGATCATTCATCACCTGCATTCAAGATATCACCGATCGGATGAAGAAGACAAACGTCAATATATCAATGTGGGAATCCCTATCTATCCCAGGCCAAAGAGATCTGCTGCAAGCTGCCATGAAGGACTGGACAACTTCGAATCATCTAGTTCAGATGCAAGAAAAAGTGCTTACAAATGCTGCCCAGCCGGAGGGAAATCATGGAGGACAGCAAGGTAAAATGTTGAAGGCCCCTCCTTTCTATGTTTCATTAATCATTGGAAATCAGCTAGTGCACAATTGCATGATTGATTCTGGAGCAAGTAGTTCTATTATGCCCAAACAAATAGCTGATTAGCTAGGGCTCCAATATGAAACAACATCCAAAGGGGTAGTACAGCTGGATGGGACAGTAGTAGTGACAGTTGGAGTAATTAGAAAATTGAGTCTTACCTTGCATGCATGTCCAAATGTTGTCGTTTTACAAGATGTATCAGTCATAGATCTCCCACCACTCTTTGCCCTTTGCTTGTCAAGGGACTTCACACCCAAGACTCGGGGGTATTTTTACGCTAATTGGTCACACATGCTATTCGTAACAAGGTATGGAACTAAGGCTACAATCGGTCGAACCTATTGCAAACTTCCATATTGAGCCTTACACTCCAAGTCGATTAATGCCAATTGCTCGGCATTTGATCAAGAAGATCACCCAAGCACCGATGAAGCTAACACTAAGGTTGGAAGCATCCCAGATCTAACTCTTGATGAATGGGCAAGTAAGGTGCATGCATTTGATCCTTATCAAGAGGTGGAAGAATCGAGCTAGGGGTCTATTACATACACAAAGAGAATCAACTCTCCCCAAAGATCACCAAGCCGATCATAAGGAGAAGAATGAAGTATGGTAATTGTTCTTTGATGGGTCAAGGAGTAGACAAGGTGCAAGAGGAGGAGCTATGCTTGTTTCACCTCAAGGAATAAGGTACTATTCACTTTGATTTCGGTTTGCATGCTCCAATAACACCGCTTAAATATGAAGCCTTGGTGCAAGGGATGCATTGGGCAATAAAGAGAGACATAAAGAACTTGAAAGTCTTTGGGGACAAGTGAATTGATTATAAATCAGGTCAAGAGACAAAGCATGCTGCCAAAATGATCTACTCTGGGCTGCTACAAGAATCGGGTATGGGATCTTATTGAAGATTTTGAAGCTTTTAGCATCAATTCCATCCCAAGAAGAAAGAATGAAGCTGCTAACAAGCTAGCAGCAATTGGGGCTGCATTTGATGTTGTAGAAAGTATCAAAAGTGAGAAATCTCAGCCTCATATCAAATTGGTTGTGAGACCAACTGTTCCAGATAACAATACAAGTTGGCAAGTCTTTGAGAATGATCAACAAATTGTTAATTTTCTACAAGAAGAAGCAGTTTGAGTTCTCCACCTGGGAATCAAGACAAGTCAGAAGCAAAACAAGATGGTGACCAAGTGGTGCAGCTGAGAACTAACAAATTACCAAAAGGCCTTATAACCTTGGATTCAATCTTCAACCCGAATGATCAGTTCGGAAGGAGAAAGCAAACATTCAAGTAAAGGGTGAAGATTCAGAGCCTATTTTAGTAAATGAAGGCAAGACATTGCAAATTGGCAAAGTAAGTACTCCACAAGAGAAATCTGATTTTGTTCAGCTTTTTCAAGAGTTCCCAGATGTCTTTGCTTGGACTTACAAGGATTTAAGAGGTTTCAACCCAAAGTTGGCACAACATACTATTGAGCTGGATCTGGAATCCAAGCCTATCAGGCAAAAGCAAAGGCTAGTCAATCCCATATTGAACCTCTCATGAGAAAAGAGTTAAGCAAGCTTATTGAGGCCAGTATCATCTTCCCCATCAAACACTCAAGTTGGGTTGCAAACTTGGTGCCAGTAAGAAAGAGAAATGGAGAAATAAGATTGTGTGTGGACTTTCGCGATCTAAATAGAGCATCACTCAAAGATCATTATCCGCTTCCATCAATGGAACAAATATTGTAGGTTGTAGCTAGTTCAGAAAGGTTTCATTGCTAGATGGATATTCAGGCTATAATCAGATAATGATGAAGGAAGAAGATCAATTCAAGATGGCCTTCACTACAAAATGGGGCACATATGCTTATAAGAAGATGCCATTTGGACTGTCGAATGCCGGAGCAACATTCCAGCGAGCTATGGATATGGCATTCAAAGGCTTGATCAACAAGATAGTGCTGGTATACCTAGATGACATCACCGTCTTCTCAAAGAATGCAACAGACCACCTCTCTCATTTGAGGCAAGTCTTCACAAGGTGCAGGAGATTTGGAGTGTCTTTGAATCCTAAGAAGTGCATCTTTCTTGCACATGAAGGAAAGCTCCTTGGCCATATTGTCTCCAAGGAAGGATTAGCAATTGATCCAGAGAGGGTTGAAGCCATAAGAGCACTACCATTTCCAAGCCACAAGAAAGCCCTTCAGAGTTTCTTGGGAAGGATAAACTTTGTTCGAAGGTTTGTCCTAGATTTTGCAGCCCTTGTCAAGCCCATCACCAAAATGTTAAAGAAGAGCATGGCTTTCAAGTGGACAGCAGAAGGCAAGGAGAGTTTTGAAGCAATCAAAGAAGCTATCTCTCAAGCACCAACTCTCATCAACCCACACTTCTCCAAAGATTTCATCCTCTATGCATTTGGAGGTGATGACACTATTTCGCCATTCTCGTACAACAGTAACAAGGATAATGATGAGTAGCCAATTGCTTTCTTCACCAGAGCCTAGATGACTATGAGGTGAGGTAGGTAGTCTTTTTATTGAGAAGCATGTACTTCCAAAGAATCGAAGCTTGAAGAAATTCAAGCATTTAATCTCAAACAACAAGGTCCGGTTGCTGGTCTCACATGTGGGGTTAAGGACTTCCTCGTCAACAAGGATTTGAATGATAAAAGGGTAGGTTGGATCACCCGTGTCATTAAGTATGACATTGAGATCAAGATCACCAAGCTGGTAAGAGGGAAAGGATTGTGTGAGCAGCTAGTTTTGGGGAAGCAAAAGAAGTATGTAATGAAGAAGTGGCTGTTTTGACAGCCTAGGACAGCCATGAGCCAAGTGGCAATCAAGAAGAAGACAATGCTGTCCCTACTCCTTGCTGGACCCAAGTTATTATACACTTCCTAGGCATAGGCCTATGCCCTCCGGAGATGAATAAGACCCAAAGGAGACACTTCAGATTGCAGCTGTCCCGTATGCCATCGTTGATGGAGTTTTGTTCAAGAAAGATGTGAATGGAGTGCTACTGAGATGTATTAGCACAAATCAAATTCAAAGGGTGTTGGAAGAGTTTCATGGTGGACCAGATGGTGGTCATTTTGCACCAAGAGTGATAGCTCTAAAAATCATAAAGGCTGGTTATTATTGGCCTAGGATCTTCAAAGTGATTGCTATGCATGGATCAAGAGGTGTAAGAACTGTGCATTCTTCACAAGAAAGGAGAGACTTGCTGCCCTTCCATTACATCCACTCTCGGTTGACCAGCCATTCATGCAATGGGGTTTGGAATTCATTGGATTCATTAATCCCAACTCAAGCCAAGGGCACAAATGGATTTTGACAGCCACAAACTACTTCACCAAATGGGATGGCAAGAGTAGCACTCAAAGAGGAAAATGAGTCTAGCATATTAGACTTTTATGAGGGGATAACAACCAGATTTAGTGTACCCCGCTACAATAATCTCCGATAATGCATTGGCATTCATTAGATCTAAGGTAACCGAGTGGGCTGTTAAGAACGGTATTTACCCGAGCACTTCATCAAACTATTACCCTCAAGGTAATGGCGAGGCCGAGTCCAAAAACAAGAACTTGTTGAGAATCATTAGGAGGACTCTTGATGAGAATCAGAGGTCTTGGCATACTAAACTGAAATCAGCCTTATGGGCTTATAGGATAACTCCCAAAAGATCCACAAGTAACTCTCCATTCAAGATTTTCTATGGAAGAGAGGCAATCTTGCCCATGTCACTTTGGAGTTGCCAACATTGGAACTCATGAAGCAGCTGGAGTTTCTTGAATTTGAGCCTATGGAGGTGAGGTATGTAGAGTTGATGGAGCTGCAAGAGATCAGAAATCAGGCATCCCAAGCAATGGAAAAGGATCAAGCTTTGATCAAGAAGACCTTTGATAGAAAAGCCAAGGATAGATCTTTTCAAGTTGGAGATCTAGTGTTGAAATGGGATGTGTGAGAGCAAAACCGGGAAGGCATTCAAAATTTTATGCCATTTGGAGTGGCCCATACATGGTCACGAAGTGCAAGAACAACAATGCTTTCCAATTGGCCTCATTGGATGGTGAAGAACTGCAGATTCCAGTCAATGGAATCTATCTCAAGCATTGCTTCTAGAGGGAAGTTCACTACTTTGTAAATATTAGATTAGATTTTCATTCCTCCAAGTGCTTGTGCACATTGTTTTGCTATAGGTTAGTTTTGTTTTCCCTAAGTGCTTTGGCATAGCTTATTGTCCATGGAGATGTTTTGCAGTCCTTTCTTCCATCAGGTGATATTCCATCTTCCTCCTTACACATTCTGAGTCAGTTGGGGTTCTAAACTGAATATTTGATGACTCCATGCCCAATGGACTACTTCAGGCAACTGGTATCTTCTACCTAGCAGGCAGGTAACCCCACTGAGTCACCAAATTGTTATCCAAAATTCACCCCCAGGGTAATTTTGATAACATGCATTAAATTCTCAAGTCCCAGGAAAATAGATTGATTCAGGGAAAAAATCATGTTTCTAGGGTCCCCTCAGATTTTTTCTAACTCCCCTGTCCAAGAAGAAAAGAGCAAGTTCTGAGAAAAGGTGAAAAAGTTGCAGAAAACAAGCTTGGGCTGGAAAAATCATGAAAATTGGCTAAGTCCTAGTCCTCGCACAGTCGGGACATGAGGGACATCTGGTCATGAATCGGCCAAAAGGCCGCCAGGCAGTCTGCAGAGCAAAGGAACATCCAGGCCGTCGAGACACGCAGGACGCGGAAAGCCAGTTCGGCTGAAGGAGAAAAGAAAATCGACTAACTGTTGAGTGGAACAGTCTGGGACATCTGGGCGCAAGGACGCGAAGGACGTGAACCACCCGGATCAGCCAAAAAGGAGAACTTTCACACTGGGATAGTTGGGACAAAGGGACGAGTGGGACGTAGATAGCCGAAGGAGCCGAAAGCCAATCAGATCACGCCACATGTCACCGGCAGAAAAGGGACAGGGAAGCCCATTTCAGGCGGATCGGAAGTTTTATCCCTGATAACACCTTTGGACAAGCCGAGAGGGACATGAGGGACGTGAAAAGCCGGAAGACCTGTGGACCAAGCAAATCATGACACGTGTCACAAGGGGGAAACGTCCAAAAGTTCAAAGGGTGAGGTTTGAGGGGTCAGCCCGAGCCAATCAAAAGAGGACACGTGTCCAATGGAACAGGGAAGCACGGAGCTCAGGGAGGAGTTAGAAAATTTGGCCAAGTTTCGGTCAAAAAGATAAAAAGTAAAGGAAGACCCCGCACCCCTGTCCTCCAATCAATGCATACCACGTGTCCCAAGTGGCGGGGGCGCGGGAAAGATTTTCAAAACACATTTTCACCTATTTTGTGCCCTAAATCTTCAGATCGACATATCTTTCGATCCAGAGCTCAGATTTACACGTTCTTTATATCAATGAAAAGCTTATGAAATTCTCTACATGATTCTAGATTTAATATTGAATTTTAGTGCATTCTAGAGAGAGAAAATTGAGAAATAGATTTGACGCGTCTTCATGGCCGAAGTGACATTTCAGCGACCAAATTAATGCAGAATGGGTCACATTCTCCTCCAAATCAGTCAAAAATGATAGGGTATGGGTTTGTAAGGTCCCCCATGCTGTTTTAATGCATCTGCAGTCAAGGAGGAATGGGCTCTCACATTTTTGTATGTTTCTGTCTCCTGGGCTCGACCCATGCAATGTAAAAGCCAGATTTGGCTCATTTCTAAGGGGGAACATTTTTTGGACATAGCAACTTCTTCTTTCACCTCCAGCAAGTGATTGTTTGAAGAATCAGACCTCTCCAAAGACTGTAATATTTTTTACCTCTCTGAGGTTGTAATGCAGTGATTTTGACACTGGAAATGATAATGCAAGCTTTGTGAATGAGTTTCAGTCCTTTGTTTGTATTGTTTGCTTCATTTTAGAACCTGAATTATATCTTATCAATCTGTGTATGTTTAATGTTGCAATCTTTAGTCTATGTCTATTTGCTTGAAAAAATTATTCACCACTCCTTTTGGTGCATCACCATCTTTAGTTAGTTTCAATTTTTGCACTTCTATCCCTATCTCCTTGCAGTTTAGAGTAGGAATAGGATCTGAACCTCTGTAGTTGTGCAAGCATTAGATCTAATCAGAGGAGTTTGAGGAACTAGCCTCTAATCTGGAGATTCCTCTCTCAGTTTCACTAGTCCCCACACTTGGAGAGAGGTTTCCATGTTGTGCAATCACACTGGATGCTAGAGTGATCAACCTAGAAGCCCGATCTCGCATCGGGGGTCTTTGTGAGTCTGCAACAACAAGAACATCCCAAATTTTGGCTAGATCAACATCAATCCCTCGTGAAGATATAATGTAACCCAAAATTTTTCCTCCTGTCACACCAAATACGCACTTCTCTGGGTTTAATGTGACGCCATATTCAATCAATCATGAGAGGATGATACAGGTACTTCTAGATGATCACAGTGCTTCTTGGCCTTGGCCAAAAAGTCATCCACATAAGATTCCACAATTTTATGGATAAGATCATGGAATATGTATGTCATTTCCGCGATATGTGCACTCGGAGTTCTTAAGACCAAAGGGCATGCCAACGTAGCCATAAGTTCCCTAGGAGTTATAAATGTGGTTTTGGCTTGATCTTGTTCAGATATTTTAATTTGATTATACCCTGAGAACCCATCCATGAGGGACAAAAGTTCAAATCCATCTATTGCATCAACAATAACATCAATGGATGGTAACAGGAAGTCATCTTTGGGACAAGCTTTGTTAATATCCTAAAAGTCTATGCAAATGTGTATCTTCCCATTCTTTTTAGAATAGGGACAATATTAGATACCCATTGTGAATAGTCAATGGGTTTGATGAATCCCACTTAGAGAAGTTTCATTACTTCCTCTTTTACCATGAGAGCCACTTTTGGCTTCATCGGTCTTGACTTTTGTTTAATTGGTTTTACATGTGGTTTAGTGACAACGTTATGTACCATGATATGTGGTGCAATGCCCATCATATCTTTATAGCTAAATGTGAAAGCCTTTTGATGTTCTTTGAGGATTTGGGTGTGTATTTCTATCTCCTCCAGAGTTAACGAGGATCCCAACTTCAAAAATTTTTGTTCTTCCTTTGTTCCGATGTTTATGTCAATGGTTTCTTCTATTAAAGAAGTGTTTCCTTCTTCAAATTCAGGTGGGGCTAGAGGTAATGTTAGTGCAAATCAGCAGCACCCCTAAATGACCTTTAGATCTACAAGTGAGAATTGGGTCATTTAGTGTGATTGCACAACATGGAATCTTTTCCCCAAGTGTGGGACTTGCAAAAATGGGAAAAAAATCTCCAGATTAAAGGTTGGTTCCTCTACTCCTCTGATTAGATGTATACATGAAATTTGTAGAGGTTTAACTCAAAATCCTACTCTAATTCTACCAAGGAGACAAGGATAGAAGAGAGAAAATAAGATAAAACTAAACTAACAAGGTGATACACCAAAGGAGTGGTGAACATCTACTTCTACAAATTGACATAGATTATAAAATTGCAACACAAATTTTGCACAAATTTCTCAAATTGTAATGAAATATTAGGATACTGACAAATAACACAAGAAAGGATTGAAAATTCATTCACAGAGCTTGCATTGTCATTTCCATTATTAAATACAGTGGATTACAACAATAAGGAGGTAGAAAATGTGTTGTAGTCCTAAAAGGGTCTAATATTCCACAAATCCACTTGCCAGGGTGAAGGAGGGAGCCTGCAGATCATAAAAATGTCCAACCCTTTACAAATGAGCCAAATTTGGCTTTTAACAATGAAAACCCGAGCTCAAGAAGGAGAAACACGGGAAAAATGAAAGGAATCATTCAACCACTGACCAGATCCATCAAAATAGCATGGGTACCCTTAAAAGTTCATTCCTAAGATTTTTGACCATGCTTGGAGAAGAATGGAAGCCATACTGTATTAAAAATGGTGGTTGAATGTCGGTTCTACTCTTTTCCCCATGCCAAAGGCATTTTTTGATTTTTATCTCACCAAAATCCATAAAAAACAAAATTGAAGATTCCATCATGTAGAGGACTTCAATATCTTTCCAATGACACCAAAATCAAAAAAACCGAGCTCTGGATTGAAAGATATGCCCCTCTGAAGATTTAGGGAAAAACAGGGGCAAAAATTGGGTTGGCGGGCGAAACCTAAAAATTTCCTCTTTTTTTTGAATTTGGGAAAATTTCCCCAAAACGCTCCACTCCCCACCACTCTAATGCCACATGGCACATTTTTATTGGCTCGCAGTTCAACCAGTCATTCTACACTTTTTTGAATTTTGGAAAATTTTCCAAAATTCCTCCGCTACCTTGCCATTCCACCACCACATGTCATCCTCCTATTCACCCGCGGGGGCACGCTCCAAAATTTTTCGTTGCTGCCAACCATTTTGGAAAAAAACTAAAGTTCTCCCCATGCCCCGACCTCCGCCAAGAATAGGACATGTGGCACTTTCCTATTGGTCCGTGGGGCCTCGGGCCAAGATTTTCCTCTACGCCATTTTAAACACTTTGGCAAAAATTCCAAATTCACTCTGCCCCTCCGACTCCCGCCGACCTTATGGACATGTGTCACTCTCCCATTGGTTCGCGGGGTCTCGGACAAAATTTTTATTTGCACCCCCATGAGCCCTTTGGAAAATTTCTAACTTACCTCCGCCGACCCACCATTCTACCACCAGGTGGCACATTTTGATTGGTTGCGGACCTTCCAGGGAAAATTTCCCTCAAAAACTCCATCGAGCCATAACTTACAAAATACAAGGAGTTATAAGGAAAATTTAACCTTTTTGGAAAGGTGAGAAAATTGTCTATCTGATGAAGCCATTTCTAGATAATTTTGAGTGCCTAAAAATTACAAAAATTTGACCGAGGCACAAAGAAGGAAGGAATGAAATAAAGTTGGCCAAATAAGCGGTGGGCTTATTTGGATATGTCAGTTCCAAACTTTCTCTGTCTTCTACCTCATAAATATCAAGATACTTTTGTGGAGGAGACTCTACCATGGGATTTCCAAAATAGGAAGAGGAATGTGGTATTAGGGAAAGATCCACTATGCGGTGAGCAAGGTGTAGCTCCACATAGGTGTTTTGATATTCAAGAGTGACTCTATCACCATCAAAGTGGTCTGGGATAGGGAAATCATTCTCAGCTTCTTCATGAGTCGGGAGTGGGTTTGTTGGTACTTTACACACTAATGGTTTAGTATTAAGTGATCTTGTGAAACTTGTATCTTCCAACTCCTTTGTTTGGAGTGAAACGGGAAGTTGAGGTTCTTTATTAAATCTGCGAGAAGGTTCTGCTCTTGTGGGATTGCTTCAATTGATATGAAGTTGAATCCCTTGCTTAGATCTAATACCGATGTTTTGTAGAGTTGTAAATGTTCAGCCCTAGTTTCATATACCTCAGATACTTGGTTTGTAACTAGTTACGAGTCTCCTAGCACTCTAATGTTATCGACACCCATTCTTTTGACTAGGATGAGGCCAAGGAGGAGAGCTTCGTACTCAGCCCCATTGTTTGTACATTCAAATTTTAATTTAAAGGTGAAAGATAGGATCTTTCCCTTAGGTGAAGTAAATATCACTCCCACCCCAGCTCTAAAGTGACATCTAGCTCCATCAAAGTGGAGAGTCCAATATTTTCTTGGAAAAATGGATGTTGGGATATTCGTCGTATCTATTTCTTCTGCTTCGCGGTTACATTTCTACCATACAAATTTCATCGATGGAAGAGAAGCAATTCCCTGGGTGTATCCCATACCCATAGAATCAAATTATAGGAGAATAGGTAAATCTTTCTCTAGCAACTCAAAAAAATTGTGGTAGTCCCTAATGACACTTTGTTTACTATGACGTTGGCATCATTTTTGATGCTTTAGAATGCCCTCGACCAGATTTGTAATTTCCAATTCTGTGGTGGGTATCAACTTCTCTTTTGGTTTTGAATTAATTGGTTTGCTAAGTTGATTTGTTGGGAGCTCAAACTTGAAGTGAATGCCTGGTCTTTTCTTCAAATCAACTAGGTGTATATCAAAGGGTTTTGGGTCACCTTGTGCCACAAATATTTTCCCTAAGTGTAGAAATCTTATTTATTGGAATAATGTGGAAGATATTGCCTTTATGCGGTGTATCTATGGTTGACCAAGGATCATATTATAGTTGGTTTCCTGATCTATAATATAAAATTTGGTGAGGACTGTCTTGGGTCCTAAAGTGACTGGTAAAACTATGGTTCCAATTGAAGTGGCCTTGAGGCTATCATAACCTCTTAGCGTATTTCATGTTGTGGAGCAGTTTGTCTCTCCATATCCTAAATTTTGAAGAAAAGTGAAGGGGACTATGTTAACTGCTGCCCCATCATCAATCATTACGCGTTTAACATAATTATTGTAAACCCATACTTGTAAATGTAAAGTTGGGTCGCCTCTTCGCGTAATTTCAGCGTCTGTTGGCATTTTTCTTATATCAAATATAAACTTAGTATCCCTATCTGGCTGCCTTGGAGGGTAGACATCAAAGTCTAAATGGTTTACTTGCATTTCTGGAGGAGGAGTGATGTTAATTAGATGACCAAGGTCTAATGCTTCTAAGAGAGAATCCCTATGGGTGGGAGAGTTTTTAAAAAAATACAAGGAGATGTGAGAGAAGGTTTTCATTAAATCATTAATTAAATCATAGGCACCTATGGGTTTTACCAATGTTTGTTGAATGTTGTCTAGTTCCAATGGATAACTTGGAGTTGGTTGAGAAGAATAATCCCGTGTTCTTGTTATGGTTTCTATAGGTAGCTTGGTGTTTAATTCTACCGGACCAATTATCTTAGTTTGCGGTCGAGTTCCTGGTGGGTAATGCATGGTGAATTTAATGAAGTTGAAGCTTCATGATCATTGTTTCCTATTATAACACACTTTTTGTTTCACTTGGATCTAACTGTTATTGTTAGAAATTTTTAGGAGTGGATCATTAAATATCTTGAGGGGTGCATTTTGAGGGGAAAGCGCCTCTGTGTAAGTGTTTGGAGCGGGTACTACATAATTTTCTAAGAACATATCTATAAAGAGTTATTTTTCATCTTTTGGAAAATCATTGCATGAATTTATTGTAGTCACGACAAGTCCTAGTATCATGGCCTTGAATTTTGTGGAAACCACAATAAAAAATGGGATTATAATTTCGAGGCTATTGATTTGAAACCTACTATGGCCCAAAATTCTGATAAGGTTGTTGGTTGTTAGAGTTAAAATTTTGAGGTTGTTGCCTTTGGTTTTGACTCTGATATCCTGTTGGGTTTCGATTTGGACCTTGTGTTTGGATTTGTCCTTTTTTTTTTGTTGTTGTGGTCATGGTGGACAATTAAAATCCACCATGTTGATTTTGGAGTAAAATTGTTATTTCGCTGATTGTTAACGGGTGGCAAAATGTTCACAACATTTTCTCTTTTAATTTGGTTAGTTACTCCATCTATTGTAACCCGCGGTTTTTGTTAAGGATCTTAGGTCCTTGATTAGCATTCTCGGTATTAGGATAGACCATGGTGTTTTGATTGGGAGTCATTAGTTTCCTATTTTTTCCATATGTCTTACGACCACTATCTATCGTTGCTTGGTCGATTCAGAGAGCACTCTCGAGTACTTCATCATAAGTTCTTAGTGAGGCTGTTAGTACCCAAATTTTTTCTCCTTTTCAGTCCGAGCAACATTAGAGATATGGCACGAAGCTTGAAGTTAAAAAAATATTGATGTGTGTCATTTTGTATTTGGGGATGTGATCTAACTAAAACTCGATTTATGGAGAGATGGATAACACCTTGAAAGGATCTGATCTAACCCTCACTATTCTAGGTTGTGCCTTTCAACCAAGGTAAGATAACCTATATTGTAACCCCTAAATGGTGAAGGAGATGAAGATATCCCTCAATTTATGTAAGTATTATGAAAAGGACTTGGGAAAATATGATCAACACTCCAAATCTGACTTTCACAAGTTGTCACTCCCAGAATATGGAGATATTTTCAATGCGAGGCAAGGGTTATTGAAGACATTGTATAATCCTGATTTGCCTTGTGCATTTTTATAAATGGATTGTATTTTTGTTGACACACAATGTAATGCAGGGTAGTATGGGTAGGATTATTTTGTTTGAATGATGTTTTTGGTGGGATATTGACAAGACAAACTAGGATATATCAGATCTTTGACAACCTCTGTAATACTTGAACAACTATCAAATAAAAAGCTTCAAATAATCGGGATATTATTCAACCGGAAGAGGCATAAATGAGAGCTAAGGTTGCACTCTTCACAAAATATTTGAGAACTCACCACGAAAGCTTGAAGTAAGGAACTCAATTAAACACAAAAATCCTTGATTAAACCATGCCTAAGGTACCCCTAAAGGCTTACAAGCAATCTCTGTAGTCAAGGAAGGTAAAGTGATTTTAAATTGGTTTATCTCCTTATCAGATGAAGGCTCTTCTAAATATGAGATTGAAAATGCCACTAAACTATCAACCAGAAATGGAGATCCTGTGTGATTTCTATAGACTTTCAATGCAAGATTGCAACAAGAACAATGAAAACTATTTGCAAGCATTTAAAAATGATAACAGATACCATATTGCCCAAAAAAACATATATTAACTCAAAAGCTTGTTAGATTCATCGGCAGGGAGAGTTTCATGAACAATCTCAGAGAGTGTGTGATGGCTATACACTTATAACCAACTCACATACATGAAGATCTAACACAGAAGAAATTATCTTGGTTCTTTGGTGGGTTTCTCAGAAGATGAGCTTTCTCTCAGAATTTACTCGTGATTTTTTCAAAAAATTTCCCCTCTCCACAATTTCTCCAAAATGCATTATATACCTCATGCCACATTGGAGCCTTCTTTCCCAAGAAAATAAAATTCCATGGGATCAAGTTTGTTACAAAACAATCTTCATGATTGATGAAAATGACATCAAATAGAAAAAAATTCGCGAGGTTCTTTAGGTGTGCCCAAAAAGATTAAATCATTACAAATATATGGATCATTATCCATCCTGGAGGCACGTTGTTCATCATTGAGGCATGAAAACACCTTTTACTCATCATTTTCATCTTTTTACCTTTTTAAATTTCCTTTGTAACTTTTGATTTTGTCATTTCACATGTTTGCTCAGTGGGCAAAATTACTTCAAAAACATCTCAAATAAAAAAATGAGTCATGAAACTGATTCTAATGATCCTAGAAGGCCAAAACAACATGGAATTTCCAAAAATTTGATGAAATTTGATGCAAAATTCATGATTCCCAGCTTCCTAGAGGAAAAATGGTGGCCAAAAATGAAAATGCATAGCTTCCTTGATCTGCTACGTGTCAAACTATGATTGGGACAAACTCGGGCTTATTTTTGACTTTTTGACATTTTTGAAATAATGGAAAAATTTGAATTTTTTCTTTGCCCCTTCGCCTTTGAATTTTGGAGTTGACATGTGGCACATGGTGGGTCCCATTGGGATCGTGCTTCAATTCTATGCATTTTGACCTTTTTTAGAAAATTGGAAAAATTTTACTTTTTGCCCCGCAGCCCACACCTCCGATTTCTTCCCCGCCACGCATCGTTCGATGATTCGCTAGCGGGCCAGCACTTCAAATTTTGATTTTAAGCCTTCTTTGTAAAAGGAAAAAAATAATTCCCTACCTCCACCGCCCACTGACCCACTCTATCCTCGCCACATGTTTGTTGTTGATTTGTCACGGGGCCATGCTCCAAAATTTTACCCTAGGTCTTTTTGACCAAAAGAGAAAATTTCCCTTTTCCTTCGCATCCCACACTTCCCTCTGACTCTGTTGGACACGTGTCCACCTATGATTGGCTCACGGGGGCACGCTAAAAATTTTTACTTTAATTTTTTTGTGAAAAAGGGAAAAAATCCCCTTTTACCTCCATCTGCCCCCTCACCCGCTTTTCCCTCGCCACACTGTCATGTGTCCTCCTTTGATTGGACCACAGATAAAACTTATTTTGAAACTTTAGGGAATTAGAGCTAAAAATATAATTCCCCCCTTGGCCCACTCATCCCTCTGACCTTTTATGGACACATGTCCACTCCCGATTAGGCTGCGGGGTTTTGGGAAAAAATTTTACTTTTAAAATTTTCACAAAATAAGGTCTAAAATCCTTAAGGGAATCTAACCACCCACTATCCCCCTTCCAATCAGAATATGCCACGTATGAAAATTTGGAAAAAATAGGTTCTGGGCACGAAAATGCCCCATTTTGTCAAAGAAGGTGGAAAATGAAAAGTTACAAGACTTCCCCACTTTTCCTCGCCCAAAGAAAACTTGCCATGTTGCGATACCTTATGTGGATGAATTTGATGGGCAAATGACGCTGTCTAACTGCTTAATCAAAACGTAAAAAATTCCAAGGATTCCTAGAATTCAATTTTTCACCAAGGATGGCAGATTTTTTAATTCTGAATCAATGAAGCATGATTTCCAAACATTTTCGATCTAGGATTTAGATTTTCAAATACAAATATGTATGATTTGATCAATTCTGATTTTTCCACTATCTAACAAAGGGGAAAACGACATAGCCCAAAAAATTGGAAATACTAGGGCACAAAAGGGAAAACTTGGATTATTCTTCCAAATTAGGGAAAAGCAACAAGTTTGTGAGCATTTTTAAAGCATTTCAACTAGAGGGGAAGAATTACGAGGACCATCAAATGAAAGGATAAAACATTTTTGAGTAGATATAGATTTGAAAATTTAAAGAAACATGGTGTAAGCTCAAAAATGACACCAACATCAGCTCTTGCTTGGGGATGGGCACTCCCGGTGAGTGCCACAAGGAAAAAATGTAGACCAAGTGCCAAAATATCCATTGGGTAAAGGAATCAATACGCAAGGCAATCAAGAAACTAGAACCACCCAACAAAAATGAACAGAGAAACCAACTAGAATGGCTACCAAGGACAAGGACAAACCACAAACCAACAAAACACCAAAAATAGAGTGAAAAACAAAGACTATAAAAGCTGTACAATTGGTGCATACCTCGATTTGGGGATTAATCCAAGAAATGCTTCAGATGCCTGCAATTAATAGGCAATTCCAGTAATTCCCCATCTAAATCTTTGAGAAAAAAGGTATGCTCACCAATTATGATATCAATGGCATAAGGGCCCATCCATAATGCATAAAATTTTCCATGCTTGCCCTTGTCTTTATGCCTACTATCCCAAAAAAACTAGATATCCAACATTGAAGGCTCTAGGAGTGACCTTCTTGTCAAAAAAATCTCTTCAATTTTTCCCTAAATCTGACATGCCTTTGATGGGATGTTATTCTCTCCTCATCAAGCTCAATAATCTGATTGATCCTTGATTCATATGGGCCAACCTCTTGATCTTCCAATTATTGGGCAAACTAAAATGAAGATAATTGTAGGTGCAAGGGCAAAAAGCACGAGTTCCATACACCAATTCAAATGGGATTTTACGGTATCTCTTTTAGGAGTTATCCTATCAGCCCAAACTATAAATTTCAATTGTTCACCCCATTTCTTCTTATTTTCCTCCAAATTTCTTCTAATGATCTTCAACAAATTCTTATTGTTGGACTTAGCTTGTCCATTCCCTTTGGGGTTATAGTTTGAAGAATAAGTCAGATTGATTCCATATTCATTGCACATTGCCATTAAAGGTTTGGCTCTAAAGCACATGGCATTATCAGCTACAATCTTGATGGGACTCCAAATCAGTATATGATTTGATTCAACAAGAAGTCCATAACTATTTGGTGTGTTACTTTCTTGGTGGGGATTGTCTTTACCCACTTTGTAAAATAATTAGTGGCTACAAGGATCCACTTATGGCCAACACTAGAAGGATCTAAAATCTCACCAATGAAGTCCATCCCCCATTTCTTGAAAGGAGCTTCATTGATACAAAGCTACAAAGGAAGGGAGCCTTAAGCTTTCAATCTTCCAGAGAGAAACATTGGCAACTATCACATTTTCTAACTAGGTGGGTTGCATCTTTGAAGAGAGTAGGCCACCAATAACCAGCTCTCAAAATCTTATGTGCTGTTACTCTTCTAGTAAAGTGTCCTCCACAAACTCCCCCATGGAAATCAGTAACTATCTTGGGAGCTTCATCTTTAGTTATGCATTTCAAGAGGACACCTTCGGATTCTTACAAGCCGGACCAAGGTGTGTGATGATATATTTTTGAGAAGCCAGCTTGAGGGCTCTTTTCTAATTTTTATTTAAGTGACTAGGGTAGCACAAGTGTCTAAGGTAGAAGATCACATCTTTGTACCACTCAGAACTTACCAACTTTGCAAGCACATCTACCCTTTCTTCCTCTAGTTGATTCACTTCCACATTCTGCAAGTTGCTCTCAACCATGAGCTTAGCAAGGCCCAAACCACGTACCAACTTTTTGGTTTGGATGTCCATATCATACTCTTACAACTTGTTCACCCACCTACATATTTTTCTTGAGATATCCATCTTTGATAAGATGTCTTTCACCATGGTGTGGGGAACATAAGCAACAACTTTTGAACTCAATATATAAGGCTTGAAAACTTTTGTTGCTTTCACCAAGGCAAATGCTTGTTTCTCCATGATTGTATACTTCAGCTCAGCTACTTGTAAATCCTTACTAAAGAAGGAAATAGGCCTCTCAACCCCATTCTCATACTTTTGCAGCAAAACAGAAGCAATGGTATGCTCGGAGGAAAAGGAAAATATCTGGAAAGTCCTCTTATAGTTTGGGGCTGCTAAAATAGGTGCATGTTTAAGTGCATTCTTAATTCCTTCAAAAGCTTGAATGGCAGCCTCCTCCCACCTAATAACTTGGTCTTTCTTTAGCATACTTGTGATTGGAAGAGTCAACTCAAAAAAGTTGGAAACAAACCTTCTATTAAAATTAATTTGACCAAAGAAAGATTGTATGCCTTTCTTGGTTCTTGGGATAGGTACTTTGCTGATTGCTTCCACTCTCTCAGGGTCTATCATAACACCATATTTTGACACAATGTGACCAAGAAGCTTGGCCTTTTCATGCAAAAATGACACTTCTTTGTATTAAGAGAAATACCATACTCCCTACATCTGATCAACATCTTCTCCAAGTGCTACAAATGATCACCTCTCTACCTTGAAAACATAGTCACATCATCCTGGTAAAGCTGCAATGAACTCATTGATGTAACAAGAAAAAGCAACATCCAATTCTCTTTGAAAAAGGCACTAGCATTCATCAAACCAAAGGGCATCCTAACAAAAACATATGTTCCCAAGGAGTAGTGAATGTGTCTTAAGTCTTTTCGATTCTTTGACAACCACTTGATTGTATCCGGAGAAACCATCCAATGTAGAAAAAAACTCATACCTTGTCACAAGCTGCAACATATTTTCCATATTTTTCAAGGGATAGCTGTCCTTCATGGATTCTTTGTTTAGATTTCTAAAATCCACACAAAGTCTGATGTATCCATTCTTCTTTCTAAGCGGCACAAGGTTTGCAACCCAAGATGAATATCTAGTGGGTGAATAATACCTCCATCTCTTAACTTTTTTAACTCCTCTTGCATTTTCATAGAAAGAAGTGTATTAATTGGCCTTTTCCTCTATCAAAATGTATTATTCTTGGCCTTAAGAGGGATCTCATGTTGAAACAAGTCTTCTCTATATGATTTTATCTCGAGAATAGGACCAAGTAAGGCGGTCTTGATATTTTTCAAGAGTTGGGCATAGGACTGTTTTGACTCTTTACTTAAATTTCTACCCAACAAAATCTTCCTTTGTTTACCATTAGTGCCCAAGTTGTTCTCTTCCACATCTCTTGAGGTATACATGTTTCTATTTATGATGTAATCAACATTGTTAAAATTTGACTCAAGTGCTTTATAAGACCACTAAGAATGGTGTTTGTTTTCAATTGGATGATGTCTTTCTCAAAAAAAAGTTTCTCTTCCTTCAGTCATGCATACCATTAGCTCCCAATCAATATTTTGATTTGAAAACTCACCTTGGTTTTTCAAGAACCTTAGCACTTGAGCATCATCATTAAAAACTTGCCAATGTTTCACATTATCAGGGACAGCTGGCCTATTCAACACTTGACATTGTACTCACAATAAGGTGAAATGGTGAAAACTTCAAATCTTGACCCCAACACTGTCAATTTGTCAGCACCAACATTCAAACTTTTGTCATCTTTGCATAATATTGAAGGAATAAAACATCTCAACTAGATCCCATTTGTATGCTTATATTGCTTCATCCGCTGATTTTTTGTAGAATACAATTTTCTTATTTGTTTGAAAACTAACTCTGAATCTCCCTTTGCAATGATGTCCTTGACACCATACTTCCATGTAATTATTAGACCCAACAACAAGGCTTCATACTCAACAATGTTGTTAGTACATTCAAAATTAAGCTTGAAGGAAAAACAAATTCTTCCAAGTTAGGAGAAATCAGAATTACACTAGCACCATTTCAAAATTTGGAGCAAGGTCCAAAGAGAACATACCTGTGCAAGGCACTTTGTGATCAAGGGATCATTTTTGAAAATTCCCTAAACATCCCTAAATGGTGTTAGTGTAGAAGATCATTGCGAGAGATTTCCATCGACTATGAGAACATCACAAACAGACATCAGGATCTCTAGATATGTCCAGTCAAAGTTTGGTCAAGAGGAAAGTCAACTCTAGTCAACTGGTCAATATTGGACCAATCGCACTATGACACGTGGCAAAATGGTAAAAGGAAGTTGTTCATTAGTTTCGATCACCGATTTTGACGAGCGTAAAAATGGTGCACGAGAACAAGAGGCTCAACTTTTGTTACGGAGGGGAGCCCGACCGCCGTGTGGACTATGGTATTATCATCGATGTGGTGGGTCCACAAGCCACCACATGGCTTGCCACCACTCATCGAATTCACTCAATTTTCCTATCGGGAGATGAAAAGTGGACTACATGATGACCGAGTTAATTATTTTCGATACCCCATGGTATGGGTCAAATTTTTATTTACTTGGTAAGTCCACTACACATTATTCCCAAATGCCACGTATATATATATATGTGTGTGTGTATATATATATATATATATATATATATATATATATATATATATATATATATATTAATGTTCAAACATTAGTATAAACCACAATATTCCACCTTACCCACATAACTCTCCTAACCGCTAACATGCTATGCTTCCACGTGGAGGAGAGAAGGTGGTGAAAGCGATTGTTAGGGGCATTAAGCCATGTGTGGATGTTTCCACATGGAAGGATGGAGGATGAAGTGGTGATGGGGGTGGTTAAGCCTAAGGTGGTTTTGACCACTTCTCATGTATGGAAAAGGATTTTAAAGCCTTAAACAAATTACATCCCACCAAATATGGGATTTAATCCCATTTAAACAAAATCCACACATTATTTGGGTATGTACTCCCATTAAAAATGCTACACTTAAGGTTTAAAATAGCCTTAAGATAATATGTATTGCATTTTTAAGGGCCCTAATTTTTGTATAAATAGGGAACCCATTCTATTGTAATGGACATAACTTGGAAGCTCAAAGCAAGAGCTTGAGGAATATTTCTGAGCAAGCGGAGGAGTGTTTATTTTATAAGACCTATTTTATTAGGCTTATTATAAAGTTGTGAAGACCTATTTATTTAAATAGGCATTATTGTGGCTAGGAGTTATTAATACTACCTATTCAGCCCATAGCACCACACCAATTATTATGAATCCTAGAATATCGACCGGAGTGCCATAGGGCATTACGAAGCATCTGGAAGGCTGATTGAGAACCGGAGGATTCGAATAGTGGAGCTAGAGCCATCGAGCTTTCCAAATACACTAGGAAGGTGGAAGTTGGGTGCTATCTTTCACCCTTGTCATCCGAAGGTCTGGATATTCTTCTAAGCAAGTTCTTAATAGTTTCCATTAGGTTTTCTTATGAAAGTACTATTGTAACTTACAAGTTTTGACTAGTGGAACAGTTTGACCACGAACTTGGAGACGTAGGCAATTTCCAAACTCCGTAATCAATCTTTGTGTAATTTTTTTAATGTCTTGCATTTATTTTAAATTGATTACTTAAAAGGAGAAAATTATCGATAAATAATTTAAGCCTCAAGGTCAGAGATCAGGTAGTAATAACTTGATTATTTTTGGATCAAGTTTGGTATCATAGCGGTGATTAGCACTTGCAAACTTCCTAATCTCTAAGCAAGTTTGGTATCAGAGCTGGTAATTGACACCTACATTCTTGCTAATCTCCCAAGCAAGTTTGGTATCAGAGCTAGTTTAGCTCCATATGTTGTTTTTCAGTAAATCTGATTAACAGAGTGATTGCTTCAAGATTGGTGCAGTTGGTTCAATTTGTGTGAATAGGGTACAAGTGCACTATGGGAAAGATGTCTAAACAGGTGAAGCTCGATGAGATTGAAGTGTATAATCACTAGATCTAGGAAGAGAATTCTCTCCTACGATCAATGTATTACTCCTGGAAGAGGAGAATGCTCATTTGAAATTGGAACTGAAAACCAAGGATGAGCTCTTGGAAAGGTTGTAGTGTGGTGATCAGAGAAAGGAAATACCTTCAACTTTAGATGCAGTGACCATGGCAGATGACTGCACTATAAGTTGTTCACCATTGGAATCTTCTTCTTCCTCCCATTCAGTTTCGGATTTAGGTAATGAAGTCTTTGGTTTGTTTGAAAAGCATACTAGAGGCATTGGATCCAAGTTACTAGATAAAATGGGATTTGATGGAAGAGGCCTTGGTAAAAATGGCCAAGGTATTACTAACCCAATACAGGTCAAGGATCATCCTCATTTTATAGGTTTGGGTTATCCTGGTGCGGGAATGGAAATTGGGAATGCTCTAAGAACGTTGATGGGAGACAAACTTCTAAAATCAAAGTGAATACCCCACTAGTCCTGCAAGAAGATTCTGAGAAGAAAATTTGTGCTTCATCGTCACATGCAAGATGTGGTAAGAGAAATTAGCATAGAGGTAATGAGATTCCACCTCCAGTTTCTTACCATAATCGTAAGCATAGAAAAACTTATGATCTAATTTTTCAGCTTAAGAAGTATGGTTATGATTTTTAGAAGATGTGGAATTCCTTTCCATGTAATTTTTGTGGATTGCATAATCATTCTGTGGCCAAATGCTGGAAGAGAAGGAAACTGATGAAGAAGTTGATGTCATTTGTCAAGAACAAGGCAAATCAGAAAGACCAATCTCATCATGCGGTGTTGGGAAATGACGGGAAGAGTTCCTCATCCCAGAAGAGGGAAATTAAGAGGAATTTTTGTGCTCATTTTTAGAGGAATGGGCATCGGGTGGAAAATTGCTAGAAACTGCATCCATCTCGCCATCAGAGTAATGGCAAGCCAAATATGGAATGGAGACCTATTACAAAGGAAAAATTTGTTCCTACTCCACCACCAGTTGAAAATTCAACCCAGGACCAAGTAATACTTGAAAGTGAAAGTCCTTTAAAATGGGTAAGTCAACAATTTTTCAATTATATATTGCATAATTCAGATTGATGAATAGTATGCAGTATTTTGGAGATCAAATTTTGTGAGAAAATGTTGAGAGAAAGGTTTACCATACTTAGTGGATTTTCTTACTTAGAAAATTTGATTAATGCTCCAAACCTATCTCCTAATCAGCTTGTGAGTACCTGTTACAGCTTGGATACAGGATTTAACTCATATAAATCTTGGAGATTGATCTACCATTTGTGTAGACAATAGAGTTCCCAGAGGTCAGCTCGGAACTTCATTCTATGTAGAGGCATTGTGACCGTGCAGCAGAATGGTAGTTGAATCACCATGGGCATTGACATCGGGTCAAAACTTTGTTCTATGGAGAATCCATTATGGGCATCTAGCAGAATGGTACCTGATATAATTTGTCAACAAAATGAGCTCTCAAAAGATCAGCTTAGAACTTCATTATGTGTAGAGGCATTATGACTGTGTAGCAGAATGGTAGCTGAATCACCGTTGGCATTGATGTCGGGTTGGAACTTCATTCTGTGGAGAAGCCATCATGGGCATCTAGTAGAATGGTACCTGATATTAGTATGTCAACAAGAGGAGCTCTCAAAGGATCAACTTAGAACTTCATTCAGTGTCAAGGCATTGTGACTGCACATTCAAATGGTAGTTGATCAACAGACTTAGCATCATGCATTAGAAGCTCAAGGTCTTGAAAGAGGCTTAGCATCATGCATCAAAGGTGTTGACATCTGAAAGAGACTTAGCATCATGCATTGGAGGCTTGAGGTGCAGAATGAGACTTAGCATCATGCATCGAGGCGTTGAGGTCTAGAGACTTAGCATCATGCATTGGAGGCATTGAGGTCTTGAAAGAGGCTTAGCATCATGCATCAGAGGCATTGAGGTCAACAGAGACTTAGCATCATGAATTGGAGGCTTGAGGTCTTGGAAGAGGCTTAACATCATGCATCAAAGGTGTTGAGGTCTACAAAGACTTAACATCATGCATTGGAGGCGTTGAGGTCTTGAAAAAGGCTTAGCATCATGCATCAAAGGAATTGAGGTCTACAAAGGGACAAGTCATTGTCCATCATCGACGTTGGATCGATCATAGATCTACGTAACATGGAGTTCCTTCAAACCAGTTTGGATTCTGTGGAATCAACTCAAAGTAGGAGTTGTGTTATAGAGTCATAGAAGATCCTTGTTGTTAGATATCAAGAAGCTTAGCACCGCACAGAAGGAGTGTTGAGGTTTCATACAGAAACGTAGCACCATAAAGCGGAGGCGTGGAGGTCTTCTTTGGATATCAGAGTGGCAAAACGGAAGCGTTGTGGGCCCATAACCCACAAGTCCCGGGAGATTGGAGAAGATTTGTTGAAGTGAGAAGGTTGGAGGAGAATACCCAAGGGTCTACCACAAATGAGAACTTCCGAGGTGGCAGCAGAGTTTTTAGATTCGAGGATAGTATGGAAGCTTTTAGAACAAAAAGCCTTTCTCGGTAGGGAGGTGTGATCAGGGGATCATTTTTGAAAATTCCCTAAACATCCCTAAATGGTGTTAGTGTAGAATATCATTTCAAGATATTTCCATCGATTGTGAGAATGTGACAAACAGACATCAAGATCTCTAGATATGTCCGATCAAAGTTTGGTCAAGAGAAAAGTCAACTCTAGTCAGCTAGCCAATATTGGACCAATCGCACTACGACACGTGGCGAAAAGGAAAAAGGAAGTTGTTCATTGGTTTTTTATCACTGGTCTTTGATGAGCCTAAAAATGGTGCATGGGAACAAGAGGCTCATTTTTTTCTTGAGGATCTGGCTGCCATGTGGACTATGGTATTATCACTGATGTGGTGGGTCCACAAGCCACCACGTGGCTTGTCATCACTCATTGAATTCACTCGATTTGCCTATCGGGAGATGATAATTGGACTACATGATGACCAAGTTAATTATTTTCGATACCCCATGGTATGGGTCCAATTTTTATTTACTTGGTAAGTCCACTACACATTATTCCCAAATTCCACACACACATGTGTGTGTGTGTGTGTGTGTGTGTGTGTGTGTGTGTGTGTATTAATGTTCAAACATTAGTATAAACTGCAATATTCCACCTTACCCACATAACTCTCCTAACCGCTAACATGTTATGCTTCCACGTGGAGGAGAGAAGGTGGTGAAGTGGTTGTTAGGGGGCATTAAGCCATGCGTGGATGTTTCCACATGGAAGGATGGAGGATGAAGCGGTTGAGATGGGGGTGGTTAAGCCTAAGGTGGTCTTTTGACCACTTCACATGTGTGGAAAAGGATTTTAAAGCCTTAAACAAACTACATCCCACCAAATATGGGATTTAATCCCATTTCAACAAAATCTGCGCATTAATTGGGTGTGTAATCCCATTAAAAATGATACGGTTAAGGTTTAAAATAGCCTTAAGATAATATGTATTGCATTTTTAAGGGCCATAATTTTTGTATAAATAGGGAACTCATTCTATTGTAATGGACACAACTTGGAAGCTCAAAGCAAAAGCTTGAGGAATATTTCGAGCAAGCGGAGGAGTGTTCATTTTATAAGACCTATTTTATTAGGCCTATTATAAATTTGTGAAGACCTATTTATCTAAATAGGCAATATTGTGGCTAGGAGTTGTTAATACTACCTAGTTGGCCCATAATGCCACACCAATTATTGTGAATCCTGAATATCGACCGGAGTGCCATAGGGCGTTACAAAGTGTTTAGAAGGCCGACCGAGAACTGGAGGATTCTAAACACTGGAGCTGGAGCCATCGATCTTGCTGAATATGCCACGAAGGTGGAAGTCGGGTGTTATCTTTCACCCTTGTCATCTGAAGGTCTGGATATTCTTCTAAGCAAGTTCTTAATAGTTTCCATTAGGTTTTCTTGTGAAAGTACTATTATAACTTACAAGTTTGACTAGTGGAATGGTTTGACCACAAACCCAGAGATGTAGGTAATTGACAAACTCCGTAATCAATCTTTGTGTAATTATCTTTAATGTCTTGCATTTATTTTAAATTGATTACTTAAAAGGAGAAAATTGTTGGTAAATAATTTAAGCCTACAAGGGTCCGAGGTCAGGTAGTAATAACTTGATTATTTTCGGATCACTTTGACTGGTCCATTTTGTGTTTTTTTCCATCAGCAAAACCAATAAAATTATCAACATCAACATCAACAAATAATATTTCATAAGTAGCATTGTTTGGGTCCTCAATTAGATTCAACATTTTCTTTTCTCCATAGAGCTTGACTAGGCTTCCCTCAATGGGAATGGTGGCAAAAGACATATCCATTTGGGCACTCCCTCCAACACTTGCAGCCCACTTTCTTGACAAAAGCATACCCCATTTGGTAGGGCAATCAACAATCACAACATCCAATTTTAAATTCCTCCCAGGATAAGATGCAAGCTGCACAACCAAACCTTTTACACAACCAACTACCAGCACTTCTCTTGAGTCCATGGCAATACACTTTCCATAGGCCTGTCACTTTGATATCCAACTCATTCATGACTTCTAGAGGCATGACATTACATGATGCACCAGAATCAAACATACAATTGTGAAGTAGCATATCCTTTATAATCAAAGTTGTGAAAAATGGATCAACATTCAATTGGGAATCAACCAAAGATGTCCCCAAATATACCTCAGGTGTCTCTCCAAGATCTTCTACTGCTGGTGGTGTTTCAAGGTCAGAAATGATTTGAGGAGGAGTCTCAACAACATTTACATTTCTTCCTGGAGTATTCTTCTCTTCTTTCAATCCCAAGTACTCAAATTCTCTCTTCTTATGCTCAAGAATTCTAAGCAACTCAATGATTGGAACACTCACTTTGATTTGGCTCAATACTTGGGCTATGTCATAAGGGACACTCTTTGGCAAAACAACATTGGAAGGGAGACAAGAAGATTCATTAGATGGTAAGGGATTCTTGGCAGCTTGGGCATGAGGACTGTAATTTTTTCTTGGGACAGTAGAGCTTTTAGCAAGTTTTTCTTTCCTAGGAGCTTCTTTTGGGATGCTTGTGAGCAAGGGTGTTTTAGGTTTGGCTTGAGGACCAGCTCCTTTAACAACTCTGCTTCTAGTATTATACTCTTTCTCTTGACCAACAACAACATTCATTAACAAATGTCTATCTTCCTCTGAAGGGATACCACCATCATATTTCTTAATCATCAATTCTCTTAAGTATTCAAATTCATTGTTAGAAATTTCAAAATATTGCACTACATCAACTTCAAGAGTATGGGGGAAGAAAAATTTGTACCCATTTGATGCAATCCCTAAAGGTAGCAGCAGTCCTAGCACTTATTACTTTAGTAGATGTTGCTCCTCCTTGCGAGCTTAAAGAACATCCCACCATGCAAATATCATCATCAGTACCATCATCATTATTAAATTCACCTTCTTGCTGGTTTGCTTCACATGGAGGATGGGGAAGAAAACACCTATCACACCAATCAATATCAGAAACTTCTTCAACAATAGCAACCCTAGCAGTTAAGGGATCAGGTAACATTCTTCCTTCACGTGCTTGAGGATGTCTACTTGCAGACCCAACATGCCATTTACCTTTGTCATCAAACCTTTACTCATTCCAATGGTTATTGCCAAATCTATCTTGTGCTTGCTTCCTAGGATGACCTTGTGAAGTTTGCCTAATTCCCTTCTCATCTCTTGCCAACTTGTATGATATTTCTTTGACAGCCCCTACCAAAGTTTTCACAACCTCTTCTAAATCACCACCTTTCCTAGCTTGAGGTTTTTCAGGGTTTATCAATTTTACACCATCTCTCTTGAGAGGTTTCCCAATAGCCTTGATATTGTTTTCAATTTGAAGTGCCATGGTGAAGGCTTATCTTAGATTGGTAGGGTTATTGTCTCTTAGGTGATAGGCTTCCTTTTTATCAAATGTATCTGCATATTTGATTAAACAAGATTCATCACAAGGCCTCAAACCAACAGGAAGCCTTCTCAAAGTTTTGTTAAACCTTGTGTTGAAGTCATGGACTAATTCATTAGGGTTTTTCTTGATATTCAAACTCAGACAAAAGAAATCTATGATTAATCTTGTCACCATATTAAAACCTAAATGCATTCTTCATTTCAGTCCAAGAGTCAATAGAATTATCAGGTAGAGCCTTGTACCAATCCCTCGCATCCTCTTCTAGTGTATGAATAAAGAATTTGACATACACATCCTTAAACTCTATCTCAAAGTCTTCCATCATATTATCAAAAAGTTTGAGATGTTGATCTCCAATCATAGCATTGTTACCTTGAAACTTTGGTAACCTATTTCTCACATCTTATGGGACAACATTTGGATACCCAACCATTCCTCTGAAATTGATAGGACCAAAGGTGTTAATAAAAAATGGGGGTCTAGGTGGAGAATGAGCCATGTTATCTTGTGGTGGTGATCTTGGAGGAGAAGAAAAATGAGGAGTGAGAGGTCTTTGGGGAATGGGAATGAAATCTTCAAAACAGATCTCTCTTAAGGGCTCTCCTTCTTGATAATCTCTAGAAAATTTAGAAAATATAGGAGAAAATTTAGGAGAAATCCTTTCAAATGCACAAGAAGGTCCCTTACCTGATGTAGAATTCAAATCAGCAATAGGATTGTCTGAATCAGATCCTCTTGAAGAAGAATTACAGTCCTCAATAATAGGCTGCTCACTTTCAAACTCAACAATGGGGATCTCCTTTCTTGTAATCAAGTCTCCAACAACCTTCCACACCTTTATCCCCTCTATCTTTGAGTTTCTTGAATATGTAAATAACTTCTTAGTAGAGTCCTTGATGAAGAGAGATCTTCTTCCTTCCATTTTTACATATTTGAGCAACAAATTATAAATGACAGAAAGGTAAGACAACTGGTATTTTCAAGATCAAATCAGCATGGAGTCACCACTAAGGAATTTCACCTTAGTTGTGCAAAAATGCACTAAAATAATCTATCAAATATTTTCTAGTAATGAAACCTTTACAAGGCTTTATAAATCAAACCTTCTTCTTCTTAAATCAATCAATCACAATGCACCCAGAGTGTATGAACTACTAGGAAATGTAAAAAAGGGTGGACAAAACTTGAAACCCTTATATAAACTTTCAGATTTGAAGCATAGAATGATATTATAACAATGTAACAGCTAAAATAATTGAATACATAAATTCTCAAACTCTTCAAACACTCCATAAACACCAAGAAATTCCCAGAAGTCCTTGGCAATGGCACCAGAAAAGTGTTGGTACCCAAATTTGTTCTCCTTTTCAGTTTGAGTAGCATTAGAGATATGACATGAAGCTTGAAGTCAGATAGATCTTGATGTGTTTCATTTTGTAGCTGGGGATGTGATCTAACTAACACTCAGATTTGTGGAGAGATGGATAGCACCTTGAAAGGATCTGATCTGACCCTCACTATTCTAGGTTGTGCCTTTCAACCAAGGTAAGAGAACCTATATTGTAACCCCCAAATGGTGAAGGAGATGAAGATATCCCTCAATTTATGCAAGTAGTATGAAAAGGCCTTGGGAAAATATGATCAACACTCCAAATATGACTTTCACAAGTTGTCACTCCCAGATTATGGAGATATTTTCAATGCAAGGCAAGGGTTACTAAAGACATTGTATAATCCTAATTTGCTTTGTGCATTTTTGTAAATGGATTGTATTCTTTTGTTGACACACAATACAATGCAGGGGTAGTATGGGTAGGATTAGTTTGTTTTAATGAATTTTTGGTGGGATGTTGACAAGACAAACTGGGATATATCAGATCTTTGACAACCTCTACAATACTTGAACAACTATCGGATAAAATACTTCAAATAATCGGGATATTCTTTCAACCGGAGAAGAGTCATAAATGGAAGCCGGGTTGCACTCTTCACACAATATTTGAAAACTCACCACAAAATATTGAAGTAAAGAAATAAATTAGACACAAAAATCCTTGATCAAACCATGCCAAAGGTACCCCCAAAAGCTTACAAGCAATCTCTGCAGTCGAGGAAGGTAAAGTGATTTTAAATTTATTTATCTCCTTATCAGATGAAGGCTCTTCTAAATATGAGATTGCAAATGCCACTAAACTATCAACTAGAAATGGAGATCCTGTGTGATTTCTAAATATTTTTAGTGCAATATTGCAACAAGAACAATGAAAACTATTTGCAAGCATTTAAAAATGATAACAAACACCATATTGCCTAGAAAAACACGGATTAACTCAAAAGCTTGTTAGATTCATTAGCAGGGGAGAGTTTCATGAACAATATCAGAGCTATGTGATGGATATAAACTTATAACCAACTCACATACATGAAGATCCAACATAGAAGAAATTATCCTAGTTCTTTGGTGGGTTTCTCAAAAGAAGAGCTTTCTCTCATAATTTTCTCGTGATTTTTTCAACTTTTTTCCCCCTCTCCACAATTTCTCCAAAATGCATTATATACCTCATGCCACATTAGAGCCTTCTTTCCCAAGAAAATAATATGCCATAGGATCAAGTTTGTTAAAAAAAAATCCTCATGATTCAATGAAAATGACATCAAATAGAAAAACATTCGTAGCTTGCCAGGTGTGCCCAAAAATATTAAATCATTACAAATATCTAGATCATTATCCATCCTGGAGGCACATTTTTCATCATTGAGGCATGTAAACACCTTTTACTCATCATTTTCATCTTTTTACATTTTCAAATTACCTCTGCAAATTTTGATTTTGTCATTTCACGTGTTTTCTGCTGGGGCAAAAATTACTTCAAAAACATCTCAAATCAAAAATTGAGTCATGAAACCGATTCCAATGATCCTAGAAGGTCAAAAAGACATGAAATTGCCAAAAATTTGATGCAAAATTCATGATTCCAAGCTTCTTCGAGGAAAAATGGTGGCCAAAAATGAAAATGCATAGTTTCCCTTGATCTGCTACATGTCAAACTATGATTGGGAACAAACTCGGGCTTATTTTTGACATTTTGACATTTTTGAAATAATGGAAAAATTTGACTTTTTTCTCCACCCCTCCACCTTTGAATTTTTGAGCTAACACATGGCACATGGTGGGTCCCATTGGGATCACACTTCAATTCTGCACATTTTGACCTTTTTAGAAAATTGGAAAATTTTCACCTTTTGCCTCGCAGGCCCACACCTCTGATTTCTCCCCTACCACGCATCGCTTGATAATTCGCTAGCGGGCCAACGCTTCAAATTTTGATTTTAAGCCTTCTTTGTAAAAGGGAAAAAAATATCCCCTACCTCCACTAGCCCGCCAACCCGCTCTCGTTCTCGCCACATGTCTATATTTGATTCGTCGTGGGGCCATGCTCCAAAATTTTACCTTAGGTCTTTTTGACCAAAAGAGAAAATTTTCCTTTTTGCTTCGCCGGGCCACACTTCACTCTGACTCTGTTGGACATGTGTCCACCTATTATTGGCTCACGGGGACATGCTAAAAAAATTTACTTTAATACTTTTTTGTGAAAAAGGAAAAAATCCCCTTTACCTTAATCGGCCCGCCGACCTACTCTACCCTTGCCAAACTATAACGTGTCCTCCTTTGATTGGAGTGGGGCTGAAACTTATTTTGAAACTTTAGGGAATTAGAGCTAAAACTCTAAGTCCTCCCTCGGCCTGCTCCTCCCTCTGACCTTTTATGGACATGTGTCCACTCCCGATCAAGCTACGAGGGTTTTGGGCAAATTTTTGACTTTTAAATTTTTCATAAAATAAGGTCTAAAAACCTTAAGGGAATTTGACCACCTACCATCCCCCTGCCAATCAAAACATGCCACGTAGGTAATTTTGGAAAAAATAGGTCCTTATGTCCAAAACTGCCCCATTTTGTCAAAAAAGGTGGAAAATGAAAAGTTACAACACTTACCCACTTTTCCTCGGCCAATGAAAACCTGCCACATTGCCAATACCTTCTGAGGATGAATTTGACGGGAAAATGATGCTCGTTTGACCATCAAAACGTAAAAAAATCTAGGGATGCCCTAGAATTCAATTTTTTCACCAAGGATGGCAGATTTTTCGATTCTGAATCAACTGAAGCATGATTTCCGAACATTTTCGATCTAGGATTTGGATTTTCAAATACAAACAAGTATGATTTGATCAATTTCAATTTTTCCACGATCTGGAAAAGGGGAAAATGACATAGCCCGCAAAATTGGAAAAACTAGGGCACAGAAAAGGGAAAACTTGGATTATTCTTCCAAATTAGGGAAAAATAACAAGTTTGTGAGCATTTTTAAAGCATTTCAACTACGGGGAAGAATTACAAACCATCAAATGAAAGGATAAAACATTTTTTGAGTAGATACAAATTTGAAAATTTAGGGCAACATGTTACAAGCTCAAAAATGGCACCAACAGGAACTTCTGGACTTCTTCCTTTATCTCTCTATTGAGAGAATGAAGGAATAAATCGCATAGTTCCATTTGATCCATGTCTAGAGCACTTGCTGATGAGTAGAGAACCGTATGCCATCTTTGAATAAAATGAGTAGTGGATTCATTATGTTCTTGTTTAATATGCAAGAATTCCCTGATTTCTGCTCTTAACAATTTGTTCATATCAAAAGCTTTGATGAACTCTGACACGAGTTGTTTAAATGAGTGTATCAAGGATTCAAGTATTTTGTAATACCAATTAAGGGCAATACCCTCTAAGGTTTTAGGGATATCTTAGCAACAACCCCATCCCAAGGGAGTAATTCTCATATGGTCATGGCATAGACCTTAATGTGTGCATTTAGATCTCCTTCCCCTTTTTATTTGGATAAATCGGGAAGAGGTCTTGGAAGCATCAAACTTCGTATGGTGAAGTCTAGGGGATATTTTAAATATTTTGAATAAGTCCCTACTACATAAGCTTCGACCATCAATGGTGCTTCTTTGAGGGGGTGGGGGTGGCATGGTTTGTTGATATGGCATAGCATATGTATTTATAGGGATATAAAGGAATCCATGTGGTTGAACGAACATCCCAGGAGAAGAGAACATGTCTCCTTGTGGTGATTTTGAATAAATGTTTAACTAGGGAGGATCATTATTTTGGTATGGGTTGTTTGGTGCCAAGCTAGGAGGTATCATATTTTTAACTAGAGCGGCGTTTGAAAATGCGGTCCTAGTTGGTGTTTGCTATGGGTAATTATATAGATGTTGAGGAGGCATGCCTAACGTGCCTATTCCTATAAGGAGGTCAACCTGACTGGGGTGATGCAGAGGGTTGGGAATTTCTACTTTTCCAAAATATGAATTTTGGTTTCTTGAGCAAGTTCCAATCCTCTAACCTTCTCAACTAAGGTTAAACCGACCTCTATTAGCGAAGACGTAGTGTTTT
This sequence comes from Taxus wallichiana var. yunnanensis, assembly GCA_018340775.1. Lineage (NCBI taxonomy): Eukaryota > Viridiplantae > Streptophyta > Pinopsida > Cupressales > Taxaceae > Taxus > Taxus wallichiana. The sequence continues at coordinate 679,644,860 of CM031239.1, forward strand.
GACTTAATGGAATTTGTTGTACACCTTGAGGTTGTAAAGGAGTATGATACCTTGCTATGAATTAATCATTACCCTTCCAAGCTTCACCGAGGAATTTTCCTTAGGTGGAGGAATGGGGGTGTTTTCTTGGAGTAGGGTATCGATTGTATTTGTAAACTCCTATAGGTGGGTACATGTTTTGGAAGCGTTGTTTGCTTCTAGCGTAGTGTGCTAACTACTCCTCATCCAAAAATGGGAGTGGATCTAAGCTGTCTACCGATCTCGTGGTCCGAACAAGACCTGAGGAGATGAAGTGGATTCTCTAGTAAACATCATATTGTTATATCCCGAGGGCTCTAGTTATTATGTTTGTGTGAGATGATCCAACTCCTCAATTTGGAACAAAGAACTAGAACTAGTTCTTTAAGGGGGAGTTTGAGATGATAAGTAATTACTTGAATAGTTATAAGCCCATGCAGAAAGTAAGGGTGATAGCTATCTATTTGTTTGACCATAATTTGCTTCGAGACCTGAGAGAGGTCTGCCATATGCATCTGTATCCTGACATATTCGGGGGGTATATGAATACCGTAGAATAATGGGAAAGAGTGAAGGTGGATGAAAGAAATGAAAATAAAAGGGGAATAATTGTTTGTTTCACGTCGGGTTCACCAATTTTGTACGATAGAAAAGTGACATGTAAGCATGAGAATCTACAAGCAACTCTTCTTCGTACCTAACCTCCCAAGGTTGTGCCGAGATAGTCGGTGAGAATAGAATTTATATGGATACTGAGATAAAATATTTGGGAAATATTATATCCTCGACACGTAATAATGGAATCTGTGAATCTAAGGTGAAGAAGGCTCTCCTAACCTAAATTGGTGTAATGGATCGTTTGGATATAATAGCTGTTCGGAGGCTCCAATCAATGTCGAGCTCTGCTGAGATCCTATTTATTAGCTGTTGGATACGTGGAAAATGACTGTAGGTACTTCATGTATGTTTCAGACAAGGTCATAGAAGATGGTGATGAGAGGTGTAGTGGATCCTCCGGAGTTTTATGGACAATTCTTTGGTCTAGTCCAAAATCCCTCACCCAATTGGGTATTACGTTTAATATAGAGAATTGTCAATGATGATGTGGTGGAAGTGGTGAGGATCTCGAATATTAGTGTGCGCAAACCATAGTCAATGTCGATTGATTGGTAGGACCATTGGGTTGTGGGACTGTGGATCACAACCATAAGTTCTTGGTTGTGGTAGACCTCCTATGGTAATATGAGGAGTTAATTTCTCCTTCGATTATCCAATAATCGTATGCCTTTTCAGCCTCTATGTTTAGAACTAGAAGTTGTGTAATTTTCTCATAATACCTTACAGGTGTTCTGGCAACTTGAATGCATAAGCTAGTATCTATGTCAATGAGGAGGTCTCATACATTAGGTTATGGAACTAAAGGATTGCAACCAAACACTTGTTCTCTTTTGAGTCCTTGTACAGTCATGCGGACATCCTATCAAGGCAATCTGTAATTAGGGTTATTTGACCAAAATGTGTATGCCTTGTCATCTTCAATATTTAACTCTCTTAATTGTTCACTAATTGTTCGTAGGTCTACCGTTATTCAAAAACATGAATCCTAAGGTCTTGATCTATATCATCTAGTGTTGTGGGGAGATTTGGTTGAGGCACTCTTGGTTCAAACATATATTCCCCGAATTCCCTAGGTCCCATGATTATCATGCAAAAAAAAAACAATTCAACTTTAACTAAAACTAATAAACTAATTATGAAATATGTATCTACACTATGCATATATTCTTTTATCTTTGTATTTTCGATGAAGTATTTTAAAGGAATTAAAATAGCATCTATTCTAATATATTCAGAAAATGGACAATTAATCTAGTAACAAAATCAAAACAAACAAAGTAGCTGGTGTAGCTATTTTACATACGGTTGTGAATTTATCCTAAATATCTAAACAACTAATTAATTTAAATCAAAATACTCTCAATCCTACCTTAGAAGTGAGGAATGAATCATAGTTTCTCATAAACTATCAATCCCCATAGCTTCCCTGGCGATATCGAGAGTGAGCTTTGACTGAAATGAAATAATTTACTACTCTATTTGATATGTTATAACTAGAACTTTGACAACTCAAACATGGAGTTTACAGAATAGTGGTAAATCCAGTTGTGTGTGACTTTATCCCCTCAATGTGATCTCCTCATTCCTTCATGTTCTCATGAATCCAAAAAGTGTGTATATGATAGCATTAGCAGAAGAAGGTACTCAAATAATGGCAGCTTTGGATATAGACCGAATACAATGCGAGTAAGAGAGGGATAGTGTAAGTGAACAGAGCTTGACTATGTAATTCCTAGCAGGATTTATTGTGGGAATACAACACAAATACGCCGAGAGTTCTAGAAACTATCTTTTGTGACCAAAAAAACCTACAACTCTAAATGGATTCCAACCTAAGAATGAAACTATCTTATTCTAAACTGATTTGCATGGAACAACAATGAAGCAAGATTGAAACAAGAAGATCAAATGACCTCTAAACAGCAAGAGAAAGCTAACAATGGATGCAAAACATGAAACTATTGGAATTCTAAGCAAGAAACTCAAAAGACTGAATGATTAAATAGAGAAGGAGAGGGGCCTCTTGTTTGAAAACAAGCTGGCTATTTATAACAAATGCATTCACTAGAAGGTAACTTGGAATGGAACTCTTTTACCATTAAACAAAGAGAAAACACTATTCATAGGGTGGCCAAAACATAAATGCAAAGCAAAGTAGCTGAAGAATACAAATAGAAATTTAATTTTACGTTTGATGAGATCGTCGGAAAAAATTGGAAAATGCGCACATGACCACCGCCCTGTGCAGGGGTGGCGATTACTGAGACCACTACCCTATCCTAGGCGGGTCACAAAACCACCTTGCCTAATCGGAGTAGGGGTCTCGTTACTTAAGACCAAAATGCAAGAAAAAAGTGGGGAAGAGGGAAGAACAAAGCACGTGGAGGCTGGATGAGGCATACGGGATACAAATGTATACTTGGCAAGCTTTTCTAGATCCCAAACACCTTGCGAGGAGACCTGTATCATCATTTGGGTATGTGTAACCTATTTCCAGTGGTGTAGTACCCTACAATTTTGGGTACGTACAAGTACCCTTGGTGAGAATGATGATAATATCTACTAGGGGATCTTGTGATGACATGGTGGCTAATGGCGGAAGTAGCTTCACGCATGATAGATTCTAGAGAGGGTAAAGATTGGCTAGATGTAGGAACATTTGGTTGAGTAGATTAGATAGGAGGGTTGTCTAAAGCCGTTGCCGGTCGAATTTCCTTCCAATATTTTTCAAATGACAAAGGTGGTGTGGAGGAAGAAGGAGATAATGGGGATATGATGACAATGGTTGATGTGGTAGGTGTAGGTAGAAGTATAGAAAGAGGAATAGGTATGGAATCTAAGGATGGAATAATATGCAAAGGTGGAAAGGATGTGGATGAGGTAATGAGGTCGATGTAGTGGATTTGGTAGGCTTAGGTGTGGATGTAAATAGGGGTGTTTGGATCATACGGTTAATAATTTCTAAGTGCGATGGTGTAGATGGTGGATGGGTTGGACTAGAAGTGGTATTAGTGTCAAAATGCACATGAGCTAATTGGGGAGGTGTGATAACAGATGTGGTAGATGAGGTAAATAGGGTAGTCATAAGTGATGAGATAGGTGGTAGAGATGTTGGGGTAGACATAGTATCAGATGATGTGGGCATAGGAAAATAAATGTGTGATAAGGATGTCAATGTGGTGATGGGTGTCAATGAGGAGATAGGTGTAGCTAAGGCTAATGCAAATGTAGTGAGAGTGGGATTGGATGTGGTTGTAAGAGAAGTGGTAGAAGTAAGGGAGGTAGGTAAGGTGACTGTAGATGTGATAGATGTAGAGAAAATGTTAGAAGGGGCCAAGGGTGCAATACTTAGGATGGAAGTAGATGAGGAAATGGGTAAAACTGATGTGGAAAGAGGTGTCTGATGTATGGTATTGATTGAGAATGGGTTAAATAGGTGTGATGTAGAATATGAACTAGCTGGTGGAGGATTGGGAAATGGTTGTCTAAAGATGTCATGTGATGGATATTGGACTTATTGGGGGATGTAAGAGCATGGTGATAAGTGGGGTCATAATTATATGGTGGATATGGGGAAAGGATGGGGAGATATAATACGAAGGCTCATCGAGTTATCCCTTGGTGAGACAGGAAGATGGATTTCATAAGATGGGGTAGGATTTGTTGATTGATGTGGGTGAGACATGGGAGGTCTACGACAAACATAGTCATAGATAGGGATAGATGAAGTCCTAGAAGCAAATAATGGTTTGGATGAGGTCATAGAGGACTAATCAAAGAAACATTTGGTTCCATTTTTAAACAGAAAGAAAGAAAAACAAAAAAATTTATTTTTGATTAAGAAAGTATGAAGAGGATGGATGTGTGAGGACCTAGGAGATAGAAAACTATGTTTGGTCTCAGGTAAGTTGTGGCTAGGAAATGTCTCGAAAATATCTCTGTTGGGTGATCACATCCCAATCAGTGAACCAAGTGAAAGGAATGTTTTGATATGTTAACTAATTTTTGAAGTTTTAGGCTATGTGTGATAAGACATGTGATGCAAATGATTGAACCTCATATTTAAGCTATGTGGGCAAGCATGGTGTAAAGGGAAAGGTTATTTTTAAGCTAAAAAAATGTGATATTGGATGAGCACACAGACAAGAAGTAAAGACACGATGCAAAAGGAGAAAATAAGGAAAAGGAGAATACATGGGTAACACTTTTCCTATTTTCTACACTTTTGAGTGACACACAATCCAATCCATGAACTAAGAAAGAAGTAAATAAAATCCTCACACACTACGGGGTTAGTGTGTGTTTCACCTGATTCTTAATAGATTTAATGAAATAGATATAGGGTAATAGGCCAAGAAGGAATACCTATTTGTGATTTCGTTGAAGGTTGTGTGCACGTCCCGACTTCCTAATCCAATGTTGATTATAAATACTTCCTTTTTCTAGGGGTAACTACCTGTAAAGTGTAAAAAAATACCACCAGATAGAGTCGAGACACAATAATGAGTGGAATACCTAGCAGATGCTAGATCTAGGAAGCCTTTTGAAATAAACATGAAATAAAAATATTATTTTAAATTAAATGATTTAGGTACCTCATAAAAATGAATACAAAAGGTTGGGAAAAAGGTGGTTGAGGACAAAATGAGTCGGGTGATGGACTAGTATTGGGTGGCGAGATCTAATAAAAAAATTTGGTGAGGTCCTGGAAAAAGGTTACAAATGATTTTGGGTAGTTTGGGAGTGGGTATTACCTTGTTATCCTGAGTGGGTTATCGAAATAGAGACCAATGTCGTCAGGTATGACCGATGAAGGTTTAGATGTGACCAATGATGGTTTGGGATGGTTAATGGTAGAATGCCAAAATGGATGTCCAAAATCTCTATGTGTCTACATAGAGAGTTGGGAAGTCTTGTGTTGGGATTGTAGGTGGGGTACCAATCACGGGTAAGGTTACGTGAGGTTTTTGGGGTGATAAAGTCAACTTCGTGAAAGTTTGTTAGAAGATACAGTAACCAGTGTCAGTTTGGTGACCGATTGCGGTGAAGGGGAAACCGGCAACAATTAGGGTGACCAACGTTGGTAGGGGAAAAATGGTGGAAATCAAATAATTTTTTTTTAAGGGATTCTTTGTTATTGCACAAAGAATGGGGAAGGATGGTTGGGTTTATAAAAAGGCTAGGAAGTCTCAAGAATGTCTAAGATTTGGGTATGGGGAGCTAAAAGGGTTATGGGTGGTTGGATGGGTGCATTAAGAGGAAGGTGGGGATGGTAGAATGAAAGGGAGAATAGGATATAATAAATAGAGGTACATAAACTAAAATATAAGTAAATATAGAATGATGTAGATCAAAACATACTTGTATTTTTAGGCCTAGTTGTTGGAAGATAACAATGGTTGATCTATGAAACTAGAGGTCAATTTCGTAGTAGCGCTTCCGAAATGTTACCACGAATGTGTTATCCCGTAAAATTGACAAGGGCAATTTTACCGATAACCATACCGAAAATTTTGTTTCGATCCCTCGTTAGGGATCCCTTGCATTCGAAACGTTGTAAAATCCCTTCCCGGGAAATCTAGTTTTCGAACTTAGTCTTTTTGAGTCTTTTTTGGCTGGGCGCATGAAATTGCTTTGCAACACTAACTTTTGATGCGCCCCCTTAAAAGCCTTTGGCGCATGGTTTTCAATGTCAACACAACTTTTCATGCACCAAAGAATGTTGAACCTTCCCTGCGTGCGCCAAGGCGCATGCGCTTGTGTTGGTACACCTTTTGTTGCGCCACTCTTTGGTGCGCCAAAGGGCGCGCATAATCTTTGTGCAACAAAAAGTTTTGGTGCGCCAAAGGGCGCACATAACTTCATGTCGACAATAGATTTGGTGTGCCAAAGGCGCGCTTAATCTTCTGTTGTCAAAAACTTTCGTGCGCCAAAGGGCGCACGCTTTCTCCTGTCGACAGCAACTTTCATGTGCCTTTTAAAAAGTAGGTGGCGCATTGATGACCAGTTTTTCTATATATATGTGCGTGCGCGCCCAAAGTGTCATTTTCACTTTTCACCGAACACGTGATTTTTCTGCGCCTGTCAGCCCCTGCTCATCGTTTTCAGAGCCTTGTGGACCCGTCGCGCGTCTCTTACTATTTATCCAGGTAAGGGGTTCTTCTCCTTGTCCGTTTTGTGTTTTTGTTTCTTGGTGTGTTCTTGGTCTGGTTCTAGCTTGCTAGTCGGTTTCGAAATAGAAATGTGTTGGCCTAGCCTCCTTCGTTTGCTATCTGCCCCCCATGCTATCCTTCCTCTTTCCGGATCTGCTGGAGAAGGACGTTTTCTTGAGACAGTGGTTGTGGCCCTCCTAATCTAGATCGTTTTATTTACACCAGCTGAACCTTTCGAAATAGGAGCAAAGGAACAAGAGGAATTTGAACCATAAAGAACCCCCTTTGAAAATAAGGTTTGTTCACTGTCTTTTCCACTTGGCGCATCGGCGCGTCCTGCAACACTAAGAACAGTTTCCCTTTGGCGCATCTGACCGCCTTGTAACGTGAGCAAAACCCGCGCCAATGGCACACCCTTTCTACTTGCTGCATCATTAACCTCTGTGCCCTTTAGCGCGTCTCTTTCACATGCTACAAGTGCTATGCTCGCGCCCCTTTGGCGCGCCATCCTTTTGTGCTGCATCACGTTTCCATGCGCCCATGGCGCACCCAGTTTCCATGTAACACAAAGCTTTATCCACGCAAGTATGAAGCTATAAAGGCACAGGCGCATCCCCAATTGCAATAACATTATGTTGTGTAAACCCTTTGTGCACCGCACCATATCCCTTTCGCGCACTAAAAGTCAATGTTACACGATCCATCCATGTGCCGAAGGGCGCACCAAATCCCAATGCAACATGAAAATTCCATGCGCCCTTTATAAAATGTAATCGCAACATCAATGCGCCATGCGCCTTATCTATTGGCGAGGTGCCCTACACTTCGCCGAGGAATCCCCGTCGAGTGCCATCAATAATGAATTCATGATGGTGATTTCACAATCTTACAACAAGGACACAAGATGTGTCAAAAACAAGAAGGGCGAGGTAGTCATAAACCTCATTGCCTGTCATTTTGAGATAATGCTCGTGCAACCCTCACCACCGGCACTTTGTGGGCATCAGCCAAGAAGAGTGCATCAAGGCCTGGGAAGATAATGAAGACCAATGCATGCAACTAATGAACGAAGTCTACTTGAAGAACAAGAAGGTGGTAACCCGGTGGCCCCAAATCATCCATCGCAGTTGATTTCTCGGAAGAGCTCGGTGATACTATTACTTTCCGAGAAGAGTCTTGGGATTTTCGCGCCCACTACTTCCATAAATGGATGCTGAGGTACTTGGAAACAATGAATAAGAATGTGCCTGAGCAGCACTTTTCTTCGGGAGAAATAATAAGCAAAGCACCATCTCCGAGCAAAGCTACAACAATTCTCCACAACGGGAGTGTTCCATATGAACTCCTACGTAGTCTACGCCGCAGCGTCGGGAGAGGGATTATCTAGGGCTAAACCAAAGTGGAATTTGGCCTCGTGTCAAGATATATGAATATTATCCGAACTAAGGTGGAGAATAGCATCCTCAATTCGCCAAAATTAATGATGCTTTCTTCTATCACATCATTTGCTGTTAAGGCCAAATATGACTCATGGTCGTACGACCAAAAACATTGTGTCAACCGTGGAGAAGTGGGGGCCCTGTTCACCCTGGGGTTTCCCACATTTACCTATCCGAGGGCGGTCAACTTCTTGGGTGAGCCAACCAGCTACCGAGGTATGCTTTGGACCTAAGCTGATTTTTGCTTTGGAGTGCATCAAGGCGGCTAATCACATATCACAAAAAGTGCCTGAAAAGAAAGAAGGGTGGAACTCCCTTCCCCCTCACAGTAGGCCGATACACATGCTCTTCTCACCACAAGGTGAAAGAAATGTTTGCAGAGCTGGAGTTACTCAATTTGAAGCATGACTTCCCAGCCAGGCCCACCTTCGACCCAAGGGGCTGCCTGCCAAGGGCTAAGCTTGATCCAATCCATGTCCCTCAAATTGAGGATATTTACATTGACGTCATCCATGAGGTGGAACTCAGAAGAAAGGATCATTCTCGCTTAGCATTGGCGGAAATTATCCAATACGGAGTGGCCATTGTCCCCAAAGGATTCCAAACGACGGAAGATGAAGTAGACAAGGTGTATAATGACACGGAAGGGGATGATTGGCCCTTCCCGACCATTGACTGAAGTAAGGCTCCTCAAACAATTGAGGAGAGGGTCAAGGAGACTATGCGCATAATGAGATCACCGGTGCCGCATGAACGGGCTGATCTACCTCGAGGTAGATTTCACAACCTCCCCATTGGGTAATGCACCTCCAAGGTCCAAGAAGCAGCTAAAAGGAAAAGGTGTAGAAGGTGAACCTAGCACCATTAAGAAGAAGGCGCTGGAAGTCCTCCTGCAAGCGGCACTGCAATGTAATAACTCTGGATTTGCCAGAGAAAGAAGCAGCGGAGGATAGTCCCATACGCCCATCCACTCAGGATGTCGGCATTGCTACAACCACATAAGTCCCTTCTATCCCTTCTTCTTCTCTTCCTTCTCCTCCTCAAGTGACTCACGCGACCACCCCTTTGGTCGCGTCCTCTGTTCCTTCTTCTACTCTTTCCCCCACCTCTTCGTCTATCTTCTCCTCCCTCGCTGATTTATCTTCTTCCATTTCTTCCCTCATTTCCGGGCTCCCTTCCCTTCCTATGTCTTCTGCAGCTACGGTTTCCCTTCCTCTCGTGGACACTTCTTCGGCTATGCTTTCAATGCCATCACCGCGTGTCTCCACGTTTTCCCCTCTTCTACTCTTGCCCCTCCTCCTCTGTCTCTGGTCCTTCTATGGGACCAGCCTGGATATCTCAGCAGATGGGCCAGAAAAGAGGAAAGTTCCCATCGCTCCGATGGACTTTTCAGTAATTCCAGCCAAAGGGGCAAAGAAGCAAAAGCCTGTAACACGCTTCTCTCAAAGTGCTGCAGGTGAGAGAGTTATGGAAATAGCATACCCTGATCCCCTCAAGGAGAAAAAAGATCTGTCTCCGACAGATTTTACTGTGACTCAAGTCACAATGGGGACGTCTTCTGAAAGTCTCCAGGAGAAGCTCTTCCGCATGATCGATGCCCTCTGCAAAAAGCTTCAAGAAATAAAAGAAGAGAAAAGGCTATTGAAGGAGCAGAACAAATATCTGCTTCAAGCCTTATAGAAGATGGGTAGTGCACCTCCCACAACTACCACCGAGACTTCTGAGCTTCTCAGCCAGGAGAAAATCAATGAATATTCAAAGATCGGCGAGCAGGGTATGGCCGTTTCTGCTTGGAGGAGCCAGATCCTCAAGGACAGTGAAAGAGTGATCGCCGAATATGTAAATTCATATCTAAACATCAGAAAGGCGAACAAGGAACTCCAAGCATTAGCAGGTCCCATATCAGAAGAGCTAGAACATGCTAGACTCCAACATGAGACCTTTCAACAAATGTTCGACTATTCAGTCGAAGATCTGGTCAAGTTCGGAGTTTTCGGCCATTGAGGGCCCTCAACAAAACCATGTCCACTCTGGACTATTGGATAGATCAGCTGGAATTTGTTCTGGAAAAGATAGACAAGGTGAAGGAAGAGGCCCTAGATGTGATGCATCAAATGGAGTGAATTGTTCTTAACATGTCTCCAGGGCTGCTCACTCCTTCCTTTACCATGAGATCAGCTGATGAAACTATCCAGGATCTTCAAGGAGATCGCTTCTCAAGGAACGGGGCCAGAGGTCACATTTGACACTGAATCTATCAACAACCTGCTGGCCTGTAGGGACTTCATCGGGTTCCTCATCGAGGCGGAGAAAGATTATTCTAAACTCCCAGAAAATCTCATAAGCGAGCGGGAGACTTGCGAAGCAATCAGCGAACGGCACAAGGATCCATCACAGGATCAATTTGGGCCCATGATTAACAAGTTTTTGGAATACCGCGCTCAGTTCCACATATCATCTCCTGAGCAGCATCAGAAGCAGGCAACCCCCTTTCGGCCGCAGGATGACGATGACGAGTAGCTGCTTCTTTTTCTTCTTCCTCTTCTTCTTCTTCTCTCTATTCTCCGACTTTCTTGTTGAAATGTCTAAAGTGTGTTGGCACAAATGATGACATCATCCATGTTGCATCATGGGATGATGTCATCCATCAAGTTGTCAAAAGTCAACATGACTTTTAGATATTTTGTAAATATCTTTGTAAATATTTGTTGGCTCCTTTTTGCTTTTCTTCTCCTCTCTTCTATAAATACTGGAATACTTGTTGTATTCGGGGTGAACATTTTTTAGATGAAAATAGAAGTGAGGAGAGAAAGACTTTGAGCTTTCAGAATAAGAGAAAAAAGAATACAAATATTAAGACTTTGTGCTCAATAGTTGTGTTATGCATTAGATCTTCCTTATGTTAGATCTGTATGTGTTTAATGTTGGATTCATATCTACTTTTCTCGTCATTTTCTCATCGTATTGCTTTGTTTATTTATGCAAGTAGGTTCGGCTCTCATTTACTACCAACCCAAAACATAAATCTTGACCTTTACGCTTTGGAATTCATTTCTTTTCTTCCTTCGGATCTGTTCTTTCTCTTTTCCCTCTTTTATTCCTTTCTTTTCGCAGCACTGAAACACTCTCTCTGGGATGAGATCCCAAACCCCGAAGGCGTAATCTGTGAGACTTGCATAGATTCCTACCGGTGGAATAGCAATAAACCAGTTTCACTTCTTTGACTCAAAGAGGGGCTAAGCCCCGCACACTGTTGGCTCGTCTATCCATAGATCTGTCCAGGCAACAAATTTTCGTACCAACAGTTTTTGGTGACTCCGCTGGGGAATCGAATAGATCTGTCGGATCTATGATGGTAAAAAAAAAAATCAGAAAAATCAGCAGATTGATTCTTTACTGCTTCGCTTAATCGAACTTTTTGTTAAAAACCCAAAAATTTGCAAAAGTGCTCAAATTGAAAAATTTTCTTCTGAGAGTCATAGATCTATTCCAGTTAAAGATCTTTAGTTCACTGAGTTTTTGAAAAAATCAGTATTTTGCCATAGATCTGAGTTTTTGACTGTTTGCAAAAAGTTTGAAACCCTCTGGAAAAAGTCAAAGTCAGATCCGAAAATCAGCCTACTAATCTTCCCTGCTATCTTATCCTCGTTGTAATCTGTCGTTTAACCGCAATCGGTTTCTGAAGAGGATAGTTTTAATATTTAGAAAAGTATTTGCTGCTGGTTTTTGTCAGAAAAACCAGAAAATCAGCCAGTACAACCAAAAAGAAAGTTTAAATCTGCGCCGTAACGTTACAGATCTGGAAGGTACACTGGCGAGCGAACCTTTTACGCGTAGCAGGAGAGCCCGTGGAGAAGCTGATTCTACTTTCGATCTGCTTCAAAGGCACAATTTCAGCGTGACACCGGCACGTTTTTCAGCGCTAAGCTCGGCTAGCCGGTCATCCAGGAGTGTCTCACCTTCACGAAGAAAAAGTCTTTTGCAGGGAGCATCCACATCCCTTTGTAGTGCCTTGCTACTCAGTGGAACTACACTTCCAGCTCGTGTTCTCTTTCCGGCTTTTCAGATGGCGGTACCATGGGGAAACGCGATGGGTCCTTTGGCTTTACCACATCCAGTTCACGCGCTCCCTCACGGAAATCGAAAGAATTTTCCTAGATTCGATGGGAGCGGAAATCAAAGCACGGATTCCCACATATCTGCATTCATCATGTCATGCAGTATTTTGGATGTGACCCACGAAGATGTGTCGGTTCGCCTTTTTCTGAAACCCTATAAGGACCTGTGGCCGAATGGTTTCAGCATTTGCCAGCCGGATCTATCACCAGTTGGGCCACTTTGCGGGATGCTTTTGAAGATAGGTACAAGCCTTCAGAGGATGCGTTTGCATTATTATCATGAATCACTCACCTGAAAAAGGAGGTGAATGATACCATGCGCGATTTTGTCACCCGGTTCAATGCACTAATCAACCGTGTCCCTATTGCCATGCTTCCAACGCTGGAAAATCAAAAGTGTTTCTTCGTAAATGCTATGAGCTCGAAAGTTAGTTTCTTGCTCCTTCAGGAACAAGTTGCCACCTTGGTTCTCACCCAAGCCGCTGCCATTCGCATAGAGGATAATCTGATAATATCCGGTGAATTAAAAAAGGAATCAGCCAAGCCTAAATCTTTGGGCCCTTCGCCCACCACTTCGTCTGATCCAGCATTCCAAAAGATGGCGAATGATTTGCTTGCATTGAAGAAGCGATTGGCCTGAGCCTCTCGATTCCTCATACCGGGATATTCCGCGGAGGAATTTCATTCCTAACAATGTTTCACAAAGACCGCGCTTACCTACAGCTGCTCCACGGTTGGCGCTTGAAGCTCCTCCGGTCAATGCTCTGGCCGAGATTGAAGAAGAAGAGCAGTATTATGAAGAACCTTCATCTCAAGGCGAAGATGATCAAGATGTCGGTGAACCGACTGGCGACTCTACTATCGGGTATATGGAATTTGATGAGGAAGAATCTGATGAAGAAGAGGGTACCCAGGGGTATGCAAGCGGGCAGTCATATCGTTGTTTTTACTCGCTCACAAGGAAAAGAAGCGGAAGTTGCTGCCCATGTCCAGCAGGAGAAGGCCATGTCAAACGCGCCTCCGATCATTGCTAAAAGAGGTAATCCTCTTCCTACTCAACTCCCTGGCAAATCTTTTACAAAGAAATATTTTCCCCCTATCTCTCCTCCAAATCAGTCCTCTCACATTCCTACTAAGACCACCAATCCTATTCCATCATCGCGAGGTGAGGGAGTCATTCCTTTACCAACGCAACCCTTGGCCGTGTTTGATATTATAGATCATGCAAAAAAGACCAAGATCCAAATGTCTGAAGCTGAGTATCTTCAGTCAAACCCCGAATGACTTGTAAGATTAACTAAGTATATCCAAAGTCAAGTCAGTTATACCTAATCGAGCTTCCCAAAAGGAATTCTTTCCACTCCCCACGAATCCCATATAAATGTTGCTTCAACATCTCGCATCGAGCAAGATAGAGCCTTTCTATCTCTCTCTTCGATCAATGGACACAAGGTAGTAATAAGCTGCATAATTGATTCGGGGCTTCGATAATGTCATCTTTGGCAAAAGTCACCCATGCTTTGGGCCTCACTCTTACCAAGCCTTTCGGTAGATGTTATTCTTTGGAAACTAAGCAAGTTCCGTTGGTTGGCCAAATCAAAGACGCGCAATTTGCATTTGCGGCTTTCCCGGATAAAAGAGTAAAAATGACAGTCCTCGTTGCTGACATTCCGGCAGCATATGGAATATTGCTGGGAAGAAGTTTTTGCAGTGAAGTTGGTGGAGAAATTCATATGGACTGGTCCAAAGCTAGAATTCCAGTCAAAGGCGTAATGCAGACTTTGGAGCCAGAATCACAAAAGAAATACTTGGTTACCAACTCTGAAGACCCCAAAGCTCAAATCCTTTTTGAATCATCAGGGATGGGGAATTACTTCTTATCTACTGAGACGGATAAAACAGGGGCTGTTCTCATTCAGGAAGGAGATCTTAATAAGATCTGGACATTGCAATTCGATGGGAGCTGTGCAACTAGTGGATGTGGCGCTGGGGTCGTGTTGATATCTCCTGAGGAAGAAGTCATTCCTCTCTCTTTCAAATTGTAGTTTTTCAACACCAACAATACTGCTGAGTATGAATCTCTCTTACTCGGTATGCAAGCCGCAAAAGAAAGAGGAATTAAAAATCTAAAAGTACAAGGTGATGCTGAGCTAGTTGTAAATCAGGTCAAAAGGATTTACCAAGTGAAAAATGAAAGGCTCAGGCACTACCGTAACGCAGTATGGGACAGCATCGAAGAATTTGATGCCTTTTCAATAGGGGCAATTCCAAGAGCTCAAAATGACATGGCCGATTCATTGGCCGTTTCAGCATCTCTCATGCTCCCACACCTAGGTTTGAAAACAAACAAGTACACCATTGAGGTGGTTTTCCACCCGAGCGTGCCAGACAACTCTCAGCATTGGCAAGTATTCAACGATGATAATCAACTCATTGCCTTTCTGGAAAAATCAGAAAATTTTGACGAGTTGTATTTCGAAGGATCCACCTCTACATGTCGTGAATCAATCAACGGTCAAAACCACCAAACAAAGGAGAACGACGACATATGTCAACTCAAGGGAAATAAAATTCCAAAGCGCTTGGTTTCTCTGGAGTTCTTGTTTGACAGGCATGACCGTTTTGTGAAAAAGAAGAAGCAGGACGACCCTAACGCATCCCCAGAAACCGAACCGGTCAATATAGGCTCGGAGACACGTCCGCAATTCGTGAACATTGGCAAATGTTGCACGCCTTGTTAGGATACGTTGTTTAGCTATAGGATACGTTGGTTTTTATTATGGTTTATCATTCTTATCTTTTGTTGTCTATCACATTATTCTCTTTGGTTTTGTGGATCTTCCCAGAGCATTTGTAGGAGTCGATTTAGTTTCTTGTCCTATATAAACTGGGGCGTGTGCATTGTTATAATAAGAATAATATGAGATAAATAAATCTATCTCTTCTTATTTCTCTCTGTTGCTCTCAGTTTGGTATCGAGAAGCGAGTGTTGCGTCTCCTCCATCATCAACAATCAACAAAGACAAAGAAGATCACACGGGCAATAAGCCGCATTGCAGATCGTGAGTTCGAGTCTCATGGATTTGCCCTTGGAATTCTTCTGTCTCTGTAACAAGGGCACTCGTCCCTGTTACCATAATGCCCACTAGCTGTGAAGGCGTGGCAACCTCTAAGTTATCGCCACATTCTTTGGGTGCCACTATGAACGCGTGGAGATCTGTTGCTTTTGCAACCTATTCGAAGTGAGCATGGCGCAAATCATGCAGACCAGGAGCTCGTGAATTGTTCAAGGCGTACTGCCTGAATCGTAGAGGAGAAGGCGTGGAGTGCGTGTGGAGTGCGTGGAGAAGCCTCGGCACTTGCAGAAAGGCGGGCCACTGTGGAGGGCTTGGTATCGGACAAGTGCCAACTACACCTCTTGACAGCTACCAGTCCCATCTGTTCACCACCTCTTGCAAGATGAGCAGCAACACACATAGAATAAGTGGAAGATGACAAGAGCCACATTTGTTTTCAAATTACGCTTCTGAAACGTGAGATTTTTTCTCAAGAGAGCGCTGACCTGAGTGCCGAATTTGGTAGGGTCTCAGCTCCCCGTTGTCATTACCACTCCTCCCGTGGAAGAGGAGGGCCTTGCACGTGCGCGTTTTCGAGGTAATCTTGAGTCTACAATAGTCTCTTCTACACTACATCGAATGTCGAGTGTAGACAACTCGATCAAAGCGTAAACAACATGGTCGCCACGGTGAAAGCCACAACATCAACTCGACCCACGAACACCGTGGAGAAGCTCCCGAGAGCTCCAGGTTCTACTTTGCCCTTTGAGCGAGCTTAAAAATTACGGCAATCTTGCATTCGACAAACTTGTTCGAGAAGGACTCCTTGAGTACTTTCTTTTCGACGTCATTTGCCAAGCAAGTGCGGTACGGGAAGAATTAGAAGCGGATACGACGCAAATTGTGATGACGAAGAAGAACGCCTGCAAAGCGTCGCCTCACAAAGACGCGAATATCGCGAGCATCTACGAGCAAGTCATTCTCGACAGTGAGTCCAAATTGTAATACCTTTTTCAAATAAATAAATATATTTTTTTATTACAATGTCGCTCAAAGTTACTCTCTGTCTCGATGCTCGATTGCTCAAAGGGCCTAATTTTGTGGCACGGAAAACAAAAATGAAGACAATCCTTCCTTGATTTGAAGGATTATGGGGAATATTATGAAGTGCATGCTCGCTCCCACAGCCCCGATGAACTAGTAAAATATGACATGGCTAGTGCTAAAGCCTTGATGCTGATAATGCTCAGTATCAGTGATGACGTGCAACCGCATGTTCGGAATGCGGAGAAACCCAAGGAGGCCTGGGACAAGTTGGCAACCATTTATGAAGCCAAAAATCAGACAAAGATTCTTCATCTTCAGTCGAAGCTGCACACCCTCTCTATGGGGTCTGACGAGAAAGTGGAGGAATTCCTGCGTCGCGTGGCTGAGTTGAGATCGGAGTTATTGGCGCTCGGTGAAACGGTAGACGATAAACTACTCGTCCCAATCACCTTGAGAGCACTCCCTTCTCAATTTCGAGTGTTTGTTACAACACTGAATGTGTCTAAACAAACAGTGACATTCGAAGAGCTTGTGAATTTTCTGCAGCAGGAAGAAGCTATCACTTCATCGAATGGGGAGACTCAGGACAAAGCCTTGTTCTCAAATCCTAATCGTGGCCAGAAGAATAGGAAAGGTCCCCCAGAGAAGCCAAATCCAGCACAATCCAAACAGAAAGATCAAAAGTCAAAGAGATGGTGTCACATTTGCAGAACCAATACTCACGACACTGATCACTGTTGGCACAACAGCCTGAAACAAGGGTCTTCGAGCCATACAAGCACATCCGGGCGCGAAGATTTTCAAAAGTCTAAACGACATCCCATTTGGAGAAAGCAAAAAGGACATCTTGCAGCCCAACAAGAGGATGATGAATCTGATGATGAGACATCAGAAGGAGCCCATTGTAGTAAGAATCTTGTACTCGTCTCTCAAACTTCTCAGCCCACGAAGAAAGTCTGGTTGATAGACTCTGGTGCAAGCAAGCATATGTCAGGTGACAAGAAGCTATTTGATTCACTACGTGAAGAACCAACTGGAGATCAAGTTCGGATAGCGGATGACAAAGAGTACATTAGAAGGTATAGGGAATGTGACCATTCCTCCTGCGGGGCCACGAAAATGTACACTTACAAAGGTACTATATGTTCCTGGCTTGACTAGCAATCTTTTGTCAGTTACTCAGCTCTTGAATCATCACCTTAAGGTTGAATTTCTTGTTCAAAATGGCATTAAATCATGCTTAATCTCCCGACAAGGTACGGTTCTTGCTAAAGCCTTTGTAAAAGATAAGTTATTTGCTTTAGATACTGTTTCATCTTCTGCAGTAGCTTTATCTGCTTCAAACATAGAATCAACTGCCTTATGGCATTATAGATATGGACACTTGTCGGTCGGTTCACTGCACCAGATGAGTTCAAAAGCAATGGTCCGTGGACTACCCAAATTGTCCAGTTCCTTGCCTATTTGCCCTGGTTGTCTTGCAGGAAAACAACATAGAGATCCGTTTCAAGCGAGCACCTTCCATGCCAAGAAGTGTCTGGAGATAGTTCATACCGATCTGAATGGCCCATTGCCTGCTTCGTTTTCAGGATACAAATACTTCCAGTTGTTCGTGGATGACCACTCTCGCAAGATGTGGGTATATTTCCTAAAGCAGAAAAGTGAGGCTCTTCAACACTTTCAGAACTTCTATCATCGTGTTGTCAAAGAATCTGGACAACCACTTCTTCTACTCCGCTCAGATCGAGGGGGGGAATTCACATCAAAGAAGTTCTTGGCCTTCCTAAACCATCACGGCATTAAGCGGCACTTTTGTGACTCCCTACACCCCAAAGCAAAATGGCATTGTTGGCGTCCTTAATCGCATGAGTGATGGAGATGGCTCGCTGCATGCTATCAGCATGCAAAGCTAGGAGAACGCTATTGGGTCAAGCAAAGTACAACGGTGTATATCTTCTCAACAGGCACCAACAAAGATCCTACTGAACAAGACGCCAGAAGAGGTATGGAGTGGTAAAAAGCCATCAATTTCTCATTTGCAAGTATTTGGTTGCATAGCATACATGCATGTTCCAGCTCAGAAGAGAAAGAAGGTAGAGCCAAAAACACTCCCGTGTATCCTTCTTGGCTACAGTACTACCTCGAAGGCGTATCGTCTCATGGATCCTGAGACAAAGAAAGTATACGAGAGTCGGGATGTGGTTTGTGATGAGTCATCCTTTGACTCAATAGTATCAACAGAAGATCCACTTCCAAACACATCTCACCGATTAGTCTCTGAATCAGATGATGAGCTGGAGGAGACTACTCAGAGAAAAGAAATGCTACCTAGGAGAACTATTTGTTGACCTTGGAGAACTGTAGAATGTGACTCCACATCAATCCTCACGGCAACGACACAGTTCTTCTCAAAAGCAGTCAAGTTCTCATCCGAAGTGGGTACAAAGAACTATCAAGGACTCAAATTTGCAACAACTCCCAGATACATCATCCGGAGTCAAAACAAGGAGTCAAACAAGAAATGAGGTAAACTTTGCACTCATGAGTTCAGTGATGAATAGCTCGAGCCAGATAATGTTCGTGAAGCACTCAGTCAAACTCAGTGGAAGGAAGCTATGGAAACAGAATATGACTCACTCATGAAAAATCAGACATGGGAACTTGTCGATCTGCCTACAGGAAAGAAACCCATAGGCTGCAAATGGGTCTTCAAGACAAAATATAAGGGAGACGGATCCATCGAAAAATACAAAGCACAACTTGTAGCCAAAGGATATGCTCAGAAAGAAGGCATCGACTATGAAGAAACCTTTGCACCCACTGCGAAGATGAAGACCATCAGGGTAGTTTGCGCACTTGCAGCACAGAAAGGATGGAGACTTCAGCAGATGGACGTCAAGAGTGCTTTCCTAAATGGTGATCTGAAAGAAGAAGTATACATGACCCAACCCGAAGGATTTGTGGATGAAAATCAGCCTAAAAAGATATGTCGTCTCATCAAATCTCTTTACGGACTGAAACAAGCTCCCAGGGCATGGTATATCAAGATCAACGATCACCTTCTGTAGCATGGGTTCACTCGTAGTCCCTCAGATTCAAATTTGTATATAAAGAAGGTAGGCAAAGAAATTATCATTCCGGTTGTTTATGTAGATGATCTTGTGATCCTTTGGTAGTTCGAGAAGATCGAGTTGATATTGTAAAGAATGATCTCAAAAGAACCTTCGACATGACAGATTTGGGGCTACTACATTACTGTCTTGGCTTGGAAATATGGCAAAAGGAGCATCACATCTTTGTCTCCCAGACAAAGTACGCCAAGAAACTCCTGGAAAAGTATAGAATGTCTGATTGTAAACCTATATCCACTCCCATGGAAAAAGGCTTGCAACTTTCAAGATTCCAGGACTCACCTCAAGTAGATGCTACTCTACAGGCAATTGATTGGAGGGCTCATCTATTTGACATACACCAGACCAGATCTCTGCTATGCTATCAGCTATCTTTCCAGGTTCATGCAAGAGCCAAAGAAATGTCACTGGAATGCAGCAAAGCATGTTTTGAGATATGTCCGAGGAACAACTAATTATGGTCTGGAATATAAAAAGAATGATCAATTCTTCCTACGAGGATATGTCGACTCGGACCATCTTTGGATCATTGATGATAGGAAGTCAACTACAGGATACATATTTCATCTCGGATCTGGACCTATCTCGTGGATAAGCAAGAAGCAGAATGTTGTTTCTATCTCATCCACAGAGGTAGAATATCGCGCCGCACGAGGAGCTGTGTGCGAAGTGATATGGATACGTCGCATTATGGATGACCTAGGAATTCCTGAAAAACAGTCACCTATTCTCTATTGCGACAATCAGAGTGTGTTGAAGCTCGTGCAGAATCCAGTCTTTCATGAACGAACAAAGCATATTGAAATTGACTGCCATTTCATTCGAGAGCACGTCTTGAACCATCAAATTCAGCTCCAGTACTGTCCTACTGAAGCACAAGTTGCTGACATTCTCACTAAATCTCTTGGAAAAGTGAAATTTGAATCTTTCAGAGGTCACATTTGCAAGAATAATGTAATAAGGGGGGGAATGTTAGGATACGTTGTTTATTAGCTATAGGATACGTTGGTTTTTATTATAGCATGTCTGTTCTTATCTTCTATTGTCTATCACATTATTCTTTGCTGGTTTTGTGGATCTTCCCAGCATTGTTAGGGAGTCAGTTTAGTTTCTTCTGTCCTATATAAACTGGACGTGTGCATTGTTATCATCAGAATAATATGAGATAAATAAATCTATCTCTTCTTATTTCTCTCTGTTGCTCTCACGCTTTGAGGAGAAGCGAAAATTTGTCAAGTTGCTGAAAAATATATGGATGTATTGGCATGGTCTTATGCTGATTTAAAATCCTTCAAGCCGAAGGGCGTTCAAACATGATATTCCGTTGAAAGACGATGCCAAAGCCTTTCACCGAATCCGAGAGGCACTATAATCCAAAGATTTCGGGCACCATCAGGCCGAAATTCGAGAAGATCTTGGGACGCAAGAATCATCTTCCCTATCCATCACAAGATACTTGGGTAGCAAATATTGTGCCGGTGCGCAAGAAAAGCGGTGAAATACGCATCTGCGTAGACTTTGAAACTTGAATCAAGCTTCACTGAAAGACAACTACCCTCTCCGATAATGGATCAAATTCGCAAGCAAGAATCTGGATCGAGAGATGCTGTCCATGCTTGACGGTTTTTCAGGTTACAATCAGATTGAGGTTTCACCAAGATCGATTTAAAACAGCATTCACTACTCCACAGGGTACATTTGCCTACAGCAGATGCCTTTCGGCCTAACTAATCTTTGGTGCCACTTTTCAACGGGCCATGGACTTCACATTCAAAGGTACGATGGGGAAAGTCATTTTGGTTTATTTAGATGACTTAACCACGTTCTCTAAGCGATGAAATGATCATTGTGATCATTTGGAGCAAGTGTTGGCTAGGTGCCGAGAACATGGGATTTCCCTAAACCCAAAAACTCTATTTTGGAGTCACGGAGGGAAGTTCTAGGCCATGTGGTTAGCAAAGAAGGAACAAAGATAGATGCCGAAAGAGTTAAGGCTATTCAAAGCCTTACTCGCCTACAAGCAAGGCGGTGTTCATTCTTTCTTTGGAAAGGTGAACTTTCTCAGGCGTTTTGTTCCTGACTTTGCCGAGAAGACCCGTCACATATTAAACATGATGAAGGGGTCACCAACTTTCAGATGTAGTGAAGAGGGGAAAAGGTCATTTGAAGAAATAAAAGCTTATGTTGCTCATGCACCAGTCCTAGTATGTCCTGATTTCTCCAAGGACTTCATCATGTATAGTTATGCATCTGAGCATACTGTGTCTGCAATCTTAATGTAAAAGAATTCAGAAGACATTGAGTCCCCGATTGCATTCATGAGTTCTCCCCTCAAGCTTCACGAACTAAAGATGACTCAATTGGAAAAGCACGCCTTTGCCATTGTCAAAGCAGTGAAGAATTTCAGGTATTACATTCTAAACTCGCATACGGTGGTGTTGGTCCCTGACACGGCGGTGAAATCAATTCTAACTCAGCAGGAGTTAGGAAGTTTGCGGGGAAATTGGATCGCAAAGGTCCAGGAGTATGACCTGGACATTAAACCAACCAAGCTGGTAAGGGGCAAGGGCCTGTGTCAGCTAATGGCTGAAAACAAAGATTCAGAAAACCCTGGTGAAAGGGGTGACTATACCGATGAAACACGGGACTGGCAGGAAGAGCCTGATTCTCTACCTCTGGTTCTATTTGTTGCAACTAGTGATGATTGGTACTCCGACATCGCTTTCTTCCTTACCTACGGCGAATGCCCGATGCACCTAACTGCAAAGGAGAAGCACACTATAAAGCTCAGGGCGGCTAAATATGTCATCTGGGATGACGGCTTATATAAGCGTGGGATAGATGGCATCTTCCTGCGATGTGTCGACAAGCCCCAACAAGTAAAACTACTGGAAAGTTTTCACAATTCAGCCTGTGGAGGGCATTTCTCTTCCTCCGTAACTGCACACAAGATCATTCGAGCTAGGTACTATTGGCTGACGCTCTTTCAAGATACAGCCATCTGGGTGGTGAAGTGTGAACCCTACCAAGAGAATTCGTCGGCAAGCCCAAGTTGGCTGCCTTTCCCCTAAGGCCGGTCATTATCAATGAACCATTCAGGAAATGGGGAATTGATTTTATTGGTGCACTCAATCCAAAATCGAGTCTTGGACATAGCTATTTATGTCCTTACAAAGAACGGATTACTTCACCAAGTGGGTGGAAGCCATACCATCAAGCATGCCACTTCGAGGTGGTTTGTAATTTCATTAAAGAAAATATCATCGTCGGAGTTCGGCGCCCAAACAAAATCGTTGCTTGATAATGCTTCTAACTTCTCCTCGCGAGAAGTTATTAGTTTTGTTATGAATATGGGATAACCTTGGCTCACGCATCCGACTATTATCCTCAGGGAAATGGTCAGGTGAGAATCCAGTAACAAGAACTTGGTGACCATCATATGGAAGTTAGTAGATGAGAATCAACGAATGTGGCACAAGTCTTTGTACGACGCTTTGTGGGCCGATCGTATTACTCCCAAGAGATCTCTCGGCATGTCACCTTTTCAAGTGTTATATGGCACTGATGCCGAGCTTCCCATTTCTGTGGAACTTCCTGCTCTGCGCTTGGCACGAGCCATTGAAGATGAAACTTTCCAAAGTTCTCTTGAAAAGAGAATCATGTATCTGGCAGAACTTGAAGAAAAGAGAGTAAGGGTGGTCGACAGGATCACTGAACATCAGAATCAAGTTAAGAGGCTTTTTGATAAGAAGGCCAAGCAAAGGGATTTTCAAGTAGGAGATCTCGTCCTTTTATGGGACAAGCGAAGAGAACCAAAGGGCATGCATGGAAAGTTTGATTCCCTATGGAGAGGACCCTTCAAGATCAAGCAGCTCAATGGAGAGAATAGCTTCTATCTCTCGTATCTGGATGGAACCGAACTCCCGCTTCCTTATAGCGGGCAGCATCTGAAGATCTTTAAGAAGTAGAGCTTGCTCTCTTCTTTGTACAGTTTGATTTTCATCGTGTGTTTGCTTTCGTCGTGTGTTTGCTTTCGGTTTGTTGTGTGTTTCCTTTGTTCTCCCTCCAGTCCCCCTTGTTTTTAACTCTGTTACCCAATGGATAGGCATAAGTGATATGGGATTCTCTACCCCTGAGTTTGCTCAGGGATAGTCCCCAGAAAGAGCCAGCTGTTATCCCGTAAAATTGACAAGGGCAATTTTACCGATAACCATACCGAAAATTTTGTTCCGATCCCTCGTTAGGGATCCCTTGCGTTCAAAATGTTGTAAAATCCCTTCCCGGGAAATCTAGTTTTCAAACTTAGTCTTTTTGAGTCTTTTTGGCTGGGCGCATGAAATTGCTTTGCAACACTAACTTTTGATGCGCCCCCTTAAAAGCCTTTGGCGCGTGGTTTTCAATGTCAACACAACTTTTCATGCACCAAAGAATGTTGAACCTTCCCTGCGTGCGCAAAGGCGCATGCGCTTGTGTTAGTACACCTTTTGTTGCGCCACTCTTTGGTGCGCCAAAAGGCGCACATAATCTTTGTGCAAAAAGTTTTAAAGTGCACCAAAGGGCTTACATAACTTCATATCGACAATAGATTTGGTGCGCCAAAGTGCGCTTTAATCTTCTGTTGTAAAAAACTTTCATGACGCCAAAGGGCGCACGCTTTCTCTCCTGTCGACAAGAACTTTCATGCGCCTTTTAAAAAGTAGGTGGCGCATTGATGACCAGTTTTTCTATATATATGTGCGTGCGCGCCCAAAGTGTCATTTTCACTTTTCACCGAACACGTGATTTTTCTACGCCTGTCAGCCCCTGCTCGTCGTTTTCAGAGCCTTGTGGACCCGTCGCGCATCTCTTACTATTTATCCAGGTAAGGGGTTCTTCTCCTTGTCCGTTTTGTGTTTTTGTTTCTTGGTGTGTTCTTGGTCTGGTTCTAGCTTGCTAGTTGGTTTCGAAATAGAAATGTGTTGGCCTAGCCTCCTTCGTTTGCTATCTTGCCCCCATGCTATCCTTCCTCTTTCCGGATCTGCTGGAGAAGGACGTTTTCTTGAGACAGTGGTTGTGGCCCTCCTAATCTAGATCGTTTTATTTACACCGCTGAACCTTTCGAAATAGGAGCAGAGGAACAAGAGGAATTTGAACCATAAAGAAACCCCCTTTGAAAAGAAGGTTTGTTCACTGTCTTTTCCACTTGGCGCATCGGCGCGTCCTGCAACACTAAGAACAGTTGCGTCCCTTTGGCGCATCTGACCGCCTTGTAACGTGAGCAAAACCCGCGCCAATGGCGCACCCTTTCTGCTTGCTGCATCATTAACCTCTGCGCCCTTTAGCACGTCTCTTTCACATGCTACAAGTGCTATGCTCGTGCCCCTTTGGCGTGCCATCCTTTTGTGCTGCATCACATTTCCATGCGCCCATGGCGCACCCAGTTTCCATGCAACACAAAGCTTTATCTGCGCAAGTATGAAGCTATAAAGGCGCGAGCGCATCCCCATGCAATAACATTATGTTGTGTAAACCCTTTGTGCACCGCGCCATATCCCTTTGGCGCACTAAAAGTCAATGTTACACGATCCATCCATGCACCGAAGGGCGCACCAAATCCCAATGCAACATGAAAATTCCATGCGCCCTTTATAAAATGTAATCTGCACATCAATGCGCCATGCGCCTTATCTATTTGGCTGCAAGTTGCGATTTTTATGCGCCTGCGCCCTTGAGCTTTAAAATCTCTAACTCTTTCTTCGCTGACTTTCCAATGGAAGATCAAATGACTAATTCGACCTTTTTGGATTGGGTCTCGCTTCTTCTTCATGCAGATCAGCAACTGAGTTCAAAAGAACATATGTCTACATCCAGCAAGAGACCCACCAAACCAAGAGGAAAGGCTAAGCTTACAGAGGAAGAGATGAAGTACAAATATCAAAGGGTCAGGATGCCCGAATCACAGGCTGAATGTAGTATGGATGTCAGAGACTCAGAGTTGGGTCACATTGACATGGAAGAATTCTGGGTTAGGACTCAGAAGGTTACAAGAAGTCCGTGGATGGACAAATTAATAGGCAGTGCTCCTCGCACTTCGCCGAAGGAATCCCCGTCAGTGCCATCAATAATGAATTCATGATGGTGATTTCACAATCTTACAACAAGGACATAAGATGTGTCGAAAACAAAGCAAGGGCGAGGTAGTCATAAACATCACCGCCCGTCATTTTTAGGTAATGCTCGGCATCCCTCACCACCAAGCACTTTGTGGCCGTCGGCCCAAGAAGAGTGCATCAAGACTGGGAAGATAATGAAGACCAATGCATGTAACTAATGAACGAAGTCTACTTGAAGAACAAGAAGGTGGTAACCCGGTGGCCCCAAATCATCCACCGCAGTGATTTCTCAGAAGAGCTCAGTGATACTATTACTTTCTGAGCAGAGTCTTCGGGCTTTCTGACGCCCACTACTTCCATAAATGGATGCTGAGGTACTTGGAAACAATGAATAAGAATGTGCCTGAGTAGCACTTTTGCTGGGGAGAAATAATAAGCAGCACCATCTCCGAGCAGCTACAACAATTCGCCACAATGGGAGTGTTCCATATGAACTCCTACGTAGTCTACGCTGCAGCGTCGGAGAGGGATTATCCAGGGCTAAACCAAAGTGGAATTTGGCCTCAGGTCAAGATATATGAATATTATCCAGAACTAAGGCTGGAGAATAGCATCCCTCAATTCGCCAAAATTAATGATGCTTTCTTCTATCACATCATTTGCTGTTAAGGCCAAATCTGACTCATGGTCGTACGACCAAAAACATTGTGTCAACCGTGGAGAAGTGGGGGCCTGTTCACCCGATTTCCCACATTTACCTATCCGAGGGAGGTCAACTTCTGGGCGAGCCAACCAGATACCGAGGTATCTTTGGACCTAAGCTGATTGTCTTTGGGAGTCATCAAGGAAGCTAATCACATATCACGAAAAGTGCCTGAAAATAAAGAAGGGTGGAACTCCTTTCCCCCTCACAGTAGGCCGATACACATGCTCTTCTCACCACAAGGTGAAAGAAATGTTTGCAGAGCTGGAGTTACTCAATTTGAAGCATGACTTCCCAGCCGGACCCACCTTCGACCCAAGGGGATGCCGCCAAGGGCTAAGCTTGATCCGATCCATGTCCCTCAAATTGAGGATATTTACATTGACGTCATCCATGAGGTGGAACTCAGAAGAAAGGATCATTCTCGCTTAGCATTGGTGGAAATTATCCAATACGGAGTGGCCATTTTCCCCAAAGGCTTCCAAATGATGGAAGATGAAGTAGACAAGGTGTATAATGACACGGAAGGGGATGATTGGCCCTTCCCGGCCATTGGATTGAGAAGCAAGGCTCCTCAAATAATGAGGAGAGGGTCAAGGAGACTATGCGCGAACAGAGCACCTGGTGCCGCATGAACGGGCTGATCTACCTCGGGGTAGATTTCACAACCTCCCCATTGGGCAATGCATCTCCAAGGTCAAAGAAGTAGCTAAAAGGCAAAGGTGTAGAAGGTGAACGTAGCACCATTCAGGAAGAAGCCCCTGGAAGTCCTCCTTCCATAAAGCACTTGCAGCAGTAATAACTCTGGATTTGCCAGAGAAAGAAAGAAGCAGCGGAGGATAGTCCCATACGCCCATCAACTCGGGATGTCGGCATTGCTACAACCACAAAACTCCCTTCTATCCCTTCTTCTTCTCTTCCTTCTCCTCCTCAAGTGACTCACACGACCACCCCTTTGGTCACGTCCTCTGTCCCTTCTTCTACTCTTTCCCCCACCTCTTCGTCTATCTTCTCCTCCCTCGCTGATTTATCTTCTTCCATTTCTTCCCTCATTTCCGGGCTCCCTTCCCTTCCTATGTCTTCTGCAGCTACGGTTTCCCTTCCTCTCGTGGACACTTCTTCGGCTATGCTTTCAATGCCACCGCCGCGTGTCTCCACGTTTTTCCCCTCTTCTACTGCTGCCCCCTCCTCCTCTGTCTCTGGTCCTTCTATGGGACCAGCCTGGATCTCTCAGCAGCTGGGCCAGCAAAAGAGGAAATTTCCCATCACTCCGATGGACTTTTCAGTAATTCCAGCCAAAGGGGCAAAGAAGCAAAAGCCTGTAACACGCTTCTCTCAAAGTGCTGCAGGTGAGAGAGTTATGGAAATAGCATACCCTGATCCCCTCAAGGAGAAAAAATATCTGTCTCTGACAGATTTTACTGTGACTCAAGTCACAATGGGGACGTCTTTTGAAAGTCTCCAGGGAGAAGCTCTTTCCGCAGTCGATGCCCTCTGCAAAAAGCTCAAGAAATAAAAGAAGAGAAAAGGCTATTGAAGGAGCAGAACAAATATCGCTTCAAGCCTTACGAAGATGGGTAGTGCACCTCCACGACCTTGCCACCGAGACTTCGAGCTTCTCACCAAGAGAAAATCAATGAATATTCAAGGATCGGCAAGCGTGGTATGGCGTTTCGCTTGGAGGAGCCAGATCCTCAAGGGACAGTGAAAGAGTGATCGCCGAATATGTCAATTCATATCTAAACATCGAGAAAGGCGAACAAGGAACTCCAAGCATTAGCGGGTCCCATATCGAAGAGCTAGAACATGCTAGACTCCAACATGAGACCTTTTCAACAAATGTTATTTGTTGATCGAAGATCCGGTCAAGTTCGGAGTTTTCGGCCATCCAAGGACCCTCAACAAAACCATGTCCACTCTAGACTATCGGATAGATCAGCTGGAATTTGTTGGAAAAGATAGACAAGGTGAAGGAAGAGGCCCCTGGATGCGATGCATCAAATGGAGTGAATTGTTCTTAACATGTCTCCGGGCTGCTCACTCCTTCCTTTACCATGAGATCAGGTGATGAAACTATCCGGATCTTGAGGAGATCGCTTCTCAAGGAACCGGGCCAGAGGTCACATTTGACATGAATCTATCAACAACCTGTTGGCACATAGAGACTTCATCGGGTTCCTCATCGAGGCGGAGAAATATTATTCTAAACTCCCAGAAAAGCTCATAAGCGAGCGGGAGACTTGCGAAGCAATCAACGAAGCGGCACAAGGATCCATCACGGGATCAATTTGGACCCATGATTAACAAGTTTTGGAATACAACACTCAATTCCACATATCATCTCTGAGCAAAGCATCAAAAGCAGTGAGCAACCCCCTTTTTCGACCGCAAGATGATGATGACGAGTATTGCTTCTTTTTCTTCTTCCTCTTCTTCTTCTTCTCTCTATTCTCTGACTTTCTTGTTGAAATGTCTAAAGTGTGTTAGCACAAATGATGACATCATCCATGTTGCATCATGGGATGATGTCATCCATCAAGTTGTCAAAAGTCAACATGACTTTTAGATATTTTGTAAATATCTTTGTAAATATTTGTTGGCTCCTTTTTGCTTTTCTTCTCCTCTCTTCTATAAATCTTTGGAATACTTGTTGTATTCGGGGTGAACATTTTTAGATGAAAATAGAAGTGAGGAGAGAGAAAGACTTTGAGCTTTCTTGTATGAGTAAGAAAACAAGAATACAAATATTAAGACTTTGTGCTCAATAGTGTGTTATGCATTATATCTTCCTTACGTTAGATCCGTATGTGTTTAATCTGTTGGATTCATATCTACTCTTTTGTCATTTGCTCATCAAGTATTGCTTTGTTTATTTATGCAAGTAGGTTTGGCTCTGTTTACTACCAACCCAAAAACATAAATCTTCCGACCTTTCTCGCTTTGGAATTCATTTCTTTTCTTCCTTCGGATTTGTTCTTTCTCTTTCCCTCTTTTATTCCTTTCTTTTCGCAGACTGAAACACTCTCATGGGATGAGATCCCAAACCCCGAAGGCGAATCATGAGACTTGCATAGATTCCTATTTGGTAGAATAGCAATAAACCGGGTTTCACTTTCTTTGACTCAAAGAGGGGCTAAGCCCCGCACAATGTTGGCTCGTCTATCCATAGATCTGTCCGGTGATGATTTTCGTATCAACAGAATGTCAATGCCTTCAAATCAGTCTTGGTGTAGGCTAGGGGTGTCTGGATGCATGAGAGGGATCTGGTTCGTGCTTGCATGTAGATTTCTCTCTCTCCCAAAACTCAAAATTGCCAAAATCTAGAACAAGGTTGCCAAAATGAATATATGGTAACCGATGACAATTATGGTGACCGGCGTTGGTTTTAGGTTAACCGACATCTATTAAAGAGGGAAATCCTAGGTTTACCAAAATAGTATATCTTGGCCATCTTTTGGCCAGTTCTGCCCATTGGTCCCAATCTAAAATGGTATTTAATGCCTAGATAATTAGGCATTTTTGGAGAAATAATAGGCATCTAATGTTAGGGTTATACTAAGTCTCGGTTGGTTAAGGTAAGTAGAAATTAAGTCTTAGTTAAAAGAAACATGATAAGAATAGGTACATGATGAGGTATCTAGGTGATGTGGCTAGGTGACATCTAGATTAATTTAATTAAAGTAATTAAACTTATAGATAAGGTGAGGATGACCATTAATTCAATTGTAAGTAATTAAATTAATATGAATGTGTAGTAAAGGGGTCATGGTTATATGAACATGTTCGTTAATTGCTCGAAAGGGGAAAAAAGGGAGTGCGACCAAAATTTGTTGTCAACATTTTCCCCTTTTTGTCGAAAGCGAAACTTGTATTGATAAGTGATGCTGAAAAAATAGGAAGTGGTTGCCCCAAATATAAGTGAGAGTGGGGTTTCTCCAAGTAGGGTTAAAGGTGAGAGTCCCCCAAATGTGGGTGGAGGTGATCCATCTCAAACTAGGAACTAGTGAGGTATAAGACGGAATTGGCAAGTGGTTTGATAAATGTGGAAGTGATGAAAATAAGGTAGGGGGTATGGGTATGGATATGGGCATAGTGGGTAAAGGGTAAAGGTCAAATCAGGTAATAGGTAATGGAAATCGAACACATGCACACATATAGACTGTGGCATGGTACTAGGTTGAAGAGCATGCAAACTCTACATCATCCAAGGTCAATAGGTTTATCCAAACAAGGTTGAAGTGATTCAGGTATCCAAGGCATAGGATATGGTCAGGAATCACAACAAGGTCAGGTGCAAGATGTTAGGTATGATCTGGTACACCAAAGGTATGGGTTAGTTTGGATAAATGACACAACATTAAGGTAAGGCAAGGTCATTGGGCTTTAACAAATACAAGTGGCATTATTGCAAAGTACGTTGAGTAAGTGAATTTGGGTGTCCGAGAGGTAGGGTATATTGTGTAGAGGGTGAGCGGTAGTTAGGCTAAGGGTGGTGTGTGATAGGTAAGGCCATAGGCGTGGCCCATTGGTGTAGGTGGGTGATATGTGAGGGCATGGGGCAATGGGTAGGGTTACAGTGAAGACCAAATGGTCATAGGTCGGGTAAGAGATAAATTCCATCTAATGTACGCACATGTATAGATTGTGATAATGTACTGGGATGAAGAGCACCAAAACTCTACATTCATAAAGGCCAATAGGTTTATCCAACAGGGGTGAAGTGATTCAGGTATCCAAGGCATAGAATATGGTGAGGAATAACATCAATTTCAGGTGCAGGATGTTACGTATGATCGGTACACCGAAAAGTATGGGTTGGTTTGGATAAATGGAACAACATTAAGGTAAGGCAAGATCTGGAGGTGAGTAAAAGTATCATATCATGAGGTAAGATGGTAAAGGCAATTTGAGGGTCATACGGGGTAAAGTGGGGTACGGGTTATTAGGGTGGGTTGTGTAAATGGAGGAAAATTTGATAGGGTAAATAGTGGCTAAGCTAACCTATAAGGGCCTAAGGACCTCGAGTGTTGCCTATATAGCCTTGGCGAAAAGGGGCCTCAAGCCGATGTAGTTCTCCGTAAGCCGGCTAAGAATATGGTGAAGCAGAGGAATGGGTTGGTAGGTTTTAATCATGATTAAGTCTAGGTAATTTATGCATGGTTAGATTTGGGTCATGTAGGTATGGTTGAGGTTAGGTCATTTAGGCAAGGGTGATTTTAGGTTGATTTTTGTGAAAGAGGAATTCCCAAAATGTAGGTGTCGATGGTCTAGTCTTGTATAGGAAAATCAACAAGTGATGAAGAAGGTGAATGGTAAGAGGTGCATAGGAAATTTTGTTGCAATTCATCCTTGTATGCTACCATCTAATTGATAAGAACCACAACAATTCTATCATACCAAAGATGGGATTATGAACACAAGACCCTAAAGGCATTATGTTATTGACTATTCTAAGGGGGAAGAAAGTAACATGATCATGAAATGTCACATTTATGATACATCTGTTGAGAAGGCGGGAAATTAGGGTGAAAAGGAAATAAGGTGAAAATGGTTGGAAAGAGACTCAAGATCAAAATAGGCAAGTCCATGACAAAAAGGTTATCTTTTTCTCTTTTTGCTCTTGTTTTTGATAGATTGATTGATGGGAAGTCTATGTGGGATGAGTATATTATCTCCTTGAGGTCTTTATGAAGTTGATCGATGTGGGAAGATTCTGAATATTTTATTTTATTTTTGCAAGGATAGTCCTTTTTATGATAGACTATGTGTAGTATGGATAGCTTTGTATAGCTATCCTTTGAGGGAGCAATCTATTTATAGCAGCGAGATAGAGAGAAGAGATGTCCCTTTTGAGGGAGTCATCTCTTTTCTAGAAGTTTGACTCAAGGATTTGAATCCCATTTTGCTTTTGAAATTATTTTTCTTTTGGACATTTAAGTCATGGACAAGACTATAGAGGAAGATTAGGCTCTTGTTTAGAAGACAAAACCATAGCACATAGAGGTTAACTATGAAAGAGATGGTTTCAAGTGATGAACAACCATGGGATTCCATATTGAAAAATATGAAAAGTATCCATGAAAATCATGCCATGAGTAGAGTCGTGGTACTCATATTGAAGATAAGGCTGAAAGGTGACGGGTAATCACATGATTCTTGTTTAGTCATTGACCCCAAGAATAGGTAATATGAAAGGTGAAGGGTGCTCAAGGGATGAGCTTGAAATAGACAGAAGGTGATATAGGACTTGATTCAACAATAGAATGGTTGAAGATGCAAGGCATTTAGGGGTTTAGGTTTGGGTTTACCTTCGAGTGAAGAAAATGATAAGAACCTAATCCATAGGTATGAGTAATGATATAGGGTCCAAGCCAATTAGGAGAAAATTTTCCCCATTTACTTTTCTCTTCTTTGGTTACATGTGTATTTTCATTCAGGACAAGGTCGCCAACCTAGAAGGTTCTCTCATGGAAACATTTTCATAGGCACATTTGATACGTTTTTGGTATATTTGGAGATGATCAAGATCATTAAGACAACATTCTTCTAATAACTCAAGTTGTGCCAAACAGTCCTAGCAAAATTCATCATCGTTGAGCATGCCTTGAAGTGAGATACAAATAGATGGAATCTAGAATTTGAGAGGCAAGATAGCCCCGGTACCATAGAATAAAGAGAAAGGTGTGGCAGCAGTTGAGGTGCGAATACTAGTATGGTAAGCCCACAAGGTGAAAGGAATGTGCATATGTCAATCCTTTCCAGTATCATCAACTACTTTCATAAGAATTTTGTTCAAGTTTTTATTGGTTGATTCTTCTTGGCCATTTATTTGTGGGTAGTAAGGTGAAGAGAAATTGATTTGAATGCTAAAGGCATCATAAATTTTTTTAGGGTTTTGTTTTTGAACTATTTTCCATTATCAGTGATGAGACGGTGAGGAATACCAAAGTGAAAAATGATGTGATGATTGATGAATTCACATATTTTCTCATATTTTGTAGAAATAAGAGGTATGGATTCAAACCATTTAGTATAATATTTAGTAGCAGTTATAATCCATTGATGGTGTTGTGAAGAATGAGGATTGATCTCTCTGAAAAGATCTAAACCCCATTGAGAGAAAGGTCAAAGGTCTTGTGCGACTTGTAAGGCATGACTAGGTGTGTGATGAAGATTAGCATCTTGCTAGAATTTCACACAATGTTTGATATAGTCACAACAATCATGGTTAATGGTGGGACAATAATAGCCTCGGTGAAGGATGCATTTAGCGAAAGCTAGGCCACTGAAGTGACCTCCACAAATTTTTTCGTGAACTTCCTTGATGGTATGAACTTGTAAGGTATCTGTAAGAGAATATGTCAAAGACGTGTTTATAAATAAGACCACTGATGATGATATAGCAAGAGATACTTTTGAGAAATTCATGTTTCCCATTATGAGTAAGATTGGGAGGTACAACCAACAGGGAAAGGTAGTAAGTAAAATGCGTATACCAAAGGTCACGTGGGTCAAGTGTAATGGTTCGACTAGATTGAAGTCTCAAAAGAGATAGGAAGGTGATTGCATCCTTTATACCATGAGAAAGATGTTTGA
Source organism: Taxus wallichiana var. yunnanensis (assembly GCA_018340775.1). Taxonomy (NCBI): domain Eukaryota; kingdom Viridiplantae; phylum Streptophyta; class Pinopsida; order Cupressales; family Taxaceae; genus Taxus; species Taxus wallichiana. The sequence goes on from CM031239.1 coordinate 679,678,830, forward strand.
GTCAAGAGGTGAGGCGGGAATTAAAGAATAAAGGCGAGCCATGGTATCCACAAATTTATTAGTGGAAAATGGAGTGGTTTGAAGCTTATAACGATCAAAGGTAGTCAAAAGTATGTCTACATGATGTTTATACTTTTGAATTATTTCATTATGAAACTAGTATTTACCATTGACTTGATTTACAACCATTGAGAATCAAAATCTAGTACAATTGCTTCATATTCGGTGATATTATTAGTATAATCAAAATCTAGTTTGAAAGATAACAACATAGATTCACCATCAAGAGGAATGAGCATAACACCTTCACCACCCCCACGCTGACATTTGGAACAGTCAAGAATAAGGTCATTTGGTAAACGCTATCATCTAAAGAGAGGGTAGAAATGGATTCATTTAGGAAATCGAAATTAGAGGATTGATTTTCAGAGAGGGGTGCATCTGCAAGTTGGTCAGCAATGGTTTGACCTTTGATATATTTTTATGGATGAATTTGAGGTCAAGGTATGCGATAATCATGAGCCAACACGCAACACATTGATGTTGGTAGGGTTTGGCGTACATGTAATGTAAGGGTTCAGTATTGGTGACGACTAAGGTTTTTTTATTGAGTAGGTAATGATGAAGTTTAGTGGTGAAAAAAACTAAGGCTAAGCATATTTTTTCAGCGTGGGTATACCTAGTTTCATAGTCTATAAGTGTATGGCTTATATAATAGACCACATATTCCCTATGTTATTCGTCACGATGTGTGAGCATGGCATGTAAGGAATGATCAGTAGCATAAATGTACAATTAAAATTATTGGTCCTCCTTAGGAGGAATGAGAACTAGTGGTTGGAGAAGGTATTATTTTAAGGTTTCAAAGGCTTTGTGGTATTCATCATCCCATTTGAAGGAGACATCATTTTTGAGGAGATGGTGAAATGGTTGTGATGAGTCGAGAAAGTTGCAAACTAAAATGATGAATAGATTACAAATTACCTTGCAAACTTCATAGTTGGTGAAGATTAGTAGGCAGAGGCATTTCGAGAATAACCTTTATTTTAGTAGGGTTAACTTGTATGCCAAACAAAGAAATGATAAAACCAAGGAGCTTTCCTAAGAGAACAATGAAGACACACTTCTTTGGTTGAAGGTGAACACAATATTTGATGAGACAATCAAAAATGACCTTAAGGACTGTAAGGTGTTCGACCCAATGTTTTGATTTGGAAAGAAGGTCATCTACGTAATCTTCCAATATACGATGCATGATGTCATGAAAGATATAGGTCATAGCCCACTGATATGTAGCACTAGAATTTTTAAGGCCAAAGGGCATAACACGATAGCAGAAGGTCCCCTAAGGAGTGATGAAGGTAGTTTTGTGTTGATCTTCCGGGGTGAGTAATATTTGGTTATAACTCGAGAAAATATCCATGACTGATAACATCTCATGACCAGCAAGTAAGATCAACTAGTTGGTTAATACTAGGTAGAGGAAAGTTGTCTTTGGGGCAAGAAAAGTTGAGGTCACAGAAATCTATGCAAATACGAAGTCCTCCTGTTGCTTTAGTGATAAGAATGATCTTAGAAATCCATTAGGGATAGTCAATGGGTAGGATAAAGGAAATAGAGAGAAGGCAATCTGGAGTTATTCTTTGATAAGAATGGCAATACAAGGATGTATTTTCTATAGAGTTTTTTTCATGGGTTTGGCTTCAAGGATGGTGAGGATATTGTGGACCATAATGTTTGGATCAATACCGAGCATATCAACATAGGACTAAGAAAAAGCGTTGTTATGATCCCGAGAGGAAAGAAGTAAAATTTTTGTGTTTAGCAACATATAAAGATTGGCCTATCTTTAGAATGTGTGGGTTGTCCTGAGTGTTAATATTGACTTTGATGGTCAATTCATTTAACATGGTTTGTATCTCAAAAGGAAATTACTGGTGGATATAAGAATATTCCACACCCAGGTAGGTGAGGATAGACTCATAATCCTAACATAGAACAACATTAATGGATGGTGTATCATCATTGATCATGTCAGGATATAGGAAGGGAAGAGACTAGGGAGCCTCCCCATTGCATTGATAAGTAAAAGGTCCTAGGGAAATGGTGTTTATGAAAAAAAAAACATTAGGAGGAATGGATTTTTCATCCATAGAATCCGTGGGGGAAGGTGGTGACATGAGTGAATGGGATGGAGAAGGTTTGGCATCCTCAATTAGGTCGATGATGGCCTTCTTAGCGGATAGTTCAGTGAAGCCGATATCACTGCAGTATTTGTGTTTAATCGGTGGTACGCAAGATGACGGTATAACGTCCTTATTCATAAAAACCAAAGCCAAAGCCCTTCTAAGAACCGTGGTAGAGGAAGGTGTGGACAAAATGAAGGTTGGTGAGAGATTGGATGTTAGATAAAAATGTGTGTTTGGGAAGGTGGCTTGGGTGAATAGGTCATATTATCAAGTCCCCCATACATTAAATCGGTGTGAAGGTGGGGAGGACCATAAGGGAATACCTCACTTATGTGATGGTCATAATGAGGATGTTGCCATAGGTTACCATACTCTTATGGAGTAAGGAATGTGTTTATATTGTAGAGGTGGTATTCCCCCGCAGTGATTCGTTGCAAAATGCCTTCTAAGGGATCGTAGCAAATATGTGTTTAGCCGAAATAGATGAATTAATAGGTGATTGGGAAGAATAATCATTAGTTGGTTTGGAACTAGATGGGTTAGCAATGGGTCAACTATAGAGGCCACAAAAGCAATGGAAATAGAAGAGGTAGGTGTGGGCTAGGTAGAGGAAACATCGATGGATGGGGCTATGGGTGAAGGAGAAGTGCGCAAAGTGGTTTTTAGATTTCTTAACTGGTACAAAGACATCATCAGTTGGTACAACATGTTACGGTTTTTAAATGGTGACGGGTCAGGCATTTGGGATGGTGTAGTTATGTCCTTCATGTTCAAATTTTACACAACAGTGTAAAGTTGAAGGAACATAGCCCATGACACGAATCCAAGGTTGACCAAGCAACAAGTTGTACTGGAACTCCCCCTCTAATAAGTAGAACAATTGCGGGACAATACGAGGCCCACACAAACATGGAGAGTGATTATACCAAGGGTGGAAGTGATGGCATCATTGAAGGAGTGCAACATAACTTGGTTATTATGCATGCAATTGGTAGGTATGCGCATTTGTTTGTACACATGGGAGGAGATGATATTGATGTTGGAACCACCAATTATCATAACATGTCATACACATATATTATTGATATAGATGGAGATGAAAAGGGAAGGATCGGGGTCATCTAATTAAAGAGGTATAATCTCATCGTCAAAAATATGAGAGCAACCACTTGGTGAGTAGGTGAATGTATAGAGGAAGAGGATAAGTTATTGAGAGAGGCTCGATGATGAGGGTTAATAATAGAGGCCATGGGTGTAGGTTTGTTAGGTAAAACCTCAATGGATTGGAGGACCTTCATGTGGGCTTGTCGGTGATATTGAGAGGTTTGGACGAGGTCATATAAAGACATTTTTAAAGCGAATTGGTGTAATTGTTTTATCATTGTACGATGGGAAACCTCATTAGAAATAGGGTATGTGGGACCTTGAATGGTGATTTTGGGTACGGGTGCAGTTGGTATGTTACGCATAGGATTGGTGGATGGGTTGGTTTCTTTTTCTTTCCCTTTGTCTCTTTGGGCATGAGTGGTAACTTGGATCATGTTAATCTGGGGGAAACAGTGGACAAAGAAGGTATGTCATGAGTAGTATAATGGCATGATGGAAAAAATCTTAATGTGGGGTAGTAACCTTATGAAATAAGTAGGGCACATTGGCATTTAGGTGGTCGTTTGGCCAACTCTCGAACACCTACCATGTTGATCTCGAATGTTATAGGTGGAGATGTGCACGGTTGAATAGGTAGTGTATGGAGACACCTGGTGATTGGTGAAGGTGGAATAGATTCCTCATCGTCAAAATTTTCTTTAGGGGGGCATACATGGAGGAGAGTGGTTTTGAGAGCCTTAAAACTCTCTACATCATGTCCTGGCACACGATGGTAGGTACAAATTTTAGTTTCATTAAACCCTTTTGGTTTGGGTTTGAGGGTCGTAAGGTCTAAGCAGCGGTAATGTGATGACCGAGGTCTCTAAGAGGTTAGCTAAAATGTTAGTGTATGACCTTGGTAATGGATCATAGTGGGAAGTGAGTGTGGTTTTGGGTAAAGGTGTGGATGATTTTGGTGGAAGAGGTGTTATAGGAGGTGGAATAGGTTTGACCACTGGTTTGGTAGGTGGTATTGTCTTAGGTTTTTATGGTACTGTTTGGGTAAGGATGTGGCAGATGAACTAGCAATGGAAGGTGTTTTTAGTTTAACTACCCTATTGGAGGGTAGTGGGTTCTTGTCCTTGGATTTCACCTTCTTGGGTAAAGGTGAGGTGGGAGTACATGATGTAGAAGGGAAAGAAGATGGTGGAAGAGGATGGGTTATCCATGGGGATAATGGAGGTGCGGTGAAAGTGGTTGGTAGAGGCCGGGTGGAAGGTATGGGTTGAAGAGAAGAAATTTTCATAGGTAGTGATGAAGTTATGGTAGCTAGTGGGGGTATAGGTGGTAAGAAAGATACAGTAACTTGTAGGGGTGTTTGTTGTGTATGGAACTTTGGTATAACAAAAGATGATGATGAAGAAGTAGGTATCTTCACTTTTATTTTACTCGGTAGGGGTTTTCATGGCCAAGGTAGATGAGTGAGATCCTAGGATGGATGAAGGGATGAAGGTGACAAAGGTGTGGTGGGTGAGATTGGTGTATATGGCCTAGAAGGTTGGGTCTTCCTTTTAGGCACATGAATGATTTTGGTGTGGGCTTGGGAAGATGTGGCTAAATCCAATTTGATTGATGGATGGAAAAGGATTAACCTCGGCATGACACCCAAGATAGTGATGGGTTTAGATATGGGTGAAGATGTAGGTGGGGGTAGGTTCTTAGGCATAGGAATTGTTTTAGTCGTGGGTAAAGGTTTGGATGTAGGAAAGGGTGAAAAGAAGAAGCCATTTCAATAGGCATAGTCATGGTTGATTTGGTCACTTGAAACACTTTTGGATAGATCATGGAGGTATCAGTAAGGGACATTTGCATTTGGGTTAAAAAGGGGAGTTGAAGTCATCCCAAAAGCATGGAATTATTAACGTAATCCAAGCGGTTAGTCAAGTGTGAAAATGGCACTCAAGTAAGGATTCGATGTTGATTTAGTAGCGATCCTCGTAAATTATGTTTGTGAGACAGGAATTTTTGGCTTCAAACTCGCCGGTAAGAGAGCCGGGAGCAGATCAACAAGATCCCGAAAGGTTGATGAGGAATGGTCACCAATAGGTAGTGGAAATTTTAAAGGATCCCCATGGGTAGGAGAGATGATAGGTGAGATGAGATGAGATGATGGGTGATATGAGGTGGGTAGGAGAGTTAATACCATTAATTGTTCATTGGGTTCAGAGGTGATTGTTGAAATAGCATTGGAAGAAATGGTGGACTCCTCCATAGGTGAGGAGTAGATGAAGTAGGCTCCTCTATAGGTAGAGGAGCTCATGCTAAAATTTCCTCAATGGAGGGGATAGGAGGAAATTGGGGAATGGTTGGAATGATATCAAAAACATAGTGGACTTCACACACATTGTTTTCATTGGTTGAAGATTCCCTGTGTTGATTAGATGATGGTGTATGCTTAGGAAATGGATTCTTAAAGATATGCAAGTTTTGATTTTCTAGTGTGTTCAGGTTGTCTAGGATGAGATCTACATTATCAAACATTTCCTAAACAAGGTGCTTCAACGGTGCCTTGAATCAAGCATTAATGGTGACAGAAACTGGTGTGGAGGGTGAAGGTAGTCAAGGAAATAACCAGCAACAAGAAACATTCTAGCAGCAATCAGCTCCAAATGATACCACACTTGTAAACTGGCAGGCAGAAGATTTTTGTGGCATGAATCAAACAATTTCCCAAAGTGTTGCAGCCAACACAAGGTCAAAGAGAAGAAATTTGGGTGAAGAACAGCCATTGGCCCCAAGTAATTCATGACCTTCTGTCACTCCACAAACTATTGGCAAACAAAATGCAATCCCAAGCATGCAAGGATTGCCTAAAATAGCCCCTAGGCCAACCCAAATGCCAGTTGTTGCTACCCATGTGCAAGGAATGAATGTGCAGGCCAAGGGATAGCAGAGGGATACTTCATCTCCATTCAGTATCATTGATCAGATGAAGAAGACAAATGTAAACATATCAATGTGGGAATCACTATCTATCCCAGGCCAAAGAGATTTGCTACAAGCTGCCATGAAGGACTGGTCAACTTCAAATCAGCAAGTCCAAATGTAAGAGAAGGTGCTCACAAATGTTGCCCGACTGAGGGGAATCATGGAGGACAGCAAGGTAAAATATTGAAGCCCCCTCCATTCTACGTTTCATTGATTATTGGAAATCAATTAGTACACAATTGCATGATTGATTCGGGGCAAGTAGTTCAGTAATGCCCAAGCAAATAGCTGATCAGTTGGGAATTCAATATGAAACCATATCCAAAGGGGTGGTGCAGTTGGATGGGATAGCAAAGAATAACAAATCGGGGTGATTAAAAACTTGAGTCTTACTTTGCATGCCTGTCCCAACGTGGTTGTTTTGCAATATGTCTTAGTAATAGACCTTCCACCACTCTTTGCCCTATGTTTGTCAAGGGATTTCATAGCTAAGATTGGAGGTTACTTGTCTACTGATTGGTCACACATGCTATTCAGAACAAGATATGGAACCAAAGCCACAATCAGGTCTGAACCTATTGCAAACTTTCACATTGAGCCTTACACTCCAAGTCAGATTAATGCCAATTGTTCAGCATTTGATCAAGAAGATCATCCAAGCACTGATGAAGCTGACACCAAGGTTGGAAGCATCCCAGATTTAACTCTTGATGAATGGGCAAGCAAGGTGCATGCTTTTGATCCTTATCAAGAAATAGAAGAATCTGAGTTGGGATTCTATTGCATACATGAAGAAAATCAGCCTATTCCTAGCATCACCAAGCCAAACCACAAAGATGACAGTGAAGTATGGCAGTTGTTTTTTGATGGATCAAGGAGTAGACAAGGTGTAGGAGGGGGATCCATGTTGGTTTCACCTCAAGGAGTTAAGTATTATTCAGCTTTTAGATTTCATTTTGCATGCTCTAATAACACTGCTAAATATGAAGCCTTGGTGCAAGGACTGCATTGGGTAGTCAAGAGAGGAATACAGAACTTGCAAGTCTTTGGTGACAGTGAGTTGATTTTCAACCAAGTCAAGGGGTAGCATGTTATCAAGAATGATCTACTCAAGTGCTACAAGAACAGGGTGTGGGACCTCATTGAAGATTTTGAGGGTTTTGGCATCAAATCCATTCCTAGGAAAGAGAACCAAGCCGCTGATAGGCTTGCAGTAGTTGGGGCAGCCTTTGACGTTGTGGAGAGCATTCAAAAAGACAAGGTATAACCAAACATCCATGTGATTGTGAGGCCTTCAGTGCCGGATAACAATGTACGTTGGCAAGTGTTTGAAAATGATCAACAAATCATCCATTTCTTGCAAGAAAAGGCTGAATTCTCAGCCAAAAATCAGGAAAAGTTAGAGCAGCAGTATGGTGACCAAGTGCTGCAGCTGAGAACCAACAAACTACAAAAGGGACTTATTACTTTGGAGTCCATTTTCAATCCTAATGATCAGTTTAGGAAGGAGAAAGCAAACATCCAAGTGAAGGGAGAAGATTCAGTGTCCATCTCAGTAGAAAGAGGCAAATCACTCCAAATTGGTAAGATGACAACTGAGCAAGAAAGGTATGAGTTCATACAACTTTTTGAGAATTCTCGATGTGTTTTCTTGGAGCTATGAAGATTTGAAAGGTTTCAATCCCGAGTTAGCTCAACACACCATTGAATTGGATCCAAATACTAAGCCCATCAGGTAGAAACAAAGGCCAGTCAACCCCCACATGGAGCCTCTCATGAGAAAAGAATTGAATAAGTTGATAGAATCAAGAATCATATTCCCTATCAAGCATTCTAGTTGGGTTGCTGACTTGGTTCCATAAAAGAAGAGTGGGGAAATCAGATTGTGTGTTGACTTCAGAGATTTGAATAGAGCATCTCTCAAGGATCATTATCCACTTCCTTCCATGGAGCAGATTTTACAAGTTGTTGGCTCCGAGAGGTTTTCACTACTTGATGGCTATTTAGGGTATAATCAGATTATGGTGAAGGAAGAAGATCATTTCAAGATAGCCTTTACAACTAAATGGGAAACTTATGCATACAGGAAAATGCCATTTGGGTTGTCCAATGCTAGAGCTACCTTCCAAAGAGCAATGGACATGGCATTCAAAGGTTTGATTAACAACATTGACGATATATCTTGATGATATCCTTTGTTTTTTCAAAAATACAGCAAACCACCTCTTTCATTTGAGACAAGTGTTCCAAAGGTGTAGAAGATTTGGAGTCTCCTTGAATCCTAAAAGTGTGTTTTTCTAGCCCATGAAGGAAAGCTCCTTGGCCACATTGTCTCCAAAGAAGGATTAGCAATTGATCCGGAAAGATTCAAAGCCATAAGAGCACCGCCATTGCAAGCCATAAGAAGGCCCTTCAAAGTTTCTGGGAAGAATAAATTTTGTTCGAGAGGTTTGTCCCAAATTTTGCAGCCCTTTGTCGGACCTATCACCAAGATGCTAAAGAAAATCATGGCTTTAAAATGGACAACAGAAGGAAAGGAAATTTTTGAAGCAATCAAAGAATCCATCTCTCAAGCCCCAACTCTCATCAACCCGGATTTCTCCAAGGATTTCATCCTCTATGCGTTTGGAGGTGATGATACTATTTTTGCAATTTTGGTACAACAGAATAAAGACAATGATGAGCAGCCAATTTATTTCTTCAGCCAAACCCTGGAGGACTATGAGGTGATATATTCTTTCATTGAGAAGCATGTTCTTGCAGTAATCAGGAGCTTGAAGAAATTCAAGCATCTAGTGTTAAACAATAAGGTCCAATTGCTGGTTTCTCATGCAGGGGTTAAAGACTTCCTCCTCAACAAAGACTTGAATGAAAAAAGGGCAGGTTGGATTACTCGTGTCATGGAGTATGACATTGAGATCAAAGTCACCAAGTTGGTAAGAGGAAAAGGATTGTGTGAGCAGCTAATCTTGTGAAAAAAGAGGAATCATGCAACGAGAAGGAGGCTGTTTTGGTGTTGCAAGATAGCCATGAGCAAGGAATCACTCAAGAGGAGAATTATGGTGTCCCCACTCCTTTCTAGACCCAAGGTATAATGCACTTCCTGAGCACAGGTCTATGTCCTCCAGAGATGAACAAGACCCAAAGAAGACACTTTAGGTTGCAAGTTGTCCCATATGCTGTTGTTGATGGTGTTTTATTCAAAAGAGATGTGAATGGAGTACTGCTGAGATGCATTGGTACAAATCAGATTCATAAGGTGTTGCAAGAGTTCCATGGTGGACCAGCTGGTGGTCATTTTGCACCAAGAGTGACAGCTCTAAAGATCATGAGGGTTTTTTATTATTGGCCCAATATTTTCAATGATTGTTATGCATGGATCAAGAGGTACAAGAATTGTGCATTTTCACGAGTAAAGAGAGGCTAGCTGCCCTTCCATTGCATCCAATTTCAGTTGACCAGCCATTCATGCAATGGGGTTTAGACTTCATTGGAATTATTAATCCCAATTTGAGCCAAGGGTACAAGTGGATTTTAATAGCCACATATTACTTCACCAAATGGACTGAAGTAGTAGCACTCAAGGAAGCAAATGAATCTAGCATCCTAAACTTCTATGAGGGGATTGTAACCAAATTTGGCATACCAGCTACAATAATATCAGATAATGCATTGGCATTCATTGGATCCAAGGTGACTGAATGGGCTATCAAGAACGGGATCTACCTAAGTACTTCATCAAACTATTACCCCCAGGGTAATGGCCAGGATGAATCTACAAACAAGAACTTGTTGAGGATCATTAGGAGGACTCTTGATGAGAATCAGAGGTCTTGGCATACCAAATTGAAATCAGCCTTATGGGCTGATAGGATAACTCCTAAAAGATCTACAGGTAACTCTCCATTTAAGCTTGTTTATGGAAGAGAGGAAATTTTCCCATATCACTTGAGCTGCCAACATTGGAACTCATGAAAGCTTCGATTGGAGTTGTTGGAGTTTGAGCCCATGGAAGTCGAGATATGAAATTGATGGAGCTCCAAGAAATCAGAAATCAGGCATCCCAAGCAATGGATAAGGATCAGGCTTTGATAAAGAAGACCTTTGATAGAAATTCCAAGAACAGATCCTTCCAAGTTGGAGATCTAGTGTTAAAATGGGATGCAGATAGAGAAAAACCAGGAAGGCAATCAAAATTTGATGCCATTTGGAGTGGCCCATACATGGTCACAAAGTGTAAGGACAACAATGCTTTCCAGTTGTCTTCATTAGATGGCGAAGAACTACAGATTCCAGTCAATGAAATCCATCTGAAGCATTGCTACTGAAGGAAATGCTTCACCCTATACATATTAGTTTAGGTTTTTCATTCCTCCAAGTGCTTGTGTACATTGTTTTGCTGTAGATTAGTTTTTCTTTCCCTAAGTGCTTTAGCACAAGCTTACTATTCCTGGAGATGTGTTTGCAGGCCTTGCTCCATCAAGTGATATTCCATATTCCTCCTTGCAGTGTTCTAGTCAGTTGGGGTATCAAACAGAGAATTCAATGACTCCATACCCAATGGATTGCTTTAGGCAACTGGTAACTTCATCCAGCAGGCAGATGACCCCTCTGAGTCACCAAAATTGTTATCCAAAATGTGCCCCTACTCATTTTTTGTGGCTAACTCCTCTCATTTTTTCCTCTCTTGTGCCTCAATCATAATATTTTTCTTTTAGGCACTCAAAACCTTCTAGAAATGACACCATTGGATAGAGCTCTTTCTCAGCTTTCTAGAAAGGTAAAGTTTTCCTCCTAACTCCATGTATTTTTGAAGTTATGGCTCGGCGGAGTTTTTTTGGAAAAAAATTCCCCTGAAAGGCCCACGGCCAATGAGATGCTGCCACATGGCACCTAGAGTGGTGGAGCATGGGGAAATTTTGGAAAATTTTCCAAATGACCAAAAAGGTGCAAAAATTTGAATTTTTGCCTGCCAACCCGATTTGGCCCTGTTTTGCCCTAAAACTTCAAATGGCCATATCTTTCGATCCAGAGCTCGGTTTTTCACGTTATTTATATCAATGGAAAGCTGGTGAAATTATCTACAATATTCTAGGGTCATTTTTGCATTTTGATGGAGTTTGGAGAGAGAAAATTGAAAAATTCCTCTGGCACGTGGTCATGGACAGAAATGATGTTTCAACCACTGTTTTTAATGAAGAATGGCTCACATTCTCTCCCAGCATGGCTAAAAATGTCAGGGGATGGGTCTGTAAGGATGCCCATGTTGTTTTGAATGTGTTTTGGTCAATGGTTGAATCCCTTCCACGTTTTCCCACGTTTCTCTCTCCTAGGCTTGTCCCTTGCACTGTAAAAGCTAGATTTGGCTCATTTTCAAAGGGTTGAACATTTTTTGTGTATTGCAGGTCCCCTTTCTCACCTTGGAAGTGATTTTGGTGGAATATCAAACCTTTTCTAAGAGCTGCAACTTTATTTTGCCTCTTAGGTGTTGTAATGCAAGTGATTTTGATGATTAAAATAACAATATAGCCTCTGTGATTAGTTTTCATCCTTTGCTTGTGTTGTTTGGTTAATTTATGATCCTTCATTACAATTATCAGTTTGTGCATGAGGTTCTTTGTTGCATTTTTATGGACTATGTCAATCTGCAGAAGTAAAAAATGCTCACCACTCCTTTGGTGCATCACCTATTAGCATTAGTTTTAGCTTTTTTGCATTCTCTATCTCTGTCTCCTTTGGAATTTAGGGTAGGGTTAGGAATATAGACCTCTGCAACTTATAAGTGATAAATCTGACCAGAGGAATTGAGGAACCAACCTCTAAACTAGAGATTCTTTTCTCATTTTGCAAGTCCCACACTTGGGGAAAGGATTCAATGTTGTGCAATCACACTAGATGCTAGTATGATCAAACTAGAAATCTGATCAACATCCAGGGGTGCTACTAATTTGCAACAACATTAACATCGCTATGGCCTTTGACATGATGATAATTACAATAGTCATGTTCCTTATACCATGCAAGCATAGGAATAATAGGATCCAAACTAGTATGAGGTTTTATGGGGGAAGTGCAATGGCTCCGGCCTTAAGAATATTTTCCAATACTGAAGAATAGGGATCTCAATTGGAGTGTACTTTCATTGTTCTCGTCAGAATTGAAAATTCTGAACAGGAGAAAGATTGGAGGAAGGTTTGGCTTGATTAGATGGATGAGATGGACTAGCTTTGAGAACTACCGCGTTAGTAGATCCTTTGGCTTTTAAATAATTATTATGGGGCTTTGAAGATGAAGAAGCATCATTTGATTTGAACGCAACATTTTTGTTTTGTAATTAGATTTTCTTTTCTTTAATGGCATGAATTTCCAGTTTTTGTGCAATGGTAAATGATTCATCGAAGGTATAAAAGGTTTGTACCTACAGATTTGGTGAGATGTGTCTAGAACAAGCTCTAGTGAACAACTCTATAAGCTCAACTTTAGGTAATTGGAATGTTAATTGATTGATAAGGCTTCGCCAGTGAAGTAATGAAATATGTGATAGATTTGTCATCATACTATCATGTCAAGTATAGGTCAGTCATGGTGACTTTTTGATGACATTGATTGAGAAGTGGTCCAAGAATGCTTGAGCCACTTGGTTAAAGGAGTAGATGGAATGTCTAGGTAAACCACTATACCAATCTAAGGCGGGTCTTGTCAAGGACATGGGGAATGTCCGTAGGAGTAAAGCATCGTCATGGGAAATTAGATAGCACCCATGTTTGAATGACCACAAGTGTTGTTGTGGGTCTTATTTACTATTGAAACGGTTGAACTTGGGAATTTCCCAATGTATAGGGTATAGGTGAATGGGGATAGATGGATGAATAGGCTCATTATAGATTTTTTCATAAGTTAAGGAGTTGCGAGAGTTGGAAACTGATGCTTCTAATGTTTGCATCTTTTCCATCATCATCCTAATGAGGTCATTGGTGGGTTGTGAGGAATGGGTGTCGCATGCAAAGTAAAGGGAGGTTGATGATGGATGCATGATATTGATGAAATCACGATATATGGAGGTGCCAAGTATGAGAACCTGTGAAGGAGGAATAGATGTGGGCGAAGATATCCCGAATAAGTGATAGAGAATATTAGGGGTTATTGGTGATGCATGTAAATGGGTGGGATAGTCTTAACATCTCTCATGGTAATGGGGTTAGAGGCGTGGGAAGGAAAGGATGAGGTTTTGGAATGGGGTGTGAGTTTCCAACACCATGGATAGTTATGATGTAATTAGTACATACGAGTTAAAGGATGTAGATGTAGCCATGCTTAAGGTGGTTAGTGAAGGAATGGTTGACACCACAGGTGTGATATATGTCATTGGTGTAGCAATTAAAAATGATGTGGGGTCCATTTGAGACACCACATGTGGTAAGGTGGATGAAGGCAATGTTGAGCTAGTAGTAGTAGCTGATGCGGAAGTTGGGGAGAGGGAAGGAGGGATAGACATGGGGATGTCATTTATCAAATTTCTTAAAGAGTCTTGGGTAGATGATTAGGTGAGATAATATTGTAGGGTAGTGGGATTCTGGTCAAGGAGTCTCGCAAACTACTCGTCACCGGTACTAATGGTGATGGGCTAAGTTGGATCCATAGGCAAAAATATAGAAGATGATGATGGGCTAGGTGTAAGGAGCTGAAGGTTGGCATGAAACATAAGGGATTTGGCTTGGCTATGAGTAAACACCATGTGAATTAGCATATACCTAGTAAATTGTACTCTGTAAATAACACAGAAAATAACAGAAATGGAGAAGGATAGATTTTGGGAGGTGAACTTGGTCGGTGTTTTAATTAAAAATCAAAATAGAGTGACTGATGCTGGTTAGACTAACCGATGATGGTTAAGGATGACCGATGATGGTTACGGTAAATGAGACCGATTCTACATCGTGGAGAAATCAACAGTTTTAGCAAATGAGGCAAAAATTGATGAAAATGAAATAAGGAAATTGTACTTGACTATGATATTAGAATTCGGGGATATGATGATGTCCTGAGAACTTCAAATAGAATAGAAGAGGTGATGAATGTTTTTTTGGGTAAAATGACCAAAAGAGCTGGAAACCGACACTAGTTAGGTAAATTGATACGATTCCATGTGAAATTTGAAGAAGTGAAGAAAATTTTGTTTTTGTGAATTGAGTTAGATGGAGTATTAACCCAAAAGTCTGAGGATGATAGTATTGGACCCTGACACACTCAAAAATAGTCATAATACTCCAACTATGATGTTGGAGTGTGAAATGAAGAGGAAAGTGGAGAACGTAACCTCATAACTCAAAACACAACTCAAAAAAAAGCTAAGAAAAACATGCAATCCTATAAGTGAATTTTATTTATTAGCTTATGCTATTTAAGACTGACTTGTGAATTCAGAACAAATTTTTTTGGTTGGGAAGGTGTCCTATGAAGAGGCAAATTCTAAAGGGTGGTTTCAGGTTATGTTTTGGTGGGGGCGGTCCTTTCTTTGATAATGACTGGTCAAAGAAACCAGCTAGGCGCCCACTGTCAATCCTTTGATCATGTGATCATTGATAATCTCTTCCAAGTAAGGTGTTGTTTAAGAAGATGTGTAAATTTATATTTGTGTAGTTTGGAAAAGAGAGAGAGAGAAGAGAAAGTGCTTCTACGATTCAATTATGTCAACCATCAATTGGGCATGACTTCCAGCATATAGGTTTCCCTCAGTTTTTAATGTGAGATAAAATGTAGCATACAAGGATGAAATGTGATTTTAGAACCCAAATCGACAATTAAATTCGATGTAGCAAATGATGAATAGGTCAAGAATGTGCTCTTTCACTACTATGCAAATGCAGGAAGAAAGAAATGATTCATTTTAAACACCAAATCACAAATGTCATTTAGAAAATTAGAAGAAAAGAATGTTACTAGGGAGAATATTAAATGTGTATTTTTCAAAAAGAAAGAGACACACAAGATTTCCCTATATGAATAAAATGTAATGAACCCAAGAGAGGGTCCCACCGGGCGTGCCAAAATGTTTCACCAGATTCTTAATGATTTAATGAAATAGATAGAGGGTGATAGGCCAAGGAGGAATACCTATTTGTGATGTCGGTTGAAGGTTGTGCATGCATCCTGACTTCTTGATCCAATGTTGATTGTGAATAATTCCTTTTGGCTAGGAGGAACTACATGTAAAGTGCAAAACAATACCACCAGATAGAGTTAAACACAATAATGAGAAGACTACCATGTAGCGGATGTTGGATCCACGAAACATGGTGCTTCTTGAACAAGCTATCAGTCCACTTTTATATAACAATATTAATGCTATTCAAAATAAACATGAAAGAATAATCTTATTTGAATTGAAACGATTCAGTACCTAGTACAAAATGAATAAGAAAGGTCATGCAAAAGGTTGTTGAGGTAAAAATGGGTTAGGTGATGGACTAGTATTGGGTGGTAGATCTAGTATAGGATTTTGGTGAGGTCTAGAAAAAGGTTACAAATGATTATGGGCAATTTGGGAGTGGGTATTAGCTTGTTGTCCTGAGTTGGGTTATCAGACACAACAACCGATGTTAGTCAGGGTATGACCGATGAAGCTTTATATGTGATTGATGATGGTTTGAGATGGATAATGGTAGAATGCCAAAATGGATGTCCAGACTCTCTCTATGTCTGCACAGAGAGTTGGGAAGGCCTATGGTGGGATTGTAGGTGGGGTACCAGTCTTGGGTAAGGTTTTGTGAGGTTTTTGAGGTGATAAAGTCAACTTAGTGAAAGTATCTCAAAAGATACAAAGTAACCCGTGTTACTCGGTGACCAATATCGGTGAAGGGGAAACTAAGGAGTGCTAGGGTGACCGTGGCGTCGATAGGGGAGGAATGGTGGAAATCAAATAAAATTGGTTTTTAGGGCTTATTTTTTATTGCATAGAGAATGGGGGAAGGATGGTTGGGTTTATAAAAATCTAGGAAGGCTTAGGAATGTCTAAGATTCAGGTATGGGGAGCTAAAAGGGTTTTGGGTGGTTGGATGGGTGGATTAATAGGAAGGTGGGGATGGTAGAATGTAAGGGAGAATAGGATCTAATAAATAGAGGTAAAGAAACTACAATCTAAGTAAACATAGAATGATGCAGATCAAAACATACTTACTTGTATTTGTAGGCCTAGTTGGTGGAAGATAACAATGGTTGATCTATGAAACTAGTGGTTAGTTCCACAACAATGCTTCCAGAATGTTACCGTGAATGCCAATGCCTTCAGATCAGTCTTGGTGCTGGCTAGGGGTGTCTAGATGTACGAGAGGGCTCTGGTTCGTGCTTGCATATAGATCTCTCTCTCTCCCAAACTTGAAATTGCAAACCTCTACAACAAGGTTGCCAAAATAAATATATGGTAACCAATGATAGTTACGGTGACCGAATTCGATTTCAGATTTAGTCGGTGTTAGTTAAGCGGGAGATCCTAGGTTTACCAAAATAGCAGATCTTTCCGATCTAAAATGGTATTTAATGCTTAGATAAGTGGGCATGTTGTTGGAGAAATAATAGGCATCTAATGTTAGGGTTAGAATAAGTCTCAATTAGTTAAGGTAAGTAGAAATTGAGTCTTAGTTAAAAGAAACATGCTAAGAATAGGTCCATGATGAGGTGTCTAGGTGATGTGGCTAGGTGAGGTGTAAATTAATTTAATTAAAGTAATTAAATTAATAAATAAAGTGAGGATGAGAATTAATTCAATTATAAGTAATTAAATTAATATAAATGTGGGGTAAAGGGGTCATGGTTATATGAACATGCTATGTTAACTACTTGAAAGGGAAACAAAGGGGAGTGTGACCCAAATTTGGTGTCAACTGTGTGTGAAACAGAAAAAGAAAGATATAGAAAAGAAAGGGATCACTGAAAGGGTGGTCCCACCAAGCGTGCCAAGAATTTTGTCCAAATTTCTCATTCGTTAATCAAATTAATGCACTAGCTACTAAAGAAACTAGCCAACTCATAAATGATAGAGGGTTTATGTTACCTCGGATTCATGATAATAGATATGGGCATTGAATGATGGATTGTTGCTATGGACAAACCTACAAGTAAGATTGAAATAGGATTTGATTAGATAGGTAGATGTGGGGGCTACCTGAATAATTTTGATTCCAAGAAGTAGTTAGCTTCCTTGGTGGATATCACCCCCTTTAGTTAGATAAAAGGATGTAAAAGTAAAAGCATGCATAAAAATATCTATCAATGAATATGAAAAATGGTAGAAACTAATCTAAATTTAGTTAGATGACAAGTAACTACAAAGTAAATATTACCTAGTCTGGGTCAATGGTGACCCAGACTATTCATAGGAAGGTCGACGGTGACCTAGGAGGATGGATCTGAAACTGTAGATGAAATATGTAGACCTGCAAGGACTGGGAGCCATCTGGAAATTGATGAGGACTCATAGTTTCTATAGGAATATCTCGTAGAAGAGAACCAAGGACCGAGAGATAGGATAGATGGTAGAAAGGAGGATTTAGATAGGTTTTGGATAAACATAACCCTTATCAACAATGACCAGGGGGATTGGCGGTGACTATAGTAGGATTAGGATGAGGCCGAAAAGAAATAGCTGAATATGACAACCTGCAAGCACTAGGACTAGAATTAAAGGTTATTGAGTGATGGTTGGATGTTGTTGTGGACCTAAAAAGGTTAATATGTAAGAAATAAAATATAATATAATAGAAAACTTGATACAATTACTCTAAAAGTAAGAAATATCACGAAGGAAGATCATGTGATGAAAAACATGTTTAATGATGGGTGGGATGTCTATGACTATCACAAGAATCTTTAGAAGTCATTAAGAATCTCTTATTACTCCCTGGTTTCTTGATTTTGAGTGATTACATGTGTAATGGAAAGAAATCAAACATACTTATAAGGTCAACGATGACTAGGATGGGTCATCTTCGATCACGAGTAAATTTTCCTTTTCGGCTTGCTTTTTGATTTATGGTGGGTTTTGATGATTTTAAATATTTTTCTGAATGCTTTAAAGTATATTGGCAGGATTAGATGACCTAGGGATGAATCCAATGTAGTTAGGACATAAAAATAGATGGTATGAATGATAGAAAATCAACATGATTTATATGTAGGATAAAACAAACTTAATTAGAAAGTTGGTTAGGGCCATGAGGATCTAAATGATTAATTGATTAATATGAATTAATTAACTAATAAGGATTAATGTGGATGGGATAATTGGGTATGTAAAATATTAAATGATTACTTAATTAATGTGAATTAATTAATTAACAAGGATTGGATGGGAATTTGATTAACTAAGGAGGATGATTAAAATAAATGACTAAATATGTGCACGTGGGTAAATGAGTGCATAAATACCGAGTTTAGGTGTTTACAACATTCTAAAATATTTTTAATAACTATACATGAATAATCACCTTAACACAAATTCCATGAAAATGGGAAACACAATAGTTCTGTTATCCCAAATTTGCCCCCGCAAATTTAGATAACCTATTCAAAATTTGAATTACATGTATGTAACATTCGATGAATGTCAAAGTTTAGTCTTGGGTATCGAAGAGAAGGGTAGTTTAGGATGGCTTGGCCGAGTCAATGGTGGGGTAGATGAGTCCAAAAAGTACCTATTGAAATAATTTTCCATTCCCTACATGGTGGAAAAGATGGGACATCTTGAAACATTATACACTTTCTCGAGGTAGCCAATTCTTTTGGTGCACAATCACAATCCTGAGAAATAAGGGGCCATTTGGAGGTGTTAAAGTAAAAATTGAATCTTGAGACCACTAACATTGGATTTAGTGGGTCATTTTTAGAAGGAATCATATAAAATTTCACCCGAAATTGATATGAAGGACATTTTAAGGTCACAAAGTGGTGAGTTCGAATTGGGCATAGGTAGAGTTCGGGTGTACCTCCGGTCATTAACACTCGATATCAACATGTTCATCCGAGATAAAAAAATATGCTATTTTGTGGGTCCTCAAGCCACCACGTGGTCTGGTACCACATTTCTTATTTGGTATATATTTCCACATTAGACCGATCTATTCATCAAGCCTTGGGCCGAATTACATTGCATCGACGATCTTGAGTTAAGAAAGGTGACATGTGGACTTCACATTGCTCAAGGTGAGCCAATTCATCAAATTGGTTGAGTTATTTCGGGCAAGTTGTTCTTATTTCATCGGTGGGAAAAAAATCTACGTGGCCATTACCATGATAAGGCTTAGTTGCCACAAGCTATATTAATCCCTTTGTTATCCTCTCTCCCATAAATGTGGAATAATCCACATGCACATGGAAAAGACCGACAGGATCAGCAAGATAAGGCTATGGGGATAGTTGGATACAAGGCAGGCTTCGGTATCGAAATGGATGCACCATAATGGTTAGTGATGGTAATGAGTAGGCACATTGATGGGTCGAGTACAATGGAGACTATGTGGTAACGGTTGGAGTGGTCATGACAAAGCAACATGGTAGGGCCACATCCCACATGGCACAATGGTTGATGGTCACGGTAAAATGATCAACATAGAGATGTAGGGAGGGGGATTGGACCATGTGACCTCCCCATCGCATGCGGAAAGGCCAAACCAACTTGGCCAACCAAGTTGGTTAGAAATTAGTTGGCGATGTGGTATATAACCACATAATTTAGGCCACACTTAACCATAAAATCCTCCCTATCTCCCGCTTAAAGGACACATCATTCCTTCGAAGGCACTCCATTTTATACAAGCTCATGTTGATCTCATATCAATATCCTTGAAACTAAGAGGAGAATCAAATTCTAAGGCTTATAAGAATTCGGTGTTAAATTTTGACCAAGTTTACATATCAAGTTAATATCGAGCTATTTTTCTTTCCAGAAAACATGATATTCTCCAAGGAGGTTAATCGGTGTAGGATGATTTGATAGCGATGGCATCGGCTTGTACTTTTGGAGTCCAAATTGGTGAGATATGATAAGGGATACATTTAACATACTCAATATTTTTCTCACATTTATATTTAGATTACTCAATTATATCTCCTAATCATCTTTTGAGTGTCTCATTACGGTTGATACGATATCTATAAGCTTGGAGATTTGTCAGCTATTTTTGCATATAGTTGAGAACTAGTGTCAGCTCATATCATCATTCTGTGTGGAGGCATTGTGACCATGCAACAAAATGGTAGTTGATCATCATGGATGTGAAATTGGGTCACATCTTCATTCTATATAGAGGCTCATTATGGTCATGTAGTAGGATGGTAAATGATAATTCGTCATCAATCAATGTAAATCAAATTACTCATAGCTCTATGTAGCATGTATTTTCCTTTGGACTAGTTCAAATTTTTTAGAATCAACTCGAGGTCAAGAGCTATGTTTTAGATTCAAAAGAGGATCATTATTGTCGATATCTAGAGGCTTACCCATGTGTAGCGGGAGTGTTGAGGTTTCTCAAAGAATACTTAACAACGAAGTGGAGGCACTGAGGTCTTCTGAAGATATCAAAGTGGCATAGTAGGAGGAAGTGAGCCCAAGTGCCACAAGTCCCTAAGATCGAGCTGTCATTTGTTTGATTGTGGATTTGGAAGTATTCTGCGTGAGATATCTTCTCAAAGCAATGTGATTTGGAGTTCACAATAGTTTTGGGACAAAAAGCATTCCCATTGGGGAGGTGTGATCCGGTTGACATTTCAGATTTAAAAAGTGGCGAATTCGAATTGGACATAGGTCTAGATTGGGTGGACCTTTGGTCATTGACACTTGATATCAACATGTTTATTGGAAATTGAAAAACATATGCCACGTGGTGGGTCCTTAGGCCAACATGTGGGCTTCCACCACATTGCCTCTTTGGTCTATATTTCCACATTAAACTGAGTTATTCATCAATCTTTGGGCTGAGTTAAAATGCATTGACAAGCTCGAGTTAAGTAGGGTAGCGAGTTAAGTTCACATTGGTTAGGGTGAGCCAATCCATCAACTTGGTCGAGTTATTTCGGGAGAGCAGTTCTTATTGCATTGGTGAGTAAACCAAGCTATGTGGCCATTTCCACAATAAGGCTTGATCACCATGGGCTATATTAATCCCTTTGTTATCCTCTCCCCACAAATGTGGCATAATCCATATGCACGTGGAAAAGACCATTGGGCTTGGCAAGATAAGGCTACGGGACAGCTAGACATGAGGCTAGATTTGGTATCTATGTGGACACACTGGAATGGTTTTCGATGGTAATGAGTAGGCATGTGGATGGGTCAAGTGAAATGTAAACAATAAAGAGGATGACATATCAGTAGTTGTAGTAGTCATGATAGTAGCGTGGTAAGGATGCAGCTCACATGGCACAATGGTTGGCGATCATGGAAAAATGGTTAGTGCAGATATGTAGGGAGTGGGAATGGAACCCACAACCTCCCCTAGCATGCGTAGTAGTCAAAATAACTTGGCCAACTGAATTGGTTGGTGATTATTTGGTAGATGTGGTATATAACCACATAATGTGGGCCACACTTGACTATAAAATCCTCCCTCTCTCCCATTCAAAGGAAACAACCTTCCTTTGGAAGCACTCCATTTTATACAAGGTCACTTCAATCTTAAAACAAGATCCTCAAAAGCCAAGAGGAGAATCAAATTATAAGTCTTATAATAAGTTCAAGGGAGCATTATGGAGAAGTCTTATATTTATAGTCAATGTTGATAAAATCTCATTGTTTGAGCTTCAAAGAAAAAGATCATTCAAGATTTCTACAAGTTCCTCCCAAGCTTCTTATTATCCCAAATTCACCACCCTAGGTTAATCTGAATAACACATTATAAATGGAATTATCTATTCAGATTCGAGATGTGTAGATGGATGTTAAATTCAACTCTAGTTATAAGATAAAGACAACCCATGTTTTGCCTTCGCAATTTGGTCTTTACTCATGGTGAGTCGAATCGTTGCAAAAAATGTTCGAGTTGTTGGTTGGGATCATTGTGAAATTGGAAAATTCCACCATGTTCAATGGTCGAGGTTGGTCGGTGAGGTTGTGTATGGATAGGGTTGGATGACATAGGGTTAGATGCCTAGGATGGATGGGTGGAGCATTGATAGCTAGGTTTATCATACTGGGTGTGTCGGCTGGGTTAGTGGTTCGAGTTAGATAGATAGGTTAGTCGGCGGGGTTGGTCGACTAACTATTGTGGTAGCGCAATGATGAGATCATGGTTAGATAAGTCGGCAATGTATGGAGGAGTTTGATGGCATCCAACCCCTTTGGGTTAGATGACACAAGGTTAGACAACTCAGCTTGCTTTGGTAGGATGTCATACAGAAGAGATAGAAAACCATTCAACCTCCCAAGTTGGATGACCCATGGTGTGAAGACGGTGACTCCCGTGTTTTTGTGACTAGAAGCATGTACGGCCATGAAGTTATAAATTCTCCAACCCCTAGGCTGGATGAAATTGAGGTTAGAAGGACTACTCTTTTCTTATATAGTTCATTATTAGACAACGGCCGTCAACCCAGGACATAGAGGAGAGATCGTAGGCCAACCATTTTTTTTTCAAAGGGGTTTGTACGACCCTTGTGGTTGGATGCGGTCTAACCCAACATGGTTAGATAACCTATAGGATGGACGAGTCAAAGCCGGGAAAAGGTAGGTGGGTGAATGACATCTCAACAACCAGATTTAATGAAGTATGGTGCCCATGACTACCCATGTAAGAAAAGTACCAAATTATATGGTTTCCCATACCTCTTTAATGCATCATGCTGGTTGGTGACCCAAATTTCCTATATATTGTAAAATATTCCTCATTTTGAGGGATACTTTATGTAATACAAAGGAACTCTTTAAAAATTGTTATAGAGTCATTTGTGAGCTAAAGGCCTCAAATTTTGGCATTCTTTAAAGGGTTTTTCCTTATGCCTATATTATAATGGATTATGCATGCTTTTATCAATAAAATTCATGTTTTGTGTCCATTTTTTCCCTATCTTGTATGCCACATATTGAAACAATGCAATTTTTTGTTGAAATGATGCCATAGATTACTGAGAGTGCATTGAAGAAATGGAGGCTTACCAATCTAGTGTCGGAAGCCCCATCAATGGGGTAACCCTACACTTCCATCCTACATCCCTCCCATTCCTCCTCCCCAATATACACCATCTCATCCTAAGTTTCATATCTTTATCTTTTTCCTGCAGCCCCCATTGAGAATCCCTCTTCTCCATCTTCTACCCTTCCATCTCACCTTCAATTCTCTGCCATTTTTCCTCCCAAAACTCCTTCTCCTCCACAAGAAGATCCTACACCTTCCCCTCCACCACAAACAATATAAAAACTAGTTGAAGAGCCCAACAAAGAATAATTCATTAAAAATTTGAAGGATTGGGCTTTAAATTTTGAGTCTGATCAGATGCCACAGTTGGCGAAGCCCTCCATGAGAGGTTGGGGATGAAGAACAAAAGTTAGAAGATGATTTTTCTAAAGTAAAAAGATGAGAAGAAGATGATCATTAGTATTTTTTCTCATAATGCAGTGTGCATGATGGAATTATATTATGAGATGATGTTCTTTTGTCTTCACAAGAATAAAAATCAGAACTAAAGGAAGAATCAACTCCAAATCTGCAAGAAGAGGATTAAATAGATCTAAGATTTTAGAGGAGTGTCTTGTAGTTCTTGATCATGAAGAAGTTGAATTTCTATCAGACTTGGAAGATTGTATTAGTGAAGAGGAACCCATTGAGCTCACCACTTTTTTAGCCCCACCATTTGTGTTCCAATACAACAGATCTCTCTCACCGCAATAATTTGTCATCAGTCATCCATGGATGAGGAAGAGAAGGATGATGACATTTCATTCATGATGGAGGTGAGAGAGTCCTGTGATGACTTATTTTTGCAAGCATCGTAAACTACATATATCGGTTCTCATACATCTCTTTTCCGAGAATGTACATGCCGATGTCCCCATCCATGGGGATGAGTTTCAAACATATAGGAAAAACATGAGGATCAGTTTATTGGCTCCCAAGGCTGCATTCCCAAATAAATATTTGTCCAGCTTGGATTTAAAGACATAATTTTTTTAATATTGGTAAATAGTTTTTGAAAGGGACTATACCCTTGTGTACAAAAGGAGGCCTAAAAGCGAGAATAAGAGAGAGGAGCAGAGAAGTCAGATCAAAGCACAAAAGTTACAAAGAAAGAACACCGAAGCCTAGAAACAAAGAACACAAACGAGACTTAACAAAGCAAAACAACGGCAACAAAAAAGCAAGCCTACGGCCAAGAAGCGGAGTAAAACAGACTACTTCTTGGCCGCTTGATCAATACTCATCTTTACTTTTTCCAAGCATGTTACATACCCAGCGTGGTCATATGAGCAAAGCATCCGTCTTATCGAGCTCCTCTCTCGGTTCTTTTACTCTCTTTCTCATTGCCCCAAAGAGTCATCGGGACACCGCTGAGTTGCGAAACACTTCTTGCATGTCCTTCGATGAATTCCTCTATGGCCCCGAATGCCTGCAATATTATACTCATGCCTAGTCTTCGTTTTCCCAAGTCGGGAGTCAAGGGAGGTCAGTTTTTTGTATATTTCATCAAGCTGGCTATTGCCAATGCTCCCTTCTCCCTCAATGCTTTTTTTGCCTTTTTGCTTAGCAAGATTTTTTACCTCATCCTTCAGCAATTTAAGCTCAGCCTCTAAGGCCTCCAATCTTCTAGAAGGGTTATCCGTTGGTGCCGCCTGGGGACTGGCACTACTAATGTTCAGCAGATCACGAGCAATGTCATCCAAAGGTTCATCCCCCTCAGCAGTAGACTCAAGGTTGAGTCTCCTAGAAGCCCTGGTGACACGTTTAGAAGTAGAGACAGTGTGGGTGGCAGGGGCAGCAGCAGGAGGAAAAGAAGGAGAAGCATGAGCAGCCTGCATGGGGGCATCAGCACCGGAGGCGGGGGCAGCAGCAGGGACAGCAGGGGAGACAGGACTGGCAGCAACAGAGCCCAAAGCCAGGCCGGGAGAGGAAGGGAGACCGGGGAATTTAATAAGGCAGTGCTTGTGAATAAGCAGAATAAGCCCTTGGTGAAGGGGAACCGCCCGGGTATGCTTCTGGAACTCCAAAATGGAGCGCTCAAGAGAGTTTAACAGATAGTGGGGAAAGCAAACCAACCTACTCCTACGAAAGTGATTCAAAAAGACAAGGTGCTTGGCAGGGACAGTAACAAACCTGCCTTCCAAGGATATGTAGCGAATCATCATGCGGGTGACTTCATCATACGGAGAAGGAATTGAATTAACAAGCAGACCCGCGGTGTTGAATATAAGCTTCTCCTCCTCCTCCACAAATCTTCTCTCTTCAGCCTCTTTGATAACCCTCTTGTTGAAGAAGCGGTATCCTTCCAAGCTGAGGCCAGTCGCTTCGGCTATGAGTTCGTCATTAATAAGAATCTTCTGCCCTCCATAGTCGACCATCCTCTCATTCCAATCCTTGGCAAAGCGAACAGAGATGTTTTGATCATGCCCTTGCACTCTCTCCACAAAGTTGGTGAATCCGCCAATACTAAGAATGTTCCAGAGCTCAGTGTTATCTTTCCAAATGTGGTCACCGCACACGGCTCAATCTGGCAGGGAGGCCCTCCCATCTTCACAAGGATGTGCTGGTTACAACAATTTTCAAAATACCTTTGGGCGTTGAGAGTGATTCGTTTCTCGCCGTTGCGGGTCGCATAAAAATGGGAACTGTAGCCGTTGGTCCTCCCACGAACGGCTGTAGGATTGCCGATCTGAGTCTGCGTGAAGTCGCGCGTGGAAACCCTTATCCTGTCAGCTTTCACCTTGTAGTTATCTTCGGTTTTCGCGGAGCTTGGCAACCGAATATCAACAGCTATTGTACTTCCCGCGTGCGCTGTTTTTAAATTTAGACGGCTCCACTTGAAGTTCCTAAACAAAATCTTGCCATCATTTGGAGTAGATATCATATGCCACGCCAAATAAACTAAAACAGCACCTGTGGAAGAATTTATGGATTTCCTCCAAAGATTAAAGCATATCTTTAGAGATTGTTTGCGTGTGAAGGTCCGCATGTATGCTGTTGTGAAGCTGATTAGGGATACTATCATTATCCCAAATAGTGAAATTTATATTAATGCCATAATTGGCCATTGATCGCCAACTTGTTACCTTCCCGTAAGTATGTATGATTCGATCTTTGTTGAAGGTATGGTGATGCTTATGGACTCAAGAGTTAAAATCTTTGATATTCCGAGCTAGGAGAAGAGGACTGATTAAGCAGATTAATAATATTAAGGGAGTCCCCTTCAACAATGAGGTTCTGGATATTTTGGGTCCGAGCAACTCTCAAACCCCAGAGAACAGATAAAGCTTCTGCAAAATGATTGGTTTGGATTCCCATTTTTCCAAAGATATGCAACAATCAAATTACCTTTATGGTCCCGTATTGCTCCTCCTCCAAAGAAATTTGTTCGGGGTTCCCCTTAGAGGCACCATCAAAGTTCAGCTTGAACCAATTGGATTCAGGGGGATGCCATTTGACCAAAGATCTATCCACACTATTCCCGGGGTTGCTCCAATATCCGATCTGCCAATTTGATAAGATGTGCTTTTCATTTCGGGGTAACAATTGTTCTTAGGAGAGGTTTAAATCCGCCATGTCCTCTTTGATGCCTTGGGAGATCTTGCAAGTAGTGAGTTTAAAATTCTCGCTTCTTATTTCTAAAAACTATATTATTTCTATCCTTCCAGATCCTCCAAATTAAATGCGGGATGGCTAATTTCTAGATTCTTCGATTTAAAGACATAATTACCACCAATCATGCTCACTTCAAATCATGAGGAAGAACTTCAATGCATCAAAGTTCAATAACAATGCCTCCAACCAAATGCAAAACAACTACGTGGAGGTAATATTTTTGTTGGTTACTGATACTTTGAGGATTTGGGTGGAGAAATGGTCCTAGATCAGTTTTTCACTCTTATATATGGCCATGTTTATAGCAAAACTAATTGCATTGTTGTACTTTGGAAAGAAGGGAAGCTACTTCTCCCTGCCTATTGCAGGCTTTGTTTAGCTTCTATTTGTACCTAGATAGAGTAGGGTAGGAGTAGGTTTTTTTCAATAGAAGAAGTGCTTGTACACACTTTGCATGTTTCACTTGAAGCATGTATGATTTTTAGTTTTGTACATAGTTTTTATGTGGTTGTTTCTCTTGTATGGTTCATCATGATTTCTCGAGAGAGGAAACGTTGTAGTAAAGGGTTCTTTTACAAGAAATAGTTGTTATCTTCAAGAAAACTTGGATGTAGAGTAACTAAATCAGATTTGGGACAGTTTCAGAGGGATTCATCCTTCATCCCATAGATCATATTTTTTGAGAAAGAGAATCTCATAATCAAAGCACTTTTCCACTCATCTTAATTTCAATATTTTCTAACAAAGAGTTAGAAAATGCAGGCAACAACTAGTCAACCCATGGTTCAGATTATATCTAGTAGAGTCGAGATCATAAATTCAAAGTGTTCATCAATTTATGCCATTAAAATTGACTCCATGCCCAATGGATGTTAGAATGCTCTTTGGGTAACCACATCTAGCATGTAGATGTCCCCTAGAGGTTGCCAAACTATTATCTTGGCTCGAGGTTAGACAACCTAAGGGTTGGATGGCCTAGGATGGATAGCCCGGGGTTGGCTAGCCTTGGGTTAGATGGCTTTGGGGTTGGAAGGATGCCGGTAGCTCGGTTGTTAAGTTGTACAAACTTGAAGTTGGATGGACGTCTAACCTAATTTGGTGGATAGCTTTAAGTCGAAGGATGAATCATTGTCATGGTTGGATGGCCCACTCATAATTGTATGGCTCAATGGTTAGACATTTGTCCAACCTAGATATAAAGGATAGCCCATAGGATGGATCGGCCATCAACATAAAAGATAACTCAAAAATCCACATTAATGGTGGTAGTTGAGGTAGTTCAACTACTGTTAAGAATTTAATGCAGGGTAGGTGAGACATTTTCTATATAATGTAGTCGACCCCCTCATTTGAAGGGGGCATTTTCTAAGAATTGTAAAGGAAATCTATCAAAATTGTTCCTGAAGATTTTTTGTGAGTTGCAGGCCTTGAATCTGGGCATTCAACAAAGATTTCTTGCCTTGTATCTACTTTGTAATGGATTATGCATCCTTTTGAGCAATAAAATTTGTGTTTTGTGGCTATTTCTACCCTAGCTTGAGTTGAGTTGCATTTCTTTCCTTCTATTACATTTGTAGATGTATTGTGCATATCTTTTTCTTTTGCAAGACCTAGATTTGTTGTGCTCCACGAAAATGGGGATCTAAATGTGGTTTTGGATTGTGGCACTTCTGTCTACCCTTCCTTGCTTTGTTTTTTTCCTATTTTCACTCACTAGGAATATCTCTAACCCTATTCTTGGTGTTATCACTGCCCTTAGTTTAGGATTTATGTTTTATGCATCTCCTTCTCACCCTGGACCCTTGGCATTTTAGAGTAGAGTTAGATAGTTGCATTTCAATTCCTAAGATTACTTTATCATTAGGAGTAGGTAGATGAATCCAACCTTCTCTGGAGGTCTATCTTGGTTCAAGTCCCATAGTTTAGAGATAATCCCATGTTGTCTCAAATCCCGAGTTGTCTATGATTCGGGCACAGCGCACATTTTATCTCTAATAGTGCCTACATCACGAAAGTGTGAATTTTGATGGTTGATTATGCATCTAAAAATCCAGAAATCATTTGAAGAGTCTTCCCCCTAAATAATTATCTCCTCCCCATTCCTCTTGAAACCCCCTTTTCCTCTTTTGCAACCTTATGCACTTTAGGTTTTAGAGAATATCCTTCCATATTCTAACTAACTCATGCTCAGTGGCACCACTGGAGATTCAAAAGAATCTTTGGGAATAATTTTTATGAAAGTCCTTAATTTCACTCACCACCATCCTGTCACTACATTTTCATTATGATGAAGCAGATTATTTTCCATGTCACCTTTATTTAATATCAAATTTTACACATGCGAGTAAATGTGATGTGGCTAAAGGATATAAATTGAAAAGGCATTCCTTAAACACTCATACATTTACTCAATCCATGGTGACATGCTTCATTTATAAATAACTAGTTTCAATCTAACTCCCACATGTACTGTTGATCCGATCTGGATATTACATTTATGGTGGCATGATTTCCTAGGACACATCATCGTGGGAGCCATACCTATTTAAACATGGCAAAAGCAGACACAAATTTACCACCCAAATTCCACCAAGCTATGTGCACCATGCTTCCATTAAAAGATTCTCTACCATGGCTTCCGCACCCCTAAGATCAAGTCCTACCAATGAAGAACTCACCCATCTAGGTGAATTTTTCCAATTAAAAGCCCAAACAAAGCGTTCATCGGGAATGTCTTAAGTGTGCCAAATTCCAGGTCCATCCTCCATAAAATTATTCTATGGATATTATATTCCCATCCTTTCTTAATCGATTTTATGAGATATATACCTTATTCCCTCTTTTCCAGACTCTTCATTTTCACTTAATCCACCAATAATACCACTTAAACACAAGACACCGAAAAAAAACTGGTTTCATCATTTCCCTTATGCCCATGACAACCAATGGCATATGATCAAAGCTTATTATAATCCAACCTTCATCGACTACAAACCTCCTTGTAACAAGCCCATAGAGCACATCGAATAAAAAGGACATCCTTTGTTTTTGATACGATAATATAGAAAAGTGGCTTTCATCCTTGAAAACTACCTTAGTTGAAATTTGAGCCAAAATGAGTACCAAGGACCTTGCCCCCAAGAAACATATAATCATCATTGGTGATGCACCCAATAAAGAAACAACATATCTCACAACTCAATGTCACTTGCTTGTAGGACAAAATCTTATATAAGAGGAGGGATCCCTCTTTCTAAATGGGTGAACTCACTCAAGAACAAGAGGGAATTCACCCAAATTCTTAATGGAACATGAGTGGAGATTCTTGAGCTAATGGAGAAGGGATGTCACAGGGATTAGTGGGGACATTCATTTCATTCTCAATGCCATGGCCGATGAATATTTTATTCATCATAAGGACCATCTACTAAGGCATGCGCCAACCTTCCCGAGAAAAATTGTGACTTCTGAAAATTGACCTCCATGTCTGTAATGAAATCATTTTTATTCTCATCATTTCATGTATATATATGTATGTATATTCAAGCATAGGGGCCTCGTATTAGAACCCCAATTTTTTTCATAGTATATATCATTTTGAACTACCTATTTTCTTCATCAATGCATGATATGTATTTATTTATTTTTCTATAATCATTGAAACATATCTTTTATTTTTCATGTTTCACTTGTATTACACTCGAAAAAAATCAAAAATTAATCTTCCCATACAACACTCACCATTGCACTCAAGCATTCCACACGATTACACACTACCCCAAGATATAAAACGGTCACGCTACCTAGATGCTCTTGTCTTCTTTTAAATGGAAAAGAATAAGTTATTTTCCCTCATTTCTATGCATGTTAGATAAATCATAAACATATACCAACTTTCTACCTTTACCCAACTGGGCACTTGAGCCCATGGAAATTAGTTTGAACCATCCCAAAATAATGTGGAAATTAAACCTAGCCCTGAGGCTTTGAAAAGTAGATTATATTACAAGTTGAACATACATACCTTTTCGGACATCGATTTTAAACTACTACTTTGCACATTTCCAAGTGCAAAGCTCATTTGACACCCCCTTACTCTCCTCAAGCACATTACTATATCTTTTTCCATTTTTAATAACACATGGTCAAGAACCTAGCCCACACTCTAAACGAATGTTGAAATAAAACATGACGTTATTTTAAGTTTATCTTGCAATCACTAAAACACTTTCTTGTTTGGGCACTAGGAAAAGCTGTCACCTTGTTCACAATGTTCATAATCTGCATAAATGGTGAAGTCCTAAAAATACATCAAAGCACCCACTACCCCATACCTCAAGCTCTACAAAAACCCCAAGACCTTAATAAAATCATGTAACCAAGTGAACACTTAACTTTCCACCGATAAGAATGATTTACAAATAAAATTTCTATTAGCAATGTCGATACCCAGTGCACATCCAAAATAGAAATAAGAATACATCTATTGATATGGAACTGAAATGAAGTCTAAAATTTATGGGCACCAAAAAGATCAACAGAGGATCCTATTCTAGAAGTAGAACATGAAGAGAATGAGCCAGTTCACCTCCCAACTTCTAAGTAGCCCCAGAGTTTCCCACCTTCCACCGTCACTTGTGCTCCTCCCGTGAGAGATGTACCATCTCACCCCGAGTAGGAGATAGTAGTCGCATCATTTTATGAGCCTGAGATAGATGAGATGTTTCCCTAGATGAAGGAAATGATAACAATAGAATATCATACAGATCCAACAAGTGATGGTCCCCGATTTCTCACCGATATAAGCATTGTCTAAGGGGAAGAAGAAAAAATTTACTCAAGTGGCCTCACACTTTTTCAGTGGTACCATGGGAAATCAAGTATGTAGAAGTAGTCAGATCAAAGGTAATCAAGCCTATTGAAGAGATGAAATTGGCTAACTAAAAATGAGCACCATTCCCTAGGCCTAGCCACTCATGAAGGAGATGTACACATGTTCCAGAGTCTTCCACTCACCTCCTCGTGAGGAACTATGAGTATAAGGTGAAAATTGATTAGTTGGAAGACCAAGTATAAACACTCTCCTCATATGTGCAACACTTCATGGACCTGAATGCTTTATCATCACTCCTAATTAAAGAAGTTACCCTAATCAATAGCTTCAATCCGGAGCTCATTAAGAAGATGCAAGCATTCACCATACATGGATGATAAAATGACAAATAGATGAGCATGATCATAGAGAAAGGAAAATTATTGCTTCTAGAGTTGATCTCACTGTACAAGTACATGTGCACCACTATAGACAAGGTCTGAATGACAAGAGAAGGATTGGAAAATAAAAATAACCATTGGGACCAAGTTCATCCACTGGTAATGGAGATGAGAGATGCTCACTCCTAGGTGTTGGTGATCGAAAAGTATTCAATTCTCCATCTAAGGACTTGTCACTCATGGGGATAACCCTTTTCTATCGATATGAAATGTTGAATTAGGCCATTGATGAGTTGGACTCAAATGAGGAGTGTTCCTTCAAGATGTAATATAACGTCAACATTAGAACACAAAAACTTGGAGTGCCCACCCTTGATGAGAACACTATTGCAGATGAGTTGTTGAGGCCATTTGAGGAGTATGTTCAGAAAAAGGTCGGGGACCCCTTTTCCTTCAACGAAAATACATTGGAGTCTCTATCTAAGATCAGAGCCACAATTTCAAACATTGCAGAG
This sequence comes from Taxus wallichiana var. yunnanensis, assembly GCA_018340775.1. NCBI lineage: Eukaryota > Viridiplantae > Streptophyta > Pinopsida > Cupressales > Taxaceae > Taxus > Taxus wallichiana. Next base: position 679,711,599 of record CM031239.1, read on the forward strand.
AAACATCTGTCATGGTTTGCGAAGATAAAAACATCAATGATATCTCATATGGTTGGGTCAATTCCTAACCTTTTTCCACATTCCTCAATTAGATAAAGTAGCACTGTGGAAGTCTAGTATAATAAAGAGTTCAAGGGAGTGGAAATATTTCTAGTGGAGCTCGAAAAGGATCAATCAGGTGGTGAGGCGGAATTGGCAGAAGTGACATCTTCATCGGAATATTTTTCTCTCTTTCTCTCTCTTTGTCCCTCTTCTCTTCCCCCTTTCCCCCTCCGCTTTCATCTTCAATTCCTTTGTTGGGGGTTGCAAATTTTCATTATGTCCTATTCTTATTTTGTCTTATTCATTTAAATGTGACTTTAGTTTGTAATGTAATAAGTTACCCTTAATTAATAAAAGGAGACTTAATTTTATTCCTATGAATATGAAAAGTAACATGTCATAAGGGGAAAAATGATGTAACATTCCCATTTTAAGACTATAGAATCAAGAGAAAAAAATCTTTTATTTAATAATGTTCTAAATAAAGCAATATTTAGAACAAACATTCGAGAGATAATCAATTCAATGGATAAACATATACAGTTGTAATGACTCAGTGATTCACCAATCTATTCATTCCATAACTCGGTAAGCTACTAATCTATTTATGTTATCTTATGTATTGAATACATATTATATACTTTGTATACTTTGTCATCCTACCCTACACTAGGTACTGAGTGATCTGTTTAAAGAACATATCTAAATATTTGTTACCAATATTCATCTGATATCATGTTGTTTTAAACTTGGTGACATAGGACAATGCAACCAGTAATTTGTGATACTTTGGCCAAATATTTATAACATACTGTGTATGTCACTATTCCTAGATGGCATACTTGTCATTTTGGAATACATCCTTCACCTCACTCTTCTATTATCATGATTGGTCTTTACTGACTACCGTCAGTCCACTTGTTCCAGGTTTTACCCTAGCCCTAGATAGAAACATAACCTATTATAGGAAGACGCTCACAAAGGCTTAGGGTAGATGGGCATACTCATTTGACCTAAGTCATCCGAATGTGCAAATGTACCCTGAGCCTTTGGAAGCTAATTCCTATCCTAAATATGCTCCTATCCAAACCTAGAGAGAAACTAGGTTCAAGTTCAAGTTCTAGATGTGTGTAGATCTAGATGATCAATGTGGAAGGGTGATGCCACATGTCAACTACAATGTTGTATTCTCGAGAATACCTAAGCCTTCTTGAAAGTACAGCCCTGTAGTTGGCGTGTGCCAACATCCTACAGAAACTGCCTCATCGAGATGTACATACCCCCGAGGAGATTGTTAATACATTATTAGTTTGGATTAAAACTTGATTACGAAACCCTGCCAAACCCTAATCCAACATTGAATAATTTCTTCCTAAATTTGATTCATTTAGCCCACTAAGAACTTTTTTATTTTCATAGTCACTATTAATAATTGATCACATAGTTTAAATTGTCAATTAACCGTAACTGTGCAACGTTATAATATGTCTTATTTTAAAAGTACAATAAATTTTTAGAAAGTTCAACGCCAGAATATATCCAATATAAGGTATACTTCATACAAAATGAAGTCTAATAAATTGTAGTCATACTTGCAAACCTTTTGGTTTATATTCCATTAAGAAAGAGAAAGAGTCTTTCTCTACATGTTACATGTTCGGGTTTATCCTATCCAATGTCCACATTTTTTTAATGTATGTTCATCACATGTTACATTACTATGTTATATAGTTTGGATAATGAATATCATATACTGCAACTTAACAAGCTGCATCACAAGTAGGGAGATTGAACTAAATCCCTCTATCCAACTTATGAAAAGATAACCAATTAACATAAAAATAAAATAAATAATATCAACAAGATAAAATCCATCTCATCCATACAAGTACAAAATAATTTACACAACCAATGTAGGTAAACTCTCAACTTTCAATTTATCTTATAACTTATACATTTACAAGACTTATGCATTTAGGTATACTACATAACAACCGTCTTCATGATAAAAGAATACTACATTTCCTTTTTCAATACAATCCCAAGAATGAATCAGAATTCTTCTCAAGGAATCAAATTTAATTCTTCCAATGCATCATATAAGTTTTGTGTTCTTTTATCACTTACGAAGTCCATCTACAAAAATTTCTAGCACAGTCAGTTCAATGAACTAAGCATGATAAGCACTAAGCCTTAAAACGAGGTGCATTCCAATAATTGTTCCATTAAAACAACTCTGCCTCCTTCACAAAGAATTTTTCGTAGTCATAGGGATTTGGAGCTTCCGGAGAACTTATTACACATAAGTAAACCTTTTGATAATTCCAGAGAAGTTGACCTTCTTACTAGGGTTAGTAAGCTTGAAGAGGAGATCAAATACCTCAAAAATGCTATGAGGAATATGGAAAAAACAAAAGGTAAGAGGAAGCTACAAAATTCTGAGGACATGGATACTATTGCTGAGATTTTCAAGAAGCTACTTTCACTTGATACTAGGCTAGGCAATGCCAAGGGGCATCAGGATTGCATCCTCTCTACTCTGAAAGGTGTCTATAATTTTATGGAACAACATGTGAGAAGTGTGTGCAACCTTAGCGGCATTCCTGAAAACATCTGGGATTCTAATGAGACCCGTGACCTTGCACTTGCTCAGGCAGACATGAACGATCCTTCTCATGCCACGGCCATTGTGCTCTTCACCTCTCTCCAGAAAATTAAGGTCAAGATTGACAGGGTAGTCAAGTGATGTGGTGCCTAGATGCTGCTTTGTTGCTATGAAGGTGTTGTTTTTTGGTGGTTTTGATGTTGTTTTCTTGTTGGGATGCCCTGTTTTGGATCCCTTGTTGCTATTTTTGGCCCTTTTGTTCTTCTTCGGATCAACATTTGATTGATCATTTTTTCTCTATCTACCTGATGTATCTAGCTTTTGAGACTCCATGTTTAAGGTGTTTAGCCTTTCTTGGATGGGTTTTCTCCTTCTGATATCTAGCTTTTTGAGCCTTTTTGTACACAGGGTATAGTCCCTTCAAAACTATTTATCCATGATAAAAAAATATCAATATAAGTAATAGCAAACAGAAAAGAAGTGTGTTTAACCAATTGAATTTACTTCAAGAGAAGAACGGAATATAATCTACTATATCCACCTTACAAAATTAAAGTATAATTGATCCTATCAATTATCTTTTAGCAAACAAGAAATCATATCATCTCATTTTTCCCAATTCTATCATAATAGAATACAACATTTATCTTTTCTTTAACCAAAAGAAGGCTTTAAAGCATGATTCTCATTAGGAGGATTCATCTAACTCCTAAACAAAATAAAAATAAGAACCATTACAAACTATGCTCAAACACAAAATATCCAAAAAAGCCAAATGATTCATAACATGAATTAACAGTTTCATTTAAAAGACAACTACCTTAAAATTCAACATTTAAGATATTCATAAACAGAATATCATTTCAATCCAAGAAGGAATAGGGAATCTAACAGGTCTACCTACAAGTCTAAATCTACTTCCACATGTTAGGAGTTAACATTTAATGATCGAAACCAACATTCACAAATCAAGGTAGACTTATACAGAGTTAATCTCCACTCGAGTCCATCCAAGGAGAATCCATAAAAGGATAGATTTCAAGAGACAAAACTTACTCATCACAAATCAAACAAAGAAAATCCTTGTCAAACAAATAGTCTACCAAACACACTTATATTTTCAGTTCAATAAAAATCAAATAATCTAATATCTTCCTAGGTCCTTTCTAAAAATTATTTAGACAAGGAAGACCAAACAACTCAAAAAGAAATCTCCTTTTAATAAGAGAATCAAAAAAAAAAAGTTCAACCAATTAACTTATCCCAACAATAGAAAGAAAAGAATCTTAATTAGAAAATGATCCAATCAATAATTCATTTTATTGTACTAACAAATGAATTTTCGCTTTTAATTCAAACATAGAAATTCATAAGCTAGTTCCTAGGAGAGAGAAAAAAATCAACTCATAGTAAGAAGAAAGCACACTTCCATTTTCTTTACAATTCTTTACCTTCAATAAACATGAGTTTCAGTTCCAATCTCAGAATGAAATACACATAACAGTCCTAATAACAACATTTTGTTCCAAAGGATTCACATTCCTTTCTTTTAAAAAGATACAAGGTTTATTTACTATATCCAACAAGAAATAGAATAACAAACCGATCATTAAGCTATACATGTTCAAAGTATCAATGAACTCAAGACTAAAATCCCATTGTCGAGTTTCAATATTGCATTACAAAATATTAATTAGTTCTTAATTCAATAAGCACTAAATACAAAAACAATCTTGATATAGACAAAGTAATCCCACGATAACAATTCATAACATGAAGTAATAAACTCTTCTTTTAAACAAAACCCTGAGCTTATTTAAAAAGAATCGAAGATGGGAGTTTCAAAAACATAGGGGAAAAGAATACCCCGATAAAATTCCATTTCCATATCTGAAAAGATGAAATAGTTCTCAAAAAGGAATTACCAAATCCATTCATCAAACAAAGACATTTTCAGTTAAGATCTCAAGAGTTTACCCAATAACTCAGCCAACTATTCTCTCAATTTTCTTTGAGCAATAGTTTAATGAAAGAGTTATAAGTTTTAAACTTTTAATACAAGTAAAACCCAACTCAAAATACCCGAACAAAGTCAAACATGAAGTTTCAACAAAGGTTCAGGGCTACACAAGTCTCTAATCACAGGTTTAGGGCAACATGAAGTTCCCATTCAAGTTTATATTTTAAACAAGAAGTCCTAATACCAACTCAAAATGAAACATGAGCTTCAACAAGAGTTTATAACTATACAAGTATCAAAATACGAGTATGGTGTAAAACACAAACCTCCATTAACAGTCCATATTTTCACAAGAATAAAACACGGAGTGTGAGCCACATACAGGCTTCAACAACAATCTTGAGTTACCCAAGATTCCCAAACATAGGTCAGAGCATCAAGAACCTCCATCACTAGCTTTCATCAAACACAAAACCAAGAACAAGATCCAAACCAAATACAAGCTCGATTACAAGCTTAAGCAAAACACAAACTCTAACAAGATCAGATGGAACTCAAGGTTCCCATATAGTTCAGAATCCACATAATGCAACGAGGGTTAGTTCCAACACAACAATCTCGAATACAAGTTTTCAGAATTGGAAAGAAGAGCTACTAATACAAGTTTCACATGCATGTATCACTATTAAACTATCACAACGACATTTTTAAACCCAATGTTATTTTTTCCATGGATTCATATCCAAGATAACAGAGATTATAAAACCCAACAAATAAGTAACTAGATAAAACATGCAAGCCAAAAATCTCAAAAGAGCAGAATCATTTTAATGAAACATTTAGAAGAAAGTAAGAGATCTTAAAGATTAGAGCCTATCATGCCTGATAGTGCTTCTACCAAATCGAAGGAGACCTCTAGCCAAGCTCACAACTTCTCCTCTTCTCCACGAAAGATCAAACAACCATATTCTTTTTCCACATTGTCTCTTATATATCCCACAAACCGAAAATAGGTCTAAAACTTCAAAAATAGCCATTAAGTGCTAGTTCAATCTGTTGGTTTGAAAAACCAGAGAGCATGTAGAGTAAAAATCGTGAAACATGCAAAGTGAAACAACCCCAGACAAACCTAGTTGCATGCCTTCCAAGATAGTTTGTGCACAAAAACCAAAAACAATAAGTTTCATTAATTCCAATTTTCTCGCCTATCCTTCCTTTCCACCGCCTTCCAAATCTAGTGATTTCCAAATCAAAATTAACATGAAATTCCATTTTAGTGATACTTCCACATAAGCCTCTCGCCAAGTCACTAGCCCCTGCCAAAACTGGCAGTACCCTATGCATTAAAAACCTTATCAATAACATAAATGCCATAGGAACCATCTCCCTTAATGCATGCGACCACCTAATTCCCTTTCATACCCATTAGTTTAGGATAGATCAAATTTCTTAGGTTAGATCTTAGGTAGTTTATAATGCATACCTTAGGATATAACCCTAACAACAAATTTCCACCATAGGTCTTAACACATAGCCTTAGGTAGTTTCCACATAGGTTAGATTAATTCACCACATAATAGTTTTAGGCATTAGGTTAGATCATCATAAAACCTTATAGTATTAGGTTCTAGGTTAATTTTAATAGCCTAGTAACCTTTCCATATCCTTTAGCACAGATCTTAGGTTAGGATGCCAATCAACCAACAAAGTAGAATAGGAAGCTTTAGGTTAGAATAATAATTCTATTAAGTGACATAACTTAGGTAGAAAATATTCTTACCTAGCTTAGGATTTATTAGGATAGCCCTTTTCAGGATCCCAAATCCTTCATATGCTTATGAACAGCTGTATTTTCATGTTCGTCAGCAATGTCCTGCCATGGTCGATCTCCAAGAACCCAAGCACAACATTCAACTGAATGGAAATACGTTCACACAAAAATCAAAGAACTTGTAATAACAAGGTTCAGTCAATATGTCTCTTAATTCATAGAATGTCAATTTACCATTCATTCCAAAGAGTAGATTTAAAACATTCCTTAGATCACTGAAATTGATCCAAGGATGAGTAAGATTAATAGATAAGTTTACTACTCTTAAACCAAAATGCAATTCATCTAAAAGAAGTGAAAAATGGATTCAAGGAAGCCATTCCAATTCAGTCAAAGGATCTTAAGAATAGAAATGATTTTTCCATATCAAGCATGATCTCTAACAATCAAAAGAACATATCTTTATAAGGAAAATCACATGTCAACACTTGAAATGCAAAGGAGGAAAATAACAACTGTCAAGGGTGTTACATGCTTCCCTCCTAAAAGAATCATCGTCCCGATGATTACCTCTTTTAATAATTTACACCAAGGACAATCAATTCATTCACTTCTCTTATCCTAAGTCAAATATACCAAAATCTTATAGTTCCAGAAATCAGCATTAAATAGCTGTTTATTCAAATCAAATAAATATCTACCCAAAACTGGCATACTTATTGTCATATAAAGATAAAATCATAATTTTTATCAATCAACAGAATCAATTCTATTCAAATAGATATGGAAAATCATTTTCATATCCTCTAGATTTTCCCAAGTTGCACTCTCTTCGTTAAACTGGTCCCACTGGACCTTACATTGACTTATTTCTCAATTTCTTAAATGCAACTAGCAAGTTTCAAACACTCATATGGGTTTAACCACAATTATTCTTGGGTCTTGGACCTGTAAGGAATTCTAATTTAACACATGTGATAAATCTAAAACGTATTTCTTAAGCAAAGAAATATGGAAAACATCATGCATTCATGACAAAGCAGGTGGTAATGCTAAATGATAAGCTACAAGGTTGATTACTTCAACTATTTCAAAAGGTCCCACATAACATGGTGATAACTTGGCAGCCTTGCCAAAAGTTATAGAACTCTTTTTCAGTTTAACCCAAAGAAAAACCTTCTCACCAAGTTCAAATTTCCTATCAACCCGCTTCAAGTCAGCGTAACTCTTTTGCCTATCTGCTGCTTCTTTCAAGCATTCATGAATCATTTTAACTTCTTGTTCCATTTCCATAAGGATTTCAGGTCCAATTACCTCTCTATCTTCTATGTTATCCTAACTAACAGGGGTTCTACATTTTCTTCCGTATAATGCCTCAAAAGGTGCCATCTTAAGAGAAGCATGATATGTATTATTGTATGCGAATTCAACTAATGGAAGATACTCTTCCCACTTATATTGTTGATCCATGTAATACATTTGTAACATATCTTCTAAGACTTGATTTACTCTTTCAGTCTACCCATTTGTTTTCGGATGATATGTAGAACAAAAATTTAGCTTAGTTCTTAGAGCTGCATTAATTGTTTGCCAAAATCTTGATGTCATTCTAGGATCTCTATCCAAAATGATTAACTCAGGTACTCCATGTAATCTGAAAATTTCATGTACAAATCTTCTTGCCAAAATAGGAGAATCATCCTTCAAATTTCTGCAATAAAATGTGCTACCTTTTTTAGTTTATCAACAACTACCAAGATAACATCATGCTTATTTCTCGACATGGGTAACCCTAGTACAAAATCCATGCTTATTACCTACCATTTGTACTGTGGTATGCTATGAGGATACAACAAACCAGCTGGGTGCATATGTTCCGCTTTAACACGTTGACATTCAAGGCAATGTGTCACAAAATCAATAACATCCTTTTTCATTCGTTTCCAGAAATATTGCTATTTTATATCAACAAGCATCTTAGTAATGCCAGGGTGTCCAGAAAAAGGTGAATTATGAAATTCGGTTAACAATTTCTTTCTCAAATCATTAAGCAAAGGTACATAGACTCTGTTTTCAAATCGTAAGATTCCTTCCTTATCAAAGCAAAAACCTTTATACCTCAAATCATTAGAATCTACAGCAAGTGCTACTTTTACTTGTTGAAAGTAAGAATCAAATTCCATAATACTTTTTACTTCATCCTTAAACTGAGTTTTAAGTGTTATAAGAGTAGAAATGTGCTTCCTACGACATAGAGCATCAGCCACTCTATTTTCGTTTCCTTTAATAAAACTTATGTAATAATCATATTGAGACAAAAATTCTAACCACCTTCGTTGTCTTGCATTCAAATTTGGTGAGTAAAAATGTACTTTAACCTAAGATGATCATTTTTCAACTTAAATGGTTTACCAAGTAGATAATGCCTCCAAACTTAGTGTATGAACAATGGCAACAAACTCTAAATCATGTGGAGCATAATTACACTCATGTAACTTAATTTTTTTACTTTCGTATGCCATAACATGACCACTTTGTAACAAAATACCTCCCAGGACCTTCACTAGATGCATCGATTACCACCATTAAATCTCCATTAGGATCGGTACTACAAGAATAGGTCTTGAGGTTAAGCTGTTCTTTCAAGGTTTTAAATGTAATTTCACATTTCTCACTCCAAACAAACTTTTTATCTTTCTTCTGTAAGGAAGTTATTGGTGCAGCTATCTTAGAAAAGTCTTTTACAAATTTCCTATAGTAGCCAACAAGTCCCATGAAGCTTCTAACTTCATGTACATTCTTTGGTGCAGGCCATTCCATTATAGCTATAATTTTAGAAGGATCTACAGCAATTCCATCTTTACTAATTACATGACCCAAATAGTGCACTTCTGTGTCATAAAAAGAACATTTGGACAACTTACCAAACAATCGTCTCTTTCTCAGAATTTCCAAAACTATTTTCAAATGCTCATGTTGCTCCTCAATAATTTTAGAATATATGAGAATGTCATCCAAGAATAAGAGCACAAATTTGTCTAAGTATTCTTTAAAGATATTATTCATTAAATTCATAAATTCATGCAGTGCATTAGTTAATCCAAAAGGTAAAATTGTAAACTCATAATGTCTATACCTTGTTCGAAAGTTGTTTTATGAATATCCTCATCCTTTTCTAGGGTGGATGGATATATACTCTTGATTGTTGCCTTATTTAACATTCGTAATCAATGCACAATCTAAGTGTTTCATCTTTCTTTTTCACAAAAAATATGGGGGCTCCCAAGGTGAAACACTTGGTCTAATCAAACCCTTAGACAAAATTTCTTGCAATTGAGCCTTAAGCTCTACTAATTCTATAGTATTCATTCGATAAGGTGCCTTAGAAATAGGTTTAGTTCTGGCTTGATCTCAATCATGAAATCAAATTCCCTTTTGGGTGGAAGACCTAGAAATTCTTCTAGAATTACATCATGAAGTCTTGTAACAATGGATATTGTTGGATAATATCACTACTATCTTGTTGTTTCAAAAAATTTACTACATATAAGATACATCCTTTATTTTTGGCCTTTTTAAGTTGTATAGCTGACATTTTTCTAACAAAAATCTCATGTTTCAAACCCTGAATCTCTACTATTTTTGCAGGTCATCTAAAACAACTAATGTATTTTTCAAAACATTCCATTTTAGCCTTATGTTTTGCTAACCAATTAACACCTATGATTACATCATAAGACCTTAAATATGTAACATAAAGATCAACCTCTGTGGAAAAGTTAGGTAAATCAAGGACTGCTCCAAAAAGACACATACTAACCGTATGAATAGCATTATTACCATACTATATAGTCCATGTTTTATCCATGTTTCTAGATTTTATTTTTAATTTTGATGCTAATTTACTAGAAATAAAACATTCAGTAGCTTTGGTATCAAAAAGAATAGTTATTGGTAAACCAAATAACTTACCCAAAACTTCTATGGGTGTGACCTATTTCTCAGCCTGCTTGTCAGCTACTGCAACATGTATCTTGTGTTGCTGATTATATTCATCCTTCTTCAAAGGAAATTGATTTGCATAATGATCTTTTCCATAGTTATAAAAGCCTCTTACGGGTCCCTTCCTAGGCTCAAGTTTGATTCCATCCTTATAGTTATCATCGACCCTATAGGACTTACGTCACGTTATTATTGTTCTTGGAAAAGTTGTTCCATGTATTACCAAGCAAACTTGTTTGTTGCTACTTTCCTATTTGCATCAGATGAAAACTTAATTTTCATTCTGAATTTCTTCCATGGTCCTTTCTTGGGTGCAAGAGAGGATGAAGAGGAGTTGGGATTCTTCTTCCTTACTTCCTCTTTGTGAGCGAAATCACCTTTAATTTACTGTTCCTACGTTATGGCTTTTCAACAACCCCTTCCATCGTGGTTGGGCTATGAACATCCACCTCTCCTCCTATAATGGGATTTAATCCCATGATGAATTTTTGTATCCTGAACTTCTCATCGGTTTTGTAAATCACTCCCAATACTCAATTACTGAGTTAGCTTTCCTTGAGCCAAGTTTTAAAATTCGGTCATTTTCGATCATAGTATAGCTATGGCATCCATCGTTACCTAAAGTAACTTTTAAATTGATCCCAAGTGATGTTAGTTTCATAAATATTTAACTCATCCTTGCGGTTATCCCACCATGAAGATGCTTTGTGTGAAAGTTTATATGCTCCCCATATCACCTTTGTTTCTTCTAAGAAATTTCTTATTGCAAAGTATTTCTCCATTTCTTGAGCTGAGCCAGCTCTCGACCCTATCTCCTAATGTGGTGCCATCAAACTTGGGTGGACTTATCATTTTTATCTCATTAGTGAGTTCTACTGCTAGCCTAGCCTTTTTGTTCTTAGGTTGAGCAGGTATGTTAACATTGTTATTATCAACACCCACATTGGCATTGTCCCCCTGGTACATGTCTCGATTATTGTTATCAACTTCTTCTTCCTCCTCATTACCCATTACTTGTTGTTCCAGCAGAGCTAAACGATCTCTTGTGTCCAATATGGTAGCAAGGATCTCATCAAGTTTCGGGCCTTTGCCACTCCCTGCCTTAGGTGGAGGGTTATTTGCAATGTTTCCTCTTGTTCTCACCATTTTTTGTTACAAGAAAATTTAAGTTTCATCAGATTGTGGACACAATAGGTCCAAGAGCTGCAACCTTCAGCTCTGATACCAAGATGTAACATTCTCATTTTAAGACTTTAGAATCAAGAGAAAAAAATTTCTTTTATTTAATAATGTTCACTATTCTAAATAAAGCAATATTTAGAACAAACATTCCATGCCAATCAATTAAATGGATAAACATATGCATTTTGTAATGACAATGTGATTCACCAATCTATTCATTCCATAACTTGGTAAGCTACCGATCTATTTATGTTATCTTATGTATTGAATACATATTGTATACTTCGTATACTTTTTCATCCTACCCTACACCGGGTATTGAGTGATTTGTTTAAAGAACATATATGAATATTTGTTACCAATATTCATCTGATATCATGTTGTTTTAAACTTGGTGACATAGGACAACACAACTAGTAGTTTGTGATACTTTGGCCAAAGATTTATAAAATACTGTGTATGTCACTATTCCTAGATGACATACTCATCATTTTGGAATACGTCCTTCACCTCACTCTTCTATTATCATGATTGGTATTTACTGACTATCGTCAGTCCACTAGTTCCAAGTTTTACCCTAGCCCTAGATAGAAACATAACCTATTATAGGAATACCCTCACAAAGGCTTAGGGTAGATGGGCATACTTGTTTGACCTAAGTCATCCAAATGTGCAAACGTACCCTAAGCCTTTGCAAGCTAATTCCTATCGTAAATATGCTCCTATCCAAACCTAGAGAGAAACTAGGTTCAAGTTCGAGTCCCAGATGTGTGTAGATATAGATGATCAATGTGGAAGGGTGATGCCACATGTTAACTACAACATTGTATTCTCAAGAAGATCTAAGCCTTCTCGAAAGTACAGCCCTGTAGTTGGCGTGTGCCAACATCCTACAGAAATTGCCTCATCGAGATGTACATACCACCGAGGAGATTGTTAATCCATTATTAGTTTGGATTAAAACTTGATTACAACAACCCCGCTAAACCCCGATCCAACACTTTGAATAATTTCTTCCTAAATTTGATTCATTTAGCCCACTAAGAACTTTGTTATTTTCATAGTCACTATTAATAATTGATCACATAGTTTAAAGCGTAAATTAACCGTAATGTGTAGCGTTATAATATGTCTTATTTAAAAAGTACAATAACTTTTTAGAAAGTTCAACGCCAGAATATATCCAATATAAGGTAGACTTCATACAAAATGAAGTCTAATAAATTGTAGTCATACTTGCAAACCTTTTGGTTTATAATCCATTAAGAAAGAGAAAGAGTCTTTCTCTACATGTTACATGTTAGGGTTTATCCTACCCAATGTCCACATTTTTTTAATGTATGTTCATCACATGTTAGATTATTATGTTATATAGTTTGGATAATGAATATCATATACTGCAACTTAACAAGCTGCATCACGAGTAGGAAGATTGAACTAAATCCCTCTATCCAACTTATGAAAAGATAACCAATTAACATAAAAATAAAATAAATAATATCAACAAGATAGAATCCATCTCATCCATACAAGTACAAAATAATTTACACAACCAATGCAGGTAAACTCTCAACTTTCAATTTATCTTATAACTTATACATTTACAAGACTTATGCATTTAGGTATACTACATAACAACCGTCTTCATTATAAAAGAATACTACATTTCCTTTTTCAATAAAATCTCAAGAATGAATCAGAATTCTTCACAAGGAATCATATTTAATTCAACCAATGCATCATATAAGTTTTGCCTTCTTTTATCACTTACGAAGTCCATCTGCAAAAATTGCTAGCATGGGTCAGTTCAATGAACTGAGCATGATAAGCACTAAGCCTTAAAACGAGGTGCATTCCAATAATTGTTCCATTAAAACAACTCTACTTTAATGAGACAATTATTACATCATAAATATCAATATAAGTAATAGAAAATGGAAAATAAGTACATTTAACCAATTGAATTTACTTCCAAGAGAAGAACGGAATATAATCTACTATATCTGCCTTACAAAATTAAAGTTTAATTGATCCTATCAATTATCTTTTAGCAAACAACAAATCATATCATCTCATTGTTCCCAATTCTATCATAATAGAATACAACATTTATCTTTTCTTTAACCAAAAGAAGGGTTTAAAGCATGATTCTCATTAGGATGATTCATCTAACTCCTAAGAAAAAGAAAAAGAAGAACCATTACAAACTATGCTCAAACACAAGACATCTCGAAAAACTGAAACAAATTCATAACATGAATTAATGATTTTATTTAAAGGACAACTACCTTAAATTTTGACATTTAAGATATTCATAATAACACGATCCCATTTCAATCCAAGAAGGAATAGGGAATCTAACAGTCTATCTACAAGTCTAAATCTACTTCCACATGTTAGGAGTTAACATTTAATGATCGAAACCAATGTTCACAAATCAAGGTAGACTTATACAGGAGTTAATCTCCACTCAAGTCCATCCAAGGAGGATCCATAAAAAGGATAGAGTGCATGAGACAAAACTTACTCATCATAAATCAAACAAAGTAAAGCCTTGTTAAAAAAAAGCATCTAGAAACACACTTATATTTTTAGTTCAATAAAAACCAAATAATCTAATCTCTTCCTACATCCTTCCTACAAATGCTTTGGACAAGGAGGAACAAACAACTCAAAAAGAAATCTCCTTTTCATAAGAGAATCAAAATAGAAAATTTCAACCAATGAACTTATCCCAGCAATAGAAAGAAAGGGATATTAATTAGAAAATGATCCAATCAATAATTCATTTTATTGTACTAACAAATGAATTTTCTCTTTTAATTCAAACATAGAAATTCATAAGCTAGTTCCCAAGAGAGAGAACAAAATTGACTCAGAGTAAGAAGAAAGCACACTGCCATTTTCCATACAATTATTTACCTTCGATAAACATGAGTTTCGGTTCCAATCTCATAATGAAATACACATAATAGTCCTAATAAAAACATTCTGTTCCAAAGGATTCACATTCCTTTCTTTTAAAAGATACAAGGTTTATTTACTATATCCAACAAGAAATAGAAAAAAAAACTAATCATTAAGCTATACATGTTAAAAGTATCAATGAACTCAAGACTGAAATCCCATTGTCAGGTTTCAATATTGCATTACAAAAGAGTAATTAGTTCTCGATTCAATAAGCACTAAATACAAAAACAATCTGAATATAGACAAAGTAATCCCACGATAACAATTCATAGCACTAAAGTAATAAACTCTTCTTTTAAATGAAACCCAAAGCTTATTTAAAAATAACTGAAGATGTGGGTTTCCACAAAATAGAGGGGAAAATAATACCCCGATAAAATGCCATTACCATCTCTAGAAAAGATGAAACAGTTCTCAAAAAGGAATTACCAAATCCATTCATCAAATAAAGACGTTTTCAGTTAAGATCTCAAGAGTTTACCCAACAACTCAGCCAACTATTCTCCCAGTTTTCTTTGAGCAATAGTTCAACAAAAGAGTTATAAGTTTTAAACTTTTAATACAAGTAAAACCCAACTCAAAATACCCGAACAGAGTCGAACATGAAGTTTCAACAAAGGTTTAGGGCTACACAAATCTCTAATCACAGGTTCAGTGAAACATGAAGTTCCCATTCAAGTTTATATTTTAAACAAGAAGTCGTAATACCAGCTCAAAATGAAACATGAGCTTCAACAATAGTTTAGAACTATATAGGTATAAAAATATGAGTACAAAGTGTAAAACATATACCTCCATTAATGAGTCCAGATTTTCACAAGAATAAAACACGGCAGTGAGCCACATACTGAGGCTTTAACAATAGTCTTGAGTTACCCAAGATTCCCAAACACAAGTCAAAGCATCAAGAACCTCCATCACCAGATTTCATCAAACACGAAACCAAGCACAAGATCTAAACCAAATACAAGCTCGATTACAAGCTTAAGAAAAACACAAAATCTAACAAGATCAAATGGAACTCAAGGTTCCCAAATAGTTTAGAATCCACATAATGCAATGAGATCTAGTTCCAACACAACAACCTCAAATACAAGTTTCAGAATTAGAAAGCAGAGCTACTAATACAAGCTTTGCATGCATGTATCACTATTAAACTATCACAAAGACAGTTTCAAAACAAACGTTATTTTTTCCATGGATTTATATCAAGATAACAGAGATTATAAAACCCAGCAAACAAGTAACCAGATAAAACATGCAAACCCAAAATCTAAAAAGAGCAGAATCCTTTTAATGAAACATTTAGAAGAAAACAAGAGATCTTAAAGATTAGAGCCTATCATGCCTGATAGTGCTTCTACCAAATAGAAGGATACCTCCAGCCGAGCTCAAAACTTCTCCTCTTCTCCACGAAAGATCAAACAACCATATTCTATTTCCACATTGTCTCTTCTACATCCCACGAATAAAAAATAGGTATGCAACTTGAAAATAGCCATTAAGTGTAGTTCAATCTGCTGGTTCGAAAAACTAGAGAGCATGCAGAGTGAAAATCATGAAACATGCAAAGTGAAACAACCCCAGACAAACCCGCTTACATGCCTTCCAAGACGGTTTGTGCACAAAAACCAAAAACAATAAGTTTCATTAATTCCAATTTTCCCACCTATCCTTCCTTGCCACCGCCTTCCAAGTCTAGAAATTTCCAAATCAAATTTAACATGAAATTTCATTTTAGTGATACTTCCACATAAGCCTTTGCCAAGTCACTAACCCCGCCAAAAGCGGTAGTACCGATGCATTAAAAACCATATCAATAACATAAATTTCATAGGAAGCTGTCACCCTTAATGCATGCAACCACCTAATTCCCCTTTCATACCCATTAGTTTAGGATAGATCAAATTTCTTAGGTTAGATCTTAGGTAGTTTATAATGCATACCTTAGGATATAACCCTAACAACAAATTTCCACCATAGGTCTTAACACATAGCCTTAGGTAGTTTCCACATAGGTTAGATTAATTCACAACATAATAGTTTTAGGCATTAGGTTAGATCATCATAAAACCTTATAGTATTAGGTTCTAGGTTAATTTTAATAGCCTAGTAACCTTTCCATATCCTTTAGCACAAAGCTTAGGTTAGGATGCCAATCAACCAACAAAGTAGAATAGGAAGCTTTAGGTTAGAATAAGAATTCTATTAAGTGACATAGCTTAGGTAGCAAATATTCTTACCTAGCTTAGGATTCCATAAGATATCCCTTTTTAGGATGCCAAATCCATCCTATGCCATGAAGAGGCTGTATTTTCATGTTCATCAAGTAATTTCTGCCATGATCAATCTCCAAGGACCCAAACACAACATTCAACTAAATGGAAATACGTTCACACAAAAATCAAAGAACTTGTAACAACAAGGTTCAGTCAATATGTCTCTTAATTCATAGAATGTCAATTTACCATTCATTCCAAAGAGCAGATTTAAAACATTCCTTGGATCACTGAAATTGATCCAAGGATGAGTCGATTAATAGATAAGTTTACTACTCTTAAACCAGATTGCAATTCATCTAAAAGAATGAAAAATGGATTCAAGGAAGCCATTCCTATTTAGTCAAAGGATCTTAAGAATAGAAATGATTTGTACATATCAAACATGATCTCCAACAATCAAAAGAACATTTCTTTATAAGGGAAATCACATGTCAACACTTTAAATGCAAAGGAGGAAAATAACAATTTTCAAGGGTGTTACAAATGAAAATTCATGTCTGGGGTAGGTGAATAGTCACTCTCAAGTCTACAAATTTTGATGGAACCCTAATTCTAAAGGATTGTCAATTTCGTATGCTCAAGGATATATTACTACTTGAAGTGAAGCAAAAGAGATAGCAAAATTTCCTCTATGTTCTTCTATTTCTCACTATGTACAGTTGTTCTAAAACATCAATGAAGAAGAAAGGAGTTTCTTTCTCTTTTTTGATGAGAGAATTATTGAAACTTTATGTTCCTAATTCTACCTTGTCTTGATGAAGTAACAAAGTTGTTTTCTTTATATATGTGTGTGTGTTTAAGTACTCAGTTAATCTTTGAAAGGAATATAATTTTCTACCTAATATATTAATCCTCCCCTTCCTTTTTCCCACTCCCTTTCCTACCTCCTCATAAAATTCCTCCCTTAGACCTTTGCATTTATTTTCAAGATTTTTAGATTAGTTTAAATTTTTTGATTTACTAACCTTCTTTTACGCTTTAGATAAATATGAAGTTTCTTAACTATTCTAGTTAGGATTGCTTTTTTGTGCTCTTTGTAGCATCAAAGGAGGTGATGTGTTGTCTAATTTTGATCAAATTGACAAATTTTTGATATTTTGAGAATTTTTTCAAAAATTCCCTTGTTTTGATCACATATAGGAAGTATGTGCTACTATATATATACTTCACACTACTCGCTTCATGAGCCCATGCTACCCTCTCGATATTCACACTACTACTGCAGGACCTATCCATGCTAACGCATTCACGTTTATACTACCGCTCTCGTTGTCCGTGTTACTAAAACACAATGTTTTTGGCCTCTGTATGACCTGCGCTACCACATACATGTCTCATGATACCACTTAGTGGTTCCGCGTTATTGACTATCGGGTTGTGCTACCACATTAACCTTAATGCTACCACTCTAGGATCCATGTTATCACTCACAGAGTCACATTTCCACTCAAAGGCTCAAGATAATACTCTTTGTATTGATTTTTGGCACTAACTTCAAGGTTTTTAGTTTCTATTTTTTTGTTTTTCTATTATTTCTAGGTTTTCCTAACTATTTTCGCATGTTTTTAACATTTCTAATTAACTTTCTTGATTTTTGATTAATGTTTTTGTTTCCATGCTTTATGCAAGTTAGGCTAAAATTTTGTGTATGATCTTCTCTTGCACCTTATGGTGATCTTGAGAATCAAAAGTAACTTTTAGTTTTCATTTTCTAACTTTTTGGTTAAATTGGAAACTTCATCTTTCATTTTTGGCTTAAGGGAATGAAAAAATCATCAAGCTTTGTTTAAATTTCATTTGGTTTAAAGTTTTCCTTTACATTTATCTAGTTGGATCAAATCATTGTGTATGCTCTTCTCTTGCACCTTAGAGTGATCTTGAGAATCAAAAGCAACTTTGATTCACTTTCTATTGGAAATTACTAAAATAATTTATGCGCAGGACCTAAATGCTTTCCAAATACTTGGGATCTAAAAAACTCTAACTACACGTGTGTTTCAGGTTGTCAATGGTGTTCTAAACCTCATTTCTTAATCGAAAGATAAAAAACACACCACATTATTCAACACATTGTATTTGCAGGTTTTGGTTAAGAGCTACGACTCATCCACTTTGACTGGGGAAGTGCCTTGGCATAAGCCTTAAAACCCATAAGGATGCCCCCAGGAACCCCAAAGTAGTTCACACCTTGAGAGAAATGGTGAATGAAACGGGAAGTTCTCCACTACCCAACTGACTAGTATGCCTTTGTGAGATTAGCGTCAAAATTATCTTCACGCGACCCCAGTGAGATATAATTGAACGCAATTTATTGTTCATTGTATTAAAGGGGGTAAAGTAAAGCTAGGATACTCCTTGATTTACTCATTTTGAATTTCTTGGCAAACCACGATTGCAAAGATAGTTTTTGGTACCTATAAATTGAAACAATAGGAATCTTTTGGCTTGGAGCCAACTAGACTTTATCTATCACAACCTAGAGAGATCTCATGAAGAAAAAACTTTTTAGATTCATAAAATTGTTATTCAAACAAGGGGAGATTCCATTGAAGTTGAGGCCTAGTGTTATTCATCACGAAATTTACAAAGTGTCACTTTGTCCTAGTTTTTCACTTTTCTTAAGATAAGGTGGAACTTTTCGAAGTTACACCAAGTATTTTTCATCATCACTTGGTCTACTCCTTTGTTTTCTTGTTGTCCATTTTGGGACAAAAGAAAACATACATATGTAGTGCTATCAATTGATTGTGTCCACAAATTGTGCACCCATTTACATTTTGATTAACAAAAATAATGATCTAGTTAGACTAAAAGGGGACACTAGGGTATTAATGTTAATTTAATTAGGACTAAAATTATGTTGTAAATAGACTAAAATAGTATGAAATAAATGAAAGTAAACTATTCTAAGTGAAATGAAACCCTAAATGTGTAAGAGAAGGAAGAGAAATAGCTTAGCTAATCGAAAGTGACATTCGTAGATTGTCACAAATCTAGAAATGAAATCAGAAGTGTAGAAAAACACTCAAGGACCCTATGAAGGATAGATCTAGAGGATTTGAGATGACTGGGGTGCCGGGAGTCTATTGGGGCACCTCGGGGCATTCTAGTCCGCAATCTTGGCACTCTGATCACTATAAATGCTCAAAAATTAGTTTTGGTATGGTTGAAAGTTGTCTTGAGTGTTTCCTCTCTTTTGCGTTGGATATGCTTTGGATGAGCTAGAAAATGACCTACAATGCAAAAGGAAGTATCAAACCCTAGAAAAATAAAATATGCAAATGAATGGGTCGACTGACCTCAGCCGCCAAACTAGTGGTCTTATCCTTTGAGCGCTACACAATATTTCAAACCTGGATGTAGTTATGGTGTGTGTGTGTGTGCATGTGGTGCCCTATGTGATCTTGTGTTAGTCGTATTTTTGAAGTAGCGATCAAAAGTAACTATAGAAAATATAAGTAGCATGTGTGCATGGAATAGAATAGAATCCCTCCCCTATGTATTGCGTGTGATGCGGATCTCCTAGCCTTGATGTATGACACTATGTGGATGTAAGTGATGAAATGGATGCAAATCTAGATGGAGTGATAGTAGTGTATAATGTTATGACCTAGGACCTTTATTATGGTATTATAGATTTATATTTATATGGATCTCAAGCTTAATTTTGTAATTAATCTTGACAAGGTTGGTGGGGAAAATATAAAGACAAAAATGGCTAGAATGGACCCAAAAAGAATTGGGAAAGGATGTGCATAGACCGGGGTGGCCAAAAGTGGGACTAGGCACCTCGGGTGCCCCAAAGATAGACCTGGAGCACCCTTCTTTTGGGCTAAAATGATGGGGTAGTTATGAAATGGGTGGATAAGTGCAATAAAATATGTGAGAATGATGAAATAAAATATAAAACAAAGATGGCCAAAAGGTGGGATTAATTGGTACTTTATCTACTTGAGAACCTTCTAAATATTAGTGTATAAGATAGGGCTAAATAATGCCTAAAGTGCATGATTTTGTGTTTACATTTTCCCCCACTTTATGTTGGTGAGCATAACGCTCGATTGCATAAAGTAGATAGAGATGCATACCTGATATCCATGTAGAGTGTAGAAAATGACGTGCCGATGGAATAAACTCAAGTGTGGAATGAAAAAAATAAAAATGTGGAGAAGTCTAAAGATGAAAAATGTGCATAAAAATTGATGAGATTGAACCTAGGATGAAACACGTGTATAGCTATTATTGTTGTGTGTAGTGTACCTACATGGTTAGTAAAGGCAAGTACATGTAGTGGTGTCTTATCGTTGTCATTATTGTTTTTTGTTGCCCTCAATTTGAATACTTTTTTCTCATATAGAAGACCTGCAAGGAGAAAACGATCAAGTAGTCAAATATGTATGTATGTAAAAATGTTGTGTAAAATACATAAATGTATAGTAAAAAATGTAAAATACACTAAAAAAATGGTGTAAATGGAACATGTGCCCCTAGTCCTGTTGGTTTGAAAATCTGTCGAATGGACAGATCTATGGATAAACGAGCCAACAGTGTGCAGGGCATAGCCCCTCTTTGAGTCAACAAAGCAAAACTGGTTTATTGCTATTCTACCAGCAGGAATCTTGTGCAAGTCTCACAATATTCTACCTTCAGGGGTTGGGATCTCATCCCAGTAGAGGAGTTTTGATGAAGAACAGAAAGGAATGAAGGAAGGAAAGGAAAGAAGACGGATCTGAAGGGAGAAAAGAAATGAATTCCAAAGTAGAAAGGTCAGAGGGTCTATGTTTTGGGCTGGTAGTAAATGTGAGCCGAACTGCTTGCATAGAAAAAAAAATTAATATGATGAATAAATGACAATAAAGCAGAAGTAGATTCAACAGAACAAACATATAGATCTAACATAAGAAACCTCTGATGTATAACACAGATATTCAGACAAAGTCTAAATATTGTATTAATATTTTCTTCTATTACAAAAGCTCAAAGTCTTTTCTTCTTACTTCTATTTTTCATCTGAAAAGTATCCACCCCGAATACAACAAGTATTCAAGTATTTATAGAAGAAGAGAATAAAAGAAGGCAAAAACAAACCAACCACTTAATTACAAAAAATCTTACAAAATATCTCAAAGTCACTTGTTGACTTTTGACAACTTAGTGGATGTCATCATCCCATGGTGCAACATGGATGATGTCATGATTTGTGTCAACATACTCTTAGATATTTTACAAAAATGAAAGTTGAGGAGAATGAAGCTATTCATCATCGTCCCCACGGTGAAAGGGGGTATCCCGATTTTCTTTGCTTTGCTCAGAGAAGAGATGTGGAACTGGGCATGGTATTCCATGAACTTGTTGATCATGGGTTGAAGTTGATCCTGGGAAGGATCCTTGTGTCGATCACTGATAGCCTCGCAAGTCTCCCGCTCATCTGTGAGCTTTTCTGGGAGTTTGGAATAATCATTTTCTACCTCTATCAGGTACCTAATGAAGTCACGACAAGCCAACAGGTTGTTGATGGATTTGGCGTCGAAAGTGAATTCTATGCCTAGCCCTTGTGAAATGATCTCCTTAAAGATCTGAATAGTTTCATCAACCTTCCGTAAGGCGAAAGAAGGAGTGAGAAAACCCGGAGACATTCTCAAGACAATTTGCTCCATCTAATGCATTGCATCTAGGGCTTCCTCCTTGATTTTGTCGATCTTCTCCAGGACAAACTCCAGCTGATCAATCCGATAATCCAGAGTAGAAAGGATTTTGTTGAGGGCTCTAGGGTGTCCAAAGACGTTGAACTTAACTAGATCTTTGACTGAACAGTCAAGCATTTTCTGAAAGGTCTCATGTTGCATCCTGGCATGGTCCAGCTCTTCGGAGATGGGTCCTGCTATAGCCTAGAGCTCTTTGTTCACCCGACTGATATTCTGATATAATCCGGTGAACTTGGCGATCACTCCCTTACTTTCTTTGAGGATTTGGCTCCTCCAGGCTGAAACTGCCATACCCTGCTCGCCGATTTTGGCATATTCATTAATCTTGTCTTGGTTCGAGATTCAGGAGTTTCGATGGCGGTTGTAGGAGGTGCACCGCCCATTTTACGTAAGGTGTGGAGAAGATGTTTATTTTGCTACTTTAATGACCTCTTTTCTTCCTTTGCTTCCTGGAGCTTCTTGCAAAGGGCGTCAACTCTAGATAGGGCCTCTCCTTGAAGGCTTTCTAAAGATGTCCCCATTGTGACTTGGGTCACTATGTAATCTGTCGAAGACAGATCCCTTTTATCCTTTAAAGGATTGGGGTAAGCTATCTCCATAACTCTCTCTCCTGACACACTCTGAGAGAAGCGGGTTATGGGCTTTTGCTTCTTGGCCCCCTTTGATGGGATGACGGAGAAGTCCATCAATGCAATGGGAACTTTCCTCTTTTGTTGGCTCGAGTCTTTGAGAGATCCATGCTAGACTTATGGGGAGAGGGCCGAAATAGAAAAGGAGTAGTAGCTGCAGTAGTAGAAGGAAAATACGTGGAGACACTTGGAGGCGGCATTGAGAGGAGGCCGAGGAAGTGTCCACGGGAGGAAGAGAAACTACAGGGGAAGTAGACATGGGAATGGAAGGGAGCTCAGAGATGAGGGAAGAAATGGTGGGGGACAGTTCCACGAGAGAAGAGAAGATGGACGATGAGGAAGGGGGAACAGCAGAAGACGGGGGAGAGGACACGACCAAAGGGATGGTCGCTTGGGTCACTCGAGGAGGGGAAGGAGAAGAGATAGAAGGGACCTCAATGGTTGCAGTAGTGGCAACATCCTGAATGGATGTGCCCCTCGAAACATCCTCGGCTGCTTCTTTCTCTAGAGAAGCCAGAGTTATAACTTGCTCGTGTGCAGCGAAGGGGGACTTTCAGGAGTTTCCTCTTGAGCAGAGCTTGACTCACCCTCCTTGCCTTTATCTTTGCTCTTTGGCAGATGTTTTGGTCTAGAAGGTGCGTTGCCCAATGGAGATGTGGTGAAATCAACTCCGAGGTAGATGAGACCATTCATCCTGCACCAGTGCTCTATTCTCCCAAAGTTTTTTTGACCCTTTCTTCTATTGTGTGAGGTGCTTTGGTCTCTGCTCGACATAAGCGAAGGCGCCGGTCGTCCCCACCAAAGTGTCAAGATATACCTGATCAACCTCTTGATCAGCAGTTTGATAACCTTTTGGGACGATGGCTATGCCGCATCTTGGATGATTTCAGCCAAGGCCAAGCGGGAATGATCCTTCCTCCTGAGCTCGACCTCATGATATAGGTCGATATAAATATCCTCGATCTGTGGAATGTGGATTGGATCGAGTTTGGCCCTGGGAAGGCAATTCCTAGGGTCGAAAGTGGGCCTTTTCGGGAAGTTGTGCTTTAGATTTAGCAGCTCCAGCTCTGCCAACATCTCCGGGCTTTGTGGTGAGAAGGAAAAGTGTACCTACCCACTGTGAGGGGGAAAGGAGTTCCACCCTTCTTTCTCTTCAAGCACTTCTCGTGATAGGTTACGAGCTGTCTTGACAGCTCCAACAGAATCAGTTTGGGGCCAGCATATCTTGGTAATTTGGTTGGTTCCCCCAAAAATTTGGCTGCCCTTAGATAAGTGAAGGTGGGGAATTGTGTGAACAAGGCCCCCCACTTCTATGTTGCAGCAACAATGCTCTTGGTAAATACGACCTTGAGTCATGTTTGGCCTCAAAAGGTAGATGATGCCATAGAAGAAGGCATCGTTAATCTTTGTAAACTGAGGGATACTGTTCTCCAGCTTCAGCTCTAGATAGTATTCATATATTTTTACCTGGGGCCAAACCCTACACCACATCAACGCTGGATAATATCTTTTCGAGGCCGCAGCATAAACTACGTAGGAGTTCATATAGAACCTCCCGTTGTGGTGAGTTATTGGAGCTACTCAGATATGGTGCTGCTTATGATCTCCGCCCACTCAAAGCGTTGATCTGGCACATTTTGTTCATCGTCTCCAAGTATCTCAGCATCCATTTATGAAAGTAGTGGGCATCGGGAAGCCCAAATACTCTGCTTAGGAACATGATTGTATCACTTAGTTCCTCTGAGAAATCACTGCGATGAATGACTTATGGCCATCTGGTCACCACCTTCTTGTTTTTAGGTATACCTCATTCATTAATTACATACACTGATCCTCGTTATCTTCCCAAGCCTTGGTGTAATCTTCTTGGCTTACACCACAAAGTGCCGGTGGTGGGGAATTCCAAGCATTATTTCGAAGTGCCAGGAAGTGAGGTTGATCATGACCTCGCCTTTCTCATTGTGGACACACTTGGTGTCTTTGTTGTAGTAGTGGGCTACTACCATCATGAACTTGTTGTTCATAGCACTAACTAGGATCCCTCCAGCAAAATGTAGGCCACTGTCTACCATTTTTCCATCCAGGACTTCTTGTGACCCTCGGGTTCGGGGCCAGAAATCCTCCATATCAATGTGGCCAAGTTCTGAGTCTCTTATATCTAGGTCACACTCTGCCTGGGATTCGGGCATCCTGACCCTCTGATATTTGTACTTCATTTCTTCCTCTATGAGCTTGGCTTTACCCTTAGACTTGGTAGGTTTCTTGCTTGATATAGACATATGTAGTTCTAAACTTAGTTGTTGATCTGCAAGGAGTGAAACCCAATGCAAAAAAGTAATATTAGTTGTTTGATCTTCCATTAAAGCATTGGCAGAAAGAAGAGTTAGTAATTTTAAGGCCTCAGGGCACAGGGTGCATGAACACTGCAGGTTACAGGGTTAAATAGTATGGCACACAGAAAAGGGGTGCTGCAAGGGATAAATCAGCGCCAAAGGGCATAGGGCACATGGACACTACAGATGACATTTTGTTGTTATAAGCGGAAGTGTGCCTGCGCCATATATATGCATTTTATAACAGGCGCTGATATTTTTCATGTTACACGGGTACAAGATGCACCAAAGGGCGCAGGTTTAATGCGTGTAACATCATTTTTTCATGTGCCATAGGGGAACTTGGCGCGGCACATGGAAGGTCTACATGACATAATGTTGCTGTAATAAGGGATGTGCCTATGTCGTTAACAGTTTTGTACTTGGCACAAGTAAGGTTGATGTTGCATGGATGTAAGGTGTGCCAATGGCACAATTTTTTGCAATGTTACATATGAGTTTGGTGCACCAAGAGGGCACAGGGTTAGCGGGTGTAGCAAGCAAGGAAAGTGCACTTTGAGGGCACAACTATTTTTATGTAGCAGGTATGGCGTTTGCGCGCCAAAGGGAAAAACATAGTTTTATCAATTTTTAAGCCTCCTCTTTCTCCATGGGGTTTGGATAGGTGTTAAGCCTCTTTTGCAGGGTTCCTTGGATAGAGAAGGGGGTGGAAAAAAATATCCAAGTGTTTTTGAGGCAAAATCTCTCTCTTTACCAGCAGATCTGGAAAGAGGAAGGAGAGCAGGGGAGAGATAACCAGGGCAGCAATAGACTTGACAAAACAACACAACCTACTACACAAGCAACCAACAACCAGCAAAATACAGAGGAAAAGACCACCTACCTAGAATATATATATCGTGAGAAGTGAGGCGGGGTCCACGAACTTGACACGAGGATGACAGGTGAGCAAACAGGTGCAGAAGAATAAATCAATCACGTGTTTTCTGACTGGTGACAATGACAGGGCGAATGCACCTATATATAGGCAAAGGTGTAATAAATGCACCAACCACTTTTTGAATTGGCGCATCAAAACACCTGTCGACATGGCAAAACTTGCGCCCTGTGGCGCACCAAGATGAGTGTTAGCACGAAGTTATGTGCACCTTTAGCGCACCAAAAGTGCTGTCAACACGGAAATACGTGCGCCCTTGGCGCACCAAAATGCGGTGCAACAAAAGTATTGTTGACATGAAGGCGCATGTGCCTTGGCGCATGCAAGAAAGGCGCAACATGGTATGGCACACCAAAATACATGTTGACACTTAGAAGGGTGTGCCAAAGGAAATGAAGGGGTGCACACAGATACACTTTGTTGCATTGACAAAAGGTGCGCCCAACCAAAAAGGACCAAAAATGGCTGAGTTCGAAAAACCAGATTTCCTGGGGAAAGGACTTAGCAACATTCCGAACGCAAAGGGGTCCCGAGGGAAGACCAGAACAAAATTTTGGTATGGTTACCCATAAAATTACCCTTGCCAATTTCATGGGATAACAAGTCCATGTCGGGAGAAAGGGTATAAAAGGATATCCTATACTAGCGCAAGTTTTTGGGTGATCTCATGCCACCCTAGTGAAGAATTTTAGGGAGGAAATACTCTGTCTCTGTAACTTTAACTACTTCTATGAAAAAGTGTGAAGAGATATCTCGTACTATCATAATTTTTGGATGATCTAACACAACTGGATAGAGAAGTGTAGAGAGACATACCCACTTTAACCCCCAATCCTGTAACCACTCGCATAATTGTTGAAGGACACCATGTCATGTTATGACCATTGTGTATGGAGTTTGTAGACTGGTCTGAACTCACTCATTGTGTCTGAACTCGATGTAAATATGTTGTGTTAGTAGAAAACCCTCAATAATTCCCCCACTCTTTGGGGGCACATGTGATGTCATGAAAGGAGAATGCGGCCCTAAAAGAGGACCCAACCACACTCTGACCTATAGAAATATTCCCTATAGGGGAAAGGGAAATGCTTGGTAGATACCAAGGCACGCACAAAGGGGATGGATAGCCAATACAAGTGTTAGTATGAAAACACATGAATGTAATAAGACAAATGTAAAATATGTAGACAATGTAGAAACTATCAAACAAAGTAGTGTAAACACGCAAGAAAACAAGCGGAGACCACAAAAAGTGGGTTTTAAACATGGACATCACTCACAATGTTGCAAGACATGCAAGGCCATCAATGCTGCAAATAGAAGATAACTATGGACACAAGTAAAGGGAAAATACCACATATAATGGAAAACAAAGTAAACAAATAGAAATAAACAAGTAGTCATGGAAAAATGTAATCCTGTAAAACAAGTGTTGCACATGGATCACTTGCTAGCATGTCAAAGTGATAACAAATATTTCAAAGTGTGTAAGAAAAATTATTATAAGATGTTAAGTACAAAATGAAACAATAGCACTTGGATAAGATGAATGTGGATGCCCCCAACGACTAGTATAGGAAGGGTAGAAGGCGAGCATCCATGCCACGTGTAAAGTCTTGTATCTGCGATCACACTAAACAAAGGCATGAATGTGCATGTGTGTATGATAATGACATATAAGAAAACAATCTAACATGTGTAATGAAGTAAGCATGTAAAACACTAGCAAATAAAATTAAATGCCCCACTAGACAATTTACTATGCTATGAATGAATGGAATGGAATGTAAGATGGAATGATATGAGAAACAAGCCCCCTAGTGGATGGAATGTGTATGTAGTGAGGTTCATTTTTTCCCCTCAGCAGTTAGGAATGAACCATAAAAGAGAGTGCGTCATTGGGAAATGGTCAAGTAGTGTAGGTTGTATCTAGCACACTGTGATGAGTGTGTATGTGTAGTGGTGATGAAATGTGACATGTGGTAAGAGGTGTGTGGACCCTATAGTGGAAGCGTATACCATGAATTATTGAATGGAGGAGTGATTATTTTTCCCCTAGCATATATCACTATAGGATGAGTGTATGGGGATGATACATATGGAAAGATGAGTATGGACCTTATAGCCTAAGCGTATACCATGACGTGTTGAATAGATGAGTGATGATTTATCCCTAAGCGTATATCACTATGAGATGAAGTGAAAATGGGTGACAATTTATCCTAAAGCGTATGTCACTATAGGATGAATAAGAAGGGAGTGGTGATGTAATCTAAGGTGTATGCCACTAGAAGATGATAAAAGGAGGGTGGTGATTTAGCCTAAAGCGTATACCACTACAAGATGATAAGAAGGGGTGAAAATTTAACCTAAGGTGTATGTCACTAATGCGTGAAATGGTGGATGAGGAAAATGTCACATGTAAGGTCAATTTTATTGGTAAACCCTTGGCAGTGAGTATGGACCAAGGAACTAGAGTGTGTTATAGGGTAGTGAGTGCAGCGTGTAGAAGACAACATAGTATAAATGACCAAGGGATGAATATGTGAGGTAAATTCACAATGTAAGAAGTGCATTGTAAGTTATGTAGCATGTGTAATGTATGGAATTCACTAATAGATATATACAAAAATAGAATATGTAGGGATAATAGATGAAACTAGACCCATATATAATGGAATCTAGTGTAGTAGAGAATGAAGTAGATGGATGGATGCACTATGTAATGCAAGATGTGGATATAGGTATAGATAGAATATGTATTGATGATAGGTAAAGCTATACCCATGTATAATGTAACCTAGCATAAATATAGAAGGTAAGAAAGAGATGCAAAACTAGATGCATATGAGATGATGACTAGTGTAGCGTGTATGAGATGACTAAGAGATGAGGTATGTGTAGGATAATGTAGGATGTAGGTTATGTATACAAATGGTGATATAATGTACATGTGTATAGCCTAGCATGTAGTATGTTGGGTTCAGTGTAATGGTAATCCCTCAACATTCCAGTGTGAACCGAAACACAAGAGTGTGTCATCGGGTAACGAGGGTGTGATAATGTGTGAGAAATATGTTTATAGGTGAAGGAACTAATGGAGGAAAAATGCAACTATGCTAGAATGAGGATGGGGGAGTGTGTAGTGACTATGCCCCCAAGGAATGATAATGGATGGTTCAGCTAATAAGGTCGAAGGAAAGAGGTCCATCGACCGGTTGGGGAGAGGATGAAAGCATAGAACTATGCACAAGAAATGGTAGAATGGGAGACAAACACTACGTAGGGGAATGAATTCGATATGCATGTGATGGGTGCACATAAGATGATTTTTGTGGCATAGTAAAATGTGTGGGAAATGGAGATCGAGGCATCTGTCTTATACATAGGAGAGGATTATCCATGTGGGATAAAGAGAGGAAGTGATAGGTGGTGGGATGTGGTAATGGTCTTAGGGATAGGCTTCGCTGGTCTATAGGAATAAAAAGTGGTGTAGTTGTGTAGATGCCAATTATGGTGGTGAATTAGAAATGGGATGAGTTATGGGAAATATCAAATGGGTTTTACGAGTAAAAGGGGAAGACACACGAGTATCAGATTGAGAAGATTTCAATAATGAAGGGGAAGGAGGAATGTTATTAATAACAATAACTTGGTTGTCGTATAAAAACTTGAGGTATAAATGATTCATAGAAATAATAGCTTGAGATTTATGAATCCAATTGAGGCCAAGTAGTAAATCACATCCTTTTACTATTTGACTAACAAGGTAAGGGATGAGAAGAGTGAGAGGACCAACTGTGATATGGAACTTAACAACACCATATGGTTGGTTGAATGGATAGTCAATTTGTGATGGAGGGTACCCAATAGAGCATAAGAAGGACAAAGAACATGCACTAATAGGGGAAGATGGATCAACCTTAGTGTTGTTGATAAAGGTTGACCCAATAGATTCCTATATATGTAAATGGTTGGATATGAATGTAGCGTGATAGTTAGTGGGAGAAAAAGAGATAGTGGGTGGGGTTATGTCAGTATTAGAAACTAAGAATTTAAGCATGCCCACATCTGGAGGTGGTGTGGTGTGGTATGTATGATTAGCGAAAGAATCTATGGTATTTTTTTCACACTAGTGGGAATCAATATTAAAAAGTTTGATTTTACCCACATCTTTAGGGGGAGGAGAGCTAGTAGGTTCCGGAAACTTGAGCTTATCATTGATGAGGAGTTCTTGGATGATCATGCGAAGCTTTAGAAACTGATTGGTAAAGTGTCTTGTTAGTGTTTGTTTTGATTTCACCCTCTTATTTAGTGTGTGGCATCGAAAAACTCACTCTGACATGTTTTCTCATATGAAAAAATGTATGCCCAAATATAGGAGTGTGTTTAATGTAAATGTGAGTCTTGTATTTAAGGTGTGAATCCTCTTTTTTGGTCAAGGAACATAATATTTATGTTTCCCTTGAAAATCCTTTGTGAAAATTGGCTCCTCTATTCCTTCTAGTATTCTTTTATGCTTTACATGGCTGTATTTTGCCTAAGTGCGAATTGAATGCGGAAGGTATCCACGTGTTCCTTTGGTGCATCTTTAGAAAGGAACAAATAATATGAGACTCTCAAGAAGAAAGGTTCGACCATGTGGTAAAAGCGCAACAAGGCAGCCCAGGCAGGCTAAAAATTCAAAGTAAAGAAGGAGGTCTTCTAGGCTTCAACATGTCACCTAGACACGATTCAGAAAAATAAGGAGAGAGGGAAGCCCCAAAGATGAGCGAGATCTCAACGTGTCATATGAAACGGCCACCACTAGTGAGAGAACCAAAAAACAAGTAGAGTACTTGGTTTTCAGTAAAACTAAATGCGGTTTTGAGTCTCGAGGCATATAGTTGAAGGCATGGCTAAAAATTAGATTTTATACTCTTAAATGAAGATAGAAAAGCGGTGGGTTAACAAAATCATGGGCACCATTGATGAGACTCGATGAATTGCATAGTTACAATCAAATCCCTAGGAATGCAAACAAAAGATGGGCTAATGTGGGGTGCTTTGAACATACAAACCTCAAATTTTTAACACCAAATAGGCTCATATAATGGAATATAAAGAAGTAGTTTCAGACATAAATCAAAATTGGGGTTCTATAGGGGCCCCAACCTATGATAAAGAAATTTGTATACATTTTTGGAAGTAAGGACATAAGAAGAGAAACAACACTTTGTTATCCTCTATTCCTACTTTGAAATCTCCTCTAAGTGGAGGAAGCCTGTTCAATACTATGTTATTCCTCAACATGAATTCATTTGAACCCTGAGTTGTATGAACAAATACAATTGACCCCACCATATTCCAAGACATCCCCATATCAATCAATGACTCAAGGTTCACTTTTAGACCATCCATCATATTCCCCATCTTGATCTTCTTCCGATAAGAAGATACT
This sequence comes from Taxus wallichiana var. yunnanensis, assembly GCA_018340775.1. Taxonomy (NCBI): domain Eukaryota; kingdom Viridiplantae; phylum Streptophyta; class Pinopsida; order Cupressales; family Taxaceae; genus Taxus; species Taxus wallichiana. Next base: position 679,743,457 of record CM031239.1, read on the forward strand.
CACCCGTAACATCCAAACCACCTATGCAAAACATTTTTTTCCCTTTCACCTTGTAAGGAGTAGACTTCTCGGGAGTATACTAAGAGGGAACATCTGGAGTAGCTGGAAGAGAGATTATTACATCCAGTGCACTGGTGGAATAAGGGATTTCAAACTATACTCACCCCGATGACTCCTCATGAAAGGAGGATGCTCTCTTGGCATAGGAAGAGGTGAGGTCCCGATAATGTTTACTCCATCGAGAATCTGTTACACTAAAAAAATTCAAGGTTAAAAATTGGACTTTCCCTTGCCTTCCCTAGTGGAATATAATGATGCTTTGGAATAATGGGGAGATGAAGGCTCGATTTGTCCTCATCCAAGATAATTGAGGGTTTAGAGCTTGATTCCCCCTCTTCTTTCTTGAATATGGTGCTAGTGTTGTGGATATAATGAGATGACACCTGTCCTTCTTGACATTTTTCTAGAGAAATTATTCTCTGCTCCAATTCATCCATTTTATGAGAAATGGAATGAACATTATCAATGGAAGACTTGTCATATAGCACGTAGGACTCCTTGGGAATCTCCATCAAAGCATGAAGTTTTCATCACACAGGAAGGAACGCTTATACTCAGTCATCCCGGTCATGGTAGGGCCCCTTTCAATCCAAAATTTATTCAAGTCTTCTTGAGCTTTCCGATGTTCCCACTAGAAAATATGGTAGTACATGGATTGGAACACTGAAAAGACAGGATTGATCTTGATCAATCTTAGGAGGAGAGAGAGCCAAACTTGCTGATATGTCGGGGACCTTTAGTATCCCCTGGGTTTGCAATATCAAACAAATCCCTTACAAAGGCTTCATCTAGACCATGTAGGTCAAATATTTGGTTTAAATCTTTCAAATAAATCTCTTTCAAACTGTTCGCTACAACCACACTTGCCATTGTGCTGATAAAAGATCTATAAAAATTCTTCACTTTTAAGTTTGGAAAAGGAATGCATATTAGTGAGAAATTAGAGTTGAATTTATAATGAGGATGATGCAGACATGTTGAGTCAAGTAAAATCACTGCCATCAGATGAAAGAATATTTTTTCTCATCTCACATGAAGGGAATAAATTTGAGAAAGATTGGAATTATGTAATAAAAGGTGTTTGATTGATGTGATATAGTCCACATGAAGACACTCAGTGAAAGTCATGAACACAGGTATGTATTTCTCAAGGTAGATTTTCAAAAGGTGAAAATGATTACATGTCACATCGAGCCATATGGAACCTCCTGCGAATTATTAAACAGGATTTCTTCTATGAAAAAGGAAAGAAATGATTAAGAAAAGCTGTCAAAATCCATGACATGGTGTCACAATCATATCTGATGGAAGTAAAAAACATGAATGGCTCATAAATTTTCCACCTAGAAAAATAGAAAGAACATTCTCTTTGAGATTCATGTTTTTGGGGGAGGAAACAAAGAATGAGTGAGCAAGTGAAATTGTATAAACGTGATGAGAATACTCTCACAAAAGGGGGGTTAAAATTTTATAAAATTGTTTAGAAAAAGGCGTCAACTAAGAGAAACAATTTTTTAGAACTTGTCTAAGAAACCTATTAATTTCCTAAGCCTTCAAATCGAATCATGTCAAGATGGTTATGAGTGTACATCCATTAACAAGCATTGAGACTGTAAATGAAACTTTCCCTTGCTGATAAATTTGATGAGCCTTGAGTTAATTGTGTTAATCATGAGCATTGTTGTGTCTACTTTTTTAAGGTTGAGATATTTCAAGTAGATATTCATTTTCCTGTTGTAATCTTATGTTAAGAACCCTCTCGAATCACGTAAGATCTTATCCTTGTGGTAATATTGTGCTAATTTTGATTATGTTGTGAGAAGAGATTTTATTTCATTGTGCAATAAATAGTTTTAAATTCACTTTACTTCCATTTTTCTGATACATGTTGTTTTTTAGTTTATGAGTGCTTCTTAGGAGTGATAAATATGGGATTCTTGATGTTTAATTGAGTCTTTGACATGAGCTTTTATGTTTAAATTCTCAAAGAATGTGTGAAACCATGTATCTTTGGGCTTCCATGGGTGCACATATTCTAGTTGAAGGTTCATTGTTGGTTATTTGAAGTGTTTTCATCATCTTATTTGGTAGATTTTCCATCCTTTGTTAAAAGTTCCCTTAAATTTGGTATAATCAACTTTATCCTGCTTAATTCCCCAACAAATTACATCCAAAACCAATAAATCCTACAAGAACCACCCTTGTTTGCATTTTTTATCCATAAATACCGAGAAGACATGTTGAATTTATCCATCCTTCACTCAAAATATGTAGGAATAAGCCAATTTTATTTTTTTCTTTACTAACCCGAACCTTTCCTAGGAGGCATCTACATTTTATAGGTGACAACTTGTGAAAGTTATAATATATTGTATTGACCATGTCTTCTCAAGGTTATTTCTCAAATTCCCTAAAAAGGAGAGTCAAATATTGTTGATCCATTCATTTCCCTTGCAAATATAGGTTACAAAATGGGTCATATAAGCCTGGTTGAAGGTAGAACTTAAAGTAGTAGGGTTAGTCAAACCTTTAGCATGGTGTTATCCAAATTATCCAAGCTCAAGTAACAAAGAGTCAGTTAGACCCTTCCCCGACTACAAAACAAATAAAATTATGATCTATTTTTCTCTAAGCATCCTACTCAACATATTGATGCTACTTTTCTTTCAAAGTGAGAACTGATTTGGGTAACAAAACCTCTTTGGCATTGTTTCTAGGGAAGTATGTACAAATATGGATAAATATCAACCTTAGGTAAAGTGTAAATTATATATAAATTCAAACATATGATCTATATTCAATCCTTTATCTAGATTTGCAAAAATGAGCTAAATCAGAATTCAATTGCTTGATATTTTCCTAGTTTGAGGAGGCTTTCCATTAAATCTCACTTGGCTAGGAGTAAATGTTGATAAAGGATGATGAAATTTGATAATATTTGTTGAAATTAATGTACACATTCAATTAACCAGTTGTTTCAAGTCAAGTAAGAAGACAAAAATGGAAACCATTACGTGGTCAAGAGACAGAAAGAAAAGTATTCCCTACTCCTGATTTGGATCAACCATTAGTTAAAGATTACTCTAGCACATATAATCATCTCGGAATGTATAGCTTGAGAGGTAGCCTACATACTCCTATTGGTGAGGGAACTTCCTTTGCAAATCATCAAGGTATTTTTCAATCCCCATTTCTGTTATTTCAAGATAGTAGGGTTCACTATGAGAGGGATTTATTAAAGGATTTATCCTTGGGGATCCTATTCCATTATCCCAAAATCTAACAGCTACTACCAACATTTTCAACCTCGTTGATTGTATCCCCATCAATAACATGGCTCAACCTCCACCTAGACCCCCTTTTTGTAAATATATATAGACCCATAATGTTTCATTGGATTGTGGGATATCCAAATCCAGTACCAACTGATCTAAGAAATAGGTTACCAAAGTTTCAAGGAAACAATGCTATTAGTGGTGACCAACATCTCAGGATTTTGTTAACATCATGGAATATTTTGAGATCAAACATGAGGATGTCTATGTGAAAATGTTTATCCATACTTTAGAAGAAGATGCCCAAGATTGGTATAAATATTTGTTGGATAATTCTATTAATTCTTGGCTCACATTAAAAAATGCTTTTAAGGCACAATATGGTGATAAAACTGATCTAAGGTTTCTTCTATCTGAATTCAAGAATATTAAGAAAAACCCTAATGAGCTTGTTCAATATTTTAACACCAGATTCAACAAAAATTTAAATAGACTTCCTGTAATATTGAGACCAAGTGATGAGTCTTTCTTGATTAAATATTGTGATGCCTTTGATAAGAAGGCAACATATTATCTAAGGGACAAGGACCCTACAAATATGAGGCAAGCCTTCACAATGGTGGTGCAAATTGAGAATAATATCAAGGCTATAGGAAATCCTCCTAAGAGGGAGGGTGTTAAATTGATTAATCCTGAGAAGCCTCAAACAAGAAAGGAAGTGGATTTGGAATAAGTTGTTAAAATGTCGATGGGGTAAGTAAAATAAATTTCATAAAAAACTTGCAAAGGCGAGAGAAGGAAATAGGAAGAACTCTCAAGAAAATAATCAACCTCAAGGGATGAATAGATTTGATGGTCATCCAAGAGGTGAGATTAGAAATGAAGATAGATCAAAACAAATATACGAGTTCAAGAAGTAAACAAGTGACCTCAAAGAAAAAAAACTTTTCCCGATCCATCGATCTGTAAGGGTGTCCTTGGTTCAAGAGGCACATGTTATCGATTAGTGTGATAGGTGTTTTTACACCATACTTCGTATAATCCAAGTGAGTGGGTGAAGAGCCTGAAGATGACCCCACTTTTGGAGATGTCTATATGATGGAGTTTCCTAATGATTCACGGTGTGGGGTTTCCTCCACTGAATTGATAAGTGCTCATACTATTTAGGATATTTTGGACTTTATCCATCGATTATCTCCTCTTCCTTCCCTTTATGATGATGAGATTGATATGGTGCAAGCTTTCAAATTTCCTAATCATGAATTTGAGTACTTAAGGGCTCTAATGATTAAGAATTATGATGGAGGAATTCCTTCTAAGGAGGACTAGAAACTTTTGATGAATGCGGTAGTAGCTCAAGAAAAGGAATACAATCTCATAAGTAGAACTATCAAAGGAGGAGGTCCACAACCCAAACCAAAAATCCCCTTCTCACTAATATCCTGAAAGATCTGTTATCCAAAATGTGCCCCCGCTCATTTTTGTGGCTAACTCCTTGTGTTCTTACCTCTCTTGTGCCTCAGTCTCCATTTTTTTATTTTCAGGCACTCAAATCTTTCTGGAAATGGCACCATTAGATAGAGCTCTCTCTCATCTTTCCAAAGGTAAAATTTTCCTCCTAACTCCTCATATTTTTCAAGTTATGGCTCGGTAGAGTTTTGTGGGAAATTTTCCCTAGAGGCCCGTAGCCAATAAGAAGCTTCCACATGTCCCAGAAGTGACGGGGTTCGGAGGATAACTTAGAAATTTTGCTAAGTTTTGTCAAAAAATTCAAATGTAAACTTTTTCCCACATGGCCCGCGACGAATGAAAACGCCACGTGTCCTGAGTGGCGGGCGTGGGGAAAATGAAAATTTTCCCAAGGTGAAAAATGTAAAGTTTTAAAAGGCAAAATGCGCCCCTCAGGCCCGAGCCAATCAAAACCCGCCACATGTCCAAGTAGCAAACAATTTTAAGGACCCGAAAGAGAAAATTTCAAAGGATGGCCCAAGCCAATCATAGCTGACACGTGTCACTCAAATGGTGGAGTGCGGGATTTTTGGAAAATTTTCCAAATGCAAAAAAAAAGGTAAAATTCAAAAAAATTTCCCACCGATCCATTTTGGGCTGTTTTTGCCCTAAATCTTCAAATGGCCATAACGTTCGATCCAGAGCTCATATTTTCACGTTCTTTACATCAATGGAAATCTGGTGAAATTATCTACACGATTCTATGGTTATTTTTGAATTTTGGTTCAGTTTGGAGATAGAAAATCAAGAAACACCTTTGGAACGTGGTAATGGCCAGAAATGACGTTTCAACAACCAGTTTTAATGTAAAATGGGTCGCATTCTTCTTCAGATGGCCAAAAATGTCAGGGCATGGGTCCTGTAAGGACACCCATGTCAGATATAATGCATCTTCATTCAATGGGAATGGCTCCCATGTTTTTCATGTTTTCTCTCTCTTGGCTCGACCATGCATTGTAAAAGCTAGATTTGACTCATTTTGAAAAGGGGGAACACTTTTTGCATAGCAGGCTTCTTCTTTCACCTTCAACAAGTGATTTTTGGCAAATATCAGACCTTTGAAGGATTATAATAGGTTTTTCTACCTCTTTGGTGTTGTAATGCAAGGATTTTGATGTTGAAAATCACAATGTAGGCTCTGTGAATGTTTTCAGTCCTTTGCATGTGTTGTTTGCCTCATTTCAAACCTTTGATTACAACTTATCAACCTGTGCATGATGTTTTGTGTTACAATTTCTGATTTTTATCAATCTGTAAGAGCAAAAATGTTCACCACTCCTTTGGTGTATCACCCTTATTAGTTTAGTTTAAATTTTTACATCTTCTATCTCTGTCTCCTTACAATTTAGAGTAGGATTAGGCTTTGAACCTCTGCAGTTGTGCAAATAATAGATCTAATCAGAGGAGTTTGAGGAACCAACCTCTAATCTGGAGATTCCTCTCTCATTTTTACAAGTCCCACACTTGGAGAGAGGTTTCAATGTTGTGCAATCACACTGGATGCCCTAAACATCAACTTAGAACCTTGATTTGCATCCAGGGGTGATGCTGATTTGCAACAACAGTTTTGGCACACCCGGTGGGACATTAGAGGTCTCATTTTCATTGCAATAAAGTTGATGTGCATCTGCTGCAATTTTCTTGCTTAAAAGAGCTATAAATTACACATCTGGCGACTCCAAGGAAGAAGAATCAACTGGTTTTAGTAGTGCAGGCCTGAAAACTCATGAGAAGAATCACCACAAGGTCAAGAGCTGGAGAAGAAGAGGTGCTATTTGAATATCTGCAGTTATCTCCATGAAGAAGGCAAAGAGGAAGAAGGATTCAAAGGTCTCCATCTCCACCAAACAGAACTCTCTCAACTCCTCCACCTAGTAGGCCTTTCATTCAATCAACAAGGTTTCTAAGACCAATTAGAATGGAACAAAAAAACCCCTATGTCAATTTCACTGGCAGCAGCCCACTTGCTCTCAATGCACAAAATCCAATTCCAATTGCAGCCTTGAAGAACTTTCCATAGTTCATCGAAGAGAATCAGACTACTCTTGGTGATCATGTTAAAGACATTTCCAACCTTTGTGCAATTCATGAAATCAATGAGATGCAAGTTATCACAAATTCTTTGGCATCTTCATTCAATGGGAAGGCTTTGCAATGGTTTAGAAGCCTTGCCTCAAGTTCTATTACAAATTAGAACCAGCTATGTGTAGCACTTCATGAGCAATTTGGAGAGAAGGGAGACAACTTGTCTCTTTTGGAGCAGCTGACAACCATCAAGAGAGCTCCCAATGAGTAGCTGACTAATTTCAACTTCAGATTTCAAAGGACTTGGGAGAGAATTCCATTGGTAGTCAGGCCAACAATGAGAAGGTGTTTTTCTTTACTATCTCAAAGCTCTAAATTCTGATATTTCTATGTTGATTCAGTCCATGGGAGGCATAACTATCCCTATGGCTTATAGCATTGCCATTAGGGCTGAAAATTGTTTGATCCAAGCTGGAAAACTAGCCCCTAGACCTCCCATGCCATTGTTTCCAAGTTTAGAGATCCCAAACACTAATCAAGCACCTAATTTGGCTCCTTCTCCCACTCCTAGAAATCAGAGTTCAAATGAAGCTTCTACTTCATCTCCAAGTGCCCCAAATGAGCTTCAAGAAGTCATGAAACAATTACAAAATTTAGGTAATGAGCTGGTTACTCTCAAGAGGAAACAAGCCCAAAGTTTTAGACCTTCCTTCCAGCCTCAAGCTCAGCCTAACAGGCAGCCATATCAACCTCATAGACCACCCAATCCATCTGTAAATCTAAATCAAGCAAGGCCTCCTACCAATAGACCATTTCAGCCCTATAATCCAAATGCTATATCTGGCCTCTAAGGCATTGGTGCCAACACAAAACAACGTTGCTCAGAGTATGATTGGTGTTTTCCATGCAATGAACCTCACAACCAATCTATGTGCTTCAACGGTGCCTTGAATCAAGAATTAATGGTGACAACTACTGGTGTGGAGGGTGAGGGCAGTCAAGGAAACAACCAACAACAAGAAACATTCCAGCAGCAATCAGCTCCAAATGACACCACACTTGTGAACTAGCAGGCAGAGGATTTTTGTGGCATAAATCAAATAGTTTCTCAAGGTGTTGTAGCCAACACAAGGTCAAAAAGAAGGAATTTGGGTGAAGAACAGCCATTAGCTCCAACCAATCTCCAACCTTCTATGGCTCCACAAATGGTTGGCAAACAAAATCCAGCTTTAAGTGCACAAGGGCAGCCAAGAATAGCTCCTAGGCCAACTCAAATACCAGTTGTTGCTGCCCACATGCAAGGAGTGAATATGCAAACCAAGGGACAGCAAAGAGATCCTTCATCACCAGTCAGTATCATTGATCAGATGAAGAAGACAAATGTAAATATATCAATGTGGGAATCCCTATCTATCCCAGGCCAAAGAGATTTTCTACAAGCTGCCATGAGGATTGCCAACTTCGAATCAGCAAGTCCAAATGCAAGAGAAGGTGCTCACAAATATTTCCCACTTGAAGGGAATCATGGAGGACAAAGCAAGGTAAAATTTTGAAGCCCCCTCCTTTTTATGTCTCACTAATCATTGGAAACCAATTGGTGCACAATTGCATGATTGATTCGGGGCAAGTAGCTCAGTGATGCCCAAGCAAATAGCTGATCAACTAGGACTTCAATATGAAACCATATCCAAAGGGGTAGTGCAGTTGGATGGGACAACAGTAACAACAGTTGGGGTGATTAGAAACTTGAGTCTTACCTTGCATGCATGTCCAAATGTTGTTGTTTTACAAGATGTATCAGTTATAGACCTTCCACCACTCTTTTCCCTATGTTTGTCAAGAGATTTCACAGCCAAGATTGGAGGATATTTGTCTATTGATTGGTCACACATGCTGTTTAGAATGAGGTATGGAACCAAAGCTACAATCAGGTCTGAACCTATTACAAACTTCCACATTGAGCCCTACACTCCAAGTCAGATCAATGCCAACTGTTTGACATTTGATCAAGAAGATCACCCAAGCACTGATGAAGCTAACACCAAGGTTGGAAGCATCCTGGATCTAACTCTTGATGAATGGGAAAACAAGGTGCATGCTTTTGATCCTTATCAAGAAGTAGAAGAATCTGAGCTAGGGGTCTATTGCATACATCAAGAAGATCAGCCCATTCCTAGCATCACCAAGCCAAACCACAAGGATGACAATGAGGTATGGCAGCTATTTTTTGATGGATCAAGGATTAGACAAGGTGCAGGAGGTGGAGCTATGCTTGTTTCACCTCAAGGAGTAAAGTACTATTTAGCTTTTAGATTTCAGTTTGCATGCTCCAATAACACTACTGAATATGAAGCCTTGGTGCAAGGGATGCATTGGGAAATAAAGAGAGGAATAAAGAACTTACAAGCCTTTGGTGACAGTGAATTGATTGTAAATCAGGTCAAGGGATAGCATGCTACCAAGAATGATCTACTCAAGTGCTACAAGAATAGGGTATGGGACCTCATTGAAGATTTTGAGGGTTTTGGCATCAAATCCATTCCTAGGAAAGAAAACCAAGCTACTGATAGGCTTGCAGCAGATTACTATGAGGTGAGATATTCTTTTATTGAGAAGCATGTACTTATAGTGAATCGAGAATCTTTAAGAAATTCAAGCATCTAGTCTCAAACAACAAGGTTCGGTTGTTGGTCTCTCATGTGGGAGTAAAGGACTTCCTCCTCAACAAGGATTTCAATGAGAAAAGGGTAGGTTGGATCACTCGTGTCATGGAGTATGACATTGAGATCAAGGTCACCAAGCTAGTAAGAGGAAAAGGATTGTGTGAGCAGCTAATTCATTGGGAAAACAAAAATAACTATGCAATGAAGAAGAGGTTGTTTTGACAGTTCAAGATAGCCATGTGCAAGGTAGCACTCAACAAGAAAATAATGCTGCCCCCACTCCTTGCTGGACCCAAGGTATAATGCACTTCCTAAGCACAGGCCTATGCCCTCCAGAGATGAACAAGACCCAAAGAAGACACTTCAGATTGCAGGCTGTCCCATATGCCATAGTAGATGGTGTTTTTTTCAAGAAAGATGTGAATGGAGTGCTGCTGAGATGCATTAGCACAAATCAAATTCATAGGGTGTTGGAAGAGTTCCATGGTGGACCAGTTGGTGGTCATTTTGCACCAAGAGTGACAGCTCTAAAAATCATGAAGGCTGGTTATTATTGGCCCAAGATTTTCAGTGATTGCTATGCATGGATCAAGAGGTGTAAGAATTGTGCATTCTTCACAGGTAAAGAGAGGCTTGCTGCCCTTCCATTGCATCCAATTTCAGTTGACCAGCCATTCATGCAATGGGGTTTGGACTTCATTGGAGTCATTAATCCCAATTCAAGCCAAGGGCATAAGTGGATTTTGACAGCCACAGACTACTTCACCAAGTGGACTGAAGCAGTAGGACTCAAGGAAGCAAATAAGTCTAGAATCTTAGATGTCTATGAGGGGATAGCAACCAGATTTGGCATACCTGCTACAATAATATCAGATAATGCATTAGCATTCATTGGATCCAAGGTGACTGAGTGGGCTGTCAAGAACGGGATCTACCTAAGTACTTCATCAAACTACTACCCTCAGGGTAATGGCCAGGCTGAATCTACAAACAAGAACTTGTTGAGGATCATTAGGAGGACTCTTGATGAGAATCAGAGGTCTTGGCATACCAAACTGAAATCAGCGTTATGGGCTGATAGGATAACTCCCAAGAGATCCACAGGTAAATCTCCATTCAGGCTTGTTTATGGAAGAGAGGAAATCTTTCCCATGTCACTTGAGTTGCCAACATTGGAACTCATGAAGCAGTTAGAGTTGCTAGAGTTTGGACCCATGGAGGTGAGATATGCAGAGTTGATGGAGCTCTAAGAGATCAGAGATCAGGCATCCCAAGCAAGGGAGAAGGATCAAGCTTTGATCAAGAAGACCTTTGATAGGAAGGCCAAGAGTAGATCTTTCCAAGTTGGAGATCTAGTGTTAAAATGGGATGTAGATAGAGAAAAACCGGGAAGGCATTCAAAATTTGATGCCATTTGGAGTGGCCCATACATGGTCACAAAGTGTAAGGATAGCAATGCCTTCCAATTGTCTTCATTGGATGGCGAAGAAATGTAGATTCCAGTCAATGGAATCTATCTAAAGCATTGCTACTAAAGGGAAATTCTCCACCTTGTAAATATTAGCTTAGGTTTTCATTCCTCTAAGTGCTTGTGCACATTGTTTTGTTGTAGGTTGTTTTGCTTTCCCTAAGTGCTTTGGCACAAGCTTGTTGTCCCTGGAGATGTTTTGCAGTCCTTGCTTCCATCAGGTGATATTCCATCTTCCTCCTTGCAACATTCTAAGTCAGTTGGGGTTCCAAACAGAAAATTTGATGACTCCATGCCCAATGGACTATTTAGGCAACTGGTATCTTCATCTAGTAGGCAGATGACCCCTCTGAGTCGCCAAAATTGTTATCCAAAATGTGCCCCCTGCTCATTTTTGTGGCTAACTCCTTGTGTTCTTACCTCTCTTGTGCCTCAGTCTCTATTTTTTGATTTTAGGCACTCAAATCTTTCTGGAAATGGCACCATTAGATAGAGCTCTCTCTCATCTTTCCAGAAAGGTAAAATTTTCCTCCTAACTCCTCATATTTTTCAAGTTATGGCTCGGTGGAGTTTTTGTGAGAAATTTTCCCTAGGAGGCCCGCAGCCAATAGGAAGCTGTCACGTGTCCCAGGAAGTGGCGGGGTTCGGAGGATAACTTAGAAATTTTGCTAAGTTTTGTCAAAAAATTCAAATGTAAACTTTTGCTTGCATGACCCGCGATGAATGAAAATGCCACGTGTCCTAGAGTGGTGGGGCATGGGGGTAAATGTAAAGTTTTAAATGCAAAATGTGCCCCTTAGGCCCGAGCCAATCAAAACCCGCCACGTGTCCAAGTAGCAAAAAAATTTAAGGATGGACCCGAAAGAGAAAATTTCAAAGGATGGCCCAAGCCAATCAAAGCCCGACACGTGTCACTCAAATGGTGGAGCATGGGGATTTTTTGGAAAATTTTCCAAAATGCAAAAAAAAAAGGTAAATTTCAAAAAATTTCCCGCCGATCCATTTTGAACTTCTGTTTTTGCCCTAAATCTTCAAATGGCCATAACTTTCGATCCAGAGCTCAAATTTTCACATTCTTTATATCAATGGAAATCTGGTGAAATTCTCTACAAGATTCTATGGTAACTTTTGAATTTTGGTTTAGTTTGGAGAGATAAAATCAAGAAACTCCTCTGGAATGTGGTAATGGCTAGAAATGATGTTTCAACAACCGGCTTTTAATGCAAAATGGGTCGCATTCTTCTTCAAAGATGGCCAAAAATGTCGGGCATGGGTCCTGTAAGGACACCCATCTTTTGTTTTAATGCATCTTCATTCAATGGGGAATGGCTCCCACATTTTTTCATGTTTTCTCTCTCCTGGGCTCGACCCATGCATTGTAAAAGCCAGATTTGGCTCATTTTGAAAAGGGGAACACTTTTTGCATAGCAGGCTTCTTCTTTCACCTTCAACAAGTGATTTTTTGCAAGTATCAGACCTTTGAAGGATTGTAACAGGTTTTTCTGCCTCTTTGGTGTTGTAATGCAAGGATTTTGATGTTGAAAATCACAATGCAGGCTCTGTGAATGTTTTCAGTCCTTTGCATGTGTTGTTTGCCTCATTTCAAACCTTTGATTACAGCTTATCAGCCTGTGCATGATGTTTTGTGTTGCAATTTCTGATTTGTGTCAATCTGCAAGAGCAAAAATGTTCACCACTCCTTTGGTGTATCACCCTTATTAGTTTAGTTTCAATTTTTGCATCTTCTATCTCTGTCTCCTTACAATTTAGAGTAGGATTAGGCTTTGAACCTCTGTAGTTGTGCAAATAATAGATCTAATCAGAGGAGTTTGAGGAACCAGCCTCTAATCTGGAGATTCCTCTCTCATTTTTACAAGTCCCACACTTGGAGAGAGGTTTCAATGTTGTGCAATCACACTGGATGCCCTAAACATCAACTTAGAGCCTTGATTTGCATCCAAGGGTGCTTTGCTGATTTGCAATAACAAGATCCTCCCAAGAAGGATGCGCCTAACAAAGGTCTATCTATTATAAGTAAATATTATACCCCTTCCTATGCCCAAGCCATGAAAAACCTCATCCTATAATAAAGGGAATTTACCATCCCTCCCAACACAGTATTACCCAAATATATCCCTTGTGATATTGCCCAAATTTTGAGTCAAATTAAATTCACTGTACCTATTATTGAATTTCTTAGGATCCTGAGCATAGGAAAAGGGCATTTGAGTATTTGGGATTCAAGGAGGAAGTAATACCCCAGTGTAAGGACATAAACTATCATTGCAGACTTGGAAGAGTCACATGAATTTGAAAACTTAGGAGAGTATCCTTAAGTGTATTTGGGTACTTCTCTTGTTGAATCCCAACTTGATGTTGATCCTTTTTATACCACTTTAATCATTAAGGATAGACTCATGCATAATTGTATGTTCGATTCAAGGGCTTCATGTAATGTGATGCCTCTTGAAGTAATGAATGAATTGAACATCAAGGTAACATCAGCCTTTGGAAATTTCACACTATGGATTTAAGGGAAGTACAAATAATCGGATATGTCAAAGGTTTTGTGGTACAATTAGTAGTTTACCCTGGTAATTATTTAACCATGAATGTAGTTATTATGGATTTCCCTACTAAATGGGGTATGTTACTGTCAAGAAAGTGGGATGTTAGTGTGGGAAGAAGTGTGTAGATGGATATGTCATATGCCACCATACCAGTAGAAGGGAACCTTGTCAAGTTGTATGGTGAGAAAAAGATGTTGCATCTAATTGAAGACCCTAGCAATGCTTCTTATGAAGTATTATATGCAGATGTAGATGTTAAAAACTTTGTTGGCTATGTGGATTTTGAGGAACATGGTATTAATGAGAGTGAGTGCCTTGAACAAATTGGTATCCTGGAATTTGATGTTTGATGGAGCTTGCTCCAACTTGGGAATGACGTTGGAGTTGTCCTTGTGTCTCCAAGTCAAGAAATCTTTAATTTCTCCTTCAAACTTAAATTTGAGTGCACAAATAATATTGCAGAGTATGAGGCACTACTCTTGGGTTTGAGGATTGCATGGAGATATGGTATCAAGGACATAGTTGTTAAAGGAGACTCAAAGTTGGTAGTAAAACAAGTTAGAAAATTGTATGCTACAAAAAATTAAAGGATGAAACAATATAAACATGTGGTATGGGATTTAATCAAAATGTTTGAATCCTTTAACATATTATATCATGACAGAAATCAGAATGTTGCAGTATATAGGTTGGTAGTGCTTGGATCCATGTTTGAAAACTGTATTGTTTCTCCTTACTATGATTATGATATTGAATTATTGTAAAGACCATATGTTCTTGATAATGTGAAACACTAAAAATTATTTAATGATGATGCCTAGGTTCAAAGGTTCTTGCAGAATGAGAGAGAATTTATTGATTAATGTATGGACTGGGAACCAATGGTTTTTGTTTGTGATGGTAAGGAAACTCTATTTGGAAAAGACATTATTTAGTTAAAAACCAATACCATTCCAAGAGGGTTGGTTTCTTTAGAATCAAATTTTGATAATGCTGATAGGGTAATTCATAGACATATCTCTACTTCAAGAGATGTGGAAGAGAATAATCTGGGAACTGAAGAAAAACCTAGGAAAGTATGGCTAGGTAGTAATTTGAGTAAGGAGGAAAAGTAGTCCTACATTGAGTTGTTGAAAAAGTACCAAGATTTCTTGGCATGGTCTTACTCAAAATTGAAAGCATATAGGGAGGATATATTTCAACATGAGATACCTTTGGAACCTAATGTTAAACCATTTAGGAAAAAGCAAAGGCTGATTAATCCACTCCTTTCTCTCAAGATGCAGGAAGAATTGAAAAAGTTAAGGGATGGAGGGATCATACAGCCAACAAGATATTCTTCATGGGTGGAAAACTTGGTGCCAGTTAGAAAGAAAATGGAGACATAAGGTTGTGTGTTGATTTCAGGAACTTGAACAAGGCCTCAATTAAAGATAATTATCCATTGCCTAATATGGATAACATGTTGTAATTGGTCATTGAATCGAGTTGATGTCCACATTACATGGATTCTCATGGTATAACTAGGTGGTGGTAGAGTAATCAAAAATGCTTTCATCACTCCATGGGGCACCTATGTATATGTGAGAATTCCATTTGGTTTGATGAATGTTGGGGCCACATTTCAAAGAGCAAATGGATGTTACATTCTCAGGTTACATCAATGACTTCATTAGCAGTTTATCAAGATGATGTGACAATATTCTCTAAAAAAAGAAGTGATCACTTGAGTCATGTAGAGAAGATGTTGATTAGATGCAGGGAATATGACATCTCATTGAATCCAAAAAAGTTCCATTTCAAGGTTCAGAAGGAAAAATTGCTTGGGCATATTGTGTCAAAAGAAGGGGTCATGATTGACCTTGAAAGAGTGGAAGCAATTGGTAAAGTTCTTGTCCCAAAAACTAGGAAAGGGATTCAGTCCTTCTTTGGTCAGATAAATTTTATTAGGAGATTCATTTCTAAATTTTCTGAAATGACTATTCCTATTACAAGCATGCTAAAGAAGGCCGATTATCAAATGTGAGGAAAAATCTCTCCAAGCTTTTACTGGGATCAAAGAGGCAATAAAAAATGCTCTAGTGTTAGCATCCCCTGATTATAATAAATATTTCCATATATTCTCCTTTGCATATAAAAATACTATTGCGTATGTATTATTACAAAAGGACAAGGAAGGAAATGAAAGGCCCATTGCATTTTTAGTAAATCCTTGTAGGGAGAGAAATGAAGTATACCATCATGGAGAAGAAGGCCTTTGATTTGGTGAGAGCAACTAAAATTTTCAGGCCCTATATCTTGA
The DNA here is from genome assembly GCA_018340775.1 of Taxus wallichiana var. yunnanensis. Lineage (NCBI taxonomy): Eukaryota > Viridiplantae > Streptophyta > Pinopsida > Cupressales > Taxaceae > Taxus > Taxus wallichiana. The sequence continues at coordinate 679,759,329 of CM031239.1, forward strand.
GCTCTAAGATTTTCACCTATGTTCCCCACACTATGGTAAAATACATTTTATCAAAAATGGATATTCCAATAAAATATGTCATTGGGTGAACAAGTTACAAGAGTATGATATGGACATACAAACCACCAAGCTGGTTAGAGGTCTGGGCCTTGCAATATTGATGGCAGAGAGAAACCTGCAAGTAATGGAAGTTAATGAGATTGAGGAGGGAAATATGGATGTCCATGAGAAGTTAATTAATTCCACATGGTATAAGGACATAATATTTTACCTCAAGAATTTGGAGTGTCCTGGTCATTTGGACAAAAATCAAAGGGGACATTAAAATTGGCCTCCTAAAAATATATCATAACTGATTATGGATTGCTTGGAAGAATCCTGAGGGGGTTATTTTGAGATGCATCACAGAGGAATAGGCTCCTAAATTGATTGTAGAATTTCATGGACAAGTGTGTGAAGGATATTTTACTGGAAGAGTGACTGCCCATAAGATCTTAAAGGTAGGTTATTGGTGGCCTAAAATTTTCAAAGATGCAGCCTTGTTGGCTAGAAAATGTGATATTTGTCGAGAGTTTTTAGAAATAAGGAAATCTTCAGGTGCTCTACCCCTGCAGCCAAGTATAAATGTAAGGTCCTTTTAAACAATGGGGCATGGATTTTATTGGAGAAATCTCAAATCCTTAAAGTGCAGGGCACAAATGGATATTGGTGGCTACTAATTATTTTACCAAATGGGTTGAGGCTATCCCTACTAAAAAATCAACTCATCAAATTGTCATGGATTTTATCCTAAATCATATAATTTATAGGTTTAGAGTACCTACAAAGATAGTTGCTAACAATGTAATGAGTTTTAGAGCTAATCCATTGGTAAATATGTGCCAAGAATATGGGATAAATCTAACATATGCATAAAACTACAATCCTCAGGGGAATGGTCAAGTTGAATCAAGAAATAAAATTTTTCTTAAAATCATTAGAAGAACATTGGAGGTTAACAAAAGGAAATGGGGTGAACAGATGAAATTTTCTTTATATCCATATAGAACTACTACCAAAAGAGCCACTAGAAAGAGTCCATTTGAATTAGTTTATGGAGTCTGGGATCTTCTACCCTTACATATGAAACTATCCTCTTATTATTTCATACATAAACTTGAGGATGAAGAAGTGAACCCCTATGAAGCTAGGATTAATCAGATAGTTGAGTTGGATGAAGAAAGAAGGGAATCTCACCAAAGACACCTAAGGTTTAGAGATAAACTCAAGAAATTATTTGATAAAAAGGTAACTCCCATAAATTTTAGTGTTGGAGATATTGTTTTGTTATGGGACAATAGACATGAGGATAAAGGAAAACATGGTAAATTTGATGCCTTATGGATGGGTCCTTATTCCATTGACATAAGAATTGGTGAGCACACTTTCTTCCTGAAGGATCTGGATGGAGATTTGTTTGAATTGCATGTTAATGGAAGGCATCTGAAGCACTTCTTGGATTGATTATGAATAAATTATGCTTTCCTGTAAAGTGCATAGTATTGTTATTTTGTTTGTCCCTTTTGTTCCTATTTTTGTTTTCCTATTCTACAATGACCAGTTGCCTCAGTTTCTTGGTTTATTTTTTGTGAAATCCATTGATGTGTTTGACCTTATGCATGCTCTAAATGACTCCATAACCCAATGGATTTAGGCACTTCATCTTTTCATTTTTGGTTTATGTGGTTCTTGTGGCACCCATTGGGGGTGCCCATCCCCATTCGGAGCCATTATTAGTGCTCATTTTGATCTCACCCTCCTATTTAGTGTTTTTCATCAAAAAATCACTCTAACCTGGTTTGATCATATGAAAAAATGTATTCCCAAAGATAGGACCATGTTGGATGAAAATTTGAGTTTTGTATTTAAGGTGTGAATCCTCTTTTTGGTTGAGGAACGTAATATTTATGATGCCCCTGAAAATCCTCTATGAAAATTGGCCCCTTTATTCCTTCTAGTATTCTTTTGTGCTTTTGGGCTTAATTTTTCCTAAGTATGGAATTGGACATGGAAGGTATCCATGTGTCCCTTCATTACATCTTTGAAAAGGTGCAAATAATTGAAGACTCTCAAGAATTTAGGATCGACCATGTGGAAAAGGGCACAACAAGGAAGTCCAGGCAAGTTGAAAAGTCAAAGTAAAGAAGGAGGGCTCGCAGGCTTCCACATGCTGCCTAGGCATAGATTCAGAAGAAGAAAGAGAGAGGGAAGCCCTAAAGATGTATAGGGTCTCCACATATTGTACAAAGTGGCCACCACTAGTGAGAGAACCAAACAAACAGGAAGAGGACTCGGTGTTCGGAAAAATTGAATGCGGTTTTGGGTCCCAAGGCATGTAGTTGAAGGTGTTGCTCAAAATTAGAGTTGAGAATCTTAAATAAAGATATAAAAGTGGTGGGTTAATAAAATGATGGGCACTATTGATGACACTAGATTAATTGTAGAGTTACAATAAAATCCTCAGGAACGTAAATAAAATATGGGCTAGTGCGTGGTGCTCTAAAAATACAAACCTCAAATTTTTAACACCAAACAGGCTCATATAATGGAAAATAAAGAAGTTGTTTCATACATAAATTAAAATTGGGGTTCTATAGGGGCCCTAGCCTATGATGAATAAAGTTGTATACATTCTTTGAAGTAAGGACACAAGAAGAGAAACAATACTAAGTTATCCTCTACTCCTACTTTGAAATCTCCTCCAAGTGGAGAAAGCTTGTCCAATAGCCTGTTCTTCCTCCACATGAATTCATTTGAACCTTGAGCTGTCTAAAAAAATACAATTGACCTGTCGATAGATTTGGGACATCTCCATATCCATCAATGACTCAAGGGTCATTTTTAGACCATCCATGATATTCCCAACTCAATCTTCTTTCGATAAGAAGATTCCGATCCATAAGATCCAAACCCCTATGGAAAATATTGTTTTCTCTTTCTCCTTGTAAGGTGTAGAATTATCAAGCAGTATACTAAGGAGGAACATCCGGAGTAGCTGTAAGTGGGTATTACACCATGGGTACCCGGTGGAACAAGGGATTTCAAAAATACTCACCCTAGTGACTCCTCATGAAAGGAGGACACTCTCTTGGTAGAGGAACATGTCGAGGTCCCGATAATGTTCACTCCATTAGAGAATCCCATCGCACTAAACAAATAGAAGGTTGAAAAAAGTGGGCTTGTGCTTTCCTTCCTTGGTGGAAAATAATGATGCTTTGGAATGATGGGGAGATGAAGGCTCTACTTCCTCCTCATCCAAGATGATAATTGAGGGTTGGGAGCTTGATTCCCCCCTCTTCTTTCTTGAAGATGGTGTTGGTGTGGTGGATGGTTGTGATGGCACAGTCCTACTTGACATTTTTCTAGAGAAATGATTCTCTGCTCAGTTCATCCATTTTATGAGAAATGGAAAGCACAAGTATCAATGGAAGACTTGTCATATAGCACGTAGGACTCCTTGGGAATCTCCATCAGCATGAATTTTTCATCACACAGGAAGGGAAAATTATACTTAGTCACCCCTATCATGGCAGGCCTCCTTCGCTCAAAACTTTCTTCAAATATTCTAGAGCTTTCTTATGTTCCCATTGAAAAGATGGTAGTACATGGTTTGGAAGGCTGAGAAGACAAGATTTATCTTGATCAATCTCAGGAGGAGTGAGAGCTGAAATTTTTGATATGTCAGGGGCCCTTTAGTATCCACTGGGTCTGTAATATCAAAAAAATCCCTGAAAAAGGCTTCATCTGGACCATGTAGGTCGAAGATTTGGTTTAAATCTTCCAAAGAAATCTCTTTCAAATTATTTTTTATAACCACACTTGCCATTGTGTTGATAAAATATCAGTAAATATTATTCACTTTCAAGGTTGGAAAAGGAATACATATTAGTGAGAAAGTATAGTTGAATTTATAATTAGGATGGCGCAGACATGTTGAGTCGAGTAGAATCATTGCCATCAGATGAAAGAATATTTTTTCTCATCTCACACAAAGGGAATAAATTTGATAAATATTGGCATTATGCGATAGAAGGTGTTTGATTTATGTGATATAATCCACGTGATGACACTCGATTACGAAAGTCACGAACATAGGTATATATTGCTTGAGGTAGATTTTTTAAAGGTGAAAAGGATTGCATGTCACATCAAGCCATATGGAACTACCTGGGAATTATTAAACATAGATTTCTTGCCACCAAAAAGAAAGAAATGATTAAGAAAACTATTAAAAGCCAAGGACATAGTGTCCCAATCATATTGTATGGAAGTACAAAATGTGAATGGATCACAATTTTTCCACCTGGAAAAATAGAGAATAATATTCTCTTTGAGATTCATATTTTTGGGGGGGAAACAAAGAATGAGTGAGCAAGTGAAATTGTATAAATTAGATGAGAATACTCTTGCAAAATGGGGGTTAAATTTTTCCAAATTATTTAGAGAAAGGCGTAAACTAAGAGAAACCATTTTTGTTAGATCTTGTCTGAGAAACCTGTTAATTTCCTTAGCCTTAAAATTGAATCGTGTCAAGATGGTCGTGAAGTGTATAGCCACTAAAAATCATTGAGACCGTAATTGAAACTTTTCCTTTTTGATAAATTTGATGAGCCCCGAGTTAATTGTGTTAATCATGAGCATTTTGTGTTTTTTTTTTTTAATTTGAGATGTTTCAAGTATTTATTCATGTTCCTATTTCAATCTTATGTTAATAATACCTCTTTATCACACAAGATCTTACCCTTATGGTAGTATTGTGGTAATTACAATCGTTTTATGAGAAGAGCTTTGATTTCATTGTGCAATAAATAGTTTTAAATTCACTTTACTTCCATTTTTAATGATACAAGTTGTTTGTTAGTCTATGAGTGTATCTTAGGCGTGATAGATCTAGGATTCTTAATGTTTAATTGAGTCTTTGACATGAGATTTTATGTTTAAATTCTCAAAGAATGTCTGAAACCATGTATCTTTGGGCTTCCATGGTTACACATCTTCTAGTTTAAGGTTCATTGTTGGTTATTTGAAGTGTTTTCATCATCTTATTTGGTAGATCTTCTAGCCTTTATTAAAAGTTCCCATAAATTTGGTATAATCAACTTTATCATGCTTAATTCCCCAAAAAATTACATCTAAAACTGATAAATCTTACAAGAACCACCCTTGTTTGCACTACTTATCCATAAATGCTAAGAATATTTGTTGAATTTATCCATCCTTTACTCAAAATATGTAGGAGTAAGCCAATTTTATTGTTGTCTTTAGTAACCTAAACCTTGTCTAGGAGGCATCTGCATTTTCTAGGGTGACAACTTGTGAGAGTTAGATTATGTTACATTGACCATGTCTTCTCAAGGTTATTTCTCAAATGCCCTAAAAAGGAGAGTCAAATATTATTGATCCATTCATTTCCCTTATAAATACAGGTTACAAAATGGGTCCTCTCACCCTAGTTGAAGGAAGAACCTAAAGTAGTAGGGTAGGTCAAACCCTTAGCATGGTGTTATCTAACTTCTCCAAGCTCAAGTGACAAAGAGTCAGTTAGACCCTTCCCTAGCTACAAAATGACTAAAATTTTGATCTATTTATCTCTAAGAATCATGCTCATCCTATTGATGTTTCTTGGATTTCAAAGGGATAATCAATTTGGGTACCAACATGTCCCACACAATGATTATAATCATAACAGAAATTTTCATTATAATTGTTTCCTTTATGTCAATATGGGTTCAATTCGAGTGGCGGAGGGAGGGTAATGAGATTTTGTCAAGGAGTTGTCTTAAAATAATATGTGGTGCCATAGGGAGATTGGTGAATACACGCCAAGACAGGGGTGGTTGAATTTCCTTAGAAGGGGTAATAACATTAACGGTGAGCATATTTTAAGTGGGTTTAGATGTAGAGGGTTTAAATGGTGTCTTGTTTTGAAAACGAGTGGAGGAGGGAGGGTTTTCCTAATACTTGAGTTTTCTAACAGATAGGAGCTTAGATTCACAGAGTTTAAGATTATGGAAAAGTTGATCGAAGGAGGAAAAGGTCTCAAAGGGAACACTCTCTTAGAGAGGTGATAAGAGGCTTTATGTACATAAATATTATAGTTCAAAATTGGTTAGAGAATTAGTCATTTTGGCAAAGATTGTTCTTATAGCGTAGGACATAATTAGCAAATTTCTCATTGGGTCCTTGTTTGATTTGTGCTAGTTTGGTGTAGGTCATCTTAGAATCGATATTGATGGAGAAATATGTGAGAAAGGTGTCGGATAAGTGGGTGAAGGAAGGTATGGAATGAACAGGTAAAATGTAGAACTAGAGCATGGTGTAGTCATGGAGACTACGAGGAAAAATATTGGCTAAGATAAGGTGGTCATCAGCAAAATTAATACAAGCAACATAAAAGGCATGAAGACACTCTTACGGGTCACCATGTCTAGTGAAAGTGAGTAATTTAGGGGTGAAAAAATTAGAAGGGAGGGGTTAGGTGGAAATAATAGGTGCGAATGGAGTGTGCAACAACATGGTAGAATCTAAAGAAGGAGATGTGGTGGCTTATTGTAATTTATGAATTTGAGCTTGGAGATCATGATACAAAGAGGTTAAATCTTGTTTACCTACAAAGGAGGGTTTCCATTGATGTGATACTAAAGGAGGTGTGAAATGATTAGTAGGAGTAGGAACCGTAATTAGAATGGTAGAGATAGATGGGAGCATACAAGCAGGGGGTTGAGTGGCTACGGAAGTGGGAAAAGTAATAGAAGAATTGAGTTCAGCCAAGTTAGTAGCCTCTTTATGGGCCACATGAAAAAGTAAATCTAAATTTTGTGGGTAGGTAGGAAGATGAATACCGATGGATTTAAGATGAGCTTCGGTGAATTCCTCAAGAGATCAAGCCATGCGAGAGGGTGGAGAGACCCTAACAAAGTGAGAAAGAGGAAGAGAGAAACGTATACGGTCGGGTTCACCAAAATAATTAACAAAAAAATGATCTATTTGGCCTAAAAGGGGACACCGTGGTATTAATGTTAATCTAATTAGGAGGAATAAAATGTTGTAGTAAATGGACTAAAATAGTATGAAATAAATGCAAGTAAACTATTCTAAGTGAAATGAAACCCTAAATGTGCAAGATAAGGAAGAGAAATAGATTAGTGATTAGCATTGATTGTCGCAAGTTGTCATAGATCTAGAAATGAAATCAAGAAGTGCAGAAAACACTCAGTGACCCTATAAAGGATAGATTTGGAGGATTTGAGATGAATTAGGTGTCGGTGTGTAATCTTTGGGGCACTCCAGGTACCCTAGTCCGTAATCTAGGCATTCGATCACCGTAAATGCTCAAAAATTAGCTCTGCGTATGGTCACAATTTTTCTTTGAGTTCTTCCTTTCTGTCATGTTGGATCTACCAGATGAGCTAGAAAATTACCTACAATGCAAAAGGAAGTATCAAACGCTAGAAAAATAAAATATTCAAATGGATGGGTTAGACTAGCCTCAATCGCCAAACTAGTGGTCTTATCACCGAGTATTGCACAACATTTCAGACCGGATGTAGTTCTAGTGTGTGTTTGCATGTCATGCCCTAGGTTCTCTCATTTCATTCACACTTTGTGAAGTAGCGAGAAAAAGTAACTATAGAAAAGGTAAGTAGTGTGTGTGCATGTAATAGAATAGAATTCCTCCCCTATGCAATGTGTGTGATGAAAATATCTTAGCCTTGATGCATGTCACTATATGGATGCAATTGATTCAATGAATGCAACTCTAGATGGAGTGATAGTAGTGTGTAAGGATATTTATTATGGTCTTATAACTTTATATTTATAGGGATCTCATAGTTAATTTCGTAATTAATCCCGACAAAGCCAAATGGGGAAAAGATAAAGATAACAAACAGCTAGAAAAGCCCCAAAAATAAGTGAAAAAGGATGTACATAGATTGGGAACCCAAATGTGGGACCATGGTGCATTGGGGCACCCCAAAGATAGGCTAGGGTTCCCACGATTTTGGGCTAAAATGACGGAGTAGTTGCTGTAAAATGGGTGGATAAGTGCAATAAAATATGAAGGAATGACGAAAAAAATATAAAAAGAAGATGGCCAAATGGTGGGATTAATTGGTACTTTATCCACTTGAGAACCATCTAAATAGTAGTATAAGAATGAGCTAAATAATGCCTAAAGTGCATGATTTTGTGTCTACACATTCGTCTTTGCTTGAGACTAGATAGTAAACATTGAAAGTGTGTTGGTACATCTTTTTATCTTGGTATCCATCATCTCGATACCCATTTTGATACTTCATTATAGTTAGGTTGTCTCATCATTGACTTCCTTTGAGTTTTTACGCTGCTCGTATCATATCAACACAGTTTTGATACTTACGTCTTGTTTTTTTGTGAAACTTGATCTTAAGTCTCTAAGTTGTATTGTTATGTTGCTTGCATAAATAACTTCTTGTTATACTTAAACTTGGTTTTGATCTTAAATATTTCCTTGAGTTTTTAAAAGCATCGTTACTCTATTTGCATTGTGGTAACTTCATTTTGGTACTAAAATCTTACTTTTTGCATAAAGATTAATTAACGTGTCAAAATAATTTTATTGTGTTGCTCACATTTGTAGCCTCCATTCTCAAGACTTAGAGTTTGGTTGTGTTTAAAATCAGTTTTAGTATACCTTGTTAAGATATCATGTCAACACCTTTTTAGTATTTAGGTCTTGTTTATTTTAAACTTGACCTAAGTGGTGATATTGTGTTGTCACTATTTACACCAAAACTATACTTGAGAAAAGTAAGGAGAATTTTTTTTATTAGATCATATTCTTGTACATGATCGTTATGTCCATGATACTCATTGTTACATGTAATTTTATTCAAGTGTGTCAATTCTTTATTCATTGGTGTCCTTAGTGCATATTTCCTTTGGACTTGTTACCATTCTTTATTTGACATTCTTTGTGATGACTTTCACATCATTACGCTGCTCGGTTTTACCTAGGGTCCATTTTAATCAACCTTAGCAAAAATGTTTCTCATTATTCCTACAAAAAGAATGGGGCATCGCAAAATGGGGTCAAATCCCTTTACAAATGACAAGTTAAATCCACTTTTAGAAGACAACGTTATGATTGATCATAGTGGTGGCGAGGATAATTCTCCTTGGGTGGATTTTGAGTTTAGTCCCACCTAAATTTATAACAATTTCTTCTAAAAAAATGAGGTTATTATGTGCATCGTAGAGTTAGGGGCCAAGTTTCCATCTACGGTTGATCCCTCACTCCTTTTTGGCATGGTTCAAGGAGAAGAATAAAGGGAGTGTCCTCCACATAGTGTTGATGAAATCTTAAACCCAAGATGTGCTTCTACTTCTGGCCCAAGGAATGAGGAAGAAGGACCTTCTCAAAATGATGGTGGATATCACATCCCCATTGTCAAAATACATTGTGAGGATCACGAAGAACATGTCAATCATGAACAACCTCCCTCTCGTGAAACTCATAAAGAGATCTTTGACACAATAGGTCACTTTAGAACAAATTCAAGCCCTTTCTCACCAATTAGCAAGTTTGGATTCACACATTAGTAAGGAATCCACAAAGGCTCCAAGATAGGAAAACCTTAGAGCTTCGTATTTAGAGTTTAATACCAAGACTCCTAGGAAGGATAAACCAAAAGCTTCATATTATGAGCTTTATACTAAATCTCCTAAATAAGACCCTCTCGTGAAACTCGTAAAGAGATGCCGACACAAGAGGTCACTTTAGAAAAAAATCAAGCCCTTTCTCACCAATCAGAAAGTGTGGATTCACACATTAGTAAGGAATCCAGAAATTCTCTAAGACAAGAAAACCTTAGAGCTTCGTATTCAAAGTTTAATACCAAGACTCCTAGGCAAGATAAACCAAAAGCTTCATAGTATGAGCCTTATACCAAATCTCCTAAAGAATACCCTCTCATTAAACTTGTAAAGAGATGTCAACACAAGAGGTCACTTTAGAAAAATTCAAGCCCTTTCTCACCAATCGAAAGTTTGGATTCACACATTAGTAAGGAATCCACAAAGGCTCCAAAACAGGAAAACCTTAGAGCTTTGTATTCAGAGTTTAATACCAAGACTCCTAGGTAGGATAAACCAAAAGCTTCATATTATGAGTCTTATACCAAAACTCCTAAACAAGAAAATCTTAAAAGGGTTATGAAGAGTTATATACAGATGAAAAAGATGAAGAAACAACTAGGCTTAATAGCTTGTATAGGCCTAACCCATTGACACAAGACCAAATCTTCAATCAAGAGTTCTTATCAATGAATAACACCCTTATTTCCTTACAAGAAGGTAAGTTAGGACCTAATAAGAAATATCAATTTGAGGAGTTGTGTTTGTATCCTTTCGATAGGGCTATGTTACAAGTTCCTTTCCCTAGACACTTTGATTGTCCAAAATTTGAAAAATACAAGGGCAAGGGTGATCCAAGGGATCATGTCAAATAATTTTTCATGGCTTTCCAAGAGGTCACATTCAATGACAACTATCTTATATGCCTTTTCCCGTGGAGTTTAGGGGTCAAGCACTTGAGTGGTTCTTACATATACCAAAAGGATCTATCTCTACATGGCCACAATTGGTGGAAAGCTTTGTACACCACTTCTCCTTCAACATGGATAATGATGTTACTATGATTGACTTGTGTAACACAAAACAATGTAACAATGATAACTTCTTTGGTTTTTACAATGATGGAGAGGGTTAGCTAGTCGACTCTCTTGCTCCATACCAAAGAAATAGTTAGTCAGCATCTCCATACTAACTTACACCCGAGATCACTTTCCACTTGTAAATTCATTATGGAAATAAATTCAAGAAGGTTATAGAATAAGGTAGAAAAATAGAAAAAAGCATTGTTGAAAAAGGAAATTTGAAACCTTTATTGTGAGACAAATGTGATTTGAAACCTAATAACGATTCAAAACCTCTTGAAAAATCAAAGTTTTTTCCAAACAAGAACAAAAATGTCGTAGGTGACAAAATTGCATATTCTAAGTGGACATAGGCGGTTCAAGATTTTCTCCCTTGAAACTAGCTAAGGGACCTCGGCCCCTGAGTACAAATGTCATACATTTACTCCTCTATCTGATTTTATGTCATCAATACTCAAACAGTTAGAGGTGGTTAACATGGTCAAGTACCTAGAAGTAACCCCTTATCTTAATGATGCACCTAAACCATCTTGGTTTAGAGAAAATGATTATTTCAACTTTCATCATGTTAAGGGTCACAAAACTAATAAGTTCCTAAAACTGAAGCACTATATCCAAGACCTAATTGAAAGTGGTGATGTGGAAATGGATTACTCGAGAACTAACAAGTCTCCCAATGCTAACATGGGAATCTATAAAGAATATTTCCCTAAACATAATAAAGGAAAGGAAATGTCGTATCAAGGAAAAACATCCCAAAATAAAGTATTGGCGATGTTTATAAAAATACTAAACTATTTTGCCAAAAATAGCAATTCTTATGATGTCGTAATTGGTTGTGTAAACCCATTCATTGAGCATATCAACACAATAAAGGTCAAATAAAAGGAGTGTGCCACAGTAATGCAATGTGCTCACCTTGTTATTTCAAAACCTCCTTCGTCTACCCCTCAGGATAGTCATTATGATGTCTTAGAGCAACTTGAGAAGACTACCACTAAGATCTTGATCTTAGATCTTCTTAAGATCTCTAACGTACACAAGGAAATCCTTTGTAAGACATTACAAGGGTTAGGAGTGTTGGTTGATATAGACCCTACATGCTTCCAAGAAATGGTTGCACAAATTTCTCCAATAGAGCATATAACCTTTATTCAAGAGGAAATTCCTATAGAATATCCTTCACACAATTTGATCTTGCACATTGAGGTTATTATCAGTCATAAGAAAATTAAACAAGATATTTTGGATGGCAGATCAGGCCTAAGAGTTTGTACCTTGAAACTAGTTTAGAAATTGGTTTGTACTAAAATAGATTTGGAAACAAAGGTCATCACCATCAGGGTGTATGACAATGAATACTAGTAGTCGTCGGCATGATAACATTCTCATTGGGAGTAGGGCCTACTACTCATGATACAAAGTTCCATGTCCTAGACTTGGAGCTTCCTTATAACATACTTCTCGGCTACCCATGGATTCATGTCATGTAGATCATACCATCTACATATCACTAGTGTCTAAAGCTATACTATGAAGGAAAAATTATAACTATTCTAAGGGATTCTCAACCTTTTGCTCATTATAGAGCATTATTAGGTTACTTCCCTAATTCGATTTCCTTCCACAGAGATGGTTGTTCTGACTCAATCTAAGGCTCTCACTTCACGGGTTGATCCAGATTCCTTGACCCCTAATGAAAATGGTGCTTCAACGTCAGTTGCTCCCTTTTCTACATGGGATATGAAGACCCTTTCAACCGGTTGTAGGGAGTATGATCTCTAATAGGCCCTTCTGGTTTCAAACCTTCCTCTATCACCCAAATCATGGGGTAGGCCTTGTCACAAATATCAACGTCCTGGAGAGAATTGTCCTTTTAAAGCTTTCACTCATGGTGGTTTATGATCTTATGAACAACTTCTATGTAACTCTATGATACCACCTCCCATGGATGAGATGGCATCATGTTACCAGGATCCTAAATATGTAATTCCAAATAAAATGATGTATGTCATGGGCTACCAAGGGTATGGCTATGGTACACATGAATAAGGAGTGCGGGAACCTCTTCTAGAACCCCACATAAAATGTGTAAATATGGTATCAGTATTCGACCATATGGGTCTATTTAACCGATGTTCTATGCCTACTCCTAAACATGAAGATAAGGAGTCGGAGTTATGAAAGTGAAATAGATTCATGGTGTAGTCTTTACAAAGACCTTTCCTCCACCAATCTATTTTTCAATACGGCTATATTGACCATATCCCCTACCTTACCTATCCCCATTCTTGAATTAAACCTCATTTATCCTTCCTTGGTGAATTGGGACCAATAACAACATGTACCGATTGACTTATTTTCCAACGATGAGGCTATTTGTGAGTTTATGGGTATCTGAGATAACATCCCAACAAGTGATCATAAAAAGGATTCTTCATTAACCTTAACACATGCACATATTTTAGGAGGAGGCTAAGTTCTGTGGTCATCAAAATAAAGTAAAAATAAAGGGAAAAAGTTCCATAGAGAATCCTTGCAAAAAGAACAAGTCCAAGTCTTACAAGTGAAAACCTTTTTGAGGAACTGGTAGACAAACAAAAGGAAAAATTACAGGACAAATAAATTGACTTATCCAAGGGTGAAAATATCATTGAGACACCCTTGGAGGAAGATCTCAATCTCCCCCTTGATCCTACATACATGGAAGAAGAGTCTAAGCTTCTTGTGGAGGATACTATTGAGGTCAACATCGGAACAAAAGAATTACCTAGGATGGTTAAGTTGGGAGCTTCACTCTCACCTCAAGAATAGAAGACATTTGTCTTTCCTTTATGTGAATTCTCAAACATTTTTGTTTTGTTCTACGGAGACATGTTAGTACTTGATCTTGCATTAGTAGTATATAATCTTATGGTGCACCCAGACGTAAAGCCTATTAAGAAAAAAACTCAGGAAAACGTATCCTCAAGGTTGCCTTGTTGATTAAAGAGGAGCTGGAAAGATTTTTGGCAATAGGATTCATTCATCCTATCACCTACTCGAGTGGATTTCAAATGTTCTACATATATAGAAAAATATCATAGGTATCATAATTTGTACAAATTTTAGAGACATAAACAAAGCTTGTCCTAAGGATAACTTTCCTCTCCCCAATATCGACATGATTGTTGATTCCATGGCTGGTTATGAAATGCTATCACTCATGGATGGATTTTTTAGGTTATAATCAGATTAATATTGCGAAGGATCAACATAAGACAACTTTCACAACCCCTTGGCCTCAATAATCCAGGCACAACTTATTAGTGGGATATGACCCTCATCTTTCATGATATGATCAACAACATAATGGAAGATTATGTAGATGAAATCTGGAAAATTCCATAATGAGAGAAAACCATCCAACTATTCTACGGTGCATCTTTCAAAGTGTCTAAGGGACTACAAGGTCCATCTCAATCCAAAGAAATGTGTCTTTGGTGTGTTATCAAGGAAATTACTAGGTTTTATTGTATCATGGAGGGGAATTGAAGTAGACCCAGCTAAGGTCTCGGCTATCACAGAGATGCCTCCTCCTATAAACATAAAATAGCTTTGTAGCTTGCAGGGAAAATTAATGCAATTAAGAGATTCATTTCCTAGCTCGGAGATGAATGCCATTCATTTATGCATCTTCTCAAGAAAGATGTCAAATTTCTATGGGGTCTAGAACAACAACAAGCATTTGCATTGCTTAAAGAATATATGTCAAAACCCCTGTTCTAATGTTGCCTACTATAGGTGAACCATTGTTGTATATTTCTACTACGTAATTTTCAATTGGTGAAACTCTTGGCCCAATATGACAAGGAGCATAAGGAAAAAGTTATATATTATCTAAGCCATACATTGATTGTTTACGATCTCAATTATCCACAAATTGAAAAGGATTTCTTAGTTATAGTTCTTTCCTTTCAAAAATGCATCATTAATTTCTAAACAACAAATTCAAGATAATATCAAAGCTGGACCCACTATTTTTGTTACCAAAGCCAGCACTTATAGGAAACATGGCCAATTGGATCATCTTACTCAGTGAATTTTATATTGAGTATGTTCACCAAAAATCAATCAAGGGGTAGGTACTAGCTAGATCAATTAGCTAAAGCCCCCTTACCAGGTATAGAACCATTGAGTCTGGAACTTCCAGATGCTTCACTCATGTATATTGAGGAATCCATAACATGGAAAATGTCTTTTTATGGATCCTTCACATTCCATGGTTTAGGAGTAGGATTTGTGCTTATAAATCCTTCAGGGGACTTGATCCCACAAGATTTCAAAATAGGATTCCCATGCACAAACAACATAGTGGAATATGAAGCTCTCATTGCAGGGCTAGAGATAGTTATATGTTGGGATACTAGACAACTCAATGTGATTGGAGATTTTATGCTAATTATCAAACATGTTACAAATGAGTACAAAGTTAAGGATGAAAAAATCATTCCTTATAAAAAAATGGTTGATACTTTAAAATTGTTCTTCATGCAGATCACCTTTGGGAAGATTCCTAGAGGGAATAATCAAGTGGTATATGCCATGACTATGATGGGTTCTTTATTACGTATTCCACCTGAATAGAATGATATACCCTTCTTTTGGATCATTTACTAATGTCGAGTGTATGACATGTCATATTCTTGTCTGATATGTGAAGTTTTTGGTCCCATTTCACCATGGTACCTTGATATTTTCAATTACCTTCATGATGGAATATTCTCCCCAAACATTTCTTGTTTTGATAAAAGAAACCTTATCTAGCATATATCCCGCTAGACCTTACTTGGGGCACTCTCTATCATAGAGGGTATGACGGGAATTTGTTATGTTTTCTTAATACTTGACAAATCCATCTTGGAGATAAAGGATGTATACGAAGGTATCTATGGTGCCCATATAAGTGGGATAGTCCTAGCCAAGAAGATACTAAGAGTAGGCTACTATTGGCCTACCATGGAAAATTATTGTTGTAAGTATGTAAAGAAGTGTTTGTTGTTCAAAAATATGAAAACATGCGCGAGTGCACTCCTTGTAGCCTATTGCAACTCTATGGCCTTTCCAAAGTGGGGCTCGATCTCATTGGAAAGCTTACCCCAACATCCTCTAATGGCCACATGTTCATTATCAATTCCACTAAATTATTTACAAAGTGGGTAGAGGATTTTCCTTTTTGATCAACAAACACTTGACAAATAAAGTACACAAGAAGTCCACGGGGAAAGAAAGTCATACACAAAGGTGCAAATGAATAGGAAAATGCACTCATGGAATAGAAGTTCGAGTTTTCTGGGTTTGGCCATTTTCACTCATAAAGGTCTTTTTAGAGATAATGTGCGAGCACACAAATAAGGAAGAGATGTGCGCATCACACTTTGGCTATATTTGGAGGATTGGATATGAAATAATTTACATGGACACAAGCCGAGAAATAGATATGCTCTTTGTCGGTTAGCTAGTAGTAGTCTATTATTAGTGCACTTGCATGTGTGGCTAGTGTTGTAATGGTGCGTGGCTAAGAATAGCAAGTGACCTATTATTAAAAAGGGAAAGTCCCCACCCTTATATATTGATGGAGTAGACGTATGCAATAAAAATATAATAATAGATGAGATCGGGACATACAGTGTTATGTTGCTATGCACATACTTTTGATATTATAATGAAGCTTCTGTAACTTAATGCATTGAATATAATGGAGGATATTGATTGAATCTAAGTATTAGTTCTATGAGTACCTGAATCTAGTATACTTTTTCTCTCATCATGGTTAGTACTTAGTTCTATTTTTCCTTGGGTATAGATCTGGTATGCTCTATAGAATGATATATTAGTAATGGAACTATATATGTTAAGTCTTCGTCATGCTAACATCCTGCTACAACAACCCTAAAGAGGGACTTGGTACCTTTATGTGCTTTGGGTGAGCACTCAGTCTAGGCTGAGTGATGTGCCAACACACATAGGGTTTCATTGGGTTTGTGTCATTTGAATTCTAAATTTTGCATCATTGGTTTCGTTGCCTAGAATATTTATATAGAAAACTCTCTAGGTATTCCAGGAGTATAGGGGTATCGAAGATGCCGTTGAACATGTGTATATGTGTGAAATATTGTGGCGTGCAAAAGGAATCACAACAGAGCATAGGAAAGCCAATTTTCTACTACGTTACAGTGCGCACACGGCTGGTATAAGAAGTTCGACCCGATCAAACTTGAGTGGATTATGCAAGCATTTAAGGATGCATTCTTAAAAGACTTTCATATCCTAAATTTGAATAGAAGAGTATAAGTGCCCTCAAGGATATTAAGCAAGGCACTACTGAAAGTATTAGAGAGTATGATACACAGTTTAAAACATTGTTATCAAATATTTCTTATGACATACACGCAAGCCAGCATGCACAATGGTTTGTTGGGGGATTGATTACACCATTTAGGAGGGTGCTATCACATAAGACATATATTGATCCACACGAGGCATTGGAAGCAGCCCTACATGCTAAGGAAGTTGGGAGTATCGACACTGGTGTTAGCCCATTCTTAGAGGCACTGATTGCAGCTATGGCAAACTAACTAGAGAAATTATCAGTGAATTCAGCCCATGAAATGTGCTCAAGAATTTAGTGTATAGATTGTGAAGTAGAGGATCACACAAAGGATAGTTTCCCTCATAGAAAAATACGCTCATTTCGATGGATTTTGAGATACGCCATTTAAACCACGATACTAACTACTACCCATTATTAACACGCGATAAGAAAGAATGTCTCAAGCTACTATAAAATCTGCAGGTCCACAACACATGACATGGAGGACTTTTGGCTAATTGGATAGATCCATGATGTTATTGATATTCATGTACGGAAGATAGGAGTTTCAGATAACTCTAAGGGAAAGAATGAGCATCAGGACCAAGAGCATAATCAGGCAAGCTACGATCGGAATGAGAGGTGTTTTGATGGTAGTCATGGTAGAGATCGAGGATACCGTGGTGGCTTCGGAGGGCGAGGCTGTAGTGGTGGAAGAAGTGAGTTTCCTCATGGAACATGTTATACATGTGGATCTCCTTACCACTATAGGCGTGAGTGTCCTCAGAATATTGCATGTTCTTTCTATAGGAAGAACCATAGCTATGAAGAGTTCCCAGACTTATATGAGCACATGAGTAAGCAACATAAATAAGAAAACAAAGGCACATGGATGGTTAGGATACAATGTGCTATGGACAATCAATGGATGCCCAAGATGGGAGTAGAATCGAGGAACTACAAGTGAAGATCACAACTTTCACTAAGGTAGCACATGTCGAGGAGGCATTACGGTGAAAACATCACTGTCACTAAGGATGAGGTTCTTCATGCACGGTACCCAGATCTGCCTATCAGAAGGAGGTTTATCAAGATACCATAGAAGTGCTAAGGAATCTTCAAGGTGAGATATAGTATTTAAAGGAGTAGAAGAAATCATCAGAGATGGTCCAAACCGATATAGATGACACGAGAGAAGCTGTGCAAAATTTTGTACCAAGAGAACATCATTCTGCTATTAGGGAGTTGGTTAAAAGGTAACACTCTGCGTGCAACTACTAATACTAGACGTAAAATCCTGCACGTAAATATCCCGCCTCATAGCCTAGATTATGACAAGGAAATTACTCGAATGTTGTTGTGGATGGGTGGTTGTTTAGTAATATATTGATTGATACGAGGCCCAGAAGTCAATGTTCTTACCTTGGGTGCATGGGTGAAAATGGGAGACCCCATTGCAATCATCCTCTAATGTATTATTCATGGCTAATCGGACTAAGGCCACTCCTATAGGAGTTTTAAAGATGCATTCATTACTATACAAGGAGAAAAGTTCATTGGAGACTTTGAAGTTTTAGCGGCTGGCAAAATATGATAGTTTCCCACTCCATTAGGACCTCCTTGGTGCTATGCAAATAATGTTGATCTTCGGTTCAACAAGGGCTATATCAATTTTGAAAATAAAGAGGAAAGGGTCACTATCCCATTAACGGATGGAAATTCCATGCCCTATGTTGAGCCCTTAAGTGAAGAATATCTGAATAGGATTTATGTATGTGTCATCCGAGATCTAGATATGATTGAACCAACCAAAGAAGGACTAATTCGGTGGGAGGATTCACATTCTATTAGTGATACTACAAGTATTTTTGATAATTGGGCCCATAGAACTTATGAGTTAGTAAGGCGTGAAGTAAAGAGCATATCCCCTTGAGGCACTAAACCGCATTATGTAAGGAGGATAGGAGATAACTCGGTACCTTCTTACATAGAAGAAGGGGATCCCATGATACTCCTACACATCATGGGAGAAAATGGATAGACCCATTAGAGAGGAGAAATATTCTCTCATAAATACTATGTGGGACGAGTAGCACGTTGGTGGGTAGTCCACAAGGATAATCTAGTCAATTGGAATGTAATTGGGGTTGCTCTTGCTACTAGGTTCTCTAGGAGAAATGCACCTACACAAATCTACAATTATCATGGTGATACACCTATTCAGCACCATGTTTAGAAGTGTAAGAGACTCTAGACAGAAGGGTGGGAAGCTTTACCACCTTCACTATGGGTACACCGATTTTATTCCATGTTACAAGGTTACGCATGTGTTTGGTATGTATATGCAGAACTCCATAGAGAAACTGGAAATTGGTAGAATTTAGTTGCAGGAATGGCACAGATGTTTGACTTCTTCTCTACCAAACCTCGGTAGAAGAAGCATTGAGAGTTATCAAGTGCTTAACTATGGGGGATAGTGCAAAGGTGAAGAACTCCTCCAAGAATTATTAGATAAAGAGGACTTAGGAGTGCATCTTGATAAAGAACTAGAGGCCAATGCAATATTACTTTAACGCACTTGCCTTGAGAGAGAGAAAGGAAAAATGGTCTACTTAGTAGATGATGAAGAAGTAGATAATCTAGATGTAAACCATTCAACAAGGAGGTGTGAGGTATTGGACAGTGTGGATAAGACCACACGCACTTATCATGAACCTATAAAGACAAAGTGAGTTAATTTTGGAATAGATACTAAGCCTAAGGAAGCTATGATTTGAGATTATTGGTCAAACTCTGAAGTGGAAAAAATCATTGAGTTATTAAAGGACTACCAAGACCTATTTCCTAGGGGTACCATGAACTTAAAGGTGTGCATGAGTCGTTAGGGGAGATGAAGATAAAGCTTAAAGAGCGTGAGTGCCCAGTTAGGAAAAGGCCTTACAGAATGAACTCCAATTTTCGTGAAAAGGTCAAAGAAGAGATTGATAACATGTTGAAATATGTAATTATCAAGCCCCTTAATGAGTCATAATGGGTTAGTGCGATGGTGATCGGTATCAAGAATGATGGATGAATTACAATATGTGTGGACTACTAGGAGATGAATGTTGCATGTGTAATGAGATCCATTCCCTACGCCATTTACTAAGGAAATATTAGTAAATCTATTCATTTACTGAGATGGATTCTTTGGGTATCATCTAGTTAGGATTTCCCAAGAAGATCAAAGAAAGACTACATTTACTAATAAATGGGGTATCTTCACCTATCTTGTGATGCCTTTTGGTACGAAATTATGCGTGTTGTATTTTCACGCATAGTCATCCAAGCGTTCAAAGAATTTATTCACAACTTCTTACAGGTATATTTAGATGATTGGACGGTGTATGGATTAGTTAAGGACCACTGTGACAATATATGCTTAATGTTTGAACGGTGTAGATAGTTGAGTATATCTTTGAACATCAAGAAGTGCATATTTGCTACACCATTCGGGATACTTTTAGGGCACATAATATTTAAGGAGGGTGTTTTGCTTGACCTGCGAAGGTTACAGTCATCATAGGCCTAGGGAGCCTACCAGTCAAAGTGAGGTGCACAGATTTTTGGGACATATAGGATATTACAGAAAATTTATCAAAGGCTATGCTAAAGTTGTTGCACCTTTAGAAGAGTTACTGAAAGGAAAGGTATGTTCTACTGGGGTGAATAGCAGTAGTGTGCATTCGAGACATTGAAGGAGAAACTTACTACCATGCCCATTCTATGTTTTCCTTCATGGGACAAACCATTCCATGTACATGTTGACACCTCTGGCACGGCCATTGGCGCAGTGTTGGCTCAACCTAGAGAAGGTATTGTAGATCATCCTATCTATTTTTCTAGTAGAAAGATGACTCCTGCAGAACAAAATTACACAACTACAGAGCATGAAGCTTTATCCATGATCTATGCATTGCATAAATTTTGTTAGTACCTACTAGCTACACCATTCATCTTTTATACAGATCACATGGCATTGAAATATTTGGTAAATAATCCTATTTTACAAGGGTGCATATGTCGATGGGTACTCCTATTTCAAGAGTTTGATTTCACAGTTGTGGTAAAACTAGGAAAAAGTAACTCTGGACCAGACCATCTATCACGAATACAGTCAGGAGAAGAAGCATAGGTAATTGAGGATACCATGTCAAATGCACAATTAGACAGGTTATAACTCGTGCCATCAAAACTAGAGGACATTGTTATCTTTTTATGCATAGGGATGACACCAAAAGGAATGAAATCCTTGGAGAAGAAACAACTTGCTATACGTATTACACCCTATATGTTAATTAGTGGTGACTTGTACAAAATGGGTGGGATGAAATATTGCACCGTTGTGTATTGGAACATGAGCACACGAGAATTATGGAAGAAGCTCATGGTGGAATTGTAGGAGGCCACTATGTAGGTGATGCCACATCGTGCAAAATTCTTCTTGTTATATTATGGTGGGAGAACCTTTATAAAGATTGTAAGGAATTTTTAAGGCATGTGATCATTGTTAATGTCTTGGAAGACTAGGTTAGCAAGATGAAATGCCTCTTAGACCTATTACCAGTGCAGAACTATTTGAGAAATGGGCTATAGATTTTGTGGGTCCTATTTCCCGATTGCGTGCAGAAATAGATCACATTATATTATAACTTACATAAACTATATAACAAGGTGGGCGAAGCAACACCTACGAAGGGCTGTCTGATGGTTACAATAGCTTGGTTTCTATGGGAACATATTATTACAAGGTATGGATGTAATTTGAGTTTGACCAAAGTGATAGGGGCACACATTTTCTTAGTGAGATAATCAAAATTTTATTAGATGAGTTCATGATTGCTCACCATAACACTACACCCTATCATTCTCAGTAAAATGGGATTCTTTGAGGATTTCAACAAAATTTTGAGCCACACATTGACAAAAATTTGTGATGTTAGAAGAAAGGATTGGGATGATAAAGTATCTACAGTACTTTGGGCATATCAAACAACATATAAAAGGTTGAACAAGGCCACACCATTTTAGTTAGTGTTTGGTGTAGAATCATTCTTCCTATAGAGTTGGACTCGGGAAGCAAGAAAAGGCCAAGAAGAAAGCATGGCATGACAACAACATAAGGGATAAGAAATTTGAGATTGAACAAATTTTACTTATTTATGACTCTAAGTTCTTACGTCATCCAAGAAAACTTAAGGTACATTGGTTGGGGTTGTATGTTATCACTTACATCCTTGAAATAGGTGCTTGCCAGTTAGAAGCACTTGACGGAACATGGCTACCCGACTACTTCAATGGGAGTAGGATGAACCCCTACTATAAATAAGTCTTCTTAGTGTTTTTAATAAGGTAGTATTTCCATTTAGATTAGTTTTTCAATTTTTATGTCCTTAATGTGTTTCCTTCTTTATCGTTATGCTTTTTAAATTTAGTCGGTGTGTTGAGAATTAAGTGTGCTTGCATGTATGAAGCTATTTACTACATGAAGTATGTTTATGCATAGAGGACTGCACATCATTTTAGTGTGAGATGGTTGTTGATATCTAGGTACAAGATTGTGGGAATTGAAAGGAGAAAAGAATAAGGTGCTATGGATTTTCTTCAAGTCAAAAGATTACTCTAAAAAGTGACCAGAGATGAAGATGAATGAAGAAACAGTATAACGTGAGATAAGTAGAGGCCATAGAAACTACCAGTAGAAGGTGAAGTGATGAGGTACTCATGTGTAAGGATGCACACTGAAGAGAAGTCTGTGACTAGAGGTTAGGAAGGCGTGCTAGAAGGTTATAGGCCGAGGCGCGAGGATGTAATGTGCAGAAAGGATGGAATTGGTCAATTAATGAGAGGATAGTTAGTAGGTGAAGGAGCAATGAATGCATCAAAAATTTGAAAATATATAAAAGGATGGGATGTGAGTTCATTTTTATCATTGTGATTGAGAATTTTTGAAAAGAGCAAGTACGAAGAGCAAAGTGATCATATTAGGGTGTGAGAGGTGGGGAACTAGTCGTGATAAAGAGATCTGCACTGAGAAAGAGCTTGTGTCCCCTGGTGATGAAGGGTTTAAGTGAAGTGAGGTGATAGAGAGGAGCTAGGGCACGTAATTTCACCTAGGGCATGCTGAATCGAACTAGGGTTTTCTTCACACATTGTAGAATTTGAGTGGAAAGGATCTATAAAGGATTGTAAGGTAGAAATGGCACCCAAGAAAGTAGTTATAGTAGGAGTGAAGGGAAAGAAGAAGGTGGTAGAAGAAGAAGAAGAGATGGCTCCAGAAAGTAATTTTTTTGAGATGTAATATCCAGAAGGGGTTATCATTGGCCAGAGTGGGATTCTCACATTAGGAAAAGTAAGGTGAGTGAGTATAATCACCATACCACAAAGAATAAGAAGGAGCTTGACGTGTTATTGAACAAAAAGATAAATAAACGCATGGCGGAAGACATGCCGAGTGTATGACGATGTTTGTGAGAATATTTTGTAGAAGATAGGAGTTTACCAACTATATGAGCTCCCTTACTATGGGAAATATGAGCCGTTGTACCAATGGATCATGAATAGAGTGCACGAGGATTTTTCTACTTTGCAGGTTATAGAGTCATAATTTCAGCCATACTCATCTCCACGAGTAACGGGGCTGAAAGGCACAGGAGACAATTTGTGAGATGATATGAAAGACAAGACTCCAATATTAGAGACCAAAAATGAGTTAGGGTACAAAAAGGTTTCGTGTGGTATGGACATTGACAAACTGAAGAAGTATCTAGTTGTGTAAGCGGTTGTGCATCTTGTTACAAAGCTGAATGACCAAGAAAGGTGGTCACAAGTAAACACCATGTGGCTGCATATTTCCAAAAAGATGTCTGAAGGATTAGTCTACAACATTTCATGTTATATTGCAGAAAAAATCGTTGAGGAAGTGCGCGTAGGAGGAAAGATCAGCTTTGGAGTTGTTCTGTTATCACTGGTGTTCATGGAGATCAAAGTACTTGATGGACCAAAGGAGAAGGTATGGGAGTATCCAATGGAACACAAATCACCTACAGAATGCTTCAAGAAGTACTTATGTGAGGGATCTATACATACCAAAAATTATAGGAGTCTTGTACCATCTGAACAATGTTACACATGCCCCAATGATGATACAGATCACCTCGCATGAGGTTTTCGAGATCCGAGAAAATCTTGTGAAGTATATGTTAGCATCCCAAATGCTTTATTCATGTTACTTGTGCTTTGTTTTATTCCTCTACCCTTCATTTCTTAGCTTTTTGCCCTTTAGTGATGAAACTACCACCCTGGCAGGTGGCGGTCCTATAACTGCCACCCTTTTTAGGCGGTGGTCCTTCACGTGTTTTCCAAAGCATGTTAAATCGATCATGACTTGAGTAAATTTTAAGCTTTTACCAACTTTTCTCCACCGCCTTGGCTCGTATTAATGTTTTATGTCCCCTGGAATAGTGTTTCTCCATTGTTTAATGGTAAAAGAGTTCTAATGGGAATCACCTTTGGGTGAATGTGAAATCTATAAATAGCCGACTTGTTTCTCGAGAACTACCTCTCAATTTCTCATTTTCCATTATTTAGTCTCTCAATTCTTGCTTAGAGTTCATTTTATTTTCATGTTTATATCCATGCTAGTTTTTCCTTTGCTTTCAAAATCCATTCAATCTTCTTGCTTCAGTCTTGTTCATAATTGTTCATACAAATTAGTTTAGAGCAAAGTAGTGTCAGTTATAGATTACATCCATTAGAGTTACAGGTTGTGTTCTTCCAAGAAGGTGGATTCTAGAATCTCTCAGTACTCTTGATTTGTATTCCTACAATAAATCCCGCTAGGAATTACATATGCCAAGCTCTGTCTCTTGCATTGTCCCTCTCCTACTCACATTATATTTGGTCTATATCCAAACTACCATTGTTTGAATACCTTTTTTTTTTTATGCTAGCATATACATGCTCTTCTGGATTCACGTCAACATGGAGGAATGAGGAGATCATTTTGAGGGGACAAAGTCATACACTACTAGATTCGCCACTATTATGCAAATTCCATGTTTTATCTGTCAAAGTTCTAGTTAAAATATATCAAATAGAGTAGTGAAACATTTCATTTCATTAAATTTCATTCTTGATATTACCGGGAAAGTCTGTGGGGATTGATAGTTTCGAGAAACTATGATTCATTCCTCATTTCGAGGTAGGATCAAGAATCTTTTAATTAAGTCAATCAGCTATGTAGTTATTTAGGATAAACTTACAATGCGCATAACAGGCAAGTAGCTACATCGGGCTACCTTGTTTGTTTTAATTTTGTTATTAGATTAGTTGTCATTTTCTGAATATATTAGATTAGTTGTTCTTTCAATTCCATTTAAAATTCTATTAAAAAAAATACAAAAATAGAGGAATACATATATGTTGTAGATATATCTTGCATAGTCAATTTATTTCATTTCAGTTAGGTTTATATTGATCTTGTATGACAATCACGGGACCTAGAGAGCCCAGGGAATACGTTTTTGAGCCAATCATGCCTCAACCAAATATTGTTGCAGCAATAACTGACATAGACCAAAATCTCAGAATTTAGGTCTTCTGAACAACCATAGACCTACAAGAAATTAGCACACAGTTAAGAGGATTAAATATAGAAGATGACAAAGCACACATGTTCTGGTCAAATCAGCCAAATTATAGATTGCCTTGATAGACATCCGTATGACTGTAGAAGGACCTGAAAGGGAACAAACATTCGGTTGTGATCCACTAGTCCCACAGCCAGATGCAGGAGACCTCCTCATTGATATAGACACTAGCTTATGTATCCAAGTTACTAGAACACCTGTTAGGTACTCTGAGAAAATTGTGTAACTTTTAGTTCTAAACGTAGAGGTTGAGAAGGCATACGATTATTGGATACTCGGGATCAAAAGAAGGGATTGATTCTTCACATGACCATAGGAGGTCCATAACAACCACAAACTTACGGTTGTGATCCAAAGGTCCCACAACCCAATGGGCCTACAAATCAATCCAACGTTGACGCTGGTTTGCGAACATTAGTGTTTAGATCCTCTCCACTCCCACCAGACATTATCACACAACTATCATTATTAAACGTAGCAGCTAATCAAGCTAAATATTTCTGGACTAGACTAGAGAATCATCCATAAAACACCAAAAGATCCACTACATATTTAGCCATTCCATTTTCATGACCTTGTCGGGAGGTATATACGAAGCACCCACAGGTTATCTTCCACATATTCCACAACCCATAGATTGGATAACGGTAGAGCTTGATATTGATTGGAGCCTTTGAGCAGCTATCCTCACCGAACGATCTATCACACCGGTTTAGGTTAGGAGGGCCTTCTTTGCTTTAGATTCATAGATCCTGCCATTGCGTGTTGAAAACATAAGATTACCTAACTAGCTTATCTACATCTCGCGTGTATTCCATCCCCACCAACTATCTCTTGGCATGACCTTGGGAGGTCAGGTGCAAGGAAGAGTCACTTGTAGATTCCCATGCTTGCATGTCACTTTTCCATCGTACAAAATTAGTGAACCCAACATGAAACTTCCTACCTTCTGGTTTGGAGTCTTATTTCTACTTGTTCTTCCAATTAGTATACTTTTCATCTTTTACATTACATTGGCCTTCACATCATCTTTACCAAAAAAATTGGTGAAACTTAAGTAAATGCAGAACAATTGTTTCACTTTCACACTCTTCTTTAATTTTATCCACCTTCACTCTTTCCCATTATTCTACGGGTATTCATATACCCCCTAAATATGTCAGGATTCGATACATATCGCAGACCCCTCCTAGGTCTTGAAACATACTACAATCAACTGAATAGACAACCATCACCCTCGCTCTCAGCATGGGGTGACAACTATTCAACTAACTAGTTTTCAACACAAACTCCACCTCAAAGGACTAGATATAGTTCTTCTTTCCAAATAGAGGAGTTGGATCAGCTCACTCAAACACAACAACCAAATCCTTTAGGCTCGAACAACATGATGCTCACTAGAGAATCTGGTTCATCTCCTTAGGTGTTGCTTAGACCACAAATCAGTAGACAATCAGATCCATATCTGTTTTTAGATGATGAATACTTAGCACGTTATGCTAGGAGTGAACAATGCTCTCAAAGTATGTACCCACCTATAGGAGGTTTGCAAATACAACCTAAGGTCTCATTCCAAGAAAACACCCCCATTCCTCCACCTATAGGAAATTCCCTCGGTGATATTGTTATCCAAAATGAGCCCCTTGCTCATTTTGTGGCTAACTCCCTTCATGCTTCCCTCTCTTGTGCCTCGGTCATAATTGTTTCTTTTAAGGAACTCAAAACTTTCTAGAAATGGCACCATTGGATAGAGCTTCTTCTTAGCTTTCCAGAAAGGTAAAGTTTTCCTCCTAACTCCATGTATTTTTGAAGTTATGGCTCGGCGGAGTTTTTTTGGGAAATTTTCCCTGAAGGCCCCATGACAATAAGATGGTGCCACGTGTCCAAAGAAGTGGCGGGGTTGAGAGGAAGACTTGGATTTTTACCAAGTGTTTGGAAAAAATTTCAAAAGGGATATTTTTCCCGCAGGCCCATCGTCAATTGGATTGCACCACGTGTCCAAAGGGGAGAAAATTGAAAATTTTGACTAAGTGTTGGCGCCATGGAAAATTTTAGAGGAAAGGCCCGCGCCCAATCACGTTTTGCCATGTGTCCTTAGGCCAAGAAGTGGCAAAGGGTGGGGATAAAGTTAGAATTTTGGAAAAAAAATTGGTGAGGGTGCAAAGCCAAATTTTTCCTGTAGGGCCCACATCCAATGGCCTCATGCCACGTGTCTCGGGACCATGGACCACGAGAGGAAGATTTGAGAATTTGGTGAAGTTTTTTTTGTAAAATTCAAGAGGAATTTTCCACCCCAAGGGCCCGTGTTGAATGAAATCTTGCCATGTGGCACAAGGTGGGGGGAAATTTGGGAAATTTTCTCAAAGAAAAATTGAAGAAATTTTAGAGGAAAAGTCCACCCCCAAACATGAACCAACGGCATCTTGCCACGTGTCCAGTGGCGTCAAAAAATACAAGATAGGCCGCAGGGGAAAAAGGAAAGGAAAATCCTACACCCAATAGAATCGTGCCATGTGGCACCCAGCAACGGAGCGTGGGGTTTTTTGGGAATTTTCCCAAATGCAAAAAGTGAAAAATTTAAAAAAATTCACCCGCCAATCCGATTTGGCCCTATTTTGCCCTAAAATTTCAAATGCCCATAACTTTCAATCAGAGCTCAGTTTTCACTTTCATTATATCAACAGAAAGTTGGTGAAATTCTCTACAAGATTACGGGGTCAATTTTGTATTTTAGTGGAGTTTGGAGAGATAAAATTGAAAAATGCCTCGGGCACATGGTCATGGAGAGAAATGACGTTTCAACCACCGTGTTTAATGAATAATAGCTTGCATTCTCTCCCAAAGCATGGTAGAAAATGTCGGGAATGGACCTATAAGGATGCCCATTCTATTTTATTACATTTTTAGTCGGTGGTTAAAGCTCTCCCATGTTTTCCAATGTTTCTTTCTCGTGGGGTCGCTTTTGCAAGCTGTAAAAGCTAGATTTGGCTCATTTTTGGAAGGTTAAACATTTTTCATGTATTGCAGGCTCCCTCTTTCACCTTGAAAGTGATTTTGTGGAAAAATCAGACCTCTTCCAAGACTATGACCTATTTTCTACCTCTCAGATGTTGTAATGCATGTGTTCTGATAGTGGAAATGACAATTCGGAGCTCTATGAATGAGTTTTAATCCTCTTTTTATGTTGTTTGATTCCTTTCGACCCTCTCATTACTGAGTTTATCAGTTTGTGCATGAATTTTTGTTGCATTTCTATGATCTGTTTCAATTTGGAGAAGTAAAAATTGCTCACCACTCCTTTGGTGCATCACCTTATCAGCATTAGTTTCAGTTTTTTACATTCTTTATCTTTGCCCCCTTTGGAATTTCGAGTAGGATCTTGAATTCAAAACCTCTGCAACTTGTAAGTGATATATCTAATCAGGGGAGTTGAGGAACCAACCTTTAATCTAGAGATTCCTTTTCTATTTTTTAAGTCCCACACTTAGGGAGAGGATTCAATGTTGTCCAATCACACTAGATGTCCAAAAGATCAAGCTAGAAATCTGATCAACATCCAAGGGTGCTGCTGATTTGCAACAATATTTTTGGCACACCTGGTGGGACCTTAGAGGTCTTCATCTTCATTGTAACAAAATTGATGTGCATTTGTTGCAATTTTCTTGCTTAAAAGAGCCCTAAATTACACATCTAGCGAATCCAAGGAAGAATAATCAGCTGGTTTTAGTAGTACAGACCTGAAAACTCATGAGAAGAATCACCACAAGGTTAAGAGTTGGAGAAGAGGAGGTGTTGTTTGAGTATCTAGAGTTATCCCCAAGAAAAAAGTAAAGAGGGAGTAGAATTCAAAGGTCTCCATCTCCACCAAACAAAAATCCATCAACTCCTCCACAGTAGGCTTTGTCATTCAATCAACAAGAGTTCTAAGGCCAATCAGAATGGCACAACACAACCCCTATGTCAACTTCACTAGCAAAGCAGCCCACTTGCTCTCAATGCATAGAATTCAATCCCCAGTTGCAGCATTGAAGAACATTCCATACTTTCTGAGAGAAACAAACCACTCTGGTGATTATGTCAAGGATATTGCCAATATTCGTGCAATCCATGAGATTAATGAGATGCAAGTTATTGTCAAACTACCGGCATCTTCATTCAAAGGGAAATATTTGTAATGGTTCAGAGTCTTGCCTCGAGTTCTATCTAAAATTGTAACCGGTATGTATAGCCCTCCATGAGTAGTTTGGAGAAAAGGAGACAAACAAGCGACAACCATCAAGAGAGCTCCCAATGAGTAGGTGGTCGACTTTAACTTCAGATTTCAGATGACTTGGGGAGAGAATTCCAATGGCGATGTAAGGCTAGCAGCGAGAAGGTGTTTTTCTATATTACCTTAAAGCTTTAAATTTGATATTTCTATGTTGATTCAATCCATGGGAGGCACAACTATCCTGTTGCTTATAGCATTGCCATTAGAGCTGAAAATTGTTTGATTCAAGCTGGAAAGCTAGCTCCTAGGCCTCCAATGCCATTGTTTCCAAGTTTAGAGAGCCCAAGTACTAGTCAAGTGCCTATTTTAGCCCCTATTCCCACTCCTAGAAATCAGAATTCAAGTGAAGCTTCTACTTCATCTTCTAGTGCCTCAAATGAACTTCAAGAAGTCATGAAACAATTGCAAAATTTAGGCAATGAGCTGGTTACACTCAAGAGGCAGTAAGCCCAAGGTTTTAGACCTCCTTTCCAGCCTCAAGCTCAGCCTAATAGGCAGCCATACCAGCCTCAAAGACCACCCAATCTAGTTGCAAATCAAAATCAAGCAAGACCTCCTGCCAATGACCATTTCAGCCCTATAATCCCAACGCTATATCTACCTCTAAGGCATTAGTGCCAGTGTAAAACAACATAGCTCAAGAGTATGATTGGTGTTTCCCATGTAATGAACCTCACAACCAGTCTATGTGCTTCAATGGTGCCTTAAATCAAGAGTTAATGGTGACTGCAACTGGTGTGGAGGGTGAAGAGAGTCAAGGAAATAAC
The DNA here is from genome assembly GCA_018340775.1 of Taxus wallichiana var. yunnanensis. NCBI lineage: Eukaryota > Viridiplantae > Streptophyta > Pinopsida > Cupressales > Taxaceae > Taxus > Taxus wallichiana. The sequence goes on from CM031239.1 coordinate 679,790,144, forward strand.
CAACAACAAGAAACATTCCAGCAGCAATCAGCTCCAAATGATACCACACTTGTAAACTGGCAGGAAGAAGATTTTTGTGGCATGAATCAAACAATTCCCCAAGGTGTTGCAGCCAACACAAGGTCAAAAAGGACAAATTTGGGTGAAGAACAGCTATTGGCTCTAAGAAATCCACAATCTTCTATCACTCCACAAATTATTGGCAAACAAAATTTAGTTCCAAACACACAAGGGCTTCCTAAAATAGCTCTTAGGCTGACTCAAATGCCAATTGTTGTTGCCCATATGCAAGGAATGAATGTGCAGGTCAAGGGACAGAAAAGAGATGCTTCATCTCCATTCAACATCATTGATCAAATGAAGAAGACAAATGTAAACATATCAATGTGGGAATCACTATCTATCCCAGGCCAAAGAGATTTTCTACAAGCTGCCATGAAGGACTGGTCAACTTCAAATTAGTAGGTCCAAATGCAAGAGAAGGTGCTCACAAATGTTTCCCAGCCTGAAGGGAATCATGGAGGATAGCAAGGTAAAATGTTAAAGCCCCCTCCATTCTATGTTTCATTGATCATTGGAAACCAATTAGTACACAATTGCATGATTGATTTCGGGGCAAGTAGTTCAGTAATGCCCAAACAAATAGATGATCAGTTGGGGCTTCAGATGAAGTCATATCCAAAGGGGTAGTGCAATTGGATGGGACAGCAGTAACAACAGTTGGAGTGATCAAAAACTTGAGTCTTACTTTGCATGCATGCCCCAACATTGTTGTTTTACAAGATGTCTCAGTAATAGATCTTCCACCACTCTTTGCCCTATGTCTGTCAAGGGATTTCACAGCCAAGATTGGAGGTTACTTATCTACTAATTGGTCACACATGTTGTTTAGAACAAGATATGGAACCAAGGCCACAATCAGATCTGAGCCTATTACAAACTTTCACATTGAGCCTTACACTCCAAGCCAAATCAATACCAATTGTTCAACATTTGATCAAGAAGATTATCCAAGCACTGATGAAACTAACACCAAGGTTGGAAGTATCCTAGATCTAACTCTTGATGAATGGGCAAACAAGGTGCATGCTTTTGATCCTTATCAAGAAATAGAAGAATCTGAGCTAGGAGTCTATTGCATGTATGAAGAGAATCAGCCTATTCCTAACATCACCAAGCCAAACCACAAGGATGAAAATGAGGTATGGCAGTTGTTTTTGATGGATCAAGGAGTAGACAAGGTGCAGAAGGGGGAGCTATGCTTGTTTCACCTCAAGGATTTAAGTACTATTTATGTTTTAGATTCCAGTTTGCATGCTCTAATAACACTACCGAATATGAAGCTTTGATACAAAGATTGCATTGGTCAATCAAGAGAGGAATAAAGAACTTGCAAGTCTTTGGTGATAGTGAGTTGATTGTCAACCAAGTTAAGGGGTAGCACACTGTCAAGAATGATCTACTCAAGTGTTACAAAAATAGGGTATGGGACCTCATTGAAGATTTTGAGGATTTAGCATAAAATCGATTCCTAGAAAAGAGAACCAAGCTGCTTGTGAGATTGCAGCAGTTGGAGAATCCTTTGGCGTTGTTGAAAGCATCCAAAAAGACAAGGTACATCTAAACATCCATGTGATTATAAGGCCTTCAGTGCCAGACAACAATGTAAGTTGGCAAGTGTTTGAAAATGATCAGCAAATCATCCATTTCTTGCAAGAAGAGGCTGAGTTCTCAGCTAAAAATCAGGAAAAGTTGGAGCAGCAGTATGGTGACCAAGTGGTACAGCTGAGAACCAACAAACTACCAAAGGGACTTATTACTTTGGAGTCCATTTTCAATCCTAATGATCAGTTTAGGAAGGAGAAAGAAAACATCCAAGTCAAGGGAGAGGATTCAGTGTCCATCTTGGTGGAAGAAGGAAAATCACTCCAAGTTGGTAAGATGACAACTGAGCAAGAAAGGTATGAGTTCATATAGCTTTGTCAAGAATTCCCTTATGTGTTTGCTTGGAGCTATGAATATTTGAAAGGTTTCAATCCCGAGTTAGCTCAACACATAATTGAATTGGACCCAAGTACTAAACCCATCAGGCAAAAACAAATCCCAGTCAATCCACACATGGAGCCTCTCATGAGAAAAGAATTGAATAAGTTGATAGAGTCAAGAATCATATTCCCTATCAAGCATTCTAGTTGGATGGCCAACTTGATTCTAGTTAGAAATAAGAGTGGGGAAATCAGATTGTGTGTTGACTTCAGAGATTTGAATAGAGCATCCCTCAAGGATCATTATCCACTTCCTTCCATGGAGTAGATTTTACAAGTTATTGCTAGTTCTGAGAGGTTTTCATTACTTGATGGTTATTCGGGGTACAATCAGATTATTGTGAAAGAAGAGGATCAGTTCAAGATAGCCTTCACAACCAAATGGGGAACTTATGCATACAGGAAAATGCCATTTTGGTTGTCCAACGCTAGAGCTAATTTCCAAAGGGCAATGGACATGGCGTTCAAGGATTTGATTAACAACATGGTGCTGATATATCTTGATGATATCATTGTTTTTTCAAAAAATGCAGCAGACCACCTCTTTCATTTGAGACAAGTGTTCCAAAGGTGCAAAAGATTTGGAGTATCCTTGAATCTTAAAAAGTGTATTTTTCTAGCCCATGAAGGAAAGCTCCTTGGCCACATTGTCTCTAAATAAGGATTGGAAATTGATCTAGAAAGAGTTGAAGCCATAAGAGCCTCTGTCGTTGCCAAGCCACAAGAAGGCCCTTCAAAGTTTCTTGAGGAGAATAAATTTTGTTCGGAGGTTTGTCCAAAATTTTATAGCCCTAGTCAAGCCTATCACCAAGATGTTGAAGAAAAGCATGGCTTTCAAATGGACAAGTAGAAAGCAAAGAAATTTTTGAAGCAATCAAAGAAGCCATCTCTCAAGCCCTAACTCTCATTAACCCGGATTTCTACAAGGATTTCATCCTCTATGCAATTGGGGGTGATGATACTATTTCTACAATTTTGGTACAACAGAACAAAGACAGTGATGAGCAGCCAATTGCTTTCTTTAGCCAAAGCCTGGAAGACTATGAGGTGAGATATTCTTTCATTGAGAAGCATGTTCTTGCAGTAATCAAGAGCTTGAAGAAATTCAAGCATCTAGTTTCAAACAACAAGATTCAATTATTGGTTTCTCATGTGGGAGTTAAGGACTTCCTCCTCAATAAAGATTTAAATGAAAAGAGAGTAGGGTGGATTAATCATGTTATGGAGTATGACATTAAGATCAAAGTCACCAAGTTAGTCAGAGGAAAAGGGTTGTGTGAGCAGCTGGTCTTAAACAAACACAAGGAAGCATGCAATGGGAAGGAGGCTGTTTTGGCGTTGCAAGATAGCCATGAGCAAGGACGCACTCAAAAGGAAAATAATGATGTCCTCACTCCTTGCTGGACCCAAGACATAATGAACTTCCTAAGCATAGTTCTATGCCCTCCAGAGATGAACAAGACCAAAAGAAGACACTTAAGATTGTAGGTTGTCCCATATGCCCTTGTTGATGGTGTTTTGTTCAAGAAGGATGTGAATGGAGTGTTGCTGAGATGCATTAGTACAAATCAGATTCACAAGGTGTTGGAAGAGTTCCATGGTGGATCAGCTGGTGGTCATTTTGCACCAAGAGTGACAGCTCTAAAGATCATGAGGGCTGGCTATTATTGGCCCAAGATTTTTAGTGATTGTTATGCATGGATCAAGAGGTGTAAGAATTATGCCTTCTTCATAGGTAAAGCGAGGCTAGCTGCCCTTCCATTGCATCCAATTTCAGTTGACCAGCCATTCATGCAATGGGGTTTGGACTTCATTGGAGTCATTAATCTCAATTCAAGCCAAGGGCACAAATGGATCCTAATAGCAACAGATTACTTCACCAAATTGACTGAAGTAGTAACACTCAAGGAAGAAAATGAATCTAGCATCCTGGACTTCTATGAGGGAATAACAACCAGATTTGGCATACTTGCTATAATAATATCAGATAATGCATTGGCATTCATTGGGTCTAAGATGACTGAATGGGCTATCAAAAATGGGATCTACCTAAGCACTTCATCCAACTATTACCCTCAAGGTAATGGCCAGGCTGAATCCACAAACAAGAACTTGTTGAGGATCATTAGGAGGACTCTTGATGAAAATCAGAGGTCTTGGAATACTAAGTTGAAATCAGCCTTATGGGTTGATAGCATAACTCCTAAAAGATCTACAGGTAACTCCCCATTCAAGCTTGTTTATGGAAGAGAGGCAATTTTGCCCATGTCACTGGCATTGCCAATGTTGGAACTCATGAAATAGTTGGAGCTCTTGGAGTTTAGACCCATGGAGGTTAGATATGCAGAATTGATGGAGCTCAAGAAATCAGAAATCAGGCATCCCAAGCAATGGAGAAGGATCAAGCTTTGATCAAGAAGACCTTTGATAGGAAGGCCAAGAATAAATCTTCCAAGTTGGAGATCTAGTGTTAAAATGGGATGCGGAGACATAGAAAAACTAGGAAGGCATTCAAAATTTGATGCCATTTGGAGCGGGCCATATATGGTCACAAAGTGTAAGGACAAAAATGCCTTCCAATTGTCTTCATTAGATGGAAAAGAACCCAGATTCCATTCAATGGAATCCATCTAAAGCATTGCTACTAAAGGAAGTTCTCCACCTTGTACATATTAGCTTAGGTTTTCATTCCTGCAAGTGATTGTGCACATTGTTTTTCTGTAGATTAGTTTTTCTTTCCCTAAGTGCTTTGGCACAAGCTTGTTGTTCCTAGAAATGTGTGTTGTAGGCCTTGCTCCAATTAGATGATGTTCCACCCTCCATCTTCCTCCTTGAAGTGTTCTAGTCAATTGGTGGTACCGAGCAGAGAATTTGATGACTCCATGCCCAATGGATTATTTCAGGTAACTGGTAACTTCATCTAGTAGGCAGATGACCCTCGAGTCGCAAAATCGTTATCCAAAATGAGCCCCTTGCTCATTTTGTGGCTAACTCCCTTCATGCTTCCCTCTCTTGTGCCTCAGTCATAATTTTTGCTTTTCAAGCACTCAAAACTTTCTATAAATGGCACCATTGGATAGAGCTTCTTCTCAACTATCTAGAAAGGTAAAGTTTTCCTCCTAACTCCACATATTTTTGAAGTTATGGCTCGGCGGAGTTTTTTTTGGGAAATTTTCCCCGAAGGCCCACCCAAATAATAAGATGGTGCCACATGTCCAAAGAAGTGGCGGGGGTCGAGAGAAAGACTTGGATTTTTACCAAGTGTTTCAAAAAAATTTCAAAAGGGATATTTCACCTTGCAGGCCTGTCGTCCAATTGGATTGCGCCACGTGTCCAAAGGGGAGAAAATTGAAAATTTTAGAGGAAAGGCCCGGCCCAATCACATTTTGCCACGTGTCCTTAGGCCAAGAAGTCGCGGAGGGCGGGGATAAAGTTAGAATTTTGGTAAAAATTTTGGTGAGGGCACAAAGCCAATTTTTCCCATAGGGCCCACATCCAATGGCCTCATGCCACGTGTCTCAGGACCAAAGTGGACCACGAGAGGAAGATTTAAGAATTTGGCGAAGTGTTTTTTGCAAAATTCAAGAGGAATTTTCAACCCCAAGGGCCCACGTCGAATGAAATTCTACAACATGGCACCCGGGCGGCGGAAGGGGGGAAATTTGGGAAATTTTCCCAAAGCAAAATCAAAGAAATTTTAGAGGAAAAGTTTGCCCCAAACGCGAACCAATGGCATCTTGCCACGTGTCCAGTGGCGTCAAAAAATATAGGATAGACCCACAGGGGAAAAAGGAAAGGAAAATCCTGCACCCAATAGGATTGTGCCACGTGGCACCCAGTAACGGCAGAGCGTGGGGGTTTTTTGGGGAATTTTCCCAAATGCAAAAAGTGAAAAATTTAAAAAAATTCGCCCGCCAATCCGATTTGGCCTGTTTTTCCCTAAAATTTCAAATGCCCATAACTTTCGATCCAGAGCTCGTTTTTCACGTTCATTATATCAACAGAAAGTTGGTGAAATTATCTACAATATTACAAGGTCAATTTTGTATTTTGGTGGAGTTTGGAGAGATAAAATTGAAAAATGCCTCGGGCACGTGGTCATGGACATAAATGACGTTTCAACCACCGTGTTTAATGAATAATGGCTCACATTCTCTCCTAGCATGGTATAAAATTTCAGGAATGGACCTATAAGGATGCCAATTCTATTTTTATTTCATTTTTATTTGGTGGTTGAAGCTCTCCCACGTTTTCCCATGTTTTTCTCTCCGGGGTCGTTTCTGCAATTGTAAAAGCCGATTTGGCTCATTTTTGGAAGGTTGAACATTTTTCATGTATTGCAGGCTCCTATTTCACCTTGAAAGTGATTTTGTGGAAAAATCAGACCTCTTCCAAGACTATGACCTATTTTATGCCTCTCAGATGTTGTAATGCATGTGTTTTGATAGTGGAAATGACAATGCAGGCTCTTGAATGAGTTTTAATCCTCTTTTTGTGTTTTTGATTCCTTTCGACCCTCTCATTACGGTTTATCAGTTTGTGCATGAAGTTTTGTTGCATTTCTATGATCTGTGTCAATTTGGAGAAGTAAAAATTCTCACCACTCCTTTGGTGCATCACCTTATCGCATTAGTTTCAGTTTTTACATTCTTTATCTTTGTCCCCTTTGGAATTTCGAGTAGGATCTTGAATTCAAAACCCTCGCAACTTGTAAGTGATATATCTCGATCGGGGAGTTGAGGAACCAACCTCTAATCTAGAGATTTTTTCTATTTTTTAAGTCCCACACTTAGGGAGAGGATTCAATGTTGTGCAATCACACTGGATGTCCAAAAGATCAAGCTAGAAATCGATCAACATCCGGGGTGTTGCTGATTTGCAACAAAAGATACTTGGCAAGGCAACGATTAGTTCATAGCAAGGTACCATATGCCTATGCAACCTCAAGGTATACAACAAACACCACTATGGAAAAATATTGTATCTTCACCAAATGAAGTCATCTCAGCCTTAGTCGAGAAGGTTAGAGGGTTGGAACTTGCTCAGGCAGGTCAAAATTCACAATTCATGCGGGTAGGAACTTCTTATCCTCCACATCATCCTAGCCAAGTAGACCTCCTCACAGGAATAGGAACGTTGGGCATGCCTCCTTAGTATTCACAACAAACACCAACTAGAACCGTATTTTCTAATGCCACTCCAAGTGGAAAATATGATACCTCTCGGTTTAGTACAAATCAATTCATTTCTAAGTAATGCTCCTCACTTAAACATGTATTCCAAATCACCATAGGGAGATATGTTCTCTTCTCCTAGTATATTCACTCAACCATAGGGATTTCATTATGCTATGACAAATATATATGTTATGCCACATCAACAACCCATTCCACCTCCCCCTTGGCAAAGCACCGTCTATGATCGAAACCTATGCAATAGGAACTTATTGAGAATACTTGAAAGAAACTTTAGACTTCACTATACGAAGCATCATGCTTCCAAGACCTCTCCCGATCTACCCAAGTACAAAGGAGAGGGAGACCCAAATGCACATATTAAGGTCTATGTCATGGCCATTCGAGAACTGCTCCCTTGGGATGGAGTTGTTGCTAAAATATTCCCCAAAATGTTAGAGGGTATCACCCTTGATTGGTATTACAGAATACCCGAAGCCTCAATACATTCATTTAAACAACTCGTTTCAGAGTTCATCAAGGTGTTCGACATGAACAAATTGTTGAGAACAGGAATCAAGTAATTATTACATATTAAGCAAGAACACAATGAATATGTTGCTCATTTCATCTAAAGATGGCGTACAGTCCTCTATTCTTCAGCAAGCACTCCAAACATGGATTAGATGGAACTATGTGATTTATTCCTTCATTCTCTCAAGCAGAGAGATAAAGGAAGAAGTCCAGAAGTTCCCACTAAGAAATTATGATGAAGTTCTCGAGAGCGCTCTCTGAATAGATCAAGTTGCGATAGATAGCAGTCGTAAGACATATGGAACAAATGGGAGGTTAATTGTCCCCAACCAAAACACTATGACTTATCCTACTACCACAAACGTCAATCAAGTACCTAAAATCCTTAACAAAAACCGTGGGGTGACAATAAATGGAGTGACTGACCAAGCAAAAAAAGAAAATGTTGTAAATGTTCCACCACCAATTAACAATCAACGAAACAACAATTTTACCCCAACAATCAATGCGGTGGATTTTAATCATCCCCAACAACAACAAAGAGCAACGGAAGATCCAAACACAGGATCCAAGTCAAAACTCAACTAGATATCAAAACCAAAACCAAAGACAACAAATGTAAAACTTTAATCCTAATAGTCAACAGTTCAATCAGAATTTTGGACCACAACATGTGCCAAACCAACAACCTAGGAGTTATAATCCTAACTCGTATTGTGGTTTCCACAAAATTTGAGGCCATGACACTAGGAATTTCCAAAATTACAATAAGTTCATGCAACATCTGCCAGAAGAACAAAGACAACTCTTCATAGAAATGTTCTTAACAGATTCTGTGACACCTATGCCAAAAACTTTCACAGGGGCAGTCTCCCCCCAAAACGCACCTCTTAAGATCTTCAATGATCCACTTCCAAATCACAATAACAATAATAAATTAAATCCAAATGGGACGAACAAAGGTGTAATGATAGGAAATAATGATCACGAAGCCTCAACTTCGCTAAATCCACTGTCACACCATAATTAGGAAACCAACCGTGAACCAAGATAGTTGGTCTAGTGGAGTTAGATATCTTGAACTACACATAGAAGCCATAATAAGAACATAAGAATATTCTTCTCAACCAAATCTAATCTATCCACTAGAACCAGATAACATTCAACAAACATTGGTAAAACCCATGGGTGCTTATGATTTAATTAATGACTTAACAAAGACCTTCTCTCACATCTCCTTTTTAGACTTGTTGAAAAACTCTCCTACCCATAGGGCTTCTCTTTTAGAAGCACTAGGTCTAGGTCATTTAATTAACATCACTCCACCTCTCAAAACATAAGTAAACCATATAGACTTTGATATCCACCCTCCAGGGCAGCCAAATAGGGATACCAAGTTTATATTCGACATAAGCAAAATGCTAACGAGATGTTGAAATTACACATAGAGGCAATTCGGACTTGCATTTTACTGGTGTGGTTTTACAATAATTACATTAAACGTGCAATGGTGGATGATGGGGAAGCAATTAACATTGTCCCCTTATCTTTCCTTCAAAAGCTAGGATATGGAGAAACAAACTGTTCCACAACAAGAAATACACTAAGAGGTTATGATAGCCTTAAAGCTACTTCAATTGGGACTATAATATTACCTAGTCACCTTAGGACCCAAGACAATCCTCACTTGATTTTTATATCATAGATCGGAAACCAACTATAATATCATCCTCGATCGACCATGGATACATCGCATGAAAGCAATTCCCTCTACGTTATTCCAGGAAATAAGATTCTTACACTTAGGAAAGATATTATTAGCAAAAGGTGACCCAAAACCATTCAAAGCATACACCTACTTGGAGACTGAAGAAAAGAACAGGCATTCACTCTGAGTTTGAACTCCCAACAAACCAACTTAACAAACCAATTGACTCGAAACCAGAAGAAAAATTAATACCTACAACAGAACTAGAAATTACGAACCTAGTCAAGAGCATCCCAACCCTCAAGGATGAAGCTAACGTTGTAGAAATAGTGTCATTAGGAACTACTGCAAAAATTGTCGAATTACTAGAACAAGATCTACCAATTTTCCTACCATTTGACTCCGCAGGTATGGGATGCACCCTAGGAGTTGGTTCTCTTCCAACAGAGGAACTTTGCATGGTAGAAGTAACCAAAACAGAAGAAATAGACATGAAGAATGTCCCAGCATCCATCTTTCCTAGTAAATATTGGACTCTCCATTTTGATGGAGCTAGATGTCGCTATGGAGCTAGGGCAGGCGTAATCTTTACTTCTCCTGAGGGAAAGATCCTACCTTTTTCTTTTAAGTTGAACTTTGAATGTAAAAACAATGGTGTTGAGTATGAATCCCTCCTCCTTGGCCTCATCATAGCCAAAAGGATTGGTGTTAATGACATCAAAGTGTTAGGAGACTCGTAGTTAGTTGCAAACCAGGTCTCTGAAGTATATGAGACTAGAAGGCGAGCACTCTGACTCTATAAAACGGTGGTATTAGATCTAAGCGAAAGATTTGACTTCATATCCATTGAGGCAATCCCATGAGAACAAAACCTTCTCATAGATTCAATAGTGACCTTAGCTTCGTGTTTTACCCCAAGTAATGATTTGGAAGATACAAGTTTCAAAGTATCACTCCATCTTGAACCATTTGTGAAGAAAATGTCAACAAACCCTTTGCTAATACATACAACCGAGAATGTATCTCCTATCTTACATCATGTTGATAGTGATAAAGTCACTCTCAAATATCTAAACACCTATGTAGAGCTACACCTTGCTCACAAGTATAGTTGATCTTTCTGTAATACCACATTCCTCTTCCTACTTTGGAAATCCCATGGTAGAGTCTCCTCCACAGAAAGATCTCGATATCTATGAGATAGAAAATGGAGAAATCCTAGAACTACCTCCATCCCCACCTAAGTTTGAAGAAGGTAACGCTTCTTTGATAGAAGAAACCATTGATATAAACATTGGAACGGAGGAAGAACCAAGAATTTTGAAGTTGGGATCCTCGTTAACTTTGGAAGAAATAGAAATACACACCCAAATCCTCAAAGAACATCAAAAGGATTTTACATTTAATTAAAAAGAAATGACAGGTATCGCACCATAGGTTGTGGTACACAATCTTGTCACTAAACCAGATGTGAAGCTAATTAAACAGAAGTCAAGACCAATGAAGCTGAAAGTGGATCTCATGGTAAAAGAGGAAGTAATAACACTTCTCCAAGTAGGATTCATCAAACTAGTCGATTATTCACAATGGGTGTCTAATATCGTCCCCGTTCTCAAAAAGAATGGGAAGATATGCATCTACATAGATTTTTGGGATATTAACAAAGCTTGTCCCAAGGATGATTTCCCATTACCATCCATTGACATCATCGTTGACGCAACAACTAGATTTGAGCTTTTGTATCTCATGGATGGGTTCTCGGGATATAATCAAATCAAAATATCTCGAACAAGATCAAGCCAAAACCACATTTATAACTCCCTGGGGAACTTATTGTTATGTTGTCATGCCATTTGGTCTTAAGAACATCAACGCTACGTATCCGTGAGCAATGACTTATATATTCCATGATCTTATCCATAAAATTGTAGAATCATATGTGGATGACTTGTTGGCCAAGGCCAAGAAATGTTGTGATCATCCAGAGGTGCTCTATATCATCCTCTCACGACTAATTGAGTATGGTGTCACATTAAACCCAGAGAAGTGCGTTTTCGATGTAACAGGAGGCAAACTTCTAGGATACATTATATCTTCATGAGGGATTGATGTTGATCTAGCCAAAATATGGGTTGTTCTCAAAATGATCCCACCTTCAAACGAATCTAGAATCAGGACATTTCTCAAGAAACTCGGTGTAATCCGGAGGTTCATCCCTAATATAAGCTTCGCCATTCATCCAATCAACAATATACTAAAGAAACATTATAGTATCGATTAGACTAAAGACTTCAATGAGGCTTTCAAGCGATTAAGCGCTTCTTGTTGTCACCACCCACGCTAATGTCTCCCAAGTCGACCACCCTTTAATACTATACTCACGAGCCACTCATGTCTCATTCACCTACATGTTGGCTCAAGAAGATGATGACAAACGAGAACGCATGATCTATTTCATTATTTGAACATTACTTGATTATGAAACACATTACACATAGGCAGAAAGAGAATGCCTTGCCATAGTCTTTGCTATAAAACATTTAAGATATTACATGGTAAATCGAAACAAAGGTCATTGTGAAGACGGACCATTTATAGAAATTCCTCATGCAAGGGTCCTTGTCTAAAAAAGCTGGCCATTTCATAACCCTAATGGGAGAATTTGAGTTAACATTCGTAAACCAAAAATCATTAAAGGACAAATCATTACAGACTGGTTAGCTGACAATCCACTAGATGGAGGTGAACTAGTAGATCTAGACTTTCCCGATGAATGTGTATTCTTTGTCGAAACCAGACCCCCCATCTCTACATGTCCCTGGTATACTGATATCATCAATTTTATCATGGACCATACATACCTAGAAAGTGCCACACCACAACAAAGAAGGTGGTTACACATTATTACCACTAAATATGTTGTTTTAGACCAAGTGCTCTATCGCAGAGCCTTCGACGGCATGCTTCTAAGATGCGTCGACATAGAAGAATCCAAGAAGATTCTTCATGAATCCCACAAGTGGGATATGTGGGGGCCACTTTAGTGGTCACACCACCGCTCACAAAATACATTAGATGGGCTATTTTTGACCTACTCTCAAACATGTGTGATGGGAATTTTGTACGTAAGTGCCACAAATGCCAAGAATTCTCTCATGAGATTCACATGCTAGCACAATCCCTGCAACCAATAGCAACTTTGTGGCCCTTCTCCATGTGGGGTCTAGAGTTGATAGGGAAATTATCTCCCTCATCAACTAATGGCCATAATTTTATAATCACAGCCACGAAATATTTCACCAAATGGGTAGAGGCCATGCCTCTCACCACCGTGCAGTTCAAAGTGATCGCCAAATTCATTTTGAACTATATTATCTCGTAGGTATGGTGTCCCACAAGTCATTATCTCTACGATAATGGCACGTCCTTTAAGAACGACGAGGTTCGTGAGCTATGTAGCAAGTTCAAAATAAACCATCACATGGCCTCTCTTTACTACTCTCAAGGAGGTGAGTAGGCTGAAGTGACAAACAAAACATTGAAAGCTATTCTCCTCAAAATGGTAAAAGAAAACAAATGAGATTGGCATTTAAAATTATATCCAGCCTTGTGGGCCCACCGAACCTCAATAAGAACACCAACAGGAGTAACTCCTTTCTCACTTTGGTATTCAAGGCGACAGTTCTCCCACTTGAGGTTGAAATACCCAGTCTCCGCATCTCACTACAAGGGATTCTAGATGAAGAAGATTATAGAGAGGCATGCCTCTCCCAACTAGAAAGCCTAGATGAGGCCAGGTTAAACGTTGAATAGCGACATAGAGCCTATGTTGACCGGATGTGCCGGCAATATAACAAAAAGGTCTATGAGTGAGAAATATATGAAGGAGATCTAGTTTTAAGACTAGACAACCGGATCGACAAGAAAACCGGTGAAGGAAGAAAGTTTCAGCCCAAATGGTTGGGCCCATATCAAGTCATGAAAGACTACGAAATGGTGTGTATCTCTTGTGCACACTAGAGGGTGAGGAATTCAATGAATCAGTCAATTCCTTGCATCTTAAATGGTTTTATGCATGAAGCATTGACACTATTTGTATAATTATATCTACATTACATATTCATTTAGATAGGTTCATTTTGTTCACTCGTTTTGTAAAACTTGGTGATCAAGGGACTTGCTCTTAAGCAATTCATTACAAACTTCTGATGGTATTGACAGGAGCATTTAAATCATACTTCTTCATTTTCATAACATCATCAAGCAATAAATTAATTCAACGAGCGATGGAGAAAGTAATGGAGGTACTGTCAGCGCGGTTTCTGCAGTTCTAGCTGTAGAATGTCTATGCACTAAGCTTAAAATTGCTGAGGAGAGGCCAATCTCGGCAGCGGTGGATGGTTATAAGCATGAGTACGAGTGAAGGAGAAAGCAATGGAGGTACTGTCAATGTAGTTTCTGTAGTTCTGGCTGCAGAATGTCTGCGCACTAAGCCTAAGAATGCTGAGGAGAGGCAGATCTCTGGCCAAAATCAGACGGTTGTAAATCTACAAAATGAAAAAGTGGAAATGCGTTGGGATCCACACCTATGGCCTGGAATAAGATGCTTCAAAGCCCTAACATCAAAGTGGGTCCGAAATATACTGGTCAGTTCACGTGGGAAAAGGACAACGAGGGTGCCACCTGCCTGAGGGTCCCAGATGGATGTGTTGATAGAGCTTTAAGCAAAGTGAATCTCTCCCTTGTTGGTAAGTTTCTTGGCTCTAGACCTAATATTGATTTCATTAGAAAATGGGCTTTGAGAAAGTGGAAACCTAAGGGAGCCCTAAGTATTACCATCATGCCAAAAGGATTTTTTTGGAAAAATTTAATCAGCAAGAGGATTTGGAATTGGTGCTTCTGGGAGGACCTTGGTGGCTGGGTAATATGGGCCTTTTTTGAAAAAATGGTATCCTGGATTTGACCCTAATACTGAAAATATAAACACCATCCCAATCTGGTGTAGGCTACCTAGACTACCATTGCATTTTTGGGATGATGAAATTCTGCTAAATATTGCTAAATCCTTAGGTGCTCCTATCGGTCTGGATGGGCCCACGAGAAACAGATCCAGACTTGTTTTTTCTCAATTCTACATTTTTCCAAAGCAACAGAGTTACCGGAGCACATCATCTTGAAATCTAGATATGGGATATGGACCCAAAAATTGAGTTTGAAACTTTTCATTTGAGATGTAAACATTGTCATCGCATAGGACACTCTGACAAAAGTTGTTCCAAGAAGAAGATCTCTACAATGGAAGCTGAACAGCCTGTGGAGGGCTCAGTTCTGAGCAAGGAATGTAGGGTTCCTAACATGGATAGCAGAATGAAGACAAAGCCCCTAGTCAGAAGGAGTTGGATTTCAATAGAAAGGGGGAAAAAAGGGGTTTTAGAACTCAAATAAGGAAACATCTGGTCTGGCATCCCAAAATCTCAGCAGCAGCTTTGCCTGAAGCACCTAACAAAGAGGACTTGGAAAATCCTGTAAAGGTATCCATGGTGGTGAACGAGCAAGAAGGCTCTGTGAAGATTAATATAGTCCCTAATGATCAATTTCAGAGCAGTAAGGAAGCCGAGATAGATAATCATCTGTGCATCATTAAGGAAACATCGAACAAGGACTGTATGGTTGTTAAAGAATCTTTGCAGAAAAGCACTCCTAGGGGAGATGGTAAATCATCTGCAGATATACCTCCTTGCTCCAGCAATAGATCAGTGGTTTCACCTACTTGCTACAGCACCAGAACAGCTGATACAGACACACCTGACAGGATTCAGAAAGAACGTGAAGAGGGAGAAGTTACGCCTGTCAAAGATGAGGAGGATCTAGATTCTGGATTCACAAAGGTCATTTCAAAAAAGAAAAAAAGAATGAAAGGATTTGAAATGATCCCAGAATCACTCTACAGTGATAAGAAAAAGAAAAAAGACAACTGGGACGCCTCAACATCCAGAACAACTAGATCTTCTGCAAGACGACTAGTTGACTTTGGAGGAAGCACAAAAAGAGGAAGGCCCTCTAAAAAGGCTCTTAGATCTAAGAGAACGGAGAGAGACATTGCAGATGGCATTCAATGTCAGTTGAACCATCAGGCAATTCCAACTACCAATCATTCCAAATGAAGATTATTTCTTGGAACATCCGAGGCCTAAATGGAAACTCCAAGCAGAGAATCATCAAGGAGTTACGGGATTCTAGTAATCCTAGTATTTTAATTCTACAGGAAACTAAGATGAAAGCTAAGGCCCTTGAAACTAATAAAAAGAGTTTCTGGGATAACTCTAAAATGGCAGTTGTAGACTCCCAGGGAGCCTCTGGAGGACTGGCTACTCTTTGGGATAAAAGGCACTGTACTGGTATGGTTCTCAATGCTAGTACTAATCATCTTGTAATCAAATTTATTGCTATTGAGAATAATGGTGAATGGATCCTTTCTAACATTTATGCCCCTAATACGGTTAGTGGAAGAAGAAAAATTTGGGCTGACCTTAAAACATTTAGAAACCAACATTGTTCAGCTAACTGGCTTATTATGGGGGATTTCAACTCTCCACTAATCCCAGGTGAAAAGTATGGAGGATTTTGCTGATTTTATTGCTGAACATAATCTCTTTGATGTGGATCTTCATGGAAATAAATACACTTGGAATAATAGAAGGTTGGGAAAGGATTTTATCCAGGTGAGATTGGATAGAGCACTGATTTCAGCGAGCTGGATTCTCAGTCAAGACTTCCACCTCTCTTCCTTGCCCAGAGTTGGATCAGATCACAATCGATTGCTTTAAATTTTCTCAATTGGACTAAACCCACCAGAAGCTCATTCAAATTTGAAAAGATGTGGATGGAGCATGACAATATCTATGACAAGATAAAAGAATGGTGGGGATGGAATGGTGAAGGCACTGCTCAATTTAGATTGGTTCAAAAGCTCAAAAATGTCAAAAAGCAAGTCAAAATCTGGAATAAAAGCGTTTTTGGCAATGTGTTTGATAATAAAAAGAAGTTAAAACAAAAACTTCAGGATCTGGAAATAAAAATGGATACTATGGGGAGATCGGCTAAAGACAAAGCTAATGAAAAGAATATTCTTTCAGAGTTGCATACGATCTGCAGTAGAGGAATCTTTATGGAGACTTAAATCTAGAGCTATTTGGCTTAAAGAGGGAGACAGGAATACGAAGTTCTTTCATATGACAACTTTGAAACACAGAGCCTGTAACAGGATCTTAGAAGTTTCTAAAAGTAACGGAAATATCATAAAAGATCCCAATAGCATCAAGAAAGAAGCGCTTGATTTCTATAAAAAGCTTCTTGAGGAGAGGAATATCATCAATTCTGAAGCTATTTCTTTTATGTTGGAGGCCATTCCCCAAGATAAAATTGAGGAACAAAAATTTAGAAATATCACCAAAGTGGTCACACTTGAAGAGCTGCAAAAGGCTGTATTTGCTTTAGAGGGTGACAAGGCTCCTGGTCCAGATGGGTTCTCCATAAATTTTTTCCAGAAATTTTGGGAAATCTATTCGGAGGATCTTCTCAGAGCGGTGAATGAATTTTATAGAACGGGAAATCTTTTGAAAGAGCTAAACAACACTCACATTGTGTTGGCCCCAAAAAAAATGGATGCTAAAGACTTCAAAGACTTCAGACCTATCAGCCTTGTGAATGCCATCTATAGAATTTTTACCAAAATTATTACTACTAGGCTTCAACTCATTATGAATGATCTAATCTCAAGGCAGAGTGGCTTTATCAAAGGCAGGATTATACAAGACGGAGTGATTATGGTTCATGAGACCATACATTCTATGGAAAATAATAAAAAGGAAAATATGGCCCTCAAGCTTGATATGAATAAAGCCTTTGACAAGGTCTCTTGGGTTTTCCTTGACAAAGTCTTAACTAAATTTGGTTTTCCGGAAAATTTAGAAAAATTATTAAGGCTTGTATCTCTACGGCCAGATTCTCAGTGGTGGTTAATGGTGAGCCTGTGGGTTTTTTCACTAGTAGCAGAGGGCTTAGGCAAGGGGACCCTATCTCCCCCTTACTCTTCATTCTTTTGGCTGATAACCTTAGTAGAACAATTGACAAAGTAGTTAATGACGGTCTTTTAAATGGCTCTAAGCCCACTTCCATCAGTCAAGTTGTCTCCCATCAGCAATTTGCAGATGATACTATCCTCCTTCTTCTGGCATCAGTCATTGAATCCAAGGCTACCAAGGCTTTACTGCAGCTCTACGAATCTACTTCTGGGCAAGAGATCAATTATGATAAAAGCTCCATCTTCTTTTTCAACACTCCTAAGGAAAGGCAACTTAAAATTGCTAAAATTCTAGGTTGTAAAATAAGTGTGCTTCTAGCCACTTACTTGGGCCTTCCTCTCGGCACTAGGAAAGTCTCTAGCAAGGTGTGGGATGATTTATTGGAGAGATTCCAAAAAAAAATGGCTGGTTAGAAAGGAGCCATTTTATCTAGTGCTGGTAAGTGCCTGCTCATTAAAAGTACTCTTCAAAATCTACCCATTTATGTCATGTCACTCTACAAGATCCCCTCTTCCTTTAGAGATAAGATTGAAAGGATTCAGAAAAAAATTTATGGCAAGGCATGGAAGAGAAGTTAAAATTTCACTTAGTTGCTTGGGATAAGGTTTGCACCCCGAAGTTTATGGGAGGTCTGGGTATAAAAGATATTGAGAAAATGAATGAGGCCCTCATTGCTAAAATGGGTTGGAGAATGCTTGTCTGAGAAACAACCCTGGATTGATTTAATCAAAGCAAAATACCTAAATCATCAAACTGTGTACTCTTTCCTGCAAGATGAGCACCTCCCCTATGGTTCCATCTTTTGGAACAATCTGGTTAAGAGCAGAAATTTCATTAAGCAGGGTAGTAAATGGAAAGTGGGGGATGGTTGGGACATAAACTTTTGGGATGATAATTGGTTTAATGGCAATCTCATGGATAGATTTGGGATTGTTAAAGACAGTCTTGTAAGCAAGTATGGCATTAAAATCAAGGACTATATTGAGGGAAATGGCACCAACAAGAATTGGAAAAAACTTTCTGTGGAGAGAGATGATTTGATGCAAATTACTTCCTCCCTTCAAGATCAATTAGATCTTATTCCCTTAAGTCAACTAGATTCCAAGGATGAGCTGGTTTGGAATAATTCCAATGATGGGAATTACTCTGTCAAAACTAGATATAATAGTTTCTTCCACAGTAGTCAAACAGAGTTCAATTGGAATAAGATTTGGATGACTGAATTAACTCCCAAAATCAATTTTTTTCTTTGGCTGGCTATCAGAGGTAGGATTCTTACCACTGACAACCTGATGAGAAGAGGATTCATAATGCCTAATAGATGTCATCTTTGTAAGAAAGATTCTGAGGATATCAGTCATTTGTTCATTCATTGTGAGTATGCTACCAGAATATGAAGTTTTACCCTCTCTAAATTTGAAGCTCTATGGGTGGTGCCGAAGGATCTAAAGTAGCTATGGACTTAATGGAACCCACCCTTTAGGCATTGTGTTGTCAAAAGGATCGGAAGTGGTTATCCCTCATTTAATCTGGAGGATATGAAAGGATAGAAATGATATTATCTTGAGAAATAAGAAGCAAAACTATAAAATTAGTATAGGTAAAATTTCTAATGGTATCAAAGAGAACATTGTTAGATTTAAACCCCAAGAACAAGAGATATCTAGAGAATGAAGAATATATCTTATCCAGTGTGATTGGAACCATTAATAGCCGTATCAATCCGGGAATAGCATTGATAGATATTTGATTAAATGGCATCCTCCTGATTTTAATTGGTTTAAGTTGAACTTTGATGGGGCCTCTAAGGGCAACCACAGGATTGCGGTAGGGGAGGAGTGATACGGGATCATAAAGGTAGTCTGATTATTGCGTATCTTTGGGAAAATGGGAATTCAAAGCAATCATTTTCCGAAGCATTATCTACTTTATGGGGCCTGAGAATTGCCCAGATTCAAAATATCTAGAATCGCATTATTAAAGGGGACTCCCTGAATATCATTAATCTCCTTAAACAGTGCTCATCTCTAAGTTGGAGCATCAAGGATTTTATCTCAGAGTCCATAAGTATTTGTCAAACATTCAATAACATCATGATCATGCATACTTACCGAGAGGGTAATAAGTTGGCTGATGCGGTGGCTAATTATGGAATTAATGTTAATCACATTGTTTGGGATAACAATAGCATCCCTAAGCAGCTTCAAAACAACATTTATGTGGATTTCCATACGCACACAATTTCTTTAATGGAGTTATGATTATTGGGTGTGGATCAGTATCAATAAAACTCCCACATGTGTTGACTTAAATACTATGATTAAGCAAATCCTTTCGAATAATAAAGATAGTGTGAAGTATTTGGGGAAGTCCAAGTGGAGTTACATTGATTTGAAAATCACGCATGCGGGTTGCACTGTGTTTGCTAAAATTTGGATACAAGGCTCCACAGGATACCGAAGACAACAATAATATAATTGATGATAGGGAGTGGGCTATCGAAAAGACCTTTATTCCCACATGTGAACTTCAGCAGGATCAGATTAGTAGGCACGCGGATGTTTGTGGGAAGAGCAACGGCTCTCATTTTCAACATTGTGTGAATTAAAACAGTAAAAAGTAGACTGGCTTCAGTGCTCTCAAGGATTTCAGAATTTGTTGCAAACAGTTAAGCAGAGTGAAGATGGGGGGTCCCCCTTGCCAAATTGAGCCTAGTGTGGACCTAGACTGGAAGGATAATATAGAGCTATGGAATATACTCAGCAAGGGTGGCATCACCAACTTCGTGGAGAAGGTTCAGGGGCATGATCAAAGAATCTTAGTGCATTTTGTGAAGGATTGGAAGGAGTGAACTATGGAATATGGGGGGCAGAAGATCTTGGTTAATGAGGAGCTTATTGTTGAAGTGACCGGCCTTGGCATGGAGGGCTTCCATTTTTTTAACAAAAGGGTCGATAGAGATGCTGAAGAGAGGATATTTGTGGAGGCATCTGAGAAGCTGATCCATGTTACCATGGGCCTACTTGTTAGCTTGATCCCTCCACCTTATGATGAGGTTACTCGTATGATGATACGGTTCATTTCTTTGGAAGGAAGGTTTGTCACCGTACCTGCTAAGCACCTTATCTTTCTCAACCACTTCCATAGGAATCGCATGGTTTGTTTCCCACATTATTTGCTGAACTCTCTTGAGTGCTCCATTTTGGAGTTTCAAAAGCATACCCAGGTGGTTCCTTTACACCAGGGGCTTATTTTGCTGCTGCATAAATTTTGTCTTCTTCGGTATCCTGGTCTCCCTTCCTCCCCAAGCTCAGTCCCCCTCTAGGGTTCTACTACTACTAGCCCTATTTCTCCACTCTCTACCCCCAACACCACTCTGTCACCCCCTACCAACTATCCAGGCTTCATCTCCCATTTCCCCTGCTGCTACTTCCACCCCCACTTCACTTCCACCTCGGCCGGACCGGTCACCGAGATCTTCTAGAAAGCTTAACCTCAATACTCTTCTTTGTGGGGAAGGGTCCTCCTAAATATTAGCAGTCTTTACCCACAGGATGTGCACATGGAGAGCTCTACAAAGGTTGAATCCTTAGAAGGCGATATGAAGTTCTTTGAAGGATGAGGTTAAGAATTTGGAAAACAGAAAGGAAAGAGGAAGAAGGAGGAGGAGGTGGGCGTTGATAACAACCAGATTGAAGATATATACAAGAAATTAAACTCCTTAGACTCCCGTTTAGGGAAGGCCAAAACCCGTCATGATTACAATATGGCCATTTTTAGTGTGATTGAGGAGTTCATTGAGCAAAGATGTCAAACGTGTCTCCAATCTCAGCGGAGTTCTAGCTACACTTTGGGGCAATGATAAGGAAATCAAAAGAACCATTGATCAGCTGGATAAGACTGACGCTGCCCACATGACTACTTTGGGAATGTTCAAATCCTAGAAGAATATCAAAACCAGCATCAACAAAGCTGCCAAGAAGTAGTTATGGGTGCTTTAGCTACTCTTGAATGTTTTTTGCTATTTTTTTGAGGTCTCTTTGCTACTTTTTGCATTGTTTTTGCTATTTTGTATTGTTTGGGTATCTATTTTTTGGCTACTTTGGGCTTCATTGTCACACTTGGATTTTGATCCTTTTTTCCTGGTTCTCATTCCTATTCTAGCTCCTAGGCCCTCTTTTGTACACAAGGGTATAATCCCTTTCAAAAAACTATTTGCCAATAATAAAAAACAACATCATCAACTATTTCAGAATCATTTCATCAATTAAAGCTAGATATGACAAATTCTTAACGGTATTCATACCAAGGCATGCATGCTTGTTCTCACTTTTGGTTTCTTCCTAGGATAGGTGTTTTTCCTATGGTCTATTCTAGAAGCTTCATGGTGTCACATCCACACCGTATATATATCTCTTTGGAAATAAGAACATACTGACATTTTTCTCAAGTAAGTTGAATATAGATCAAACAGAAAATTTTACTTTTACACATTTCCTTGCCCTACCAACCTTCGGTGATGAGCTTGCGTCTCTTACTAGTGACGTAGGGTTAGGAAAGGATGGGAATGCCTTTACTCACATGTGCCTTGTCCATGGTGATAAGCCCATGCTTCCTACTAGTAGCATGGGGCAAGGTGTAGGGGGTCCTCTTGACAAAAACGTTGAAAGTCATAAGAAAATAGTTCAAACAAACCTTTGAAATATTGAGTCAAAAACAAATGAATCAGATGTCCAAAATTCCAAGAGAGTTCAAAACCTTGAAAGCCAAATTTTGTCAACCAAGTGGCCATCTACGGATCTAAGTCTGGATAAATTGCAAAGCAAGTCGTGTTCTAAAATATGGAGTCACTTGAGTAAGATAGGTTTGTAGCGTCCTAGTTTGGTTCTACCAACCCTTTTCTATCTCCCATCATTACCATTTCAACACACCTCATAGCTTGTGCCCTTTCTAGCTCTCAATGGTGATCCCTCACATCTTACTAGTTGCGTGGAGTTAGGAGTGGGGCAAGTACATCTGCTCATCATACCAATTCATCATCACATTTTGTCAAAACAATATGAAGTACTAGAAAATTGCTTATGAAAACTAAAGTTCAAGATCACAAATCTCATCTGTGTCATCATACATCAGCATCACAAAATACAAAAAAAAAGAAAACATTTGTGATATTTGTTCTCCATTGCATACATTTTGAAAAGCATATAAAAACAAAATTTTATAAACATCTAGTATACATGTGAAAATGAATCACAAAACTCTAGGTACAAAGAGATCTAGATCCAAAAAAAGATATATATATATATATATATATATATATAATCAGGTTTTATGTACAATGCCATCATGCACTAGGCATGGTCAAAATGCTCAATGAGCCCAGAAAATACAAAATGATCGTATAAACAATCTAACAAGAGTCACTACAAAAAGAGCCAAGTGGCCTCTCAATCCCTATGGGATCCCTCAGAAGGCACATGACCACGTATAAGACTCTAGCTACGTCAGTCCTCTGAGTGTACTAAGGGCTCAGAGTCCCAAATAGTAGTTGTAGCCTCACTATGAGAGCGGCTCCTCATCAGGCGCTCTGCAGTCCTATACCCGGCTAACTCGGTACGGAGGGAAGTCACCATCTTGGCCACATGCCAAACGGGGGAAAAACATCGGTATGCCTACCACCGGTGCCAAAGGCTCCCTACATCCACGGATAGCTCGGCACGAGTCTTCTCCATAGGGAGCATCAGGGTATCAGTACATACCCGGCGAATCAAGTCTCACCACTCATCGAAGTCTCTGCAAGCAAAGGAGAAAAACAAGTTAGAAAATAATCAAAAGATGAAACCAAGGATGAACAAAAGGAGAGATAGCAACTAAGGCAATCCTAGCTAAAAACAAATATTAAAAGAAGAGTGACAACTCACTCGGATCTCAGGCCTCCAAGAGGGATCACTAGGATCAACACCTACCACGGATGTTGCCATTGACTGATGTCCTCCTCCTATGTCTGGGGCAACATAGCATCCTACCATGGACTCATCCTCTCCACCTAAGTCCTAAGAAGAAAGTAACTCCTTTGAGACTAGAGTCACCCTCTCTGCGCTCTGCTCTGCCCTCTCGGCTTGTAAAATCTCCTAAGTGTCATGCCACTCGCGATCGCTATCCTCTCCCTCAGCCAACTTGCTGACCTCCATGTCCTCAGTCTACTCCTCCATCTCTCCCCCTATGAACTCCTCGAGTCAAATTTTATATCAATAGGGTCATCACTGCTATGGGTGGGGCTGGTGGTAATCTAAAGTAAAGGTTCCTGAGGAGCACCAACTCTCGTTCGGGCACATACCACCCTCCTGGCTATAATAGGGACGCCAGGAGTAACAACTGTCCAACCCCGGCCCCTAGGACTACCCCTAGCCTCCCGAACTGATCTGAACACTGGCACCACTAGAGAAAACATATCAACGTAAGTAAGGCCAAACTACTGCGGCAATCGATCAAAGGGGTGTGTCTCTACCTTCCCCATCCTATCCACAAGCTGCCCTGTAGTAGAGTAGGAAATCAAAGTGAAGGTCTCCTTGCCCCACAACCCTGCCATGGCCTGATAAGGTGTGGCCTCCATATCCTCAGTAGTCAAGGAAGCAACTGGCTGGTGGGGTGCTCTAAGCATTATCATCTCTGTCCATCTAGCTACCCTCATGGCCGAGATCCACCACCTCTATACCTCTCCCATAAGGGATGATACGCTCATAGACCCAGCTCATAACCAAGGTCGGATGGCTCAATGACTATCCCTGTAAACGAACCACCCTATACAAGTTGTGATAGGTAGTCCCAAGTATATCAGCTCCCTAGGCGTAAATCTGACCATGTGCCTCAATTTGTGTGATGATGGGGGCCTAGCAATAGAGTAAAGTATCCCCTCCCTTGTCTCCGATCAATCTCAAAGCAAGGATGCCCATGATGGCCTGACGGATCAGAGGGATGGGCAAGCCAAGAATAGAATGGACCTTCACCCCCTTCTTTGAACCAGTGGAGACAAATGTGTCTCCCATATAGGTGGCCCACTATGTCACCTGAGCTCTGGATACTGTTGTATCAAATGAAAGTCTCCTCCCAATAATCAGGACTCCTAAAATGCGGTAGACATCCTCTAAGGTGATAGTCCACTCACTCCTGACACCTGGAAATCAGAAAGTGTTCCGACCTGCATCCCAGTAAGAAAATAAGTCACATAATATGTGACTGGCAGGTGTAATGTGGGGCACTTGTGTGATCCTCAATATGCCTGCCCTCTAAAGAGTATCTTGCTCATCCTAAGAGAGTGCATCTAGCACTGCTGGAATCCAATCATCACTCTCTCTCTCTCTTGGCTCCATCTGATGTACTCTTCCTTCTTCTGCAAAACACACAAAAACACGTAAGAAGGAGCAAGTTAGTATCAAGATTGCATTGAAAAAATCATTAAAGCAGGTAAGAATGCTAGAAATGTAAAAATGAATTCAAACAAGTATTGTTTTGGCATTACGAGAGAAGCTGCCACACACGAACAGGGGTGGTGGTGGTCGAATCTATCTTGCCACCCGCTCAAGGCGGCGGTCCTGTCCCGCATTTCAAAATGGGTCACATACCCTAAAAATGCTCAAAAATGTTAAAAATGACCATTTTTGCTAAAACAAAAGCCTACCCATTAGGCGTCCCCCCTAAGAGATACATTTGAAACTGACATTTCTAAAAATACCCCCCCACGACAAAGTTTTCATCATTTTTACATTTAGGGTGCAAAAACGAATAATCAAGAAGAACTAACCTGAGATTTCGCGGGTCGAGGTTCTGCTTATGGAGGCATGATCGCTATCTCGATGCAAACGTTTCGACTATATTCTCATTGAAAACCATCACCGTGGGTCCCAGAGCTCAAAAACTATCAAATCAACACGTGCAAATGAATAGGAAAATGGTCCCATTATATATATATATATATATATATATATATATATATATATAGTGTTTTGACGCATTTTTGAGTGCCCCTTTTGTAGGTTTAGAGTGCCAATGGAGGTAAGTTCTCATCCCCGCACAAATGGTAAGTCCTCATCTCATACTAATTTAGTATTTATTTTTGATTTTTTTGTCTATCTGCACTTGAGTCTTCTTTCCATTTTACAGGTAGCGGGAACTTGGATGACGACATTTTGACACACGGGCATGTTAGGTATAATTTCTAACTTCCCATTTTGGGACCACCATACTCAAACCCACCATTTTACGCCTCTTCATGGCTAAAACACTTCTCCAAGGGGGCAATATGTATGTACCCAAAATTGTAGGGTATTGTACCACCAGAATGATGTTACACATGCCCCAATGATGATACAGGTTGCTTCGCAAGGTGTTCGAGATCTAGAAAAGCTAGCAAAGTATATGTTAGCATCCCAAATGCTTTATTCATGTTCCTTGTGCTTTGTTTTATTCATGTGCCCTTCATTTCTTATCTTTTTGCCCTTTAGTGATGAAATCATCAAGTGGCGAGCGGCGGTCTTGTAACCGCTGCCCGCTCTGTGGCAACATGGTGGTCCTTCATGCATTTTCCAACACGTTCTTTTGATCATGACTTGCATAAATTTTCAACTTTTACCAACTTTTCTCCACCACCTTGGCTCGTATTAATGTTTTATGTCCCCTAGAATAGTGTTTCTCCATTATTTAATGGTAAAAGAGTTCTAATGGGAATCACCTTTGGGTGAATGTGAAATCTATAAATAGCCAGCTTGTTTTCAAGCAAATGGCCCCTCAAAACTACCTCTCAATTTCTCATTTTCCATTGTTTAGTCTCTCAATTCTTGCTTAGAGTTCATTTTTTTTCATGTTTGCATCCATGCTAGTTTTTCCTTTGCTTTCAGAAGCCATTCAATCTTCTTGCTTCAGTCTTGTTCATAGTTGTTCATACAAATTAGTTTAGAGCAGAGTAGTGTCAGTTATAGATTGCATCCATTAGAGTTACAGGTTGTGTTCTTCATGAAGGTGGATTCTAGAATCTCTCGGTACTCTTGCGTTGTATTCCCACAATAAATCCCACTAGGAATTACATATGCCAAGCTCTGTCTCTTGCATTGTCCCTCTCCTACTCGCATTATATTCATCTATATCCAAACTGCCATTGTTCGAATACCTATTTCTATTGATGCTAGCATATACATGCTCTTTTGGATTCATGTGAACATAAAGGAACGAGGAGATCATTTTGAGGGGACAAATTCATACACTACTGGATTCACCATTGTTCTGCAAATTCCAGGTTTTATCTATCAAAGTTCTAGTTAAAATATATCAAATAGAGTAGTGAAACATTTCATTTCAGTTAAATTTCATTCTTGATATTACTAGGGAAGCTGTGGGGATTGATAGTTTCTGAGAAACTATGATTCATTCCTCACTTCTGAGGTAGGATCAAGAATCTTTCAATTAAGTTAATCAGCTATCTAGTTATTTAGGATAAACTCACAACTGCATAGGCAAGTAGCTACACCGGGCTACCTTGTTTGTTTTAATTTTGTTATTAGATTAGTTTTCATTTTCTGAATATATTAGATTAGTTGTTCTTTCAATTCCATTTAAAATTCTATTAAAAGAAAAAAATACAAAAACAGAGGAATACATATATGTTGTAGATATATCTTGCATAGTCAATTTATTTTGTTTTAGTTAGGTTTATATTGATCTTGTATGACAATCACGGGACCTAGAGAGCCCAGGGAATACATTTTTGAGCCAATTGTGCCTCAACCAAATATTGTTGCAGTAATAACTGACATAGACCAAAATCTCAGAATTCAGGTCTTCTGAACAACCATAGACCTACAAGAAATCAGCACACAGTTAAGAGGATTAAATATAGAAGACAACAAAGCACACACGTTCTGGTCAAATCAGCCAAATTATAGATTGCCTTGATAGACATCTATATGACTGTAGAAGGACCTAAAAGGGAACAAACATTGGTTGTGATCCACTAGTCCCACAACCAGATGTAGGAGACCTCCTCATTGATATAGACACTAGCTTACGTATCCAAGTTGCCAGAACACCTATTAGGTACTCCGAGAAAATTGTGCAACTTTTAGTTCTAAACATAGAGGCTGAAAAGGCATACGATTATTAGATACTCGGGATCAGAAGAAGGGATTGATTCTTCACATGACCATAGGAGGTCCACAACAACCACGAACTTACGGTTGTGATCCAAAGGTCCCACAACCCAACGGGCCTACAAATCAATCCAACATTGACGTTGGTTTACGAACATTAGTGTTTAGATCCTCTCCATTCCCACCAGACATTATCACACATCTATCATTATTAAATGTAGCAACTAATCAAGCTAAAGATTTCTGGACTAGACCAGAGAATCATCCATAAAACACCAAAAGATCCACTACATATTTAGCCATTCCATTTTCATGACCTTGTCAGAGGTATATACGAAGCACCCACAAGTTATCTTCCATGTATTCCACAACCCATATATCGGTTAATGGAAAAGATCGATATTAATTGGAGCCTTTGAGCAGCTATCCCTAACAAATGATCTATCACACCGATTCGGAGTTAGGAGGGCCTTCTTTGTTTTAGATTCACAGATCTGCCATTGCATGTTGAAAACATAAGATTACCTAACTAGCTTATTTGCATCCCGCATGTATTCCATCCCCACCGGCTGTCTCAACACAACCTCGGGAGGTCAAAGTGCGAGGAAGAGTCACTTGTAGATTCCCATGCTCGCATGTCACTTTTCCATCATAAAAGATCCATGATAGAGCGGAGTTAAGAAAAGGGTAGAGAAGTGGTATGATAGGATCTGCGTGGATTTTTAAGAAGAATGGCGTATTCCTAAAGACTTTCCTTTGGTGGTTGGAAAGGCGGTCTAGTTTGTTGTATACTACCATTTTTGTATAGCATGGTTCACCATAAAGGATGGAGCATGGAGTCCTTTGTGTAAATTACCATACGCCTTCACAAAAAGTTACTTCTAAGCGTTAGTACACAGGTTCATAGACATGCGATGACTAACATTCAACATGGATAAGGTAGATTATGACTATCACACACTAAGGAAGAAATATGTGTATCCGGGGTGGGAAGCATATGTTGAAAGACTCGTTTCTAATTTTTGAGCATTAAACCAGTAAGTTTGGCGGTGGGAGATATTGGAGTAGTGCTGGTGTATCTTCAACTGAAGCCAAAGATGGAGAATAACAAGTATGTGGAAGATGATTTTGCACTTCCAACACCACCAAAGGGAAAGCATACAATGGAGAACATCCTAGTGCCTAAGCCCACAGATCCAATTGAAGTGGAGGATGAGGAGGATGAGCATGAAGATAGTGGTGGTTTGGAGCATAGAGGTAGAAGACATCCTATGAATAAGGATGAAGTTGAGCATGCCACTACACCACCTCAGCCACAAGAGGGGGATGATGAGGACTTGAATGCAATCCAAGGAGAGCATAGATTTAAGAGGGTATTTAGGAGAACAAGGACACAAGGTGATACTCCAAAAATAGTGTGCAAATCACCCAGAATCTCTCCACAAAAGGAGACAACCACGGAAACAAAGAGTAAACTGAAGTTGAATGAGGAGGTGGAAGATTCAAGAAAGCGTGCCTACTTCTCCTACACTTCCATAAAACATAGAATAACAAAAGGAAGAGGAAAAGCGAAGAGAGTAGATAGTGTAGAGACTTCTAAGGACATGGAGACACAAGTCCCAAATTTAGAAGCTAAATTTCATAAGTATCAACTATCACAGAAGAACAAGTGGAGAACATAATCCATCAGCCATGGGTTATGTAGAGGATGTAGGTAAAATTTTCCGCACCCATTTCTAGAGCACATTGACACAGAAAGACTTATATGGCTAGGAGCTCATGGATGAAGATATGGCCACAGTGCACATGAGGAAGTAGTTGTCATGGTCCATGCACACACACATGGATGAGCCATATTTTGATGTATGTGAGGAGTCATGTGTATCAAGGAGGTTGAAGAAGATGCCTCAGGCTAGACACATGATGGTAAAGCCTACCATCATGTCGGATGAATAGGTGAGTAATGCATTGGTAAAAGTCTCAATAGAGGTGGAAAGGAGGAATGTGGACAAGGATACCACAATTAGGGTTCTCAAGGAGGAAATTAAAACTAAGGATGGAGAAATAGCGCACCTAAAGCAAGAAAGGGACTTAGTAAAGAAGAATAACGTTGTATTTATCAGCATCACAGAGGAAATTAGAGATAATGTCATAAGAGCTAGGCCACACTTGGAGCAAAAATTACCACAGACGTTTCCATCCGTAATACATTATGTAGGAAAGTTGGTGGACCTAGTCCTTAAAGATGAGCCTCTGTGCATGTCAGCGCCAAAGGATCCAACAAAAGAGGTAGAACAAGAGAAGGCTACAGTGATGTAGAAGATTGCATCCTATGAGGGACTGCTACAAGTGCTACAAGAATAATTAAAGAAAGAAGATAAATCCTTGAACATCTGCACAACTCCAGAGGTGCTTATCAACGTAAAGACCCTGGAAGAGAACAATGAGGTCCAAAGGGCAATGAAGGATGAAACATTGGGCCGTGTAGAAATATTATCAATGGTTAAGCAGAAGAATGCAAGGCCCTTACTGAGAACACAAGAACCACACAAGACTTGGCTAGAAGAGCTTGGGAAGCTCATTGCACAGAAGATGGATTTACTAGAGGGAAGAATGACCTCAATGTCTAGCATTGTGTTAGTCTTGCAAAATGAAAAAGGGGAGATTGCGAGAGATGAACTAGAGTCCATTATTGTGGACATTCAGAAAAAGTAGAGCAAGCACTTGCTGAATGGTAGACCTTGGAGGCTGAAATAAAACAGGAATATCCTAAATTAGTTGTTCAGGATGAAGAGGAGACTGCAGGGTAAAACATTCTTTCATACATTCTTTCATTCTTTCCATTGTTTACATTCTTCTATTCTTTACCTCAGTTCTGGAGATAACCATTTTCGGGGTGACAATGAAATTAGTGTGGGGTAATGTTGATCAATGAGACACTTGAAAGAGAAATTACATAAGAATTTCGCACGGGAAATCAAGTCATACGTAAAGGCGTGAATGAATAGAAAAAATGCACGCATGAAATAGAGTTTCAATTTTTAGGACTTATCTATTTTCACTCATAAAGCTCTATTTTTAGAGATGGCATGCAGAGCACACAAATGAGACAAGGACGTGTGCACCATGCATTAGATATTTTGGAGGATTGGATACGAAGTACTTTACATGGACGCAGGCCGGAAATAGATTTGCTACTGTTAGTTAGCTAGTAGTAGTCTATTATTAGCGCACTTACATGTGTGGCTAGTGTTGTAAAGGTGTGTGGCTAAGAATAGCATGTGACCTATTATTGGAAAGGATAAGTGGTGAAGGGAAATTCCCCACCCTTATATATAGATGGAGTAGACTGTGTAATAGAAATAACATAATAGATGAGATCGGGACATACAGTGTTATGTTGCTACGTGCATACTTTTGATATTGTAATGAAGCTTCTGTAACTTAATGCATTGAATATAATGGAGGATATTGATAGAATCTAAGTATTTGTTCTATGAGTACCTAACTCTAGTATACTTTTTCTCTCATCATGGTTATTACTTAGTGTTGTTGCAAATCAGCAAAGACCCACGGATGTTGATCAGATTTCTAGTTTGATCATACTAGCATCCAGTGTGATTGCACAACATTGAATCCTCTTCCCAAGTGTGGGACTTGCAAAAATGGAAGAGAAATCTCTAGATTAGAGGCTGGTTCCTCAACTCCTCTAATCAACTATTTTACTTGCACAATTGCAGAGGTTTAAACTCCTAAATCTACTCTAAATTTCAAAGGGACAAGGATAGAAAATGCAAAAAGAAAGAACTAAAACTAATGCTAATAGGTGATGCACCAAAGGAGTGGTGAGCATTTTTTACTTCTGCAAATTGACACAATTCATAAAATGCAACAAAAACAACATGCACAAATTGATAGCTGTAATGAAGTGTTAGAAATTAGGCAAACAACACCAGCAGAGGATAAAAACTAATCACAGGGCCTGTATTGTTATTTTAACATCAAAATCACTTGCATTCAAACACCTGAAAGGCAAAAATACAGTTGTAGTTTCTAGAAAAGGTCTCGTTATTCAACTAAATCACTTCCAAGGTGAAAAAGAGAGCTTTCCATACACAAAAATGTTCAACCCTTTGAAAAATGAGCCAAATCGCTTTTACGGCAAAGGGACGAGCCCAGAGAGAGAAACACGGGAAAACATGGAAGGGATTCAACATTTGACCAAAATGCCATCAAAACAGCATGGATGACCTGATAGACCCATTCCCTGACATTTTTAACCATGCTGGGAGAGAATGCGAGCCATTCTTCATTAAAATCGGTGGTTGAAACGTCATTTCATTTCATGACCACGTGCAGAAGCATTTTTTATTTTCTCTCCAAAATCCACCAAAATGCAAAATTGACCTTGGAATCTTGTAGAGAATTTCACCAGCTTTCCATTGATATAAAGAACATGAAAATCGAGCTCTGGATCGAAAGATATGGCGATTTGAAGTTTTAGGGCAAAACAGGGCCAAATCGGGTCGCTTTGATATTTTTGGCCTGGACACGTGGCGAGTTCTGATTGGCTGCGGGCCTTCTAGGGGAAAATTTCCCACAAAAACTCTTCCGAGCCATAACTTGAAAAATACATGAGTTAGGAGGAAAAATTTACCTTTTTGGAAAGCTAAGAAAGAGCTCTATCCAATGGTGCCATTTCTAGAAGGTTTTGAGTGCCTGAAAAGCAAAATTTTGTGACTGAGGCACAAGAGAGGGAAGAATGAGAGGAGTTAGCCACAAAATGAGTAGGGGGCACATTTTGGATAACAATTTTGGTGACTCAGAGGGGTCATCTACCTGTTGGATGAAGTTACCAGTTGCCTGAAGCATCCATTGGGCATGGAGTCATGAGTTGTAGCCTGCAAACTGATCTGAACTTTGAAAACCTCCTCTCTGAGCCACTTGGAAACCCACTGAAATGGACTGCGCAAGAGCAAAACCAGCACCACAAAAACTATGTACAAAACTAAAGGGTCATACATGCTCCAAAATGGAACATGCAGAGTGTGCACAAGCACTTCTTTTACTAAAAGCAAAACTACCTATCCTACTCTAACTGGAAGCAAAAGTGGGCTAAACAAACCCTGCAACTGGTTGTGCAAAATAGCTTCCTTTCTTCAAAATTGGCAACCATGCAACTGATTTGGCATTGAACATGGCTGATTGGATGAATGGAAAATCAACAAGAAGTTGGTCTTCCACCCAAATCATCAAGGTATCAGGTGAAGGTAAATTCAATACCTCTTTTATTTGTTCTGCATTTAGATTGGAGAGGTATGACAGTTGATCCTTGGTTCTTTGTAGCTCATCCTCATGCTTAGGAGAAAGCATGACTGATTGTGACTTCTCCTTTGGTTCCAATGAAGCTAGATACCTGATTGGGCAAGGTATGGTCCTTTGAGTATACCCATTGCCCTGATTTTCAACTCCAAAATGGAGTATTCTTGTAGACCTTCTTGGGTGGCTGATGTGGAAGCAATGGTAGGAATTTTCTGCCCTTTCTCTTCCTCCAATGAATAAAATGAAAGATTAAAATATTCCAATCTTGGTTCCAAAGAGCTGCTATAAGATGCAGGCTGTTGCAAATGAATGCTCTCCTTCATGACAGAGGCTCAAGTATTTGGGACGTGGAAGATGAAAGAGAGAATGGTGGAAACTCAACCGGTTCTTCTTCATCAAAACAGTCCTCCAAATCTGACAGATACACTACCTCATGGTTGTCCTGATGCAAATGCTCAACTTCCTCCATAGTGTCCTCTTGATCTGTAACTTGATCATCATGGTTTCTTTCATCCTCCAACATTGAGTTTGAAAGATCAAACTTTTCTTCAGCACTAGAACATGAGAGGGATGAAGTAGAAAGAAGAACTGAAGGTTCTCCTATAGCCTGCCTTGTGTTCAAAGCCCTTGGATCTGCAATTTTATCCTCCACAACTAGAATGTGCTCCTCTTCTTTTGGATTTGGAGCAGCTTCTCCCTCTTCTACTACTTGAAGACAATCTTGTTCTTGATAGAACTCTTCCTCTAGCACGAAGTTCGTTAAGTCAAACTCTTCGATCTGTTGCTCTAGAGGACAAGTTGGGACTATAGGATCTTCTTCAGAGATTTCTTCCTCCATGGCTGATTGTGCAACTTGAATTGAATCAGAATTCTCTTAAAATAGAATGCTAACATGGAAACTACTTTTTGAGTAAACTGATTGTTGATCTGCTTCTTCTTTTTGCTCTTCTCTTCCTGCAGCAAATTCAGTCCTAACCACCACTTGTTTTCCAACTCCAACCTTTTCTAAAGGCTTAACCATCAAGGGGATCTTTGTCATCCCAAATTTAAGAGCCCAACTCTTCAGACTTTGAATTTCTTCATCCTTGTTTGGCTCTTCTTTCTGCTGCTATTTTCCTTGATTGGCATTCTGATTTTTATCCTCCCAACATGGATTTGGGAATGCAAGAGGAGAAGTGGATTGTAACTCAATTGATTTTGCATTTTTTTGGTGGTGGAGGAGGTAGGAACTCTTGTTTCTTTGGAGGGAATGGCTGTTTGGAAGGGAAAAGGATAGAAGAATTGAGATGGGGTGGAAGACTAGGGAATGGAGAAATGGATTCAACACTTGGGACAATAGATGGAGAGTTTAAAACTTGACACTGCTGAGATAAAATAGATTGGGAAAGAGGGAGAGAAAAGGCATGAGATGGTGTGCTTACCTATTGACAAGGTTGTTGAATACTCCTCTCATACACCTTTATTCCTTCAGTCCACTTTGCAAGCAATGGTAGTGTTGTAATCATGAAGTCTAGCTTCTCTTGAGGGTTGTAATGCCTTGGAAAAGGTCCCACCCATGGACAAGGTGCTCTACAACTGATTCTAAATGCTTTCATTTGTGCTTGAGCCCTGGATTGCACCATGTTTACCTCCATATTTTGGATTTGTTCCAGTAGATCTGCATTTTCTTCTTGACTGCCCTCACAACCAGCATACCCTTGTGCTTGACATGCTTCATATCCAAACTGACTTTGGCACTGCTGCTCATATGGGTAGACATGCTGATTTTGAATTTGATCAAAATGCTGATTTGGAGGATTTGTAAAACATGTTGGAGGTGTGATATACTGCTGTTGTAAATGTGAATTCCATGATGGAAATGAAGTCATGATTGCACAACTTCATGGAATGGAAAAGAATGAAAATGATGGAAAGAAGAATGGATGGAAATGAATGGAAAACAGGTCTGCAACTTAGAGAATGAGTTGTTTACCAGATGGAGTCGCCAGATGTGCTTTTGAAAGTGCCTCCAAAAGGCTGGATCTTTAACAGGAACACACCAACCTATCAAAGATAAAGTGGAAGACCTCTAAGGTCCCACCGGGCATGCCAAAACTGTTGTTGCAAATCAGCAGCACCCCCTGGATGTTGATCAGATTTCTAGTTTGATCATACTAGCATCCAGTGTGATTGCACAACATTGAATCCTCTTCCCAAGTGTGGGACTTGTAAAAATGGAAGAGAAATCTCCAGATTAGAGGCTGGTTCCTCAACTCCTCTGATCAGCTATTTTACTTGCACAATTGCAGAGGTTTAAACTCCTAAATCTACTCTAAATTTCAAAGGGACAAGGATAGAAAATGCAAAAAGAAAGAACTAAAACTAATGCTAATAGGTGATGCACCAAAGGAGTGGTGAGCATTTTTTACTTCTACAAATTGACACAGTTCATAAAATGCAACAAAAACAACATGCACAAACTGATAGCTGTAATGAAGTGTTAGAAATTAGGCAAACAACACCAGCAGAGGATAAAAACTAATCACAGGGCCTGTATTGTTATTTTAACATCAAAATCACTTGCATTCAAACACCTGAAAGGCAAAAATATAGTTGTAGTTTCTAGAAAAGGTCTGTTATTCCACTAAATCACTTCCAAGGTGAAAAAGGGAGCTTTCCATACACAAAAAATGTTCAACCCTTTGAAAAATGAGCCAAATCTGGCTTTTACAGTGCAAGGGACGAGCCCAGGAGAGAGAAACATGGGAAAACATGGAAGGGATTCAACCATTGACCAAAATTCCATCAAAACAACATGGGCGACCTAACAGACCCATTCCTTGACATTTTTAACCATGCTGGGAGAGAATGCGAGCCATTCTTCATTAAAATCGGTGGTTGAAACGTCATTTCTATTCATGACCACGTGCCAGAAGCATTTTTTGATTTTCTCTCTCCAAAATCCACCAAAATGCAAAATTGACCTTGGAATCTTGTAGAGAATTTCACCAGATTTCCATTGATATAAAGAACACGAAAAACCGAGCTCTGGATCGAAAGATATGGCGATTTGAAGTTTTAGGGCAAAACAGGGCCAAATCGGGTCGCTTTGATATTTTTGGCCTGGACACGTGGCGAGTTCTGATTGGCTGCGGGCCTTCTAGGGGAAAATTTCCCAAAAAAAATCTTCCGAGCCATAACTTGAAAAATACATGAGTTAGGAGGAAAAATTTACCTTTCTGGAAAGCTAAAAAAGAGCTCTATCCAATGGTGCCATTTCCGAAGGTTTTGAGTCCCTGAAAAGCAAAATTTTGTGACTGAGGCACAAGAGAGGGAAGAATGAGAGGAGTTAGCCAAAAATGAGTACGGGGCACATTTTGGATGAAAATTTTGGTGACTCAGAGGGGTCATCTACCTGTTGGATGAAGTTACCAGTTGTTACTGAAGCATCCATTGGGCATGGAGTCATGAGTTGTAGCCTGCAAACTGATATGAACTTTGAAAACCTCCTCTCTGAGCCACTTGGAAACCCACTAAAATGGACTGCACAAGAGCAAAACCAGCACCACAAAAACTATGTACAAAACTAAAGGGTCATACATGCTCCAAAATGGAACATGCAAAGTGTGCACAAGCACTTCTTTTACTGAAAGCAAAACTACCTATCCTACTCTAACTGGAAGCAAAAGTGGGCTAAACAAACCCTACAACTAGTTGTGCAAAATAGCTTCCTTTCTTCAAAATTGGCAACCATGCAACTAATTTGGCATTGAACATGGCTTGATTGGATGAATGGAAAATTCAACACCTCTTTTAGTTGTTCTGCATTTGGATTTGAGAGGTATGATAGCTGATCCTTGGTTCTTTGTAGCTCATCCTCATGCTTAGGAGCAAGCATGACTGATTGTGACTTCTCCTTTGGTTCCAATGAAGCCAGATACCTGATTAGGCAAGGTATGGTCCTTTAAGTATACCCATTGCCCTGATTTTCAACTCCGAAAATGGAGTCTTCTTGTAGACCTTCTTAGGTGGGTGATGTGGAAGTAATGGTAGGACTTTTCTGCCCTTTCTCTTCCTCCAATGAAGAACATGAAAGATTAAAATCTTCCAATCTTGGTTCCAAAGAGCTGCTATAAGATGCAGGCTGCTGCAAATGAATGCTCTCCTTCATGACAGCAGGCTCAAGTATTTGGGACGTGGAAGATGAAAGAGAGAATGGTGGAAACTCAACCGGTTCTTCTTCATCAAAACAGTCCTCCAAATCTGATAGATACACTACCTCATGGTTGTCCTGATGCAAATGCTCAACTTCCTCCATAGTGTCCTCTTGATCTGTAACTTGATCATCATGGTTTCTTTCATCCTCCAACATTGAGTTTGAAAGATCAAACTTTTCTTCAGCACTAGAACACGAGAGGGATGAAGTAGAAAGAAGAACTGAAGGTTCTCCTGTAGCCTGCCTTGTGTTCAAAGCCCTTGGATCTGCAATTTTCTCCTCCACAACTAGAATGTGCTCCTCTTCTTTTGGATTTGGAGCAGCTTCTCCCTCTTCTACTACTTGAAGACAATCTTGTTCTTGATAGAACTCTTCCTCTAGCACGAAGTTCGTTAAGTCAAACTCTTCGATCTGCTGCTCTAGAGGACAAGTTGGGACTGTAGGATCTTCTTCAGAGCTTTCTTCCTCCATGGCTGATTGTGCAACTTGAATTGAATCAACATTCTCTTCAAATAGAATGCTAACATGGAAACTACTTTCTGAGAAAACTGATTGCTGATCTACTTCTTCTTTTTGCTCTTCTCTTCCTGCAGCAAATTCAGTCCTAACCACCACTTGTTTTCCAACTCCAACCTTTTCTAAAGGCTTAACCATCAAGGGGATCTTTTTCATCCCAAATTTAAGAGCCCAACTCTTGAGACTTTGAATTTCTTCATCCTTGTTTGGCTCTTCTTTCTGTTGTTGTTTTCCTTGATTGGCATTCTGATTTTTATCCTCCCAACATGGATTTGGGAATGCAAGAGGAGAAGTGGATTGTAACTCAATTGATTTTGCAATTTTTTGTGGTGGTGGAGGAGGTAGGAACTCTTGTTTCTTTGGAGGGAATGGCTGTTTGGAAGGGAAAAGGACAGAAGAATTGAGATGGGGTGGAAGACTAGGGAATGGAGAAATGGATTCAACACTTGGGACAATAGATGGAGAGTTTAAAACTTGACACTGCTGAGATAAAACAGATTGGGAAAGAGGGAGAGAAAAGGCATGAGATGGTGTGCTTACCTATTGACAAGGTTGGTGAATACTCCTCTCATACACCTTTATTCCTTCAGTCCACTTTGCAAGCAATGGTAGTGTTGTAATCATGAAGTCTAGCTTCTCTTGAGGGCTGTAATGCCTTGGAAAAGGTCCCACCCATGGACAAGGTGCTCTACAACCGATTCGAATGCTTTCATTTTGCTTGAGCCCTGGATTGCACCTTGTTTACCTCCATCTTTTGGATTTGTTCCAACAGATCTGCATTTTCTTCTTGACTGCCCTCACAACCAACATACCCTTGTGCTTGACATGCTTCATATCCAAACTGACTTTGGCACTGCTACTCATATGGGTAGACATGCTGATTTTGAATTTGATCATAATGCTGATTTGGAGGATTTGTAAAACATGTTGGAGGTGTGATATACTGCTGTTGTAAATGTGAATTCCATGATGGAAATGAAGTCATGATTACACAACTTCATGGAATGGAAAAGAATGAAAATTATGGAAAGAAGAATGGATGGAAATGAATGGAAAACGGTCTCGCAACTTAGAGAATGAGTTGTTTACTAGATGGAATCACCAGATGTGCTTTTGAAAGTACCTCCAAAAGGTGGATCTTTAATAGAACACATCAACTGTCAAAGATAAAGTGGAAGACCTCTAAGGTCCCACCGGCGTTCCAAAACTATTGTTGCAAATCAGAAGCACCCCCTGGATGTTGATCAAATTTCTAGTTTGATCATACTAGCATCCAGTGTGATTGCACAACATTGAATCCTCTTCCCAAGTGTGGGACTTATAAAAATGGAAGAGAAATCTCCAGATTAGAGGCTGGTTCCTCAACTCCTCTGATCAGCTATTTTACTTGCACAATTGCAGAGGTTTAAACTCCTAAATCTACTCTAAATTTCAAAGGGACAAGGATAGAAAATGCAAAAAGAAAGAACTAAAACTAATGCTAATAGGTGATGCACCAAAGGAGTGGTGAGCATTTTTTACTTCTGCAAATTGACATAGTTCATAAAATGCAACAAAAACAACATGCACAAATTGATAGCTGTAATGAAGTGTTAGAAATTAGGCAAACAACACCAGCAGAGGATAAAAACTAATCATGGCCTGTATTGTTATTTTAACATCAAAATCACTTGCATTCAAACACCTGAAAGGCAAAAATATAGTTGTAGTTTCTAGAAAAGGTCTGTTATTCCACTAAATCACTTCAAGGTGAAAAGAGAGCTTTCCATACACAAAAATGTTCAACCCTTTGAAAAATGAGCCAAATCGGCTTTTACGGTGCAAGGACGAGCCCAGAGAGAGAACACGGGAAAACATGGAAGGGATTCAACATTTGACCAAAATGCCATCAAAACAACATGGATGACCTGATAGACCCATTCCCTGACATTTTTAACCATGCTGGGAGAGAATGCGAGCCATTCTTCATTAAAATCGGTGGTTGAAACGTCATTTCTGTTCATGACCACGTGCCAGAAGCATTTTTTATTTTCTCTCTCCAAAATCCACCAAAATGCAAAATTGACCTTGGAATCTTGTAGAGAATTTCACCAGATTTCCATTGATATAAAGAACACGAAAACCGAGCTCTGGATCGAAAGATATGGCGATTTGAAGTTTTAGGGCAAAACAGGGCCAAATCGGGTCGCTTTGATATTTTTGGCCTGGACACGTGGCGAGTTCTGATTGGCTGCGGGCCTTCTAGGGGAAAATTTCCCACAAAAACTCCCGAGCCATAACTTGAAAAATACATGAGTTAGGAGGAAAACTTTACCTTTCTGGAAAGCTAAGAAAGAGCTCTATCCAATGGTGCCATTTCCAGAAGGTTTTGAGTGCCTGAAAAGCAAAATTTTGTGACTGAGGCACAAGAGAGGGAAGAATGAGAGGAGTTAGCCACAAAATGAGTAGGGGGCACATTTTGGATAACAATTTTGGTGACTCAGAGGGGTCATCTACCTACTGGATGAAGTTACCAGTTGCCTGAAGCATCCATTGGGCATGGAGTCATGAGTTGTAGCCTGCAAACTGATCTGAACTTTGAAAACCTCCTCTCTGAGCCACTTGGAAACCCACTAAAATGGACTGCGCAAGAGCAAAACCAGCACCACAAAAACTATGTACAAAACTAAAGGGTCATACATGCTCAAAAATGGAACATGCAGAGTGCGCACAAGCACTTCTTTTTCTTGAAAGCTAAACTACCTATCCTACTCTAACTAGAAGCAAAAGTGGGCTAAACAAACCTGCAACTTCTTCATTAAAATCGGTGGTTGAAACGTCATTTCTATTCATGACCACGTGATGAAGTGTTTTTGATTTTCTCTCTCGAAAATCCACCAAAATGCAAAATTGACCCCATAATCTTGTGTAGAGAATTTCACCAGATTTCCATTTATATAAAGAACACGAAAACCGAGCTCTGGATCGAAAGATATGTCCATTTGAAGTTGTAGGGAAAAACAGGCCAAATCGGGTAGCTTTGATATTTTGGCCTAGACACGTGGCGAGTTTTGATTGGTCGGACCTTCTAGGTGAAAATTTCCCACAAAAACTCTACCGAGCCATAACTTGAAAAATACATGAGTTAGGAGGAAAAATTTACCTTCTCGGAAAGCTAAGAAAGAGCTCTATCCAATGATGCCATTTCCGGAAGGTTTTGAGTGCTGAAAAGCAAAATTTTGTGACCGAGGCACAAGAGAGGGAAGAATGAGAGGAGTTAGCCACAAAATGAGTACGGGCACATTTTGGATAACACTTAGTTATGTTTTCCTTGGGTATAGATTTGGTATGCTCGTAGAATGATATATTAGTGACATAACTATATATGTTAAGTCTTCGTCATGCTAACATCCCGCACAAAGCAACCCTAAAGAGGGACCTAGTACCTTTACGCACTTCGGATGAGAGCTCAAGTATAGGAATTTCTGAGTGATGTGCCAATGCACATAGGGTTTCATTGGGTTTGTGTCACTGAATTCTAGGCTGCATCATCCTCTCACATATATCATAGGTGTGTAAATATCCAAGTTTGTAATGAAGCATATCATTTACCACTACGACATCCCTTCTTCCCTTATCACAGAAAAAAAATATTTCAAAAATAGAACCATGAAGGAGTTATGTAAATGCTTTCAAATCAGTCTCAAGTAATCAACCCCTATTACCCTCAAGGTAATGGGTAGGCTAAGGCCACAAATAAAACCCTTTCCGTATTATGGAGAAGATGGTGAAAAAAACTAGCCACAATTGGCATCTACAGATTCACCCATCCCTCTAGGAATATAGAACATCCATCCACACCCCTACTGGTGTAACTCCATATTCCCTAGTATTTGAAACTAAATTCATTTTACCTCTTGAGATCGAGCTCCCCTCTTTGCATATAGAATTGAGAGAGTATCTAGATAAAGAGGAGGATTACATAGTGGCTTGATTAGCAGAGTTGGAGATATTGGATGAGAAAAGAATTCACGCCCTTGATCACCTCAAAGTGTATCAAAATTGAGTGCATAGAAGTTATAACAAAATAATGTTGCCTCACCAATTTGAGGTAGGATACATTTTTATGAAGGAAAATCAATTCAATACCACTAAAGAACTGAGAAAAAAATGAAATTTTGAGCCAAATTGGTTAGGTCCATATGTTGTGGTTGCAAAATATGGTTCAAGTGCATACAAGCTTGCTCACTCAGATGGTGATGAACTAAAGGAACCCATGAATTCCATGCATATCAAATGGTTCTATGCTTGAGTATGGGGTTCCTCAAAAATAAAAAAATCAAACAAAAAGTATAAAAACAGAAAAAGAAAAGAGAAATCAATGCGTCCAAGTGTGAAAACCATGCAATTGTGGCACTTTGGACAAGTCCTTTGGTGAAAACCAATTTCTGGTGCCATTGGAGGGTCCATTGTTCACAAGCATCTTAAAATATAGGATTATGATGACTTTATCCTCAGCTAGTCCTTTCCTATGTTTGAGATACTTTTGAGCCTATCCTGTTGGCCTTGATCTAGTTGATCCAACTTTTGTATGTAAAGAGGTTGCCTTCATACATTCCCATCTCATGCTAATGGAAAATTTTCATCTTCAAATCCTACACATATGCCTAGCATCCTACCCTTATACATCTCATCTAACGCCTGGGGCATCCACATTTCTTCATTTCCTTGCACATAGCTTTGGAAAAAAATTTAAAATCCCAAAACATTAAAATATGTTAATCAGAAATCCCATAACATTCAAATATGTTAGTTGCAAAAATCAAAACATTCAAAATACGTTTAGTAGAAAACTCAAAAATAATACAACATTTTCTCGAGATACTACCAAAACCAACGTAAACCATTTCAAAATTGTTCTCGCAAAATTTTTTTAGTTGTATGTTTACTTTAGTTGTTTTATTATAAATATTTTTGATGGCATTACTTCTTCGTGTTGTGTGATGTAAAATTGATTCATTTGATTCCTTATATTGAGTGCTATCTTAATTTTTTTCTTAATTACATTGTGTTCATTTTATCTTGCATACTTGTTTTAGTTGTGTTGTTTTGATTAGATTTGATAAACTCATGCTCTTTGTTTGCTTGAACATTGAGTTGTCATCTCATCATCATATCATCTATCATTACATCTATACATGACATCAATAAAT
Organism: Taxus wallichiana var. yunnanensis; assembly: GCA_018340775.1. Classification (NCBI taxonomy): domain Eukaryota; kingdom Viridiplantae; phylum Streptophyta; class Pinopsida; order Cupressales; family Taxaceae; genus Taxus; species Taxus wallichiana. The sequence continues at coordinate 679,833,053 of CM031239.1, forward strand.
GTTAAGTGACATCATCATGAAACAAAAAATTAAACATGTATGTTAAGCTAACATCATATGATATCACCAAGAGGGGAAAGAGGGATCACCTTCTATCCACCCCTCAAACATAGACCATAATAAAAATGTGGATTAAACATGTTATCTCATAATGAAAAATGTGATAAGTAAACACATAGTCCATCAATCATCACATATCCATATCAAATAAAAATTTCCATGTACAAAAAACAAGGTGTCTCAATAATACATCAGATACAATATTCCATCATGGGCATAGATAACAAAAATGTGCCTTCATCAAGATGCATTGTAGACACCTAAAATTAACACCGCTAATTCCCATGTCTTGTCTGCTAGCACCCCTTTCATTATCACATCACTATCACATTATACATTAAATTTAGTATCACATCACTATCCTCTTATACATTAATCCATTACTATCATATTTTACATTAAATCCTAATCCTAAGTATTATTCCCCTCATCATATTTATTCCCTATAAATATTCTTCTACAATTGCTAAATCCTATTTTATCCTCTCCTAAACCATCCTTAACCACCTAGAATCTTCTTAAAACCAAAAATAAATAAAAATCATATCATATCAAATTCAAATCAAAATAAAATCATAATAAATAAATCTAAATCAAATCATATATAAAAATAAATCAAAATCAAATCATATCTAAACCTATCAAATCATATCATTCCTTATTCGGAAGAATTTTCAACCATTCTCCACCACAAACCACTGCAAACTAATTTATATGGGGTAAAAATAAATCTATAACCTCTCAACATTTTAACAACATTCCCAACCCGTATAACCACTTGCAAACTTAATTAGATAAATCCAAAACAAAATCATTAATTCCCTAACCATCCAACAATATCCTTGATCTGCATAATCATTTTCCAACACACCCATAAACAAATTGCTTGATCTAGGAGGTTGTTTCAACAATTTTTCTATATTTCTTAGATCTCCAGGTGATTCCCCCAATCACCGATGACTCTCCCCTATTGACAGAAAATATATAAATACGAGTTCAAGGCCTTCAATCAAGGTTAGTTGATAGTCACCCAAACTTAGCCTTTGGCAGGATGTTCTTCAAAGCATCCTTAAGGCAATCTCATTATTTTATTTCTCTCTTCATCACCGTATTGCTTCTCTATCTCTTGGAGGCCATTAACACATCCTAGAGCTCAACTCAATGCATCACCTACAACTTTCTCATCTTGGCTGTCATCACCTTTGCAGCATCATCTATTAACACCCCAGACATCAAGAATCATTTCCTTAGTCTTTTTAGATTGATCATATATCTAGGAGTTAATTCAGCACCAATAGTATTCCCTTCTCAATGCATTTAAACATATAACAAATCAAGCAAAACCTTTGGGTGTCCACAGCCTTATCCTATCTAGTAACATCATCCTTTCAGTATTATTTGTCAATTAGAATCAGGTATGTACCTTTCATTTACATAATTTTCTTAAACACTTATCATTTCATAGCTTTTATCAATCATGTCTCGACCCTTTATCAAAATCTACATATTCGTAATAATTTCCATTGATTCCCCAATCGTTGACGATCAAGCGTCAATCATAGACAATTCCCCAATGTTTGGTAATTCCTTTCTCACAAAGTTATTTATCATAACAACTTGTCTTTCTGATATCCAAAGCTCAATCCTAACCATTACTCTGCCTTTACAAGTGTCCATCAAGTCCCATCAAGCTCCTCTGAGCCATCTACAACATTTTATCATTTATCCAGATCAAACACATTATCCTACTTGCCTTTGTGAGTGCATATCCATCTACATCATTTCTCCTTTGAGCCATACCACAATTCATTGACTCTCTTGGGATCAGGTATCACCATCATATCAAGTATATAGCCTTGGACCACGTCAGTCCCTTTGCCTTTGCATTATTGGTTATATCGTTTGTTATCATTTTACTTTATCATTATCGGATTAATTTCTTGAATGTAGATTGACATCCTTGTAAGGAAGTCCATTGACTTCTAGGACTAGCCTTTGTCAGGAAATCCACCATATATCTATCTAATCCCATATTTTTCTTAGTGTCTTTGAGCACATGTTTCTTTGCAAGAAAGGAGCTTGTACACATTTTTCATCGAGCGTAACTTTGATAAACATCAAGCATTGTCAATCAACATCTATGAGTATCGTAAAACCCCACATCTTCGTAATGCCTATAACATGACCGGTACATGTGATGACTTTTACTTTAGAAGGATCAAATGCTGATAGGTGATTTTGTCTTAAGATGGTGTACTCTTCGACTTAAGAAATCATGTTTTTGAGAAGATAAGAGGTTATTCGTTGGGAATATGTACATTATGTTGTGTTTTTTCTTAATTGAAAATGAAGCAATCCATCTCTTTTATGCAGGATAAATTCATTGCTCGAGATTATAAATTTGAGTTTCAATTTTCATAATTTAAGAGGAATCAAACAACATTACCTTGGATCAATTCCATTGATCCAAGGTATGCTTCTAATTTACATGTTTTGTTGTCATGATGTCCAATTTGGACAGATGGAAGAGTTTTGGATCTAGAGTGTGGGAAGGTTATGAACATTTGTCTTCAAGGATCTTTGCTTTGTATTTAATCTAGTAAAAATCTAGTTCTTATTTTCTATTATTTTATGATGATTTTTCATTAGGGACTTTGGACCTAATATAACTATGTTTTAAAACTAGTGACTCTATCCTAAGGGTTAAACCTAACCTAAGTTAATATGTTCTTATGTTAATTTGGATGAAAAATAATTAAGAGGGACTAAAGACCGACCTATGGACATATGTTGATTTCCTAACTTAGTGTCTAACCTAACTAAGGGAATGGATAACCTAAGGGGGGCCAATGAAATGACATGGGGAAAGAGGCAAGTGGGAGGCAGCGAGTTCAAGGAAATTAAGGAAATTTATTAAGCCTTATCTCTACCTACAACCAAATTTGGCAAAGGAAGTTAAAAATTTAAGATGTGGAGTTGGAATTTCTTGCCAAATTTTTAGGATGCATGTTTTGTTTCAATTAAGTCACTCCAAATTTGGAGATGGCGGTGGACGGAAAGGAGGAAATGACCCGACAATCCTACCCGCATTTAATTTTTGGAACTTGGCAAAACCACCTAGGAAAAGGAAAGAGGATTGGTTTTTGTCAATTCATTTGGTTTTGGAGCTCTACATGAGGTTGTTTTTGTTCTCGAACCTCTAGTTCAATTTTTACATACAATGTGTCAATGCATGAGTTTTTATCCCTTGCATGCTGTGGAAGAAAGGATTGGGCTGTGAGACTATAAAGGGAGATTGAGAAATTTTTGTGTGATGATTTCATTTTGAAAAGAGGATTGAGAGGCTGCTAGGATACTTCTTTGAATTGGTGAAGGAAAAGCACTATCAAGCATGATAGGCTCTACCCATTAAGATTCTTGATTTTTTTAATTGTTTCATAAGAACAAATCTGCTCTTTGAAATAGAGTTGTTTTTATTCTTAGTTGCTCTTCTTGAGGTTTGTGTTATTTATTGGGAAATTATTTGAGTAAGTTTGAATGAGGAAAGGTGGATCTCGGGTTTTTCATTTTTTTGGTTTGGTAGCTGGGTTATGTTGTAATCCTTTGAATGGGCTTGAGACCAAGTCGAAAAATGTGTGTGATCTTGTTTGAACTGTTTAAGCCCGTAGGTAACTTGGTTTTCTTTAAACTTCGAATCTTGCTCTAAAATGATCTTGTTTTCTCTCTGTTGGGAAACTTGCACTTTTTAAATTGTTTGAAATACTAGATCTGTTGATTGAATCTTCATAATTATTTAGATAAAAATTATGGGACTCTTGCTTAATCATATTCCTTTGAGTTGAAGGAATGTTTAAAAAATAGACGAGTGTGACTATTTTTCTATCACTGTCTATATTTGTGAATATGGGTTTTGTTGTATTACTTTGGTTGTAGACTTTTGACTCTAGGATTATTTAGGAAAGATAGTTGTAGGGTTTTTTCTTGGAAAGAGATATAAATTTTCATGGACTTGTTTAAGCCTTTTGGTTATATTATTTCAAGTATGCTAATGTATACTTTGGATTTTCTTTGAAATTGCTCGGTTGTTTTCTGTGTTAGCCTGTTCTTCGATCTTGGGCCATTAAACCCAGTTTCGAATCTTTAGATCTTAGGAAATGTTCTTCGTGAAAAGGGAATCGATTACTCATGTTTGGTTTAATCATATTGTTCACTTATTTACCTATTTGGGTCTGAGTTGGGAGGTTGGTTTAGACTTACCCTTCTATTAAATTCTTCTTTACATCCCTATATCTTTTGGGAGATGGTTTAATTGTTATCTTGTGGTAATCATGGCTATCTATACCATCTCCTTGAATGATGGGAGGTAATGGATTTTGTTGCTCTTCATTCTTTCCATTCTCCTAGTTTTTTTATCATTCAACTCGAACCCTGATTTGATCTCTGTTTGGGATTTTGGTTGATACATTATATGTATGACCGTGTCAATATATGTTGGTGATTCTTATGGTTCTCTTTTATCATACAAAGGTGGGGGTAGTGATCTCTCTTCCTCTCCTTCATTTAATTTTATTTTAACTTCAACTTGGTGAAGATGTTGTACTTCTTTGGTCTGTTTCATTATGCAACTTCTTGACTTCCTAGTAAGAATGTTTGCAAAAAGTTGTTAGGACAATATAGCTGAAGTTGAATTTAATTGGTTGAAATGTTAAGTTTGGTTGGAAGTATCGGTATGGTTTAATGTGTTTGTCTAGAGTATAAACTTAACTATTTTAATTACTTAAGGTAGTGAATGCAATGGTGCATCTTTTTGAGAATGGAGTGTAACTATTTTTCTTATTGGAAGTAATCCTACATCTTTAAGTGGTCTGATTTATCTTGTTTGGTTGTTAACTTGATTTGGATCCTAGTTCTGAGTTTGGGTATTAGGATATTCTAAACTGGACATTTAAATGTTATGATGATATGGTTATTTTAACTTATTCTTATGATATTTATGTTCAATTGTTGGTAGCTCAGATTTTAGGATGAATATAAGTTAAGGAAATATTGAGATGGAAGTATTGTTGTAAATAATATACTGTTGAACTATGCCTAAAAGCTAGTTAGGATAGTTACCTTTTTTTGTTAAACAATTTAAACTGAATGAGTAATCATGAAAAGAAATGTAAGAAAGTAGTAGTGAAATTCGATGAAATGTTTCTTATCTGAATTTTTTTCAATTATTTTGATATAAATTCAATAGCATGGAAGGTTGAAGTTGTTATATCTTAGAACCTAACTTTACTATTGATTTGTTGTAAATCTCTCTCTCTCTCTCTTTTATTGATTATTGTAACTCCTTTTGGTTATGTCTTTGAATTGCTTCAGGATCTGTTTCATCACAACAAATTTCTTTTTATGAGATAGATAGTTAAAAGCACATCATTTTATTGTTTAGTGCTTATCATGCTTAGTTCAATGAAATGACCTGTGTTAGCAATTTTTAAGATGGACTTTGTAAGTGATCAAAGGATAAATATTTTAGGAAGTTACATTTGTTTATCAAGAGACTGGATCTTTGTATGATGAAAAATGGTTCATTACTGAAATGTACTTGATGGAAAAGAAAGTTGTATCTAAAAGTGATTGAATGTTTTTTTATACTTAGCATTGTCTGAAGTGTTTGAACTTGTAAATGTATGAATCCTCCATGCTGAATAAAAGATGTGTGATATTTGTTTGCACTTGATGTAATTCTTGTTGGTATGAATTGAATGGAAATGTTAAGTAATAATTTGTCTTTCAGACAGTAACATACCTTATGATTTGGAATAGAATAAACATAGATCTAAAATAATGTTGTACTACCTTCTCTAAGTGAAGAGGCAACTTGTAAAGTTGACATTCTTGCACTAATTTTAACAAAGTTCATTAGGCTATAAATAAAGAAATGATTGTTGAGAATTAAAATTTAATAATATTCAGGAAGTACAATGGGTTTAAAATGGACTTTAACCCTCAATAAGGGAAAGGAAGGACAATTCCCTTGAAATGAATCATAGTCTTAATTTAAGACCTTTTTGATATAAATCCTGAATGTTATCTGTAGTTAGTGAAGTTGTGCTTTCTCACAAAGGCTTCCTTAACCAAAATAGGGATGTCGGGAAAGAGAAATAAAGGGGAATTAGACTTCATTTCAATGAAGTCTATTATGGAAAAAGGACCTACTCAGATCTTATATAAGCTAGGGATGAATTAAGTGAGTAATTAAATGACACTTCCATGTGTGATGGGCCTTTTATGTAAAACATGAATCAGGATGTTAATAGTTTAAATCATGGCATATGAATTAGATAGAAAGTAGATTTATCTGCATAACTTCATTTATTGCAGTCTTAAATTTGAATCTTAATAATTAAGGAACCTATTTGCTCAGTAGGGTTGTTGTAATTAATCTATAAAGAGGAAACTAATAAGATATAACTTTTTATCTAAGGTTTGTGTTAGAATTTGAGGATTCTAATAAATATGGATTTAATCAACTTACATATTATATAATGTTATAATAAATATTTAAATAAACATTACAACATAACATAAGTAAATAAAGAAATACTTATAGGAAATAAATAACACAAGTGACACATTATTTATAGTGGAAAACCCCAATAGGGTAAAAACCACTTTGAAAATAATATTTTACTTCAGAGAACTTATTTTACATCCAGTAAGATCACCTCCTCCTTTAAAACCCTATTTACCAAGGGTAAAACCAAATCACTTGATTTGCACACCTTTGATATATTTCCGAATATATCAAATGAGGACCTAAAGTCCTTTTTATATAAGGTGATCGGATATGTCTCTCGACCCACCTTTTCAACCTAAATGGTTGACACATACACCTAGGTTTATAATATTTAATATTAGAAATATAATAATTTCATGATATTAAATATATAACCTAAAGTGTATACCTAGGTTAGCATATTTAATAGAAATATAAATATTTCATATTATTAAATATTAACCTATATATTAGTGATGGACCCATATACATTAAGGGTTGGCAGGACAATTAATCATTATGTTCCAATAGTATGTTCATCCAAATGAGAAAAACTCGATAGATGTTGACACATGCCAACTACGGTAAAAGTACCTTCTTGATGACTAGGGTCTTCACGAGGTTACTATGCTCGATTCACATGTTTCAACACCCTTTCAAGTTTATTCAACTAGACTAACATAAATTCTGACTTGATCACAGTTCTGCCCTAGGTAGAGATAGGGGCATGACCTAGTGTTGGGGTCAACTCATGTTGACTTAGGATAAATAGACATGCCCAATTGACATAAGTCGATTGAGTATGTCTAAGTACCCTTAGTCACTGTAAGTAGTCCTCCACACTAGGACATGTTGCTAACCTTGGTTAGGTAAAACCAAATCACTTGATTTGCACACCTTTGATATATTTCTGAATATATCAAATGAGGACCTAAAGTACTTTTTATATAAGGTGATCAAGTATATCTCCGACTCCACCTTTTCAACCTAAACGGTTTACACATATACCTAGGTTTATAATATTTAATATTAGAAATATAATCATGTCATGATATTAAATATTTAACCTAAAGTATATACCTAGGTTAGCATTTTAATAATAGAAATATAAATATTTCATATTATTAAATATTAACCTACATATTAGTGATGGGCCCATGTACATTAAGGGTTGGCTAGACCACTTAATCATTATGTTCTAACACTCCCCCTTAATTTTAAGTGGGATAACATAACATATGCCAATAGATTACCTCCTAGTGGTACACTATAGGATTTACAATCCTTAAACCATAAAGGTTTTAGGCTAGCATATCGGTTGAAGAAATTATAACACCTTCATCATACTCAATTTACCTTTTGGTACAAAAGGATTTGAAATCCCAAAGATCATCCCATGATTAGTGGCTAAGTATGATTTTAGAGTTTTACATGTTCTCATAGGTTCTAATAAAAGCTTATTGAATCCAAGCATATAGGAGACTTTTACAACCAAGGGCATCCTTAATAATATTCTTGTACTAGATGTTTACCAGTAAAATTAATAGCACTAAAGAGTTTATTAAATACCACCTTTAAGATCTTTCTACACTTATTTCTAAAAAAGAAGCCAAGGAGATTAGGTGTACATGCCCGAAGGTCTTTTTTTACACTGCTGCCCGATGGTCTTTTACAAATGCTCGAAGGTATTTTTACAAAAACCAAGTTCCATTAGGAGGTGACATTGTTATGTACACTCCCCTCAATGGAAACTCCGAAAATCTAAGATTTTCATGAAAGTGAAAAACTTTTCAGCACTCGGGGAATTTGTGAAGATGTCAAGCAACCTACTCTTGATCAACATGAACTTGAGATTTATCTCATCACTTTGAACCTTCTCACGGGTGAAGCGTATATATATCTTAATGTTTTTTTCCTCTAATGTTGAACTCGATTCTTAATCAAGAGTAATACAACTCGCCACCACATAGAAGAGAAATGTTTCGTTTAGTTTCCATGTGTATCTCTACCAACATCATCACTGAGCCACATGGATTATTTACTTTTTCCATTGTACTTTCTGCGTCAAGAGAAATAGATACTTTGTTGATTATATTTGTTGTTCCAAGTAATGGTTCCTACACAAAAACTTGAACACATATCCAAAGTATATATCATAACACAACATCAGTATGGTTAGAACCACAAAATCTATATAAGAGAGCATTTTCATTCTTAGTATAATGCAATCCATAATTGATTGTTCCTTTCAAATATCTAAAGAAAAAAATTGTAATATTTCAATGATCTCTAAAAAAGGTTCTTGCATAAACCTTAAAGTAATTCCTACTGTATAGGAAATATTTGATCTAGTTATAGTTAGATAAATCAAACTATCAACTAACAACGTATATAAAATAAGATCAACCTTTTTCATATGTAGATTTAGGATCAATATTTATTCCAACTTATATTAAAGTAGAAAATGGTTTACAATCAATCATAAGAAACTTTTTCAATATAATGGTTATATATTGTGTTTTGAAAAATAGTAATAGAATGAAATACATTCATACAAATAACATGATTTGAGAGACCTAACTCATTCATTTCAAATTATTGCTTCAATTTCTCTTTAGTCTTATGAATTGAATCGAATTGTCACCAGACATAAGAAAATCATCAATATATATACATATAATGATATCATCACGAGCCTTATTGCTTGATGAATATATCATTGTTAGAAGAACAATTAACAAAACCTAACAGTTTAAAGAAGGAAATAATTTTTGCATACTAAGCTCTAAGAGCTTGTTTTAAACCATACAAGGATTTCTCAACTTACAAACATAGTTTTCTTTACCAGTTTCTTCAAATCCTTTAGGTTGAAACATGTAAAGTTCTTATTTTAAATCACAATTCAAAAAAGTATTTTTCTTATCCATTTGGTAGATTTCCCACCTAAATTGAGTGGAAATTACAAATAAGGCCCTAATAGTACTCATTTTAGCTACAGGAAATGTCTCAACATAATCAATACCAGATTTCTGAGTGAAACCTCTAGCAATAAGTCTAGCTTTATGTTTGTTAATACTACCATCAACATTATATTTTACTTTGTATATCCACCTAGACCCTATAATACTTCATCGCTCAGGTTCATACAAGTTAATTAATGTATGGTACATATGATGGCTTCTGGCTATTTTCCTAAGGTTAATAGGATTTGAAATTTCTAACATAGATTGAGCCCAATTTAATTTCTTATCTAGGAAGATAAGAGTTTCAGAAACATCTATAACATCAAAACATCATCATGACCATTTATTAAATCAGAATCAAAACCATCGTTTAGAAGCATTTAATGAAGTAAATTCAAGAGAAGAAGACAACACATGTAAGCCATTCACTAGATTATATCTAGACATTTCATATAAGCTTCGATAATTAACATGTCTTAACCTTTCATGCTATAGTTTTGAATTATTAAAACTTTGAGATATAAAATAAGATGTAGAAGATAAATCATCAAAAATATATAGACTATTTCTTTGAATTCTTTTAGCTATTGTACTCTCATTACTATCCTTGATATACTAAGTATCCTTCATGCATGGATTTTATTTGTGTCCATACCTCTTTTAGATGTTCGATATTACCAATGTGTAGAAGGTACTCATCATTCACATTGTGTAGAATCATAGAAAGAGCCTCATACATTCATTGCAAGAATGTATTCATGTTATCTATAGTTGCTTGATGACCGGTGGGAGAAACCTCAGATCTAGAAATAATCATCTAGAGTTTCCTCACCATAAATTTTGTTTTGACCCAAATGTTGTAGTTGGTTTCATTCAAGATCTAGGTTTTGTCAAGACAGAAATAGTTGGATGCCATTGTTTTCCTAAACTTGTAAAACACACCTCATTATAATATACAATGTACCATGATTTAGATACATATTTATTGATAATAAAAACAACACTTTTAATAGAATCAGATCTAAATTTTATAGATCTAAAGAAACTATTTGATCATAACTAATTTTGTTATTACAATGCATACTAATTACCCTCCCATGATCAAAATAATAACCCATAATATAAAGGGCTCTGCATTATACCCTAGATTTATATAAAAAATATTTCTGACCATATAGAAGTGAAGAAGAGACCCCTAAGAATGCATAACAACTTCAAATTTTTGAAAAAAATTAATGTAGACAAAGATCCAACCAGCTTAAATTTGACGTCTAAATGACTATCATAATGGCTTATTTTTTGGTCTGTCATGATGGTCATTTGACCGTCAATTTTAACACAAGAAAATTTTATGGAGTTTACAAGATTAAATTTGATGTCTAAATGACCATCATATTGTCTTATGTTTGGTCTACTGTGATGGTCATTTGACCTTCAAATTTAATGAAGCCAAAAACTTGTTGTGTATTTCCGAATGTGAAATTTCATAATTTCTTCTTATTTATAATATTAGGGAGGTTATATTTTAATACATTATAATAACCTATTATAATTTATAATGTAAAAATATATACACTTTTTTAAAAAGAGGTATATAGTTTATAGAATGTAAATAAAAAACAACATATAGTTCATAAAAATTATAAACTATAGTATTTTTTATAAAAACACATAACCCTTATTAAAGGGGTTTAAAGGACATAGACCAGGTTAAAATAATTTTACCAAGTGCAAGTAAATTTATGAGAGTATAGATTAACTCCGCATATTTTACAGAGAGGACAACTAATTTTGCCCAACCAATGAAATAAATTGAAATCCCTATTTTCATGAACCTTGTCTTCTCCTTTTATTTACTCTTAATTTTACCCTACATATTTAAAACTATGGAAAGATTACAAAATATTTTATATAATTCCTGTCAGCTAAAAACTTTAAAACTTTTATGTGGTTATAACTACCAATATTTTAATAAATTTTTACCACACTTCACATGGGCCACCAATAAACTAGTTTTTTTAAATATATCTATTTATACCTAAGATATTATCTCATTTTATTCTCCACTCCCACTCTTATATAAAAGAAAACCTTTAAATAGGTTTATTTATATGTGCACTCTATTTACCAAGGGTAAAACCAAATCATTGGATTTACACACCTTTGATATATTTCGAATATATCAAATGAGGACCTAAAGTCCTTTTTATATAAGGTGATCGGGTATGTCTACCGACCCACATTTTCAACCTAAATAGGGGCATGACCTAGTGTCGGGGTCAACTCATGTTTACTTAGGATAAATAGACATGCCCAATCGACATAAGTTGATTGAGTATGTCTAAGTACCCTTAGTCACCATAAGTAGTCCTCCACACTAGGCCATGTTGCTAACCTTGGCTAGGGTTAAACCTTGAACAAGTGGACTGACAAAAGTCAGTGAAGACCATTCTAGATAACAAATCAAGTAGGGTGAAGGATGTATTCCATTTGACAAGTATGTCGTCTAGGAATATAAACATGAATAGTATGTTTAAAATATTTGGCCAAAGTATCGCAAGTTGTTGGTTACGTTTTCCTATGTCACTCAGTTTAAGAAGTAAGATTTCAGATGAATATCGGTAACAGATATTCATTTAGGCCTCTTAAATAGAACAATTGATTCCTCCAAAAGGGTATGAGAACCAAGTATACGTAGTATACACATTATAAGTTAACATGAGAGATCGAGTATGATACCAAGGCATGAACCGAGAGATCGATATTTCACTGAGGAATTTATAGTTACATATGGTTTTGTGTTATGATATTGATTGGCTTGAAATGTTTGTTCTAAATTATGTTAATTTAGAATAGAGAACATTATGCGTAACAAAAATTCTCTTGTTTCTAAAGTCTTAAAATGGGAATGTTACATCTTGGTATCAGAGTTGAAGGTTGCAGCTCTTAGACCTATTGTGTCCATAATCTGATAAAAATTAAGTTTTCTTGCTAACATAAAATACTTAGAATGAGAGGAAATGTTGCAAACAACCCACCATGAGGTGGAGAATTAGCTACTACCCAAAATTTTGATGAGATCCTTGCTTCCCTGTTTAACATGAGATATCATCTGGCTGTATTAAAATAGCAAGTAGTGAGCAATGAGGAGGATAAAGAAGATGTTGGTAATAACAATCAGCCACCTCCTGGGGACAACGCCAATATTAGAAATTTGGGCATTGATAACAATAATGCTGCCAATGCTAATGTGAATGTACCCAATCATCTTGAGAATAAAAGGTGAGATTGGTAGCTGAACTCACTAATGATATAAAAAGATAAGTCCACCCAAGTTTGATGGCACTACACTAGGATATGGAGCTAAGAACTAGCTCAGTGAAATGGAGAAGTACTTTGCTATAAGGAACTTCTCTGAGGAAACTAAAGTAATATGGGGAGCTTATCATCTTTCCCATGAGGCATCTTCTTGGTGGGACAACTCGTAAGGCTAAGTTAAACATTGATGAAACAAACATCACTTGGGATCAATTTAAAAATTATTTTAGGCAACAATGGCTGCCACAACTTTACTATGATTAGAAAATGACTAAATTTCAGAACTTAGCTCAAGGAAAGTTAACTGTAATGGAGTATTGGGAGAAGTTTACTAAGCTTCTCAAGTACGTACCTCAATATCAAACTGACAAGAAGTTTAGGATACAGAAATTCATTATGGGATTAAATCCTATTATAGGTGGAGAAGTAGATGTTCACAGCCCAACCACCATGGAAGGGGTTGTTGAAAAATCCATAAGGCAGGAGCAGAAATTGAAAGCAATCTTTGCCCATAAGGAGGAAATCAGAAAGAAAATTCCTAATTCTTCTTCATCACTTGCACCCAAAAAGGGACCATGGAAAAATTTTGGTGTGAAAAACAATTTTTTTGCTGATAATAACAAGAAAACTGTAGCAAATAAACCTAGCTGCTAATGTACGAAACAATTTTGTCAAGAACAATAATAAAAAAGATGAAGTCCTATGGAGGACATAATGATAAATTTAAGGCAGGAAATAAATTTGAGCCTAAGAAAGGACCTGTAGGAGGCTGCTACAATTTTGGCAAGGATCATTATGCAAATTAGTTTCCTCTAAGGAAGGATGACCACAATTAGCAACATAAGATACATGCTGCAGTAGCTGAAAAACAAGCTAAAAAGCAAGTTACGCCTATAAAAGTGCTGTAAGTTATTTGGTATACCTATTACTATACTTTTTGAAACAGAGCTACTGAATGCTTTATTTCTACTAAATTAGCTTCAAAATTAAAAAGAAGCTAGAAAAATAGATAAATCATGGGTTTTACATTATGGAAATAATGTTGTCCCACCTGATTAGTATCTGTCTTTTTGGAGCAGTCATTGACTTGCCTAGTTTTCCACTAAAGTTGATCTTTACATTGCTCCTTTAGGGTCTTATGATGTACTCATAGGTGTTAATTGGCTTGTTGAACACAAGGAAAAGGTTGATTGTTTGGAAAAACATATTAGTTATCTTGATGATCTACAGAAAACAAAAGACATCCAAGGGGTGAAATGTGAGATTTCAGTTAGAAAATTTTCAAGCATGCAGCTAAAAAAGGCCAAAAACAAAGACTACACCTTTTATGCAGTAAAAATATTTGAAACAACTGAAGGGGATAGTGATTTCTTGGAAAGATACCCCTGTTACAAAATTTCAGCGATGTGTTTCTAGAAGAACTACCCGGTCTTCCGCTCAAATGGGAGTTTGATTTCAAAATTGAGATCAAGTTAGGAAAAAAACCTATTTCTAAGGCACCATATCGAATTAATACCATTGAAATGGTAGATCTTAAGGCACAATTACAAGAATTATTGTCTAACTCTTTGATAAGACTAAGTGTCTTACCTTGGGAGCACCAGGTAGAATTTTGTGAAAAATAAAGATGGAATACTTAGATTGTGCATTGATTATAGGATGTTAAACAAAGAAACAATTAAAAATATATATTCACTTCCTAGAATTGATGATCTATTTGATCAGATGCGTGGTGCATCAGTATATTCTAAGATAGATCTTCGATCTAGATATCATCAATTAAGAATCAAGGATGAAGATATTCATAAAACAACTTTTAGGACAAGGTATGGGCATTATGAATTCATGTTTTTTCTTTCGGTTTGACAAATGCACTTGCAGCTTTTATGAACTTAATGAATAATATCTTTCAAGAATACTTGGAAAAATTATGCTTGTTTTCTTGGATGATATTCTCATATATTCTAAAAGCATTAATGAGCATCATGGGCATTTGAAGATTTTTCTAGAAATCTTAGCAAAAAGAAGATTGTATGGTAAGTTATCTATATGTTTGTTCTACGATACTTAAGTATACTATTTAAGGCATGTCATAAGTAAGAATGAAATAGTAGCAGACCCATCAAAAATTGTTGTAATAATTGAGTGGCCTGCACCTAAGAATGTACATAAAGTCATAAGCTTCATGGGTCTAGCTGGTTACTATAGAAAGTTTGTAAAGGACTTTTTAAAGGTCGTTGCACCAATAGCTTCATTGCAAAAGAAAGATAAGAAGTTTTTGTGGAGTGAAAATGTGAATCTGTATTTAAGACTCTAAAGAAACAACTAATATAAACACCTATTTTGGTTGTACCTGATCCAAATGGAGACTTTACTATAGTAACAGATGCTTTTGGGTAAGGGCTTGGAGGTATTTTGTTTTAAGATGAGCAGGTTATAGCATATGAAAGAAGAAAACTCAAGTTATATGAGCCGAATTCTGCTCCCCATGACCTAGAGATTGTTGTCATTGTTCATGCACTTCAATTATGGAGGCATTATCTTGTAGGGAGACCTTTTGAATTAAAGACTAACCATCTTAGGCTGAAGTATATTTTTACTCGAAAAATCTGAATGCAAGACAATGAAGGTAGTTGGAATTTATATCTCAGTATGATTTTGACATAAGTTATATAAAAGGCAAGGAAAACAGAGTGGCAAATGCACTAAGTCATAGGAAACATATTTATGCACTTCTAACATTGAGAACTCGGTTTAAGGATGAAGTAAAAATTATTATGGAATCGATTCTTATTTTCAACAAGTGAAAACAACACTTGCTGAAGATCCAAATGATATGAGATATAGAGGTTTTCACTTTGATGACAAAGAAATCTTGATATATAATAATAGAGTATATATACCTTTAGGAAATGAGTTAACAAGGAAATTGTTAACTGAATTTCATAACTCACCTTATTCAGGACATCCTGAATTACAAAAATACTCGCTGATATAAAACAACAATATTTTTGGAAAGGGATGAAAAAGACGTAATTTATTTTGTGACACGCTGCTTTGAATGTCAGTGTTTTAAGGTTGAACATATGCATCCATTTGGTTTACTGTACCCTCATAGCATACCGCAATATAAATGGCAAGTAATTAGCATGGATTTTGTTAAAGGGCTTCTTATGTCAATAAATAAGCACAATGTTATTCTAGTTGTTGTAGATAAACTAACAAAGGTAGAACATTTTATTGTTAGTAATCTTAAGGATGATTCACCTATTTTAGCAAAACAATTTGTGCATGAAATTTTCAAATTCCACGGTGTAGCTAAATTGATCATATCGGATAGAGATCTAAGGATGACATCTAGATTTTGGAAAACACTCAATGCATCCTTAGAAACTAAATTGAATTTTAGTTCAGCATACCATCCTAAAACAGATGGGAAAACTGAAAGACTTAATCAAGTTTTGGAAGATATGCTACAAATGTACTGCATGGATCAGTAGTACAAATGGGAAGAGTACCTTCCATTCTTTGAATTTTCTTATAATAACATATATCACGCCACTTTGAAAATGGAACCTTTTGAAGCATTATATGTAAGGAGATGCAAAACTGAGTTAGTTGGGATAGTATAGAGGACATAGAGGTAATTGGACCTGGTATCCTTCCGAAATAGAACAACAAGTTAAAATGATTCATGAACATTTGAAGGAAGTGCGGATAGGCAAAAAAATTATGCAGATTTAAAGAGGATTGATAAGAAATTTGAACTTGGTGAAAAGGTCTTTTTGCGGGTTAAACTGAAAAAGATTTCTATAACCTTTAGCAAGGATGCCAAGTTATCACCTCGTTATGTGGGACCCTTTGAAATAGTTGAAATAATCAACCTTGTAGCTTATCATTTAGCTTTACCACCTTATTTATCATGAATGCATGATGTTTTCCATATTTCTCTACTTAAGAAATATGTTTTAGATTTATCACATGTGTTAAATTGAAATTTGTTGTAGGTCCAAGACCCAGGAATAATCGTGGTTAAACCCATTTGAGTGGTGTAAACTCGCCAACTACACTTAATAAATCATGAAATAAGCCAATGCAAGGTCCAATGGTACCAATTTAATGAAAAAAGTGCAACATGGGAAATCCTTGAATATATGAAAATTGCTTTTCCATATTTATTTGAACATATTTGGTTCGTTAATTGATAAAAATTGAAGATTTTATTCTTATTATATCAATAAATCTGCTAGTTTTGGGCAAGATACTAAATTCTTTAGTATTGAAACAACTATTCTATTGCTGAATAATTATGAAAATTGTAATTTATAAATTTGGTTATGTTATGAACTTATGAATGAAAGAATTATTGTTTGGTTATATTCTTGATTGAAGTTATTTGACTAAGTTAATCATTGGGACGATGATGCTTTTTAGGAGGGAGGTATGTAACGCCTCTAACATGACTGGTACCTGTGATGACTTTTACTTTAGAAGGATCAAACATTGACAGGTGATTTTGTCTTAAGATGGTGTACTCTTATGACTTAAGAAATCATGTTTGCATAAGATAAGAGGTTATTTGTTGGGAATAAGTACATTTTGTTGTGTTTTTCCTTAATTTAAAATGAAGCAATGTGTATCTTTTATGCATGATAAATTCATTGCTAGAGATTATGAATTCGAGTTTTAGTTTTCATAATTTAAGAGGAATCAAACAAAGACATTCCATGGATCCAAGGTATGCTTCTAGCTTACATGTCTTGTTGTCATGATGTCTAATTTTGACAAATTGAAGTGTTCTAGATCTAGAGTGTAGGAAGGTTATGAATGACCCTCTTCAAGGATCTCTACTTTGTATTTAATCAGTAACAAATCTTGTTCTTATTTTCTATTATTTTATGATGAGTTGTCATTATATACTTGGGACAGAATATAACTATGTTTTAAAACTTGTGACTTTATCCTAAGGGTTAAACCTAACCTAAGTTAATATGTTCTTATGTTAATTTGAATGAAAAATAATTAAAGGGGTGAAGACCGGCCTATGGACATATGTTGATTTCCTAACTTAGTGCCTAACCTAACTAAGGGAATGAATAACCTCAGGGGGGCCAATGAAATGACATGGGGAAAGAGGCAAGTGGGAGGCAAAGTGAGTTCAAGGAAATTAAGGCAATTTATTAGGCCTTATCTCTACCTACAACCAAATTTGGCAAAGGCAATTAAAAATTTAAGATGTTGAGTTGGCATTTCTCACCAAAGTTTTAGGATGCATGTTTGGTTTGAATTAAGTCACTCCAAATTTGGAGATGGTAGTGGTGGGAAAGGAGGAAAGGAATGACATTCCTACCCTACATTTAATTTTTGGAACTTAGCGAAACCGCCTAGGAAAAGGAAAGAGGATTGGTTTTGTCGATTCATTTGGTTTTGGAGCTTTGCATGAGGTTTTTTTGTTCTCAAACCTCCAGTTCGATTTTTGCATACAATGTGTCAATGCATGATTTTTTTCCCTTGCATGGCATGGAAGAAAGGGTTGGCACTGTGAGACTATAAGGAGGATATTGAGGAAATTTTTGTGTGATTTTGAATTTCAAAAAGAGGATTGAGGATCTTCTTGGATACTTCTTTGAATCGGTGAAGGTGAAGCGCTATCAGGCATGATAGGCTCTACCCATTAAGATTCTTGATTTTTTTTAAATGTTTCATAAGAAAAAATCTACTCTTTGGAATAGACTAGTTTTTGTTCTTAGTTGCTCTACTTGAGGTTTGTGTTATTTATTGGGAAATTCTTTCGATTCAGTTTGAATGAGGAAAGGTGGGTCAGGTTTTTGATTTTTTGTTTGATAGTTGGGTTATGTTGTAATCCTCCTACATGGGCTTGTGACCAAGTTAAAAAATGTGTGAGATATTGTTTGAACTATTTAAGCCTATAGGTAACTTGTTTTTCTTTGATCTTCAGATCTTTCTCTAGAATGATCTTGTTTCCTCTTTATTGGGAAACTACAATTTTTAAACTATTTGAAATACTAGACTATTGATTGAATCTTCATGATTATTCAGATAAAAGTTATGTGACTCCTACTTAATCGTATTCCTTTGAGTGCTAAAGGAATGTTAAAAAAATAGATGAGTGTGATTGTTTTTCTATCACTATCTATATTTGTGAATCGGGTTTTGTTGTATTACTTTGGTTGCAAACTTATGACTCTGGGATTATTTAGGAAAGATAGTTGTAGGGTTTTTCTTGGCAAGAGATATAAAGTTTCATGGACTTGTTTAAGTCTTTCGGTTATATTATTTCAAGTCTGCTAATGTATACTTTAGCTTTTATTTGAAATTTCTCAGTTTTTTTCTCAAAGCCTGATTTTGGAATCTCGTAAGGGAAATGCTATTCATTTTTCTACTCTATTGGGTAATATGGGTAACCTATGAAATTATGGCATTGTGTGTTATTATTGACTTAAAATTTATAGTTCTATCAACATTGTTTTGATGTCCTATGTTATCCTGTTCTTCGATCTTGGGCCATTAAACTCAGTTTTGACTCTTCAAATCTTAGGCAATGTTCTTCATGAAAAGGGAATCGATTACTCTGTTTGGTTTAATCGTATTGTTCACTTCTTTACCTATTTGGGTCTGAGTTGGGAGGTTGGTTCAGACTTACCCTTCTATTAAATTTTTATTTACATCTTTGTATCTTTTGGGAGATGGTTTAATTGTTATCTTGTGGTAATCATGGCTATCATGTACCATCTCCTTGAATGATGGGAGGTAATGGATTGTGTTTCTCTTCATTCTTTCCATTTTCCGGTTTTTGATCATTCAACTTGAACCTTGATTTGATCTCTGTTTGGGATTTTGGTTGATACATTATATGTATGACCGTGTCAGTATATGTTGTTGATTCTTATGGTTCTCTTTTGATCATACAAAGGTGGGGGTAGTGATCTCTCTTCCTCTCCTTCATTTAATTTTCTTTCAGCTTCAACTTGGTGAAGATGATGTACTTCTTTGGTTTGTTTCATTATGCAATTTCTTGACTTCTTGGTAAGAATGTTTTGCGTAAAGTTGTTAGGATAGTATAGCTGAATTTGAATTTAATTGGTTGAAATGTTAATTTTGGTTGGAAGTATCAGGTATGGTTTAATGTGTTTGTCTAGAGTATAAACTTAACTATTCTAATTACTTAAGGTAGTGAATGCAATGGTGCATATTTTTTAGAATGGAGTGTAACTATTTTTCTTGTTGGAAGTAATCCTACATCTTTAAGTGGTCTGATTTATCTTGTTTGGTTGTTAACTTGATTTGGATCCTAGTTCGAATTTGGGTATTAGGATACTCTAAACCTGGACATTTAAATGTTATGATGATATGGTTATTTTAACTTATTCTTATGATATTTATGTTCAATTGTTGGCAGCTCAGATTTTAGGATGAATATAGGTTAAGGAAATATTGAGATGGAAGTATTGTTGTAAATGATCTACTGTTGAACTATGCCTAAAAGCTAGTTAGGGTAGTTACCTTTTCTGTTAAATGGTTTTTACTAAATAATTAATCATGAAAAGAAATGTAAGAAAGTAGTAGTGAAATTCTGATGAAATGTTTCTTATCTGAATTATGTTTCAATTCTTTTGATATAAAGTCAATAGCATGGAAGGTTGAAGTTTTTATATCTTAGAACCTAACTTTACTTTTGATTTTTGTAAATATCTCTCTCTCTCTCGTTATTAATTATTGTAACTCCTTTTGGTTATGTCTTTTGAATTGCTTCAGGACTGTTTCATAACAACTGAGTTCTTTTTATGAAATAGTTAGTTAAAATCACATCATTTTAATGTTTAGTGCTTATCATGCTCAGTTCAATGAACTGATCCGTGTTATAAATTTTGAAGAAGGACTTTGTAAGTGATGAAAGGAGAAATATTTTAGGAAGTTACATTTTTTTATCAAGATACTGGATCTTTGTATGATGAAAAATGGTTCATTACTAAAATTTAGTTGAAGGAAAATAAATTTGTATCTGAAAGCGATTGAATGTTGTTGTTTGATACTTAGCATTGTCTGAAGTGTTTGATCTTGTAAATGTATGAATCCTCAATGCTGAATAAAAGATGTATGATATTTGTTTACACTTGATGTAATTCTCTTTAGTATTAATTGAATGCAAATGTTAATAAATAGTTTGCCTTTCAGATAGTAACATACCTTATGATTGGGAATAGAATAAACATAGATCTAAAATAATGTTGTAGTACCTTCTCTAAGTGAAGAGGTGACTTGTAAAGTTGACATTCTTGCACTAATTGTCAAACAGTTCATTAGGCTATAAATAAACAAATGATTGTTGAGAATTAAACTTTAATAATATTCAGGAATTGCAATGGGTTTAAAATGGACTTTAACCCTCAATAAGGGAAAGGAAGGACAATTCCCTTGAAATGAATCATAGTCTTAATTTAAGACCTTTTTAATATAAATCCTAAATTTTATATGTAGTTAGTGAAGTTGTGATTTCTCACGAAGGCTTCCTTAACCAAAATAGGGATGTCAAGAAAGAGAAATAAAGGGGAATTAGACTCCATTTCAATGAATTCTATTATAGAAAAATGACCTACTCAAATCTTATATAAACCAGGCTGAATTAAGTGAGTAATTAAATAACACTTCCATGTGTGATGGGCCTTTTATGTAAAACATGAATCATGATGTTAATAGTTTAAATCATGGCATATGAATTATATAAAAGTATATTTATCTGCATAACTTCATTTATTGCAGTCTTAAATTTGAATCTTAATAATTAACAAACCTAGTTGCTCAGTAGGGTTGTTGTAATTAATATTTATAGAGGAAAGTAATAAGATATAAATTTTTATCTAAGTTATGTTCGTCCAGATGAGGAAAACTCTTATGGATGTTGACACATGCCAACCGCAAAGAAAGTACCTTCATGATGACTAGGGTCTTCAAGAGGATACTATGTTGTAGTTGACATGTTTCAACACCCTTTCAAGTTTATTCAACTAGACTAACATAAATTCTGACTTTATCACAGTTCTGCCCTAGGTAGAAATAGGGGCATCACCTAATATCAGGGTCAACTCACATTGACTTAGGATAAATATACATGTTGAATCGACATAAGTCTATTGAGTATGTCTAAGTACCCTTAGTCCCCATAAGCAGTCCTCCATAGTAGGCCATGTTGCTAATCTTGGCTAGGGTTAAACTCTTGAACAAGTGGGTGACACAAGTCAATGAAGGCCATTCTAGATAACATATAAATAGGGTGAAGGACGTATTCCGTTTAACGATTTTGTCGTCTAGAAATATAAACATAAACAGTATGTTTAAAATCTTTGGCCAAAGTATCACAAGCTGTTGGTTGCGTTGTCATATGTTACTCAGTTTGATAAGAAGGATTTTAGATGAATATCATTAACAGATATTTCGTTAGGCCTCTTAAACAAAACACTTGATACCTCTAAAAGGGTAACATAACCAAGTATACATATTATAAATTTAACATGAGAGATCGGTATGATACCAAGTCATGAAATGAGAGATCGGTGTTTCACCGAGTCATTTACAGTTGCATATGGTTTTCTATTATGAGATTGATTCACTTTGGAATGTGTGTTCTAAATTATGTTAATTTAGAATAGAGAACATTATGCAAAAAATAAAAAATAAAAATCCCCTTGTTTCTAAAGTCTTCAAATGGGAATGTTACATCTTCGGATGTCAAGATATTTCTATTTTCTTACTTTGTTAATTCAATTTGAAGAGTAGCAATATTTCTAAACATGTTGGCATGCTAGTGGGACACCGAGTCTCTTATTTTAGTGTTTCTTTCATTCAAAATATCATAATTTTCAAATTTGGTTTTTTGTTTAGTAATCACTAGCGATTTGGTTAATTGCCAAGCAATTCAGTCAATCGCCAATGATTTTACTTAATATTTTTATTACTTTACAAATTACCTTCTAATCACTATTTTATGATGTCTTTTCTATTTTTGCTAACTCAAGATTGCAGGTTTCTATCTCTGGGGTCTTTGTTTGCTGGATTGCTTATTTCTAAAACTAAAAAATTGCAAAAAAAATTAAAAAAAATATTTATTAGAGGTGATTTCTAATCCTTCTTTTTATTTTTTGTTCTGCATTTTTACTTGTTTACTCTCATTGAAATCAATCTGTCATTTTGGGTTTAAAATAAACATTTACATTCTTCTCGATCACATAGTTTTTAATTAGGAAAGTTAATTGGTTGCATTCAATTTATCTTTCCCCCACACACAACCAAATCACTCAAACATCAAACACACATTTAAACACTTCTACCTAGGTGATAATTATTGGGATTTCATCACCCAATAGGGAAACCGACTCGATGTTCTAGATGAGTATAAATAATTTTATTTTGGTATATTAGCAAGCACCGACTCCCTTATTTCTATGGGAGCGTGAAGTGAGGGGGTAGGCTCTAATACTAAGCCCCATACCGAAACAACACAAAATCATGCCTGACATACCTTTGGGTATATCGAGGACTCTAGCCTTAAACATCACCTGAAACTAACCTTAGAATGACCATATCATTAGGTTCCCTCTGAGCCTCTCCCTCCACATATAAATTCTAAACAAGATAATTAAAATTCTTCCGCTTGACTTGTCTATTACATTTATAGCTCTCTTAGGAATTTTTTGTATCATTTTCAGTTGATTATCATTTAATATGGAGAAATCCTCTACATCAATATATTCCTTTTCCCCTTATGCTTTATTTTTACAATTGTCTTCTGTTGCTTCATCCACATAATCTAATCCTTCCCAATCTTATCAGCCTATCATGACCCACTCAACTCCGTTTAGTTTTGGTATGCTCCCTGAGCCATCTACACCATATTTTTTTCCTTATGGAGTTTCTACCTTTCAACCAATCATACAATCCTATAACAACCCCATCCAACAACCCTATAATTATTATTCACAACCAGGTTACTTCCAAACTATCACTCCTCAGCCCATGTCAAGTGCATCCCATCAAGTGGTCTTTTCCACATCCCTTCCTTCATCACAAACTTAGCATAATCTTAACATCCCTCATCTTTTATCCAATCAACCTATCTCAACTTCAATACCTCTCTCTCTACCTCAAACATCCCAAACCCATACACACATACCTACTCAGGCCCAATCAACCCCTTTCATCCAACAACAACAACATATTCAAAATTTTTCCACATCTCCCCACATCCCTTTATCACACCTACTCTACAAATAATATCCTCTCAATCTATTCCTTATCAAACTCCACATCAAACCCATCCACAACAAAACCATCCTACTCCACATTTTTATCAATCAAATCAATCACATGTTAATTCCTTTACATATAATCCTAAAAATGATCATTTGCGGGAATTTTCAAATAAATTAGACAATTTAGAAGACACTACTAAGGGATCCAAATACTTCCTAACTTATGATGGGGTTTGTAATGAACCCTTTCATCCATATGTACTATACAAATCATATCATCTGCATTGGGAATTACTTGAGTTTACTATGTTCCATGGTATGGAGGAACCTCAACAACACATACTATTTTTATACATTCATGTTATCTTATCATCCATGATCAATATCTCATGCTTGGAAATTTTCCTAGTCAATAGTGGTACTTTCTTTGGATTGGTCTAGCTCCATCCCTCGACAGTCTTTGTTCTCTTCACTCAGCTAGCCCTGTTATTCCTCGATCATTTCACTATAAAAATTACTCACAAAATCACCATTTCTAACCTTTATACCATTAAATAATCTAAAACTAAATCCCTTATTGACTTTATCACTAGGTGGCAGAGTTGTATCAATCCATTATATTTTCTCCGCCTCAATCGAGAACTAATTGAGTTGTTTACTTGATCATGTTATCATCATATTTCATCCATTCTCCACATCCACACATTCCAAATCTTTGATGAACTCTTTGCAATGGCTAGGAAGTTAGAAATCCAAACCCTCAAAGAAGCCCATCTTGATCCTCAACCTACACATGTTTCATCTGATTCCCCTAGGTCTTCCTATGATTAACCTAAAACTACTATGTACGATAACTTTACTGGTCTTCCTAATCCAACCCCCTTGATAGAATTAGTCCATATAGATATTGTACATCCTTCGAGTCATACCATCAACTCTATTACACAAGTTCTTCCCCATGAGGAGACCCCTTCATCACTAGTGCTTCCCCTTGAAGACTCAAAACCCCTGGATCCTCTTTTTGATTATCTTTGTACATCGATATCACTTATGTCCATCATCCATTACCTCCTTGTAACTGTCGAATTCACCTTGGAAGCCATTACTAAGGAGGCATTCATAATCAAATATATTGACATCCAATCACTTTTCAAGCTAATAAAATAATTAGATAGGTCACATAAATATAACCCACTTTAATCACATCTAGAAATAACATCTCCTTCATCCAAAGTAGACCCAATCATATCCCCAAATACTCACTTTGTCTATTTTGTAACCTTGTCTCGAATTGAACACTATATTATCGAATACCATCACATCCACAACCTCATCCAAATCATTTGACATGGTACCCTCTTTTCTATCTATATAAAAAATTATAAAATCAAAATTCATCACACCCACAACCTCATCCTCATCATCTGCTATAAAAACCCCTCCTTTGCCTAAAATAAATAGTACAAAATCAAATAAAACATCATCTAACACCTCAACTTTGAGGTCCATTTTAGGATCCCATCCTTTATCACAATCTAAAAATAACAAATATATGGTTCCACCTTCATCATCTATTTTGGGTCCCCATCCTTTATCTCAATGTCATATCACACATTCATACCCCTTCTCATCCATAATCCATCCCTCCTCATCTATTTTAGTACCTCATCCTTCGTCCAATTTTGGAAATCCCTTTCTTGGGTCACATATTCCCTCTTATGAACCTCACAACACACCTACAATGTTTCAAAACCATATGGAATCCATGTATTCAACCCCATCCAAAAATAAGAAACATCCTACTAAGTGTTCTCATAAGTTAAAATCACAATTCATTAATCCAAACCCTCCAAAAGGAACTTATATCGAAATCCTTGAGAGGCTTATGTGGGCTTCTCTTATCACATTACCACCAATCAAAACACCAAACCCACATACTCGAAGCCTTCCTCGTATAATCAAAACAAAATTTATCCCTATCATAAATGCCTGGACATAGCATAGAGAGTTGTAAAGCACTTAAATCTATAATCCAATGATTCTTACTCATTGATGATCTTCTCCGAAAGAGGATCATCCTAAGCCATCATTGATATCATCTATAGCTCCACCCCCTATGCCCGTATGATAAGAGGGACATCCTCAATCTCATATTATCAAACCTTTTTAGACATCTCTTCAACACCTTCCATTGAAGGTCTCTCAATCTCATCAATGTCCACACCTTCCCTTGAAGGTCCTTCAACCTCGTCAACATCTACACCCAAGTCACTAACAGTGTCCTCACCAACATCTACAGGACAAGGAGTCATCCTCAATCAGATCTCAAAAAACCTTTCTCATATGTATTTTCATCACCTTCTATTGAAATTATTTCATCTCAAATCCATATAGTTCATCCACCCATGCAAACCTGGAATCATCATATATGAAGAAAAGGTAAGACCAAAGCTTTGTCATCTTCACCTCTTCATCAACCATCCTCTCATATCCCATCCAATTTCTCAATGGATCCTTTTTCAAGATCTCCTTTATTTACCATATACTCAATCAATCAACATCAAAATGTCCATCATCCTAACCTGAAAGATATTGTTCCTTTCAGCTCACATTGTCTCTATCCACAATATCATGTTAGGGGGACTCCTCTCTACTAAGACTTTGAAATTCTTACCTTGCACATTCCCCTAACACATCTTCACCAAACCTATCCTATCAATCTAATCAAAATGTCACTATTCTAGAAAGGAGTAAATGTGGAATGTTTTCCCTTAACTAGATTGGTCCATATAGTATGGGTCAACCTTTTGAATGCCTTGTACTTGCAGATTTTCTACTACTAACACATTAACCATCATGACAATAGTCATATCAAAGATCTTATCCCATCATCAACCAGTCATCTTATCATCGTAATGATTTGAAAGTATGTGGTCTTCCATCACTATCCTTACAAACCTTAAAGATGAGCACCACGGCTCTACTCATTGCATATTTCACCATGGACAAGTTCCTCCTTAGTAGGAACCCCACAATCATTACACTCATCAACCTTATCTACCAAAAAAAAAAAATGTCTTGGGCCACTCGTGTATAGTCTATGTATGCATCTTCTCCCCTCCTCAAAATGTTTGATTAGGGTCTTGCCCTCAGCTCAAAATAAAATTCAAAATACCAAGGATGCATTCTTATACAAAATAATAGACTGGTCCCTCAAAGGACAACTATTTTAGAATATCAAAATCATACTATAAAAAGAAAAATTAGATTGATTCCTCAAAAGATAGCTACCCATCAAATCATAGACCAATCCCTCGAAGGATGACTATCTATAAAATCTAAAATCAAAAAGTAAAATTCAAAATTATAGACCATTCCCTCGAAGGATGGATACCTATGTAAAAATGCTTCCCGCATCGATTAGCCTTCAAAAAGTAAAATATCAAAAGCATCCTAGGAAATCTTCCCACATTAATCATCTTTCCCATCAAAGAAAACTTCCCGCATTGATCAGTTTGCATCAGAATAAAAGTATAGCTAGGGCATTTCCCTATGAAACTATTGAAAAGGATAACCCTCTTTTCTCACACAACCTACATATGTCAACCCTTCTCATGTCCTAAGAAGGTACATATTTCACTTACATCTATATCCAAGATCCTATATGTGACTACTCATTATTAGTCATATGTTAACATTCGTTGTAAAGGACAGAAAGTGCAAGGTTCTTCACTTTGTTTTTTCCCATCACATATGTATCAAATCTAGTACAAAGCAATCAATCCACATTTCATTTTTGACCATGGTTTTGACAAACATTAAAATCACTTTACATTCAATATCAAATAACACATCATATAAAAACATAACTTTAACAATTGTCAACCCTTCCTATCAATATCATCATTTGTCAATTTACTCAATAAAATCAACATTTATCTTCCTCCTTGAGTTGTTACTTTCTGGCCATCATCAGACCCCCATCTACACCTCGTAATGCCACCTTTGTGGAAACATCAATTTTTGTCGTTTGACCTCAAAAAAAAATTGTCTCATTATCTTTTGCATCGTTAAGTCATATGTCTATAGGACACAAACCCTTTGGTTCCCCTATCACTTGAATTTTGTCCTCGTAAGCCCACCTTTATGGAAACATCAATTTTTGGTCCTTTGACCTCGTCAAACCATCATCTTTTCATTGTTAATTCATATGTCTATAGGACATGAACCCTTTGGTTCCCCTATCACTTGACTTCTTGTCCTTGTAAGCCCACCTTTGTGGAAACATCAATTTTGGTCCTTTGACCTCATCAAATCCTTGTCTCATTATAATTTTCATCGTTAAGTCATACATCTATAGGACATGAACCCTTTGGTTCCCCTATCACTTGATTTTATAATGACACTTATCTTGTCTCTATACCTCATCTTGGGGCATAATTTTCTCATCTCTTGTCTTTCATATTTTAATCTTTCATCCATCTATCTCTTTCAAACTCATGATTGATTCCCTTTTAGTTCATTAATCCTTAGTTTGAGGGGGATAACCTCATCATATAATTTTACATCATTCATCTATCACATCTTGTTTTCATCTCATAACTTGTCTCAAAACCACTCAACAAAAGGGTAAAATGTAGACACCTAAAATTAGCACCGCTAATTCCCATGTCTACGTACGCTAGCACCCCTTTAATTATCACATCACTATCACATTATACATTAAATTTAGTATCACATCACTATCCTCTTATACATTAATCCATTAATATAATATTTTACATTAAATCCTAATCCTAAGTATTATTCCTCTCATCATATTTATTGAAAGGAATGATAACCAGATCATACCAAGCCAAGAACACAGATGCTAATCAAACACCACAACCAATGAGATGAAAGTAATTCACCAAAATAGCTTTACATAAAACCTTTGCAAACAAATGAGAAACAATATCATATATTATTATGGAACTCAATGAAATACAATGAGAATGGACCTTGCTTATATAGGCAAGGAATAGCAATCTAAGAACCAATCAAGGTTGTAGATCAAGCCATAAATCATGGAAAGAACTAGTCAAGTCCATAAATTTATGAGAGAACTAGACATCAAGGATTTAGTCAATACCATAGATCTAGGAAAGAACTAGTCAATACCATAGATCAAGGAAAGAACTATACCTAACAACTAGATAATATCTCCTAATATCTAAATAAATAAAAAGAAATATCCACACACATAAGTGGGTGATAATAAATACAATAAAGGTAAATAAAGTACGTAGGCGAACATGAGCTAAGGTAAATACCTACTCTAACACCCCCTCAAGTGAAGCTAAGGTCCAAAATAGAAGTGGCATGTCCACGTATGAGTCCCGTTAACTAGGCCTGATGAGGTACTCATGTATAATAATTGAAACAAAAGGGACACCGCAAGGTACCCAAAACCAGTAATAACAAAGTAAAGAGAGTAAAAACCCACTCTAAGGCATCCCAAGAAGCTCGGCTCAAAAACTCATACAATGTTGAAGAAGTTTGGTGTGCACTATGGTCTGAATCCACTGCTCGATCACAAAACTCAAAAATAACTGACACTGGGTTTCACCAGAATAGCTCCATACAAGGAGACTATCAACGGAGTGATGTCAAAAGTGTAAAAAAACACCAAACATAATTCGATCAACTACTACAAATAGGTGTGCCACGATCCAAGAATAAAAACCAAAGCAACAAGGCAAGGACACAAACTCCAGAGTGTCACAATCTAAGAAAAGCCAAGGTAACAAGGCAAGGACATGAAACCCAAAGAAGCAGGATCAACACCACACCCTCCCATACTGTTGAATGGGTGGAGTGATGGTACAAATCTGTATGAATTGCCCAAAATCAACTACTCGAACACCGACAAAATAACAGAGAATTCACCGAATAGATCCTCACAAGAGATACACTGTCAACATGCCAAAAGCGTCGAAAATACGAGATACAAAATCTCTCAACAAATAAGAGAGATACTCTACACCTACTAAAGAATAATGCTCAAAACAAGAAGCATCACAATGTAGAAGGTATAGAAAGTGGAGCAAGAGGCCTAATGGCGGAAGAGCCATGCCTATAGAGTCCTCTCAACGAATGCCTATGTCATCGCCATGAGTGATCAGATATCCACCCCAAATCAACACGGATGGATGAAGAATATGTCTACATATGACTTGGTACAAAATGCACAATGGGTGCATATAAAAGAACATCGAATGTGTGTCGGGTTGATCATGTCAGCGATTGAAATCTCAGGTTTCTCAATCTTGAGTGAAGGTGTAGAACTCATGTGTTGCTCATGATCCTCAGAAAGAGTCGAGTGAACAAAAAAGGAGCTCACAATGTGTGATCCCAATGAAGTATCTCGCTCGAAAACCAATGGCATGACGAGAATTCCACGTAACATGTGGAATAGAGAAAAAATTCCCGTGAATGTCTCACAACGACTCCGCTAGTGAGATTTGAATGCATTGGTATTCTTCTCAAAAAATCCATGCAGTTGAGCAAAAGTAGGATACACAACATGTGGTACTGTAATAGGCACATATGTGGAAGAGCATGCAATAATAAGCCTCACAGGTTTAGAAGCATCAAAAGTAGGTTCAAGCTCAAAGACTGGCAGATCAATGTTAGTGGGTACAAGAGCAACATCTACAAGTGGACTAGGATCACGGATATGGTTGTCCACAATATGATGGTGATGTCAGAGTAGCAAGTTTATTCTACAGTGGAGTGTATTATTGTACCTTATCATGAATGAGTGATTGTAGAAGATAATTTCATTTCTTGGGTGATCTATTTTCTTCCACAAATTTTACAATATCCTCTTGAATTCCACATACTTCGTAGAGAAAGGCATATCATTCTCGTAATCCATGATAGATACAAAACTCAACTCCCAAAATTTAGGATGTTGGGCTCAACCGAAATTACGTCCATAATTGATTATAACGCTCCTCCATATTTGACACTTTATAATTATAGTGCAAGTCTCAAAATAAATATTTATAATGGAAAGAGCACAAAAAAACATGCACTTTCACAAAAAATGGCAATCAAAACTGAGTTACCGATCAAAAGTTACAAGCTTTTTAATATTTTGCTCTGTTATTTATTTTAGTTGCCACTAAAACAAAAAAAATTGTTGTTGCCTTAATCACACAAATAAAATTAAAGGGGGCTGAAGTTATGCACCTATTAGTAGGAATCATAAGCTTTAATCCGTCATATGACCATACCATATGACCAAGGACTAAGGATTTTAATGGGTGTTTGCACAACTTACTATTTTGGGGTGTGTCACATGTTTTTGAGAAACTCACATCCAACTGCCACTTCTGGTAAAAAATACTATTTATGGACTATGTAGACAGTGACCTTTATTGCTGAAAAAATGTAAAAATAGTAAAAACGTGCACAGCATCCATGGACCCAAAGCACAGAAAAAACCCAGTACATATCTCAAGAAATCCAACAAAAAAATGACTGCCTCAAGAATTGGTCGAGTTTATAGTCGATCTTAGGGTTTTCATGCCTTCCAAATCCAATGAAAGCCTCTGTTTTGCATAAAAATGCATGCAGCAAAAAAATACGACCAAATCCCAAATATATGAATACACAAATAATTTATTTACAAAATAAAACTTACAGATGGATGTCAACAACAATCTCCAGCTCTGATACCATGAAAGGAACAATAACCAGATCATACCAAGCCAAGAACACAGATGCTAATCAAACACCACGATCAATAAGATGAAAGCAATTCGCTAGAATAACTTTACATAAAACCTTTGCAAACAAATGAGAAATAATATCATATATTATTATGGAACTCAATGAAATACAATGAGAATTAACCTTACTTATATAGGCAAGGAATAACAATCTAAGAACCAATCAAGGTCATAGATCAAGCCATAAATCATGGAAAGAACTAGTCATCAAAGAACTAGTCAAGTCCATAGATTTATGAGAGAACTAGACATCAAGGATCTAGTCAATACCATAGATCTAGGAAATAACTAGTCAATACTATAAATCAAGGAAAAACTATACCTAACAACTAGATAATATCTCTTAATATCTAAATAAATAAAAATAAATATCCACACACATAAGTGGGTGAGGATAAATACAATAAAGGTAAATAAAGTACCTAGGTGAACATGAGCTAAGGTAAATACCTACTCTAACATTTATTTCCCGTAAATATTCTTCTACTGCTATTAAATCCTATTTTATCCTCTCATAAACCATCCTTAACCACCTAGAATCTTCTTAAAACCAAAAATAAATCAAAATCAAATCATATAAAAACTAAATCAAAATAAAATCATATCTAACTAAATTTAAATCAAATCATATCTAAAATAAATCAAAATTAAATCATATATAAACCTATCAAATCATATCTAGCCATATTTGGAATTAGTTTCAACCTTTCTCCACCATAAACCACCTATAAACTAAATTATATAGGCTAAAAATGAAATCTATAACCTCTCAATAATTTAACAACATTCCCAACCCATATAACCACTTGCAAACCTAATTAGATAAATCCAAAACAAAATCGCTAATTCCCTAACCATCCAACAATATCCTTGATTTGTATAATCATTTTCAAACACACCCACAAAAAAATTTCTCGATCTGAGAGATTGTTTCAACAACTTTTCTATATTTCCCAGATCATTAGTGATTCCCCCAATCACCTGCAATTCTCCCCTATTGACAGAAACTATATAAATATGATTTCTATTCCTTCAATCAATTTTAGGTGATAGTCACCCAGACTTAGCCTTCGACATAACGTTATTTAAAGTATCCATAAGAAAATCTCATTATTTTATTTCTCTCTTCATCACCGTATTGCTTCTCTATCTCTTGGAGGCCATTAACACATCCTGGAGCTCAACTCAGTGCATCACTTGCAACTTTCTCCTCTTAGTTGTCATCACCTTTGCAACCTCATCTATTAGCACCCCAAACATCAAGAATCCTTTCCTCAGTCTTTGGAGATTGATCACACATCCAGGAGTTGATTCAACACCAGCAGTCTTCCCTTCTCAATGCATCTAAACATCCAACAAATCAAGCACAACCTTTAGGTGTCCATATCCTTCTCCTATCTAGTAACATCATCCTTTCATTCTTATTCATCAATTAGAATTAGGTAAGTACCTTTCATTTACATCATTTTCTTAATCATTTATCATTTAATAACTTTTATCAATCCTATCTCGGCCCTTTATCAGCTGTACATATTCTATAGTAATCGCCGGTGATTCCCCAATCACCAATGATCGGCCTCAATCACCAATGATTCCCCAATCGTTGGTGATCCCGCTTTTTCGGTCATTTATCACAACTTATCTTTATCATATCCAAAGCTCGATCTTAACCATTACTATTCCTTTACAAGTGTCCATCAAATCACATCAAGATCCTATGAGCCATCTGCAGTGTTTAATCATTTATCCAAATCAAACACATTATCCTACTTTCCTTTGTCGGTGCATATTTGTTTGCATCATTACTCATTTGAGCCATATTGTGATTCCTTGAGTCCCTTGGGATTAGGTATAACCATCAGATCAATATATAGCCTTGGACCACTTTAGTCCCTTTTCCTTTGCATTATTTGTTATATCATTTATTATCATTTTACTTTATCATTATCAGATTAATTTCTTTCATGCAGATTGACATCCTTGCAAGGAATTCCATTGACTTCATGGGAATGGCCTTTGCCAGGCAATTTGCTATTTATCTATCTAATCCCATATTTTTCTTAGTGCCTTTGATTAAAGGTTTCTTTGGAGGAAAGGATATTGTACACATCTTTTACTGAGTGCAACTTCAATAAACATCAAGCATTGTCAATCAACATTTATGAGTATCGTTAAACCCCACGTCTTCTGAGGTTGATATATTTCTATTTTCTTGCTTTGTTAATTCAATTTGAAGAGTAGGAATATTTTTGAACAAGCATGATACAAAAAGTACATATACATCATCTCAAAATCATGCCTTCATATCGAGGCATATATCCAAAAAAATACATCAAGTACATCAATAAAATGGTTCAGCCATGACTCTCTCCCATGCCTTGACTATCAAGTCTACCTGCAAGGTTGAGGCATCTTCTATGGTGGACCCACAGATGGCATTACACTCTAATGCACTGAGCCCTATTGTACTAATGGTTGTTGTACTAATCAAACCGATCGTGAGGTCTTCTCGATCCGGATTTGCACCTACTTATCACTAGCTGGATAAAGGGAATGGCCCTCTCTCCCTCTAGGATGGCCTCATGGTACAAAGCCCTATAATATGATGTCTCACCACTAGTTGTAATCAATTCCACTAGTACATCTTGCATCCCAACTATTATAGATGCCTACTTAGAGAGCATTACACACTCTTGTAAGTCTAGTTCTATCTTCCCGAGCTCGTGTCTACTCGTGGTCCACCGAATCCTCTCTCGTAGCCAACCGATATCACTCGGCTTATAATCTACTATAATTACCTCAAGGTAACTACATCCTTGGAACTCTAGACAATTGATCTAGGAGGAGATGGTACCTGTACTATGTAATCCATCCTCTTCCCATTGGGCTATGTGGCGAGAGTCCCCCATCCATCCATCCATCTCCTCAATATCATCCATCACATAGTTAAGGTCCTCTCTAAGAGATTGAAACAGGAAGAACCGATCGGCGCACGCTTAAGGTACAAGTTAAAGGAAGAGAAGGTAAAGCTACGGCAAGTTTACAAGAAAATAGAGTCTATTAAAGGCTCCATCCTCCTGAAGCACCCAGACTTAGCGCCACCCACACAAAATTACTCATCCCTCCTGGAGTGTATAGAAGATCTAACGCACGTCCTCACTATGGAGAGACAACCCTTGGCCCTAGAATCTGCAGAAGAAGTGGCCACGTGCTTGAAAGAGGAGGACAGTTGAAGGTGGTAGTGCTCATTGTCAAGTACAAGCCAAGTACTCATGGAGGTTAAGATCATTACCCAATCTATGGAGGCCGCATATGATACATGCGCGGACAGAGATAAGGTGGTGAGCTCC
The DNA here is from genome assembly GCA_018340775.1 of Taxus wallichiana var. yunnanensis. Classification (NCBI taxonomy): domain Eukaryota; kingdom Viridiplantae; phylum Streptophyta; class Pinopsida; order Cupressales; family Taxaceae; genus Taxus; species Taxus wallichiana. Next base: position 679,868,336 of record CM031239.1, read on the forward strand.
TTGGTCACCACACTTGAAGTAGAACTAAAATAATTCCAAGAAAAGAAAAATGGGAACTAGGCAGAGAGGGACAAGGTTCTTGCTAAAGAAGAGAAGAAATCAAATGCAATCGAGGCTTTAAGGAGCTAAATTAAGGCCCGGCTAAAGGAACTATACCCACAAATTACTTGAAGGATGGATAAATTTGAGGACTGGGAAAAGATATGGAGCATATTTGTGGACATTTTGGGCACCAGTGGAGTTGGCTTTGAGTTTTGATGAAGTGAGCACTGGTGGATGACCTCTCGCTAGAAGGCACAGGGCGAGGTCAAAGTATAGAATAAGCTAGAGGCAAACCTTTGGAAAGATTTTCCTAGCTTGTTGAATTGATGTCCCCACCCATTCTTCATTCTTTCCCGATTCTTTCATTCCTTATTATTTTTGTAAAGTGTAAGATGGCCAAGTATGAAGGTACATAGGCGCATAGGGTCCCAATTATGAAAAGGTGTGCAAGGAAAAAGTGCATGAGAGAAAGGTTTAAGGAAGCACATAACACGTGATGACATGTGAAAGGAGGTTTAGGACTTAGTCAATTTGAGCACCCAGGGAAGAACACATGAAAAGCATGATCGGTTACACATGGATAAGATGCCAGCCTGGATGATAGGCTGGCCCAGAAAGAGCATGCCTTGGATGGAATCTTCTAGAAGAACATCATGAGATAAAGTGGAAAGCCTCAGGCCTGGAGAAGCATGCTCGCATGGACCACATTCGACACTTGGCACCAGATCTGAGGACACTGGAAGGTGAGTTGGTAGTGTAGGAGAATTATAAATACAAGTGCCTCATGGAAAAATATACAAGTATGAGGTATAGTGGGTTAGAGAGTGAGCGGAGCTCTGCAGAATTACTATGAGTGGATATTTGTATTCAGGAAAGAATGTACTAAGCATGGAGTTGTAATTTTTCTTTTTTTTTTAGCTTAGTTACATACGTCTAGTGATATGCATGACTATGGTCTACTCTCTGTGACACTCTGTAATGAATCAATGAATATAATGAGGTTACCTATTATAAATAGACATGGATATCAATGGTTTTAATGCATATTTCTCTCATATGAGTTCTCTTTCCTTTCATGCTATGTATGAATGCTTGTATAATTCTTTTTATCATAATGCATGTTTTGGATTCTATTAAAGTACTTAGTCTAAGGTGACTGCAAGGATCTAGAGGCCGTTCTAAGCCCTATGGTCCTTGTATGTTTCAACCTCCCTCATAAAAATCTTACACTAATCATAAATGATGCTTCCCACTAAACTCACATAAAAGAGAGACTCGGTACCCGCGCGTGCCTCGGGTGAGTGCTCAGCTTCGTTGGGTGATAGGCCGTGCGCATGGGGTTCCTTCCTTTTGTGATGGGAGTAAAAATGACTACATCTTGGTTCCATTTCCGGGACCTCTTTTCAAAGTTGTAGTGGGATATAACATACATCATGATCTGTGTAGTGAGGAATGACAGAGTGGTTAACATTGGAAAATGTTGAATCATGGTTCAAGAGCATGGAGGATGAATTTTCTTAGAGATTCAGCACTAGACCTGAGTTTAATGCACGTAGATGGGTAGAAGAGAACCTCTACCATGATCTATATGAGACCTTCTTCTGCTGCTTCCCAGTAGAACTATATGAATGGATTTCAGCCTATGCATCTAGATCAAGTTGGCATTATGGATCGCATGTATGGACCGAAGAAGACTACCAAAGGTTGCAGGATGTAGATCTGACATGGACCATGTGTTGTAGATCATTGGTGGAGAGGAGTACTGACTAGTTACACTGGAGTATGCCATTTCCACGTATTCTTGTCTAGAGGTTGTTGAGTTTGAATTTCTATGAGAACCTAGAGGAATGTTTCTACGTGTTATTCCTCTAGCTATGAAGATATTGATGGTTACCATGAGTTTAGAGGCTTTCCCAATGGTTGGCTAAACCATTTTGAGGCATTGGGTAAGGGAGCTTGGGTGGAGGAAGATGGAAGATATCATGATAGAGAAGGAGAGGGAAGAGAGATGGCTCAAGTATAGTGAAGCATGTGAAAGGGAGATTGCTAGATGATGAGGCTGCTAGTGTGATGGATCTATGGAGATAGACATTGTGGGAAGGAGTTGAGGTTCACGTGGAGGATGTGGAACCTGAGTAGTCTGTGCTACCCCATCTTGGCAAGCACGTGAGGGAGACCCCTTGGCTTCTAGTGAGAGTTCATCACATAGAGAAAGGAGAGTCATTGTGCATATCTGAACCCACCCAAAGTGACCGAGCCCTAGTGCTTGGTTTTCCCGAACCAGGAAGAAGTGTTATTGACCTAGTTGATATTGGTGGAAGAGACAGATCCGTGCCTAGGAGATATAATTTTATAGTCCCTTCTTCTATGGCTGCACATATTCCAGTATTTGGAGGAGTCTTTGGACAAGGAGCAAGTGTACAAGCTTTTTGGTCTCACATCAGGGAGTGGCGTGGGACATAGTAGTGGGAGTGGAGTGCTATCACAGACCATCATGCACATAGTTCAGTGGGACCATGGGGGCACTTGGCATAGCTCCTACAGGCCCTATTGGACCCAGTGGTTCTAGTGGATCTAGTGGCTCTAGAGGCACAAGGACCCGGTGGACCTAGTGGATCAGTGGTGGAGGAAACACTGGAGGGAACCAAGGCTCTAGCTCAAGAGGATAGGGACCCCACCACCACCTCAAGTATTCTTTGAAATGTCTCTACATTTACCAGATTATAGGGGCATTGAGGATGTTGTGGAACATGTTCACAAGTGTGAACTACTATGGTGCATGTGAAGGGTATCACAACCCCAGAATGGAAGGCTAGTCATTTTACAACCACGTTGTAAGGGCGTGCATGCACATAGCTGGTATAGGAAGTATGACCCTCATCAAATGGTGGTGGACTATACTACCTTAAAGAATGCATTCTTGGTAGAGTTCCACATTCCTGAGTTTGAGTAGAAGAGCATCAGTGCTTTGAAGGAGATTCAACAAGGAATGGCAGAGAGTGTGTGGGAGTATGATGTGTGCTTTAAAACTCTCTTGTCTAAATTATCATATGATATCCATCCTTCTCAGCATGCACAAGTGGTTTGTTGGAGGATTGATCACCCCTTTTAGAAGGGCCTTGTCTCATAAAACTTTTACAGACCCACGTGAAGCATTGGAAGCTACCTTGCACGCCGAGGCTATTGGTAGTATTGATACTGGTGTTAGCCCATTCTTGGAGGCTCAAATTGCTGCTATGGAAAAATAGTTGGAAAAATTATCTGTGAACACAGCCCATGAGACTCGTAGTGGTTTGTGGTGCACAGATTGTGAAATAGAGGGACACGTTAAGGATAATTTCCTAGAGGATGGTACGTGCTTTGACAAAGTGGATTGTGAAATTTTTCATGGGGACCATGATGCAAGTAGATGTCCCTTTACTAGCAACACATGATCAAGAAGAATGTATCTTGTTATTAAAAATTTACACCTCTACAACCCATGATACTAAGGACTGTAGGCTCATTGATCAGATCCATGAGGCCATTGATCATGGGGTGCACCAAACCAAAGCATTGCCAAGTGGTTCCAAGGATAATGATCACCATTATGAGGAGCATGTAGAAGGAGGCACGTGTGGAAGAGGTTTTTGAGGAGGATTCCATGTGGTCGAGGTAACCACAGAGGAGGAAGGAGTGAGTTCCCATGTGGAACATGTTTCAACTGTGGATCTACAGAACATTACAAGCGTGAGTGCCTGAACCTATTGTAGTGCTCATGGTGTGGAAAGAAGCATAAGTATGAGGAGTGCCTAGAATTATTTGAGCACATGAATCAAGAAGCACCAAAAGGACAAGGGCACTGCAATGGTTAGTATTAAGAAGGAAGACATATAGTGGATGCCCCGGGTAACATGGGATGAAGGTTTGGAGCCTATCTTGGTAACAACAAGGGTAGAAGCCATGCGTGCACGAGAGAGGTACCAAGATAGAAAACCCTAGTTTCAAGAGAGGAGGTCATTCATGGAAAATATCCAGACCCCACGCATCAAAAGGAGATATATCAGGACACCATGGATGTTATTCAAAGCTTACAAGGGGAGATCCAGTGTCTAAAGGAGCAATCCAGGAGGGAGGAACAAGGAAGGAGAGTCGAGGTGCAAAAGGATGACCTGGATGAGGTCAAGGAGGTGTGTAAAATGCTAAGGCAAGGAGAATATCATTCCTCTAGGATCCTGGTTGAGAGAGAAGGTACACTAGAGAAGAGCGTGAGAGATAGGTCTTGCACGTGAACCTTCCCCCTCACAGCCTCTGACTATGACAAGGAGATTACGTTGAATGCAAGTTGTAGATGGATGGCTCCTCAGCAATATCCTCATTGACATAGTGTGGAGGTTAATGTTCTGACTTTGGATGCATGGCATCAGATGGGAAGACCTACATTACAACCATCTTCGAATGTGTTGTATATGGAAAACAAGACTAAGGAAATGCCCATCGGTGTCTTGAAGGATGCAGCTATTACTATCCAGGGAGCCAAGTTTACTGGGGACTTCAAAGTCTTGGCGCTCACCGAGGTGGACAATTTCCCAGCACTACTTGGGCATCCTTGGTGTTACAAAAACAATGTGGACCTTCGGTTCAACAAAGGGTACATCAGCTTTGAGAACAAGGAGGAATGGGTCATTATACCCCTGGTTGATGGGAAGTCGACACCCTATATTGAACCATTGGGAGAAGAAGTTCTGGACAAGATTTATGTGTGCTCAATCAGAGACCCTGAGATGATACACCCTACTAATGGGGTTATCTAGTTTGAAGATGCTCAGTCAATGAGTGATACCACCAGTCTGGCATGTGACAATTGGGTGCATGGAACTTATGAATTAATGGGATGGTAGTTGAGAGGGTCGGTGACCAAGGTAACAAAGGTGCATGCATGGTTAGGTGCCTTGGAGGAAAAGAACTGCCCAAGTATTCAGGAGGAGCCTTCCCTGAGATCTTTCTACAGGAGGTAGAAGCTTAGTGGAAGGATGAGAAGGAATGGAGGGAGATGTTAAGTTATGTCTTGCTTAGCACAATAGCTCGGTGGTGGGCCACACATCAAGAGAGCCTTTTAGAATGGCGAGGTAAGAATTGCTCTCTCTCTGTTAGATTCTCCAAGAGCAATGTACCCACCATCATCAAGGAGTACCATGGGAAGGAGCCCACCTCTTTCCATATCCAGGAGTGTGAATGGGTCTAGAGAGAAATGGAAGCTTTTCCACCATCCCTCTGGGTGCACAAGTTATATTCTACACTACAGGGTTACGCGCATGCATGGTACATTCATTCGAGACATGCCACTAGACAAGGAATTGGCAAGAAGCTCATGGCTGACCTTATTCAAACCTTTGAATATTAGAGTACCAAGCCATGGTTGATAAGGCCTTATGCAGGGTATCAAGTGCCTTACCATGGGGGATAGTGCCAGGATGGAAGATAGGTTGTTGGAATTACTAGGTGAACCAGGATTGGAGGCACATTTTGAAGAAGAAGAGGAAGCAAAAGAGTTACAACTTGAGCGCGCGTGTTTGGAAAAAGAGAAGGGAAAGTTGGTATATGTGATTGATGGAGAGGAATCGAAAGCTTAGATGTTAGCCATTCTGTAGGGATGCGTGAGGTAGTGGACAGTGTAGATGCTCTCACGCGCATGCCTACCATGAGCCTTTAAAGATGAAGAAAGTTAACATCGGTTTAGAAGAAGAACCTAAGGAAGCTATTATTGGGGATTACTGGACAGAGAAGGAAGTATCAAAGATCATTGATCTGCTACGTGAATTTGAGGATTTATTCCACGTGGGTATCATGAGCTCAAAGGTGTTCACCATTCCTTGGGGGAGATGAAGATAAAACTAAAGGATGGTGGTGCGCCTGTTAGTTAGAAAAGGCCCTACCGATGAATCCCAACTTGCATGTGAAGGTCAAGGAGGAGATAGACAAAATGATAGCTTCTGGGATCATTGAGGTAGTGGAAGAATCAGAGTGGATAAGTCTGATGGTAATCAACATCAAGAAGGATGGGTGGATTAGAATTTGTGTGGATTATAGGGAATTGAATGTAGTTTGTGTCATTGATCCATTTCAACCCCCTTCACTGAAGAAATTTTGGAAGGAGTCATTGGGTGTGAAATCTATTCCTTTACGGATGGATTTTTAGGTACCACCAAGTCCGGATTGCAAAGGAAGACCAGAGAAGAAGACAACTTTCACCACCGAGTGGGGAATTTTTACATATACGGTCATGCCCTTTGGGTTGAAGAATGCCTACTATCTTTTCATGCATAGTGGTGCAAGCATTCCAGGACTTCATCCATAAGTTTCTTCAGGTCTATTTGGATGATTGATAGTATATGGTCTAGTTAAAGACCATTGTGACAATTTGAGGTTAATGTTTGAGAGGTGTAGGTAGTTGAGGATATCCCTCAACATTAAGAATGTGTGTGTTTCTACACCCTTTGGGACTTTATTGGGGCATATCATATGTAAGGAGGGCTTACTGGTAGATCCCACTAAGGTTGTAGTTATTGTGGGGTTAAGGGAGCCTACTAGCCAGAGCGTAGCATGGATTCCTTGGGCATGTGGGCTATTACAGAAAATTCATTAAGGGATATGCCAAGATCACCATGCCATTAGAGGAGCTGCTTAGACATAAAAGTGCCTTCCATTGGGGAGAGGCTGCAACAGAGGGTGTTTGATACATTAAAAGATAGGCTTATTACCATGCCTATTTTATGGTTTCCCTCTTGGGACAAGCCCTTTCATGTTCATGTAGATGCCTCAGGACCGCCATTGGAGAGCAAGTGCTACACATAGCCAGTGAAGGGATTGTTTGATCATCCTCTCTATTTTGCAAGCAGGAAGTTGACACCAGTAGAGTAGAATTATACCACAACCGAGCATGAGGCATTTTCAATGATCTACGTGCTCTTCAAGTTTAGACAAGTATCTATTGGCAACACCCTTTGTGTTCTACACCGACCACATGGCATTGAAGTATTTAGTGAACAAGCCTATTCTACAAGGATGCATATGTCGATGGGTGTTGTTGTTTCAAGAGTTTGAATTCACCATTGTAGTGAAACCTGGAAAAATCAACTGTGGGCCTGATCATCTGTCAAGAATTGATTCAGGGGAGGATGCAGAGTATTGAGGAAGCAATGCTAGATGTGCAACTATTTAGGTTATGCACGCACGCTGCCCTCGGATTTGGAAGAGATTGCAATATTTTTAAAGGAAGGTGTGGTGCCGATGGAATGAAGACATTGGAAAAGAAGCAGTTGGCCATACGTGCCGTGCCCTACATGTTAATCAGTGGAGACTTATACAAATTGGGACGTGATGTTTTACGCAGATGTGTCTTAGAGCATGAGCGCCTGGCCATCATGGAGGAAGCACATGGAGGAAGTGTGGGTGGGCATTATATAGGTGATGCCACCGCATGCAAGATATTAATGGCAGGTTTGTGGTGGGAAACCTTGTACAAAGATTGTAGAGACTATTGTAAAGTGTGTGACCATTGTCAGCGCATTGGAAAACCAGGAGGAGAGATGAGATGCCTTTGCACCCTATTCCTAGCAGCATGAGCCTTTTGAAAAGTGGGTGATAGACTTTGTAGGACCTATTACACTAGCAAAGCAGGTGTAGGACTGGGTCACGTTATGTCATCACTTACATAGATTATCTCACAAGGTGGGCAAGAGGCAGCCCCAACTAAAGATTGCATGGCAACAACAACAACAAGGTTCTTATGGGAAAACATTATCATGAGGTATGGATGCCCTTTGAGTTTGACCAGTGATAGGGGTACACATTTCTTGAATGAGACCATGAGGATCCTATTATCTAAGTTCATGGTGGCTCATCACAAGACTATGCCCTATCACCCACAAGAAAATGGAACCATGGAAGCATTCAACAAGATACTGAGTCATACCTTGACCAAAATTTGTGATGTCGGAAGACTTGATTGGGATGAAAAAGTATCGGCAAGTATTATGGGCTTACAGGACAACGTATAAAAGACTAAATAAAGCCACACCTTTTCAATTGGTGTTTGGTGTGGAAGCTATTTTTTCTAGTTGAATTTATGTTGCCTTCTCTGTGAATAACGCATGCATAGGAGGGTTAGCTGATGAACAAGCACTGGAAGAAAGAATTGATGAGTTAATGAAACTAGATGAGAGATGATCACTCACCCGATGGAGCCAAACAATGGAAAAGGCAAAGAAAAAGGCTTGGCATGATCACCATATTAGAAACAAGAAGTTTGAGGTTGGGAAGATGGTGTTATTATATGATTCTAAGTTTTTGCGCCATCCTGGGAAGTTGAAAGTCCATTGGTTGGGTCCTTACACAATCTCATACATCCTTGATTCAGGGTGTGCCAGTTACAAGTGCTGGATGGGATGAAGTTTCCTAGACACTTCAATGGGAGTAGGCTGAAGCCCTACTATAAATAAGTCTTCTTGGTGTGTGTAAATAAGGTAGTTTTTCCAGTTAGTTTAGAGTTTCCTTTATGCATTTTCCCTTTCTTGTGTTTCCTTTCACGTTGTTGTTTTTTTTGTGCCTTGGGCGGTAACCTTATTGCTATTTTTGGAGAATTTGTGAGTGTGCAGAGGACCACGCATCACTTTAAGTGTGGGGTGGAGAAAAGTGAAGAAGCGCATGATTAAAGTACCAATGAAGTTGTGTTGAAAATCCTTGTTGAGTAGCCGGGTTGAAAGAGGTATATAAAGAGGAAGATGGAAGAATGGTTGGTGCCAAGGATAAAGCTACTTGTAGATCCCATAGAGGAGAAAGCACATTTAAAGCAACATGAGGTAGGTGAGAGCAAGGATCAGGAAAGAAGAAGAAGTGCCTTCCTTGCATGGGTGGGTTATGTGTGTGCAAGAGTCTCCTGTCAAGTTGGATTGGTTGCGCGCCAGAAGGTTGGAAGAGTTTTCACGTAGGTTGGGCATGTAAGTGAAGGTGCTGAAGACAAGATTTGTTTGAAAAATCTGCATTAAATGAACAAAGTATGGTGGTAGGTGAAGTAGCATTTAATGTTTAGAAAAGAGAAAAACTATAAGTAAAGGGTCGGGGCACTCTCATTTTTACTTTGTGAAATAGAAGAGTTTGAGATATAAGTGAGTTCCATAAACTAGGGCTTTTAGATTCGATCGAGTGAAGGAAGATCTATGAGATTGAAGAAGCAACCAGTTTGAGTTTTGAACCTAGAAGGGGTTACATGGGCATGGAAAGAGTGAAGAGGCATTGTCTTGTGAAGATTTTCATCCCAGTTAGGGTTGCAAAAAACTAGGGCATGGGTTAGAAGGATTGTATCATGGATTTAAGATCGGAGGATTGGAAGAAGTAAGATAGAGTAACAAGGAGAGAATAGGAGTGATAAAAATACCTGACCATGGCACCCAAGAAAGGAAAGGGCAAAGCCAAGGCTAAACAACCAGAACCCGTGGTAGACACAAATGAAGAATGGTATGTAGAGATGCAATACCCAGATGGGGTGATGATGGGGAAGGAATGGGAATCCCACTTAAGAAGTGTACCTGTTAGTGACTATAATCACCACACGAACACAATAGAAAAAGAAATGGCATTGGAATTAGTACCCCACCAACAAATGAACACCTGAGGGTTTGCCTATATATGATGATGATGTTAAGGTTAAAATGGAGAAGGCAGGGTTGTTGCAACTCTATGAGTTGCCTTATTTTGGAAAGCCAGAGCACCTGTACCAATGGTTGATGTCACATGGTGCATGAAGATTACTTCCACTTTATAGGGTGCAAGATGCGCATGACTCCCAGCTGATTTCACAATTTATAGGCCTCATATGTGAGGGAGATAGCTTGGAAGATGACCTTGACAAGGAGGCCATTCAAGAGACCATCACCGAGTATGCCTGCAAGAAGGGGTCATGGTACTATGACATTTCAGACATCAAGGACCCCGTAATGAAAATGGCCGTGCATTTGGTGACTAAGTTGAATGGCAGGAGAGGTGGACGCAGGTCAACAAACCTTGGCTACATGTCTCAGAGAAGATTGCAGAGGGAACCATATACAACCTATCCACATACATCGCAGAGGAAATTGTCATTTCACGAAGGAAGGGGACAGGATCCTCTTCGGCAATGTCTTTCTCACCATTGTATTCATGGAGATTGGGGTGCCTGATGCACTAGAAAATTTTTATGGGAGTACCCCACCGAGGATCCTTCACCCACGAAGAGGTTTGAAAAATATGCCTGCGATACAATGACAACACCCCACAAGGTGAGGCTAGAGAAATGGTACACGCACCTGAGAAATGCATTTGGGGTAGAGTGGAGAATCCCTGAACAACTCCCAAATGGCCACCGAGGGGGAAGCCAAATTCATGGTTTATCAACACTACTACCTGGGTAGATTCAAGCTGATAGATGAATCATGGAGCCCTTGGTGCAAGCTTCCCTTCGTGTTCACTACTCAGTACTTCCAAGTGGGGGTGAACAGTTTAAAGAGTCAAAGAAGCTAAGGCTGGAGCTGGGTAGTCTAGACCGGGAACATAGGGAGATGAGGAAGAAGCTGAATTACCCCGTGGCAAGTGCATGTACGTGGAAAAGTATGTGTCACACGAGATTCAAATGACAAGGCCGATGATGCTACCCATCATTGGAGGATCCATGACATGTGTGTACTTGCGCATAAGGCCAAAGTTTGAGAAGGGTGCATATCTAGAGAATGAAGTCTCCATACCTGAAGACCCCTTGGGGAAGAAGAAGCCAACATCCAAGAAAAGAGGGAGAGGAGAAGAAGAAGCACCAATTGTGTAGACTGCTCAGACAGTGAGCATGCCATCCATGAGTGCTAAGCCAAGCACTTACATATGGAGAAAGAAGTCTCCAGTGAAGGAGAAGATGCTAGAGGTAGAGGTGCCTAGGAAACCCATCTCCAAGGAAGAATCACCTGAGGAAGAAGATAAGGCCGAATCCCTTGATCAGGAACCACCTCTCAGGAAAAAGCAGAGGGTGGATAAGGAAGTTGACTTGGAGGTGACCGAAACTTGGAAAAATACTTGGGAGAAAGAGAAGATGAGAGTGAGGGAGATGATGGCAAGGAAGAAGAGGTAGGAAAGACCAGGAGCCACATGTCTTTAGCATCTATGACTCGAAGAGGAGAGTGGAGATGAGAAGTAGGAGTTTGTATTCACATGGGTGCAAGGGTGCACAAGATGAGGAAGATGCCAAAGACATGGAGGATGAGGAGGTTGCCAGGGAAAAGGAGGGAGCCATAAGTTTTACAAAGGAGTAGATCACTGAGGTGGAGAGAGAGAAGCACAGAGAATGCTCGAGGTCTTGGTAGACCAAGAGTTGGAGAGCACAAGCATGGACATAGTGCTAAAGGAGGGGAAGGAGGAGAACATCAAAAAAAGAGCATGACAGCCTGGGAGGCCCCACTCGACAAAGTAAGCTTCCCCAAAGGCGCGCGCTCGGGTAGAAGAACTCTGGATGTAGAATAGAGATAGGTAATGGGCTATGTTGATGACACAAGGAAGGTGTTATGTGTGTGATTCCTAGAGCACCGTACCCATGGAAAGGCTCATAGCCATGGGGTCTTTTGAGAAGGATGATGCATACCCCAAACCAAGAAGATGCTCTCTTGGGCATTTGAGTCCCACATTGATGAGCCAAACTTGAAGTCTACCAAGGAGCACTCATCACATTGCTAGAATCTAAGGGGGTCAATCCCTTAGTGAATGCTCAAGAGCTCTTAGATGAGCAAGTCTGTAATGCACTGAACAAGGTCATGGTCGAGACCGAGGCTAGATTATTCATGCACAATGACAGGATCAGAGTGTTGGAGGTGAAGTTAGGAGAGAAGGAAGAAGAACTAGCAGAGAAGGCCAAGAGCTTGAAACAGGAAGAACTGATCAACACACAAGTTAAGGCGTGAGTTGAAGGAAGAGAAGGTAAAGGTGTAGGAAGTTTACAAGAAAATAGAGTCTATCAAAGGCACCATCCTCCTAAAGCACCTGGACTTAGCGCCACCCGCACAAAAGTACTCATCCCTCCTGGAGTGTATAGAAGATCTAACACACATCCTCACTATGGAGAGATGACCCTTGGCCCTGGAATCTACTAGAAGAAGTGGCCGCGTGCTTGAAAGAGGAGGATAGTTGAAGGTGGTAGCACTCATTTCCAAGTACAACCAAGTACTCATGGAGGTTAAGATCATTTCCCAATCTACGGAGGCCACATATGATACATGCATGGACAGAGAGATAAGGGTGAGCTCCTTCACGCCACACTTGAAGTAACTAAAATAATTCCAAGAAAAGAACAAGGGGAATAGGTGGAGAGGGACAAGGTTCTGGCCAAAGTAGAGAAGAAATCAGAGGCAATTGAGGCTTTAAGGAGCTCAATTAAGGCCCGACTAAAGGAACTATACCCCCAGATTACTAGAAGGATGGATAAACTTGAGGACCTGGGCAAAGAGATGGAGCAGATTGTGGACATTTTGGGCACCCAGGGAGTTGGCCTGAGTTTTGATGAAGTGAGCACCCTGGTGGGTGACCTCTGCTAGAAGGCACAGGTGAGGTCGAAGTATGGAATAAGCTAGAGGTAGACCTTTGGAAATATTTTCCTAGCTTGTTGAATTGATGTCCCCCCCCATTCTTCATTCTTTCCCCGATTCTTTCATTCCTTATTATTTTTTGTAAAGTGTAAGACTATTCATTGGTTCCCTAGACAACAGGCATCTTGGTCAAGTAAAATGTTTTCGAGGATGGAGAACAAGCATAGTGTGGGGTGATGTTGGACCCCTAGAATATTGGCCAAGTATGAAGGTGCATAGGTGCAGCAGGTCCCAGTTATGAAAAGGTGCAAGGAAAAAGCATGTGAGAGAAAGGTTTAAGGAAGCACATAACATGCGATGTGCATGAAAGGAGGCTCGGGACTTAGTCAATTTGAGCACCAAGGTAGAACACATGAAAAGCATGATCGGTTGTGTGGATAAGATGTCAGCCTGGTGATAGGCTGGCCCAGAAAGAGCATGCCTTGGATGGAATCTTCTAGAAGAACATCATGAGATAAAGTGGAAAGCCTAGGCCTGGAGAAGCATGCTCGCATGGACCACATTCGACACTTGGCACCAGATCTGAGGACGCTGGAAGGTGAGTTGGTAGTGTAGGAGAATTATAAATACAAGTGCCTGCAAAGAGTAAAATATATAGAAGTATGAGGTATAGCGGGTTAGAGAGTGAGTGAGCTCTGCAAATTACTGTGAGTGGATATTTGTATTCAGGAAGGAATGTACTAAGCATGGAGTTGTAATTTTTCTTTTTCTATTAGCTTAGTTACATACATCCAAGTGATATGCATGACTATGGTCTACTCTCTGTGACACTCTGTAATGAATCAATGAATATAATGAGGTTACCTATTATAAATAGACATGGATATCAATGGTTTTAATGCATATTTCTCTCATATGAGTTCTCTTTCCTTTCATGCTATGTATGAATGCTTGTATAATTCTTTCTATCATAATGCATGTTCTGGATTCTGTTAAAGTACTCAGTCTAAGGTGACTGCAAGGATCTAGAGGCCATTTTGAGCCCTATGGTCCTTGTATGTTTCAACCTCCCTCATAAAAACTCTTACACTAATCATAAATGATGCTTCCCACTAAACTCACATAAAAGAGAGACTGGTACCTGCGTGTGCCTCGAGTGAGCACTCAACTTCTACTGGGTGATAGGCGGCGCACATGGGGTTCCAAGCATGAGGAATAGTTAAATGGGGGAAATTATAGCATACCATGTTTCATAGTCCATTATAACCCCTGGATCAACTACATTTGGAAGTGGAGCCCATAGTTATGACATAGTAAGAGAAAACTTGTCCAATTATCGGTATCGCCTATTATTTGGTCTCATGTCAAAAGTCTTACACATCCAAAGCACACGTACCGTATATAATCATTCAGATACCCTACACATGGCCAAGCTATCTCTACACCCAATCCAATTGATATTGTTTATGGATGTATCCTTAGTTCCCAATAATAAAACTCTCTACTACAGTTATGTGAAGCTCTAGGTCATCATCTAGCCACTGATACAACCTGTAAGGTTGCCATGTGATCATGTGCAACTATAGATCATCAAATGCATGCCTATAATATCTAACATCACCCATGTGCGAATGCACATCCTCACCCATTGGCTCCCATATGTACACTTCGAAGGTTCATTTGTTTCTCTATCATGGAGTACTCCCTATGGCCGACCAATAGTGATATGATCCCAAGCCCATATCTCAAGCGAGTGTTTTAGATCCGAGGTTATTCTGTCCTCAATATGTTATCTAATGTAAATACTTGTATAAGTTGGCCAATATACACTGGCCCCAACACATAATCTCACCATCCATAAGATGATATATAACTCTAGTCATCCCAAGTGAAAAGTGTGCACCAATCTTTTCAGTGCAATAAGATGTCACCGATAAGAACCATCAAGTATACCTTGGTATCCAAGCATACCATTGATCATCTAATATAGTATACAAGTCCACCGACATCCCCTACCGTAATATATCTCAAAGTGTAGAAACATGTCCCAGAGGCACTTGGGAATCCAAGCTTGATCTACATCATACTCTATCAACCCGCCATAAATAGGTACTCGGTAAATCCTCCAAACATCCTCTAATGTAACCGACGTCCACCGTGGGAATTTGGAAACACCGACTCTCACTCTGTCATCGCTCTACCAAGGTAGTGAGCAAAGCATGGTCCAAATGGATTTGTAACATGTGGGTTGCATAACTAGACCTTGTGGCCTACAAGATGACAATCAACCCTCATTGCTCTCATTGAATAAAGGTTTCCTCAAATGCTCGAGTCACTTGAATCTCTCACGTGTGTCTATCTTACACAACTTCACCTACAAAATTACATAGCACTTTGTTAAAGTCATTTTTCTTCTAAAAACATCTTCCTAAGGTGTTCATTCTGATTTTACCATCTTCAGATTAATCCCTAATTTTTTTACTAAGGTCAAAATTTTAGGATTATTCTTTTAAATAGCCTAAGTTCTAAATGGTATCTCTAGTGTATGTCTTCTAGCACTGGTGCTTATCCCGTGCTAGAGCGCATCCTATAGTGAAAACACATTCCTATCCTCACATATGCGCATACGCACAATGTTTCATGCACAATCATCGATTTTGTGCTTGTGCAAACCCCCCAGGGACCCAAACCTAGTTCATCACATACACACTTGTTTTTGCACATACGTTGCCTACCCCTGACCGTTGCATTAACCTTTGCACTAGAGCACCCACGGGCTCGTGCTACCAAGAGACTCTGTATTTTTCTTCCAGCTATAAAAAGCAATAAATGCAAGGGAAACTCAAAACCTTTAGTGTACATACCAACGTGGGGTCATGGACAGACCTCCCAAACTCTTGAACTTTGTCTACACGATGTGTGTAATTTTGAATTCACACCATAACTCTCAAGGTCAAAACTCTCTCTCTAAAAAATTCAATAAGAAGGGGTACAAATGAATTGTTCGTGATGGTTTCCCCACTAGCTTGGTATTTTTAGTTGCCCCCCACCGTGATGGTCATAGATGGTGATGTGATCACCACGATTCTTCTAGAGTCTTTTAGCACTTGCCACAATGGTTATTTTTAATAAATAATCATTTTTAGCACGTTTTTGCTATGTTGGGGCATATTTTTACTTCCCAACAACCCTTTCTGCTACTTGGGGCATAATGTTTCCTTTCAACAAATTTTGGTGATGTTACATGACTTTATTAATTTTTCTACATCATTTTATTCCGTAAAAATCAAAAACCAATAAATTTGCAAAATTCAAAATGATCAAAAATTGGTAAAATCCAATAAAATTGTAAAATTCAATTTTTTAAAAAATTTGGTAAATGGTATAAAGACTGTATCAAAATTCATTTTCCTCAAACATCAAAATTTTGTCTTACAAAAACTTCTTTCTTAGGTTCTCACTTGTTCTTACACGACTCGTGATTCATTTCGATCTACCTCCATTTACAAATTTGGTTTGCTAGTTATGTTTGTACTCCCTAGAAACAAAGAGTTTCTTAATCTTGTTTCATAGTGCACAAATGATTTTTCCTAGAAACCAATTGTCCTCTATTATTCCCCCGGATGTATCCTTACTTGGGGCACCAGTATTAACCCTTGTCGTTAAATGCGAACATTCGGGAGCTGAATATTGATAACAAAAACATTTGCAACCTGTCTTGAACATTGTTTTTTTGAGTATGTGTGTTTGTACTTATTTCCCTATCAAGTTATCTTGTTTACTTTCTCGTATTGCATTGTATTATGTATGTTGCATTGAGTTAAGAATTTTTGGCAATGAAAAAATGTTAGTACTATAGATTTTCATGTTATTTTACATGTTTTTTTGTATGCGTACATTATAATAAGGTCCAATGATTTAGATCATATGAGCAAAGCGATGAGACAAAGTTGTTTGTTAAACGAATTAGATGTAAAAATCTATTTCCATTTTCATCTATCAATTCTCATTACTATCAAAGTTTCTTCCACATGGATTCTTCTATTTGTTCCCTTCTGCTTTCAATTGTCAATCGACTTCTTCTATCACCCCATAGACACTCGAGGGGGCATCCTTCATTCTACTAATTTTTCTTCAAAACTGTTTTGTATGCTTGTCTACTTTCTTTATAGTGGCACTTGTTTCACACAGAGGAGTTTTTCAGTTCCTAGAATAGAGTTACTTCTATCCTTTCATTCTCTTGAGAAACTGTCCTGGGAAGGACTACCTGCAAGTAAGAATACAAGACCACCAGATTCTAATTAGACAATAAATGAGGGAACTGCCTTGGGCCCAGGAAGTATTAAACTTCCTTTCGAAGGTGGTCAGTTCCCCTGCTAATATGAATTAACACAAATTATTGCAAAATTACAATTTAATTACCTTGTTAAAACAATAGAGGAAAGGGCTAGTTTTGGTTTTGAATCACAGTGACCGATGCCGGTCACTGTCACCGGTACCGGTTTCTGCTAACCGATATCGGTAGGGGCAGTGGTTTAGGGGCTTTTAGTGAAGGTTGGCTATAAGGTGGCTATGGTGTTTATAAGGCTAGTAAATGATTGGGGATAGGTAATGGGGTGATGGAGAAGACTCAGAGGGTATGGGAGTTGTTCTTGGGGAAATGTAGGGGTAGAGGAATGATAGTTAGATGTAGGGTGTTACCGGGTAGTAGATCTAGGAATAGACTTATAATTGCTGTGATTCAGAAGTTCAAGAAATGTTATCAAAAGAACATACAAGATACTACTTACTAGTTCCTGATGAAGATACAGATCCAAAGACTGTGATAACGAAGGCAGGGCTCAGGTAGGATGATCAGACAATCAAAGATGAGCTATCTTCTCTCCCAATGCTTGGATGAGTGTCACTGGGCTCTGGTTACTCAGTTGTAGTCTTGGGCTTGATGTCCTTCTCTGCAAACTCCTCTTTTTCCTTCACTTGTCTCTGCTTGGCCAAGTGAATTCCCGATCTTTCCAATGAATTTCCAGATTCCAGATCCCACATCCTCTTTTTTGGTTGGGGGAGGTCATTTACAGGGAACCGATGGTGGTTATGTAACCGACGGCACGGTCAAGTAGAACCGATATCGTTAAGTCAAAGTGGACTATTTTTAGTAAAGTAGCCAACTTTCCCTCCTTTTCTCCCGAGGAATTAGTGTGGGCTTGGTCAAGTCATTATTAGGTTGATTTTGGAAAGGGTGAGGAGTAATTAGTCATGGGTGTGGATGTAGACCAAGTTATAGGTCTTAATTAGGTTAGTTTAGGTTAGGGCTAGGTCATGATGAGGTGGCGAAATGTGGTGGCAGGTTTGAGATGTGGATTTATTAATTATAAGGTAATTAATAAATAATTGTGCAAGGTTTAGGTGGTGAGGCTAGGTCGAAATGAGATGCGGGCACTGGGGGTCATAAGACACAAATTTGGTGTCTACATTAGCCCTTGTTGTCGTGGTAGCTTGTCTTGTAAAGTCGCACCGACAATAATAAGAAGTGGTTACTCCTGTTAAGGGTATAGGTAATCCCCCTCAAATCTATCACAGATTGAGGTAGCGTGAAATCAGGGATAGGGTTGATAAAGGGTAAATGGTGTTGAGATGATGGTAAGATGGTGGGGTAGGTCCAAGGAAGCAGACGCACGTTGAAATGTAGTAGTGCGACCAGGGTACATGATTTGAAGAGAAAACAAGCAATTCATAGGCAAAGGTCGATAGTTTATCCAAACAAGGGTGATATAATCCTGGTATCCAAGGCATAGGAAGTAGCTCCAGGGGATATAACGGGTAAGGTACAGGAACGTTTAGGCATGTTCGGTAGTACCAAATGGTTGGTTTGGTTGAGATAAATGTCACGGTCTCTGGTCTAGGCAAAGTTGGTCGACTGATCAAGTCAAGTACCCTAATCATGCTAAAACACAAACAGTGAGCTTGATTGAACAAAAAGCTACATGATGGGTGGATAAAATTGTAATTTGTTGGTTTTAGGTAGGTGAGGTATTTAATGGTGCGGCCTGGGTTGGGCCGATTGATTAGTGAGGGCCATGGGTCGGGCCCGATTGGTTGGGGATTGGTTGGTTTCGGGGGGTTGGTCATGGTTGCCTGGGGTCGGGCAAATGGTTGGTTGGTCGGGCGGCCTTCGGTCGGGCCAAATGGGGTGGTGCGGCCTTGGGTCGGCCCGATTGGTTGGTCGCGGCCTTGGGTCGGGCCAAATGGTTGGTTCGCGCCTTGGGGTTGGGCCTGATCGATTGGTTGGTTCGGCCTTGGGTCGGGCCAAATTGATTGGTCAGCGGTCGGGGTCGGCCTGGTCCTCGGGGCCTCGGGTTAGGTTGCGGCCTGAATTGGGCCAATGAAGTCAAAAAGGCTATTTAGCAAAGGAGGGTTTAGGCGATGTGGTGAGAAAGGGAGATTGGTGAATAAGGGCAGAAATTGTGGTGAAAAAGGTATTAAACCGATATCGGTTAGCTATGACCGGTATCGGTTAGATGACCGATACCGGTGGTTTAGGGCACAATATAACCGATATCGGTTATAGGTAAAAAACCTATAAAAAGAAAAATACGGCCTGTCATTGTCACATTGTCAATTTGATAACCAATATGGCTTGTCTGGGTTTAAAATTGATTTTGTTGAGTTTGTACGCTGAGTTGGTAGTAGTTGAGTGGAGGAGTGAGTGATTGGTAGACCCCAGTGAGTAGGAGGCAGAATTTGATTGGTGGAGGACCCAGCAGAGGAGATTTATAGCCATGGCACAGCCAGGAGGAGCAGGAGGTGCTGGACCAGCTGGACCACCACCACCTATCCCACCACGACGACGTGTAGTCATACCGGTAGGTTCTAAACCTCTAATTATGTGAATTTAATGATTTTAAGTTTAGATTTGGGTTTTGGGTAGGAATCCAAAATTTAATGAAATAATGAATAAATGGATGTAATTTGAAAAATGGAGTGGGTAGGTAGGTTAGTTAGGCTAAAATGGTAGGGTGGGTAGGTTTGTAGGGTTTTCCAGTGGGTAAAAGGGTAGAAATAGGCAAAAAGATGGTTTTGGGGGCCGCGTCGGGTTCGGCTCTGGACCTGGACAGTGACCGATGTCGGTCACTAGGCGACCGACATCGGTCACCAAATATTTGCACAAAGTGGAGTTTTTGGTAGACCGGCGTCGGTCGTATGTCGACCGGCGCCGGTGTATAGGATGTGCTAGGGGGACCGGTGGCGGTCAAGGGTGACCGGTACCGGTCATTAGTTAGGTTTATTTTTGTTTTGTTTTGTTGTTGTTGGTGTTTTGTGTTTTGGTTTTGTTTGTTGTTTTTTGTTTTGTTTTGTTGTTTGTTGTTTGTTATTGTTTATTTTTTTTGTTTTGTTGTTGTGTTTTGTGTTTTGGTTGTTGTTTTGTTGTTTGTTGTTTTTGTTTTGTTGTTGTTGGTGTTTGTGTTTTGTTGTTTGGTTGTCATTTGGGGTGAAGAGGGGGGGTAGAGTTGATAGGAAAGGTGATGGGGTAGGGGGGGAATGGGGTGGTTGTGTGGTTGGTTCGGTTAGGATAGATTAGGTGTTGGGTATGAATTAGGAGGTGTTAAATGGTAGGGGCATAGTTAGATGGCGAGAGTAGATCGAGGTGGTTAGGGTGTGAGATAAGGAAAGGGGATATCGTAGATGTTTTAGGGTAAGATAGGTGGGTGTAGATGTGTGTTATAGAGTCGGGGTGTGGTCGGGTGGGTAAAAGGGGGTATAGAGGGTTAAAGTAGTTGTTTTTGTAAAGGGTAGGTCTAATGAAGTGGGTTGTTTTGCAGGCACGTCAAAGAGCTTACGATGCGGATCGGATGCCCCGCTATTGAGACGGATGCGGCCACATGTGTCCGCAGCGCATTGGGCCATTATGCGCGAGGTGGGACTCGGAGTCCAGCGGTATAGGGCTGTGGATAGGGACCACAGCCTTATGGTTTCCCTCATCGAGAGATGGGATCCGGCAACCAATGTTTTCCATCTCCCTACTGGAGAGATGACTATTACCCTAGAGGATGTGTATCACATCCTGAGACTGCCGATCGTAGGGGAGGCAGTATTCCAGGTAGATGCAGAGATAATGATGGACAACATTCTTTAGGTATTTGGGGATGCAGCCGCATTATTGACTTATCACAGCATGAGCATTGCCTATGGCGATATGTATCGCGCACACAGACATGAGACATGGCTTGCCATGTTGATGATGATAGGTATCACATGCTTCACCCTCCCGGACTCAGAGGGAGGCCGCTTCCCACGGGATTTGATGGGAGTGTTGCACGAGATGGTAGAGGAGCATACGTGTTATGCCTGGGCACCAGTATATCTGGTGCAGCTATACAGAGAGCTGTGGGGTTATCACGGATGAGGTGATTTGGGATTTTCTCGACATTTTTGTTACACTGCTGGGCATATGAGCACATCATATGTATACGACCAGTAGGGCTGCCCCAGCAGCCAGGGCCACAGATTATATACAGATATGGCTTTCAGAGGTGGTTGGGGGTCGTGGGCCAGCCACGAGCGGTGCTCGCAGGATGGGATGTAGCCTACTACCGTCATATGTTAGAGGGCTTGACCGCGCTAGACATTGTATGGAGGCCCTACAGAGGCCATCAGCCCCGAGGAGGAGCCCGAGCACAGATGCGCTGGATCCAGTATACTTTCTGGATAGCTGGATGGAGGCCTAGAGAGCATGAGCGGATACCCCTAGAGAGGGTACGACGGCAGTTGGGGCTGCGACAGGATGAGCCACCTCCCTTCCCACAGTACACAGAGGGATGATGTAGAGGCCCCACTAGCCTGCACCGCAGCCCGTTGACCCAGATTGGGTAGTAGAGAGGCCAGCAGACGATACAGTGGACGACGCCGGGTGCACAGGTTCATTTTTGGTGTGGTGGGCAGGGGAGAGAGCAGCTAGGAGAGCACAGCCCACACAGCCAGATTTAGTGGTTGTTATAGCAGAGAGGGACCGGCTCGTAGGACAGGTGCAGTTGTTACAGGGGAAGCTTGTTGCTGCACAGGCACAGATCGGGGTACTACAGGGGTAGTTAGCCCAGCATGTGCAGCACAGCACAGTGTATGTATGCACCAGTGCACCACCACAGCATGTGCACACAGCACCACCACCACCACTGCAGCACCTTCCCCGCTGCAGCACAGTGCACCACCACAGGTACAGGCACAGGTGTACCAACAAGACAGGGGCCACTATTATTAGGAGTCGGGGGACCAGCCCCAACAGCCATGGTGGCATGGGCCCGCTATATGGAGGCGAGAGCGGAGGCCCAGTATTATCAGGATGTCCTTGATGGTACCGGGGCTGACTATCAGCCATATGCGGCACACAGAGCCGAGACCTCTGAGCCGAGATCCTGTGGGGGGCGCAAGCCACAAACCGGTGGGTCGGTGATGTGGAGGAGGAGGCGAGAGCCAACACAGGACCAGCAGGGAGAGGAGCTGAGGGTGGTGGGGAGAGCTGAGACATCCCTGGAGTGGAGATGGGTGTTTTGTTTGTATATTGGATATAGGCACCGGTCTGTGAACCGGTTATGTATATAGAGGCCTGCGTGCCCACATATGATTCATTTATTCATTCTTGTTGTATATACCGGCCTGCGAGCCGAGTACAGGTTGTAGAGTTGATACCGGCCTGCGAGCCGAGTATATTTTTGACATGAGAGACCGGCCTGCGAGCCGAGTCGAGATTTTGACAGTGATAGCGGCCTGCGTGCCGGCTTTGTATTATTTTGAGATCACAGAGGCCCCCATGCAGGGCAAGTTGTATATTTTAAACATTGATATATATAGAGATGATGATTTTGATCCACATGGTGTGTATAAAATGTTTTATGTGTTTTGTCGATGGTTTTTGAAATTTAATGTGTATAGATGATGAGTTAGATCCAAATGGTGTATATACTGATGGGTTTGATGTAGATATTGCAATGTCGTACGTATTTTGTTGATGGTTGTTTTATTGTAGATAGATGATGTTGATGAAATTGTGATGATATATTGATGTGATTTTGATGACAAATATTGATAATGGTGTCGTTATGTAGGAAAAAGAGGCTGGCGCCACAAAAATTGTTAAAAAATAAAGAAAAGGCCCAGGTTTAAGCAAAAGGAGACATGTGACCGATATCGGTTACCTAACCGACGTCGGTAGATTAAGGACCGATATCGGTTAGGTAACCGATACCGGTTATGCCAAAATGAGCTTTTCTAAAAATAGAAAAGCTTGGGCGGCAACTTAAGTTCTTATTTTTAGAGTTCTTATTTTTAGAGTCATGCAACAAGTTAAATACGTGAATGCGACGCTGTTTGACGACTGATACAGGTAATGGCATGAAAGAATTGAGTGATAAGGAGGAAAGAGACAGGTAAAGTGAGTGTGGGCTGAGATTAAGAAGGTAGAAAGGCAAGTTATATTTGAAGAGGGTGGTGAACATGGCTGAATGAGGAGAAGCATCCAACAGGTAGAGACGAGAGGGAAGACAGGGTCCACCCCAAGCTGCTGCATCCCAAGAGGTAAACTGTTTGATTGTATTTTAATTCTTGCATGTTTTGATGAATAGGATGAGAGAAGGTAAGAGGGTAGAGATGAGAAAGAAAAGGTGATAGGCAAGGGTTTGGGATAGAATGAGTGTTATGGGGTAGGTAAGTAGGGTGTTCACGTATGTTTATAGGTATAGAGAGGAGTAAACGAGCAAAATAATTATCGTAGGTGGTGGTTTTAAGTAGGCTGTATAGGATTGACAGTGACCGATATCGTTTAGAGATAACCGGTATCAGTTAGTAAACCCGTATCGTTATCTATAACCGATACCTAAGCATCGTAGGAATTTCTGAATGTGAGAAAAACACTTGGGGATTTGATTTATTGAATGGTTGGGTGTCGTTTTGATGTATGCAGGCAGAGGCAGGGTTGAGGATGAATGATAGTGTGCCAGCTTTGTTATCACGAATCCGAGTGGATGTAACACCAATTGAATGGGCATTGATAAACCATGGGGTTAAGTGGAATCCGCTATTATTCACGAATCGCACGCAATCATGCTATGTGCAGCAGTGTTGATTGAGAGGTGGAATCCGGAAAAGAATACCTTCTATCTGCCAACAGGGGAGATGACAGTGACGTTGGAAGATGTGTTTAGATCTTGAGGCTCCCAATTACAGGAAGACTAGTGTATCAGGTATTGCCTAAGCGGGGTGGGGAGCGATAACAATAGTATTTGGTTCAGCTGCATGAGATTTGACACAGCGAGGTTTGACATTCACTTATGGTACAATGTATGCAACACACCCTGAGGAAACAAGGTTGGCAGTGGTATTAATGATAGCGGTGGGGTATTATGCATTACCGAGGGGATGGGGGAAGATTTCCAAAAGCATTGATGTGTATTATTTGGGAAATGATAGAAAGGAGCGTGACTTTCGCATGGGCACCCGCATATCTGGCGGAGCTATACAGGGGTTTATGGGCCTGCAGGTGAAAACACAGGATGACACTGGATTGTTCATACTTATTACATTGTTGGGCTTATGAGCACATTGTTTGTGTGTGACCGATAGGCCGACCCATCCAGTCGGGAGAGACAGGAGTGCAGAGGTTGGGATTCAGACGATGGGTCCAGACAGAACAAGAGGCAAGATCCCAGGCCGTGACAGAGGACATCGAGTATTATAGGCAGGTGTGGGAGATGGTAACGATTGTGGATATTTTTGGAGACCTTACGGGAACTATATGGTGATGGAGCACATAGCTGAGGAGTTGAGGGGTGTAGAGCGATTGAGGTGGATCGCAGGGCACAGGCCAGGTGAGTACGAGAGGATTCCTCTAGATCACGTGTGGTGACAATTTGGATTTGTTCAGGATATACCTATGGCTTATAGACCATACATGAGGATCGACACCGAGGCATTATTCTCACCTCCCCGGCCGACACCTCCAGAAGGGCCAGAAGAGATAGCAGCCGATCACAGGGTAATGGATGCGGGAGCGACAGAGGCTTATAGATTATGGTGGGTAGCAGAGCTGCGAGGTGTACGTGAGAGGGCCGATCATCCTGACATAGCTGTGATTACAACGGAGAGAGATCGTCTGCAGGGTTTAGTTCATCAGCTCCAAACGCGGGTGAATGAGACAACGGGATTGTTAGCGGTTGCAGAGTCACGAGTGGAGAGACTAGAGGCAAGATTCCTCCACATGAGAGGACGTATTCATATGTTACAGGAGATGTTGGCGGATCAGTGGGAGGAACCAATAGCAGTGGCACCTTTGAGGATGGAGAGGCCAAGTGAGTGGCATCGACGATCACGATCACCACCTGATTCGGGAGGAGGCGCAAGGGTCTAAGTGAATTTCATAGGAGTATAAGAATAAATAAGGATGCCGACCTACGTGTCGATGATAGAGAAGATGTATTTGTTTAACATCTAAATAAAACTAAATATGTATGTTGATTTGAGTTATGATAATAATAAGAATGGTTGTGTTTTGAATGTTTTGTTTTGAAAAAGGATAAAGATGAATGTGAGCAAATAGAAATACACAAATAGATTTATATATACCACACATGATAGGTTATGGTAGGGGATGGTCGAGCTAACCTTGGGAGACCCCATGTCTCCTAAGTGCTGCCTACATAGCCCATTGCACAAAGCAAGGAGGGGCCTCAGACCGATGTAGTTCTCCCTTAGGACCAGGGAGAGGTGAATTCAAGCAATTTGGTTATAGTTAGGCAATTTGTTGGCTGGTAAAAATATTGATATTGGTAGGGTAACGTTGTTGGTGTTGGTAAGGGACTGGCGATGTTGGTGTAGGTATAGGTGAAATGAAAGTTAGCTTACCCAAGTAGTAGGGAATCGTGTCCTGATTAAAGTCAACACATAATCCTAGAGTCGAGTAAAAGAGGCAAAAGTGTCCCGTAGTTGAGAAGAGCTAAACAAACCACATATTAACATAGGATGGGCTTGAATCCCTAGGTGCCTTACATAGGTGAGAAGTCGATAGGTGAAAAGAGTCGTATAATCACAATATATCGAGATATACGTCACGTCCCTTGAGTTTTGTTGTGTTGACGAATGGTGAGGTGAGGTGGCTGGTATAGCTGGGGTGCAGAGAACTTATTATAAGGTGATTATTCTGACAAAAGAGAACCAAACCTAAATAGACAAGTCCATGACTCAAAAGTGCTTTGGAATACTACTTTTTACTTTTTTGGATATAGATTGATCGATGCGGGAAGTCCAGAGGGGATATGTATTTTATTGTTCTTGAGCTCTTCACGAAGCTGATCAATGCGAGAAGCTTCTGATAAAGGCTGACTTTGTATAGCTATCCTTCAAGGGAGTAGTCTATTTATAGTAGCAGATGCAGTTTTTGTGTATAGCTATCCTTCAGGGGAGCAGTCTATTTATAATAGTAGAAGTGGCTTTGCACATAGCTATCCTTCGAGGGAGTAGTCTATGTATAATTTAGAGGTCTAGATGTCCATTTGGCATGAAGCATCTAGTTTTGTAGGAAGTTTGACTCAAGAATATCCCATAAGTGTATAATTGAGAACATGTTATTTTGATACTTTTAAGTCATGGACTAGACTAAAAAGGGGAAGGCATCTTTAAGAGGAGGTGATGACCAAACCATGTGAGCTTGATTCGATTTGAGATGCATGGAACAAAAGTGTATGAGGTAGTAAATGAGCTCAAGGGATGAGCGCAAGGTAGATAAGAAGTGATATAACACTAAATTCAACAGTAGAATGGTCGAAGATGCAAGGCATTAAGGGGTTTAGGCTCAGGTTTACCATTAAGCGAAGCTAAATGGTAAGTGCCTGATCCATAAGTATGAGTGATAATGTAAGGCCCAATCCAATTAGGAGAAAATTTTCCACGTTTGCTCTTTTCTAGTTTGGTTACATGTTGATTCTCTTTGAGGACAAGATCACCAACCTTAAAGGTACGCTCATGGAGTCACTTATCATAAGCACGCTTGATGCGTTTTTGATAGATTTGAAGGTGGTCAAGAGCTGTAAGACGACGCTCGTCAAGAAGCTCCAATTGGGCTAACCACTCTTGGCGGAAATCATCATTGGTGAGAACATCCTGAAGAGATATTCTTAGGGAGGGTATTTGTATTTCGAGAGGCAAGACAGCCTCGGTACCATATACCAAAGAGAATGGGGTGGCATTAGTGGAGGTGCGAATGCTAGTCCGATAAGCCCAAAGGGCAAAGGGGATGTGATCAGGCCAATTGCTTCCAGAATCGTTAACAACTTTCATGAGGATTTTGGTTAGGGTTTTATTAGAAGATTCGGCTTGACCATTTGCTTGTGGATAGTAAGGTGATGAGAAGCTAAGTTTGATACCAAAGTTGTCACAAAGGTCTTGTAACAACTTATTTTTGAAAGATTTTCCATTATCTGTTATCAGGCGATGAGGAACGCCAAAACGATAGATAATGTGATGGTTAATGAATTCGACGATTTTTTCTTTTTTGGTTGAAATGAGTGGAATGGCTTCCACCCATTTAGTGTAATATTCGGTTGCTGTGATTATCCAACGGTGACGTTGCGAAGATGGTGGGTGAATCTCACCAATAAGGTCTAAACCCCATTGTGAGAAAGGCCAAAGATCTCATGCGACCTGTAGCGGATGGCTAGGAGTATGTTGAAGGTTGGCATGTTGTTGACACATAACACAACGCTTAACATATTCAGTAGTAGTCGTTATTAAGAGTAGGCCAATAATAGCCTAGGAAAAGGATCCGTTTGGCCACGGCAAGGCCACTAAAATGTCCACCACAAATACCATCATGGACTTGTTGGATGGTATAGGTGACCTCCGCACCGGTTAGACATCGAAGGAGGATGCCATCAAAGCCACGTTTATAGAGGAGTCCCCCCATGATGACATAATGAGAAACACTTTTAAGAAAAGCACGTTTTCCGTTACTAGTAAGGTCAGGTGGGAGAACAGAGGTTGTAAGATAGTCGTGAAATTGGTGATACCAGGTATCCTGCGAATTAGCAGACACATTATTTATCATACAAACATCCGGGGTGGAGTAAGATGGGGCAAAGAGTTGTTGGACCAAGATGAATATGTCAGAGTCAGTTGGTGAGGTAGGAATTTGTGAGGCTAAGCAAGCCATAGTATCCAAAATTTGTTAGTGGAGCGGGGAATGGTTTGGATAGAATAATGAGTAAATAAGGTCAAAAGTGAATCCACGTAATGTTTGTACTTTTGAAGTTCCTCATTTTTACATTGGTAGATGCCCATAACTTGATTGACTACCAGTTGGGAGTCACCGAAAATGTTAATAGACTTGACACCTAAGTGTAACGCAACCTAGAGACCCAAAACAAGGGCCTCGTATTCCACTGTATTATTAGTGCAGGGGAAATCGAGCTAGAATGAAAGAGGCATAGGCTCAAAGCATTAAGAGGAATGAGAACAATGCCGGCTCCACCGCCGTGCTGGCATTTGGATCCATCGAAGAAGAGGGTCATTGGATACGACTCCTCACTGAGTGAAAGAGTGGCAATGAGTTCGTCGGGGAAATTAAAATTGGTAAATTGCTCCCCAGGTAAAGGGGCTTCCGCGAGTTGGTCTGCGATAGTTTGTCCTTTGATTGACTTCTAGTGTACAAATTCAAGGTCGAGGTCAGTGAGGAGCATAAGCCATCGGGTGATGCATTGGTTTAGATGAGGTTTGGCATACATATAATGAATGGGGTCCACGTTGGTGATGACAAAAGTTTTGTGATTCAGGAGGTAGTGTCGGAGTTTGGTGGCTACGAATGATAGGGCTAGGCACAACTTTTCTACATGTGTATACCTAGTCTCGTAATCCACGAGAGTATGACTTATGTAATAAACGGCTTGTTCTCGATGCTCGGAGTCACGATGTGCGAGCATGGCTCCTACAACATGGTGGTGGCCGTAAAGGTAAAGGTAGAAAGGGCGATCGTCCTGAGGTGGGATAAGCATGGTGGTGCAAGAGATAGGCTTTAAGAGCCTCAAAGGCTTGGTGGCACTCTTCGCTCCATTTAAAGACAATGTCCTTTTTAAGGAGATGATGGAAAGGTTGACATCGATCCGAGAGTTGGGAGATGAAACACCGGATAGATTGGAGCTTACCTTGCAAACTACGCAATTGTTTGAGGTTAGTAGGTGGGGGCATTTCTAGGATAGCTTTGACTTTAGCTGGATCGACCTCGATGCCACGCAAAGAGATGATAAAACCAAGAAGTTTTCCCGAAAGGACACCAAAGACACATTTCTTTGGTTGAAGACGAACACAATATTGTAACAGGTGATCGAAAATAATGGTTAAAACATCGAGATGTTCACTGCGATGTTTAGATTTGCCAAGAAGATCATCGACATAATCCTCAAGGATAGTGTGCATAATGTCATGAAAATGTAAGTCATAGCCCACCGATAGGTCACACCAAAGATTCTTAAGGCCAAATGGCATGACACGATAACAGAAGGTTCCCCAAGGAGTTATGAAAGTAGTTTTATGTTGATCGGCGGGGCTACCAAAATTTGATTGTATCCCGAGAAGCCATCCATGAGAGAAAGCATCTCATGGCCCGCAGTGAGATCAACAAGTTGATCAATACTTGGGAGGGGGAAGTCATCCTTTGGGAAAGCGAGGTTAAGGTCCTAGAAATCCATACATATCCGAAGTCCCCCCATTGCTTTAGTAACAGGTACGATGTTAGAGATCCATTGAGGATAGTCAATAGGTAAGATGAAGGAAACAGAAAGGAGTCGTTGAAGCTCTTCTTTGACCAAGAGGGCAATGCGTGGATGCATTTTTCTCAGTTTCTATTTAACTAGTTTGACATCGGGTTTTAGGGTAATGTTATGGACAGCAATGTCAGGATCAATTCCTGGCATGTCAGCGTAGGACCAAGCAAAAGCTTGGTTGTGGGCACGGAGGAAAGTAGTGAAGGTAGTTTGTTCTGATGCGGTAAGAGATTGTCCGATCTTCACAATGTGAGGATCATCCTCGGTGTGGATGTTGATTTCTATAGTCGACTCATTCAACATGGTTTGAGTATCAGATGGCAAGGCGTTGAATATAAGAGTCATCCGCACCAAGGTAAGTGAGGATGGAGTCGTCATCCTGGCACTCAACAACATTAATTGAAGGTGAGTCCTCTTCGATCATGTCTGGATACAGAAGGGGAAGAGAAGATGGGTCTTCATTACCACGTTGATAAGTGAGAGGACCCAGGAAGATAGCGTTTATGAAAAAAAAGTTAGGAGGGATAGATTCAGGGTCTATCGACTCTGTGGGTGACGATGGCAAAATGGGTGATGATGGTTTGGAAGGGGTGACTTTTGTCATCTTCCTGGATACAATGGATATGTGATGTTTTCAGTGTAGGGGTTCAGAGAATCCAAGACCATACGATCTTTGTGTTTGCGTGTAGTAATGGGAATGATTGTATGTCGGCCTTGTTCATAAAGACCAAAACCAAAACCTTTCCAAGCACAGTGAGTCAAGAAGGTGAGGGCAAAACGATGATTTTTCAGGTATTGAAAATCAGATTGGAAGGGAACCACACCAAGGGGAGGTTCAGGGGTAATGGAGGATGTCGAACACCCCCATACGTTAGGTTGGTGCGGCAATTAGGTGGTCCGTAGGAGATTACCTCCCCCACACGACGGTCATAGGTAGGATGCGCATGTAACTGTCCGTACTCCTGTGGGGTATGGAAAGAGCTAACATTATATAGGTGATACTCCCCCAGCGTAAGGTGTTGAAAAACATCTACTAAGGGGTCTGAGGTTGGGATGTTGTCTGCGGGAAAGGAAGTGGTATTTTGATGATGGTCTCATTGGTCAAGGTGTAGGTGCGGTTGAGGTGGATGGTTGAGGTGTGGTTGAAGTGGATGGTTGGGTTGGATGAATGGGTGTCTTGACTGGTACAAGCACATCATTGGGGTGATATAACATATTGCAGGTTTTGAAGGGGGGAGGGTCAGCTTTTACGGTATAGGACTTCCCCTCGTACTCAAATTTTATGCATCTATGTAAGGGAGGGAACGCATCCCATAGCCCGGATCCAAGGGCGGCCTAACAACATGTTGTATTGGAATTCACCCTCAAGGACATAGAAGAGTTCGGGTAAGGTACGTGGCCCTACACGAATGTTAAGGATCACAGTGCCTAAGGTAGAAGTAATAGCATCGTTGAATGAACGCAACATGGTGGGGTTGGCACACATGCAGCTAGAGGGGATATTCATTTGTTGGAAGGCTTTGGAAGAGATGATGTTTAGGCTAGCACCCCATCAATCATAACACGACGTACGTGGATGTCCCGAACGTAAGCTGAGATGAAAAGAGCGGGGTCAGGATCTTCTGCACCAAAGTCAACAATTTTGTCTTCGGAGAAACTGACAGCAGTGGTTTGCTGTATACAGGACGGAAGTGGTAGATTGTTTGGTGAGAGAGGCAACGTGGTTGGGTGTTAAGATGGAGGTAATGGGAAAGGTTTCATTAGGTAAGACCTCTATCCCTTGAAGGATTTCAACGAGAGCTTGTCGATGAGATTCGAGGCTCGAATGAGATCATACAAAGGTCATTTTTACAGTGATTGGTGAAGTTGTTTGATCATGGTTCGGTGGGTAACTCCATTAGAGATGGGGTAGGAAGGTCCACGAATAACCACTTTAGGTGGTGGTGTGATCGGGATGGTGGACGGAGAAAGAGAGGCCGCATGTGTGCTTTCTTTAGCTTTCCCATTGTTTTTCTACCCTCGAGTAAAGAACACTAATCATATTGATCTCGTGAACACGAGAGGAGGAAGACGGTAGGATAAGTCATGGTCTTCGAGAGGTGGGGTTGTAATAATGATAGATCTTGGTGAGGAGGGGACAGGTGGTATAGGAGAGGGGATTGAAGCTAAAGGTTTCTCCCTTCGTAAGTTGTCTTTCTTAACCTTTCTATCCGAGAGAGGTGACTGACTAAGTATGGCTTTCAACGCTTTGCATCCCTCTACATCATGTCCTGGTGTGCGGTGGTAAGTGCAGATTTTAGACTCATCATAACCTATAGGTCGAGGTTTAGATGGATCATAGGGTCTAAGTGGGGGTAGGGAAATGGTCGCATTCTCCACCAACATAGCAAGGATTTTGGCGTAAGACCCTTTGAGCGGGTCAAAGTCAGAGGAAGATGAGGCTATTGACTGGGTAGGTTTCGGTAATGACTGGGTATGGTTGATTTGTATGGGTGGTGGCTTAGCCAAGGGGTTTTGATAATTAGATTTAACTAAATGTGGCCTCTTCGGCGTAGAAGTTATGTTTAGCTGGTCAGATGATGTGGTAGCAGAAAACAACCACGGAGAAAGAGGAGTGATAGTAAACAAATCCTTTGATGATGGAGTTTGTTTAGGGTTGATAGGTGGACAGGATACTTGGGGTGACGGTGTTGATATACCCTGGATCTTTGTATGGGTGCAGAAGGTGTAGGTCGTTTTAAAGAAAACGCAGGAGGTATGATGTATTGATGCAAGGTGGAGGGATGAGGTCCCAATATAGAAGGTAGGTGTGACGGCGATGGTTTTAGTTGTGATAGAGGCATAGGTTGGACTTGAGGAGATTGGGTCTGTCTCCTAAGTGGATGGACGACTTTACTTTTGGATAAATCTAACCATTTAGGTGGGTGTGTTAGACTGGGTATTGGTGAGGTCCCAAGCGTAGGGGAAGGTTTGGTTAGGTCAATAGAGGTGGATGAGGTATTTGGTAGAGATGAGGGGGGTGAAGATGAGGACATAGGCATTTTAAGCTTTTGTAAACACTTCGGGTATATGGTAGAGGCATCTGGATCGGTCATCTGCATTTGAGTAGAATATGGTGTACTCAAACATTCCCATAGGACTCGTCTATCTTCTGAGGGGTGACAATCCTCACGTGTGAATAGGAACTTTTGTATGGAAGAAAGGTGGGTTGTGATTCCGGTCCACTGTGGGTGTGATACAGGGGGTAAATGAGGCACTGTATCAATGGGCGTTAAGAGGTCAACCGGTCACTGAAAAGATTTAGGCGATAAAGAACTAATAGGTAGGAGGGCATGTTTGAGAGAATCCGTCATGATTAAAGAATTTGGTGATGTCGGTTCAAAGGGTTTCTCGTCTAAGGATGACGAAAAAAGTGGCGAGCCTTCCTCTTGTACAACAAGAGTGGTAGAAGGAGATGTTTGGGAAATAGATAAGTTAGATAACATCCGCTCACAGTCTTGCAGAGATGTGGTGTAAGAAGGCTCATCTGTGAGAAGAGAACTCTGGGTGGTTAATTCCTTTATGGGTAAAGGAATGGCAAGGATTTCATCTTGTCTTGATGGTGGTGAAGGGGGTTCGGGTCCCTGCGTTAGTGAAGAGGCTTGATTCAGAATTTTCTCGATAGAAGTGTTTGGTTGGGAGTCGAAGACCGCATGGATTTCATGAACACTCTCCTCGGCTAAGATATCTTGGTTTATGTTACTGTTAGAAGAGTGGTTTGGGAATGGTTTGCTGAAGATTTTCAAATTTTGGTTAGCAGGGGCGTTAGGATTATCGAGGGTTATATCCCCTACATCAACCATTTCTTGCACTATATTTTTCAACATCTTGCAGTTTTCATGACTGTGTCCCTTCACGTGGTGGAAGTTACAGAAGTCATTTTCTTTGTACCAAGAAGGTATATAGCGCGGGTGGAATCAAACCCGGAGTGAGGTTTAACAGGAGGTAAGGTAATAGCTCCTGCTTTGAGTAATTTTTCCAATATCACACCATAAGTTTCTCCCAAGGGAGTGTAATTGATGGGCTCGGCTTTATACTTATAGGTGGTTTTTGGCGGGGTATTAGATGGTGTTTGAGATTTGACCATCACCGCGTGTACAACTCCTTTTGATTTCGAAGCAGTCGATGTGTGAGGATTGGTGGTGTTAGGTTTGTTGGTGGAGTCTTGGGTTCGGAAATTGGGGTTTTTGTTGCAACCGCAATTTCTCTTCCTCTAAGGCTCGAATTTCTAGTTTTCGAGCCATAGTAAAGGCCTCGTCAAATGTGCGGAAAGTTTGAATTTGGAGGGTAGGAGAAATGTGCTTAGCACAGGCCCACGTAAAGAGTTCGATAAGTTCGGCCTGAGGCAAGGCATAAGTAAGTTGGTTGATAAGGCCCCGCCATCGTCCAACGAAATCTGCGATAGATTCATCTTCAAATTGTCGGATGGCATAGAGGTCGGTGATAGATACTTTCTTGGCAATGTTAATGGAGAAATGATCCAAGAAAGATTGGGCTAATTGGTTAAAAGAGAAGATTGAGTGCTGGGTTAAAGCACTGTACCACTCCAAGGCGGGTCCTGATAAGGACATGGGAAAGGTGCGGAGTAGTAAGGCATCGTCATGAGCAATCAGATAGCAGGCATGTCTAAATGATCACAAATGTTGTTGAGGATCCTCCTTACTATTAAAACGAGTGAATTTTGGTAATTCCCATTGAGGAGGATATGAATGAAGGGGGACAAAAGGATGAATAGGCTCCCGACAAACTTTCTCATATGTCAGGGTGCTACGGCTTCCTGAAATGAAGCCTCCAGATTTTGCATTTTGTCCATCATTTGTTTGATGAAATCAGTGGTGGGATGAGATGATGGTGCGGTTGTTGTAAAAGGTGGAGGATTGGGCCAAGGGCCTCCACTAGACAATGGGGGGGCTAAATGTTGATAAGGTATTGAGGATGAATATGTTGAGGCAACCGAATAGGGATGTCCTATATAAGGTGTTGAAGCCACCGGATAAGTGTGTGGAAATGAAAAGGTGGGAGGAGCTTGAGAAGGAAAGCTCATGTGGATAGGTGGCAAAGAGAGCAAGTTATGAAAGGAGCAGTCTGCATGAGAGAGATGAGGTAGAACAAGTTGGTGGTAATGATATGTGGGGCCCCAAATTAACAAAAGGAAAGCCAATCTGTGCCGTAAGAACCTCTAAAGCCACTGAGTTGGGAGACGGGGCTAAGGATGAAGAAGGCAAGGCAGAGTTATCAGGTGGGGAAGGAGCTAAGTGAGCGGCTATACTAATAGGCATACCAACAAGGAGTTGACCGTCGGGTGTACGGTGGGCATGAGACAAATAGTATTGTACAGCGCTAGGATTAGCGTCCAAAAATTTCACAAATTCCTTATCTCCTACAGGGATTTTGGGAACCTCGCTGGTGTCCGTAGGATTCCCCACAGGATGTGAAGGGGGTGATTCAGGAAAAGGCACGGAGCAGGCATGTGAAACCATGGCTGTAGCTTGCTTGTTTCGAGTGACAACAACCATGGACAAGAGTACACAGTAAGGATGCAATCTATCAGGAACAGAAGCAGCAACAAAATGTTGGAATTGGTAGGTTGTTGGTTTTGGGAACTATGAAAGACAATAACCGATATCGGTCAGGTAACCGATGTCAGGTCAGACTATAGCCGCCATCGGTAAGTTAACCAATGTCGGTAGAATAGGACCGGTGTAAGAAGCTGTAAGAAGTTGCTGATTTGGGGTTAACGATGCTTAGTATACCTACCAAACTGTTCTGAAGTGATCACAACAAACAGTGTATGACAGAGAAACAGAACTAAAAACAAGCAAGATGCACAAGCAAATTAACAGACTAACCCTAGGATTAGTTTTAATCACTTTGGGCTTATGCCTTAGATGCAAGATGATGTCAATCCTAAACAGAAGACTTAGGGGAAATGTCAAGTTTGTTTTGGCTTATAAGGTTACCTCAATCAGGCGGAGGAATACCATGGAAAAGGGGGATGTTTGAGCTGTTGTGTTAATTTATGATGTGATTTGGTATGTGTTGTGCAGTGAAAGTAAGATTAATTTCTTGTCAATACCATGGATATCACCCCCACGTGTATGACCTGTTACTTAATCTATGTTCACTAGAATTGAAAACAAGCAAGCAAGAATGTGATGCACGTGTTTTAAACCCAAATCAAAAATGATATTCGATGAAGCAAGGAGATGATTTTCACTAATGCAAAAATGTGAAAGCAAGACAAATTCTTTTACCAAAAGGTAACAAAATATCTTGTGAATATTTTAGAAGAAGAAAATAGCAAGTGTGCTCCCTATATGAAAGCAAGCAAGAAAGAAAGAAACCCAAAATGGGTCCCACCGGGCGTGCCAAAATGTTTCGCACAGAGGAGGTTTTCAGTTCCTAGAATAGAGTTACTTCTATCCTTTCATTCTCTTGAGAAATAGATAAGGGTTAGGGCTAGGAGGAATACCTGTTGAATGTTTGGAGGGTGTGCGTGTACCGTAGAGAGAGATCAGATCGATTGCAAAGAACTCCTTTTTTTCTGGGAAGGACTACCTGCAAGTAAGAATACAAGACCACCAGATTCTAATTAGACAATAAATGAGGGAACTACCTTGGGGCCCAGAAGTATTAAACTTCCTTCGAAGGTGGTCGGCCCTCGCTAATATGAATTAACACAAATTATTGCAAAATTACAATTTAATTACCTTGTTAAAACAATAGAGGAAAGGGCTAGTTTTGGTTTTGAATCACAGTGACCGATGCCGGTCACTATCACCGTACCGGTTTTTGCTAACCGATATCGGTAGGGGCAGTGGTTTAGGGCTTTTAGTGAAGGTTGGCTATAAGGTGGCTATGGTGTTTATAAGGCTAGTAAATGATTGGGGATAGGTAATGGGGTGATGGAGAAGACTCAGTAGGGTATGGGAGTTGTTCTGGGGCAAATGTAGGGGTAGAGGAATGATAGTTAGATGTAGGGTGTTACCGGTAGTAGATCTAGGAATAGACTTATAATTATTGTGATTCGTAAGTTCAAGAAATGTTATCAAAAGAACATACAAGATACTACTTACTAGTTCTCGATGAAGATACAGTCCAAAGACCGTGATAATGAAGGCGGGGCTCTGTGTAGGATGATCGAACAATCAAAGATGAGTTATCTTCTCTCCCAATGCTTGGATGAGTGTCACCGGGCTCCTGTTACTCAGTTGCAGCCTTGGGCTTGATGTCTCTTCTCGCAAACTCCTTTCTTTCCTTCACTTGTCTCTTCTCGGCCAAGTGAATTCCGATCTTCCAATGAATTTCCGATTCGAGATCCTCCATCCTTTGTTGGGGAGGTCATTTACAGGGAACCGATGGCGGTTACGTAACCGACGGTCGAGTAGGAACCGATATCGGTTAAGTCAAAGTGGACTATTTTTAGTAAATAGCCAACTTTCCTCCTTTTCTCCCGAGGAATTAGTTGTGGCTTGGTCAAGTCATTATTAGGTTGATTTTGGTGCGGGTGAGGAGTAATTAGTCATGGGTGTGGATGTAGACCAAGTTATAGGTCTTAATTAGGTTAGTTTAGGGTTAGGGCTAGGTCATGATGAGGTGGCAAAATGTGGTGGCAGGTTTGGAGATGTGGATTTATTAATTATAAGGTAATTAATAAATAATTGTGCAAGGTTTAGGTGGTGAGGCTAGGTTGCGAAATGAGCCATTTTCATTATAATTAGTAATTTTTGCTAATTAACTAACGTTTCCTTTTTTGGTCAATTAACTACCCTTCATTAATTAACTAGCTTCTATCACATTTTGGATGCCAATTAACAACATTTTGTTAGTTATAATCCTCTTTCGATTGATTAAGTAGCTAATAATAGCTAATTAATCCTTTTAACATGTATTTAATCAATAAACCCTCTTATTGGCTAAATCCCACTTTCAAATGCTTCTAATCTTATCAAATTCCTCTCAAATCACCTCCAAATAGCCTAAAAAGATTATTCTAGCCTATTAATTAATCTCAATTGATTAATTAAAGCACCTCCAACTCCCATGAGTTTCTAACTCACTAGTTAAATCATCTAATCATGGTTAATTAGCCTAGAGTTACTTTATCATTTGTCCCACATTCATTGTGATTCAAGCTTTCCCCAAATAGAAAGCTATAAAAAGGACCAAGATCCTACCTTCACACCTTACACCATACTTTGAATAGTATCTCATATAAAACATATGATTTAAGAGATTTCTCCATTAATTTGGCATAGCTGTTTTGCATCAATCCTACCATTGTTGAGTAGTAGAAGAAGATCCAAGCTTGGCCTTGTAGCCATTCTTTGGTGAGATCTTCTCCCTCTCTTTGGAGAACAACATAATTTGATTGCTCATAGATCTAATTAGGTTCATTTTAATTAGCAATCATTTAACTTAGTAAGAATGCTTATAGATTAGATGAGTAATTTCATGTAGTTTTCATTATGCATTCTCATAAGCTATGATCTTGATGGTTCATTGATAAATTTAAGCTTAGCTCTAGACTACTAGGTGTTAGTCTTTTTAGTTAGCTATTGCAAAATTTTAGCATGATCAAAGCTCTGTTGGATCCCCTTTCTTTAAGCCACCATAAATTTTAATTTCATGCATGCATAATAAATGGAGTTGCACCATTCAAGCAAAGGGACCTAGAATCTAAGAGAGTTAGTGGATACCCACCAATTTTTCAACCTAAATTTTTTTCTCACCAAAAATTCCCTACTAAACTAGGGTTTGGCGTTCCTTGTGAAGTTGGTGCTTCACTAAATTCATTTGTATTGTGTAATATATGCAAACATTCAGTGGGTTTTATTCCCTTGAGGATTTCCCACTTTATATATGGTATTCTTGTGTTCTCTCATGTTTCATGCTTATATGAATGGTTAATATGTTACTCAACGATTGATAATATAACTAATAAGCTCATGTTTACAATGTATGTTGAATGGTTGATTCAAACAATGATTGTAATTTATGGTAAATGAAAGGAAATTTTTTGTACGAATGATTCACCCCCTCTCAATCACTATGATTCTAACAAGGATAATCATGGGTGATGAAATTCGTCATCCCATGTTCACTTTAAAGTGCTTTGCATAATTGTTTCTAAACATTTATTAAACACTTTGGATTATTTCATGATGGGAGGAAGAATATGCAATCTCAATGCTTTAGTTCAACAGGTGATCAGAGGTCAATATTCTTGTTCATGAATAATTTCTTCAAAGGCCTATCAACAAAGCTTCATCTTCATTAGATCATTCAGTCCCTACTCTCTCTCTCTCTCTCTCTCTCTCTCTCTCTCTCTCCATATTCTAATTTTCAATTAAGAATACATTTTTTATTTCAACCTTTTCACTTAAATTAGACCTATAGTTTTACATTGTAATGAGTTCTCTTTAATTATTGAAAATGGACTCACTTTTATTTCCTAGAAATATGAGAGGTCAGTAAGTGATGAGGATAGGTGAAAATTCATGTGGGGTAGATGAAGATACAATTTGTAATGCTATAAATTGGAATGACTTCTCCATTCTAAGGGGTTAGAAATTGTTGATTGAATGTATGTTGTTGAGATTACCACTTCTACATCAAGCAATAAAAGCTCCAATTCTTTTATTTATTGTCTTATGTTACTCTACTCTCTCTTCCCAACTTTGCATACATGATAATCTTGTTAAACCAAGAAAGGTGTTTGTGCCTTTGATAAATGAGTCAATAGAATTATATGTCTATGATTTGTTGGTCTTATCATTTTTAGAATTGTTTTGTTCTTCTAATTAAATTTGGACCTACTATGGTTATTGTATGTGAATTATATAAGCCTACTCACAACAAGTAACCCTCTCTCTCTTTATTTCCTCAACTCCCCTTTACCTCTCTTCATTACAAATCCCTTCTTTATACCTTGTACAAGAATGTTTCACATGTTTATTGGAGTATTCCCATGTGATCCCTAGCCTAACGACCACCCACAACTTTAGGTTAGTTTACATTCAATAATGGGAGCCACCCATACACAATAAGGAGGGGATTAGCCCCATAACCATTGGCGGGAACCAACAATTTACCCACACAACAAATTATTTGGCCAAAAATGTTCCTATCTTAGCTTATAATCTCAATGTATGATGATTATGATTAAATTACGATGTTGTATGTGAAATTATTCCCAAAAAGTACTTGCAATTGCCACAAATACAAATAGATGTAAACAAACAT
Source organism: Taxus wallichiana var. yunnanensis (assembly GCA_018340775.1). Taxonomy (NCBI): domain Eukaryota; kingdom Viridiplantae; phylum Streptophyta; class Pinopsida; order Cupressales; family Taxaceae; genus Taxus; species Taxus wallichiana. The sequence goes on from CM031239.1 coordinate 679,908,033, forward strand.
ATTTATAAAGCAAAAGGAAAACACACCATGTCTTATTTAATAAACCAAGATGATAACACAATATGTACAAGCGATTCAAAAACACAAAAAGCATGTCAAAAAAACCCAATATGAACAGAATTAACTACACCAAAGTTATATGTGAACTAAGATGTTAATAATTCATCTACAATTGGTCTACAATAAAAAAAAAGTACAACAAAATAACAAACTAACATACTAACAAAAACATCATCACAATGTTGAAAAATGGAAATAGTACAACATAATTTACAATAATGACACCCCTAATGTGTTCCAAATTGAAGAATTAGACAAATATGAATGCCCTCAAGTGATAGCTTAGAAACACAAGAGGATTGGATCATGAAGAGCGGAGTGATCTTAGATACTCCAAAAACACTCTTGTCAGATCCCATTGATGTCCGATATGTATGGATTTAATCCAAGTGTGAACCGAGAAAATTAATATATTGCGAAAGGGTGATTGATTATTTTTCCTCAAGTATAGATATACACCACGTGTAAGAAAAGTGATTATCGAAAGATGATTTGGAGCGATTAGTAGAATTTACGTAAAATGGAGATATTATTTAAGCTGTGTTATTCGATTGTTAATATTTTTCAAACATTTGTCCGAATGTTTTTCTTGTTGACAATTATTATGTTTTTGAACATATTTCAATGTTTTTGAATTTTTGAACATATATCAATTTTTATTTTTATTTTTAATATATTTGAATGTTTTTGTATTTTTGAACATATTTTAATGTTTAGTTATTTTTTTACTCGGTAAAAGGGTGCACTATATGAAATCATTCTCAAACAACTATAAGCATTTCATTCCATTGGCATAATTTAGATGGTATATTGATAGGATTTCTCACTCCACTCATGACTCCACGCAACTAGGAAGATACGAGGGCTCACCACAGAGAGACAAGAAGGACGTAAGAATAATGAGAATAGTGATATGAAGATGAAGATGAAGATGAAGATGAAGATGAAGGATGGCAAGACACAAGGTGTAAGAAAGATCCATTTTGGAAAAATGTGACTCATACCTAGTCAAGATTACTTGACCAATTCCAAGATGATTTCACTTTATAGGTTTTGACTAGACTTAGATCCATTGATGGCCTATTGATTGACAAGATTCGGTTGAAGGATTGTTATCTCTCTTAACATAAGAAACTTCTTGGGATGTTTTTGATTAAGAACTTTTGATTCAAATTTTTGAAGGCTTTATTTTGTTCAATTTTTTTTAAATGACCCCCTATATCTTTCCTAATGCCATTTGTAAGAGATAAGAGCTCAACGATGAAGATAAAACATAGGTGATTAAGGATACTTGTCTCCTTTCCCAATCTCATACTACTAGTAAGAAGTATGGGCTCATCACCAAAGAATCTAGAGGATGAAAGGTGTAATGATTGATATTTTTATTAGATTTATTTTTCCTTGTATTTTCATATTGTGATTGTTGGTAAGGAACGATTTCCCCAAAGCCCATCCTCGTGCGACTAGTAAGACGTAAGGGTTCAACACCTTAGAAAAATATGGATGGTCAAAACATCCGAGGTAAATAAGTTTAGTATTTCATCTTAAAGGGATAGATTGTTTGAAAGGAGGAGTTGTCGTCAAATAGCTTCTAGAAAAAATCGTAGGTAAAAAGATCTGGAATGGTAGAAAACATAATAGGGATGAGACACACAATGCATGGTAGGAACAAGATTAACTTGTGTTGTATAGGTGAAGAGTGTGAATTAGATGTTAATGATATAATATAGAGCTTTGTTAATGTATGAAATGATTAAAATTACTTTTAAAAATGACCTCCCAAAGTGTGAAGAGCACTGCGAACAAGAAGTGCTTACTTTTCCACCTTTGTTATTCAAATAGTGCTTTAAGGAGGGGTTTGATATGGATTTTTATTCTCTTTTTACGCTTTTTGATTTTTCCGAGTTGTTTGTGGATGTGGATTAAAAATGGAATTATCATCATAGAAGAAGTCCATGTTTAGGAAATTTGAATGTTCTGATTTACAAGACTTGGGTAGATGAGGTCCAAGTTAATGGAGTAGCTAGAAGGATTTTCAATGTATCCATGATTTGATGAGTCTTGATTTATGAGACTTAGGCAGACGAGGTCCAAGTCAACGGAGGGGATCGAAATATTTTCAATGACTAATTGATTGAATTTTGCGAGACTTGGGAAGATGAGATCCAAGCCAATAGAGTGAATCATAAGATTTGATGAGTCCTTATATACGAGACTTGGGTAGACAAGGTCATATTTAACGAGGTGAATCAAAATATTTGATGAGTTCGATTTATGAGACTTAAGAAGGTGAGGTCCAAGTCAATGGAGATAATCTTAATATTCGAGTATTGATGTACGAGACTTGGGTGGAAAAGGTCCAAGTCAATGAGGTGAATCAAAATATTTGATGAGTCCTAATTTACTATACTTAGCCCTTGGGCGGATGAGGTTCAAGTCAATGGAGAGAATCCTAAGATTTGAGGAGTCCTCGATGTACAAGTACTTGTGCGAACAAGGTACAAGTCAACAAGATGAATAAAAACATTTGATGAGTCCTTATTTACGATATTTGGGAAAATTTAGTTCAATTCAATGGAGATAATCCTAAGATTTGAGGTTTCCTAATGTACAAGACTTGAGAGGATGAGTTCTAAGTCAATGAAGTGAAAGGATAAGTTTTTATGAGATTGAAAAACCCATGTGATGATAAAGCCAAATTTTTATGCAGAGATGACATTTATATTCACCCATGATTGGAATGATGTGATGAGAGAAGTATTGATCCTTAGATGTGTATCTGAGGCACCTTATAGGCCGTAGAGATAAAATATTAAATGTTCCTAGTTTTAGGTAGTGGAATAGTTTGTTTGAAGATAGATTTGTAATTAAAGCTCGAAATGGTTCTCTCGAGGATACCCCTAGGAATACAAACCTCATGGAGTACATGCACATGGCTATATTGACACGTAAGAATCATCGTTGACTTTTTAATAATTTTTTGTAAAACACAAGAAGACTCTTCATTAAATAATTGTCGTGAAACATTATTAAATTCATGATCGAATGTTTGAAGTATTATGGACATAGAAGGTTGTATTGTCATGAGTATCCAAACTTTTTGCTGTTGCATCTAGACAACAAGACTAGGGATATCGGGCATAAGAGCTAGCATTAAAAGGATAGATTCTAGATCCGCATTGCTTGAGCTAGCATAGGACTTAATTGGTTAAGTACACCTTAATTAATCAAAAAGCTAATTAATTAATTAATTAAAGAAAATGAAAGTGTTAGAATAAAATAAATAAACTAAATTTTAACCTATTGTTAAAGTGGACCTAAGATAAAATCCCTAAAAAAGAAAACCCTAAAAATATAATGTTTTCCAAAGGAAGAAGGATGCAATGCTTAGGCTCATATTTTTATGGAGGATGGCTCGCTCTGCTCGAGTTTGTATGGAGGAGGGATCGCTAGTGGAAAGGATCAAGATATATGGAGTGTTAGCTTAGTTGGCGAGCTTGATGCAAGATGTTAGATTGGCGAGATCTTGGGTGTGAAGATCGAGATGGAGGTGGATCGAAGTGTAAAAGGACCGGCACTTGGGATCGAGATCTACAAGGAAGAGGAGCACGAGCTTGGAAGTGACAGTTTAGATCTTCGAGATAGGTAGTGTTGGAGGCGGAGTAACTAGTTGGGATGCAAATGGGATTAACATGGTAGTGCATCTCAAAGATGAGTCTAGGAGTTATGACTCAATAGGATAACTTCGTGAAGACAGGGGGAGTGGATGTGGAGTGGGAGATCATGTAGAGGTGTCAAGTTATAAGAGAGCTCATATCAATGAGCCAAGGTAGTGGGTCGGGAGTAGTGTAGCTTGGATTCACTTGGACAGTTGAAGGAACTAGCTCAATGACAGAAGAGGAGTCACTCAACCGCAATGAGTAGCTCGATGGGAGAGGGATAAGGGTGTGTTGGGAGTCAAGTGAGATATAGTTAAGAGGGGAGCTCGGCTTTGTGAGTAGATCACCATGTTGATTTTGGTAGGAGGTGATAACTTAGAAAGGGAGTTAGGATGTGCAGCAAATAGCTCCTTACAAAAGGAAACGAGCTAGGAGGTTGCAGGGAATGATGGAAAATTTAGATCTCTGCCAAATTTAGTTGTAACTTGCTAAAGTTGGAGGAGAAACACCTAATCTTGGGAGAATTTTTTTGTTTATTTTTTTTAAATATGATTTCTATTTAGATGCTCCCAAATACAAGCAAAAACACACCTACAAAAACACAAAAATAGAAAAGACAACAAAACACACCTACAAGCACAAATGTGAAGCAAAACCATTCCTCCAAGGTCTTCCTTAAAAACACCAATGATAAGATTGCTTGAAGTATTTGATCTTGTAGAATATTCTAGTTGTTGGATAGTGGATATCTCTCATATGTGCTATAGGAAGCTCTATATCTCCCTCAACCCTCTTGTAGAAAATAGGATTCCATGTTACTTCATGTACCAAGAAATGTTTTTTTCCTAACCTTCAAATTACACCACATTAATCATCTATTGACATCACCCCCACATCCACCTCTCCTAATTCATTATACAAAAATCATCTCCCTCTCCTAGCCATGTAGGGAAGCATACATATGACCTTTAAATAACATCATTTTCCCTATACCATCCAAAAACCCCGTATAATACTCCAAACTCTAAGATACTAAATCTCAAGATAAATCACTTCGCCACCTCATGAATCGACACAATAAACTTTGTCATACCATAGGTGGTCTATGGAATACCATGTGATCAAATCACTTAGATGTGCTCGTAAGCCCAATAATGTATTAAAAACTCACATATAATTTGAATCTCCTCCTGTGGACCAGTCCCACATCTCTCTATAAAGTTTTCCTAGTAGAACCCTGACCCTAAGTAAAAATAGTCAAGTACTCCACCATATCTTCCACAAGCCTAGTCAATGACAATGAAAATGGCCATCTCCTAAATCAGTAGAGCATAGTAATTGATCCCCACCATGATCATAGTAATCAAAGTACTCCCACCCACTCCATCATCCCAAATATACTCAAAAGCAAAATGCCCTGTTACATAAGCTACATATAACACATCATCCCCATACAACCTCACCATAGCTCCACCCCAACCCATCTCATCAATAGAAAAAATATCCTCACCCTAAATAAGCAACCGCAAAATACACTAAATATCCTCCAAGGTAATGGTAATCGTCTCGATAGGTAACCAAAATGTCCTTGTGGCCACATCCCATCAATCCATCAAATCCACCATCACCTCTAAATATCGATGGACACACTTGTAATGACATAGTCCACCCAACCCCAACACCTCCAAAGTAACGTTTTCATCATCACCCATGTGTTCACGCAGCCACTCTAGCAATGGATACACCTTATCCCTCATTGACAAGAGTTTCTTCACCTATATTCACAAACACAAAGAAAAAATATTAGCTCAGCAACACAAAATTTATCCAAATCTAAAAACCAATAAAAACACACCCAATCAACACATATCCATGTAATCAACCACGATTACATGAATTAGTACCAATTCTAAACAAATCGACACTAATATTAGTAATTTTTATCGATACAATATCTCCATATAAAAAAAACCCATCAACAATAAACCAAAAATCGCTACCTCTATTTGATATGGTCGTTGACTCGCCTAATTACTCCCTCTAGCCTTCATCTCTCGATTATAAAAATAGAAAATTTATATCAATAAACTTAATGAGAATAATTATCTTCCATGATTACCTAACTTCTATATATAGGCATCCTACCTCAATCGATCTCGATCATTAATCATTAGGAATTTAGTATTTACATAGTTATGGGTGATTTATCGTTTGGTAAATATTATAGTTATATATAGAATATATTGTTATTGTTTTTCATTGTGTGATTGTGTTGTCATTTATGTCAAATCCCATTTATGGAAAAGGACGTCATAATGTTGTTTGAGTCCTCCTATGATGTTGATCGGGTGTCATGTATGGAGTTCATGTGGTTTGGTGAAATATAGTGTTGTCCGGTGTTTGGTTTGTTAGGTAAAATTATGTGTTGGGTCATCATGAGTTGGCTGGAGTGTGTCATTATCTCATTCATATTACATGATGTGTATTACAAGTGTGTATGAGTCGAACAAGGTCATTATGGTCGAGGTCATTGTTAGTGCAAAATCACAGCACCCCTGGATGTTGATTCGATTTCTAGGTTGATCATACTAACATCCAGTGTGATTGCATAACATTGAATCCTTTCTCCAAGTGTGGGACTTGAAGAGTGAGAAAGGAATCTCCAGAGAAGGCTGGTTCCTATTCCTCTGTTCAGATGCACCAATGAAACGCAGAGGTTTACCCCAAAAACTAATCTAACTACCAAGGAGACAGGGAGAGAGAAATGCATAAAAATAAACCTAAGCTAGGGAGGTGATGCACCGAGGAATGAAGAACATAAGTTTTGCAAAAATAAACACAGACCATATAGACGCAATACCACACCACGCACAGGTAACCGAAATGTAATGAGAGATCAAAATGACAACAATGAATACATGAGAGGATTTAAACTTAATCACAGACATATATATTGCTCAGAGAATCGATTCAATACATTGCAGTGGCTAAGAGGCAACAGTGGCATTACAGTCCATGTGGGAGGCTCGAAAACTCCATGAATTCTCTTGCAAGCAGGAGAGAAGGGAGGAATTGCAAAACAAGAATGTCCAACCGTTAGAAAGAAGCCCCTCCTTACAATTTATAGGAAGAATGAGAGAGAAAAGAGAGAGGAATTTGAAATCTACCCCAACCACCTCCTGAATGCATTTAACTCATCTCATCATGGCAGAAGTGGCGGATCCTGGCGAAACGGCGGGCTGCCTAACAAGAGCGGCGAACTGTCTGCTGCATTAAAATTGTTTGTTGACGCATCACTTCTGTTTGGTTATTCGCGCTGGAGGTGTTTCTTGATTTTCATCCTCCAAACTGAACCAAAATGCAAGATTGACCTTGGAAACGTGTAGAGAATTTTACCAGCTTTCCGTTGATATAAAGAGCGCGCAAATCCGAGCTCTGGATCAAAAGTTATGGCGATCTGAAGATTTAGGGCACGGAACAGACGAAAACGGATTTTTGAAATTCTTCCCGCGCTCTGCCACTTGGATGACACGTGGCAAGCTCTGATTCGCTGAATAATTTTCTCTCCTCTGCCTTTTGGCGGGCTTTCCTTTGAAATTTCCTTGTGGGCCCCAGCTTGGACACGTGGCGCCATTTCATTGGTTCGGTTCAGCGCTCGATAACTCGTCCCTTTGACCTTTGACTTTTTCTCCTGTGAGGACACGTGGCAGTTTCTGATTGGTCTTCGGCTCCTTCGCGTACTTCGCTTCCATTTCTCCCAGATGTCCCATCTGACTTTGGACCCTCTGGACTCATTTCGGCCGATTCGGCCGGTTCGGGAATTTTTGGCCCGCTTGTCCCATTCTGCTTCTGACTGACTTGACTCTTTTCGGCCGGTTCGGCCGATTCGCGCCTTTGCGGCCCAGATGTCCCAATCGCTTTTTGACTGCCTGTGCTCATTTCTGCCGATCCGGCCGGTTCGGGTCTTTTGTCCCAAACGTCCTGAGCAACACAGCCAATTTTTCTTCTTTCAGCCGGATCGGCTTTTCGCGCCCGCCGCGTACTTCTGGCCCGATTGTCCCAAATGCAATTTGGGCCACCTGGAGGCTTTTCGGCTGATCCGCGCCTTGACGTCCCAAATGTCCCAGTTGCTCCCTTGAGCAGGACTTAGCCAATTCTTACACTTTTTCCTGGATTAACCTATTTGCCTTTCTGTAACTTTTTCACATTTTCTCAGAGCTTACTCCCTCCTTCTTCGGCCTGGGGAGTTAGAAAATTTCCTGAAGGGACCCTAGAAACCTGATTTTTGCTCTGAATCAATCAATTTTCTTGGGATTTGGATATTCTGATGCATGTTATCAAAATTACCCTGGGGGGGTGAATTTTGGATAACAATTTGGTGACTCAGCGGGATCATCTGCCTGCTAGATGAAAAGACCAGTTGCCTGAAGCAATCCATTGGGCATGGAGTCATCAAATATTCTGTTAGAATCCAAACTGACTCAGAATGTGCGAGGAGGAAGATGGAAAGAGACTTGACTTTAGTAAAGACATGCATCATCTCCATGGACAGCAAGCTGTGCCAAGGCATTTAGGGAAAACAAAACTAATCTACAGCAAAACAATGTGCACAAGCACTTGGAGGAAAGAAAATCTAATCTAGTATTTACAGATGTAGTGAACCTCCCTCTAGAAGCAACGCTTGAGATAGATTCCATTTACTGGAATCTGCAGTTCTTCACCATCCAATGAGGCCAATTGGAAAGCATTGTTGTTCTTGCACTTTGTGACCATGTATGGGCCACTCCAAATGGCATCAAATTTTGAATGCCTTCCTGGTTTTGCTCTGTCCACATCCCATTTCAATACTAGATCTCCTACTTGAAAAGATCTATCTTTGGCCTTCCTATCAAAGGTCTTCTTGATCAAAGCCTGATCCTTTTCCATTGCTTGGAATGCCTGATCTCTGATTTCTTGCAGCTCCATCAATTCTACATATCTCACCTCCATGGGCCCAAACTCTAGCAACTCCAGCTGTTTCATGAGTTCCAACGTTGGCAGCTCAAGTGACATGGGCAAGACTGCCTCTCTTCCGTAGACAAGCCTAAATGGAGAGTTACCTGTGGATCTTTTGGGAGTTATCCTATCTGCCCATAAGGCTGATTTCAGTTTGGTATGCCAAGCCTTCTGATTCTCATCAAGAGTCCTCCTAATGATCCTCAGCAAGTTTTTGTTTGTAGACTCGGCCTGGCCATTACCTTGAGGGTAGTAGTTTGATGAAGTGCTCAGGTAAATCCCGTTCTTGACAGCCCACTCAGTAACTTTAGATCCAATGAATGCCAATGCATTATCGTGAGACTATTGTAGTAGGTACACCAAATCTGGTAGTTATCCCTCGTAAAGTCCAAGATGCTAGACTCATTCGCCTCTTTGAGTGCACTGCTTCGTCCATCTGGTGAAGTAGTCTGTGGCTGTCAAAATCCATTTGTGCCCTTGGCTCGAATTGGGATTGATGATTCCAATGAAGTCCAAACCCCATTGCATGAATGGCTGGTCAACTGAGATTGGATGTAATGGGAGGGCTGCAAGTCTCTCTTTTCCTGTGAAGAATGCACAATTCTTACATTTCTTGATCCATGCATAGCAATCACTAAAGATTTTAGGCCAATAATAACCAGCCTTCATGATTTTCAGAGCTGTCACTCTTGGTGCAAAATGGCCACCAGCTGGTCCATCATGAAACTCCTTTAATACCCTTTGAATCTGACCTGTGTTAATGCATCTCAGCAGCACTCCATTCACGTCCTTCTTGAACAAAACTCCATCAATGATGGTATATGGAATAGCCTGCAACCTGAAGTGTCTTCTTCTTGCTTTGCTCATTTCTAGAGGGCACATACCCGTCTGTAGGAAATGTATCATATTCTGAGTCCAACAGGGAGTGGACACATCATCATTTTCCTGTTTTTGATCATCTTGTAATAGCAGGACAGCGTCTTCTTTATCTTCTGGGTTGTTTAGTTGTTTGGAAGCGAGCTGCTCACACAAACCTTTGCCTCTTACCAGCTTGGTGATCTTGATCTCAATGTCATACTCCATGACACGGGTGATCCAACCTGCCCTTTTCTCATTTAAATCCTTGTTGAGGAGGAAGTCTTTAACCCCAGCATGTGAGACCAGCAACTGGACCTTGTTGTTTGAGACTAAATGCTTGAATTTCTTCAAGCTCCTGATTACTGCAAGCACATGTTTTTCAATAAAAGAGTACCTTAATTCGCAGTCATTTAGGCTTTGGCTGAAGAAAGCAATCGGCTGCTCCTCATTATCTTTGTTCTGTTGCACCAGAATGGCAGAAATAGTGTCATCACCTCCAAATGCATAGAGGATGAAATCCTTGGAAAAGTCCGGGTTGATGAGAGTGGGTGCCTGGGAGATGGCTTCTTTGATTGCTTCAAAACTCTCCTTGCCTTCTGCCGTCCATTTGAAAGCCATGCTTTTCCTTAACATTTTGGTGATGGGCTTGACAAGGGCTGCAAAATTTGGGACAAACCTCCGAACAAAGTTTATCCTTCCCAGGAAACTCTGAAGAGCTTTCTTGTGACTTGGCAATGGTAGAGCTCTTATGGCTTCAACCCTCTCTGGATCAATTGCTAATCCTTCCCTGGAGACAATGTGGCCAAGGAGTTTCCCTTCATGTGCAAGAAAGATGCACTTCTTAGGATTCAAAGACACTCCAAACTTTCTACACCTCTGAAACACTTGCCTGAGGTGAAAGAGATGGTCTGCAGCATTCTTTGAGAAGACAGTGATATCATCTAGGTATATCAGCACTATCTTGTTGATCAAGCCTTTGAATGCCATATCCATGGCTCATTTGGAATGTTGCTCCAGCGTTCGTTCGACATATCCAAATGGCATCTTCTTGTAAGCATATGTGCCCCATTTGGTTGTGAAGGCTGTCTTGAACTGGTCTTCCTCCTTTACCATAATTTGATTGAAGCCTGAGTATCCATCAAGTAGTGAAAACCTTTCTGAACCAGCTACGACCTGCAATATTTGCTCCATGGAGGGGAGTGGATAATGGTCCTTGAGAGAGGCTCTATTCAAATCTCTGAAGTCAACACATAGCCTGATCTCTCCACTTTTCTTTCTGACCGGAACCAAGTTCGCAACCCAGCTTGAGTGCTTGATAGGGAATATAATTGCTGACTCAATCAGCTTGTCCAGCTCCTTCCTCATGAGAGGCTCCATGTGTGGATTGACTGGTCTCTGTTTCTGCCTGACAGGCTTAGTATTTGGATCCAACTCGATTGTATGCTGAGCTAAGTTGGGATTGAACCCTTTCAAGTCTTCATAGCTCCAAGCAAACACATCAGGGAATTCTTGACATAGCTGTATGAACTCATACCTTTCCTGTTCAGTTGTCATCTTTCCAATTTGCAGTGGCTTGTTCTCTTCTACCAAGATGGATGCCGAATCCTCCCTCTTGACCTGAATATTTGCTTTCTCCTTTCTAAACTGATCATTGGGGTTAAAAATGGACTCCAAAGTGATGAGTCCCTTGGGCAGCTTGTCAGTTCTCAGCTGTATCACTTGGTCACCATATTGCTGTTCCAACTTCTCTTGATTCTTAGCTGAGAACTCAGCTTCTTCCTGCAAGAAGTGGATGATTTGCTGGTCATTCTCAAATACTTGCCAATTGACATCGTTATCCGGCACTGAAGGCCTCACAATCACGTGGATGTTTGGCTGTACCTTGTCTTGTTGAATGTTTTCTACAATGTCAAAGGCTGCCCCTACTGCTGCAAGCCTGTCAGCAGCTTGATTCTCTTTCCTGGGAATGGCCTTGATGCCGAAACCCTCAAAATCTTCCATGAGGTCCCACACCCTATTCTTGTAGCATCTGAGTAGATCATTTTTGGCGGCATGCTGTCCCTTGACCTGATTTACAATCAGCTCACTGTCCCCAAAAACTTGCAAGTTATTTATTTTTCTCTTTATTGCCCAATGCATCCCTTGCACCAAGGCTTCATATTCAGCAGTGTTATTGGAGCATGCAAATTGAAATCTAAAAGCTGAATAATACTTTACTCCTTGAGGTGAAATAAGCACGGCTCCACCTCCTGCGCCTTGTCTACTCCTTGATCCATCAAAAAACAGTTGCCATACCTCGTTGTCATCCTTGTGGCTTGGCTTGGTGATGCTAGGAATAGGTTGACTTTCTTCATGTATACAATAGACCCCTAGCTCGATTCTTCTACTTTGATAAGGATCAAAAGCATGCACCTTGCTTGCCCATTCATCAAGAGTCAAATCGTGATACTTCCAACCTTAGTGTCGGCTTCATCAGTGCCAAGGTGATCTTCTTGATCAAATGCTGAGCAATTGGTATTAATATGACTTGGAGTATAGGGCTCAATGTGGAAATCTGCAATAGGTTCTGACCTAATTGTAGCTTTAGTTCCATACCTCGTTCTGAACAGCATGTGTGACCAATCAGCGGACAAATATCCCCCAATCTTGGCAGTAAAGTCCCTTGACAAACAGAGGGCAAAGAGTGGTGGAAGGTCTATGACTGATATATCTTGTAAGACAACAACATTTGGACATGCATGCAATGTAAGACTCAAATTTCTAATCACTCCAATTGCTATTGCTGTCCCATCCAGCTGCACTACTCCCTTAGATGTTATTTCATACTGGAGCCCTAACTGATCAGCTATCTGTTTAGGCATTACTGAGCTACTTGCCCCGGAATCTATCATGCAATTATGTACTAGCTGATTTCCAATGATTAACGAAACATAGAAAGGGGGAGGTTTCAGCATTCTACCTTGTTGTGCTCCATGATTTCCTTCAGGCTGGGCAGCATTTGTAAGCACTTTGTCTTGCCTCTGAACCTGTTGATTCGAAGTTGGCCAATCCTTCATAGCAGCTTGCAGCAGATCTCTTTGGCCTGGGATGGATAGGGATTCCCACATAGATATATTGACGTTTGTCTTCTTCATCTGATCAATGATATTGAATGGTGATGAAGGATCTCTCTGCTGTCCTTTGGTTTGCACATTTATTCCTTGTATGTGGGCAGCAACAGCTGGCATTTGAGTTGGCCTAGGGGCTGTTCTTGGCTGCCCTTGTGCATTTGAAACTGGGTTTTGCTTGCCAATCATTTGTGGAGCTGTGGAAGGTTGTGGATTGGCTGGGGCTAATGGCTGTTCTTCACCCAAATTTCTCCTTTTTGACCTTGTATTGGCTGCAACACCTTGAGAGACTGCCTGATTCATACCACAGAAATCCTCTGCCTGCCAATTTACCAATGTGGTGTCATTTGGGGCAGATTGCTGCTGGAATGTTTCTTGTTGTTGGCCGTTTTCTTGATTGCTTTCACCCTCCACACCAGTAGTTGTTACCATTAAAGCTTGAGTTAAAGCACCATTGTAGCACATGGATTGGTTATGGGGTTCATTACATGGAAAACACCAATCATACTCTTGGGCAATGTTGTTTTGTGCTGGTACTAATGCCTTAGAGGCAGATATGGCATTTGGATTATAGGGCTGGAATGGTCTATTGGCAGGAGGCCTTGTTTGATTCATATTTGCAGCTGGATTAGGTGGCCTTTGAGGCTGATATGGCTGCCTATTAGGTTGAGCTTGAGGCTGATACGAAGGTCTAAAACCTTGAGCTTGCTGTCTTTTTAGAGTAACCAGCTCATTGCCTAGATTTTGCAATTGCTTCATGACCTCCTGAAGCTCATTTGGGGCACTTGGAGATGAAGTGGAAGCTCCGTTTGAACTTTGATTTCTAGGAGTGGGAATAGGAGTTAAGACAGGTGGTTGACCAGTACTTGGGCTCTCTAAACTTGGATATAATGGCATTGGAGGCCTAGGAGCTAGCTTGCCAGCTTGAATCAGACAATTTTCAGCTCTAATGGCAATACTATAAGCAGCAGGGATAGTTGTGCCTCCCATAGATTGAACCAACATAGAAATATCAGAATTTAAAGCTTTAAGGTAGTATAGAAAAGCACCTTCTGCTGTTGGCCTGACTGCCACCGGAATTCTATCCCAAGATCTTTGAAACCTGAAGTTGAAGTCGGTTAGCTGCTCATTGGGAGCTCTCTTGATGGTTGTCAGCTGCTCCAAAAGAGACAAGTTGTCTCCCTTCTCTCCAAATTGATCATGAAGTGCAATACACAGCTGATTCCAGTTTGTGATAGAACCAGCTCCAAGGCTCCTAAACCATTGCAATGCTTTCCCCTTGAATGAAGACGCCAGCAATTTGACAGCTACTTGCATCTCATTAATCTCATGGATTGCACAAATGTTAGCAATGTCCTTGACATGATCACCAGGAGTGGTCTGATTTTCTCCAGTAAAATATGGAATGTTCTTCAATGCTGCAACTGGGATTGGATTTTGTGCATTGAGAGCAAGTGGGCTGCTTCCTGTGAAGTTGACATAGGGGTTTACTGGTTGCGCCATTCTGAGTGGTCTTAAAACCCTTGTATATTGAAAGAAAGGCCTGTCAGGTGGAGGAGTTGAGAGAGTTCTGCTTGGTGGAGATGGAGACCTTTGAATCCTTCTTCCTCTTTGCCTTCTTCTTGGAGATAGTTGCAGGTATTCAAACAGCACTTCCTCTTCTCCAGCTCTTGACCTTGTGATTCTTCTCATAAGCTTTTAGGCCTGACTGCTGAAACTAGTTGATTCTTCCCCTTGGAGTCGCCAGATATGCAAATAATAGCTCTTTTCAAGCAAGAAAATTGCAGCAGATGCACATCAACCTGCTGCAATAAAAAGAATGAGACCTCCTGTCCCACCGGGCGTGCCAAAACTGTTAGTGCAAAATCACAGCACCCCTGGATGTTGATCAGATTTCTAGGTTGATCATACTAACATCCAGTGTGATTGCATAACATTGAATCCTTTCTCCAAGTGTGGGACTTGAAGAGTGAGAAAGGAATCTCCAGAGAAGGCTGGTTCCTATTCCTCTGTTTAGATGCACCAATGAAACGTAGAGGTTTACCCCCAAAAACTAATCTAACTACCAAGGAGAAATGGAGAGAGAAATGCATAAAAGTAAACATAAGCTAGGGAGGTGATGCACCGAGGAATGAAGAACATAAGTTTTGCAAAAATAAACACAGACCATATAGACGCAATACCACACCACGCACAGGTAACCGAAATGTAATGAGAGATCAAAATGACAACAATGAATACATGAGAGGATTTAAATTTAATCACAGACATATATATTGCTCAGAGAATCGATTCAATACATTGCAGTGGCTAAGAGGCAACAGTGGCATTACAGTCCATGTGGGAGGCTCGAAAACTCCACGAATTCTCTTGCAAGCAGGAGAGAAGGGAGGAATTGCAAAACAAGAATGTCCAACCGTTAGAAAGAAGCCCCTCCTTACAATTTATAGGAAGAATGAGAGAGAAAAGAGAGAGGAATTGAAATCTACCCCAACCACCTCCTGAATGCATTTAACTCATCTCATCATGGCAGAAGCGGCGGATCCTGGCGAAACGGCGGGCTGCCTAACAAGAGCGGCGAACTGTCTGCTGCATTAAAATTGTTTGTTGACGCATCACTTCTGTTTGGTTATTCGCGCTGGAGGTGTTTCTTGATTTTCATCCTCCAAACTGAACCAAAATGCAAGATTGACCTTGGAAACGTGTAGAGAATTTTACCAGCTTTCCGTTGATATAAAGAGCGCAAATCCGAGCTCTGGATCAAAAGTTATGGTGATCTGAAGATTTAGGGCACTAATGCATTTAAAACGGATTTTTTGAAATTCTTCCCGCGCTCTGCCACTTGGATGACACGTGGCAAGCTCTGATTCGCTGAATAATTTTCTCTCCTCTGCCTTTTGGCGGGCTTTCCTTTGAAATTTCCTTGTGGGCCCCAGCTTGGACACGTGGCGCCATTTTATTGGTTCGGTTCAGCGCTCGATAACTCGTCCCTTTGACCTTTGACTTTTTCTCCTGTGAGGACACGTGGCAGTTTCTGATTGGTCTTCGGCTCCTTCGCGTACTTCACTTCCATTTTTCCCAGATGTCCCATCTGACTTTGGACCCTCTGGACTCATTTCGGCCGATTCGGCCGGTTCGGGAATTTTTGGCCCGCTTGTCCCATTCTGCTTCGGACTGACTTGACTCTTTTCTTACGGTTCGGGCCGATTCGCGCCTTTGCGGCCCAGATGTCCCAATCACTTTTTGACTGCCTATGCTCATTTCTGCCGATCCGGACGGTTTGGGTCTTTTGTCCCAAACGTCCTGAGCAACACAGCCAATTTTTCTTCTTTTCGGCCCGGATCGGCTTGCGCGCCCGCGCATACCACAGCCCGATTGTCCCAAATGCAATTTGGGCCACCTGGAGGCTTTTCGGCCGATCCGCGCCTTGACGTCCCAAATGTCCCAGTTGCTCCCTTGAGCAGGACTTAGCCAATTCTTACACTTTTTCCTGGATCAACCTATTTGCCTTTCTGTAACTTTTTCGCATTTTCTCAGAGCTTACTCCCTCCTTCTTCGGCCTGGGGAGTTAGAAAATTTCCTGAAGGGACCCTAGAAACCTGATTTTTGCTCTGAATCAATCAATTTTCTTGGGATTTGGATATTCTGATGCATGTTATCAAAATTACCCTGGGGGGTGAATTTTGGATAACAGTCATGTGGTTGCAGTGTTGAGTCAAGTCATTCCAGGTTTGGTTTTAACCCTGGTACATGTAGAATGAGGTGGAGAAGTGATATTTAGGCATAATAAGTCATGATGAAGCATGGTAAAAATGTTTTTATATTGTACTTCAGATGTATGGTAATTTTTAGGTTTGCATCCAGTCATTCAGTGCATATTTGAGGTCCTTGGGAAGTAAGCAATGGGAAACAGGTAATTTAGCATAGGTAAATGAGATTGGATATAGATTTTTATATGTATTTGGGATATAAGGTGAGTTTAAGAATTTATATGATGTTTTCATGGTGATTCATGTCAAATTTTAGGTTATTATGTGAATATGTTTGAAGCTATGCACATTTTGGAAAAACTAGGTAAGTTGTAGTGTGTTTTATAACAAAGTTGGACCTTCTGATGCTCATTGTGAAATGTATGCTTTGTATGGGTACCTGATATCTTAGGCATACCTTATATGGTTAGTTATTAATCTTTCATAAAAATAATGAGGTATATTTATTGTAAATGTTTTATGAACGATCATTAAAAAGGTAAATTGGTCTAAAACCCTAGTTAAACCCTAGCTAAGAGCAAGTTGTAGAAAGTTAAGTATATTGATCAAGTTTTTATTGCTTCATAAAAATTTATGATTGTATGTTGTATAGGAATATATTATATTTCTATAAATGTATGGTTGAGGTCATGATGAGGAGTGGGTCCCACATTAAAATGAATGTTTTGGAGAGTTTCAGTTTGAGGAAAAGTTCTCAAAAGAAGGTAATGACTAAATTGGAATTGTGTGATGAATGTGAGTTTTTATTGATGTCAATGGATTTTTCAGTACAAGACCATGTAGGTGCATGGTGTTTTGAGGTCCAAATAGGTTGACTAGTCAAATGGCAGTTTGAGACCATAAAAAATAGTTCTTGATAAAATGGCCAAGCCTTGAGCTACATGTGGAGTTTTGAGGTTATTCAAGTTGTTTTAGAAAGTAGGTTCAAAGATATTTTCAGTGATATATTAATTCCCTCATGATGAGGTCATTTGGAAGTGTTTCTAGGGAATTCTTTGGACGGGAAGATTTTTGCGATTCAAGACAACATGTATTCTAGTGCAATTTTGATGTTGTTTAAAGCATGAGATGGATTGTTTGATGCTTCATATTACCTGAAATGTGAATAAGGATGAAATTTTCATCTAATTAATCCATTTTTATGTCTTTAATGTTTTTATAAATGATTTTATGAGCTAACCTTTGGAAATAGCTTTTTTGGCAGGTTGATCGGTGAAGGAAAATGTAGCTTTGGTTTGAAGAGATGGATGTTTCATGACTTATAAATTTCTTAGAAGTGTTTTAAAGTTTATTCAATTTCAATTGAGTTGTTACATGGAATGGTTTGGTTTAGTATACATGATTTGGTGACCTTATGAAGTTTCCAAGGTGTTGAAGGGTGTAGGAAATAATTGTTTTGAGATTTATAAAAGGAACTAGGCCCATTAAATGAAATAATTTGATTTTTAACAAATTTTTTTGACCATGTTCAATTTTTAAATGATGTATTACTTGTGTTTAATGAATATGGGAGCTTTACTAAGCATGGTTTTGGAATGAGGATATTTTGGCATCCCAATGCATGTGTTTTGGTGATTTTTGGTGCATGGAAAGTGTGTTTTTGCTAGGCCGACCCATATGGGTCACTTTTAGTTGTTTTTAAAAAGTTATGGGATGTTTATTAGTGATGAATTGGTTGAAACAAAGGTGTATGACTGACCTCCTTTTGGTTAGAAGTAAGAAAATCATTAAAAAAAAAGTGATGTTTTGGGTTCATTTTTGAACTAGTCTTGCGGGGAGAAGTGCGACCCATAGGTAGGTGTGTGTGTGTGTGTGTGTGTGTGTGTGTGTGTGTGTGTGTAAAAGGTATGGATACATGTTTTCAAGGCTGAGTAGGTGAATTATATTTTGAATATTGTTTAAAGACATGTGTGCAATATTTTAAAGGCAAGACAAGTTCATGAAGACCTAGAGATAGTTGAAGAAGGTGTGCTTGAGAGAGAGTTTGAAGAAATTTGGAGCTGAACATTGGGATCACTATCAGCTATGGTATCAACATATTTTCATTGGTCATACTTATGAAAATATATTATGATGACTCATATTCATAGGAGTCTCTTTTTGTGATTCATATCAACAAGGTTATAGGGGTTGGTGCTCCTTTTAGAGTTGGTGCTTCACTAAAGACATCTCTTGATGAGTAATATGCAATTGAGTCATTTGTTGTGTGTAATATCAACAAAATTTTAAGGTTTGGTGCTCCTTGTGGGATTGGTTCCTCACTAAATAAATCTTTTAGGATGTGTAATATTCTTGGAATTCCTTGCTTTGAGTAATATAAGCAATGGTTTCAGTGGGTTTTCTTCCCCTTGAGGGTTTCCCACATATATATGGTGTTTTTTATCTCTCTCTTGATTATTGCACATGTGATTCTTTGGTGCACACATAATAAATTTACATTTTTATGGATACTGAATGGGTAAGTTGAATGATGAATCTAAGCAATTGGAAATGAAGTTATAATTATTGTATAAATGATTCACCCCCTCTCGGTCATCGTGATTCCAACAATTGGTATCGAGCATGTCCTTGAAAATCAAGTTTCACCACTTCAAGAAGATCCTATTGAAGCATAGATATGGAAAGTTGTCGGGCTCAAGATGATGTGAATCCATTGGTCAAATTGAGAGCTTGTTTGAAAATTTTAGGGTTTAAAATTTTGCATTCTATCTAGGAAGTATGTACTCCCTCTCCATCGAGCCTGCACAACTGATGAGAAGTCTCATGAAGTAGGAAAAGTAGGTTCTTGTGTTGTTATTGGATCATATTATCCTAATAGAAAGGATAAATACCTAGTAACTGAAGATGAAGAATACCTATGTGCAAATCTTGAAATTTTTCTCAGCTCTTATAGCCCTAAAATGGATAATGGAGATGTTGATGACCTAGTGGTAGAATTTGAGAGTGTTTTAGAACCTATAATGGATGAATTGATATGTGATGAAACCCTAAACATGGTTTTTATCCACAAAGAGATCTAATAAATCCTTGAGGAAGAGTTGTTCATCTATGAGAATCATATCATCCTAATTGAGGCAATATTAAGGACATTTAGAGATTTTGAAAACAAGAAGAGGTTAACATATTTAATAAAGAAGTTAGTGGATAATTCATCATCAAGGAAGAAGGACAAGAGGTACTTTCATTTAAGGTATAATTTTTGTTTTATGATTATTTCTTCCTATTTGTTCCTTGTAATCATAGGACTAGAGACAAATGGAAAAATGGAAAAGAAGTTCAAATCCTTGAAGATTTGTATGAATGAAAATGTTGCTACAGTTATAAGAAGGATCATTTGGGTTGTTCACATGAGTTTGTACCTCAAGGTCTATGTGAAAAGTTGGATGATTACTATGATTTACTAGATCAAGATGTTTTTCTAGACTCTAAAACTTGTGCATCATGAAGTATAAAGAGGATTAGAAGATTGATTATATTCTCAAAGGAATATGAAGGACACCAATTTGTTGTTTCATCAAAGAAATCCAGTACCCTTGAGTCTTGCTCCATGTCATAAATTATTTTTATAACATAAGTGTTCTTGGTATGTGTCCCTAGTGGTTGCTCTTTTTTCATCATGTCATGAGGTTTGTGTATAGGTGTGTTACCTCCAAGAGTATGATATCACGGTGTTGTAGTCATGTAAAAATAAATTTTAAGGTTTGTCAAATCCCTAGTATGCAGTTCATTACATGTATAATTTGATATGAAAATAATGATCTTTGAGATGTTTCATGGTCTAAAGTATGACATTATTCAAACATAAAGAGTTTGTGTCATGTCTTGTCTAAGATAGAAAGAGATCTATGTATGTCATAAGTTAATGGTTATGGTCAAAGCATTTGGAATTGAAGTCGTCGTGTCTGATGTACCCATCAAATGGTTTATCTTGTGAAGTTTACAGTCAAAATTCATGAGTTTTGTATCAAAAGGGTGAAAAGTAGTCAAGATATGATGTGATCTATTAAGCATCTTAGTATGTGTGTATGAGTCCATTGTATGTGTCAATTCTGATTTTCATATTTTCATGATATCAATATTGGTACAATGAGTCTTTTGCATAAATGTGTTCACACTATGAATAATTCAATTATGGGTATGTGATATTGGATGAAGTGTCTCAATACCGAGAATTTTGTGTAAGGTCATTGGTGAATCAAATTATGGATGTGTGTATCAAATCATTATCATGAAGAATTTAGTCATGCTCCCAAAGGAGTCTAAGCTGTGTCACCGTAAAGAAATGGTTTATAAGGTTGGGAAACTTGTTGATGATTGATCTTTAGTATTAGATCAAATATGCAAGTCATAAGTAATTGTTGTAGGACTAGATATGATGTAAGAAGGCTTGTCTCAGTTTGAAAGAGGTTACACATATGTTCTTAGAGTGTCAAGGTATGTAGAAGGTGACTAAGTTTGTATCGATATGAAAGTTAAGATGTTGTGATTTAGTCTTTGCTCCAAAGGTAGAAGAGTGTTGATGTGTGTGTCAAAGGTTGTTCAAACAACAATGAATTTTGTATGATCCCATCATACTTCCTAGAGGTATTATGAGGTATTAATCTAAAATGAAAAGCATTGTGACCAATGACAAAGCTAATTGTCAAATTTGTGGGTAGTTTGTTGGCTTGGAAGATGGCTCGGAGGGTTGACCACGGTATCACAACCATCTAGGTGTGTTGATAAAAATATTGCCTCCAAGAAGAAATGCTACTGTTGGTGGGGTATTTTTCACCAAAATTGATGTTACAGGTAAGGATTAGGTCGGTGAGCTCAAATTTATTGATTTTCTAAGCTTAAAATAGATTGTTAGGTTGAAGACTTGTCTGAGAATCAAAAGGCATCTTTTGAACTAGGTTATGGGTTTCTAAGGAATGTTTTCATTATGAAGAAGTGTAGTGGAGTAATTTTTTTGGGAAATATTGTGCTTTGTCTCACGATAGTGACTAAAAGTGATACAAAAATAATCTCCGGGCTTCTGCAAGGTCTTGAGTTTGTGGTCCGAGTCATCAAGTTGAAGTTTTGATGTTTCTTCAAAATTTGCATGTATTATGGTCAAATTAGGGTACATAGGTCTAACATTTATTGCTATAATGCACATTCAAGACAAAATGATGTGTCAAGCCCTTGAAATCACAATGGTGATTGAAAAATAAATCTAAGTTTTCTACATGTCTACAAAGTACACGTGTGAAGTCGTGACAATGCTACTACTTGAGCAATAAAGTACGAGCTAATGCAAAGATTGAAATGGAGTATTTCTAATAAGTGTATATCATGCCTATACGAGCCTCCTAAACAAGATTTTAGTGTTCTAGATCGGGGTCATATATGATTATGGGTTGGAGAAAGTTTTCTAACATAGAATCAGGGCTAAATCATTCATTTGATGTCTATGAATGTTGTGCATAATCACAAGTTGTGCATATATTGAGAAAATAACATATTTCTCTAAGGTGAAGGCGCATAAGGGATGTGCATGCTGGAGCAAGGCACATTTGAGGGCACGGAAGAATATCAGAATAAGCGTGCATCAAAACATTTTGAATTCAAGACTTAGCCATTTTGTGGATAAGGGCTATTCTAGGAGATAGTGTGCTAAGAACACAAAGACATGAAGACTTACGGTCCACATAATGGTATTTTGGGAACAAGCGACAACTGAGTGCCATGCATAGTTTAGGCTAATAATAGGATTTCTACTCAGAGTTAACTATAGGAAGTCTATTGTTAGAGCACTTGTATGTTGTACATCCTATTGTAAAGGCACATGGCTATTATTAGCATGTGACCTATTTTGAGAAGTGCATGGGAAGTGAAGGGAAAGTCCCCACCCATATATATATTTATTCATTTTCACGGGTTAGTGTCGAAAACTATGGTAGAGTTATGTTATTGGTATTGTCGCGTGTATGACTCATGAAGATACTTATGTAATGTAATAAGCTTTTTTGTTTTACAGTACTTAATACAATGGTTCATATTGGATGGATAATGGTGTTGAACATGAGTGAATCTGGTTCTTGTTAAAGTCATTGTTTATTTCATTTTATATCCATTCTAAGAACTACATATGATTTATGCATTGTGTGTTGTTTACTATTGATAATGAATCTAGATATCTATGTGCACCATCATGCTAACATTTTGTACAAGCAACTTTAAAGAGGGACTTCATGCCTTTGCGCACTTTGGGTGAGCACTCAGCTCAGGTTGAGTGATGTGTCAGTGCACCTAGGTTATTCACAGTAAATTCTAGGTGGCACAATTAGTTTTGTTGTTGGGACCTCTTTTCAGGATGTTGCGTGATAAAGATGTATCGGTTGACCACAGAAAGTGTTGAGGAGTGGATAATAGATTTCGAAAAGAGTACGCTCATAAATTTAGCATTGGATTTAAGTTTGACGTACACATGTGGGTGGAGAAAAATCTATATGATTTCTTATATGAGAGCTTCTTTGCTATTTTTCCAATAGAGTTATATGATTGGTTGGTTGTTTATGCATCTAAAAGGAATTGGAGGTTTCGCACACTTTTATGGACGCAAGAATAATTTTAGGCCCTCTATGATGTTGATTTGATTTGGATGCACATTGTGGACACTTGGTTCCATGGTGTTTTGAATAGATATATTTTGGAGTAATCAATTTCCACTTATTCTTGCTCATAGGTAGTTGAGTTATAGTTTCTACGTTATCCCAAAGGAACCTATCTATAAATCATTCCTTTGGCGATTAAACTCTTGTTGGTAACCTGAATTTAGAAGAGAAATCGATGGCTAGCTAAACCCCGCCATGCGTAGGGGTAGGAGCAGGTTTGGTGAAGAATCTTCAACCTAGCGGTAGAGAGGAAAAGAGAAGAGAGGTGGCTTAAGTTCAATGAGGCGTGCGAGAAGGATTTAGAGAAGTAACATGAGATTGTAGACTAGATGGTGTTAAGGAGAGAGATGGCTCATGAAGGATTTGAATCTCATGTAAAGGATGTGGAGCTAGAGCATCCTGGAACTCCCCAATTTGGAAAATCATGACAAGGAACGCTCATCGGCCTCTTATGGGAGCACACCAACAAACACAACTTAGGTTGTAGGCGTGCATTTGAATCTACCTACCAACCTAGCCCTTGCGCTTGGTTTTCCAATTTCTACTACAGCCAGTAGTCAACAAGTTAGTTTGGCAAGTAGAGTAGAAAGAGGTAGAGATGACTTATCAATAATTTTAGGAGTGAATCATATAGTAAGTACATTTATGGTCGGGCAGACATCTTCCTTGTTATTTAGAAAACTAGTTGGAGGAACCTTTTCGGATATGTCATCGACACGAGAACACAAGCACACGCAGAACTTTGACTCATATTGTGGAGTAGTACAACTTCGCAGACTATAGGAGTTTAGTTTAGCTCCACTATTGGGACACAAGGAAGAGAATCCTTTGGTCCAATTCCTGTTATAGATGGAGGATTAGGAGGAACAGTGGCTTAGGATCTAGTGGATCCGGGGCGGATGTAACGCATGAGGTTCTAGATCAGTGAGCATGGTCTTCACCAGCCCTAGAATATTTACATGGATATGTCACTTTATCTCCTAGATTATAAGGGGATAAAATATTATGTTGAGCATGTGCATATTGGTTAGATATTGTGGTATACGAAAGGAATTATAGCTTCAGAGCGCAAGTCCAATCGGTTTGTAACTATGTTATAGGGGCACACACATAGTTAGTATAGAAATTTTTACCCGATCATACTTGTGTGGATTAAACAGCGTTATGGGATGCCTTCGTAAATAGTTTTATGTCCCCGAGTTCGATCTTTAAAAGTATAAGTGTGCTTAAGAACATCAATTAGGGAACTACTAAAAGTGTTTGAGAATAAGATGCTCATTTCAAAACACTCTTGTCTAAACTATCATATGATATTCATGCAAGTCAGCATGCACAATGGTTTGTCGTAGGCCTAATTATGCCTTTTAGGAGGGTGTTTCCACATAATACTTATACAAACTCGCACGAGGCACTTGAAGCAACTCTGCTTTGCACGAGGTAGTCAAGAGCATAGACACTGAGTGAGCTCATTCCTGGAAGCTTAGATTGCAGCAATGGAAAAGAAGTTGGAGAAACTATTAGCCAATATAGCACATGAGACACGTAGTGAAATTTGGTGTACAAATTTTGAAGTAGAGGGGCATACTAGGGATATTTTTCCTCATAGATCAGTGTGCTCCTTGTCACTGGAATGTAAGATATTTCATTTAGACCATGATGTAAGCCAATTTCAATTATTGTAATGGATGGTAAGAAAGAACATGTCTTGATACTATAAAATTTGCCATTCCATGACTCATAATCTGAAGACTGCATTTTGATTGATCAGATCCATGATGCCATTAATATTAGTAACGACAAACAAGGGTTTTGAATAACTCTAAGGATAAAGGTGAGTGACATGATGAAGGGTTCTTTGAGGGAGGCAATGGTAGAGGTCAAGGGTACCATGGTGGATTCAGGGGCCAAGGCCATGTGGTGGATGAAGTGATTTACCTCGTGGAACATGTTATACATACGGATCCTCTGACCATTACAAGCACGAATGTCCTCAAAACATTACTTGTTCCTTTTGTGAAAATAATCATAACTATGAAGAGTGTCCAGACTTATATGAACACATAAGAAAGAAGCACAAATAGGAGAACAAGGGTGTAGGGATGGTTAGGATACAACATGTCATTAAAACCAATGGATGTCAAAGTTTGCACCAGATCCCGAGGTGGTACTGTAAAGATCACTACACGCATTGATGTTGTGTGCACCAGAGAAATGCTGCAATAGAAGCCTACCATCGTAAGGAGGAGGTTTTACTTGAAAAATATCCAGACCTTACACATCAAAAGGAGGTTTATTAGGAAACCATGGAGGTTTATTAGGATATTAGGGTGAAATACAGTGTTTAAAGGAACAATCGTGGAAGTTGAACTGAAGAAGGCAATCGAGACTTTCCAAACAGATGTTGATGATGATCGAAGGAAGTATGTAATATGTTACATCAAGAGAACATTATTCTATTACTAGGGAGCTAGTTGAAAGGAAACACTCCATGCATTGGTATTGAGAATGGACGGTAGATTTTACATCCTAATCTCCCTCCCCATAGTTTGGATTATGACAAGGAGATCACTTTGAATGTTATTGTGGATGGATTAGTTTTGAGCAATACTTTGATTGACATAGGCATAAAATTGAATGTGCTTACCATAGATGCATGGGTTCAGATGGGCATACCTCCATTGCAGCCATATTCCAATGTACTATATATGGAAACTTAGACTAATTCCATGCTAATTGGAGTATTGAAGGATGCATCTATTACTATATAGGGGCCAAGTTCACTAGGGACTTTGAGGTATTAGTGCTTATAGAAGCAGACAACTTCCTAGCTCTACTTGAGCACCCTTGGTGCTATGAAAATAATGTTGATCTATGGTTCAATAAGGGATATATAAGTTTTGAGAACAAGGAAGAATGATTTATTATCCCTTTGACAGATGGGAAATATACACCTTATGTTGAGCCCTTAAGTGAAGAAGACCTGAATAGAATTTATGTGTGCACCATTCGAGATACATAAGTGCTTGAGCCATCTAAGGAAGGGATTCTTGAGTGGGATGATGCATAGTCCATCAGTGATACTACAATTATATCCTGTGATAATTGGGCACATGAAACTTACGAGATGGTTAGGCATGAAATAAGAAGTGCAGCTACACGTATAAGCAGGTCACATTGTGTTAGGAGATTAGGCAACAACCCTGCACCTACTACACTTTGGCGAAGGAAACCTTGAGGTATTCCTACAAACCATGGAAGTACAATGGAAGGATCAAGTGGACTAGAAGGAATATATTAGTGTATACCTTACGTGGGATAGCAACGCATTGGTGGATGTTTCATAGGGATAATCTCATAGAATGGAGAGAAGTTATAATTTCTCTTTCATTCTGGTTTTTCAAGAGTAATGTACCTACTCAAATATGTGGATATCATGGTAATAATCTTGTTTAACACCACGTTCAACAATGTGAGAAACTTTATACGAGGGGCATGAAGATTTACCACCTTTTTGTGGGTGCACAAACTTTATTTCACCTTGCGAGGAGGCACGCGCGTTTGGTATGTTTATGCGAGAGCAGCATTTGGAGACCTGGAAGCCGGCAAGACTTGACTACAAGAATTATCTAGACTTTTGACTAATTCTCCACTAAACCTCAAAGACAAGAGGTGTTATAGGTTATGAAGCGATTGACCATGGGAGATAGTGCAAAGGTGAAGAACTCATTCAATATTTATTTGGTGAGTCATACCTATAAGCGCGTTTTGTGAGTAGATGAGACAGATGTAGAATTGCTTGAGCGTACTTTCCTAGAGAAGAAGAAAGGAAAGATGATCTATATGGTGGATGATGAATAAGTGGAATAGTTAGACATATATCATTCAAAGGGTACTTGTGAGGTCTTAGATAGTGTAAATGAGAATGTGCGCGCTTACCATGAACCTATGAAGACAACAAAAGTGAATATTGGCACAGATGTTAAACCTAAAGAGGCCATAATTAGGGATTATTGGTCCGACTCGCGTGGCTAAGATGATTGAGTTACTATGCAATTTCCAGGACTTTTTCCCTAGGGGCTACGAAGTGAGTTAAAAGGGGTACATGAATCTTTGGGTGAGATGAAAATTAAGCTAAAGGAAGGTGCACGCTCGATTAGGAAGAGACCTTATACAATGAACCCTAACCTACATGTAAAATTTAAAGAAGAAATCAAAAAGATGTTGGACTCTAGCATTATTGAGCCCGTAGAGGAATTAGAGTGGGTTAGCTCTATGGTGATCAGCATAAAGAAAGATGGAAGAATCAAGATTTGTGTGGACTACAAGGATATGAATGTTGCATGTGTGATTGATCCTTTCCCTACACCGTTCACTGAGGAAATATTGGAAGGAATTGTGGGGTGTAAAATTTACTCTTTTACAGATGGATTCTCTAGGTATCATCAGGTAAGAATTGCTTTGAGGATCAAGGGAAGACAAATTTCACCACTGAAGGGGGAAGTTTTGCATACACAGTGATGCCATTTGGATTGAAAAATGTGCCTACGATATTTGTGCGCATTTTGGTTTAAGCATTCTAGGATTTTATTCACAAATTATTGCATGTTTACTTGGATGATTGGACCATGTATGGGCTTATCAAGGATCATTATGATAATTTACGGTTAATGTTTGAGAGGTGTAGACAATTAAGCATCTCTTTAAATATCAATAAGTGCATATTTGCTACACCTTTTGGAACTCTGCTAGGGCATATCATCTACAAATAGGGTTTGTTAGTAGATCTAGGTAAGATTGCATTCATTTTAGGCTTGGAGGAACCCACCAGTCAAAGTGAAGTGCACGGATTCTTGGGCCACACAGGGTATTATAGAAAATTTATCAAAGGATATGTTAAGATTGTCATGCCCTTGGAGGATTTATTAAAAGGTAAAGGTAAGTTCTATTGGGGAGAATCGCAGTGGTGAACATTTGAAGAGCTAAAGGAGAGGCTTACTACGGCGCCTATTTTACATTTCCCTTCATGGAATCTACCTTTTCACGTACATGTGGACGCCTATAACATGGCCATTGGTGCAATTCTAGCTCAGCCTAAAGAAGGTATTGTAGATCATCTTATATGTTTTGCTAGTAGAAATTTGACTCCTACAGAATAGAATTATACAACTATGAAGCACAAATTTTGTCAATGATCTATGTGTTGCATAAGTTCAGATAGTACTTGTTAGCAACACCTTTTTTGTTCTATATAGATGACATGACATTGAAACACTTGGTAAATAAGCCCATTTTATAGGGGCGCATATGCCGATGGGTTCTATTATTCCAAGAGTTTGACTTTATAGTTGTGGTAAATCTAGGTAAAATCAATTTTGGCCCAGACCACTTATCAAGGATTCACCCATATGCCCTCGATATTAGAGTACATTGTATTCTTTTTATGCATAGGTATGGTGCCAGAAGGGATGAAATCCTTAGAAAATAAACAACTGGAAATTCACACCACACCTTTTATGTTGATCAGTGGTGACTTATACAAACTAGGCTGAGATGAATTATTATGTCAATGTGTACTAGAGCATGAGCACATGACAATCATGGAGGAGGCTCATGGCAGTATTGTAGGTGGACACTATGCAGGTGATGCCACCGTGCGCAAGATTCTACTCATTGGTTTATGGTGGGAAACCTTGTACAAGGATTACAAGGAGTATTATAAGGCGTGTGATCACTGTCATCACCTTGGAAAACCTAGGTAGAGAGATGAAATTCCTTTGAGGCCTATTACTAGTGCAGAGCCTTTTGAAAAATGGGAAATAGAATTTGTGGGTCCTATTTCCCTAGTCGCGCATAGAATTGGATTGCGCTACATCATCACTTGTACATATTATCTTACAAGGTGGGAAGAAGCAACACCTACAAAGGATTTTATAGTGGCTATAGTAGCAAGGTTCTTGTGGGAAAATATTCTTACCAGGTATGGATGTCCTTTGAGTTTGACAAGTGATAGGGGTACTCATTTCCTGAATGTGATAATCAGGATATTATTGGATGAATTTATGATCACACACCATAAGACAACACCTTATCACCCTCAGGAAAATGGGACTGTTGAGGCTTTCAACAAGATATTGAGCCATACTTTGACAATGATTTGTGATGTTGGAGGGAAATACTAGAATGATAAAGTTTATGTTGTACTTTGGGCATATGGAACAACTTACAGGTGGTTAAATAAGGAAATACCCTTTGAGTTGGTGTATGGTGTATAAGAAGTTTTTCCCATGGAATTCATGTTACCTTCTTTGTGTATTGCATGCACGAGAGGTCTAGGCTGATGAGAAAGAATTGACAAGTTGATACGGTTGTATGAGAGAGTGCGCCATAGCACAGGGAGTCGAAGCAATAAAAATCTAGGAAAATGGCATGGCATGATAAGAACATCAAGGACAAGAAGCTTGAGGTTGGGTAGATGGTACTTCTTTATGATTCAAAGTTTCTACGCCACCCAGGAAAGCTTAAGGTGCATTGGTTGGGACCGTATGTTATCACTCACATACTTGAATCAGGCACTTGCCAATTAGAGGCGCTTGATGGAACACGGTTACCTAGTTACTTCAATAGTACTACATGAAGCCCTACTATAAATAAGCCTTCTTGGTGTTTGTAATAAGGCATTATTTCCCTTACTATATTTTTCCTTAATGTGTTTCCTTCTTTTTCACTATGCTTTGTCAATTTAGTTCGAGTGTTTTGTGTAATAAGCATGCTTGTGCACCGGAAGTTGATTACAATATGAAGTTTTTTTATGCATAGAGGACTTCACATACCCTTAGTGTGGGGTGGTTTGTCATTCAAACATGGGTATGCATAAGGAAATACTGGAAACTACTTTGTCGCGAATGCATGATGTTTTCCATATTTATTTTCTTAAGAAATATGTTTCAAATTTATCACATGTGTTAGATTGGAATCCCTCGCAGTCCAAGACCTATGAATAATCGTGGTTAAAATCATATGAGTGCTAGAAAATCACCATTTGTATATAAGAAATCATGAAATAAGTCAATGTAAGGTCCAGTGGGACTAGTTTAATGAAGAAAGTGTAACTGGGAAAATCGAGAAAGATATGAAAACTACTTTTCCATATTTATTTGATCAAAATTGACTATTAGTGATATAAAAATTTGTGATTTTATCTTTATATGTCAATAAGTCTGCCTGTTTGGGGAAGATAACTATTTATTTTTGAATAAATAGCTATGAGAATGCTGAATTCTAGAACTTTAAATTATGATATTGTTGCAAACATATGTTAAGAAAGTGAATAAATTGATTATCCTTAATGCAATGATTAAAATGAGATAATCATCAAGATGATGATTCTTTTTAGGAGGGAAGTATGTAACACCTTGGAAAAACTATTATATTTCTCTTTGCATTACAAGCGTTGGCATGTGATTTTCTTAAATGAGGTGTGTTCCCTTGATTGTTGAAAATCATGCTTGTTATGGATAAATCATTTCTACTCTTGGATTCATTAGACTGAAATGATATGGCTTGTAAGAATCCATTTTCACTTCTTGTTGATAAGTTGCAATCTGATTTGAGAGTTGCAAACTTATCTCTTTTAACTGACTCATCCTTGGATCAATTTCAGTGATCCAAGGAATGTTTTAAAATCTCCTTACAGGAATGAATGATAAATTGACATTCATTAGTTTGGGAGACATAGCAGACTGAACCTTTGTATGTTACAAATTATTTGGTCTTGTATGAACGTGTCTTCATTAGGTTGTATGTTATGCTTGGGTCTTTGGGATTGATCTCTTCAGGACATTAATGGTGTAAGAAAAATATAGTCCGCTTCATGACTATGAAGGGGATCAGAATCCTAAAACTAAAGGATTATCCTAACAGTTTCCTAAAGTAGGTAAGAGCACCTGCTTCCTAGCTATGTCTACTTAATTGGGTTATAATCTAACCTAAGCTTCTTATTCTATTTTGTTGGGGTGGTGTCCTAACCTAAGCTCGTGTGCTAAATGAATAAGGGGGAGATTACTAATGTAATATTAGGCTATATTAACCTAATGCCTAATACTATATGGATGTGAATTTAATCTAACCTAAGTTGGAAATTACCATGGCAATGTTTTAAGACCTAAGATAATTTATTGGTAAACTAACCTAAGTTTTGGGAAATCTAGCCTAAACTATTAAAAAGAAACCTAAGGGTCGCATGACACTATGGTGACTGTTCCAATGACATTTAAGTGATTTCATTGGGTTTAATGTATGAAGGTACTACCATTGTTGGCAAAGGCTAGTTAACTCTAGTGGATGCATACATGGAGGCTTCACTAAATATGGAAATGCATGTTAAATTGGAAATGGCATTCGCAGTTTTGGGAGGTGGTGGCAAGGAGAGATAAGTGGGAGATTTGGGAGTAATGACATTAATGGACCTCGGTTTTGTGTGCAAACCATCTTGGAAACAAGGGAGGCATATTTGTGAGAGGTTGTTTGGTTTTGCATGTCTCGCGAATTTTTCTCTACATGGAGCTATCTGGTTCTTTGAACCAGTAGTTCGACTTCTACTTCGTGGCTATTTTTGGTTTCTCTGGTCTATTTTCGATCAAAGGAATGTATATGAGGCATTGGAAGAAAAGTTGTTTGGTTGTTGATCTTTCATGGAGAAGAAAAAGAGTGGGAAGCTCGGCTGGAAGTCTCCTTCGAATTGGCAAAGGCACTATCAGGCATGATAGGCTCTATCCATTAAGATTTCTTGCTTTCTTCTAAGTGATTCATTAAAACAATTATGCTCTCATGAGATAAATATTTGCATGATTTGTCTGGTTAATTACTTTCATGTTTTTATGAATCTCTGTGGTTTTTGGGATGTAAATCCATTGCAAATTAATGATAGTTTTTGGGAAACTTTCTTTGTGCTAGTTTAATGGTGACATGCATGCGAAACTTGTATTTGAAGCTCTGTATTTCATTCTGAAACTTGTATTCGAGGTTGGTGTTGTTCTGAACTGGCATTCATTACTTTGTGTGGTTCTGAACCTTTATTGGAGCCTTGTGTTTTGTTTGAACTTGTATTGGAGCCTTGTGTTTCATTTGAGCTTGTATTGGAGCTTCGTGTTTGTTATGAGCTTGTATTAGAGCTTCGTGTTTGTTCTGAGCCTATATTAGAGCCTTGTGTAGTTCTAAAATTTTGTTCGAAACTTTGTGTTCAACACTGTACTAGTATTCTATACTTGCGTGTTCTAAACTTGAAGTCGGTTTGATGTGATTGGTTTTGTACTTGTATTTTGAGCTGGATTTTTATTCATATTCAAGGATTTGAAAAGGCTTTGAACTCGTTTTGGGGACTATCTGCTCAAAAGAGACTTGAGAGATTAGTTTTAGTTTTAGTTGTTTTGGTAATCTCTTTTGAGATCTTCTCCATGTAGCTTCTTGAGTGGGAATGGTTGTAGAACTTCTGTCTTTTAGACTGTACTATGTTCTTGAACTGATAAGGGCATGTAAGTTTGGAGTATATTCTCCCCTCCTCTGCTCTAATAAATCTTGCATCTTGTTGAAAGCTTGACTGTTTTGTTTAAAGGATTAATGGAATGGAACTATATCTTGTTGTGGGTTTGGTTGATATATAGTTCATTTGGAACAGTCGTTAATAGTTTTAGAGGTTTATGGAAATACAATATGCATACTCCTTCTTGTGATCAATGTTTGAAATGAACATCTTCTATGTCGCAATCTTTTTGATGGAGCTGTGTAAGTCTTTTGTTGTGAATTTTGTTTCAGTCACGATTGGAGGTAAGATTGGGACATCTCTTGACTTAAATGTTATTGGGTTTTCTTACTCTCTTCAGATCTTCTTAATTGATTTCTAGGTTTTATTAGAAAGATGAGTTTAATACCTAGTGTACTGAATTTTGTATGGAAGGATACATTATCTCTGTTCAGAATGTTTTGTATTATTGTTCTTATTTGGATTGCAAACTACTTACTCTGTTGTATTGAGTTGTTGAAGCCTTGTAATGGGATTTCAAGTCTTTTGAGTTTGTGAGTACTTCTGAACTTGTTTAGCTTTTATTGTTTTGGGATTTTGTATTCTTGTTAGATTCATTAAAGGAATCTCAGGGTCTTTAAAAAGAGAAAGGAATGTAATTCTCTTAAGGACAATATTCTATTTTTGGGACTATACTGTGTACTTCAATATGAGAATTGAATTCGGTGTTTAATGAATGGGATAGATAAACCAGTTGGTAAAGATTTGTAAGGGAAACTAGAAGTGTGCTTTCTTCCAACTGTGTGTTTGGTTTTGTGTTCTCTCTTGGGAACTAGTTAAGAACTTCTAAGTTTGAAATAGAAATGGGAATTCATTTGATAGTGTAAATGAAATGAATTATTGATTGGACCTTTTTAATTGAGATCCCTTTTTATTGTTGTTTGGATAAGTTCATTTGATTTAACTTCCCTGTATTCGATTCTCTTCTGAGATGGAAATTTCTTTGTGGATTGTTTGGTCTACTTTGTACAAGTCATTTGTTGTAATGGTGTAGAAAGAGAGTAGCTGAGTTGGTTCTGTTGAATAGAGAATGTAAACTTGTTTTGACCAACTACCATGCCAGAATGAGTCATACTTCCTTTGGATTTGATATTGGAAGGTTTACTCTTTTGCAGGGCTATCTTTTATGAATACTCTTTTGGAGGGACACGAGAAGAGATTAATTCTATGTGAGTCTAGCATGGATTTATGGAACGTCTGATTTCAGATCCTTGAATTAAATCTTCTAACATGTGGAAGTTAGTTTATACTTGCAGGAGGACTGTTTTGACTCTCTACCCCTACTTGGATTGATTTGGGATTCTTGTTAGATGTTGTTCCTTTAATGTTGAATCCTTATATTGTTATCTTTGAACTGAGGTAGTTAGGTGAGTTCTAAACCTATTTCTATCTTTCAGATGATTAGTGTATGGGGAATAGTATGTATTGATTCTTCTTCTTTGCTTAAGTTGTAGGATGAATCATCCTAATATGAGCTATGTTGTATATAACTCTTTTTCTACTTAGTAAAGATAATTATGTATTTCTATTCTTATAGAACTATGAAACAATTGGATGAAAAGACCTGTTGTTTGTTTAAAAGTAATTGATAGGATCAATTAAACTATATGTTATAATGCAGATGTTGTGGATTATATTATGCTCTTTTCTTAAAAGTGAATTCAGACTCTTTAATTGTACTTCTTTTCTAGTTGTTATTACTTATGCTTATTTGTATGATATATTAATTATTTCATTAAAGTAGAGTTGTTTTAATGGAACAATTAGTGGAATGCACTTCACTTTAATGCTTAGTGATTATCATGCTCAATTCATTGAACTGACCCATGCTAGCAATTTTTGCAAATGGACATTGTAAGTGATAAAAGAAGGAAAAACTTTTATGATGCATTGGCTTACTTAATTCTGGATCTTATGTAAAGAATTTCAAATCATTCTTGAGTTGTATTGGAAAATAAAAGTGATGTTCTTTTAAGATTTTAATTATGATTGACATGTAGAATGTCTGAAATGCATAGTCTTGTAAATGTATATTTATCATTATGAATTGAAAGGTTTTGAGTTGGACTCCAATTTTTGGTATGAATTCTTTTGTACTTGTATGATGGAAATAATAGTGATATCTTGGAGGTATTCTTTATATCTTTTTGTATACTTTTTCAGTTTTCGAGTTAATAAGTTGGAGTAAGGAGATAGTATAATCTCCCTTATTATAATGAGCTTGTTAAATTGTAAAAGATGTCGTTTGCTAACTACACAACTATAGTTTAATAATAAAGTATGCTTGGGACTTACAATTAAACTATATGAGTAATGAAAGATAAAAGGAATAGTGGTTATGATCTTTAATCTTTTAACTACATTTATAAAGTAAACACTAGCTGAATCTAGGTGGATGACATACTTGATTTGGATAGCTAGGTTGCATTAAGAATTAAACGTTTGATGTTTGTTGTCCTATTTTTGGGATAACTATTGGTTATGCCACGTTAATGAACATTAATGCAAACATGAATTAATGAAGTTATCCATATCTAATTAGGATAATTATGGGTAAAGAACTTAATAAATGATGGAATTAGGGTTAGGCATGATTGCTGTAATTTGAATCTTAATCTAATTTAATTATGATTAATGACCACTAAGGGGTATGTACATCTTGATGAATCAGTTCTAACAGATGTTGGCACACGCCAACTATAGGACTATACCCTTGAGAAGTCTTGGGACTTCTCGAGGATAC
Organism: Taxus wallichiana var. yunnanensis; assembly: GCA_018340775.1. Classification (NCBI taxonomy): domain Eukaryota; kingdom Viridiplantae; phylum Streptophyta; class Pinopsida; order Cupressales; family Taxaceae; genus Taxus; species Taxus wallichiana. The sequence goes on from CM031239.1 coordinate 679,943,440, forward strand.
TGATGTTGCAATTGACATGTGGCAACACCCTTCCGTATTTGTTCATCTAGATCTACACACATATGGACTTGAACTTAGTTTCTCTCTAGGTCAAGTTAGTAGCATGTTTAGGATAGGTAGTAGCTTTCTATGACCCAGGGTACCTTGGCACATCCGGTTGACTTAGGTCAGCCGAGTATGCCCATATACCCTAAGTCATCGTGAGCATATTTCTATAATAAATTATGTTGCTAACATGGGCTAGGGTCAAACCTTGGGCAAGTGGACTAATGGTAATCGGTAATGACCATTCTAGATAACTTGATGAGAGTGGGGTGAAGGACATATTCGAAATGATGAGTATGTCATCTATAAATAGTAACATGAACAATATGTTGAAAATCTTTGGCCAAAGTATCGCAAGATTCTTTGGTTGCGTTGTCTATGTCACATTGTTAAAGCAACATGATGTTAGATGAATATTGGTGACAAATATTCAGATAGGTTCTTTAAACAGATCACTCAGTACCCGGAATAGGGTAGGAGAACCATGTATATGTAGTATACATAAAGTATTCTATACTTTAATACAAACATGAGAGATCGGTTGGTAACCGAGTCATGGAATGAGAGATCGGTAGTATACCGAGTCATTATAGTTGCATATGGTTATCTATTATGAGATTGATTAGCATGGAATGTGTGTTCTAAATGATGTTTTATTTAGAATAGAGAATATTGTGTTTCAAAAACAAATATCCCTTGTTTCTAAAGTCTTAAAATGGGAATGTTACATATTAATCGATCATTCGAGTCACCTATATCACAAAAAAATGTTTATTCCATCTAAAGTTGAAAAACCCTTGTTTTGAAATTGAATCATAGTGTTACTTCCCCCATTCAAGTATCCAAGCCCTAAATGTCCTCATCTAATCGTCCTCTTTGAAAATCATCTCTGTTAAACATTTGTGATTTTATACACAACAATCGACATCAATCGTATGGATCAACACCGAACTTCCAAATCGATGTTGATCCTGTCCTAAATACCTAACTTTTCGATCTTAATACATTTTTATATATTATCCCAATATTTCCAAATGATGGCTAATATCCTTCTACTTATAAGCTTAGTTATCTGTTAGATGACCATTCCAAGAGCATCTTATTATCTGCTTAAGCGTTTCACGATCTCCCCATAGTCCGTCAACCATTCATGTGGGAACAATCGATATCAACCATGAGTTGAGCATATGCATCATCATCCTTTCACCCAATCGGATGACATTCCTAAATGATTGGATATTCTACTCGAGCATAAGCAACCATACCAACCCTCGTTGGGACAACATTTTCATTACGCCTTGCTGCGTCATCGAGGACTTTGATAAAATCTTAGCATTCAAACATTGTCTATCCACAGTCTATTATCCATGCCACTTTATATTATCACCTGTAATCTCATTATTGATTATTTCCAACTTAATTGTCTAAAAGAGAGTTGGCATATGTTAAGGGAAGCCCTTTGGTTCCTAGAATTGGTCTTTGCCAAGCATATCCCCTCATAATTATCTAGATATTTCTTTCGTCAAGTTGTTTATGTGTTTGTAGGTTCCGTTTCTATATAAGAGGAGCTTCATGTGCACATTTAGATTGGCCATCTTTTCATCACCATCCCATGCAAGTTTCGTTAAACCTTGTCATTTCTTATTTTTAGTGGTTTATTTCGTAAAGTAAAATTGAATCCTAAAATCTACTAAAACATTTGAAATAATAATTGTAAGTTGCTTTTAACTTTGGTAAATATTGTGTCAAGTGTTATTTTTAATATTATTTTGTTAAATTAAAAAATCTTGCATAAAAATTGTATCTTAATAATTAATAATAAATGTAAGTTTCTTTCAATTGAATTATTAAGTAAATATATTGTGCCTAGCGTTATGTTTTAGATTTTTCTTTGTTAAACTAGAAAAAATGTACCTGATAAATCATGAAAATCGTCAAATCAATATGCAATTTAGCAAATAAATAGAGAGAAAAGTCTTTTCTTATAATTTTTATATATCAAAAATTTGTTAATTCTTCTTTCATACAATATAAATATTGTTATCTTAGAAATTCTTTTAGATACAATTGCTTAAAATTTATACAATCTATCATATGGATAATTACTAGTACAAAAGGTGCTAATATATTTATGGATAATTACTAGAAAAAAAAAGGTGTTATTGCTAGTATATTTATAACATAAAATTATGTTGTAAAAACATTCTATTTTAGTAATAAATGTACGTTGTTTTCAAGTGAATTATTTGGCAAATATTGCATAGTGTTATTTTTAGAATTTTTGGTTAAATAAAAAAAAAACTTATAGTAAATAGATATGTCTTAAGAACTAAATTATTAAGTAAATATAATGTTGATTGTTTTTTGTTTAGATTTTCGTTTGTTAAAAAATGGTAAGGAAAAGTCTTGTCTTATGATTTTTAATATCAAAATTGTATTAATTCTACTTCCACACGATATAGATATTGTTATCTTCAAAAACAAATCTTGTATATGATTTGCTGAAAATTTATATAATCTATCACATCAATGATTAAATAGTTGGAGAGGAAATGTATTAAAAAAATCTACATAATTTTTAAAATTTGTATTTGTTATATGAGAAAAAATGTTTTGATAGTAAATGTAAGTTGCTTTCAAGTGAGTTATTTGATAAGTGTTATTTTTTTATATTTTACTTCGTTCAATTAGAAAAATCTTGTCGTAAAAAGATCATGTCTTAATAATAAATGTAAGTTGTTTTCAAGTGAATTATTATATCTTTAGATTTTTCTTTGTTAAAGAAAGGTCAAATCAATAATTTATTTAGCAAATAAACACACACAAGTCTTTTCTTATGATTTTTTAATATCAAAATTTTGTTAATTCTTATTCTATAAGATATAAATATTGTTATCCTAAAAACAAGTCATACAATTGGTTGCAAACTTATATTGTTATTTTTAGATTTTTTTGTTATATTAAAAAAATCTTGTAATAAAAAGATCATATCTTAATAATTAATAATAAATGTAAGTTTTTTCAAGTGAACTATTAAGTAAATATATTGTTCCAAGTATTATCTTTTACATTTTTCTTTGTTAAACTAGAAAAGCGGACCACAATAAATCGTGAAAATGGTCAAATCAATCTACAATAGAGAAAAGTCTTTTCTTATAATTTTGAAATATCAAAATTTTGTTAATTCTTTTTCATATAATATAGATAATATTATCTTTAAAACGATCTTGCATACAATTAGTTGAAAATATATACAATCTACCACATGGATAATTAAATAAATGAACATGGTGTATAAAAAAGTTATATAATTTTAAAATTTTGTATTTGTAACTTGAAAAAAATATATTATAGATTAATATTATTTTAATGATAAATATAAGTTCCTTTCAATTAATTATTTAGTAAATATTGTGGCAAGTGTTATTTATAAAGATTTTTCTTCGTTAAATGAGACAAATTTTATAAAGCAATTAACTTAAAAATGAAATCAATATGTAATAGCAAAATAAACATTAAAAATGTCCTCTCTTATCAAATTAAAACTTGGAATTCATTGCATGAATCCGAGTGAGATGGGAAGCCAAAGGCAAAGGCAGGATCTAATAAAATTCGGTGGAATGGAATTCATAAGCAAATGTCTCTGATACCACCATCAAAGCTGTAACGAACATCATGTTTTCTAAGCACTTCCCTCGTAATTTGTACAGTAGAAAGGTGGTTGTAAATTAAATGAATGACAGAGATCTCATTTTGCAGAGCCGTGGCCACCACACGTTTAAAAATAAGGACGAATAGGTATGTTTAGAAATTTCCAAATCACTGTCTTCGTTATACTCCTGCTTGGACATGTAAGAATTCCTCATTAACTGTAGTGGAACCCACTGACCAACTTTCTGAACGACAATAGATTTGGGAGAAAGCAATCCTCCGCTGTACGTAGAACTAGCATAGCCAAAATTCATGGCTTCCCCGTCATACAGCTCTGTGTTTCTGGTTCTCTGCATCGTAATCTATATACTTGGCCCTGCTGCAATCGCAGTTTCAACCCCACATGAGGGTCGGTAGCTATTATTATTTATATCATCTCCCTCCATCTCATCATTCTAGATTCCTTGTTAAACTTAAAACTGAGTTGATTTCTATCTTGATGGTGTTTTTCAGTAGAAATGGTGATGGCGGTCAAGTCCAAATGGCAAAATACTCCACCAACATGGAAGGGTTCTGATCCCTGCTCCACCCAATGGCACGGCCTTCTCTGCACTCATTCCATAATAACATCACTGTGAGTATACCTACTTTGTATTTTCCATCATAGAGTTTTTATTTAGATTTTGTATGTTCACATCATCATCTAAAATTCTGTCAACAGGGCATTACCTAGCATGAATCTGTCGGGAACGCTTGCTACTGAAATTGGGTTTCTTAGTGGCCTGCAAATTCTGTAAGTAAACATTAATTGAAGTCAGTACTAGACATACTTGTATTTGCACTCCTCGAGCCAAACCATTTTGACATTTTATCTCTAAATTCTGGCGTTTTGTTACAGAGATTTGTCATACAATAAAGAATTGACTGGGCCCATTCCAAGCACCCTGGGAAATTTGATCAATCTCAAGACCTTGTAAGCCTGGCTTCTTACATATATACTATTAAATCATTACTAGTTCTGGTTTTCAAAAACTTAGTACTAATTCGTTTTCAAAATTAGTCCAGTTTAGTAAACCCATTGCGTCTTCAGGGTGTTGATAGGCTGTGGCTTTACTAGACATATTCCACCCGAATTGGGAAACATGCAACAACTTACTTTTCTGTGAGAAAATTGCTCCACAAATAACTTATTCAATGTTTTCTTAATACTTGATCCCCTGTTGGTTTCAATGAACACGAATTACCTTTTTTTTAAATGGTTTTCAGGGACTTGAGTTCAAATAGTTTTAGTGGCCCCATACCTCCATCAGTGGGTAATCTGACACAACTTTTCATGCTGGACCTGGCTAATAATCACCTCTCTGGATCGCTTCCTGTATCAAGTTTAAACGGCTTCGGGCTGGACGGGCTAGTTAAAGCACAACACTTGTGAGTGTGTAATGTATGTTGAAGAATAAACGTGTTTCCACCCACACCTTGCTTCTAATTGTTTTGTTTTATTGTCTCTCTCAAACAGTCACTTGAATCAAAACAGACTGAGTGGCTCCATTCCTGCGGACATTTTCCACTTGAATATGCAACTGATCCACATGTAAGTACAAATACACCCTTTCAATTCGGAACACATTTAATCCTTATAATTCTGTGTTGTGATAAAGAGTAGCCATTGTTATTTGGTTTTAGACTGTTGGACAGCAATGATCTTGTGGGGGAGATTCCTTCCACTCTGAGTCATGTACCCACGTTAGAAGTCATGTGAGCCTTCAACCCTCTCTAAATTTGATCCACATAGACTACTTTTTCGATTTTGGTTTTGTAAATGAACTTGTTAAGTACGTAACTATTGATCAATTGTTGCTCTGCATGTTATGTAACAGAAGGCTTGATCGGAATTCATTAGAAGGTCCTATACCTTCAGACATTTGCAAGCTGAAAAATGTCAATGAACTGTAATAATCTTCCCCCTGTTTTCAAACCTAACTCATAATGAAATTCAATTAAGCAAAATTTATCACAATGTGGTATTTCTTGGTCTTCACAGACATCTTTCTAACAATAAGCTGAGCGGCACAATACCCGACTTATCAGGAATGAGCAGACTACAGTACATGTGAGTATGTGCAATAAAAAAATAATCATGCATCTATTACTCTGCATGTTTTCAGATATAATAAAGTTGGAATGAATGATGTCAGTGACCTTAGCAACAATCCATTCGACGCATCCGGAGCTTTGCAATGGTTTGGGTTTTTACAACAATTGACGACACTGTAAGTTCCTACAGTTTGAATTTGTATCAGTTTAATCTCAAAGTACACATACTAACGTTTGTCTGGTTTGATTTACAGGATAATAGAAAATGGAAGCCTGACAGGCCCGGTGCCATCTAAACTTCTCCGCTTGCCACAGCTTGAGACTCTGTAAGGTTTCTTAGTCCAGTTAATTAAGCACCGTTGTTGATTTCATAACTTGATTAGGGGCATGTAGATGACGCAGACACTCTGCCTCTGCCCTGCTCTTCTTATAATCAATCACACTTAGCGAAAATTCTGCAATCAATCTACGTGTGGCGAAATAATTTTGAATGAGTAGATGATGAAGGTAATTTGGAATGGGGCAGGAGGCTACCAAACAATGATCTCAATGGGACTCTAGAAGTGGACACAAACACAAGTCCCAAACTGCAACTGATAGACCTTGAGAACAACACCATCACTGGCCTCGATTTTAATGAAAATACCTTCACCAAGACATTGCTGTAAGTTGAGATAAAAGTTATTTATTTCAATGCAGATAATTTGGTTGTGGTTTGTGTGCTGACTACTAGGCTTTTGACATTGCAGGTTGAGGGGTAATCCTGCATGTGAGAGAAACCCTGAGTTTGCAAACAGTAGAGCCTGCCAACCTACAAATTCTTCCTCTCCAACTGATCGGAAAACATGTGGGAGCAAAGAGTGCAGTAGAGATTTCAGAGTGAAGTTGAACCCTGAGACGTGTGAGTGCGCAATTCCTTATGAAGGCGAACTCGTATTCAGAGTTCCCTCTTTCTCTGATCTGGGCAACAAAGCAAGGATGGAGAAACTGAAGAATTCCCTGCGCATACAATTGAATCTTTCAGAAGGAGCTGTGTCTGTTTGTTGCTTCTCCTTTGATTCATACTACTATCTCCACATAGAAGTGCAACTTTTCCCCTCAGGCAGAATGCCAAATTTTGACAGATCTGAAATCTTAAGAATTGGTTCAGCTCTCAGCAATAAAATCTACAGCCCTCCTGATGAATTCGGCACCTTCTATTTCATAGCAATTTCCTGCTACTTCACTGGTACAAAACCAAATTCTTTTCCTGTTCTTCTAAAATGTGTCACTGTTGTGCTCCGGTTTATCCATTAGTTCCCGGGCCATCATTCTTAAGGGGTGCATTCTCATGTTTTGGGATTTATTTCATATATTTATTTTCTTACTAAATGATAGGTTTCTAGCACACTATTAATATCTATTGTAACTTGTTGCCTATTATATTGAACTATTTTGGCTATTTGTGAACACTGGACAGTAATAACAATTTACAAATATCAAAGTAGCATGGCTACTTAATGTTAGAGAGGTATCTAAATTGGGATGGCTGCTTTCAGATTCTAGAGAGCAAAAGGTTTGAGCTCAGGGCATTATCTGGTATAGGAGTTGGTGCAGGTGTGTTGGTTCTAGTCATTGCTGGGGTAGGAGGGTATGCGTTCCGCCAAAAGAGGAGGGCTGATAAGGCAACGAAACTGAACAAGCCCTTTGGTACACTACTACTACTCCTCCCCTATCATTCATAAAATACACTAGTGCTACGATTCTTGAAGCTATTTTTCCTCTCCAAATCTCACTGTTTCTGTCTCGATTAGCTTCTTGGAGAGGATGTAGTTCAGATGGCGATTGTCCTCCCAAAATAGATGGTATCAGATGCTTTTCTTACAAAGAGCTCAGCAAATGTACAAATTGTTTCTCCGAGGCTCACATAATCGGTTCAGGAGGCTATGGCGTGGTATAGTTAAACATCTCGAAATATGTTGTCAAGGTTTCTTTGTTTAAAATTAAACCTCCAACAGTATGTTTTTGTAGGTTTCTTGAAAATTATACTAATAAGAACAAATATATAGAGGGATATATACTACAAGCGTTAGAACTATTTTTCCCTAAGATGACCCCCTGTTGGTGTCATGAAAATTGCAGGTGTACAAAGGGGTGCTTTTTGATGGGAATGAAGTGGTGGCCATAAAGAGGGTGAAAAAGGGGGTCTCTGCAGGGAGCAAAGGAGTTCAAGAACGAAATCGAACTCCTCTCACGTCTTCACCATAAGAATCTGGTCAGATTGATCGGCTTTTGCTTTGAGGAAGAAGAACAGATGCTTGTCTATGAGTACATGCCAAACGGATCTCTTGCCGATAATCTTTCTGGTAGTTATTACCTCTGTTATCTGTTACATTGATTGGTAATCACTATTATTTCAAATAATAGGAAAGTTATATCAATCTTACAAGGAAGGTGTTGCATGGAAGGTTGCTTCCTAAAACAGCCATTCGAATGCATTCATCTAAAAAGTCATCACAGCCAACACCTCTGCTCGGAGAAGCATCGACTCCATTGATTGATGTATGTATGTATGGTACAGGGAATGGTGATAAGCGTCTGGATTGGAGGAGGAGGATAATGATTTGTTTAGGCGCGGCAAGGGGATTAGCATATCTCCACGAGCATGCAAACCCCCGTAATTCACAGAGACGTAAAATCTAGTAATATCCTGCTCGATGAAAATCTGAATGCCAAGGTCTCCGACTTCGGCCTTTCCAAACTGGCTCTCTACGGAAAAGAGAAATGGCACTTGACAACCAAAGCTAAAGGAACAGTGGTGAGTCAGGCACTTCAAACCTGTTAAGGGGAAGGAGAATCTTGACAAAAATTAAGACTAAAACCAAGAGTGTAGAAAATTTGGTCGAATCACTTTGATAAGTCTTAGAAACCAATTATAGGTGTATGCTTACATTGATCTTGAATTGCAGTGAGAAGACGTAAATCAATCATAATAATAATTGTGTTCATGATTTTTTCAGGGGTACATGGATCCAGAGTACTACGTGAAATTTCAGCTGAGCGAGAAGAGCGATGTGTATAGTTTTGGTGTTGTATTAATGGAGATTATAAGAGGTAAGCAGGCCGTTGAGGGAGGAGAATTTATTGTTCCTATAGTGAAGAGCAGGGTGCAGGAGAAAGGGCAAGTGAGGGAGCTACTGGATCCCTTTCTGAGACGTGAATGTTGTACCGGTTTTGAAAGCTTTCTAAACTTGGCTCTGCATTGTGTGGAGGATTCTGCGGCGAGTAGGCCCATTATGAGCAATGTAGTGAAAGAATTGGAGTGCATCTTAAACAAGGTGGAAGTTGAAGTTGAAGCAGGTCATCCGAGTCTTGCATTGCCACAGCTCTAATTCATGTGGTTAATACGAGTAAGTACTCCTGTACAGACAGTAGACTCACTAAAATGCAGATTTCTTGTGAAGGTGAATACCACCATGTAAAGGATATTGACTACAACTTAACCAGACTCAGCTCTATAATAGTAATAGCTTTAGAGGGTAGCACACTGCTCTGATTTCGGGTACACAGAAAAGCTCTTGCTTGGTTGACAGGCTTCTTTGTACCAGTCAATAAACTTCTGTTCAACCGATTAACTTAGTAACTTGTATAGTATTACTTAGACACTGATGTGATTCCTTTGCGTTTTTATGTGCTGCAAATCAAATTTTCACTAAGAGGTCTTCTTGACTGCTATTTTAGTTTGTGTAGGTGTTTGAAGTTTTCTCCAAAAAAATTTCTGGATCATTGTGACTGAATATAGGAAAAACACAGGAAATTGTCTATGATTTTTTTGTCGAATCATGTTTTGAGTAGTATTTTTATATTAATATTATTATTTAAGTATGATTATGTCTAGAGTAAAAGATTCCAAATAAATTCTAAGTATAGATGTTGTGTCATCTCTTTAGTATGGATGTTGTGCCATTTTGTTAGTAGGGGAGAGGGGCTAGTAGTGGTACACCCTACATTAAGGGGTCCATAAAATCAATTGTTTTTTATATGGGATTGTGATTTTTTCACTAATATGTAGTTCATATTTGTGTTAACTTATATTTTTTCTTTGGAATGTTCAATTGGAGGGAAAACCATATTTTGAATTGATTTACAATAATATGGGTAAAAATGCTACAACCATGGTGGAAACCAATACTTGAATATGGGTGAAAATATTTGAACATCAAATTTTTTATACTTGTACATGGGTGAGAGGTCTTACATGTCATGATGTGATTGGCTACTCTACATAATTATCATGTCAAAAAAAAATTACTACATCATAGTCCTATGACAACTATTGGGTATTGTGTGATCAATAGTCATGTCAACTATTAGACCATGTTCACCTATTGGCCCCTCCCGTATTGTCGAAAAATGTAATCTTTACGCCAACTCGCATTGTAAATGTTGGCCGCCTCTTTTGGCTTTTAATTCTTTGAACAACCACTTGCAAAATTTGAAATTCATATAACGCAAAAAAAAATGGCTTTAAATGTTGTCACTTTATTCGACTCGGGGAGTTTGGAAAATATTTTGTAATCTCATATCGGCGCCTTCCACGTCCCTATGAAATTAGGGAATTACATGTTTTTGTCCACCACTTAATTTCTTGTAGGTTTCCATCCACCTTATAGAAGCCTCTAGAATTTGTGAGAACTTTAAGAACCTTTATAAATAAGAGATCATTGAAAATATTTTGTAAGCAATGAGAAAAACAATAAAGCCTATCAAAATTTCTATGAAAGTGTTATTTTGTGTGTTTCTCATTTTATCTATATACTTTGGATGTATTTTTTTATTTTTCAAAAACATAATATTAGAAGGGTTCCACAACCTCTTCAAACCCTTCAAATTGGTATCAAAAGCCTACGCAGAAAGGAAAATCCATGATTCATGATTCCACAATAAAAAAGGGTTTTTTTTTATTTGCAACCTTTATAGTCCTCATGGCAATGGTGCAAGCACATCAATTTGTTTCTTCCTCATATTTCAATTTTTAATGGTAAAAACTATGATTTTTGGATTGATAAGATGAATACATTTTTTTCAAGATATGTGGGATTTAGTTGAGAATGGGTTCAGTGAACCTCAAGACCAACAAGCTTTGCAAGCCCTTACATAGATTGAAAATGATTTGTTGAATACTAATCTTAAAAAGATGCAAAAACTTTATATACTATATAAGTAGGCCATGGTTGAGTGTATTTTTCCAAGAAATGTTGCAACAACTAAGTTGAAACAACCTTGTGAGAACCTTGAAACAACCTTCCAATGGTCTAGTAAGGTAAAAATGACTAAACTCCATGTTCTTAGGAGAAATTTTGAAAACATTTCTATGTAAGAGTCATAGTCAATTGATTGGATTTTTACCTAGATCATAAGTGTTGTTAATCAAGTTAGGTCACATGGTGAGACACTAACATATCAAAAGATAGTTGAAAAGGTCTTTAGGGGCCTTCCAACTAAGTTTGATGCTATTGTAGTGGCCATAGAAGAGTCAAAAGACCTCACCTAGTTGATAGTTGATGAGTTAATGGCGTCTCTGTTGTCGGATGAGTCAAGTCTCGAATAGATCGAATTCTTCCCTAGAGCATGACTTTAAATCTCATGTCACGATCAATAGAGGAAGAGGAAGGTCAAATGCTAGAGTTTGAGGAAGAAACCAAAGAGGAGGTAGAAGGAGCAATACTCGATAATGGTGGACAAACCACCCAAAATTTCTACTCACCCAAAACAATCAAAGTCAAGGACAGAGGTATGATATAAATCACATGTCATGTGTCACTATTGTAAAAACTTTGTAATCATACAAACACATTCATAAAGAAACAATTTGATTTAATTAGGTAGAATGTAATTTTTCAAAAAAGAAAATCAGTTTGAATTAAGTCATGACTCTATGTTTGTTGGCTAGAAAATTTGCATAAGAGAAAATTGTCAACAGCTCAAGGGACAAGAAGTCCCTCCTCTTTTATGAGGAGGTTCCCTTATTTAAAACAAAAAATGAAACCGAAGATATTTATAGTATTCACACTTATATTATCTTGATTTGGGGTGTTGGTTGCTTCATGTAAATGTACAAAAGAAAACCCAAAAAGAGAGAGAAACTTGGATCGAGGATCCAAGTTTTGTAAGGAGGAGGTGTGACATCATATTTAAGAAAGCAAAAATTAACATATCTTGATTTACTCATGCATGTCAGTAACTTGAAGAAAGTGTAATATCATATAACAAAAAATTATATCCCATACATTAAATACTTTTCGACACAAAGTTTGGTAGTTCATTAAATACATGAATGAACACAAATTTCAAGTTTATATTATAAATAGTCATAAACACGAGAAAAGTGGGAAGAAATGAAGGAGAGAAAGAAAGGAACTCTCTTATGTATTCAATTTTTCTTGTTTCTTTATAAAGATCAACCATCAACTCTCACAAAGGATGAGATAACCTTTTATTGGAAAAGAGTTGTAACTACCTCAAATAACTAATTGTTATTTAACAAGTGCACTTTTACTTTATTAAGTCACTTAAGTGACTTTTACATTCTTAACAACTTGAAACAAAAAGTGCAACAATAAAATATACAATAAGTATTTTCTAAGTCCCTAAGAAAGAAATAAGCATCCCGCATCCCAAACTTCATCACCACATAAGCAATATATGATTACCTTGAGATCACGATGATTGTTAACTTGTTCATCCAACTTTTGAAAACATTCTTCATTTCAAGTATTTGTCCCACCAAATTGAGCCAAATTCTTGGAGGCTTCAACCACCACATTGTTTAATTTAGAGAGCTCATCCATTTTGTCTTGGTTGAAGTCACTAGCTTTGAAAAACTCAACTTTAACCAACTTATTAAATTTATCTTTAACCTTATCCACTATATTACTCTGAGAGGAATTATCTTGAAAGAGGTCATAGTGCAAGGCTTTGAGATTTAAAAACGGACATTAGAGACTCGCCTTTTTGAATGGAATTTTGCAGATTAATTAAAGGTTCTTATAAAATCTTGAGTTTCCATTCCAAACTACATGACCAAGTTTGGTAAGGATTATTTTTTGAATAATTGAAAATATTTTCACTTATGAGGATTTTTTCATTAGTTACAACAATGATCCTCAAATCCCGAATCACATCAGCCCACAATTTGGCTTCTTTTTCAATGCCTTTAATCCTAACCTTTATTTGTTTTTATGCAACCACTAGATTTTCATATATTTTGCACCCCTCATCAATGAATTTCAACCTATTTACTAATAATTTCTCAACCCATACTTGATAACCTTGCCCCTCATAGAGTGTGTTTATGAACCTCGAGACAACTATGATATCAACATCACTCATGAAGGTGGAAGATGGGAGAGATACAAGAGGAATGTGATCTAGAGGGTAATTTAAACTAAATTGAATTAAAACTTAATTTGAGTAACTATTGTAACTAATGATATACAAGTGATAAACTACGGAAGACACAAGTAATTTAAGCATACAATACTATGAAAGCCTAAGCAAATGAGAAAGGAGGACGACTTAGTTGATTTCAGTGATTTGAAAATGACATGAGATGAGAAACTAGTGGAGCAGATCAAGAGAGTGTCATCAAGGTTCACCGAGGGTTTTGGAACTCATAACTACACAAGACAAAATCGCCCACATGAGGACAGGAGTGCATGGGTACTAGTGGACTGATCTAGGTGCTAGTGGCCAATCAAATACTTAGGTTCGGCCTTTTCTAGGTTGGAAGAGCTTCATTTTTTATCCTCTTTTGTCGCTTTGTTTTCACTCTAATGTTGTCAATCGTACTTGTAACTTGTAAAATAGATAGCTAGTTGCACATGCCCATAAACCACATCAAAGATACTAAAGAAGATGCGAGAATGGGTAGTCGGACTGACCACGAAGATCACTTCAAGACTGATCCTATGACCAAGTGTAGCACTACATCTCGGACTCAATGGATTTTTGTGTGTATTTGTGTGTAATGGTTCCCTAGATTTCCCTTTTGCAAGTTTCACTATGATAGCAGACTAGATCTAGAATGCTCCAAGTATGATAAAGTCCGAGATGCAATAAAATGAACTTCCCCTCTTATGATGTGTATGCAAAGTGATGAAAACCATATCCCTTATATGGATGTGCTAGGTGAATGCCCTTGAAATGCTCTTGTTCCTTGATACAAGTTTAGGTGATGATAGATAATTCTTATTTGTTGGCCCTTTATTTGAGTGCATTATTTATATATATATATATATATATATATATATATATATATATATATATATATATATATATGATTAGCTTGTTTAAATTTTTTTGTAATCGATAATTGAAAGGATGACCCAAAGTAATAAAATATAACTAAGAAGTAAAAGAAACCCAAAAGGATGAGAAAAGGATAGAGAGGGCAAGGAGTGCCACGAATTTTTTTAAGAAACCCCCTTGAAAAAAACTTATAGAAATTGTGGCGAATATACCTGTAACCAGTTTCATGGTTTTGGTGAATATATCTGTAACCAGTTTCGTGGTTTTGGTGAATATCCCTGTAACCTATTTCATTCTTTCGGTGAAAATGGTAAATAATATAATATATTAAAAATAGTTGGAAATCGAATGGCGAATCTCTTGTAATTTTTTGGTGAATACCCTCTATCGAATTTGATTGTAATGAGGCCCAAAATTTTCATTTCTTTTGCATGCCTTACCTTTACACTCAAGTGCCTGGAATGTGTGACACTTGGCCACTCGGAGGAACAGGAAAATGACACGTGGTATCTTGTGATTGCTCATTGTCACTCTATCTTGCCTCACCGACACGATGGACCGAAACTTTATTGAGTTGGTTAATGTATGCAATGGAAAGGTTTGCAAAGCTATGAGATGAGGTTAAAGAACAAAGCAAACTTGACTAAACTTAATCATGCACCATAAGATTAGAGCTAAACAAGAAACTACATATGCATGTATAAATTTGAAACTAACATTCAAATCCTAGCATATATACTACTCTCTACTCCATGAAAGCTTAATAAAAATGAACCTAGTTAGATTCTAAGCAATCAAATTAGATGTGTTGTTTGCTTCAATGGAGGTGAAAAGGTCTCTCTAAAATGGCTACAAGACCAAGTTAGATACCCTCCTACTAACCTACTATGAAGTTATGGATGTGAGATGGAAGAGCTTCAACAATGGAGGATAGCCAAG
Organism: Taxus wallichiana var. yunnanensis; assembly: GCA_018340775.1. NCBI lineage: Eukaryota > Viridiplantae > Streptophyta > Pinopsida > Cupressales > Taxaceae > Taxus > Taxus wallichiana. The sequence continues at coordinate 679,958,458 of CM031239.1, forward strand.
ATCAAATGCCTATTAGCTTGGCTAATGCAAATGAGGTCTAATGCCAATATCTCCAAATGTGAGAGAAGGACTTGTGAGTAAAGTTGTAAGTTTGAAAGGGAGGGGTGACCCTTCTATTTATAGTTTTCCAAATGGAAGAGTTTGGAATTTCGGTGCATGTGGGACTAAAGTCTAAAAATCACTTTAGTATTAGATTAAGATAAACATGATTTAGGCTTAGGTAAGCTTGGTTTAGGCTAGTTAACTAGGGTGTAGGCTAGTTAAACTTGATTAGCAAGTGATTAGAGACTCATTGAGAGTTGGGAGGGGTCTAGATAACCAATTGTGACTAATAGATAGCCTACGAAGCCAATAGAAGTGGTTTAGAGAGAACTAGGGAGGTTCTGAATGGTCAAAAGGAGGAATGTTTAGCTAATAAGAGAGATATTATCCAAATAAGCTTATTATAGGAGGAATACGACCAAGAAGGTGTCGTAAATGGGCATCCGAGAATGGAGTGAAGAAGGGTTGATTAACGAAGTGTCATCAATTGATTGAATTGGATGAAATGCTAAGTGTAAGCATATTTTAGGTGTCTACATTTCCCCTCTTTGGGGTGGACGTAAGTGACGTCACTTCAAAGAAAGTAGAAAAGCATAAACAAGTAGAAAATTTTTAAGGGATAGAAGAAAAATGAGTAGAATGGAGGATGCCCCCTCGATTGTCGATGGGGTGATGGAAGAACTCGATTGACGATTGAAAAGATGACAGAAAGAGAACAAAAGAAAGAATAATGTGAAGAAGAAGAAAGGGGATAAAAGAAAAAGAGTATGAGGAAGGGGGAATGAGATAACATCCATCCAATGCCTTTTAAACAACTTTATTTTTCATCATATTGCTAAGGATCTTCATCATCGGTCCTTATTAAAAAGAATGAACAAAAGTGTAGTATGACATGAAAAGCCATATACGAACAAATGTCCATTGTTAAAAACACCAACTCCATGCAACATACAAAATGCAATGTAATACGAGAAAGTAAAAGATGCCTAACTCCATGCAACATACATAATGCAATACAATACGAGAAAGTCAAAGAGACAAACCTAACGAGAGAAATAAGTACCATGTTTTTTTAATCCAACTTCAGTTCCAACTGTATGCGAATTAAGGACAAGGATTAATGAAGGTGCCCCAAGTAAGGATGCATGTGAGGAGGAAAACGGAAGACAATTTGTTCCAATGAAAAAGCAATGTGCACTACGAAGCGAGTACCAAAAACTCGTTGTGCCCCAGTCTGGGCAATAAGTAAGATTAGCTTTTTTTGATGGTGGTAGATCAAGATGATCCGCGAGTCGCACACATGAATAGGTGAGAACCAAAGAGAAACATTTTTTAGGATGATTTATATTTTTTTGATGTTTTTTTAACATATTTGAATGTTTTGATTTTTCTAACATATTTGAATGTTTTTTATTTTTCTAACATATTTGAATGTTTTTGTGATTTTGAAAGTTTTCTGAAACTATGTACAGGAAGACGAGGAAGCGTGGATTCCCCTAGTGATAGATGGGATGTACAAGGGCATAAGGCCACATGCATACGAGAAAGGTGAAGATGTAAAAATTCCCAATGATTAGGTGGGAGTATTCAAAGGAAAAATCTTCACAGGTAGAAGCGGGACCCAAGGCCATTATGGATAGGTTCAACATGATGATGAACATAAACCAATGAAGTGTTGGGAAGAAGCAAGGATGCCCCCAACGTAAGTTGGCCTAAAAGTACATGATAGAAAGGAAGGGAAAGATTGTTTTTGTGAAAGGTGACAAGGTGTCCACAAACATGGTAAAAAAGTAATCTTATACATATGGATGTTACGAATGAAGTAGAAGAATGATATGAATGATATGAATGTAACTTAGAAGCCTCGTGATAAAAAAGTGATTAGCCAAAGGCACAAATTGTGAGACAAGATAAGGACTAGAGTAAGAGTTTGAACAAGGTCCAAAAAAGACACTTGGTAACATACTAAACCTATTTTGCTCATAGAGATCCAATGTGTGTACATGGAATTTAATTACCTCTTGAAGGGAAGATTTAATAGACAACAATTGAAGACACCCTAGCCAATGTGTAGGAATGATCGATTTTGAATGGTGATTTTGTGAATGGATGGTGAAAGGATAACCATACATTACTCATTGCATGATGTCCAGGATGTCCATAGCCCCGATGAAGATGTATTTGATTCTAATCGTAACATTACTCTCTACCGCGCGATTAGGCGTCCATAGCCCCAATAGAGATTATTGGAAATACCTCAAGAGAGAGTTATATATCAATTTTATTTTGCTTTGTAGCTTTTAACTTTTGATTTTTTTGATTGATTTTGATTCTTTTACTTTTTGAAAACTTATTTCAGCTCTCTTGTTTGACAAGGGGTTAAGAACCACTGATGGCTTGATGGAAAGATATGGAAGTGATTGTGATGACGACATTGGCTAGTGTCAAAAAATATGTCCAAAATTTCTTTGCAACAAGTTTATTAGATGTTGAATGTGATAGGATCTCTAAGAGGTCAGTCGTTCTTTAATTTACCAAAGTGATGAAAGACCAGGGTCAAACTGATACCATAGAGATAAATGTAGCAAAATGCATGCAAAAAGGATAACCAAAATATCACCGAAGGGATGAAAATGGTAGGAATACTTTGCAGAAGAATAACAAGGAAGGGAAGAAAGAAACATCCATGTGTACGCAATACCTGATTGTAATGTTTGATCTTTGTACCTTTGATTTTTCTTGTGTTTTCTCAATGTTTTTGTATTTTTGCATTGTTTTTTATTTTTAGATTTTTGATAGTTTTTGGAAAGGTGGGAATAACAAAGTCACTCCATGTGGTAAGATCCAACAACGATGTCTGTGACTTCCTTGATAAGGTAGATTAAGCGTGATTGTTTATCAAGAGTCATGTTATCTCCAATCTCGATGATCGAGGTGAGCTCGTACTCAACAAATGACTGTGATTTATCTTGAAACATGGATTTTGTATGTGGGATCTTGAGTTCCCTATCCAGAGGTTTATGCACTTTGCACCATACTTGATGGTTACGTTGATGTGCATTCTTGAATCGCACTTGATTTATAATTTTGAGATTGTTCGAGTTGTTGGGGGATTTTGAGCTCTTGGAAGTTTTGATCTGAGCTTGATAATGAACCTATTTGGGTTTCTTATAAGTTAACACGTGACTTGTTTGATCTCGAGAAGGAGAAGAAAGAGAACGTTGACATTTAGAACTGATGTGAGAAATGACCGCGGGCTTGCCACAACCATTGATAGAAGAAATATGTGATGGATGAAAAGGATATGGTCCAAGAATTGAAGAGGATGGGCTACAAGGAGGTGAGCCACTAATAGAAGATGACGAAGGGCTACCAGGATATGGCCCTAAGATGGAAGAAATGGGGCTATGAGGACATGGCCCAAGAAAAGAAGATGACGAGATACCCCAAGGTGACCCATATATGAAAGATAATGGAGGGCCACTAGGACATGGCCCCGAGGATAGAAGAAGTTGATGGGCTACTCGGTGGTGACCCAAGGAGAGATTTTGATTGAGGAATAATGATAGATAAGGAATGATTGGGCAATGAGAAGATAGGCCATGGTTTAATTCCAAACCCTGACATCTCATCATGATCAGAAGAAGGTGAAGATGGAATAGAAGAAAAATAAAGTTCCATGAACTTAGGCTCCTCATCTATGTTCTGTTGAAAAGGATCAACTTATTTTCCCCAATATGCGAGTGTATCGAGTTCTAGAAAGAATCCTTGTTTACAATCCTCTAAAGGGATATCATCGTGTACTCTAATTGTTTCTTCATTCTGAGAGAAATCAATTAGTAGAGGTTGTTTTTCTTTATTCATAGAAGGTTGAATAGAAGAAATAGGTCCGATAAGGAGGGAAGATTGATTGACAGAAGAAGATGACTCAAGAGAGGAAGTAGGATTGGAGGCAAGCATCTCATGAATGGATGATTTGGATTTGGACCTATGTCGTTTTTCTAGAAGATGACGTAATGTAGGTTGGAAAGTAGGATCGCATAGCCATTCGTTAAGTTGTAACGTAGGAGTCGAATTAGATGATTGACTAGAGGTAACCCAAGTCGTGGAACTCTTCGATGGAGGAAAAGGTCGTTGAGATGACTGATGAAGGAAGTCCTACGAAGAAAGGGAGGACCGTGACTCAAGACCCGGATTATATGTTCGATTGATGGAACTTGAAGTCACACAAGTCTTCAAAGGAGGAAGACTTCATTGAGGTGATTTGGAATAAAGGTCCTGCAAAGGAAGGGAGGACTGTGATTCAATATTTGATCTAGGGGTATCTCGAACAATAGTTGGGATCCGAATCTTGAGGAAGAAGCGTGGGAATCGAATGGTAGTTTGGATCGAATAGAAAGAAGAGGAGTGAAGGAACCTGAATAATAATTTGAATCAAAAGCATCCAAACCATACCACCGACTATGAGCTAAAGGTGGGGAACAGGGTACCCATCTAGGCTCTCTAACACAAAGAACCAAATGAGGCTTAGTCATAATGGGAATCTTTTTATTTGAATTGCTAAACCTAGGTTCCATGTTGTCATAAGCGTGAGGAACCGCACGATAACCAGTCATTGTTGGGGTAGTTTAAGCACAAATGTCTAGACCTAGATAGTGGGATGAAACTCCTTCAAAGGGAAGGAAGTGACATGTCAATTCAAGTAGCATAATGACATCCAACTAGACATTTTGTAAGTATGGAGATGCATGCGTGATTTTCTGAAGAAGCTCTAAGGAAAATAGACATTGTGATGATGCAATCTCGATGAGATCAAAAAGGATTGTCCTAGAAAACAATTTTTCTAAATGAATAATCACAAGGAAAAATCATGCAAGTGTGAAACACAAAGCCAATCAACAAGGAAATACACCATATGAAAATGCATGTGCAAAGATGATCAACACAATGTCAATATTTACATCAAGCTCGAAATGAACAAGGCATAAATTTTAACAAAGGGTAGATGTGACTCCCAATCAAAGGATACCACAACAAGTTCAACAACCAATAAGGCCAAAATTTCAAAAGGCAAGCTCTCCAAGTATGCGTTAACATACCACGTATCCCGCTTAGCCCCTGTGTGATTTTTTTTTCTCTTCTCCCCTCTTTTTCCTTGCATTTTGGTCTTCAGTTACGAAACCACCGCCCCGCCTGGGTGGTGGTCTCGTGACCACCGCCTGCACAGGTGGCGTCCTGTAACGTTTCCCTCGCTCAAGCGGTGGTCCTTCACGCATTTTTCCAGAATGTCCATTTTAACGTGACTCGCGTAAATTTCAATGTTTACCATATTTTTTTCACCGCCTTTGCTCGTATTTATGATTTTGGTTCCCTGGAATAGTGTTTTTGCATTGTTTATGGTTAAAGAGTTCAAATTGGTTTTCACCTTTGGGTAAATGGGGATTCTATAAATAGTTGGTTGATCTTCAAGAAAATGGCCCCTCAAAAATTACCTCTCATCTTCTCATTTCATAGTTTTAGTCTTTCAGTTCTTAGGAATTCAAAGTTTTCATTTGTTGCATGCATAGTTAGTGTTGTTTTGTTGTTTAGAAGCCACATAATCTTCTTGTGCTAGTGTTGTTATTGTTTACATACAATTAGTTAGAGTAGGATAGTTTAATTTTTAGTCGAAGCCATTAAAGTTGTAGGTTTTGTTCGTTAAACATGATAGTTTGTGTTCGGACACTTTATGTTGTATGACTTGCAATAAATCCCGCTAGGAATTACATAAGCCAAGCTCTGTTCTCTTGCGCTATCCCTCTCCTACTCACATTGTATTCAATCTGCATCCTAAGTTGCCATTGTCCCAATACCTACTTCTGTTGATGCTAGCATTACATGCTTTTTTGGATTCACGTGAGCATGAAGGAACGAGGAGATCACACTGAGGGGACAAAGCCACACACAACTAGATTCACCACTATTCTGCAAAATCCAGGTTCAAGCTATCAAAGTTCTAGTTAAAATATATCAAATAGAATAGTGAATCATTTCATTTCAATTAATCTCACTTTCGATATTATTGGGGAAGCTATGGGGATTGATAGTTTCTAAGAAACTATGATTCATTCCTCACTTCTGAGGTAGGATCGAGAGTCTTTCAAATAGATTAGATCAGTTATTTTGTTATTTAGAATAGATTTACAACTACACATGCAAGTAGCTATACTCGGCTGCCTTGTTTGTTTTAAATTTCGTTATTATTTAATTAGTTGTCAATTTCTGGATATTTTAAATAGTTGCTCTTTCAATTTCATTCAAATAGTTCATCAAAAACACAAAAATAGAGAAGTTATATATGTTGTAGACATACTTTACATAGTTAATTTTACTTTACTTTGCAGTTAGATTTACATTGTTTCTTTTGCATGACAATCACGGGACCTAGAGCCCGAGAGAATACGTATTCGAGCCAATAGTGCCTCAGCCTGATCTTGTTGCAGCAATAACTGATATAGACCAGAATCTCAAAATTCAGGTCTTCCAAGTAACAATAGACCTACAAGAAATTAGTGCATAGCTGAGAGGACTAAACATAGAAGATGACAAAGCACATACGTTTTGGTCAAACCAGCCAAACTACAGATTACCCTAGATAAATATCCGCATGACTGTAGAAGGGCCGAAAAGAGAAAACATTCGGTTGTGATCCTTTGGTCCCACAGCTAGACACAGGAGACATTCTCACTGACATAGACACTAGCTTAAGAATTCAGGTTGCTAGAACACCTGTAAGATACTCTGAGAAGGTTACACAACTTTTAGTTCTAAATATAGAGGCCGAAAAGGCATACGACTACTAGATATTAGGAATTAGGGATTGATTCTACATATGACCATAGGAGGTCCACAACAACCACAAATCTACGGTTGTGATCCATAGGTCCCACAACCCAATGAGTCCACAGGTCAATCAGATGTAGATGTTGGTTTACGCACATTAGTATTTAGATCCACTCCACTTCCACCAACCATTATCACACAGTTATCCTTGTTAGACATAGCAGCTAACGAAGCTAAAGATTTTGGACTAGACCAGATAATCACCCGTAGAATCCACCATATCCATCATCCACCTTATGACCCTATCTAGAGATATACACGAAACAATTCCAGGCATTTTCCCGTATTCCACAACCTATAGATCGAATCACGCCAGAGCTCAATATTGATTGGAGCCTTCGCGAGCTCATCCTCACCGACCGATCTATCACGCCAATTCAGGTTAGGAGGGCCTTCGTTGCCTTAGATTCATAGATTCCATTAGTGTCGTGTTGAAGACATAAGATTTCCCAATTAGTTTGTCCATACCCCACGTATATTCCATCCCCATCGGCTATCTCGGCATGACCTCGAGAGGTCGGGTGCGAGGAAGAGTTACTTGTAGATTCCCATGCTCACTTGTCACTTTTCCATCATACAAAATTGGTGAACCCGACGTGAATCAAACAGTTCTTCCTCTTTTATTTTTCACTTCTTCCATCCACCTTCGCTCTTTCCCATTATTCTGCGGGTATTCATATACCCCCGAATATGTCAGATTCGATGCATATGGTAGACCTCTCCTAGGTCTTGAAGCATACTACGATCAACTGAATAGACAACCATCACCCTCGCTCTCAGCATGGGGTGACAACTATTCAACTAACCGATTGTCAACACAAACTCGCCCCTAAGGGCTAGATATAGTTCTTCTTTCCAAATAGAGGAGTTGGATCAGCTCGCTCAACAACCAGAGCCTTCGGGCTCGAACAACATGATGTTTACGGGAGAATCTGGTTCGTCTCCTCAGGTGTTGCTTAGACCACAAATTAGTAGACAATCAGATCCATATCTATTTTTAGATGATGAACATTCAGTGCGTTATGCCAGGAATGAACAATGCTCTGAGTATGTACCCACCTATAGGAAGTTTACAAACATGACCCGAGGTCTCGTTTCAAGAAAACACCTCCATGCCACTACCTATAGGAAATGCCCTTGGTGAAACTTGGCAGGGCAATGATCAGTTCATAGCAGGGTACCACATGCCTATACAACCTCAGGATATACAACAAATGCCACTAAGGCAAAATATTGTGACTTCACCAAATGAAGTCATCTCCACTTTAGTAGAAAAAGTTAGAGGGTTAGAACTTGCTCAAGCAAGTCAAAATTCTCAATTCATGCAGGTAGGAAATTCCAATCCTCCGCATCATCCTGGCCAAGTAGACCTCCTCACAGGAATAGGCACGTTGGGCATGCCTCCTCAGTATTCACAACAAATGCCAACTAGAACCGCATTTTCTAACACCATTTCGGTGGAAAATATGATACCTCCGGTCTAGTACAAAATAATCCATTCCTGGGCAATACTCCTCCATACTTAAACATATATTCCAAGTCACCACAAGGAGATATGTTCTCTTCTCCCGGCATGTTTGCTCAACCACAAGGATTTCCTTATGTCCCTACAAATGCATACGCTACGCCATATCAACAACCCATTCCACCTCCACCCTCAGCAGGCACCGTTGATGGTCGAAACCTATGCAATAGGAACTTATTCAGAATATTTGAAAGAACCCTAGACTTTCACCATATGAAGCATCATGCTTCCAAGACCTCTTCCCAATTTTCCCAAATACAAAGGGGAAGGAGACCGAATGCACACATTAAGGCCTATGCCACAGCCATTCGAGAACTGCTCCCTTGGGATGGGGTTGTTGCTAAAATATTCCCCAAAACTTTAGAGGGCATCGCCTCGATTGGTATTACAGAATACCTGAAGCTTCCATCCATTCATTTAAACAACTCATTTCAGAGTTCATCAAGGTGTTTGACATGAACAAACTATTGAGAACAGAATTAGGGAATTCTTGCACATTAAACAAGAACACAATGAATATGTTGCTCACTTCATCCAAAGATGGCGTACAATCCTCTATTCTTCAGAGAAGCGCTCCAAACATGGACCGGATGGAACTATGTGATTTATTCCTCCATTCTCTCAACAGAGAGAGGTAAAGGAAGAAGTCCAGAAGTTCCCACTAAGGACTTACGATGAAGTACTTGAGAGCGCCCTCCGAATAGATCAAGCGGTAATAGATAGCGGTCACAAGATGTATGGAACAAATGGGAGGTTAATCACCCCCAACTAGAATACTATGACTTATCCTACTACCAAAACGTCAATCAAGGACCTAAAATCCTTAACAAAAATCACATGGCATAACAACAAATGGAGTAACTGACCAAACAAAAAAAACAAATGTTGTAAATACTCCACCGCTGATTAATAATCAACGAAACAACAACTTTACCCCGATAATCAACTCGGTGGATTTTAATCATCCACAACAACAACAACAAAGGAAGACCTGACACAAGGTCCAAGTCAAAATTCAATTGGATATCAAAACCAAAACCAAAACCAAAACCAAATCACAAAGACAAAAACGCAAAACTTTAATAATCAACGGTTTAATAAGAGTTTTGGACCACAATATGTGCCAAACCAACAACCTAGGAATTACAATCCCAACTCGTATTGTGGTTTCCACAAAATTTGAGGCCATGACACTAGGACTTGCCACGATTACAATAAGTTCATGCAACATTTTCCAGAAGAACAAAGACAACTTTTCATAGATATGTTCTTAGCAGATCCTGCATCACCTATGCCAAATACTTTCACGGGAGAGCAATCTCCCCTCAAAATGCTCCCCTCAAGATTTTCAATGACCCACTCCCAAATCATGATAAATTAAATCCAAAAGGGATGAACAAGGGTGCAATGATAGGAAACAATGATCATGAAGCCTCGACTTCACTAAATCCACCTATCACACCACAATTAGGAAATCAGCTATGACCCAAGATAGTTAGTTTAGTGGAGTTAGACACTGAACTACACGTGGAAGCCGTAACAAGGACACGAGAGTATTCCTCTCAGCCAAGTCCAAGTTACCCGCTAGAAATAGATAACATTCAACAACCATTAGTAAAACCCGTAGGTGCCTATGATTTAATTAATGACCTAACAAAGACCTTCTCTCATATCTCCTTTTTGGACTTATTGAAGAACTCTCCTACCCATAGGGCTGCTCTTTTAGAAGCATTAGGTTTAGGTCATTTAATTAACATCACTCCACCTCCCGAAACACAAGTAAACCATATAGACTTCGATATTCACCCTCCAGGGCAGATGGATAGGGATACCGAGTTTATATTTGACATAAGCAAAATGCCAACAGACGCCGAGATTGCACGCAGAGGTGATCCACCTTACATTTGCAAGTGTGGGTTTATAACAATTACATTAAATGTGCAATGGTTGATGATGGGGTAGCAAATTAACATAGTCCCCTTCTCTTTCCTTCAAAAGCTAGGGTATGGAGAAACAAATTGTTCCACGACTCGGAATACGCTAAGAGGCTATGATAGCCTTAAAGCCACTTCGATTGGAACTATAATACTACCAGTCACCTTAGGACCCAAAACAATCCTCACTGAGTTTTATATTATAGATCGGGAAACCAACTATAATATGATCCTCACCGACCATGGATACACCGTATGAAGGCAATCCCTTCTACGTTATTTTAGGAAATAAGATTCCTATACTTGGGAAAGGTATTCGTAGAAAAAGGTGATCCGAAACCATTCGATATACACCTAGCAGACCTGAAGAAAAGGCCAGGTGTTCACTCTGAGTTTGAACTCCCAACAAACCAACTTAATAAACCAACCGACGTGAAACCAGAAGAAAAGTTGGTACCTACAACAGAACTAGAGACTATGAACCTAGTCAAGAATATCCCAGCCCTCAAAGATGAGGCTAACGTTGTAGAAACAATATCATTAGGAACTACTACAAAGATTGTCAAATTGCTAGAACAAGATCTACCAATTTTCCTGCCATTTGATTATGTAGGCATGGGATATACCCTAGAGTTGGTTCTCTTCCAATGAGAGGAACTCTGCATGGTAGAAGTAACTGAAGCAGAAGAAGTTGACATAACAAATGTCCCAATGTCCATCTTCCCAACTAAATATTGGACTCTCCATTTCGATGGAGCTAGATGTCGTTATGGGGCTGGGGCAGGTGTGATCTTTACTTCTCCCGAGGGAAAGATCTTACCATTCGCCTTTAAACTAAATTTTGAATGTACAAACAATGGTGCAGAGTACGAAGCCCTCCTCCTTGGCCTCATCTTAGCTAAGAGGCTCGGTGTTAATGACATCAAGGTGTTAGGAGACTCTCAATTAGTAGCAAACCAAGTCTCTGAGGTGTATGAGACTAGAGCTGAACATTTACAACTCTACAAAACAATAGTATTAGATCTTGAGCAAAGGATTTAACTTCATATCAATTGAAGCAATCCCGCGAGAACAAAACCTTCTCGTAGATTCGATAGCCACCTCAGCTTCACGTTTCACTCCAAGCAGTGAGTTGGAAGACACCCATTTCATGGTATCCCTTCGCACTGAACCGTTAGTGAAGAAAATGTCAAACCCTCTTTTAACGAACATAGCTGAGAATAAATCTGCTATCTTAGATCACGTTGATAGTGATAGAGCCACTCTTGATTACTTAAACGCCTATGTAGCGTTACATCTCACCCATCACGTGGTAGATTTGTCCTTAATCCCACATTCATCTTCTTACTTTGGAAATCCCATGATAGAGCTTCCCCCACAAAAGGAACTCGACATATACGTGATAGAGAATGGAGAAGATCTAGAACTACCTCCAGCCCCACCTGAGTTTGAAGAAGGTAATGCTTCTTTAATTGAAGAAACGATTGATATTAACATCGGAACGGAGGATGAACCGAAGATCTTAAAACTAGGATCTTCGTTAACTCTAGAAGAGATAGAAATACACACTCGAATCCTCAGAGAACATCAAAAGGCTTTTACATTTAATTATAAAGAAATGACGGGAATTACACCACACATTGCGGTACATAATCTCATCACCAAATCAGATGCAAAGCCAATTAAACAAAAATCGAGGCCAATGAAACCCAAGGTAGCTCTCATGGTGAAGGAAGAAGTAATGAAACTCCTCCAAGTAGGATTCATCAAGCCAGTTGATTATTCTCAGTGGGTATCTAATATCATTCCCGTTCTCAAAAAGAATGGGAAGATATGCATTTGCATAGATTTTCGAGACATTAACAAAGCGTGTCCCAAGGACGACTTCCCGTTACCATCCATTGACGTCATCGTTGACGCAACAGCTGGATTTGAGCTTTTATCTCTCATGGATGGATTCTCGGGATACAATCAAATCAGAATATCCGAACAAGACCAAGCCAAAACCACGTTTATAACTCCTTGGGGAACCTATTGCTATGTTGTTATGCCATTCGGTCTCAAGAATGCTGGTGCTACATACCAGTGGGAAATGACATACATATTTCATGATCTTATTCATAAAATCATGGAATCCTATGTAGATGACTTGTTAGCTAAAGCCAGGAAGCGTTGTGATCACCGAAAGTGCTCCGCATCATTCTTTCATGTTTGATAGAATACAGAGTCACACTAAACCCAGAAAAATGTGTATTTGGTGTGACAGGAGGGAAACTCCTGGGTTATATCATATCATCATGAGGGATTGATGTGGACCCAGCCAAAATATGGGTTGTTCTCGAAATGATCCCACCTTCGGATGAATCTGGAATCTAGGTCAGTTTCTTGGGAAACTCGGTGTAATCCGAAGATTCATCCTAGATTTAAGCTTTTCCATTCATCCAATCAATAATCTACTCAAGAAAGATTATAGTATCAATTGGACCAAAGACTGCAATGAGGCTTTCAAAGTAGTTAAGCATTTCTTGTTGTCACCACCTACGCTAATGCCTCCTAAGCCGACCGCCCTTTAATCTTATATTTCGTGAGCTACCAATGTCTCGCTAGCCTACATGTTGGCTCAAGAAGATGATGACAAATGAGAACACGTGATCTATTTCATTAGCCAAACGTTGCTCGATTATGAAACATGCTATACGCAAGTAGAACAAGAATGCCTTGCCATAGTCTTCGCAACCAAATGCTTAAGACATTACATGCTAAATCAAGAAACAAGGGTCATTGTAAAAATAGACCATTTGTGAACTTTCCTCACGCAAGGGTCCTTGTCTAAAAAGGCTGGATGCTTTATAACCTTAATGGGTGAATTGAATTAACTTTTGTAAACCAGAAGTCCGTTAAGGGACAAATCATTACAGATTGGTTAGCTGATAACCCATTAGATGGAGGTGATCTAGTAGATCTAGATTTTCCCGATGAATGTATATATTACATCAAAACCAAACCTCCCATCTTCGAATGTCCTTGGTATACTAATATTGTTAATTATATCATGGGCCATGCGTATCCAGAAGGTGCTACACCACAACAAAGAAGGCGGTTACGCATTATCATAGCTAAATATGTTATTATAGAACAAGTGCTCTATCGTAAGGCTTTCGATGGAATGCTCCTAAGGTGTGTTGACATAGAAGAATCCAAGAAGATTCTCTACAAATCTCACAAGTGGAATATGTGGTGGCCATTTTGGAGGTCATGCCACTACCCACAAAATACATCAGATGGGCTATTTTTGGCCCACTCTAGAGCACGATGTAGTAGAGTTTGTACGTAAGTGTCATAAATGTCAAGAATTTTCCCACGAGATTCACATGCCGGCACAAGCTCTACAACCAATCGCAACTCCATGGCCCTTTTCTACATGGGGCCTAGATTTGATAGGGAAATTATCTCCCTCATCAATAGATGGCCATAACTTCATAATCACGGCCATCAAGTATTTTACCAAATGGGTAGAGGCTATGCCTCTCACCATTGTACCAAGTTCCATGATCGCCAAGTTCATTTTAAACCAGATCATTTTGCAGTACAAGTGTTCCACAAATCATTATCTCAGATAATGGTACTTCCTTTAAGAATGACGAGGTTTGTGAACTATGCAGTAAATTTAAGATAAACCATCATACAACCTCCCTGTATTACCCTCAAGCTAATGGGTAGGCTGAAGCAACAAACAAGACATTAAAAGCTATTCTCCTCAAAATGGTAAAAGAAAACAAATGAGATTGGCATTTAAAGTTATATCCAGCCTTGTGGGCCCACCGAACCTCAATAAGAACACCAACAAGAGCAACTCTTTCTCATTGGTATTTGAGAGCAGAAGCAGTTCTCCCACTTGAGGTTGAAATACCCAGTCTCCGCATCTCATTACAAGGGATTCTGGATGAAGAAGCTTATAGAGAAGCACATCTCTCCCAACTAGAAAGCCTAGATGAGGCCAAGTTAGATGCTGAATAAGTGGCATAGAATCTATGCTGACCGGATGTGCCGGCAGTATAACAAAAAGGTCTATGAATGGGAAATATATGAAGGAGATCTAGTTCTAAGGCTAGACAACCGGATTGACAAGAAGACCGGTGAAGGAAGGAAATTCTCGGCCCAAATGGTTGGGCCCATACCGAGTCATGAAAGACTATGGAAATGGTGCATATCTCTTATGTACACTGGAAGGTGAGGAATTTGGTGAAACAATCAATTCCTTGCATCTTAAACGATTCTATGCATAAGCAACCTACACTATTTGTATAATTATATCTACTTTGCATCTTCATGTAGTTAGGTTCATTTTGTCCACTTGTTTCGTACAATTTTGTGATCAAGGAACTTATTCTCAAAGTAATTCATTACAAAATTTTGATGGTATTGGCATAATCCTTCCAATCATACTTCTTCATTTTCATAACATCATCAATCATTTCAGAATCATTTCATCAAATAAAGCTAGATATGACAAAGTCTTAACGGTAACCATACCAAGGTTTGCATGCTTGTTCTCACTTTTAGTTTCTTCCTAGGATAGGTGTCTTGCCTATGGTTTGTTCTAGAAGCTTCATAGTGTCACATCTATCCCGTATGCATATCTCTTTGGAAATAAGAACATACTGACACTTTGCTCAAATAAATAAGTCAAATATAGATCAAACAAATTTTTTTATTTTTACACATTTCCTTGCCCTACCAACCTTCGGTGATGAGCTTGCATCTCTTACTAGTGATGTAGGGTTGGGAAAGGATGGGAATGCCCTTACTCGCCTATGCCTTGTCCATGGTGATAAGCCCATGCTTCCTACTAGAAGCATGGGGCAAGGTGTAGGGGGTCCTCTTGACAATAAACGTTGAAGGTCATAAGCAAACAGTTCAAATAAACCTTTGAAATCTTGAGTAAAAAACAAGTGAATTAGATGTCCAAAATTCCAAGAGAGCTCAAAACCCGAAAACCAGATTTTGTCTACCATGTGGCCATCTACGGATCTAAGTCTAGATAAACCGCAAAGCAAGTAGCATTCTAAACTATGGAGTCACTTGAGTAGAGTAGGTTTGTAGCGTCCTAATTTGGTTCCACCAAATCTTTGTCTATCTCTCATCACTATCATTCAACAAATTTCATAGCTTGTGCCCTTTCTAGCTCTCGGTGGTGAGCCCTCGCATCTTACTAGTTGCGTGGAGTTAGGAGTGGGGCAAGTTCATCTGCTCATCATACTGGTTTATCATCTCATTTTTCAAAACAAATATGAAGTACTGAAAAATTGCTTATAGAAACTAAAGTTCAAGATCACATTGTGTCTGCATTATCATATATCAACATCACGAAATACAAAAAGAAAGAAAGCATTTGTATCTTTTGTTCTCCATTGCATACATTCTAAAAAGCATATAAAAACAACATTATAATTTACATGTGGAAACGAATCACAAAATCATAGACACCAAGAGTCTGATCCAAAAAGAATATATATATATATATATATATATATATATATAATCAAGTTTCCTGTACAATGCCATCATGCGCTAGGCATGGTCAAAACGCTCAATGAGCCCGAGAAATACAAAATAAATCATATAAACAATCAAAGAGAGCCAAGCGGCTTCTCAACCCCTATGAGACCCCTCTAAAGGTGCACGACCACGTCTAGGACTCCGGCTACGCCGACACTCTGAATGCACGGAGGGCTCATGGTCCCGAGGAGTAGCTACGGCCTCGCTATGAGAGAAACTCCTCATTAGAAGTGCTCTGCTGTCCTATATCCAGCCAACTCAGTATGGAGGGTAGTCACCATCTTGGCCACATGCCAGATAGGGGAAAAATGTCGGTATGCCTACCACTGCTAAAGGCTCCCCTGCATCCACGAATAGCTCCGCGAGTCTTCTCCATGGGGATCATCAGGGTATCAGTGCATACCTAGCGAATTAGGTCTCACCACTCATCAAGCAGTCTCTGTAAGCAAAGGAGAATTTTTTTAGAAATAATCAAAAGATAAAAATAAAATGAAGAAGAAGAGAGATAGCAACTAAGGCAATCCTAACTAGAAACAAACATTAAGAGAGGGGTGACAACTCACTCGGATCTCTAGGCCTCCAAGATGGATCTCTAGGGTCAAGCACCTGGCACTGATGCCACCGCTGACTGAAGTCCTCCTCCTATGTTCGGGGCAACATATCATCCTGCTACAGACTCATCCTCCCCACCTACATCCTGAGAAGGTGGCTCCTCTGAAACTAGAGTCACCCTCTCCGCACTCTGCTCCACCCTCTCGGCCTGTAAGATATCCTGAGTGTCATGCCACTTAGATCGCTGTCCTCCTCTCCACCCGACTCGCTGACCTCAGCCTCGGTCTCCTCCTCCGTCTCTCCCCTTGTGAACTCCTTGGACTCGAAGTCTATATCAATGGGGTCGTCACTGCTATGGGTGGACCAGTGGAAATTTGAAGTAAGGGTGCCTGAGGAGCACCGACTCTCCCTCGAGCGCGTACTACCCACCTAGCTGTAATAGGGACACCAGGAGTAACAACGGTCCAACCCCGGCCTCTAGGACCTCCCCTAGCCTCCCGAACTGATCTAAATACTGGCACCACTGGGGGGAGCATACCAACGTAAGGAAGGCCAAACTGTTGAGGCACTCGATCAAAGGGGTGTGTCTCCACCTTCCCCATCTTGTCCACAAGCTGCCCTATGGTAGAGCAAGAGATCAAAGTGAGGGTCTCCTCACCCCATAACCCTGCCATGGCCTGATAAGGTGTGGCCTCCATATCATCAGTAGTCAAGGAGGCGACTGGCTGGTGGGGTGCTCTAAGCACCGACATATCTATCCATCTGGCTTCCCTCACAGCCCCGGGATCCGCCACCTCTACACCTCTCCCATAAGGGATGAAACACTCATAGACCCAACTCATAACTAGGGTCAGATGGCTCAAGGACTATCCCTATAAACGAACCACCCGATACAAATCATGATAGGTGGTCCCAAGAATGTCGGCTCCCTAGGCATAAATTTGGCCATGTCCCTCAATCTGTGCAATAATGGGGGACCAGCAATAAAGTAAAGTGTCTCCTCCCTTATCCCCGATCAATCTCGAGGCAAGGATCCCCATAATGGCCTGACGAATCAAGGGGATAGGTAGGCTAGGAATAGAATGGACCCTCACCCCCTTCTTCGAACCAGTGGAGATAACTACGTCTCCCATGTATGTAGCCCACTGTGCTATCTGAGCCCGTGACCCTGCTATCTCAAGCGTAAGCCATCTCCCAATGATTGGGACCCCAAGATATGGTAGAAATCCTCCAGGGTGATAGTCCACTCACCCCTGACTCCTAGAAATTGAAAGTGTTCCGATCAGCATCCCAATATGAAAACAAGTCACAAAGTATGTGACTAGAAGGTGCAACATGCGGGACCCGTGATATACGTAATATGCCGGCCCTCTGAAGCGTATCTTACTCATCCTGAGAAAGTGCATCCAACACTGCTAGAAGCCAATCACACTCTCTCTCTCGGCTCCATCTGATATATTCCTCCTTCACCTGCATACACCCAAAAACACATAAAAAGGAGTAAGTTAGTATTCAAATGACATTGGAAAAATCATGAAAGTAGAGTAAGAATGCTAGAAATGCAAAAATAAATTCAAACAAGTATTATTTTGGCATTCTATGAAGGACCGCTGCCCTGAGCAGGGTGGCGGTTCCATAATCGCCACCTTAAAGGTGGCGGTCTTATAACCACCGCCCTGATCGTGGCGGGGTGGTGGTCGTGTCCCAAATTTCCACATGGGTCACGTGCCCTAAATGACGCCTAAAAACATGAAAAATGACTATTTTTGACCAAAACAAAGCCTACCCATTAGGCGCCCCCTAAATGACCCTATTAAAACTAACATTTTCAAAAATAATCCCCCCATGACAAAGATTTCATCATTTTAACATTTTGGGGATAAAAACGTTAAATCAAGAAAAACTAACATGTGATCTCACAGGTCGATGTTCTGCTCATGGAGGCATGATCACTATCTCGTCACGAACGTTTTGACTATACTCTCGTCAAAAACCGTCACCGTGGGTCCCGTGAGCTCAAAATCAATCAAATCGACACATGTGCAAATGAATAGGAAAAAAGCCCATTTTTACATATATAAGCATCTTGACTCGTTTTGAATGCCCTTTTGCATTTTGGAGCGTTGACGGAGGTAAGTTCTTATCCCCGCATGAATGGTAAGTCCTCACTTCGTATTATTTTAGTATTTATTTTTTGATTTATTTTATCTATCTGCACTTGAGTCCTCTTTTCATTTTACAGGTAGCGGGAATCTTGGAGGGCGTCATTTCGACACACACGGACGTGTCAGGTATAAATTCTAACTTCCCATTTCGGGACCACCATACTCGGACCCACCGTTTTACGCCTCTTCATGGCTAAAACGCTTCTCCGAGGGGGCAATATGTACGTACCCAAAATTGTAGGGTACTACACTGTTGGAACAACATTACACATGCCCCAATGATGATACAGGTCTCCTTACAAGGTGTTCAAGATCTGAAAAGCTCTCCAAGTATGTGTTAACATCCCACATATCCCGCTTAGCCCTTGTGTGCTTTTTTTTCTCTTCTCCCCTCTTTTTCCTTGCATTTTGGTCTTCAGTTATGAAACCGCCGCCTTGCCTAGGCGGCGGTCTCGTGACCACCACCCAGGCATGGCAGTGGTCCTGTAACCACCACCCTACTGTGGTGGCGGTCCTTCACGCATTTTTCCAAAACATCCATTTTAACGTGACTCACGTAAATTTCAACGTTTACCATCTTTTTTCACCGCCTTTGCTCATATTTATGATTCTGGTTCCCTGGAATAGTGTTTTTACATTGTTTATGGTTAAAGAGTTCAAATTGGTTTTCACCTTTGGGTAAATGGGGATTCTATAAATAGCTGGTTGATCTTCAAGTAAATGGCCCCTCAAAAATTGCCTCTCATCTTCTCATTTCATATTTTTGGTCTTTCAGTTCTTAGGAATTCAAAGTTTTCATTTGTTGCATGCATAGTTAGTGTTGTTTTACTGTTTAGAAGCCACATAATCTTCTTGTGCTAGTGTTGTTACTGTTTCATACAATCAGTTGGAGTAGGATAGTTTCATTTTCAGTCGGAAGCCATTAAAGTTGAGGTTTTGTTCGTCAAACATGATAGTTTCAGGTTTTGGATGTTTTATGTTGTATGACTCGCAATAAATCCCGCTAGGAATTGCATAAGCCAAGCTCTGTTCTCTTGCGCTATCCCTCTCCTACTCGCATTGTATTCGGGCCCGCATCCTAAGCCGCTTTGTCCCAATACCTACTTCTGTTGATGCTAGCATTACACGCTTTTCTGGATTCACGTGAGCACGAAGGAATGAGGAGATCACACTGAGGGGACAAAGCCACACACAACCGGATTCGCCATTGTTCTGCAAAATCTAGGTTCAAGCTATCAAAGTTCTAGTTAAAATATATCAAATAGAATAGTGAATCATTTCATTTCAGTTAATCTCACTTTCGATATTTCCGGGGAAGCTATGGGGATTGATAGTTTCTGAGAAACTATGATTCATTCCTCACTTCTGAGGTAGGATCGACAGTCTTTCAAATAGATTAGATCAATTATTTCGTTATTTAGAATAGATTTACAACTACATAGGCAAGTAGCTATACTCGGCTGCCTTGTTTGTTTTAAATTTCGTTATTAAATTAGTTGTCAATTTCTAGATATTTTAAATAGTTTCTCTTTCAATTTCGTTCAAATAGTTCATCAAAAACACAAAAATAGAGAAGTTATATATGTTGTAGACATACTTTACATAATTAATTTTACTTTACTGCAGTTAGATTTACATTGTTTCTTTTGCATGACAATCACGGGACCTAGAGATCCCAGAGAATACGTATTTGAGCCAATAGTGCCTCAGCCCCATCTTGTTGCAAAGCAATAACTGATATAGACCAGAATCTCATAATTCAGGTCTTCCAAGTAACAATAGACCTATAAGAAATTAGTGCATAGTTGAGAGGACTAAACATAGAAGATGACAAAGCACATATGTTTTGGTCAAACCAGCCAAACTACAGATTACCCTAGATAAATATCCGCATGACTGTAGAAGGGCCTGAAAGAGAGCAAATGTTGGTTGTGATCCTTTGGTCCCATAGCTAGATGCAGGAGACATTCTCACTGACATAGACACTAGCTTACGAATTCAGGTTGCTAGAACACCTGTAAGGTACTCTGAGAAGGTTGCACAACTTTTAGTTCTAAATATAGAGGCCGAAAAGGCATACGACTATTGGATATTAGGAATTAGGGATTGATTCTACATATGACCATAGGAGGTCCACAACAACCACAAATCTATGGTTGTGATCCATAGGTCCATAACCCAACGAGTCCATAGGTCAATCAGACGTAGATGTTGGTTTACACACATTAGTATTTAGATCCACTCCACTTCCACCAACCATTATCACACAGTTATCCTTGTTAGACATAGCAGCTAATGAAGCTAAAGATTTCTGGACTAGACCAGATAATCACTTATAGAATCCACCATATCCATCATCCACCTTATGACCCTATCTAGTGATATACACAAAACAATTCCAGGGCATTTTCCCCGTATCCCATAACCTATAGATTGAATCACTCTAGATCTTGATATTGATTGGAGCCTTGACAGTCATCCTCGCCGACCGATCTATCATGCCGATTCAGTTAGGGGGCCTTCATTGCCTTAGATTCATAGATTCCATTAGTGCGTGTCGAAGACATAATATTTCTCAATTAGTTTGTCCATACCCCACGTATATTCCACCCCCACCGGCTGTCTCGGCACGACCTTGGGAGGTCGGGTGCGAGGAAGAGGTACTTGTAGATTCCCATGCTCGCTTGTCACTTTTCCATCATACAGAAACCTTTCAAGATTTTGGACTATTTTTGAAATCAAACCAAGTCAAGGTATATTGAGGATGTGTTAAAATGTGCGCAGTGTAATGCCACAATGCGGATACTTATATCACATTTACAAAAAACACGACATAAGTATCTTAATTATGTTGAGACAATGCAAACAAGGTAACACATCAAAGGGAGATCAAATGATGAATCAATCTAAACTATGATGATGATATTGAAATCAAGATCAAGTGGCCATCGAAGATATAAGGATGCATCCGCGCACTTTAGATGTTTAACAGCTCAGCCGTAAACATGAATGAGCGTAAATGGACAAAAAAGTGGTGAACACTATCTATGACAACACTCCCAAAAGATGCATTCTCTTTCCCTAAATGGGTAACAAGAATGTAAAGGTGTAGATAAAAAATGTGAAAAATAAACTAAGCGCCACTTGGGCAGAGCTTTACCTCGTCCAAAGGTGAGAAAGAAGCTAAGCTAAGTGAAATGTTGTTTAATTTTCGTGATGAAAGGCACTTAGATCCAACTTAAGTGGATTATTTTCCTTCTTTGAAAAACTAGGTTTTGAATCAAAATAAGCTATCACTTCGTGATGCCAAGACGGGATAAAGGACTAGCAAAGTGGGCCCCAAGAAAATATTGTTTTCCTAATAAGTTCTCTCAACTAGGTGTTATAAAGTCATCTACGAGCGGGCACGATTTACCCAAAAAGTTGCAATGACTAATTTGGGAGTATATTGGCTTTTCCCCCTTCAAGTACAGTGGTAAATAAATGTTTCCATCGTGTACTCTTACTAGGGTCGTGATACAGACAACTTGCAACTCTAACTCACAAGGCATGCTAGTCAATTGGGTAAGCGGAGCGCTTCTTGTTTCATCCACGAGGTTACACAGCAGTGGACTACTTTAGGGTTCCTGGAACCACCCCCATTTTTTTAGCTTAAGGTGTTATGCCAAAGGGGTTATGTTCTAGTTGAGCAGATAATGATGTACCCTTTTCCAAAACATGGAGTACAATGTTTTGAATATGGTGTGTTTTTTATCTTTTTATCTTAGTGTGGTTTGAAAGTGGCACACCTTTTGGCAACCTGTAAGAAATACGTGTATTAGAGGGTTTGTGTCTTTGTTTTTGAATTTTACGTCTTTCTTTGACAAGTGATTTTTGTCCTACATACCAAGGTTAGTAATTTTCCAAAATGTCATATAAAGGAGAGAAGATGTTGTTTTTGATTTCCTAGATCGTCCTAAGACACAAGGAAAGAGCATATGCAACAAGGCATCTCACTCAAATTTGCAATAAATGGAAAATTCCTAAGTACAATGTGAAAATAAGTTCCATTTAACCAAATTTTTAAAATCTAATTAAACCATTTTTGCATGTATGAAGAAAATGGTGAAACAAATTATATTTGGTCCATATTGCAAGCAAATAGAACACATTAAAACTCTGATTTTTATTCATACGGGATATCTTTATTCAATATTTGATATGCCTTTATACAAGTAGCTTGATCCTATTGATTAGGAGTCAAAGCTTATCATGTACAACTCACACACAATCCCACTTATCTCTCTAAGAGACTTATTCTAACTTCTAGATCTCTATGAGTTGTTACTAACAACTCATTTACACACATAATTAGATATTGTTCACACTAAAATATATATTTTTCCTAACAATCACCCCCTTAGTGTGAACATGGGGAAGGCATCATCCTATACTGCATCTAACAATGACTGTGTGATTTTCCAAGGACTCACAAACCTGAGAAATGGTTTTTCCATGGTTACCATAAAACCAATGAAGGTTTGTCCATGGTTTACCTACAACCAATTGGTTTTACTGGTTTACCAAAAACCATGTCATTTTATGCTAGTATCTCTTTAACCCCCATCACATCCTGACTAATGCAGGTGATACAATCATGTACTTGATTTAACAAGTTTATTTGTAGAATGAAACACACAACAGAAAGTAAATATCACCAATACAATGCAGCATTCTCTTTGTTGGTGACTAACAAGAGATGCAGTTTTCCTCCTCCTCCTTTGCCTCCTACCTCCAATTACTTTATTTAGAATAGAAAGTCATCGGAGTTGTAATCAAGTTCTTCTGGTGTTGGTTCTTCTTCATATTCTGATTCTTCAACAACTACATTGGCCTCATCCATTTTGAGTTTCCCACTGATGACATCTTTTGCTCTGATTTTGCAGAATGGAGACTTATGTCCCTTTTGTTTACAGTAGAAGCATTCTACTTCCTCTTTGTTTCTGTAGGTTTTAGCATATTTTTTCTTAACATAGAGAGCAGAATCTTCTTGATTATCTTCTTTAGTTCTTTTCTCCTCACTTAGAAGTGCAGATATCATGTCTTCAAGTGATTGTGTGGGCATCTGTCCGAGAGTGAACACAACATTACTGTACTTAGGAGGAAGACTGTTTAGAAGTATGGCTTTAGCATCTTCATCTTCTATTACAGCTTTTACTTCTGCAAGTTGCCTTATGAGTGATCTTAGTTCATTAATGTGGCTTGACATTGTCACATTTTCATTCATCTTGAGTTTGAATAGTTGCAGTTTTAGTGAAAATTTAGCATTGACTGCATTTGAGCCAAAAGTTTTGTTGAGTAGTTCCCAAATTGTTTTTGAGGATTTTTCTAGATCCACATAGTGTAGCTCAGTATCTGATAGGGCAAGTCCTATTATTGCTTTTGCCTTATCATCCCTTGTTTCCCACTCTATTAGTTTTGCAGCATCTGTGGGTTTTGATTCATCTCCTGATACAATCCTCCATAGATTCTTATGCATTAATTGCATTTGGATTTTGACTTTCCATGTGTGAAAGTTTAATCCATGAACTTATCTAGTGGGATGTCCATGATTCTTCAGAGTGTCGGTTTCAACCGATAATGCACTCTTCAAATATTTTATTTATTTATTTTTATTTATTTTTAATAGGGTGTCGAATACAATCGAGAATGCACCCTTTACAATATAGATTTAAAAAGTAATCACAACAAATTACTCTTTAAATTTACATAGATACATCTATATTATAAATCAAATAATTAATATAACATGAGTAATATGTGAAGAATAAATAACAATAAAAAGTGATTATACTATCCATGGCAATGAATATTTTGCAGGCCGTTCGTGCATGACAGTTCAGAATTCGCAGGTCAGAGTGTGCACGGGTTCACATGGTCGAATCTGTGGCAGGTGCTTCTATGCATGGATCTCTCCACATACGCCTTTGCATTCACGATGTCCACGTGAGGATCGGGTGTGCAGAGCCGAGCGTGTGTCACAGGCAGATCTTGTCTCCTCTGTGCGTGGAATGCCGTAGCTTGTGCAGTCACCTTGAATGAATTCCACGTGAGGATCAACCTTGGATCCGTGCTTGAGTGCCAGGCCGTAATATGCACAGGGGGGCGATCTCCATTAAAACAAAACCTCAAAGAACGCGAATATTCCTCCGATGGGGTTTATACTATGAATATAGACTAAACTCATACTACTATTTCCCCTACAACCTAGACCTCCACCGCTCTGATACCAGAAATTATATTTGGTCCATATTGCAAGCAAATAGAACACATTAAAACTCTGATTTTTATTCATACAGGATATCTTTATTCAATATTTGATATTCCTTTATACAAGTAGCTTGATCCTATTGATTAGGAGTCAAAGCTTATCATGTACAACTCACACACAATCCCACTTATCTCTCTAAGAGACTTATTCTAACTTCTAGATCTCTATGAGTTGTTACTAACAACTCATTTACACACATAATTAGATATTGTTCACACTAAAATATATATTTTTCCTAACAAAACATTTGCATTTCTTAAGATCACCTAGAAAGGTGCGAGGGAAGAGCTTACACGTTTCAAATTTTCACGAATAAAGATGAAAATGTTTTTGATTAAGTTAGTCTAAAAAAATTAATGTAAAGGAAACCTCTAAACCACTGTTAGAATCCTGCAAGAGTTAGAAAACCAAGAAAATTGAAAAATTCTAGAAATCCAATTTTTGCACTTTTTAAATAGTTTTTAGTAATTTGCATTTTTGGAGGTCTCGAAGCATTTTGGGAGTTTTGTGATAGAAGTTGGTATACCAAAGGTATCTAAATTTTGGAAGTTTCCTCACAAAGTACGCTTCGTTATATTTCGATGCCTATTCAAACTCTGAAAATGGGTTAACGAGTCAAAAGATATGGTCAAAACAAGGAGCACTAAAAATAAAATAGATAAATCCGGACTACATAGAGACACCTGCGTGCCTAGAATGACACATACGTGCCCCAACCAATGGATACGCACCCAAGTAGATAGGTACATAGGCAAGGTAAAAATGCAAAGTCAATAGAGTGGAATAGGATAGCTGTGCACCCAGAGTGACTCATACACGCCCCAACCAATGAGATACATGCCCTAGCAAAAATAGATAATTTCAATTTTTACAAGTCAAGCTATTTACGTATACGCAACCAGAGAGATGGATACATAACCCATGATGATAGAGATGCATGCACATCCCTGTAGAGGTGAAATTTACAAATTTTCACACAGTAGAGCGCCTGACGCATACGTGGCCAGAGAGGCGGATACACGGCCCAGATGACAGAGACACGTGCACGTCCCTGTAGAGGTAAAATTTACAAATGATGAGGTCCCCCAGATAGGTACGCGCTGATCCAATGGGTACGCTAGGGTTTCAACGTGTACGCCCCTTGTTTTACACCTACGTGCACCTTGTGAAAAACCTACAAAAACACAAATTTTCAAGAGCAAACAGGTTAGTTGTTAGTCAAAGTGTCCTATTTCTATATCAAACCCACAAAATACATGTAAATGAAGGTCATTTATCTAGTGTTAGAAATAGAAATGAGGAAATAACAAGTGATTTGACCCAAAAACTTGAAAATGAACCTTGAAAAACCTAAAAGACCTCCATTAATGGAGGATGGACATAAGTGTCCCACCAGGTGTGCCAAATGTATGCAATGGAAAGGTTTACAAAGCTATGAGATGAGGTTAAAGAACCTCAAGCTTGACTAAACTTAACCATGCACCATAAGATTAGAGCTAAACAAGAAACTACATATGCATGTATAAATTTGAAACTAACATTCAAATCCTAGCATATATACTACTCTCTACTCCATGAAAGCTTGATAAAAATGAACCTAGTTAGATTCTAAGCAATCAAATTAGATGTGTTGTTTGCTTCAATGGAGGTGAAAAGGTCTCTCTAAAATGGCTACAAGACCAAGTTAGATACCCTCCTACTAACCTATTATGAAGTTATGGATGTGAGATGGAAGAGCTTCAACAATGGAGGATAGTTAAGATCAAATGCCTATTAGTTTGGCTAATGCAAATGAGGTCTAATACCAATATCTCCAAATGTGAGAGAAGGACTTGTGAGTAAAGTTATAAGGTTGAGAGGGAGGGGTGACCTTCTATTTATAGTTTTCCAAATGGAAGAGTTTGGAATTTTGTGTGCATGTGGGACTAAAGTCTAAAAGAACTTTAGGATTAGATTAGGATAAACATGTTATTGGTTTAGGCTAGTTTACTAGGGTTTAGGCTAGTTAAAATTGATTAGAAAGTGATTAGAGACTCATCGAGAGTTAGAAGGGGTCTGGATAACTAATTGTGACTGATAGATAGCCTACAAAGACAATAGAAGTGGTCTAGAGAGAAATAGGGAGGTTTTGAATGGTCGAAAGGAGGAATGTTTAGCTAATAAGAGAGATATTATCCAAATAAGTTGATTATAGGAGGAATACGACTGAGAAGGTGTCGTAAATGGGCATCCGAGAGTAAAGTGAATAAGGGTTGATTAACAAAGTGTCGTCAATTGACTGGATTGGATGAAATGCTAAGTGTAAGCATATTTTAGGTGTCTATAGTTCATTCTATGTTCTTGGAGTCTAGGGAATGCCTTTGACTTAGGGAGGCCGGAATCCTGCCACGTGTTTTTCTGATGGGTAGGTAAGGATTGAAAACTTCAATAATAAGGCATAAATAACTTATATTTAATAATCAAGGATACACCGTTGTCAGTTGGTTGCTATTAATTTTTTAATGTCTAGTATGTGCAAAGCCAGTAAGAATGTGTTTTTTTAATAAAAGACAGGGGGTAAATGTAATGATGTGGAGAAGTAGTGCTCGCAACATGTGAAGCAGATTTCTACACTAGTATTTGTACATGTGTGTGCCGAGAAACATGATCAAGATTTTGAATTTTGAAACTTAAGTTTAATTCAAGTCCAAGAAGATGAATTTATTTCAAAGGAACACATTGGCAATTTGTGATCTCATAGGAAATAACATGTAGTCAGAGGAAAATTTATCATGTCTTAGGCTCATGTCATTTAAATTTTGTGACTGATTATTTCTCTAGTGTTATTCCCATAGTTGATTGTAAGTTCTTCTACTTTTAAAAAAATAGACAATTCAATGATTACTCTTGCTTATAAGCTTTGACAAAGACAAACAGAAAGCTCAATATATATTTACAAATATACATACATACATATATATATATGGATATATAGTAGGAGCCAAGTAGTTGTCTCAAATCAGCTTGGGCTCAAAGGTGATGCCACTGTTATAACACATGCCAATTCTATTGATATATTTTGCCAATCACGACCAAGACCCTTGCTTTAAATGAAAACAAATGATGAGGATATTTCAGAAAGCACCTTTCGAAACACAAAAACTCTCTCACCGCAAAGGCAACGAAATAAGAATATCCTTTTTCTCATAAAAAAACACCGAAACATTACATGGGGCATCTTTGCAATTTCTTTCCAAGACCAAACATTGCCTCTCCTTCTAAACTCAAGCTCAAACTCAAACACAATTATGTCCTTCAAATGGTCCCCATATACAATTGGTGCTGCAAGTAGCACCCTTTCTTCGATATAACCAACCTTGGTATGTGGTGAGGGAAATGGTCTTTGCCATATCTTACATGTAACAACAAAAATGCATAATAGCATAATCTTGATTGTTATAAATTATCACACCCAACACAGTTTATATGACACGTTATCCAAAATGAGCCCCTACTTATTTTGGCTAACTTGCCTTCATTCTTTCCTTCCTTTTGCTTCAAATTAAATTTTCACACATTTCAAGCACTCAAAATATTCTGGAAATGGCTTCATAAGATAGGATTTTTCTTCCCCTTTCTAGAAAGGTAAAGAAGTCCTCCTAACTCATATTTTTTGAGTTATGGCTCGGCGGAGTTTGGAGGGGAATTTTTCTAAGGCGGGCCTACGGAGCTTGGGAGAGTTTTGTGCCAAAGAGGCTCGGGCCGGCAGAGTGGAGGAAGAAATTGAGAACTTAGCACTTTTTGGGCTAAAAGCGCAAAAGTCATTTGTGCTCCCGCGAGCCCACAAAGGAAACGAAATTGCTTAAGGCCCGCAACCAATGAAATGATGCCACGTGTCAAGGCAGAGCGGCGGGCATCGGAGGGATTTCTAGTTTTGGTGTTTGGTCAAAATGTGTCAAAGGAAAAAATGGAAGTGCATCCCCGCCGACCAATCAAAAGGCGCCATGTGTCCATTCATCGGCGGGGATCGGGCGTTGGGAGGATTTTGGAATTGTCGCCAAAGTGGTGAAAAGCGCAAAGGAAAAAATGGAACCGCATCCTGCAAACCAATTAGAAAGTGCCATGTGTCATTAGAGTGGTGGGAGAATTTGGGAAAATTTCCCAATTTTTTGAAAAGGAAAAAGTTCAAGTTTTGGCCCACTGACCCGATTTTGCCCTAATTTTGCCATGTTTGCCCTAAATCTTCAAAAGGCCATATCTTTCGATCTAGAGCTCAAATTTTCATGATTTTGGTATCAATGGAAAGATGTTGAAATCCTCTACATGATGGACACTTTAATTTTAAATTTTGATGGAGTTTTACAAGAGAAAAATGGGAAAACGTCTCGACATGGAAAAATTACAGAAAATGACCCCAACCACCAAAATTAATGAAGTATGGGCCTCTTTCTTGCTCTGCGAAGCAATGTACGATGAAGTATGGGATTTTTCATGGAAACCCATCATTTTTCAGGCTAATTAAATGGATCTTGTCGGTGGTTGGAGTTTTAAAATTGATTTGCCCGCATTTTCTCATTTCCTTCATTCTGTTCGAGCGATAAACCTAGTTTTGGCTCATTTTGAAAAAGGTTGTTCATCCTTCTTCTCTGCCTCTCCTTCTTCTTCCCTAGGGTTGAAAATGGAGTTTGAACCTCCTCCCCTAATTTGTAATGAAATTTTTCCTCTTACTTGTGAAATGATGCACTGTGTAAATTCTAAGCAATAAAAACTTGTTTTTGTGATGCATTTTCCATCCTTGGCTTGTTTTCTTTGTTGTTTTCCTTACCTCTCTTCATTATAGGGTATTTGTGCATGTTTGGATGTTCATTGCAGGTTTTAGAGCTGTGTTCATGGAGTTTTGGAACATTTTCTGTGTGAAATCCATCTTTGGTCTGTGATGCACTTGTCCATCCTTTCCATTGCTCACCTCTTCTTGTTCCATGGCAGTTTTGATAGATAATCAACACTTTCCTTCTCTGGTGTATCACCGTTTTAGTGTAGGCTCTATTTTTCCTTGTTTTATTCCTCTCCTTATCTCCTTGGAAGTTAGATTAGGTTAGATTAGCTTGCCTGCACTAGAATATCTTATGGAAGGTAGTTTAGGAAGAGGAACCAACCTTCTCTGGAGAGCTTTCCCCATTTACAAAGGTCCCACACTTTGGGAAAGCTCAATGTTGTGCAATCACACCAAATGACTTTGCCTTAGAAAATCAGATCCATAACTCATTTGGGGGTGTTGTGAATTTACACTAATAGACACTAAGAAGAAAAAATTATTCTTTGAAGAAAACGGGTCCATAGAAGAAATAATCTCTTAATCCTACCATAATCCTCCAAGTCCCCATTGAAGAATCATAAATTTCTATAGTACCATAGCCTGCATTAACTCCATATCTATTAGCACTTGCTTGAACCACTTTGTACCCCTTGTTTTCATCCACCACCAGAATGTCCCCGCACATAAATATAAAAGTGCCATCACGTTAAATTGAGCTAATAACATCGAGGAATCCTAAAGGAGGTTCCCAACTTCAATGGATTACATACTCTTAAAACATGACTATTACACGAAAAAAATACGATCATCCCTTGATGTGAATCTTCAAACCATACTAAATCAAAGCATGATGACCACGAGCAGTTGAGAATTTTCCATGTTCTACTGTAAAATTTTTATCTCATCCAATGATGACTATTATCATGATTTACAAGTATCCATGGATGTTTGTTCCTTGTTTCAATGTAACGCTTGAAGAATCTTTCAATGTTTCAATGAGTGTTTTCCATTCGTTAGAAACTAGAGAGAACTTGTATATGGATTCTAATGGAAGCCAAAGCAATACGTTTTCCAAATAATCTTGAGGTAGTGAATGATCCCACAGAACACAATTTCTATGTTGCATTGGAAATAAAATAAAATGAAGAACAAATTCTAGTGTTTCAAGAAGGAGAAGACAAATCAAAAGGCGCAACACTGTAGCAATGCAAGAGTATCCACAAGAATTGGTGCTAGCAAGGAAAAATATATTTTTGAAACATAAATAAGAGTATCCACAAGAGTATCTCATATATTTTTGAAACATAAACATTACATTACATAAAAATTACATATCATAAACTATAAAGTCTTGATTTTTTTTTTTGTTTTTGACACAAACAAGAGTATCTAGGTTTTGATTTCTTATTTTTCTATTTTTAAACTATAAAATCTTGAAAAAAAAAAAAATTTGATACAAAGTGGATGGAAGAAAATGCAAAAAAATGGTAAATTTCTCCAAACCCACCGTATTTGGTAAGCGTGGCATAGGCATACGAAAAACTCTGTAAGTGAGATAACTATATTATAACATAAATATTACATATCATAATATATTTCTCAGTTCTTATACCACTTTCCTAACTGCATCGGTATCAATCTTCTCCACTAGAGTGTCGGCCAAGGTTAGTATCCCGACACATTCTTTATCAATGATAGCTCTGTTGGTGTCTGTTAAGTCTTTCCAAGTTTTAAGCACTTCAAAAGCTTGTTGTAACTTTGCAAGGATGGAAGACATCGTTTTGACATGATTTTCCATATAAGGGGTCGCCACTGGGGATTGATTCAGATTTCCATCAATTTCCATATCCACATCATTTGTAGCAGCATGTGGAGAATCCATAGGTTTTGGGTCCGAGGATTTTGGATAAAGAATAGAGAGTTCTCATAATAATTCAAGAATTAGTGGCTTAGATAAGGAATTTGGTTGGAGATCGTAGGAGAAGTTCCAAGAGAATGAAGGGAAATAGTGGCAGCAAATGACTGGTTAGGAAAGGGGAGGGGTGGAAGCACCATCGAAGGGGAACTAGAATCGGGAAGGGTGAAGAATTTCCCCATAATAACCTCTTTTAAGTCCACATCAGAACTAGAAGAAACCACGATGTATTCATGGCTTGATATCTGGTTTGATGCACTCAATTTGGTCCCCCATGATTTTACAAAAGAAACTAAGTGTCAGAAAATGATCATGGGCCTTGAATTTATAATTGCTAAGTGATTTCTTCGGACCTTGAAATGTGTCCACCAAACCCGGGTATGTATTGATAGTTAATATTAAATGTAAATCATGCATAGTGGCAAAATTTTCACCTTTAAACCAAAGTGTCACTATCCCACGTGCCTCCACCTTTTAAAGTTAAAGAAACGTCCTTTTATCATGATGAATAAAATATCATTAAGGATAGACATATCGAGATTCGAGCCAATTTATCACTTAAAATTTGATACAAAAGTAGTCGATAAAATGTGTCACATCAAAAATAATAAAATTTAAATGCATCACTTTAAAGACTAAAGTTATGGAAAAAGTCTTTTCCATATTTATTAAATATGTTATTGCTTTTATGAAAAACGTCTTTTCCATATTTATTAAATATCTTGTTTCCTAGACCTTCATCCTAGAAAATATAACGTGACAAAGAATTAAATTTGATAAGACATTTCTTAACTATGAGGGTGCCGATTAAATCTCTAGTAGCACACTTTACATGCTTATTTAAACCTGGTGATGACATGTTACCAACTTAACAATACCACATAAATTTTCCAAGCATCCTCCACCATCTGCTTTCAATCAACCATCATGCATCCATGTCTTCTTCATCTACAGAATTGAATCCTCTTAATACAAAACTCACCCATTTAGGTGACTGTTTCCAGTGAAAAGGCCAAATGAGGCCCTTATCGCCACATTCTCAACATACTGCAGACACAGGGCCATATCTCCCAATATTTCCTCTCCAGAGGACATGATTTTATATTTCTTGCATCATTTTTTTGAATTATGTCCTTCATTTCTTGTTTTCCAAGCTCTCCATTTCCACCTGATTCACCCAAATTATCACATGAACACCAAACAATTAAAGAACCACTAGATACACCACTACCCCTGTGTCTTAGGTGATCAATGGGGTTTCAACCTAGATTTTTACAAACCTCATTTATTGACCACAGAGCTCTCAATACCAAGCTCACTACCTCCTCAACAGGGGGAGAACAACCCCCAAATTTTCCAGAGAATGAAACAGAGAAGCGGTTGACAACATTAGAAACTACCCTCTTCAAAGTATTGTCCATGGTAAACACCTACACCTTTCCTCTCAAGAAAAAAAGGTTAACGAGGGAGGGCTCTTTTGGCACTAGCAGAATTTGTCAATTCCTTGTAGCTCGACTTTCTTCAGGGAAGAAAACCAAAGGATAGATAAGAGGAGGATACTCTCTTTCTGAGTGGGTAAAGTCACATAAAATGAAAAAAATCACCGAAATATTGAATGGGCCTCGGGTGGGAGTTTAGGAGCTACTAAATTATTAGGTTGTGGAGCTAAATAGCTTCTTTGGTGCATGCAATGGAAACTTTCGGAAAATACAACAACCGGTCATCGGTCAAATAGAATAGATGTCGGTCGAGCAAGTGAGAACCGTAACTTATCATTGGTTAGATAGGACAGATGTTAGTCGAGCAAGTGGGAACCACAACTCGTCATCGAGTTAGACAAGACAAACATTTGTTAGAGCAAGTGGGAACCGGTGCGGTTAAGGATAACTAAGCGCCGGTTACACGTGCGATGATATTTTAATTGACTCTCAGAATTAAATCTATCTTTAGCATTAAAGTATATTTATTTGATGTAATTGTTGGTGTCGAATCACAAAGCACCTCAGGACTCTCGCAACGCGATCGTTTGAGACTCAAAGTGCGATTGCACAACATGGAGCTTTTCCCAAGTGTGGGACCTCGAAATCGAAAAGCTCTCCGGATGAAGGCCGGCTCCTATTCCTCTGTTCAGATGCACCAATAAAACGCAGAGGTTTACCCAAAAAACCTAATCTAACTACCAAGGAGACAGGGAGAGAGAAATGCATGAAAAATAAACCTAAGCTAAGGAGGTGATGCACCGAGGAATGAAGAACATATGTTTTGCCAATAAACACAAACCAATAAAATGTAATGCGAAGATATGCTGAGATAGCTTGATTCACGGTGAAGATCGGAAGGACGTAAATAAACACGTAGAGGGTTGAGAAAACATCCACAGATATGCATTAATTTGCTCCAAAGGGTGATACAACACCGCAAACAATGCGCGCCAAGAGGCAAGGTTGCATTACAATTTCAAATGGGAAGGTCCTTTGCTCCACAAATCCATCCGCAGGGGAGAAGAAGGGAGGAGGCACAAAACAAAAATGTTCGACCTTTAAAAAAACCCCCTCCTTACATTTTATATGGAGGAAAAGAGAGGGAGAAGAGAGGAATTGAACCGCCCCAACTACCTCCAAAGCGCATTCAATTCTTCAACAACCATGGTGGTAGATGAGATCCCCAACGCTTGTCGGGTTCGAACTTCCTCATGCATTTGCATCGGGCTTGAAACCGGCTCGACATGCTTCCTTTCCATGCTCTTCGGCGTGTTTTCTCGATCCGAAACCCGAATTCCCCTTTTTGTCGGGTTTTGAAGACCCCGACATGTATTCGTTGCGCCATGTCGTTCCACCCCGAAACCCGATTTCCTTGGCGTCGGATTTTTAACCCTTCCATCGCATGCATTCGCGCCATGGAAACCCGAAATGCTTGCCCGACCCGAAACCCGAATCCCCTTCATTGCCGGGTTTTGAAGACCCCGACATGTATTGTTCCTTGTTTATCCGACTCCTCCTTCCGCATGGTTTCCGCGATTTTGCCCAGTGTCGGGCTTCTCAACCCTTCCGCCATGCCTGGCTTCCTGCTGTCTCTCGCACCGTGTTCTTCCCCTTTGTCCTCCCGCGCCGTCCTGTTCTTCCCGCCGCCCTATATCGGGTTTAGTGGGCCCCCGCAAAGCATGCTTCCTTTCGCGTCGGGTTTTTTTACTGCTTTGTCTGGGAAATATATACAACAATTTGGCGACTCACGGGGTTACCTGCCTGCTAGGTAGAAGATCAGTGGCCTTTCAGCAATCCATTGGGCATGGAGTCATAAGCGATAACCCGAACTAATCTCGATATCCGAACTTCTTCTCCGAGAACACGCAACTTAAGAGTTGTTCTCACCAAAAACCTGTAATGAACCATGCCAGAGCAAAACCAACACCACAAAAACTATGTACAAAACTGGAAATCATACATGCCCCAAATGGAACATGCAGAGTGTGCACAAGCACTTCTTCTGCTGAAAGCAAACCTACCTACTCTACTCTTACTGGAAGCAAAGGCAAGCTAAACAAACCCTGCAACTGGTTGTGCAAAATAGCTTCCTTTCTTCAAAATGGGCAGCCATGCAATCGATTTGGCACTGATCACGGCTGTTTGGATGAGTGGGAAATCAACGAGAAGCTGGTCTTCCACCCAAATCATCAAGGTGTCAGCTGAAAACAAATCCAATACCTCTTTTAGTTGCTCTGCATTTGGATTGAAAAGGTATGGCAGCTGATCCTTGGTACTCTGTAACTCACCCTCATGCTCAGAAGCGAGCATGACTGGTTTTGCTTCTCCCTTGGCTCCAATGAAGCCAAGTATCTGATTGGGCACGGCATGATCCTTTGAGTATGCCCATTGCTCTGATTTTCAACTCCAAGAATGGAGTTCTCTTGTGGACCCTCCGAGATGGATGACGTGGAAGAAATGGTGGAATCCTTCTGTCCTTTCTCTTCCTCCAATGAAGAATATGGAAGATTAAAATCTTCCAATTTTGATTCCAAAGAGCTGCTACAAGATGCAGGCTGCTGCAAATGAACGTTCTCCTCCATGACAGCAGGCTCTGGCATTTGGAATGTGGATGATGAAAGAGAGAATGGTGAGAACTCAACCGGTTCTTCTCCATCAAAACAGCCCTCCAAATCCGGCAATGTAAAGCGCCTCATTGCTGTCCTGTCTTTCGTGTTTCACTTCCTCCATGGTGTCCTCTTGATCTGCAACTTGACCACCATGGTTTCCTTCACTCTCCAATATTGAGTTTGAGAGATCAAACTCCTTTTCAGCACTGGAACTTGAGAGAGGTGAAGTAGAAAGAAGAACTGAAGGTTCTCCTGTAACCTGCTTTGTGCTCAAACCCTTTGGATCCACAATTTTCTCCTCCACAACTGGGATGTGCTCCTCTTCTTTTGCCTTTGGAGCAGCTTCTTCTTCCTCCAATTTTCGAAGACAATCTTGCTCTTGAATGAGCTCCTCCTCCAGCATGAAGTTCATCAAGTCAAACTCTTCGATCTGCTGCTCTAGAGGGCAAGTTGGGACTGCAAGATCTCCTTCTTCTGCTGCAACAGAATCAGTCCTGACCACCATTTGTTCTCCAACCCCAACCTCTTCTGTAGGCTTAACCATCAAGGGGATCTTTGTCATCCCAAATCTAAGAGCCCAACTCTTCAGACTTTGAATTTCTTCCTCTTTGTTGGCACTCTCTTTTTGCTGTGGTTTTCCTTGGCTGGCATTCTGATTTTCATCCTCCCAACATGGATTTGGGAACGCAAGAGGAGGGATAGGTTGAAACTCAACTGATTTGACAATTTTGTGTGGTGGTGGAGGCGGTGAAACCTCTTGTTTCTTTGGAGTGGAAGGTACTTCATTTAGCTCTTGTGGAGGGGGTTTGGATTTGGAAGAGAAGAGGGCAGAAAAACTGAGATGGGATGGAAGACTAGGGGGTGGAGGGATGGATTCAACATTTAGGGCAGCAGATGGTGAGTTTAAAACTTGACACTGCTGAAATGATATAGATTGAGAAGGAGGAAAAGAAAGAGTATGAGGTGGTGTGCTTACCCATTGACAAGGTTGCAGAATACTTCTCTCATACACCTCTATTCCTTCAATCCACCTTGTAAGTAATGGCAGTGTTGCAATCATGAAGTCTAACTTCTCTTGAGAGCTGTAGTGCCTTGGAAAAGGTCCCACCCATGGACAAGGTGCTCTGCAACCAATTCCAAATGCTTTCATTTGTGCTTGAGCCCTAGATTGCACCATGTTCACCTCCATCTTTTGGATTTTCTCCAGCAGATCTGCATTTTCTTCTTCATTGTCTTCATTGCATGCGTACCCTTGCTCTTGGAAAGCTCCATAGCCAAACTGATTTTGGCATTGCTGCTCATATGGGTATGCATGTTGATCCTAAACTTGACCAAAATGCTGATTTGGAGGATTTGTAAAACATGTTGGAGGTGTGATATATTGCTGCTGTTGATGTGGATTCCATGATGGAAATGAAGTCATGGTTGCACAACTTCATGGAATGGAAAAGAATGAAAGAGATGGAAAGAAAGATGGGTGGAAATGAATGGGAGCGGTGCACGTAACTCGGGAAATGAGTTGCTTGATCAGGTGGAGTCAGATGTGTTTTTGAAAAATGCCTCTAAAAGGCTGGATGTTGCCAAGTTACACACCAAACTTGACAATATCGAAATCGAGATTTAAAATTTGAAAGACCCGGAGGAATGCAATCTTCAGTTCGGAACTCATGTCATGTTGTGCAGCTGCGGATTCCTGAAAAGCACAGTCGGAACTCAGGTCATGCGATGCAACTCACAAAACCCGAATTGCTATGTGTCGGAACTTGGAACATGTCCGACATCCCTCAAAACCCGATTTCTGCTTTGATGTTTTCGGATCCCGAAATCCCGAAATCACTAAAAACCTGAAATTTTGAAAATCAAAATCTCAAAAAACTAAGAATACCCATTTGAAGATTACAGTCGGATCTACCAACTGGTGAAATTTTGACTCGTTTTGAGCAAGTTAAGCCCTTGAAAATTGATTTCGGGGTTCAGGCTGGGAGATGCAAAATCCGAAATTTGTAAAAAACTACAATTTTTGTGCAAATTTCATGAAAAATCCTTCAAATTTTGATGGAATGACCTCTTGGTCCCACCCGCATGCCAAAGCTGACCCAGTGTCAAATCACAGCACCCCTGGGACTCCGCAACGCGATCGTTTGAGACTCCCAGTGCGATTGCACAACATGGAGCTTTTCCCAAGTGTGGGACCTCGCGAAATCGGAAAAGCTCTCCGGATGAAGGCCGGCTCCTATTCCTCTGTTCAGATGCACCAATAAAACGCAGAGGTTTACCCCAAAAACCTAATCTAACTACCAAGGAGACAGGGAGAGAGAAATGCATAAAAATAAACCTAAGCTAAGGAGGTGATGCACCGAGGAATGAAGAACATATGTTTTGCCAATAAACACAAACCAATAAAATGTAATGCAAAAGATATGCACAGATAGCCAGATTCACAGTGAAGATCGGAAGGACGCAAATAAACACGTAGAGGGTTGAGAAAACATCCACAGATATGCATTAATTTGCTCCAAAGGGTGATACAACACTGCAAAATGCCAAGAGGCAAGGTTGCATTACAATTTCAAATGGGAAGGTCCTTTGCTCCACAAATCCACCTGCCAGGGAGAAGAAGGGAGGAGGCACAAAACAAAAAATGTTCGACCTTTAAAAAAAACCCCCTCCTTACATTTTATATGGAGGAAAAGAGAGGGAGAAGAGAGGAATTCGAACTGCCCCAACTACCTCCAAAACTGCATTCAATTCTTCAACAACCATGGTGGCAGATGAGATCCCCAACGCTTGTCGGGTTCGGAACTTCCTCGTGCATTTGCATCGGGCTTGGAAACTGGCTCGACATGCTTCCTTTCCATGCTCTTCCGGCGTGTTTTCCCGATCCGGAAACCCGAATTCCCTTGCTGTCGGGTTTTGAAGACCCCCCGACATGTATTCGTTGCGCCATGTCGTTCCGCCCCCGAAACCCGATTTCCTTGTGCGTCGGATTTTTTAACCCTTTTGGCATGCATTCGTGCCATGGAAACCCGAAATGCTTTCCTAACCTGGAAACCCGAATCCCCTTGCTGTCGGGTTTTGAAGACCCCCCGACATGTATTCGTTCCTTGTTTATCCGACTCCTCCTTCCGCATGGTTTCCGCGATTTTGCCCTGGTGTCGGGCTTCTCAACCCTTCCGCCATGCCTGGCTTCCTACTGTCTCTCACGCCGTGTTCTTCCCCTCTGTCCTCCCGCGCCGTCCTGTTCTTCCCGCTTCTGCCCTGTATCGGGTTTAGTGGCCCCTGCAGCGTGCTTCCTTTCGCGTCGGGTTTTTTTACTGCTGTCGGGGAAATATATACAACAAGTAATTTCATGGCTAAATTTCCTAAGTTTAAGTACACCTTTATAAGCATGAAATCTAGGGTTTATAAGGGGGATGAAGAAAAAGAGAAGGATCAGATTAGATCCTTGATTCTCTGATATTGAGAGGATGAAGATGAAGAAGAAGAAGAGAAAAAGGGAACAGGTTACACGAAGATAGATACTCCATGGAAAGGAGCTAAATAGAAGGAAAGATGTAGGCTCTTTGTATTTCCTTTGTATATTTATTGTCTCATTATAATGGCTTGCATAATATGCCAAGCACATAGCATTTCTTCTTGTAGATCCACATGTTGGTGAGGTCTTGTATTGTAGATCTATGTAGATCTAGTCTTGTATTATAGATCCATGAGATCATATTGTATTGTTGATCCATATAGATCTAGATATTGTAGAGGTCTTGTTTGTAGATTCACAATACAGTGAGAACTTGGCTACATAGTGGCAGATGCAGGGTAGCTTTAGGTATGTGAGATCTGGTTATGTTTGAGAGGCACGGTTGTAGTGCACTCAGGAAGATCCAGTTAGATATCTAGAGAAGACACAAGTGGTGGAGTTTGGAGGCATATTTTAGTTTACTCAAACAAATCCGGTTGGAGATCTGGGATGAGGAGATACTCTTGTAGAGATACATGTACTCTTGTGTAAAAGAGTTGGTTTGTAATCTCTTGTTATATATATATATATATATATATATATATATATATATATATATATATATATATATATGAGATCTCTATCTTTGGTGGACGTAGCCCACATTGGGTGAACCATGGTACATGCTTGTTATGTGTGTGTACTTTTGTGTGATTTGGATTATTCTAGTTTATACTTCCACTGCTGTAGATTTTGTGGGAAAATTGTTTGGATCCTGTGTGCATGATTTTGTTTGTTATTAAATCATAGCACTATTTCACTACCCCCTATTCCCAACATAAATATGGGCATGTCACGGGATTTAGTGGGAGGTATCCGGTTTATTTTTAGCGTAGTGTACAAATACGTGTTTATCTAACACAGGACAAGCTACTAATGAAAGGAATGATAAGAAGATTTTTCCAAGACACGATCTCATATGATAATAGAACACCACATTAGATTTGGAAAATAGAAGAGCTAAAATACCATATATGGAAATCCATCATAATCCATAATGCTCAATACATTACAATACAATGACTTGAATTACTCAATAAGAAAGATGTACATATAAGAGGAGGGAAGTGAAACTACTACCTAAATTAGTGGTGAATAACTCCCACTAAGCGATCTCTGGTCGTTAAGTTAACTTTAGAAGACTAGTAAGCTAACTCCACATAGGCCGAGAAGCTAACTCAATACAAATAGTAAGCTAATTCCACACAACTAGTACACCTAAGCAAGCTAACCTAACAAATGTAGGGCTAACACAAGTGTAAGAATTATCCTAATAAATAAATAAAATGATAAATAATAACCTATACTAACACCCTCCCATAAGCATATCTTAGGTCGAGAGAAATAGAAGGTGGGTCCTAATAGCAAGGCTTGATGAGGTACCCACATACAATAACTTGGAAAATTGGATACCGCAAGGAACCTAAAACTAGTAATAACACAATAGAGAGAGAAAAATCCCACTGCAAGATATCCTAAGAGGATCGGATCCAAAACTCATATAATGATGAAGAAGTTTGTTGCACACTATGGTTTGAATCCCGCTTGATCATAGAACTTAGAAACAACAGACATTGGGCTTCACTAGAATAGCTCCATGCAAGGAGACTATCAATGGAGTAATGTTGAAAGTTTAAAAAAAAAAACCAAACATAATTTGATCAATTCCTACAAATAGGTGTGCCATGATCCAAGAATAACCAAGGAAACAAGGCAAGGACATGAGATCCAAATAAATAGGAGTGCCAAAATCCAAGAAAAGCAAAGGTAACAAGACAAGGACACAAAATCTGAAGAAGCAAGAGTGAATGCTACAAATAGGTGTGTCACGATCCAAGAACAATAACCAAGGAAATAAGGCAAGGGCACGAGATCCAAATAAATACGAGTACCATGATCCAAGAAAAGTTAACGTAATAAGGCAAGGAAACAAAACTGAAGTAGTATCAAAACGTAACAAGGAAAGGACACAAAACCTAAAAATAGTATCAACACCACAACCTCTCATACTTGTTGAATGAGTAGAGTGACACCACATATATGTATGAGTTTCCAAAATCAACTACTTGAACACTGAAAAACTAACATTGGGCTTCACCAGAATAGCTCCCCCACAAGAGAGACTACAACATGCCAAAAAAAGTGTTGAAAATACAGATCCAAAATATTTCAACAAACAATAGAGATATAAATGTATCCACCCATAGATACAAGAGTGCAATACCCAAAATTTTAGGATGTCAGGCTCAGCCCAAATTACATCCACAAGTGATTACAACACCCTCCCAAATTTGGAACTTTATAATTGAGTGCATGCAAATATTACAATAAGTAAAAGTACCTTTTATATTTGAAATAAGTGTATAAAAATTTCACCAATGCGTAGATCTTGAAAATATTCACAATTTTAAAAAAAGATCACCTTAATTTGAGCTACGGATCAATAGTTTTGAGCTCTAAAAGGTTTTGTTATTAAAATAATATTTTAATGTTGATTTTTTTAAAGGTACACATGACACCTAAATGTCTAAAGGGTAAAAGAGTGCATCCACATGATACATGCTTGTGACCAAAGGATCAAAGCCTATGCCTAAAACCAAAATTTCTAGAGGGTAAATCATTACATCCAGAGAGGCACGCGCAAGCACACACACACACACATCCAATGGATTAAAAAATACACTCATAGGGTACAAATTTACATCTAGTGGATAAGAGACTACATCAAAACATAAATATTAAGAGGATAAAATAATGCATTCGGAAGGTACATGATTATATCCAATAGATAAAAGAATGCACTGAGAGGGTGAAAATTTGCATCTAGTGGATAAAATCTTAGTAGCAAGCACTAAGCCTAGTACTTATGCAAGGATAAAGAAGTCTCATGTCAAGGGAAAAACCCTGGAAGAAGAGGCAACGAAGCATGAAGAGCACCTCACCCACAAGGAATCACCAAGGGAGACATCACCTATCAAAGAGAAATAAAAAGAAGAATCTCATGTACTGGAATCCCTAGTAAGGAAGAAATAGAAGGTGACAGATGAGGTAGATTCCGAAGAGACGGGGAGTCTATATTCCTACATCGGAAATAGGGATGATGATGATGAGCCTGAAGGAGGTGAAGACCATCTCATATATGAGGTACATGATTCTGAGGAAGAAGGAGATGAGGAGTATAAAAAGATGATGAGGAGAAGAATGACAAAGAAGAGGTTGAGGCTCAAGGAAAGGGGGTGAGCAGAGAAGTAAATACAAAGGATCAAAGGACCCCAAGCCTCATGAAGGAATAGGTAGAAGAGGCCACAAAGAGAGAAGTGGTGGGAATTATCAAGGACTTAGTGGAACAAGAGGTAGAATGCAACGTAGATGAGGTGCTGAAGGAAGTTGAGGAGGAAAGCATAGGAAAAGAATATGGTAGCATGGGGGAGATCCTAGTTTGGCTGTAAGCTTTCCAAGGGCTGCATGCATAGGGAGGAAGATCACAGAAGCAACACAAGGTCAAGGAATGGGCTACATCGATGATCTAAATAAGGTGTTGTGTGTGTGCTTTTAGAGCACCGTACCAACAGAGAATAACTCTTGGCCATGGCTTCATTTGATGAGGAAGGTGCATACCCTTAGATGAGGAAAATGTTATCATGGGAATTTGAGTCCCACATTGATGAGCTCAAATTTGAAATAAGCCAAGGAGAATTGATGAAGGTGCCGAAAAAAAAGGAATAAACCCCTTGGTGAATGCTCAATAATTATCAGATGAGAAAATCTGCAATGTGCTCAACAAATTTTTAGTTGAGGTTGAAGCCATACTCTTGAAGAAATGACAAGGTGAAGTTCCTAGAGGCAGAGCTGGAGAAAAAGAGGAGGAGCTCTTTAAGAAAAGCAAAGAATTGAAGCGGGGAGGGGATAATCAATGCTCAGTTAAGGCATGAGTTAAAAGATGAGAAGGTAAGGTTTGTGTGAGGTATACAAGAAGATAGAGATGATCACAA
Source organism: Taxus wallichiana var. yunnanensis (assembly GCA_018340775.1). Lineage (NCBI taxonomy): Eukaryota > Viridiplantae > Streptophyta > Pinopsida > Cupressales > Taxaceae > Taxus > Taxus wallichiana. The sequence continues at coordinate 680,001,733 of CM031239.1, forward strand.
ATGTCATTGTCTTGAAGTATCTAGACTTAACACACCGCACAAAAATATGGATCAATTATAGTGCCTAGAGGACTCGACCCACATAATCACTATGGAGAGGTGGACAATTTCCTTAGAATCTGCATAAGAGGCATTGGCACACCAAGAAAAAGAGGATAAGATGAAGTTTGTAGAAATTATTTCTCAGTACAAAAATATCCTCACCGATGTAAAATCCATCACACAAGTTGCTGGAGCTGCCTATGATAATTGCATGGATATGGATAGAGTGGAAAGTATCTTGGTTACCACCCATGTAATGGAACTCAAGGAGTTCAAGATAAGAATAAGGGGAATAGGGCTAAGTGAGACAAAATCCTAGCCAAAGTGGAGAAGAAATCGGGAAGCAATCGAGACCTTGGGGGCTCAATCAAGAACCGACTGAAAGAATTATACCCCTAAATAACTTGGAGGATGGATGCGCTCGAGGATTTGGGAAAAAAATTGGAGGGGATCGTAGAGACAATGAATGCCAAGGGAGAAGGGCTAAGCTTGGAGGAAGTAAGCGCCTAGTATAAAACCTCACAATGAGCATAAAACAAGGTTGATGTCTGGGATAAGTTGGAGGCATATTTGAGGAAGGATTTTCCTCTCCTCCTTAAATAATGATCGTGATTTCCCCATTATTTCATTCTTTCCCCAATTCTTCACTCCATTCTTTATTCAACTTTTCAGAGCCCATTCATTCTTTATTCATTAAAGAAAGTGTTTCTGAGGATAAAGAAGCAGGGCGTAGTGTGGGGTGATGTTGGACCTCTAAATTATTTGGCTAAGTATAAGAAGGCGCGTGGGTGCACGAGGCCTAATTAAAGAAGGGTGCGCAAGGTGAAGGCACACAAGATAGGGTTTTAGAAGGGTTTAATAGAACCCTTGGCGTGCACACAAGGAAAAGGAAGGGTTCTGGGACTTAGCCATATTCGATGTTCCTAGGCAGCACACGAGAAAAGCATGACCTGACTGCGCATGCGGAATGGATAAGGTGCCATCCTGACAACTTGGTGGCCATGAAAGGAATATTCCATGTGATAGAAGGATCCAGAAAGACATCATTGCAAAGAGTGGAGATATTGGATCTAAGAAGGCATGCTCCCATGGAGGACCACTTCGACACTTGGAAACCGATCTATAACTTCAGAAAGGCATGGTGGTGGTTGCTAAGGTTATAAATACAAGCGCCCGATAGAAGAAAAGAGCGATGGAAGAGAGGTGAAGCTCTATAGAAATATAATGGAGGGTTCTAGGGGTTAGGGATTAGGAGAACTCTGGGAGTGATGACATGTTTAGGGGGATGGGTCTATGATTATCCTTGGGGTATAAGGGACATAGTCCAATTCTGATGCATGACCCTGATCTACACGGTTATATTGGTCTATTATGGCCTCAATGAATGTAATGTGATTATTGAACATGTTAGATATTAATATATGTGGTTACGGGTTTATGTTTGTACAATACATGGATCAGCTCTATATTCCTCATGTTAATGGATGTAACCCTTGGTGCATTTCTTTTTACATTACGATTTAAATCGTATTTTGTTAGTGCCCTTCTCTTCTTATCTGAATGAATGCATTAGAAACTCTTCCTAAGCACTAAGAATGAATGCAAGGTTCTTTTCCATTCTTTCACATTTAAGTAACTTTCATAGATGGTGTATTCTCACACGAATCACATAGAGGAGGGTTTAGCACTGCGCACGTGCCTCGGGTGATCTCTAGCACCCACTAATTGATAAGTCACCGTGGATGGGATTAGAATATTGGTCTAAGGGTATAAAAATGACTACATATATATAAATAATATAATAATATAAATAATTTAAGATATAAATTATATATATATATATAATATTTATATCATATATATATATATATATATATATATATATTGGAATTTGGGATGGTCTAGAAATCATCTTAAATATGGAAGTGCCTTAAATATATGTTGTCACCAATATATTTGAGTGTATGAAGGGCCTTGTTTTTGCCTATTTCTTGTGGGTTTATTTTTTTCAATTTCATCCTTTTTGTCGGTGAGAGTCTATGGATTCCCTCGAGTTCCCTTCCTATCTTTATTTTGCAATAAAAGGGAAATACCTTCGAGATCATCTATATATGATAATCATCTGCGTGATGGATCTTCAAAATTGGTAATGGTAGCGATCTGGAGGTAATTAAATTGGTTTTGGGGGAAAATATCTATTTGAGGATGGATGGTGTAGGGTTGATAATAGTGTGGCCTTGGTTTTTGTGGAAAATATTTTGATAATTGAGCCATCAAATCCTGATGTGGTCAACCTTTCTCTTCGTTGGGTTTGGTCGTCTTTCTGCAGAAATTTGGTTGTAGAAGTGCAAAAGTGTAATGTTGCTTTCTGGGCAATGGGGGAGGAGGCAAAGCTCGGTGTGCTATGGATTTAAATGTCTTCGAGGAATTGTAATGTCACCATGGGGAGATGATGGCCTTCGTAGAGAAGCTAGCATTGTTCATTTGTGATAAGAATCTTTGGAAGGACATGTTTTAAACTCCCTAATTTGGTTACCCTCAATTCTCCCATCGAGTCAGTGCCACTTTAGTGGATGGAAATCTGTGAAACTATAGGGGAAGCTTATAATCATCTTTTGCATGGTTTGGCCAATGAAGTTGCTACTCAAGACTCTAGGGAGGGTGTGGTTGAGAGGCAGGGACCTCCAGTTGTAATTTTGTCTATGTCTTCTAATTCAGGGGATTAATCCTCAATCTTAATATATGTTGTAATGTCCATAGTATAGTATAAATATATTTTTCCTTCATTCTGGTTGGCTTTTGCTTGATATACCCAAAGAGCCATGATTGAAAAAGTTTTTGCATCTTCATGTTATATTTGAGGTTTGGCCTCTCTCTTTTGTAAAGGAGCGAGACCCTTCAACCCACTTTAACAATACAAAATAATAATAATATATAAGGTATTTACATTATATTAATTCATCCGCGTGGCATGGGAAAAAGAGAGGGTGATAAATTTTTAATTTATTGAAAACTTTAAATTAATTTAAGAAATAAAGAATCTAATTTAAGAAATCAATAATGTAAACACTATATAAATGTGAAAACATATATATATATATATATATATATATATATATATATATATATATATATATATATATATATATATATATATGTTGTGTAAACAATTTTTAACCGAGCTATAAATAAGAGAGGTTAAGGGATCCCACCCTTACAACTATACTCCGAACAAAAACCAAACATAAACTAACAACACAAGGCCCCACTAAATGACCCGCATGGAGAAGAAGGAAACACCATTTGAACAAATAGAAGTGGCTTCAAGATAGCAAATACACATGGCCACAAAACCAAAAAAACAAGCTAGAAAAGAGTATTAATCCTCATCCAAAATAACTAGAGACCCACTTTCTAGAATTTTCCCATCTGTAGCACCAAGTGCCACATCCATCACATCTCCCCTACCTCCCACCTCACCCTAACCACTCGTCTGGAAATGTCACCTTCTAGCTACTTGGTCTTACCTAACAGAAGAAGAAAGGCCTCACTGACATTATCCCAAAACTCATTGAGGTGGTCAATGGCCGAGTCGATAGGTGAGTGAGCATCGGTGAGATCTAGAGGAGGCAATCTGCTAGGGTCCAGACCACCATGCTAGAATAGAATGTGAAAAACCTCTGCGTAGAGTAACAACTCCCTATACTACTTGCCGAGCCAATCTTCCCCATGCCCGGTGTCATTTTCCGAGCTTCCACCTCGTCCACCCAGAGAGAGAGTCTAGGACATTACACCTATCCATTTCTTCACGCAATTCGACTCGATGGACAGGGTAAATAAAGAACTCCGTGACAACCATGACATCCACCTTAACTAGATGGAGCAAGAGGAAATTAGAAACAAATTCCGCATTGAGTTTAGAGTTAACTCGCCCCTGTGAGAGTCCTGCATATAGGAATATCCTATCACATGCTCAATGACCTCAGCCTCGAGCCTAGAATCATAGTGAAACACCTCTTGAAGCCACCTATAGGAAATGGCCAAAGTAAAGGCCATTTCCCTTCTCTCCCATGCAGAGCAATGAAAGGAAACCCTAAAAAAACCATTCTCTCACCATAAAAAAACATGAACAAACAAAGGTAGGGAGAGAGGAATGCGAGTGGCGAACAATAATAAAGGCCCAAAGTGTGGCATGTTCCACCATTAATTCTTCAAGCTTTGTGTGGGCCACTATCATAAATGATAATATCTTCCAAGCCGTGCCAATCTTCTATATTATTAGAAATTAGTTCAATTCCCGGGAAATCAATTGCATCACTAGCTAGATGATTGGTCTAATTCAAATTTTCAATGTCCATGACCAACAATGAAAAATTAATCCCAAACCTGAAACTATAATTCATCCTACCTAAACCTAGGAGATTCACGTCGTGGGGGCACAAAAGAAAGAAATCCACAAAATTCTTCCACGTGCATGGGAAAAATTGGGGGTTTATTATTTAAAATGTTTGAAAGGTCCCTAAAGATTTCAATAGCCAAGTCATTAAATGCCTACACCTATCACCATGGACCCGAAACTTTATCATTGAATTGGTTCATTTCATAGGATTTGAGTTTGGGGAATTCCTTTGCCTCGAGGAGGATCATAATCCTACCACTTGGCCATATGATAAATAATTTCCATCATTTGATATAGTAAGATCAATGACATAGTCTCTATTTTAGGATGAAGGTCTAACACACTCACATTTTGAATGGAAGTTCTCATAAGAGGCCTAGCTAAGTTAAAATTGTTATCCTTGAATTGATTTTGATTAAAGACTAAATTTGACGTCTACAAAGTACAGTGAAAGACCTAATTGTTTATAGTGATGTTGACAATTGAAATTTTGTTTCTAGAAGGCATATTGCAATAGAAGGTAGAATAGATTCATAGAAGTTGTGGACCATGTAAAACTCAAAATTTTCATTTTTCCGAGTAAGTGTCATCCTGCATTTGAGTCTTGATTCTTTAAATATTATCATTTTTATAAGTAGCAATGTATAAGCCTTTGATTTCAAATATTTCAATATAAGGGTTGAGAAATTAGGGTTGAGGGTTTACAGAATCCAAAATTCAAGCATGTCTACTTCAATAAGATCCCAAAGTAAAAGTAAAACTCAAATCCCATGCGACAAACTGCTTAAAAGTAAAACCATTGGTTTTCCTGATGAATATCATGATATTTATGATCATGTAATTGCACAAGAGATTCAACGCTTATATACTTGTATGCGAGTCAAAGATAAGAGAAAGTATACGTCCAGGACCCATTAGGAAGTCATAAAGGTTTAGGTTGGATAGCATGTGGGTTTGGATTGGGACACATGATGTTCAAAAAGGTTTTCTCCTTCCCTGAATTTGTCAATATATGTGCCCAAAATTACAATGAGATAAAAATAAACTATTTCAAACTGTAGTAGAACAATTTTTTTCCATTACGGAGGTGTTGGGTTTGATTTGGACAAACAAGTCCCTCCTCTTTAATGGGAGAGTTTCCCTCATTGAAAGCGGGGAAAACCTATGTACAAATGCACAATATTTCATTCAATGGTGGTTTCCGATATCTTGAAATGTGTTTTAAGCCTAGAATGTTATCAATACATGAGGATAGAAGACTTTAAAGAGAGGAGGGAGGCAGAAGAAGACAATACTTTTAAGGAAAAGATATGGCAAGGAAAACCCTTATATGTATTGTGTAAATGAGATACAGAGTAGAACCATCCACGTTTATAATAGACACAATTCACAGACTCAAAGTTTTGGAGATTATACAAACTAGAACACAAAGTTTCCAAGCACACAAGGATTAGATGATTCATAGATAAGAACCAGAAGGAAAGAGAAAGTAGAAGAAAAAGGGAAAAACCTTTGTATTGATTTCTTCCAATTCAAAACTATCGTTCTAGAATAATCAAAATTCCAACCCTTTACAATGGCTTTGAAAGATCATGATATAGCTCGTAAGAGATGGTTACAACTTCCTCGAGAAAAAAGAAATAGTTACAACTTATTCCAATCATCCACGCCCTTTTGAATTCTTGATTTGCAAAGAAATGTTAATGGTAGAAAAAATAATTTTTTTAAATATACGGCCGTTACATTATTTTACCAGTTAAAACATGGGCCATTTTATTTTCTTTTACAACTTCAAATTTGGGCCACCCATGTGGGAGAAATTAATTGGACTAGGCTACGATGCCTTCTACAATTTTCACCTTTGAACTTGTGCCAGGATGACACGTGGAGAGCTCTACCAGTTCCTTCATACTTTACCGATTCGAGGTCTATTTCCTGCTTGACCTATGTTGGCCCCTAGACATGTGGAGGGCCGACGCTCATTTGAATTTCCATTTTGGAAGCACCCCTTAAAATAGCGCCAAGCTGATGTGTGTCCCCTTTTACTGGTCTTTTACTTTTTAATGGTCAACTCTATCACCTCATTGAATTTAACCATGTGGTGAGCTGGCACTACTTGGAGATTGACCCTTTGATTTCACTTCCAAACTAGCACCGTTAAGGTACATGGAGACTTCGCTAACCCACCCATACTTAGTCAATTTTAATGATCGACTCTGTTCCTTTTTGGATCTAGGACATGTGGAGGACTAGCACAAGTCCGAGAACTACCCCATCTTTGACTCTTGAATCTACACTGATGAGGCACATGGCATTGTTCACTAAGCCTTCCATACTTATCTCGATTTTATCTTATTCTATCTCCATTTTATACTTAGGACACGCGGAAAGCCCACACTTATTTTAGGATTGTCCCTTGGACCCCGCCCCGTAATTACATCGTTTGGACACGTGGAAGCTTCTCCGAGCCTTGACATATGGCCAAACCGCATCTAGTCAAATACATGTACGTATTACCCACGGATCTTGGGGAAAAATTTAACGAGGAAAATACGCCTGTCATTCCCGAATGTGGGAAGAAAATAAAAAGAAGGAAAGGAAATTTACCATACGCTCGAATTTCAAATCATTCTCCATGAACATGAAAAATGTGAACAATGCCAGCTCGACATAATTCAATACTCCCAGTCTGAGACTCAACTTATTTTGAAACTTGACTTCAAAAGAGGGGAATTTTGGGGCCGACAATAGCTGGCTCTTTCTGGGGATGACTTGGCTTGGAACAAAGACACAAGGCAAGATCAAGAACTACAGATAACTCTAGGGGAAAGAGGACTAGTGCTTTATCCATTGGGAAAAGGAGTTGAAGGAAAAACCAATACAAGGCAACACACACAAGACGGGAAAAGAAACAAAACAAACCAAAAGGGAAGAACATAAATGAAAAAAAAAAGAAACGACCCAAAACCAAATAACTATACATAATATACAAAAGGACCACCTAGTCACCTAGGACTTGAACAACTTCAGATACTTCCTACTATAAGGAAGTGGGAGGAGAACCATCCATGTAATCTAGATGAAAAGAGTTATCTCTACCGGAATGTCGCTTACAAAAGGACCAAGCCAAAGAGAATCAAACTTACCATGGATTCCTCGTGGCTCATGTCTTTGTCCTAAAGAAACACAATGTATCTCAATTGGAAAACTCTAGGTTTGGCTTTCTTGTCAAAAAAATCCTTCACTTTCAACCAATGATCCGCTATCCTATCAACCACTTGCAATCTGTCCTCATCAAGCTTCTGAAGGTACAAAATTATTTTGTCTAAAGAGCTACTGAAACTTGAATCTTCAATGGTTTTCATTAGATGCAAGGTTAGAAATTCCACCGTGACTGTCAATTGAGCTTCCAAACCATACACCACTTGGAAAGGAGACATTCCAATCACTCTCTTAGGTGTAATTCTATCAGCCCAAAGTGCATCATATAGCTTTTTATGCCAATTCCTCTGAGAATCATTTACAATCTTTCTAACTATTCTCACCAAGTTCTTGTTTGTTGATTCTTCCTGTCCATTCCCTTGGGGGTAGTAGTTTGAAGAATGAGCAAGGGAGATCCTGTACCCATAGCAGAATTCCATTATCTCAGCAGAAGAAAAGTTGGAAGCATTATCAGTCACAATTTTGTTTAGGATCCCAAACCTGATCAATATGTTCTCTTTAATGATGTTGCAAACTACCGAGATGTAGTGATCTTGGTCGGGATGGCTTCCAACCACTTGGCAAAGTAATCTATGGTAGTCGACACATGGGTATGTCCAACACCTGGAAGGTGGATTAAGAGTTCCAATGAAGTCCAATCCCCCTTTGTTGAAAGGGCTCATCAATAACTACTAGATTTAGTGGCAAAGCAACCAACTTAGGTCTTCCAACAAACATTTGGTATGCTTCACATTTACCAACCCATTTTTATGCATCTCTGAATAGAGTGGGCCAATAATAACCAACACGAAGTATTTTATGAGCTATTATAGTAGAGGAGAAATGACCTCCATAAGACTAGTCAAGAAAAGTAGAGAACAACTTCTTTTGTTGCTCCTTGTCTACACACTTCAAAAACTTTCCATTTATGCCTCATTTGAATAAAAAATTATCCCATAGCACATATTGTGTAGAAATCAGTTTGATAGCTCTCTTCTCTTTGGCACTCAAGTGAGATGGGAACTCTCCATAGGTAAGAAAATGAGCAATGTTAGCATACCATACATCTATCGAGATGAGGAACAAAACAACATGGACATTAACTTCGTCTTTGGAAAAATCCTTGGAAGCTCCCTCAACAATGAGTTCACATAGGCCCTTAACCCAAACTAGCTTTGCTGGCCGATATCAAGATCATACTCTTGCACCTTTGTTATCTAATTACCTCTCTCGGTTCCAAATTCTTACTTGAGTAAGAATGGATTTGATTGTTGTATCAGAAGCAACACCACAAAATGAGAATTAAGAATGTAAAACTTGAACTCGCTTGATAGCTTTTTGAAACTGCAAAAGCATGTTTCTCCATCATAGTGTACTTCAACTCATGAATTTTCAAGACATAACTCATGAATGTAGTTAGGAGCTCATGATCTTGACATTCTTCAGGCTAGCACAACATCTAGGGTATTTTTAGTGGCATAACAATAGATAATGAAATATTTTCTAAAGTTAGGGCACTCCAAGATTAGAGTCTTTGCAATACATTTAATGTCCTCAAACGATTTCTTCCCTTGGAGGACCTACCAAAAGTTTTCTTCCCTTACATCATGTGAGCAATGCTAATAGTAAGTTCTACAAAATCAGGTATGAATCTCCTTAGGAAATTGATCTTACCAAAGAAATAATGGACACCCTTCTTACTTGATGGAAGAGGAATTTTCTAGATGGCCTGAACTCTCTCCAGATCAATCTTGATCCCTTCCTTTAAAACAACATGTCCCAAAAACTTTCCTTCTATGACAAAAAACACATAATTCTTAGGGTTTAAAGAAATTCCATGCTCTTTACACCTCTGTAATATTGTTTCAAGGTGTTGGAAGTGATATTTTTCTACTTTAGAAAACATGGTCAAGTCATCCAAATACACAACAATGCATTTCCCTTTCAAACATCCAAAATCCATGTCCATGGCCCTTTGGAAAGTAGCACTAGCATTGATGAGACCAAATGACATCCTCTTATATGCAAAGGTGCCCCAAGGAGTAGTAAAGGCAGTCTTATGTTGATCCGTAATATTCGCCTCTACTTGATTGTACCTTGAGAATCCATCTAACATAGATAGCATCTCCGAGCACCTGTAACTTGAGTTGCAATACTTGGTCCATCATGGGGAGAGGGTAATTATCCTTGAGAGAACCCTAATTTAGATGTATGAAGTACCCATAGATCCAAATCTCACCATTCTTCTTCCTAATAGGCACTATATTAGCAATCCATGTTGAATGGTGGATGGGGAAGATGATCCTAGCCTTCAGAAGCTTCTGTATTTCTTGGAAAATTGTATCAGCTATCTTTGGATTATATTTCCTTTGCTTTTGTTTGAAGGGTTTGATCCCAAGCTTAAGAGGAATGAAATGTTACATTTATTTAGGCTAAAAATCCTTAAGATCATCATAAGAGTAAGCCAGAACATCAACATACCTCTTCAATAGATTCACCACCTTATTTTTCTCTTCTGAGTGCAACATTTTCCAATGTTGACCATTTTGGGATCATCAAGACTCCCAATATTCACTTTCTCAGTCTCAGCAGATTGTCGGGCTCCTTGGGAAACTTTAGACTTCATATATCTATCATGTTTATCAAAAAGATCTTCCAAACTCATGAGCCCTTTAGGAATTTTGTTTCCCTTTAGCTTGATGCATCCATCTTGATCTATCTCTTCTTTGATACCCTCTTCATTTGATGACACACACTCTCTAGGTAGATTGCAGCTTCCTTCAAAGTACACTGATCAAAGTTGTCTCGAGCTCCAAGAAAGAAAGAAACTGCTGGTCATCATTAGAAACTTGCCAATTATTTGTGTTGTCGGAGCACACTTTGGGTCTATGGATCATCTCAATGGAAAATTTCTCTTGAGGGAAATCAGGATGAGGAATCAACAAGGACTCCAAAACAACTAGAGATTCAACCCTAATGTTCCTTTCCCTTGGCACAACTTCAATGGAAAAAGCATCAAGGAATTCAATGGAATCCTAGACCAGATTTCTATAGTGTTTCAACCTTATGTTCTTTACTTGATAAAGGTCTCTAACTTGTTTTACAATTAGCTCGACATCTCCATGAGCAAGAAGGTTCTTCAATCCCATTTCCTTTCATGCTCAACCCAAGAATAAGGGCCTCATACTCAGCAAGATATTTTGGTATTTTCAAACTAGAATTTGAAAGAGAAAGGATGAACCTTACCCCAGGAGAAATGAGCACTACACTCGGCTCTAAAACCAACCGAGGAACATCTTCCATCAAATGCCAAAGTCCACACACCATTAGGATCAATCAACACTTTCTTTGGAAGACTTGTCTCCTCGTATGACATGATCATGTAGCTCCCATGCCCAATGTCTTCATACAATATTTGTGATTTAGGATCATCTATCTTTTGCACAATATACTTTGCTTGTTTCTTAGGAAGAAACTTCTTCATCTTCCCATTAACAGGATCAAGGCATGTGACCAATCCATTTGGATTTCACCTCCAACATCTTTGCAAAAGTTCCTACATAGTAACATGCCATAGGAAGGAGGGGTTTTAACAACCAAGACGGTAGTCAAGACCTTCTTCTATGGTAAAGCAATAAAATCCACTTGTCCATCCTTGATTCTACCAACCAAAGGAACTTCTCTACTTTCCATGGAATAACAAGAACCATAAGTGCGGGTTAAGGTTAGACCCAAAGCATGAGCTACTTTTTTGCAGACATTACATTATCGGATGCACCATAATCAATGATACAATTTCTAAGCTTATGGCCAAATATGAGGAGAGTCACATAGAAGGGTTTGATCTTCTCATTGGGTGAAGTTTGTAGCCACAAGGATAGGTTGGGGTGGAGGAGTGGGAAAAAGGCCTTTAAAAGAATGGGCTGGGGTTTTAGATTTAGAATTTACAAAGTTAACCATTTTAATAAAGGCTTTAGGATGGGTTTGATAGAAATCTGCCTCAAAAATCTGAATCTTGGTCTTTTTAAGATGGTCTATGATGTCAAAAGATCTAGATGTGTATGGGAATCACTACTAGAAGTAGGAGGAGATTTTGATCTATCGGCTTTATTATTTGTTGGACAAGAATTCTCGAGAGAAGAAGAAGTAGAGGAAGAAGAAGGACTAGCAGAGCTTACCTTTCGAGGTGGAAGTAGTGGGAATAGGAGCTCCTCTTCTTGCAATCATCGGGATGGTAATGAGGTACTCCTTAGATCTTTTACACGTTGCACCACTTTTTCCTTTTTATTAGTCTGATCTCGGGTCACAACAACACATGATTCACTTTGTTGATATTAGCCACTACATCATCACAGTCATCTTCATCATCCACATCCTCAATGGTGAGGAAATGAACTCGAGAACCACTAGGTTCCTCCAGTTCGTCATCAACTTCCTCTTCTTTTTCATCATAGAGCCCATTTTCTTCCTCATCATCGGGATCAAGAACTTCACAAGCAGCATTAACATGCACCTTGAGAGGTGGACCTTGATATCCAACCATGTTTGGGAAGAGGGCAAGTGGTTCCTAGCATTAACTGATCTGAATTACCTCCAGGAGAAGGGGAAGAAGAAGATGATTTGGATTTGAAAGACTCCCTTTTCAGCTTTCTAGACATGATCAAGAAGGTTTTTCCATTTTTTTCTTCTACTTTCTCTTTCCTTCTAGTTCTTATCTTTGAATCATCTAATCCTTGCGTGCTTGGAAACTTTGTGTTCTAGTTTGTATAATCTCTAGAACTTTGAGTCTGCGAGTTGAGTTTGCTATAAACGTGGATGGTTCTACTATGTATCTCATTTACACAATACATATAAGGGTATTCTCTGCCATCTCTTTTACCTAAAAGTATTGTCTTCTTATACCTCCCTCCTCTCTTCAAAGTCTTCTATCCTCATGTATTGATAAATTTCTAGGATTAAAACACATTTTAGGATATCGGGAAACCACCATTGAATGAAAGGTTGTGCATTTCTACATAGGTTTTGTCCCTGCTTTCAATAAGGGAACCTCTCCCATTAAAGAGGAGAGAGTTGCTTGTCCCTAACTATGGTTTCATTCCAAGTGTAAATCGAACCCCTGATAGTTTTTGGTGACTCCTTTGAGAATTTATTCAAAAAAATTTCCTTTCTAAAAATAACAACTAATTTGATCATTTATTTGATATGGCAACTCTAAGATATACTCATGGTAGAAGGGCTCTTGGAATTGAGGATCCCAATTTCAACTCTTTGATCAACAAGGTTTTAACTTCCTCAACAAGAAGAAATAGAAGAGCTCATTCCTGAGCACCTCTGTTGAAGATAGATCTTGGTAGTAGCATTCCTTAAGCACGGCTTAGTCCTAATCTCTATGCCCTAATTCTTGTTGGTGTCTCATTTCCACTTCAAACAATCTTTCCAAGGATGGAAGCGCCTCGTCCTTGGGGATAAAGAGTTGGGCCTCTGGCTCTTCCTCAACCATTTCATGAGTTACCTAGGGGTAACAGGAAGAATTTTCCCAAATTTAGAGGTGATGGAAAAGTACACCTAATGAACACATTATAGCCTTCATTGTTGCATGTGGGGTCCTTGGAGTTGAACATGAGGATGTCTCTGTGAGGCTATTTGTGGAAACCATGTAAGACAATGTTGTAGATTGGTTTTACCATCTTCCTGCTGGGACCATCATCGATTGGACTACTATAAGTCTTGAATTTGAGTAGCATTTCAAACTGTTGAAGATGTGCATGCTTTGCTAGCTAAAATTTCTCAAATCAATAAGGAGCCACATGAGCCTATGAGAGAATTTTTTCCAAGTTTAAAAATTTGATTAACAAGATTCGGTAAATACTAGGCAAGATTTTCTCTCCTTAGGGCATAGCTTACTTTTGGCAATTGAGAATTCAAGAAGAAACACTTCTAAATTGGATCAATAGGCCTAGTATTTACTGGAATCTTGTTAATCAAATTTTTAAACTTGGCAAAAAATTCTCTCATAGGCTCATGTGGCTCCTTATTGATTTGAGAAATTTTAGCTAGCAAAGCATGCACATCTTCAACAGGTTTGAAATGCTACTCAAATTCAAGTCCTTATAGTAGTCCAATCGATGATGGTCCCAAAGCAGGAAGATGGTAAAACCAATCTACAACATTGTCTTACATGGTTTCCACAAATAGCCTCACAGAGACATCCTCATGTTCAACTCCAAGGACCCCACATGCAACAATGAAGGTTGTAATGTGTTCATTAGGGTGTACTTTTCCATCACCTCTAAATTTGGGAAAATTCTTCCTGTTACCCCTAGGTAACTCATGAAATGGTTGAGGAAGAGCCAGAGGCCCAACTCTTTATCCCCAAGGACGAGGCGCTTCCATCCTTGGAAAGATTGTTTGAAGTGGAAATGAGACACCAACAAGAATTAGGGCATAGAGATTAGGACTAAGGCGTGTGCTTAAGGAATGCTACTACCGAAGATCTATCTTCAACAGAGGTGTGCTTGTGGAATGAGCTCTTCTATTTCTTCTTGTTGGAGGAAGTTAAAAACCTTGTTGATCAAAGAGTTGAAATTGGGGATCCTCAATTCCAAGAGCCCTTCTACCATGAGTATATCTTAGAGTTGCCATATCAAATAAATGATCAAATTAGTTGTTATTTTTAGAAAGGAAATTTTTTGAATAAATTCTTCAGTGGAGTCACCAAAAACTATTGGGGTTCAGATTTACACTTGGAATGAAACCATAGTTAGGGGACAAGCAACTCTCTCCTCTTTAATGGGAGAGGTTCCCTTATTGAAAGCAGGGACAAAACCTATGTAGAAATGCACAACCTTTCATTCAATGGTGGTTTCCCGATATCCTAAAATGTGTTTTAATCCTAGAAATTTATCAATACATGAGGATAGAAGACTTTGAAGAGAGGAGGGAGGTATAAGAAGACAATACTTTTGGGTAAAAGAGAATGCAGAGAAAACCCTTATATGTATTGTGTAAATGAGATACTGAGTAGAACCATCCACGTTTATAGCAAACTCAACTCGCAGACTCAAATTTCTAGAGATTATACAAACTAGAACACAAAGTTTCCAAGCACGCAAGGATTAGATGATTCACAGATAAGAACTAGAAGGAAAGAGAAGTAAGAAGAAAAAAATGGAAAAACCTTTGTATTGATTTCTTCCAATTTAAAACTACTGTTCCAGAATAATCAAAATTCCAACCCTTTACAATGGCTTTGAAATCTCATGATATAGCTTACAAGAGACGGTTATAACTTCCTTGAGTAAGAAAGAAATAGTTACAAACTATTCCAATCATCCACGTCCTTTCGAATTCTTGATTTGAAAAGCGTTAATGGCGGAAAAAAGTAGTTTTTTAAAATATACGGCCGTTACATTATTTTACTAGTTAAAACATGGGTCATTCGATTTGCTTTTACAACTTCAAATTTGGGCCACCCATGTGGGAGAAATTAATTGGAGTGGGCTTGTGGATGCCTTCTACAATTTTTTCCTTTGAAGCTCGCGCTTAGGTTGATATGTGGAGAGCTCTCTTTGGTTCCTTCATACTTTACCGATTTGGGTCTATTTCCTGCTTGACCTATGTTGACCCCTAGACATGTGGAGGGCTGGCACTCATTTGAGTTTCTATTTTGGAAGCACCCCTTAAAATAGCACCGAGCTGATGTGTGTCCCCTTCGTCGGTCTTTGAATTTTCAACGGCCAACTCTGTCACCTCATTGACTTTAACCACGTGGTGAGATGGTGCTACTTGGAGACTGAACCTTTGATTTCACTTCCAAACTTGCACTGTTAAGGCACGTGGAGACTTTCACCAACCCGCCCATACTTAGTCAATTTTAACGATTGGATTTGTCCCTTTTTAGACCTAGGACACGTGGAGGACTGACACAAGTTTGAGAACTACCCCCATCTTTGACTCTTGAAGCTGCACCGATGAGGCACGTGGTGCCATCTACCGAGCCTTCCATACTTAGCTGATTTTAGCTTATTTTGTCTTCATTTTGTACTTGGGACATGCGGAAAGCCTACGCTTATTTGAGGACTATCCCTTATACCGCATTTGGAGTTGCATCGTTTAGACATATTTAAACCGTGAGTTAGGGATACCATTTCTATACTAGTATTTTTCCTTGCCTTTGATAGTGATGAGAAAGTGGATGAAACCCTCCGGAAATGGTATACAATATCCATTTCATTAATCCACCTTGTCGATACAAATTTGTTGGGTACATTTTAGAATCTATGCATAAAAAATATTAGCAATCAAAGAAGGCTCTGACACTAAGATGTTTAGATTCACTACCTACTTGTGCTATTTAATTCTATGGTAGTTCGTCGAATGGTGTGAAAGTAATAAACTTGCAATCAAGCCCTATATTTCGGGGTCAAGCCAAAATTTGTACGCCCATTAACCGAGTGGGCCCCCAAGATAAGATTGTATATAATAGAGGGGACTACGGTCAATTTATGGATTAGTTTTGGGCTCCAATGTATGAAAGCAATCACAAAAGTACAATGCCTAGATTACCCATGAAATGTAGAGATTGCATTCAATTGGGATCGAAATAAAGTTAGTAGATTGGTACTTCATGGGGATTATCTTTGGGTTAAGGTTTTATGGATCAGAGTACAACCTTACAAATTGCCAAAACATGTGACAAAGATATTTTTACATTGGAATATATACAATAGATGGAAAACACAGATAATATATATATTTTTTCTCAACAAAAGAAGAGCATATTTCCTTCCTTATCATTCACATGTGGAGGATTCACATTTGAAAGAAAAGCATTTTATGTAGGACATGAAATCTTACATATTTTTAAGTTTGATGTTGACTCTCCTTTGGTTTTATGACTGTGTGAAGTGATTAAAGTAAGGGTAGTGACAAATAAGAAATCATCACTAAAATTCAATATGAAAGAAAACCCATGCTAGAAAAATTGAAAAATAATGACTCTTGGGATGAAGTAAAAATAACAATGGATGAAATTGCTGTTCGAAAAGAATAATTTTTCTAGATTCATCACCAAATTTTTTTGATTACCTCAACCAAACCCTCCACAAACACGAGATAGAGGATTTTCAATTTGCTAAATTGTATGCAAAATCTGATAAAAATTCCTCTAAAAGAATTCCAAAGGAATTACAAAATGAATTACGAGAAAAAAATTAGAGAAGTTAGAATTTTTCTACCTTTTGGTCTATGAGGCAAGACCTAGGCCATCCAAAATCTGTTTTAGAGTATGATTCTATTCTAGAAGATAAAGCGTTCAACAAGAAGTGGAATGAAGAGCATCCTGGAGAGAAAAGTAGTGATGATGACACTGACTCTGAGGAATTACATAATCCACCTGGAACATATAAACCAAGTCTTGATGAAGGCTTGAAACAAAGATATTCTACAGGAGTAGTTATTGTTGAAAAGATAGGTTTTAGTGGTGGTGGTTTGGGTTCAACAGGACAAGGCATTTGGGTTCCACCAGAGGCACAACCTAGAAAATTTTATGATAGGTCAGGCCTTGGAGCTTCAACTTCAAATAAAGGACCACTGCATACTTCAACATCTATAAGTGCTAATCTAGTGCAATTTACTCCGAAGTCAAATACTCAGCAAATAGTTCAGTCACACATTGAAAATCCTAGAGAAGAAGTTGGCCATGAATTTATTACTATTGGTAATGTTGGCGGCTTTGGTGATGATGGTAGTAGTCAATAGAGTATTGGAAACATAAAGAGTACACTAGAGACAACTTAAGTTCTTAGGGCTATTGTCAAAAAGGAAATGAGAAGAGGAAAAAGAAAGAGACATACATAGGTACAATTACTCTTGACTCAAGGAAAATATTTATAGATGGTTGTGGTGCCACTACCACCCCTAAAAAATTCCATTCCACTAGGAAATTATCCCCAAGCTTAAATTACTTTGCTCTATTTAAGGTGGAGCAGTTCATTCCTACGAACACCTTAGGTATTGATTGCCTAGTTGAGTTTGAAAATAAATAAAAAAGAGATAAAAAACAAGAAAATTATACGAGGCTACTAGAACTTCAAAACCAACCATAATCAAGGTGTTGACTACATATAATCTAGACAAAGATATCATGGAATACATGTATGTTGTGCCCAAAGTTATAAAACCAGAGAATGAAATGGTTTCCGGTGACTACGAGGTGACCTCCTTCAAATGGATCTTAAGGAAATTAAACCTTCTAGAAAAATTAATGCATCGAAAAGGAATAATGACGTGGTTTATACAACATTAATAAATGCAAAGAAGGAGAAATATAAATTTAATAATAAGATTCAAAAGTTATAGGAAGACACTGGAAAATGAGAAAGAAAAAGGAAAAACAACAGTTAATAGGATAGGTGAGTTGGAGAGGAAGATAAAATCATCTTCCTCTATGAATGTAGTTCTTTGTGAATGAACAGGCACATGTAGAACTAGAAGATGCGAAGAAAAATTTATAGGAAACAATGAGTAAGAATGATAGATTACAAAAAACATTGGGAGAATTGAAAGAGGCTATGAAGGAAGAGAAACAAAAGGTCAAAAAATGGGAACAGAGCCTAGAAGATGAGAAAAAACAAAATGAAATATTGCAACAGAGAATTGGCGAAAGAAAAAAAGGAAATACAATATTCTAACATCAAATTATCTGGATTTCATAAAAAGGAATTGATTAATATGATGGATAATGTTTGGGGTAAATAAACCAAAAACATTGATGATTTGATTAGATTGTTTGAATTCATGAGAGATCTACAGAGAATCTCTGATAAGCTTCATGAATGCGTAATAGGTAGCATAATTTTTTTTGCTTTAAGAGAGTATATAAAAAATAAAATTTTGGAATCTATCTACAAATTCAATGACATAAAATTGAAATCCAGAGGAATTCAGAACCGGTTTGATGCCTCAATAAAGGTATCATCTATCATTTAGAAGTGTGTGATGTTGGGCGAAGCACAAGAATTTCTAAATAAGTGTCAAAGAATGTTACAGGAGCTACATGGAAAGGTAAATGAGTTCAAAAATCTTGGTTTACCAATGACTTTTGACAAAACACACCTATTCATTACAAAAGATGCATTCCAGAAGAAGATGAAAGAAAAAATGACTCAAGAGAAGGACTGAATTCCTGAGAATATAGATGAAACAAACTTTATTAACTTTGTTAAACTATTGATAATTTAGTAAGTTTTCATACAAGAGATACACTATTAGACATGAACTACTAACAAAGTTACATGTCAATCACTCGATTCTGACAATGAATTGCAATTCCAACAGATGAAGAGTGGAGCAAGTTCTGAGAGATGATATAATTTGTTAAATTTGTGGAGCCGATTCCAAGTTGAAGTGACAGTTTGGTTTTGTTGTTTCTATTATTTGGGAGGAAATCATGGTCATGGATAAAAATAGTAAATTGTCTTATTAATAGAATAGAGTTATGTTTATGTTTATTATATTAATAAACACGTGATATTTAGGTTGTTTGTGGTTGAAGAATTTTTTTCAAAGAGGTGCACAATTTAAATATATATGTGAATGGATTTATGTTTTAGTGTATTTAGATCCATTTTAAAATTTGTTCCATTTGTTATAATGACAATCTTAAATTTTTCATACAATCCTCAAGGCATGTCTCAAGAAAGTTGAATGAGGAATAGTGCTATTTTTAAATTTTCATTTCAGTAATGATTCAAGAAAATCCACTTATTCTATCTCGAGAATTAAGCATAAAAACTCTTATGTTCCTAAATTATATAATAATATAAATACATTGTGATTTAATAACCAACCACCACGGTGTATGCTTTCTATAAAAGAGATGAAAAAAATTGTATGTGAAATATATTAAATACTCATTAAAACATGACTTTGTAATGTTTTTGTAATCAAAATGAAAATGGAATATGATTACCTTTAGGCACATGCAAGTTGGTGAGCATTAATCCTTGTTTGGGATTCAAAACAATGCACTTAATATTTTAATATATTAATTATTATATGAATATCTATATAATGGGATATCCACAAATGGAAGCTTCCAACTTGATGGACTTGGATCATCTCTAATATTTGATTCACTAAATCTCTGAGACTGAATCTCTCTTTCTTGATTGCCAAATCTCTGTAATAGGGTCATTTGCTATATTTTTGCCATTGTTTTCAGCCCCTCTTCTTTTAGTAATCAAATTCTATGCTACTAGGAAGAGCCATGTCATAGGGAAAGTTATCCACTTCATACTTGTAATGCATAAATTATCAAACAATTTTCCAATTTTTTTGTGAATCTTGTTTCACAATTTTGAATTTATAAAGGCCAAGGCCCACGAAAATTCTCTCATCTTCAATTGAACCCAAAATCATTGTTTGATATAAATAAACCAATGAGAAAAACATAGACATGGTTTTCTTTGTAAAATAGTACTCACCCCAAATATTTTCCATAGCCAGGGTTATTTCTCCAAACTCTAAGGGATTATCCAAATCTTTGAATTGATGCATCATTGTAGTGGTAAATTCATGAGATTGAATAGAAAATTTTCCTTTCTTAAAATACCTAGAATATTCATTCCATTGATATAAACAAAGCTTTAAAAATGTTGAATCAATAGACTTAACCTATTAGTCAAGTAGTCTGTATATGTCTTTAATTTTGGAGAGTATTCTAAAAGGTTAGATTTATTATAGCCATTGCTTCAAGTAAAGCATCCCTTCTAAATCACTCCCTTATTTCTTCTACTAGGGACATAACAATTTCTCTTAGCCTTTCCCTTGTTGATGATACAATGTTATCAAACAACATCCTTGTGAGTTTTAACTCCTCAACCTTACCGGCTAGTACTTTAAACATGTACATCAAGTATCTCATATCCATGTACAAAAGAACATAATTCCCAAAAAAATTGAGATTCATAAAGCTACTTGAATTTCCAATATTTATCAAATTATTCTAACATAAAATGTTGGACTTGTAAAAGCGATTTCATTGAGATACAAATATTTTATCGTCATACAAACTCATTTAATAAAACTAGACAAATCAACAATATAGATAGTTCTTTCCTGTGTTTTTTTAATCAAATGATGCATTTATTCCAACATGGGAAAGAGACCACACAACATCAAAAATGAATCTATATCAGTCAAACGATGTATCAAATCCTGGGCCTTTTCCACTTCCATGTGATTTTGCCACATCACTCCTAATAAGGATTGATACTCTTTGTACACCCTACGAACTGGTTGGTACAATGAGATCCACCTAGTTTCAACATATTTTAATAGTTTATGCCCATTTTTAGTCCTTTTGCAAATATTTTGAATTCCATGAACCTTTTAGGACTACGACAAAAATAAGCATGCACCTCTTGAACAAGGTCTTCAAATGTTTCTACAGTTTTAAATTTTCCAACTATTCTGTAAGTTAGGTTCATTCTATGAGCCATACAATGAATGAAAATAATATAAGGGAAATGGGATGTTTTGAGTATTACACATAGACTATTATGAAAACCTTTCATTACAAATGCCCCATATGACCTGAAACATACTAGCTTTGATGTAATTACAACATCATCCATGTCACCGATCTCCTTCAAACTTTTTATCACCTACTCACAAATGTTTTCAATATTAGACTTCTCTCTCATCTTGTGAATTGAAAGTGAGTTTGTCTCACATAATTCTCAATAGTATACACATGCATACAAACTCAAGAATTATTATCTACTGCTGTAAACTCATTATGAGACAAATATATGTATTGTGTAGACTTCAATTTTTCTTTCAAGTCTTCTTTCTCAACCATAGCTAGGAATGTTTCCCAATCACAACCACTACTTTATGACCAATAAGAATGAGGAAAGTGTGGGACACCAAGTAAAGAAAACATCTTCTTTTGTTCACGAAAATCTATTATAGGATGACCTCTTTTCAAAATGTGAAAAATAATAGCTAGTTGAACTATTTTACCCTAAAGAATATGTTGAACGATCTTGTTGAATTGAGAGGTAATTGTCCCTTTATTCTTGAAACTATTATTTAATTTCTCTTGTTCTCTTAAAATTATTTTTAATACCTAATGTGAAAACAATCATCCACAATTTTCATTCTAATAACATTCTTCTCAATGCCATCTACAATTATCTTTTCATATATATTTCCTACATGCTTCTCAATAGTATCCAACTTAAGTTGCATTGTATTGTCCTTGTCCAATATCCGGATATCTGATTATACATTTGCATTCTTTGGGAGGTTCAACTTACTCTCATTTTCAATAGGTTTAATAAATGGAAACTTAGAAACCCACTCTAGCTTGAAACTCCTTCCCAAGTCCCATTTTCTTTCCTTTCTCTTTCTTCCGAGAAATAGGTGTCGATGAGTATTTTCCTAGGTGGAATTTAAATTCCATTGATTACCACTACCATAAGTTTCTCCTCCACCATTCACTTTAGCAATGACATGTGATATAGTGTCATATTCATTCAGATGGATAGGTGGTACATTGTCAAACTAGAAATCATCCAATGAAATGTCTTCAAGGGGAGGCATTTCATTGTTTTTGTCAATGACATCATTACGAAAATAAAAAAATGAACAAATTATCACTATGAGTTTCATTTTGAATGTAATCATTATACCTTGATTATGAAGGTCCTCTTTGGAGAAGGATGGGTTTCCTTAGATGGTTTCTCAAAATAAGATGCTATTTTTTGAATGCCAATACCACTACTAGGAGGGGTTGGAATATCATTTTTCTTGAAGTGAGCTTCCCATTTTAGATGCCATTTTGTTGAATCAGTCAATCATGTATAATTTAAAGAAAAAAAGATACAACATGTTAGTCATTTATTCATATACCTTCTCTCTACCCCACGTGTGTGGGCCTATCACCCAACATGTGTTGGGTTCTCAACCAATGTGTACGTGGGTGCAAAACCCTCTTTCATGTTAGCTTCACAAGAATGGTCCGCAATTAATGGAGAATGAGTTGCAAAAATGGAAACATAGACATTCACTCAAAAAGAAGATCCAGGACATAAAAATCATGCATAGATGCATCATAAATGTAAATGAACATTGTAAATAAGAATACTGAAACTAAATCCAACTCAGAATAATATGAAGAACATAAGGGTTTTAAATTTTGAGCATGAATAATCAGAATCATACACCATATATTGATTTATGAACATTTACAACGAGTTCCATTACATCATGAGGGTCAACTAGATTTGAATACATCAAGGATTTTATCTTAAACCCTACAAAAATAATTTTTAGAGAGAGAGAGAGTTCTTAGTTATTCTACCCATTAAAACCCTTTTTCATACCCAAATCCATGCCTAAAATGATTTAAAACCCTTCTTGCAAGCATTTCTGCAACACCTTGTCACTACCTAAAACCCTCCTTAACCCTTCATTTCCCTAGCACTTCATTCTCACCCTATTCTATTTTCAGACCCAAACACTCCTTTAAATAGGATTTGGATGCACTACCTTGGTTTCCTTCATGAGAAGATCACATGCCAAGTGGAAGTGTGGTCCTCCATGGTCGAATGCCTATGTCAACTTGTAAATGCCTCCACTACCTGTAATGATCATCCTAGGAATATTCCTTATGTGGAATATTATTTTCTTGAGCTCAAGGATCCACGCTGACACCTTATCCATTCAACACGCCTACTTACGCTTTTCACATGTTTCTCTAGTGACAACTCCTTCAAAATATGGCTAAGTCCTTAAAACTTCCTGCTCATGTGTGCACTAACCTCTTCTACCATGTGTCTTTACCCTTGCGTGCTTTTTCCTATTCACCCTCCTTATTTACTACCTCCCCACACGTGTTGATTTCTTCTTTAGGATGTTGGTGATGGAATTTTTTAGATGGAAAAACTTATGGATTCCTTGCCAACACTCTAGGAATCTAAGTCCCTCTACTTAAATGGTGCAACTATCATATATGCATGCGAGTGAAAAGGTGGATTTTTGTGGTGGCATTTCAACTAGGGATCCAACAAGGGCACTCCAATGACCCTGCAACAAAGCTAACAATCTCTTGCTAGGGAATAATTGTCTAAAAGTGGGAAAGGGAGTGAGAAAAGAGGTAAGAGAACTAATGTTGCAGGTGGGAAATTAGATTCCTACACACATGTTGGTGTCAAATAGGACTTCAAGAAGAGCAACAAACGGTCGAGGGGGACAAGAAGTCCCTCCTCTTTAATGAGAGAGGTTACCTTATTCAAAAACGAACCTATTTACACATATACAAAGTATGATTTTCTTGTGGAACTTGGATATCATGAAAGTGTTTTCAATAAGGATCATCAATTACAAAAGGACTGAGGAATGGAAATGAGAGAACGAGCAGAAAAGCACCATTCAGAATTATAGATGACAGAGTAATTCCTTATGCATGTGAGGGTACAAAAATTGGAATAAGATCATTTGTATCATATTAATAAGATGGAATTTAAAAAGACACAAAGTTTACGTAAATAATATCTCGAGAATACAAAGCTTCCTTAAGATAATACGAAAAATGATCTAACAAGATTAAATGAATAGCTTAGGGATAAAGGAAATCAGATAGACAAAGAATGAAAAGTCCTTCTGTATTGATTTCTTCAAGATTTATTTACACTTTCAGAAATAAGCCAAGTTCTTCCTCCTTGAAAATGGCGAGGAGAGGCCATTATATAGTTTACAAATCAGTTACTCTCGGTAACTACTTCTTTTAACTAATGATTAGTTAAAGGGTTACAAATCGCAATACCCCAACTAATTACAACAAATCCGAGAGAAAGAAGGGGAAGAGAAGAGAAGAATTAGGAGAAGAAGATAGGTGCTTATGACTGGGAGGGACCCACCGACTTTAAGATCTGCTGTCTGAATCTCTTCAACACCTCGGCTATGTCTCTGCCATGTGGGACTGATGTGTTGGTGGTAGACTGAGTCCAAAATCTGAGGCACTTCTCCATTTCCTTATCGAACTCGACATGAGTATGATAATCTTTATTTGCTTCTTCAATGGTAGATTGAAGAGAACAAATTTCCTTCATTTTTTCTTTGGAAATGGAGCTTTCCTTGAATAGATCCCCTTTGACAAAAGCTCTGAATTGAGCTTTGATTTCTTGTAAGGAGAGAGGCACACCAGAAGTCTCATCCTGAAGATGGAAATGTATATCTTTGAAAGCAGATACAACTAGTGTTTTGAAGGCTTCACCCTTCTGCCAGCTATTCCTTAATTCTCCCAAAGCCTCCTCTAGGACCTTGATCTTCCATTCCATTGCTGTAGACCCAGGACTTTGAAAAATTATCCTTTGTATCCTCTAATACTTTGCTTGCCATAAAAACATTTTCATCTGTTTGTCCCATGAGGCGGGGAGGTCTACTATGCATTGCTCCAAAGTTTAAGTTCTTTATCAATGCTCTCAATAGTGGAGGGGAGCTTTGTTGCAAATTACTAACATTCCCATGGATTTTGAAGGCTTCATCAATGAAGTTTAATCGAAACCAAGCATATCATCCACCATGGCCTCCATATCCCTTCCATATACAAAATACTTGTGCATGTCTTTAATACTCTGCACTTCATCCTGGCTCAGAATTACAGGTGGTGGAAGAGTAGTCAATGGGGTAGGATCCAAAACTTTATCTTTGGACAGCAGGGACTTGATGAAACTTATAAGAATCTGGGCTTGTTTCGCCAACTATTCAATGGTTTGTTACCCTTTCTCTACCCTCCCAATGACTCTGGTGACTATTTCTGAAGATTATGGATCTCACCTTCAGGGGTAGACTCTCCCATGGGAATTCTTGAGAGTTCCAAGTCGGACGCTTGCAAATCTTTCTCTGGCTTATCTATCTTAGGCTTGGATATCTCTAGGAATTGTTGGACTTGAGCATCAGACACTATCCTGGAGGTAATTCTGGCTTTTTTAGCGTGAGAAGGAGGAGTAGTGCCTAACAAGGCCGCCACAGCATCCAAATTTGGTCCTGAGATCCGGGAGGAAGACTTTCTCTTCCTGTTGTTGACAAGAGGTTGCACCCATGCAAAAGAGGAGGAGGAAGAAGTAGGTGGGGCAAGAGGACCAAGAGATAGAGAACTCATGATGCCCAAGGTTTGCACTGCTATTATTGCCTCGAGTTGAGATATGAGTGGAGTGCTTGGGGCTCTGCATGAGAGGAATCAACAGTGCTTGGAAGTTCAGTGCTCTGGAATTCTTTATCCTTATCTATTGGAGCTTTAGGGGCACTTGCAGGAGTTGGCACTTCAATTTCTTCACTTTCACTAAGAACAATAATGTTCTCTAGTCCTGAAGGAAATTCTGCATGCTTCCTCAGGGGGTCTTTTTCCACAGGCTCCTTCTTAACTTCTTTGAATTTCTTCTGATACACCTGGGTGGATGAGGAAGGAGTAGAGACTGCAGGTCCTTGATTTGACAAGGCTGGAGGGGTTTGCATAGGTTCTTCTGATCTGGGTGTCGATGCTTCCCTCCTTGGTGTTGAAGCATCCTTGGAGGAGGATTCCCCTGAGTGCCTCCTGTGCTCACGAACTTTCCTATCAAACCAGATCTTGGTCCTCACTAAGACTGGAGCCAGGATTTCAGCCAAATCATCCTTCTCCTTTTTGAACCAATCCAAGTCCTCCAAGGGAGTGTGTTTGACCACATTGTCATACTCATATGAGTACAGGTCAGAATTGTCATCTTGGAGCCCTTCAGGAACTTGGTACAAGCCAAGTTCTTGAATTAACTGTAGGGAAAACCTGCCATAATGCCTCCTTCTGGCTTCAAAATCATCAGCACAGTCAGCCCAATAGTCTTTTATGTCTGCCCTATGATGATAGGTTATCTTGATGTTCTGCTCAATAAACTTTTTTCAAGTCAAAGTAAGTTCTGGGCCTGAAGAAATGGACAGTGATGGGAGCTAGGGCTCTTTCTATATTTTGTGCGTCCAGGGCTGTTTTGTAGGTGTAGTTTCCCAAAGAGATGGGGAAATGCAAGCCAGTAATTTTCTTATCCCTGCAAGTTCTATGCAATTTTTCCAATTTCTGCACACTTCTATCAAGGCCATTTTGTCATTGCAGAACATAGGAAGCTTGAGAGGAGTGCTCTCATAGCCAGCAAGCCTGATATAGGAAAATTTTCTAAATTGGATAAAATAAGCACCGTAGTGCGATATCAGACTCATGGCTTCATCAGAAAATCTTCTCACTGTGTCACTCTCAAGAAGCCGACAATGTACATGGTGAAAGCGTCATTCACCCTTTAGAAATTGTGATTGCTAGTTTCTAGGGTGAACTGCAGGGCTAGGCATACACGGGGTCATCCTTGTGAGCATCAATGTATGAAAAACCAAACCATTTCCTCGATGCTGCTAGAGTATACATCAGGTATGAAGTCATATAGAATTTCTTTGTTTACTGTACATTAGACAGCTTCTCCGCTAGGTTCATACTGATGATATCTACCCAGTTGATATTCTGAGTTCCCTCACACACCATATTGATAAGTGGGCACATCTAGAAATGGAACTCATTAGTAGAGGGTAAGCCCATAACTTTGAGAGCAATGGGATTATGAAATATGATAGTTCTTCGTTGAAATCGACACGGAACAGAACTTTGGATAGACGAGATGCCCCCTTCTTAGGGTTTTTAGCCAGGACTTCACCACCCGCACCTTATAATTATCACTGTCTTGATTGAAAAGGGCCTGTGCTTGATTATGGGAGATAACTATAGCATTGTCCATTTCTAGAATCCTTAGTGCAGTGCCAATGGCGGTAGCGTCAAGTTTGGTGATGAGCTCCCCATGCACGTTTGTCAACTCACTCGAATCAGGGTTGAAATGAGCCCCGCATGAGAGCACTATGTCTGCGCATTGCACCGAGATAGGGAAACCACCAGTGAAAGCTAGACCACTATCATGAATCATCTGTGCCATCGGTGAAGGGTTCACGTCTGTCATCCTTGTCCAAAAATCCCCAAAGTCAAGGTGGCGAACTTCACTGTCCCGATATCGGGAACGGCGGACTCGAGTGGTGAAATTTGTTCCTGCCCCTGGAATTTGATCTTCATGTTGATAGTAACTCAGAGAGCAAAGCTGCAAGCTAGACTTGGGATGGAATTGCAGGGGGAATGGATACGCGCACAGGAATTTTGGTTGCAAGGGTTCGAGCAATAGATAGCATGAAAGCAGTGTGCAAAAACGCATAGGGGGCAGTTTCATTATATAGCCATTTAGGAGAGAGAAAGGCAATAAATGTGCATTAAATACATATCTACCAAATTGAAAAGCAAGATATTCAGTAGAGCGGGAAAAATTAGCACGAATGGCACTTGGTTCATTTGGGACACGAGGGACGCGAAAGCGCGAAGTATGCGGTTCGGTTGATTCGGGCGATCTTTGGGAAAAGATGCACAAATGCTTTTGGGACATGCGGGACGAAAGTACACGGAATACGTGAATCGGGCGAAAAGGGAACAATAGGTCCGAAAGAACTTGGGACATTTGGGACAAAAGTATGCGAAATACGTGACTCGGTCGAATCGGGTGAAAATGAAACAATTGGTACGAGCGAACTGGGACATTTGGGACAAAAGTTATGACAGACTTGAAAAGAATAGACTTCGGGTAAACCGCCGATCGAGGGAACAGAGAGCCCGTATGAACCTCGGACACGCGGGACAAAAATGTCCGACAGGCCCGAAAAACACACACAATGACCCAAAAAACGTAGTTTTTCCAATTTCTTGACTTTTCACATTATCAGAACAACAAAAAAGACACTTAACCTCAAAATTTTAATTTTCAACTTCTTAAAAGTAGGGAATTTTGAGTGGACAACAACACACTAGTTAGAAAATTCGTCACATGCATTCATGAGAAGAAAAAACCCTACAAATGGCAACAAGATGAGATAAGATTATGAACTCAAAGTTTTGAAATCTCCTCATCAAAGAGGCTACAAAATACTTCTTCTTATATTTCTGCTTAAACATGAGTTTTACATAGTGGAGAAATCGAGGAATTTGAGAAGAAGGGGGAAACGGAAGAAAATGGCTATCTCCTTTGTTCTCTTTGAAGCGAGGTTCATTTTAAGAAGACCCCTCTGAAAAATTACTTTTGAATCATCGGTGAATCTCATAAAATGACTTTTGAATCGTAGGTGAATTTCTAAAAAAATGTTTCGTGGTGAAGGTGATTTTACAGAGGATTGGTTCCTTATTTTTTCACTTTTTTGGCCAAGTAGGTTGGACGGGGTTGGACGGGCGGGTTGGGTGGGAGGTTGGATGAGTTGGGGTTGGATGAATGTTGGTCGGGTGAAGGGGTTAGATGGGTTGGTTGGATGGGTGGAGGTTGGTCGGGAAAGGATTGGACAGAAAGGGATTGGACGGGTGGATGTTGGTCGGGAAGGGGTTGGACAGAAAGGGTTGATGGATGGGTTGGCTAGACGGGTGGAGGTTGGACGGGAAGGGGTTAGATGGCAAGTTGTTGGATGGGTTGAGGTTGGATGGTGGGGTTAGATGGGAAGGGATTGGATGGGTGTGTTGGCCGAATGATGGTTGGGTGAGTTGATTGGATGGGTGGATTGGACGAATATAGGTTGGATGGGGAGTTGGTCAAATATAGGTTGGATGGGGAGTTGGTCGAGTGGTTTGGATGGAGTTCATTTGGTGTTGTTACCAATGTATTTAATGCTCATTAATGATACCCCTGGACTCTATAAATAATGTTTCAAGGTTCATTTTTACACTTTTATCCATAAATTTCCACTTCTAGTGCTCTGAGCTATCTAATTTTACACCCAAATTTCACTCATCCCTAATTTCAGCAATGGCCAGTACCACATCTATTCCTTCACCCAAATTTCAATACAAAAACCTCATGTGCCCACATATTTTAGCTTTGCTAAAGCTAAAAGACGCTCCAAAGGATTGGGTGGAAAAATTAGAATTTTCCGGGCTTGTGAACATGCCCCAATTTGACACAGATTCATCCGTCCTTGATTACCTACTCACCTCTTACAATGAAAAAGATGAAAAAATTTCGTTCTTGTCATGCATCGAAACATTGTCAAATTTATTTTCTGTTGAACCCGAGGATGTGCATCGGCTAATAGGTTTACCTTTCCAAAATAAGCCACCAGTTACTATGAAGGTAGTTCTTACTGACGAAGACAAAAAGTTTTTGGAGTCTCATTACAATGTACAGGTTGATGGTAAGTTTATTATTTTCAAATTCTTTTTTTTAACATTACTCAACCACACAGGATCTAACATTTCCTTTCTGTAATTACAGCTCCTCTTAATCGATCATCAAGAGGCCTTCTTCTACAAGGTATTACAAACAATTTCTTTCTTGCAGTTGCTTCACTTTTTCAGGCCAGGATTGTATTACAGGGCAGATCTGCAGACATTCCCTATTGGGTAGTTCAGTATTTATTATGGACACTAGCAGGTCAACAATTCAATTGGTGCAGTTATTTGTCCAACTGAATTAAATCAGATATCTCCCATGCCTGCAAAGGTAATCAAACTGATAAATCAAGGATTGTATTTTCTTCTTGCAATTTTATTCTAGCTTTCTATAATGAAGCGTACTACGAATTGACACAGCATATGATTCCTACTGGAATCAATGATAAGATGATTGGTCTTAGTCTCGAAGAACAACAGGTAAAATTTACATTTACTGTTTTCTTGTTATAAAGATTTCAATTTAAATATTTAAAATAAAATACTAAATGTATGATTATATTTTGCAGAGAAAAATTATAGCTGCAACATCTCATAAGGAGGCAATTGCTAGAGGTAAAGCCCCTCCAGAGGTCTTTGCTGATTCTGACATGGATTCAATAGAATCAACACCAATAAGACCTCTTAAAAAGTGACCTAGGGGGTCGATTTGCACAACACGTTTACCATCACATTTAACTACAGGTATGAATAATGAAGTTATCTTTATATATAAATTACAAATTCAAACAACTACTATAAATTATGTATTCTAATATTTCTACTGATCTTTTCTACATGTATTGTATTCAGAAACTACTGAGATGGATGATGAAGATCAAACTCATTCTGACTCTGGAGATCAAAATATCATGATTGTGTCTCCGTCTATGTGAGGTATATTATACGGTACTTTGATTCACATGTTTTGTTTCTTTACAATTTTTTAGCATTTACAAACACCAACCATTATATTCTAACAATTTGTTGTTTGCTCCATGCGTGGTAATATGGCTTCAGGTCATATTCCACTTGCAAGGAGGCCACCACTTCCTCCGACATGTCAAGTACAAACACAAAGGAGGACTTCAGGAAAGAATATTAGGTTTCCTACAGAGTCAGCAGGAACAGTTCATCCTGCTACAACTGAATTTCTTGGGCTGTCACTAGGTGGAGTTTTAAGTGTAACAACCACACAAATTTTCAACAACATTGCCCTTGATGAGGAGTATTTAGGCTTCAAAAGTGGGGATGTGGCCAAGAGTAGCTATTTTGACACCCATGACATGATTCAATCTACTCTGCCTCCACAACCAAATGTGCAGGGAATGCAGGGCAGTGACTCTCCTCCTCCCCAAACCGCTGCACCACAAACAAATGATGAAAAAACACACTTTATTTTAGAAAATCTGATATTAGATAGCATGGGGGAAACAATTCAAGAGGTTGTAATGTCTGATGTGGATTTGGTGCGGTCGTGGGAAAGGTGAGCAAAAATTTTGATAAAAGAAATAAATACTAGATACCATAATCATGCTCAAAGGCATTCATTGTTCACTGCCGTAGAGAGCCAACCAACATGGCAAGATGTTTTGCTAAACAAAGCTCAATCAGGGACAATTTCATATAGTAATGATTACAATGATGAAATTGTAGACATAATGCTAAACAGGTTGGAAAATCTCAATGCTGAAGCACAGGCTTACTACAACAAATGGTCTAAAGACAAGACTAATGTTTTGATTGCAAATGCAGAAAAAGAGAAAGTTGTTGTAAGTGGCCATTAACTTTTACATGAAAAACTAAATATTATCTGATATAATTACCACTTCTATATATTTTTTCATATGATTTGATTGACTAAAAATTTAATATTTCTATTTTATAGGAAAAATATGAAAATTTAAAGAAAGAGGCTGTTTTTGAAGCACATTTGAAGAATGCCCGCAAAATTCTGAATTCTTTTATACAGTTGAAGGAAAAACTCATTGTAATTAATAAACAAAATAATACATTGAGAAGGATAATAAAGGAGCATAATATGGATCCAGAAATCTTACTGAAGGAAAAGATAGATGCAGATGCAACACTTTTGTCTGTAGGAGATGTAGCGAGGGAGGAGTTGAGTATACTAGAAAATATCAACACTACAGTAGGAGACCTTCAGGCATCAGGAGTTATTGCTCCATCTGATATGCAGGAAAAAGAAAAACCTTCACCTGCATCATAAATTTGATAAGTTAGTTGAGTTCACCATGTGACAGGTGTGTTGTCACAATTCTGACACTAGCATAGGAATTAAAAGATAGTGGCCAGCCCTTTTTTAGTTTTTATTCCGTGTGGCAAACATAAGGACAACTATGATTTTGAATCATAGGTAGAAAAGAGGATGACCTCGTAATGTGTCCTTATATGATAGAACTTGTCTAGAAGCTTTGAGATGTTAAAACAACCCCTTTTTTGAATTGTATTGGCCAACAATGCTTTATGAATTTGTACTTTTTCATAAAGTAATCCACCACATGAGAAATCAATTTCATATGAACTTTGGAAGTTAGAATTGTATAATGTAACTACATATAAATACAAACTATGTTTCTTTTCTATTGTTTATGTAAATGTTGCTTAAATTTACACTATTTTGTTTCATTACGTTTCTGCATTCTTGCAGATGTAAAATAAATAAATTAAGAGATATAAAAGATAAATGTCACATGTGTTCTTATTTCAGTCTCAATTTGAAATGCAATCATAAAAAACAAATGGCATTATTGAAACAAATATTGTATTGATGACATTGTTGCAATGACGAAGGATCAAAAATGACAAATACAATATTGCATTTATTGAAAGTTGTAATCACTGAATGAAGTACATAAGTAGTCTCAATAATGTATAGAAGAAATGAAATCTATGTGAATTCAAACAGTCCTGGAGCAACACTTTCATTTGTGTCTTGGAAATCAACTGCAACATGATTTGTGGATGTGTCTTGATCCCCTGGATCAGGTAGAATATTACTTACTCCTCTTCTATCTACTAGTGAATTCCACAATGCCAGGGCTCTATCATAAGGAAAATAATCCACTGAGTAACTTGATACATACAATCTGAGACAAATTTCTAGATTCCTATCCAATCTATTTCAAACTTTTGACTTTAAAAAGGATAGTGCACTAAAAACCCTCTCATCTTCCACAGAACCCAGAATCATTGTTTGACATAGCTCATACAGACTTAATATACTCGCTCAAATCTTCACTTAGAATACTACTAGAACAGATATCCTTCCAAATCCTTTTCATGGCACTATAATCCTATGGGTTTTGTAGAAGCTGAACTTGTC
This sequence comes from Taxus wallichiana var. yunnanensis, assembly GCA_018340775.1. Lineage (NCBI taxonomy): Eukaryota > Viridiplantae > Streptophyta > Pinopsida > Cupressales > Taxaceae > Taxus > Taxus wallichiana. The sequence continues at coordinate 680,035,024 of CM031239.1, forward strand.
ATATCATTGTATTAGCAAAATCCATTGACTATGAACTAAGTAGTTTTCTTTCCAAAATTCCTTCTACTGAAACTCCATTTACCTCTACAATCTTACAGAAATGATCAGTAAGATCACCCATGTTTTTGACAAATAAAGGACTGATAGATGTATAAGGTTTGCCACCAGACAAATTCTAGAACTGCAGATTTACAACTCCCATTGCTTCAAGTATTTTGTCATTTTTGAATCTTTCCCGGATCTCTTTAGCTAATGATTCAGAGATCTTTCTCAACTTATTCCTAGTTTCGATTAATACTGAATCATATAAATTTCGTGTCACTTTTACTTCTTCTATTTCTGAGTAAGCCAAATCAATTTTGTTTTGGTACGTATGAAGTGGAATCTCTTTTCCATGTGCTGTTATACACAGATGATCATTTATATTGTACTTTAAGAAGCACTTAGAATTTTTCAAATCTATTAATGCATTCCAATTTTCAAAAGCAGCACCCTTAAAACTCCCATCAGAAATATATAAACTTTCTAGACTCCAGCAAACACGTCTTCTGAGTCTTATAAAGTCTGTAATGTAGAAAGACCAATCTTGAGCATGCTTCGTTAAAATATTTAGCTCCCTCAACATGGGTAAAATACCGCAAAGTGTTAGTAAAGTTTCTATGTCAGTTAGATGACACAATAGATCTTTAGCTTTATCTAAATCCCTGTGGTATTTAAACATAAATCCTGTAAGTGAAGGATATTCATCATATATTCTACAGGTAGGTTCGTACATAGATATCCATCTCGTATCTACATCTTTGAGAAGTTTTTTTCCCTCTGTTAGTCCAATAGCAAATTTTTGAAATTCTAAAAATCTCTTAGGACTGCAAGAATAATAGGCATGGAGATCACGTATCAATTCCTCCACTTTAGCTACATTTTCAAATGTGCTCACAATTTTGTATGTGAGATTCATTCTATGAGCCATGCAATGGACAACAACCATATATAGAGCAATAGTTGTCTGAAGTCTAACACACAGACCATTTCTGGATCCCTGCATTATAGCTACACCATCGGTTCTAACACAAACTAATTTTGTTGCAATGGCATAGTCATCCATTCCGGTGATATCCTTCAGATTTGATACCACCAATTTATAAATATTCTCATAATTGTAATTCTCTATCATTTTATGAATTGCCAAGAGGTGTGGAGTCCTTGTTTCATTAGTAAATGTGTAAACATGAATACATATCCAGGATGTATTATCGACTGCGGTAACCTCGTCTAAAGAAATGGAAATATACTTTTCCTTTTGAACACACATTTTCAGATCCTCCTTCTCTACCAGAGCTAGACATTTTGCAATCTCCCAGCCACTGGTATCTGACCAATGAGATTTTGGAATGTTCTTTAAACCAATAACTTGATACAACATTCTATTTTCTCCAAAATCGACATTGGTCTTCCCCTTTTCATTATATGAAAACGGTTGCAAATTGAATACCCTTTGCTTGCATTTCTACCTCCATAGCTTTGTTCAATTTTCCTACTATGGTCCCACCTTTTTCATTTACATATTTGATACATTTTTGTTCCTTTTCGTACTCTTCTATGTATTTGACATGTAGACAATCTTTTGCATCTTTCCATTTATGAGTTCTGACTATGCTGCCATCCTTTTGCTTTTGGGAAATGTATATTTTCCCACAGTGTTTTTCAATTGTGTCTAGTTTGAGCTGCATCGTGTGATCCTTCCCCTATTTCTAACCACATATTTTGCATCGACATTGTGTTGGAACATCATTAGAATTTTCAGTGTGCACAGGTTCAATAAAAGGATATTTTGTAGCCCATTCGAAACTGGAATTTCCTTCCAATTGTCCAATTTTCCATCTTTCTTCTAACATATTTTCTTTTTTTTCCCATGGGATTCAACTTCTGCATCTGGGCTATCAGCAGAAATATTTTGAATCTCATGTCTCCTCTTTCTGGAAATAGACCTTGGAGTAGAAGCTTCCTCTGTTGGTGTTTCTGGGAGTTTGATGAATTTTCCTGTACTTCTATTTCATCAAGGGACGGTATGTTTGCCTCAACATATATCGGATCATCAATATCTATAAATTGATTATTCTGTGAAGGAATTTCTGAAAATTCTACAAATAATTTTATAAAATTGTTACTTATATTGTATTAATCTTATCTATAGTTCAATTTTTACAGAGTACAAATGTCAAAGAGTTCCGAGAACAATATTATAAACATAATTATTAAATTTTGTTAGATAAAATAACCATTAAATAACACTTGCCACATACTAATATTTTCAGCCGGCGAAACCGACTTCGTCTTTTGTGATTTTCCAAAATAGCCAAGAAAAGTATTGGCACCCTTTTTTGAACTGACTGAATTTGTAATCTTTTTGCCCTGATTTCTAGTATCCATGACTGCTTACTACTTATGGCCTTACAAGTGGCTTTTATGTTCCAAAGCTCTGAGAATGGACGGTTAAGGGTTAGATGGCTAAGGGTTGGATGGCTATAGGTTGGACGGCTAGGGGTTGGATAGTTAAGATTTGGACGGTTGGCCCTGGGGTTGGATGGATAGGGCTAGATGGATAGGGGTTGGATGGATTTGGGTTGGATGGCTAGGGTTAGATAGCTAGGGGTTAGATGGCTAGGGGTTAGACAACTAGGGGTTGGATGACTCAGTTGGATGGAATATAGTTGGACATTTTAGATTGCAGAGTATTTCGGATCAAGGCTAGATGGCTCAGACTCTCAGAGTTGGACACCTTATGGTTGGACGACTTAGATTTCAGACTTCAGTGTTGGCGGTTGATATGCTTACTTTGGCGAATATGGCAATATGCACACTATATGATTCGAAATGGTGGCAAATTACATTCCTAACCTCTTATATATGTGTAAAATCTAGGTGAAAGGAATAGTATAAGGGACATGTCAATTTGAATTTTTTGGCAAATAAGTCGGCTCTGAACAAATTTCATTTTCCATTATGAATTTCCATAATCCTCGATTTTTGTGAGTTTACAAAAATTTGCCACTAAAATTTTCCCTATCTTGAAGTACAATATACCTGTGAGTTTACAAGATCAATTTCCAACCCTCTACAATGGCGTGAAGAAGCCATTTAATATGTTAAATAAATAGTTACAACTTCTTCTTTGTTAGCAAGAAATGGTTATAACTTCTTAGTCATTCGCGTCCATTTAGATTCTTGATTCACGAAGAAACACCAATGGCAGAAAAAAGTAGACTTTTCATAATGCAATCAATACTTACACTTTTTCTAACTTTGAATTTGAATTGTTCATCTTTCCTTTAAAAATTCAAACCAAAGCCATCCATGTGGGAGAAATTTACTGGAGCTGGTGTAGAGGATGCCTTTTGCATTTTGTGCCTTTTAGAGAAATGGAATTTTGGAACATTTTGGCCCGCTCACCCACTTTTGATATGGTCATGACATGTGGCCTCACTTGATTAGAGAAGGAGTCATGGGTCACTTTTATAATTTTACCTTTTTTAAAGTGGGCTAAAAACACAAATTGCTTTCGTCACCCACCCATCTGCTTTGACCTTGGATGCGGGCTTAATATTTGAATTTCTCCCTTATAGCATGGTTGGGGCTTCGGGTCACTTTATGAATTTTTGACTTTATACAAAAAGGCTCAAAAAATAAAAAAGGCCCTAAAGGCCTGATTCTAATTAGATATGTCCACGTACTATGGATAATGGAGAAATTCTGTCATTTCGAATGTGGAAAAAATTTAGCGAAGAAGAAAATTCCACCATTTTGCACCCGATTTTCAAATTTCTTTCGTTAACCAAGGGATTGAAAACAATAACAAGTTTGATGATCCAAGGCCATAGAAATATTTGAAAATTTCATTCAAATGAGGATGAAAATAGAATTTTCACGCGTCCAGATGGGGAAACAGAAAATTTATCGAACCACGCAGATTGGAGATTTTGAACAAATTCAAAGCATGAATTTCTCTATCTTTTCAGGCTTCCACTTGAACACTTCTGGAGGGCATGAGCTTAGAATATTCAAATTTGACTTAAAAAATGAGGGGGATTTTGAGAGGCGACAACAACCGGTTCTATCTTGGGGACATGACATCGAATCCAAAATCTCAATCTCTAGACCCTGTAATTCATTAACCAATGCCTTATCCATTGGGCCTTGTAGAGTCATATACAACTTTGAGAAAGAATATCAGAAGAAGAAACACAAAAAAACACAACGGGAAGGAAACACACGACAAACAACGGAAGGAAAAAAAAACCACACAATGGAAAGGGAAACACACCTAGCAATCACCTATCGTAAAAGGTGGGGGAAACACCACTTTCACTGATGATACAATTTCAACTATTTCCCACTCTAAGGTAATTACAGTGGTGCTCCATCCAAATATGAGAGAAGAAAATTGTTCTCGCCGTAAGCTTCATGAATCTGGAATGGTCCAAGCCATAATGAGTCAAACTTTCCATGGCTTCCTTTTGGTTCTCTTCTCTTGTCCCATAGCAGGATGAAATCTCCAACTTTGAATTCTCTTTCCTTGGCCTTCTTATCAAAAATATTATTTACTTTCAATTGGTGCTCCTTAATGTGATCCACCACTTGGAGTCTATTTTCTTCTAGCTTCTCAAGAAAGAGGATCCTCTTGTCAATGGAATCCTTGTACTGACCATCTTCTATTACCTGTAGTAGCTTGAGAGCTGGCATCTCGATTATGAGAGGGATTTTTGCTTCAACTCCATACAGTAGTTGGAATGGTGACATACCTATTGCCTTCTTGGGAGTGATCCTATCCACCCACAATGCGTCATACAACCTTTTGTGCCAATTCCTTTGATTCTCATCTACAAGCTTATGGAAAATGGTCACAATGTTCTTGTTGCTTGATTTGGCATGTCTATTTCCTTGTGGATAGTAGTCAGAAGAATGAGATAGGGAGATTCTGTAGCTATAGAAAAAATTGGTCAGCTCTCTTGAAGAGAAATAGGTAGCATTATCTGCTATAATCTTTTGTGGCACTCCGAAACGGACTATGATATTCTCCTTGATGAAGTTGCATATTGTTTCAGTGTTGGCTTGTTTGGCCAGAATGGATTCCACCCATTTGGTGAAGTAGTCTATTACTATGAGTACATAGGTGTGCCCCGTGCTTGAGTGAGGGTTCGAACACCAATGAAGTCCAACCCCCACTGTTGAAATGGTTCTTCAATAACCACAGGCCTGAGTGGTAATGCAATGAGTTGTGGTCTTCCAACAAACTGTTGGCATGCTTTACATTTAGAAACCCAATCTCAAGTATCTGCAAAGATGGTGGGCCAATAATACCTTCCTCAGAGGATCTTGTGTGTAGTGACCATTGCTGAAAAATGTTCACCACATGCTTGGTCATGGTATGTTATGAGCAATTTTTCTTTTTCTCTTTATCTACGCACCTGAGGAAACAACCATCCAGGCCTCTTTTATAAAGCGCATGATTCCAGATTACAAATTTAGCTACCTTTAGCTTGAGTGTTCTCCTTTTCTTGTAGTCAATATGGGGAGGGAATTCTCCATAAGTCAAGTACTAGGCAATATCAACATACCACTCATTAGTACTGGTGATAAAGAGAACCTGTGGGTTGTCTTCTGAACAAGTTGAGCAAGCATAATTTTCTTCACCATTTTGAATTTTGAGTGTTTCATCCTCAAAGCAATCAACTTACAAAAGACATTTCCCCTTACCAGATTGGAAGGTCGAATCTCCAAGTCATATTCTTGAGTCTTTGCAATATAATTTCCTCTTTTAGATCTAGGATCCTGTTGTGTCAAAATGGACTTGATTACACTACCAGGGACCATCACCATCGTATGGGAACTGAGGATGTAAAACCTGAAGTTTTTTATAGCCTTGACCACCACATAGTCATACTTCTCTAATTGGCTATATTTTAGCTCATGATTTTTTAAAGGAAAAATCATGAAAGCAATAGGTGCATCCATTCCTTCATCATTTTTCTGAACGAGAATGATAGAGAGTGTATGCTCGATGCATAACAATACATGATGAATTATTTGTTAAAATTTGGAGATACAAGATTCGAAGCCTTGGCAATGGATTTATTGATCTCTTTGAATGTTTCCTTCCCTTCATTGTTCCATTTTAAGTTTTCTTGTGGTTTCATCATGGAAGTGATGTGCTTTGTCAACTCAGCAAACTTAGGCACAAAATGATGAAGAAAGTTCACCTTTCTGAAGAATGAATGAACTCCTTTCTTGCTTGTGGGCAGGGCTAATGCTTGAATGGATCTAACCCTCTCAGGATCAATGTTTCCTTCATTTTTGTTCAAAATGATCCCCAATAACTTGCCTTCTATGACTCCAAAAATGCACTTTTTTGGATTTAGTGATATGCCATGTTTCCTACACCTTACAAGTACCTATTCCAAGTGATAGATATGATCTCCCCTCTTCTTTGAAAATACTGTGAGATCATCAAGATATATGAAAATGCAATGCTTCAGATATTTGAAGGAAAAATCCATCGCCCTTTGGAATGTAACTCCTACATTGATTAGGCCAAAAGGCATTTTGTTGTAGGAAAAAGTGCCCTAAGGTGTTGTGAAGGCTGTCTTGGTGTGGTCCTCCTCTGCCACTTTGATTTGATTATATCTTGAGAATCCATCAAGTAATGAAAGCATTTCAGATCTAGTGACTTATTATAGGATATGATCCATGATAGGAAGAGGATAATTTTCCTTTAGTGATGCTGGTTTAGGTTACAAAAATCTACACATATCCTTATTTCACCATTCTTCTTCCGCACTGGCACAATGTTAGCCACCCACGTTGAATGGTGGATGGGGAAGATGATCCTTACATTGAGCATCTTCATTACCTCCTCCTTGATGGTATCAAAAATATTTATGTTGTACGGCCCTTATTTCTACTCGAAGGGATTAACACCGCTTGAAAGGAATTGATGATGCATTTCCTTTGGCTGGAAGGATTTGAGTTCATCATAAGAGTAGGCCGGGACATCGAGTAATTCTTGAGTAATGCAAAAACCTTCTTTTTCTTCACGTGAGAAACATTTTCCAATATTGACCATCCTTAGGACCTCTAGGGTACCAATGTTTTCTTTATCAAAATCAGCTAGGCACCGAGAAGATTTATTTTCTTTCTCTTGAATGAATCTGTCATGTTTATCAAAGAGGTCTTCTAAAGAGACTAGGCCTTTGGAAATTTTGTTCCCTTTCAATTTGATTACTCCCTTATCATCAATCCCTTTGATTCTTTCTTTATCTTCTTTGGGGACTACTTCTTGGTGTGGATTTTCACCTCCTTGAAAAAGAGATTATTGAAATTATCCCTTTACTCCAAAAATGTTATAATTTTGTTATCATCATTGAAGACTTGCCAATGATTTGCATTGTCTGGTACACTAGGCCTGAATACCATTTCAATGGTCAATTTTTCTTTACCTAAGGAAGGATGAGGTGTCACTAGGGAAGCTGACACTGTAAGAGAATCAGCCTTTTCATTTTGTTCCCTTAGAATAGCTTCAATGGAAAATGCATCAAAAGATTCAATGCAGTTCCACACTCTGTTTCTGTAATGCCGGAGTCTTGGATTCTTCACTTGATATTGTTGGCGGACCTACTTTACTACAACCTCTGCATCACCTCAAAGCATCTCAGTTTCTTGATTCCCATGTCCTCTACTACACTCATGCCTAAGAGTAGTGCTTCATAATCTGCAAAGTGTTATTTGTATTATCAAATTGCAGCTTGTAGGCAAATGGGTACAACTCATTGGAAGGAGAGTACAATACTACACCAGCTCCTGAGCCTACACTAGAATGACTACCATCAAATTCCATTTTCCAAATTTGATCTTCCTCTTCCTCCATGAGAAGTGGAAAGTTCTCTCTCTCTTGATGTGAGGAAGTAGTTTCCTATCCCACAATCTTGAAAGAGAATGTTTGCTTTCGGATCATCAAACTTTCATACTGTGAACTTCATCTTTCTTACTGGTAGCAACTTATTCATCTCGCCTTTTATTGGGATAGTTACAGATGACCAATCCATTTTTATCTCTCCACCCAAGTCTCTGTAGAAACTCCTACTCAATAGCATACTAAAAGATGTTGGGATGTCTGCTACCAGTATGGTTAGGAGCACCTTGTTGTTTGGAAAATCAGCTAGTGCTACCTATGCATATTTGATTCTTCCTACCAATGGCACTTGTTTGGATTCCATTGAGTAGCACGTGCCATTTACCTGGGTCAAGGTGAGGCATAGAGAATTGGTAACTTTGGCTGGCATCACATTGTTTAAGGCTCCGAATCTATGATAAAATTATTTAGCTGGAAGCCTTTAATGAGGAGTGACAGGTAGAAAGTTTCAACCCTATTGGTTTTGGAGGAAATGAGGGATAGAAAGTTTTAGTAAGGTGGTGTGGATGGTGTGGGAAATAAGCCTTTAGAATTAGGACTTGAGGATACAGGGTTACCACCATGAACTACATTAATGAACTTGTCAAATTGGGTAGGGTGTGTTTGTAGGTATTCTATTTCTGAGAGTTGGACTTTGGTTTTGCTTGCATGTTCCACAAAGTCAAATGGGGTTATGGTGAGTGAGGAAGAGGTTCCAGAGATGGAGGAAGATTTACATGGTAGAGGATTTTCTACTTTGGGTGTTGAATTCTCCTTTTCAGGTGTAAATTTTGATTGAACCTTAGATGTTTTTACAGGAACAACATTTAAAGGAGAATTTTTCTTAACAACTTTTGAGCTAGGAGAAGAATTAGATAACTTACTTGGCCTAGTAGCATGATCCCTGACAACCAATGAGTCTAGTTTTTCTTTGGCCGACTCCATAGAAGGTGGTAATGGTGATCCTCTGCTCATAATTTTATTTTGAGTGACCTCTGAAGGAGAATATTCTTTATTTTTCTTATCCTTTACCACAACTGTTGAGGATGCAACACCTTTCTTGGGTTGTGCATAAGTGAAAACAACACATGAGAAACTTGGAGCTTCTTCATCATCTTTATCTTCATCATCAACGTACTCAATTAGGCCATTGTGCATATCAACTTCCTTGACCTCAAGATAGTTTTCATAGTCTTCCATATTTTCTTCTTCAGTTTCATCAATTTCTACTTCCTCCTTTGGCTCTTTGGTGTCACAGATGGCATTGACTGGTGGTGCTTCAAGAGCAAGCGACAAGGAGGTGGAGAAATCCTTGGCCTATCTAGAGGGTTTGGTTTCCTTGAAGCATTCTACATTGTGATATGAGATAGCTACTTCTTCAAGGCAACCAAGTCATTTTCCATTTTTTGGAACATTGGATCTGTGGTGACAGAACTTGAATTTTGACCCTTTTGCTTCCCATTTGGGCCTTTCACTTTACTAGACAAGATTAGATCATCATCGGTTTCTATTGCATGGTATTGAGCTTCCCTTAATGTTCTTGGTTGGGTTCTTCTAAGGAAGAAACCTACTTCTGATGGAAAGGTGCTGATGAAGAATCTCTTCAAATTATTTTCAGAAGGCACCACATCTTCAAGGATTCTTCTTATCACTCTGTTGTATCTTGCTACAAAGTCTCTCATTGACTCAGAGGTTTATTTTTTCATTTGTACCAATTGGACCAAGAGATCTTGGAAATCTTTTGTGGTCTTGAACCTGTGTTCGAATGCACTTCTTATATCTTCCCAATAGGTGACAGACCTCAAGGGTAGCATGTAGAACCATTCAGTAGCCTTTTCTTGAAGTGAATCCACAAAGATCTAGAATGAAAAATCTTCATCCTCAACACCCAACACATTGCAAGAAGTGATAAATTATGCTACATGCTCTTCAGGGAGTTGAGAACCATCCCCTCTGAATTTTGGGAAGTTTTTTTCTTGAGTCTCTCGGTAGCTCATGAAGTGGTTGAGTAAGAGCCAGGAAAAGGCCTACAGGCCTCATGATCACATTCATGCTCATGATCATGATCTCCCATTCTATTTCTATTTCTATCTTCCAACCTTGCTAAGGCTACGGCTTCTACTGCTGCTCTTTCATCTGCCTCGGCTTGAAGTCTCTCGATTTCTTTGAGTTGAGATCTTATTTCTTCGTCGGCTCTTGCTTCTCTTTCTCTAGCTTCTTCTTCGGTCTCTACATCAGTGAAATATTCAAGGTTCTTGTTGATGTATGGAAATTCACCATCCAAAGGATTGGAAACACTCAGGTTCCCAACATGACTAGTTTCTTGAAAAGGAGGCCTATGGATTCCGAGTAGCTCTTGTCTCCGTGAAGTTCCTCAAAAATGGGATTAGTTTTTGCTCATCTCTCGTTGTCAGGTGTATCTTCTATTTTCCAGCTTGAAAATATATGCTCTTGCTTGTGGTGCTATAATTTTTCTTTGCCTCTCCAATTCAACAGTGCATTCTTCTTCAAGGTCCGAGAATTCTTACAGCAATGACATGGTGGTTGGTACTTTGTCTATTATGCCAAATAGGTTCCCTCAAATCTGAAGCAATGTCTTCTTGGATGTGGAAGAAAAATTTGGGTCTTTCAACAAGAGGGTTTTCCAAAATAGCCATGATTTGAATCCATGTGGCTCATATAGCCATTCAAATTCCAGAAATTTTTCTCTTTTTTGAATTTTTAATTTTCTGACCTTGTGGTTGCATTCAGGTGTAGATGTTGCTAAATCTGCCCCACGGTGGGCACCAAAAACTTTTGGCGAGGGAATTTTTTAGGTGGAAAAACTTGTGGATTCCTTGCCAACACTCTAGGAATATAAGTCCCTCTACTTAAATGGTACAACTGCCATATATGTATGTAAGTGAAAAGGTGGATTTTTGTGGTGGCCTTTCGACCAGGGATCCAACAGGGGCACTCCATTGACCCTATGGAAAAGCTAGCAATATCTTGCTAGGGAATAATTTTTCTGAAAGTGGGAAAGGGAGTGAGAAAAGAGGTAGGAGAACTAATGTTATAGGTAGGAAATCAAATTCTTGCACACACTAGTTCAAAAATTCGTCACATGCATTCATGAAAAGAAACAACCCTATAAATGGCAATAAGATGAGATAAGATTGTGAACTCAAAGTTTCTGAAATCTCCTCATCAAAGAGGCTAAAAATCCTTCTTCTTGTATTGCTGCTTAAATAGAAGTTGTACATAGTGGAGAAATGGAGGAATTTGAGAAGAAGGGGGGAAACAGAAGAAAATGGCTATCTTCTTTGTTCTCTCGAAGTATAATATACCCGTGAGTTTACAAGATCAATTGCACAGCCTTTACAATGGCATGAAGAAGCCATTAAATATCTTCAAGAAACAATTACAACTTCTTCTTTGTTAGCAAGAAATGGTTACAACTTCTTAGTCATTCACGTCCATTCAGATTCTTGATTCGTGAAGAAACACCAATGGCGAAAAAAACCAAACTTTTCATAATGCAGTCATTACACTTGTTTTGTAACTTTGAATTTGAACTATTCATCTTGCCTTTGAAACTTCAAACCAGAGCCATCCACGTGGGAGAAATTTACTAGAGCGGGCGAGAGGATGCCTTTTGCATTTTGTGCCTTTTGGAGAAATGGCATTTTGGAACATTTTGGCCCACTCACCTGCTTTTGATATGGTCATGACACGTGGCCTCACTTGATTGGCGAAGGAGTCACGGGCCACTTTTATAATTTTACCTTTTTTCAATGCGGGCTCAAAAACACAAATTTCTCTACCGGCCCACCCATCTGCTTTGACCTTGGATGCGGGCTTAATATTTGACTTTCTCCCTTATAGCATGGTCGGGGCTGTGGGTCACTTTATGAATTTTTACCTTTTTACAAAAAGGCTCAAAAAATCAAAAGGCCCCGATGGCCCACTTCCAATTAGATATGTCCATGTACTCGTGGATAATGGAGCCAAAATTTGATGGGGAAGAAAACGTTCATCATTCCCAACTGTGGAAAAAATGCAGAGAAGAAGAAAACTCCACCATTTTGCGCCCAATTTTCAAATTTCTTTCGCAAACCAAGGGATTGAAAACAATACTAGGTTCAACAATCCATGGCCATAGAAAGATTTGAAAATTTCATTCAAATGAGGACGACAATAGAATTTTCACGCATCCAAACGGGGAAATAGAAAATTTATCAAACCACGCAGACTGGAGAGTTTGAAAAACTTCAAAGCATGAATTTCTCTATCTTTTCAGGATTCCAAATCTTCTTGAAGACTTCTAGAGGGAATGAGCTCAGAATCTTTGAATTTGAATTAACAAAATGAGGGGGGGATTTTGAGGGTGACAACAGGGACTTAGTAAATTTTAGGGCCCAACATTAGCCCACACTACGTGTGTTGTCCATCCTCGGAAACACCCTGCCCTTCCACCAAAGAATAAAGAATAGGGAAAATGGAAGAATTTGTGATTGAATAAAGAATGGAAGAATGGAAGAATGGAAGAATCCTGTTACTACTACATGAGAAGTGGGAAATATTTTTTTACTGGGGGGGCTTCAATATTAACCCAAACATCCACCTCACTTTGTGCCTGCTAAAGTAAGTCACCTACCATCGTGCTAACCTTGTCAAAACTTATCTCATCCCATTAGACTTCAACATATCTTTAAATCTTTCCATTTGATTGCTAAGGTCTCCCAAAATTTTCATCCTAGAAGTGACTTAGGGTACAACTCTTTCAATTTAATTTTAATCAAAACCCTTAAGGTTTCAATCACCTTTGATTTCTTCTATACCTCGACCAAGATCTTGTCCCACTCTGCCCTATTGCCCTTATTTTTCTCTGTAAATTATTTTAGATCCAATTAATGGATGAAAACTAATATGCTTTCTACTTTTTCCATTCACCATAGTTTTCATATACAACTTCTTCCATTTGTGTCGCGGTCTTTACTAAGGAAAGGATCTCGAGTACCGAGTTAGTATCTCCCTAGTATTCAACTTTTATTCCTTCTTTTGGCGTGCCATTACATCTTCTGCTGATTCTAATGTAAGTGGATGCCTCTCATTGTTGAGTATGCATGCTAAGTATTCCAAGCAATGCATTGTTGATTCGTATTTATTCTCAGGCGGTGCTAGGTCTGTGTGCTTTAAGATAATGGCATCTGAAATGGCCTCTATCTTCTTGTGGACTTCATGCACCTTCTCCATTTTATCCCTTAGTTCACGCATTAATTGTGCACTGATTAATTCATTTTATTTTATTTCCTATCCCTCTTAATGATCTTCTCATTTTTTTCTCAAGCCCTTCCTCCAAGACCCTTATTTTATCATTTTTGCTGAAGATTCTTGCTTCTACCTCTATCGATACTTTTTGATCACATTAAAAATTTCTCATCCAACAATTGCTAGGAATTTACAAGAGGGTTTATTCCCTTGGTGTTTGGTGTCTTCATCAATGCATCATGATTTACCTCAAACTCGGGTTCATCAACATGGGAATCAAAAGCCCAGGATAGCATTTTCCTCGTGCGCGGGTATGCACCCTCTTCATCAAAAGAAGTCTAAGTAAGGAGTTGATTGGTGGACATGGTACTTTGGAAGCATGTGTGTATTACCTTTATTGGATCATTAATATAAGTCATAGCATGTTCCTGCATCACTATTATGCCCTTCCGCGTGTGTGTGCTTGGTTGGGAAGCTTACTACTAAGCTGGGGTCTCCGCCATGCTCCCATATTCCTTTCCTACACTTGTGCTCTCTTCAATTTCCTTTAGCACTTCTTCAAGTACTTCTCTCTACTTTGTGCTCCACCAATTATTTGATAATACCCACCACCTCCCTCTCTATAGTGTTATCTATCTACTCCTTGGTTGGGGTCGAGGTATTCTGATCACGCATGTTTACCTCCTCACTTCCTCCTTTGGTATGGGCACCCTCCTCATATTCCTTATCCTCTTCATCCCCTTCTTCACCAAACTTGTGTACATTATACATAGGAGGATTCTAAGATTCCTCACACTCTTCATTGTCTCCTTCATTTTCCTCCTCAAAATCATCATCCTTGATGATCTCTATACTCTCGAGTCCAAACCTTGTGCCACCCTTTGATTTTTCTTTATTGGTGACTCCAACACAGGGGAATACTCCTTCTCAGGTGACTCTTCTCTCCTAAGACACTCTTCTTTCTCTAGAGAATCCTTCCTAATGGGATACTTCTTCCATTGAATGTAGGTGCTTGTACATGTGTCCGAATCCTATGCTCCTATAGTTTATAGTGTATGTGCATTTGGCACATTCTCTACAGAGTCTCTTCCCATTCTCTCTTCTTAATTACTACCTTCTTCTTCCTCCCAATGGGGTCCTTAGGGATTGAGATGTCATCCTCAACATAAGTACCCTTCTCAAACTTGGGCCTTAGTTGCACATACACCCTTGCTGCCATCCTACCTGCAATAGGAAATGTCACTGATTTTACCATGTGTATGTCATGAGATACATACTTTTCTACATAGGTGCATTTTTGGGATACACCAAGGTTCGATGCATCTCATGGTGATCTTGATCTACAACACTTAGATCAAATCTCAGCTTCTTTTCCTCCTTAAACCTATTTATCGTGCCTTGAAAATACTATGCTGTGAAGGAGAAGGGTAACTTACACTAAGGACCCTTAGTGTCATCTATCAAGGTAAACTTGCCGATACAAAAGTACTGGTATATGATGAATTCAGATTCTCCATCCACTAGTGCAAGTAGCTGTTATGATATCCTCCATTCAGGTTTCAAATGCATCACACATCCATTTATACCATTTCTCCAATTGTTCCTTGTGAGCAATCATCTTGGTGTCATAAGTGTAAGCTTTAAACCTCTGCATGGGAGATGGGTTCTCATCTAGGCACTCCCAAACAAACTTATCTAGAAATCAGAACTCCAATTTCGAAAAGAAAATGGTAAGGAGGACATTACCGAACATTATATTCTCCCCATCAAATGCGACATCAATAATCTCCTCCATAATGAAAGCTAAGAGGTTGTAAATGACACCCTATGAGATCTTGTAATAGAAATTCAACCAATGTTTATTTATCTACATCCATCTCTCCTACCCATTTAGCTTTACAACTAAGCTCACGACCATCCTCATAACAGGGTCTATGATTATAGTGATGTCAAAGTACAAAAACCCTTCTTGTAATCATATGCCTCAACTATTTTCTTGATGGCCTCCTTGTCGCACAAGTCCTCATCCAGTGGCTCTCCCTCACAGATCAGGCCAGTGAACTTAGAAATCAACTATGGGGTTATGCGCATCCACCTTCCTATGAAATAGAAGTAGTCCTCATGTACGTGTGACATTAACCACTAGTATAGTCACTCCGGTTTTCCAAAATAGGGAAACTCATAAAGTTACAGAAGCCCAACCTTCTCTAACTTCACTTTTACTTCATCATCATAGATGGGTTTCCCATTTGGCATCCTCTTTTCTATAGGGCGAACCAACTCCAGGGTCATATCCTTTTATGTGAAGTGGTCACTCCTTTCCTTGATGCCATTTTTTCTATTCCTTGGTCCTCCGTATTTTCTCCCTTGCGTCAAGTTCTATTACTACTCAAACCATTTTCTCTACTTTTGTATAATTTCCATGAAAACCTATGCCCTATCTTGTAAACCCTAACTTAGAGAACTTCTTTTCCACAAGATAGCGTATCCACCTAAGGGAATCCAAAAACAAACTCTTTTGTATATTCCCATGCACTTTTCCTCCACACTGGTTCACAAGTCCTTTGATTTCTTCAACTCGCACACTACTCTTCAAAACTTATTTGCAAGAATCACCTTAAAATGCAAGAACTTCTTTGATAACAAAATGTAAGGTGAAAGAATACCTCACCCCAACCTTCTATTTATAGATTTTTTATTTTTGCACAAACCCCGATGCCACCTACCAATGTAAAAATGTATTAAAGTAAAATTTTTCCAACACCATCCTTTTTTTGCGTTCTATCCAATTATTTTCCTCTCGCACAAAAACCTATGCAAACACTTCCGTAAACTTCGGGTGCAAAACTATCTTGACTATATAATTCTTCATGCTTTCTCCCATGCTGAAGTCAATTCTTCCTCTATGTCTTGGACCAAGTTCTTTCCACTGCCTACCTCATGTTACTCCTACATTTTTACCCTTATATGTGGTTTCTCAAAGCCTTTTGACACCAATCTCCTCTAATGATCACCTCTGCTACGTGTATTCATTTGACCCTGTGCACCTTTGACTTCACAACCTAGGCCACCACATCAACATTGCTCCAGGAACTTCTTCCAACTCTTACCATGTCCTACTCACTTCCCCTTTATGTTCCACCCCACACTAAAAAGATGTACGATCCTCTACATGCATAACACATTGATGATGTAATTAGCCACCGGTGCACACATGCGTCAAGAAAAAAATAAAAGGAACAAAGCAATGAGAAAGGGAAACACAAAAAAGGAGAATGCATTAAGGGAAATCCTAAGCTAACTAGAAATACTACCTTATTTATAAACACCCGAAGCCTTATTTATAGTAGGGCTTCAGCCTACTTCCATTGAAATACCTAGGAAGTCATGTTTTTCTAGCGCCTATAGCTGACAAGTGCTTGAATCAAGTATATGGGTAATATAATATGGTCCCAAACAATGGACCTTGAGCTTCCCAAGATGGCACATGAACTTAGAATCATAAAGTAAAACCATCTTCCCAACCTCAAATTGTTTACTCTTTATGTGACGATCATGTCAGGCCTTTTGTCTTGCCTTCTCAATCTTTTGACTCCATCTAGTAAGGGATCATATTTCATCCAACTGCATTAACTTGTTAATGCGATATTGTAACACATGTTCATCAAACAATCCTCCTACATGCGTAATATGTAGATAGGGTAGTATGAACTCTACTGGTAAAACAACTTCAGTGCCAAACACCAATTAGAATGGTGTGGCTTTGTTTAATCTCTTGTAAGTTGTTTTATATGCCCATAACACAACTAAGAATTTGTCATCCCAATCCTTCCTCCCAACATCAAAAATCTTGGTAAGTGTATGACTCAATATCTTGTTAAATTCCTCAACAGTCCCATTAGCCTGAGGGTGATAAGGGGTAGTCTTGTGATGAGCCACCATGAATTCTGCCAACAAAATCTTAACTGTCTCATTCAAAAATGAGTACCCCGGTCACTAGTCAAACTTAGAGGGCACCCATACCTACTAATTATATTTTCCCAATGAAATATTACTGCTATGGCTTCCGTGAAATCCCTCGTAGGTGTTGCCTCCGTCCATCGTGTTAGATAATCAGTGAAAATAATGATATAATGCAAAATTTTCCTTCATGCGATAGGTGAAATAGGGCCTAAAAATTTAATTGCCCATTTCTCGAATGGTTCAACACTAGCTATTGGTCTTAATGGCATTTCATCCATTTTTCCTAGCTTACCAAGGTATTGAAAATGATCACATGCCTTGCAATATTTGATACAATCCTTGTAAACCGTCTCCCACCAAAGGCCAGCTAAGAGGATCTTTTGTGCAATCACATTCCCCATTTAGTATCCCCTTGTAATTCCACCATGAGCCTCTTCCATGATTGTAGTGTGCTCATGCTCAAGCATGCACCGACACAAAACTCATCTTGGCCTAACTTGTATAAGTCTCCACTAATTAACATGTGGGGCATGATTCGTATTGCTAACGACTTCCTTTCCAAAGTCTTCATTCCCTCTAGCACCACACCCATTTTGAGAAACACAACAATAACTTCCAAGTCGATGCATGTACTGCGTAATCAAAATAATTATGTATATGATATTGTATCCTTAATACTCTGTGTGTCCTCTCCTGAGTTAATCCTTAATAAATGGTTAGGCCCCAAGTTACTCTTACCTGCTTTTACAACAACCATAAACTCAAACTCCTGAAACAATAGGACCCACATTCATATGCGCCCTTTCAAGATGGGATTTTTCACCAAGAAATATAATGTCATGTGGTCGATGTAAAAGATAAAAGGCGTAGCTAGAAAATAGTGTCTCGATTTTTTGTAGCGCGTAGATCATTGATAATACCTCGTGCTCCGTGGTAGTATAATTCTGTTATGCTCGAGTTAGCTTCCTACTAGCAAAACACAAGGGATGGTATAAAATTCCCTCTCTAGGTTGTGCTAAGATTGCTATAATTATAATCCCTAAAGCATCAAAATGTATGTGGAATGGATTATCCCAAGAGGGAAAGCATAATATGGGCACAATGATAAGCCTATTCTTCAATGTGTCAAACTCCATCTATTGTGCCTCTCCCCAAAGAAACATACTATTGTGCTTCAACAACTCCTCCAATGGCACGATGATCTTGGCATACCCCTTGATAAATTTCTGGTAATACCCCTATGCCCAATGAATCCTTGCACCATGCTCTTAATAGTAAGATCCTCTAATCCCATAATAAATAAAACTTTGGTAGGATCCACCAACAAGCCTTCTTTACATATGATATGTCCTAATAGGGTTCCAAATGGATTAATGAAAACAAATTTCTTAATGTTGCGAGATATACTAAAGCTGTTGACATCTTTCAAACCTCTACCTAATATTATCACAATGGCACCTCACCAATCCATATACTATCTAGTAATCTAGGTAGAATTGTAGAAATTTATGGATGAAGTCCTGAAACACCTTAACCAAAATGCATGAAAACATAGTAGGCACCTTCTTGAGTCTAAAAGGAATGACTATATATGTAAAAATTCCCCATTCGGTGGAAAAGGTTGTATTTTATTGGTCCTACTTTGTAATTCTATCCTAATGATATCCCGAGAATCCATCTGCGAAAGAATAAATCTTTCTCCGACTACTCCTTCTAAGATCTCTTCTATGAAGGGGGTTGGAAAAGGATCAATGACACACATCAGATTCAAATCCTTGAAATCAAGGAAAATCCTTATCCTCCCATCCCTACTAATGCTTTGATGACTATCAAACTATCCATTTTGATTCCTCAACAACCTCAATGATGCCTCGATGTGATCATCTTATCAATCTTCTCCTTAAATTTGATGCATAAATTTAGATTCATTCTATAAGGTATCTTATGAATTGGGCATCCACCTTACTTTAACTTTATCTTCATTTCTCCCAAAGAGTGGTGAACTCCTTTAAGTTCATGGTACTGTGTAGAAACAAATACTTAAATTCACATGATAAATCAATAATCTTTGAAACCTCCCTTTCTGTCTAATAATCTCCAATAGTAGCTTCCTTAGGTTCTCCTTCCAAACCAATGTTAACCTTATTGGTTTTAGGGGTTCATGGTAGGCATGCACTTTCTCATTAGCACTATCCATAACCTCACACATACTGATAGTATGGTTAACATCTAAGTTTTCCACCTCTTCACCATCTATCATGTAGACCAATTTTCCTTTCTCCTTTTCCATGCATGCATGCTCAATTTGTACCTCATTTACTTCTTCCTCATCAAAGAGTGCTTCCATTCCAGGTTCACCCAATAACTCCAGTACTCTGTCCCCCACCATGGCACTCTCTCTCATAGTTAGGTGCTTAATAACTTGTAGCACCTCATTCACCGATGGTTTAGTACTCTGCGATACTTGAAATCTTGAAGGAGATCAGCCGTTAACTCTTTCCAATTTCCTATCTAATGGCGCAACTCTGAGTGAATGTACCATGTGCACGGAACCTTGTAAGGTGTAGTAAATCTTATTCACCCATAAATATGGAGGCAAGGATTCCACACTTTCCATCCCGACCTTCTTATATTTATGGACGTGAAACGAGGTGGGTTCCTTCCCATGATAGTATTGTAAAGTAGTAGGTACATTGATACATAGAAACCTAAGAGAAAATGTGATTCTCAAATCGCTCCAGTTTAGAAGGTTATCATGATGGGTCTCCCACCAATGTGATGTGGTCCCGAGTAAAGTATAACTAAGAATACTTCTCCTTTTGATCTCACATCTCCACTGGGTCTCCATTGCTCATAGGAAAACATCAGGGTTGGCTCCCCCAGTGTAACTTGGCAACTATTTTCCTCCTAGGCACCTGACTGAGTGTGCCTTTTTTACTCTCGTCATAGAGCCTCTTAACTGCCTGCTGACTAACTCATATGTCTTGTGCACCAAATTTTGACATACCACATTAGTTATATCACTTATATATTGAGCATCTTCCAACTAAATAATTCCTTCTTTTGTTGGTTGCATTACCTCAAGGTCCTTGATAGTGTGTATGTAGATTCTATCTAGGTATTATTCTCCTAAGGGCTCATTATAGGGCACTAAATTTCCATCCATCAAAGGAATGATAACATGTTCCTCCTTGTTCTCAAAAATTATATACCCCTTATTGAAATGTAAGTCAACATTGTTCTTATAGCACCAGGGGTGCCCAAGTAACGTTAGAAAGTTATCCACCTCAACAAGTGCCAAGACTTCAAAGTCTCCAGTGAACACTTCCCTTGGATAGTGATAACAACATCCTTTAAGACACCAATGGGAATTACCTTTGTCTTGTTAGCCATATACAAAATATTTGAAGATGGCTATAATGGGGTCTTCCCATTTGATTGCATGCATCCAAGCCAAGAACATTAAATTCTATGTCCGTGTCAATCGAATATTACTTAGGAGCCATCCATCAACAACTTCATTCAAGGTAATCTCCTTATCATAGTCAAGGTTGTGAGGAGGTAGATTAGCATGCAAAACCCACCTCTCACACTATTGGAACTTAAATATTTGATAAGTACCAAGAGGCATGTGTGCACATGATCGTAAATAGAAGGGCACTCAATGAAAACATGTAGGAAAATGGGTTTAAGAAGGGTTTAAGTGAAACCAAGGCACACACAGGAGCCGAACAAGGGTTTAAAGGACTTAGCCATATTTGGCATCATGGAGTCACTTAAGGAAAAATCGAGGAATCGACTAGGCATGATAAGTGGATAAGGTGCCAGCCTAGAACCTTAGAGGCCAAGAAAAGGATATTCCACACAGGGAATATTCCTAGAGGAATCATTACAATTAGTGGAAGGTTTTGCAAAAAGGATAAGCATTTGCCAATGGAGGACCACATTGACACTTGGCATGTGATTTTCTAAAGAGAAGTCATAGCGGTGGATGATGATCATATTTAAATAAATGCTTTGGATAATAACAATAGATTAAGAGAAGAGAGAGGGGAAGAAGGTAGTGTGAAGGTGCTAAGAGGTACGAGGTTGCTTTAAGAGAAGGAGGGTAATAATGTGATGCATAAATGTTAGGAACTCATTGTGTTAAAGTTTAGAGTTCTTAGTGCTAGAGGGTTGTAAGGGATATAATTAAGCATATGTATGGGTTATGGGGCATGTAAAAAGGGTTATAATGGGGAAGCATAGTTAGGATCTCTACGATATAGTATGTTTCCAAGGGTTGGATCTCTATCATTTGATGTATATGGTCTAAGATGACCCTTTTGAATGTAGTATGGCTACCAAAACTCTTTTAAATCAATATACATGGATCTATTATGTACATCTTACTTATGGGTGTAAACCATCATGTTATTTAGCTTTTCATGACTCATATCTTGTTCCTTGTGCTTCATACAATGTTTATTTAGATTTTATGATGCATTGATGTGTAGATCTATTAGTTATATCTTCTGACTTTTAAGTAGATGCATGTACTTCTATTTCTACAAATAATCCTCCATTAATGGCATAAATTTCTTGAAAATCTCACATAAAGGAGGGGCTCGGTGCCCGCGCTCACCTTAGGTGAGCACCCAATGTATTCTGGGTAATAGGCCAATGCGCTTGGGGTTAGGTATTGAGGGTAAAATAATCACTAGATCTTGGTTCCATTGCTAGAACCTCTTTTGAAGATATTGTGAGAGAAATGTGTAATGACAAAGTGCTTGACCTTGGATAGTGTTAAAGCGTCACTCAAAAACACAGAGGATGAGTTAGCTCAAAGATTTAACAATAGACATGAGTTTGATACATGTAAATGGGTAGAGGATTGCTGTATCATGAGTTATCCGAGACCTTTTTCTCGTTGTTTTTCCTACTAGAGTTGTATAAATGGCTCTTATCATATGCATCTAGGATAAGTTGGTACTATAAACCTCGTGTTGAGACCCAAGAGGAATATTAGTGGTTACATGATGCTTTGATATGACTGGACTGTGTTGTTGATCACTAGTGGAGTAGAGTCGTTGACTAGTTATACCCTAGAATACGCTATTTCTATGTATTCTTTCCTAGAGATTATTGAGTTTGAGTTATTGAGGGAGCCTAGAGGATCATTCTTGCATGATATTCCACTGTCTATCAAAATATTGGTCATTACTTTGAGTTTGAAACCCTTTCCCATGGCTAGCTAAAATCTTGCTAGGTGTAGGTTGCGGAAGCAGGTGTGGTAGAAGGATGGCGTACCTTGTGATAGAAATGGAGAGAGGAGAGATGACTCAATGAAGCTCAGGAGAGGGAGTTGGCAAGAAAATGTGAAGCTACAGGAGTGATGGATTTATGGAGGTAGACATGGTGGGAAGGATTTGTGGTTTGGGAGGAGGACATGGAACTTGAGTAACTCGAGTTACCTCATCTTGGCAAATGCGAAGAAGAGAAACCCCCTCGGATTCTAGAGAGAGATCGTAATATAAAGAAAGGAGAAAAGCCATAGGAGTGCATCTTAACCCATATGGTGACCAGACCCTTGCACCTATTTTTCTAGTTCTGAGATAAGTTTTGATAATCTAGTTGGTATCGGTATTCATAGTGAAGTAACACCTAGGAGGTATAATTTCTCATTTCGTACATCTATGGCTGCATAGTCATTTCTTGTGTTTGTGAGTATTTTGTGTGGTTTTTAGCGATAAATTTTTTTGGGTGGAAAAACTTATGGATTTCTTTCCAACACTCTAGGAATATAAGTCCCTCTACTTAACTGGTACAATGCCATATACACATGCATGAGTAAAAGTGGATTTCTATGGTGGCCTTTTGATCAAGGATCCAATAGGGGCACTCCATCGACCTGCGTCAAAGCTAGAAATATATTTCTAGGGAACATTTTATCGAAGAGTGGGAAAAGGGAGTGAGAAATGAGATGGGAGAACTAACGTCGCAGGCATAAAATTAGATTCCTACACACACTAGTTATAAATTTCAACACATGCATTTATGGGAAGTAACAACTCTACAATTAACAACAAGACCAAATTGAATTTGTTGATCACAAATTATCAAGAAACCCCTTAGTCAAATAAATCTAAAAATCCTTCTTCTTGTATTGATTTATTAAAAAAAGTTGTACATAGTGTGGGAGTGGAAGAAATTTGAGAGTGGAGGAAAGTAGAAGAAAATAGCTATCTCCTTTACTTTCTCTAAGTACAATACACTCTTGAGTTTGAAATATCAATTTTCATGCTTGACAGAGAATGGTTTTACAATTTATAGAGTGAGAGATGCATCAAAATCTACCCCCAATGGATTTTCATTATGTCCTTACACAACTTAAAACTTTTCAACTTCCTAGGATAATATTAAGTCCGTTTTATAACATAAAGGTGACTTTTATATTAGAAGCATAAAGTTGTTCTTTTTTTTTTTTTTTTAATTTCATTAAAGGACATCTAAAAAGTGCACCCCAATGAAGAATTAGAACATGAAGGAGAGAGAATTAGGGGGAGAGAAGAGAGGAGAGAAAGAAGGAAGAAGAAGGGGGAAGAAACACTGATGACGAATAATCTACCTTTGATGAAGTTCACATCTCCTTCTAGATAATATGATGAGCTGTTCCATTGAAGTGAACTCTGCATATGCAAACTCTTCATATCCTAAGAGATTCCTTCATCTTCACTCATAGACATTTATCGAGTTGAATGAAACGTTATGCCGATGACTATAATTCTAACCCCGCATATGATGTACTGCGACTGAATAATCTAGTGAGTGTTGAAAGACACTGTTGAATTCCCTGAGATGAGTCTAAGATTCCTTATGAGAAATTATAGGGTAGTGCACCACCGAATGATGTTACACACGCCCCAATGATGATACAAGTTGCCTCACAAGGTGTTCGAGATCCAAAGAAGCTCATGATGTATATTTTACCATCCCAAA
Source organism: Taxus wallichiana var. yunnanensis (assembly GCA_018340775.1). Lineage (NCBI taxonomy): Eukaryota > Viridiplantae > Streptophyta > Pinopsida > Cupressales > Taxaceae > Taxus > Taxus wallichiana. The sequence continues at coordinate 680,059,160 of CM031239.1, forward strand.
TGCTTTATCCAAGTTCCTTGTGCTTTGTTTTATCCCTTACCCCCCTTTTTTTGGCCTTTTAACCTTCACTAACAAAATCACCACCCCGTCAGTGGTGAAGTGGTCTCATGCCGCCAGCCCCGATAGAGCGGTGGTCTGTAACCGCCGCCTTGCTCAGGGGCGGTGGACCTTCATGCATTTTCAAAGCACGTTCCTTTGATCGTGACATGCATAATTTTTCAACATTTACCAGCTTTTCTCAACCGCCTTAGCTCGTATTAATGTTTTATGTTCCCTGGAATAGTGTTTCTTCATTATTTAATGGTAAAAGAGTTCTAATAGGAATTACCTTTGGGTGAATGTGAAATCTATAAATATCTAGCTTGTTTTCAATTAAATGGTCCCTAACTTCTCATTTCCATTGTTTAGTCTTTCAATTTCTTGCTTAGAATTCATTTTGTTTTCATGTTTTGCATCCATGCTAGTTTTTCCTTTGTTGTTAGAAGCCATTTGATCTTCTTGCTTCAGTCTTGTTCATTGTTGTTCATACAAATTAGTTTAGAGTAGAGTAGTGTCATTTGTAGATTGAATCCATTAGAGTTACAGGTTGTGTTCTTCATAGAAGGTAGATTCTAGAATCTCTCGGTACACTTGTGTTATATTCCCGTAATAAATCCCGCTAGGAATTGCATACGCCAAGCTTTATCACTTGCGTTGTCCCTCTCCTACTCGCATTATATTTGGTCTATATCCAAAGCTGCCATTGTTCAAATACCTTCTTCTGTCGATGCTAGCATATACACGCTCTTCTAGATTCACGTGAACATGAAGGAATGAGGAGATCATTCTAAGGGGAAAAGTCATACACTATTGGATTCACCACTGTTATGCAAATTCTAGGTTTTATCTATCAAATTTCTAGTTAAAACATATCAAATAGAGTAGTGAATTATTTCATTTCAGTTAAATTCACTTTCGATATTACCAGGGAAGCTGTGGGGATTGATAGTTTTTGAGAAACTATGATTCATTCCTCACTTCTGAGGTAGGATCGAGAGTCTTTCAATTTAAGTTAATCAGCTATTTAGTTATTTAGGATAAACTCACAACTGCACAGGCAAGTAGCTACACCGGGCTACCTTGCTTGTTTTAATTTTGTTATTAGATTAGTTGTCATTTTCTGAATATATTAGATTAGTTGCTCTTTCAATTCTATTAAAAATTCTATCAAAAATACAAAAATAGAGGAATATATATATGTTGTAGATATATCTTGCATAATTAGTTTATTTTGTTTCAGTTAGGTTTATATTGATCTTGTATGACAATCACGGGACCTAGGGAGCCTAGGGAATACGTTTTTGAGCCAATCGTGCCTCAACCAAATCTTCTCGTGGCACTAGCCGACATAGACCAAAATATCAGAATTCAAGTCTTCCGAACAACATCAGACCTACAAGAAGTTAGCACACAGCTAAGAGGATTAAATATAGAAGATGACAAAGCACACATGTTTGGGTCAAATCAGCCAAATTATAGATTGCCTTGATAGATATCCGTATGACTGTAGAAGGACCTGAAAGAGAGAAAACATTCGGTTGTGATCCACTAGTCCCACATCTAGATGCAGGAGACCTCCTCGTTGATATAGACACTAGCTTATGTATCCAAGTTTCCAGAACACCTGTTAGGTACTCCAAGAAAATCATGCAACTTCTAGTTCTAAACGTAGAGGCCGAAAAGGCATACGATTACTGGATACTCGGAATAGGGATTGACTCTTCATATGACCATAGGAGGTCCACAACAACCACAAACTTATGGTTGTGATCTATAGGTCCCACAACCCAACGGGCCTACAAATCAATCCGATGTTGATGTTGGTTTGTGAACATTAGTATTTAGGTCCTCTCCACTCCCACCAGACATTATCACACAACTCTCATTATTAAACATAACAGCCAATCAAGCTAAGGATTTCTAGACTAAACCAGAGAATCATCCATAAAACCCAAGAGATCCACTACACATTTTTACCACCATTTTCATGACCTTGTCAGGAAATATATATGAAGCACCCACAGTCGGTTTCACGTATTCAAGAACCTATAGATAGGATCTCTTGAGCTCGATATTGATTGGAGCCTTCGAGCAGCTATCCTCACCAAATGATCCATCACACCTATTTAGGTTAGGAGGGCCTTCTTTGCCTTAGATTTCAGATCCCATTATTGCATGTGTTGAAGACATAAGACTACCCAACTAGTCTGTCTGTAGCCCGTATATTCCATCCCCACCGGCTGTCTCGGCATGACCTCGGGAGGTCGGGTGTGAGGAAGAGTTACTTGTAGATTCTCATGCTCGCATGTCACTTTTCCATCATACAAAATTGGTGAACCCGACATGAAAGTCAAATTTCACATTCTCTAATTAATATACTTTTCACTTTCACATCACATCAGCTTTCAAAAAATTGGTGAACCCGACGTGAAAGGAACAACTGCTTCACTTTCACATTTTCATTTTCATTCAAGTGTTCCACTTTCTTTCTTCCACCTTCACTTCTTCCCATTATTCTGTGGGTATTTATATACCCCGAATATGTTGGGATATGACACATATGGTAGACCTCTCCTAGGTCTCGAAGCATACTACGATCAATTAAATAGACAACCGTCACCCTCACTTTCAGCATGGGGTGACAATTATTCAGCTAACCAATTGTCAACACAAACTCCACCTCAAAGGACTAGATTTAGTTCTTCTTTCCAAATAGAGGAGTTGGATCAGCTCACTCAAATGCAACAACCAGAGCCTTCAGGTTCAAACAACATGACACTCACTGGAGAATCCGGGTCATCTCCTCGAATGTTACTCAGACCACAAATCAGTAGACAGTCAGATCCATTTCTAGATGAGGAATATTTAGCACATTATGCTAGGAGTGAACAATGCTCTCAAAATATGTACCCACCTATAGGAGGTTTGCAAACACAACCCGAGGTCTCATTCCAAGAAAACACCCCCATCCCTCCACCTATGGGAAATGCCCTCAGTGAAGCTTGGTAGGGTAATGATCAATTCATAGTAGGGTACCACGTGCCTATACAACCTCAAGGTATACAACAAATGCCACTAAGGAAAAATACCACGTCTTCACCAATAGAGGTCATCTCAGCCTTAGTTGAAAAGGTCAGAGGGTTAGAACTTGCCCAAGAAAATCAAAATCCACAGTTCATGCAAAGCAGAACTTCCAATCCTCCACATCATCCTAGCCAAGTAGACCTCCTCACAGGAATAGGCACGTTGGGCATGCCTCCTCAATATTCACAACAAACGCCAACTAGAACCATGTTTTCAAATGCCGCTCTAGTTGAGAATATGATACCTCCCGGCTTAGCACAAAACAACCTATTCTTGAGTAATGCTCCTCCATACTTAAACATGTATTCCAAAACACCACAGGGAGACATGTTCTCTTCTCCCGCATGTTCGCTCAATCACAAGGATTTCCTTATGTCCCTGCAAATGCATATGCTATCCCATATCAACAACCCATTCCGCCTCCACCCCCTCTTAGCAAGCACCATCAATGGTCGAAACCTATGCGATAGGGACTTACTCAGAATACTTGAAAGAACCCCTAGACTTCACTATACGAAGCGTCATGCTTCCAAGACCTCTTCCCGATTTACCCAAGTACAAAGGGGAGGGAGATCCAAATGCACATATCAAGGCCTATGCCATAGCCATTCGAGAGCTGCTCCCTTGGGATGGGGTTGTTGCTAAAATATTCCCCAAAACCTTAGAGGGTATTGCCCTCGATTGGTACTACAGAATACTTGAAGCCTCCATACATTCATTTAAACAACTTGTGTCAGAATTCATCAAGGCTTTTGACATGAACAAGTTGTTAAGAACAGGGATCAGGGAATTCTTGCATATTAAGCAAGAACACAATGAATCTGTTGCTCATTTCATCCAAAGATGGCGTACAGTCCTCTATTCTTCAGTGAGTGCTCCAAACATGGATCAGATGGAACTATGTGATTTATTCCTTCATTCTCTCAAGAGAGAGATAAAGGAAGAAGTCCAAAAGTTCCCACTAAGAACTTATGATGAAGTGCTCGAGAGTGCTCTCGAATAGATCAAGCTGTAATAGATAGCGGTCGCAAGACATATGGAATAAACGGGAGATTAATCATCCCCAATCAAAACACTACGACCTATCCTAATACAACAAATGCCAATCAAGGACCTAAAATCCTTAACAAAAATCATGGAGTAACAACAGATGGAGTTACTGACCAAGCTAAAAGAGAAAATGTTGTAAACATTCCACCACCAGTTAACAATCAACGAAATAACAACTTTACTCGACAATCAATGTGGTGGATTTTAATCATCCACCACCACAACAACAACAACAATGGACAAATCCAGACACAGGGTCCAAGTCAAAATTCAACTGGATATCAAAACCAAAACCAAAGGCAACAAACTCAAAACTTTAATCCTAATACTCAAAAGTTTAATCAAAGTTTTGGACCACAACACGTTCCAAACCAACAACCTAGGAGCTATAATCCCAACTCGTATTGTGGTTTCCACAAAATTTGAGGCCATGACACTAGGACTTTCCATGATTACAATAAGTTCATGCAACGTTTGCTAGAAGAACAAAGACAACTCTTCATAGACATGTTCTTAACAGATTCTGTGACACCCATGCCAAACACTTTCACGGGAGCAGTCTCCCCTCAAAACACACCCCTCAAGATCTTTAATGATCCACTCCCAAATCACAATAACAACAATAAATTAAATCCAAATGGGACGAACAAGGGTGTAATGGCAGGAAATAATGATCATGAAGCCTCAACTTCACTAAATCCACCCGTCGCACCTCAACTAGGAACTCAACCACGAACCAAGATAGTTGGTCTAGTGGAGTTAGATACTGAGCTGCACGTAGAAGCCATAACAAGAACATGAGAATATTCTTCTCAACCAAATCCAAGTTATCCACTAGAACCAGATAATAGTCAACAAACATTAATGAACCCATAGGTGCTTATGATCTAATTAATGACTTAACAAAGACCTTCTCTCACATTTCCTTCTTGGATTTGTTAAAAAATTCTCCCATGCCCATAGGCTGCCCTCTTAGAAGCATTAGGCCTTGGCCATTTAATCAACATCACTCCTCCTCTAGAAACACAAGTAAACCATGTGGATTTTGACGTTTATCCTCTAGGGGCAGCCAGATAGGGATACTAAGTTTATATTTGACGTAAAAAAATGCCAACAGAGGCTGAAATTACACGTAGAGGTGATCCAACCTTACATTTACAAGTGTGGGTTTACAACAATTATGTTAAACACATAATGGTTGATGATGGGGCAGCAGTTAATATAGTCCCCTTCTCTTTTCTTCAAAAGCTAGGATATGGAGAAACAAATTGTTCCACGACATGAAATACGCTAAGAGGTTATGATAGCCTCAAGGCTACTTCAATTGGGACTATAATACTACCAGTCACCTTAGGACCCAAGATGATCCTCACTGAGTTTTATATCATAGATCGGGAAACCAACTATAATATGATCCTCGGGTGACCATGGATACATCGCATGAAGGCAATCCCTTCTACGTTATTCCAGGAAATAAGATTCTTGCACCTAGGAAAGATATTCGTAGCAAAAGGTGACCCAAAACCATTTGATATACACCTAGCAGACCTGAAGAAAAGGCCAGGCATTCACTCTGAGTTTGAACTCCCAACAAACCAACTTAACAAACCAATCGACTCAAAACTGGAAGAAAATTTGATACCTACAATAGAACTAGAAATTACGAACCTAGTCAAAGGCATCCCAGCCCTCAAGGATGAAGCTGACATTGTAGAAATAGTGTCATTAGGAACTACTGCAAAAATTATGAATTACTGGAACAAGATCTACCAATTTTCCTACCATTTGATTCCACAGGTATGGGATGTACCCTAGGAGTTGGTTCTCTTCCAGCAGAGGAACTTTGCATGGTAGAAGTAACCAAAATAGAAGAAACAAACGCAAAGAATGTCCCAACATCCATTTTTCCTAGTAAATATTGGACTCTCCATTTTGATGGAGCTAGATGTCACTATGGAGCCGGGAAAGTGTGATCTTTACTTCTCCTGAGGGAAAGATCCTACCTTTTGCTTTTAAGTTAAATTTAAATGTACAAACAATGGTGCTGAGTACGAAGCCCTCCTCCTTGGCCTCATCATAGCCAAAAGGATCGGTGTTAATGACATCAGAGTGTTAGGAGACTCACAATTAGTTGCAAACCAAGTCTCTGAAGTATATGAGACTAGAGCTGAGCACTTACAGCTCTATAAAACAGTGGTATTAGATCTAAGCAAAGGATTTCGACTTCATATCCATTGAGGCAATCCCACGAGAATAGAACCTTCTCGTAGATTCAATAGCAACCTCAGCTTCACGATTCACTCCAAAGTAGTGAATTGGAGGATACACGTTTCATGGTATCACTTGTACTGAACCATTGGTGAAAAAAATATCAACAAACCCTCCTCTAACACATATAGCTGAGAAAGAATCTTCTATCTTAGATCATATTGATAGTGATAGAGTCACTCTTGACTACCTAAATGCCTATGCAGAGCTACACCTCACACATCACGTAGTAGATTTTTCCTTAATCCCACACTCATCTTCCTACTTTGGAAATCCCATGGTAGAGCTCCCCCGTAAAAGAATCTTGATATTTACGAGATAGAGAATGGAGAAGACTTGGAACTACCTCCAGCCCCACGCCTGAATTTGAAGAAGGTAATGCTTCTTTAATCGAAGGAATGATTGATATAAATATCAGAATGGAGGAAGAACCAAAGATCTTGAAACTAGGATCTTCGCTAACTCTAGAAGAAATAGAAATACACACTCAAATTCTCAAAGAACATCAAAAGGCTTTTGCATTTAATTATAAAGAAATGACAGGAATTGCACCGCACATCGCATAGTACATAATCTTGTCACCAAACCAGATGCAAAGCCAATTAAACAAAAATCAAGACCAATGAAACCAAAAGTGGCTCTCATGGTAAAAGAGGAAGTAGTAAAACTTCTCCAAGTAGGATTCATTAAGCCCATCGACTATTCACAATGGGTATCTAATATTGTTCCCATCCTCAAAAAGAATGGGAAGATACGCATTTGCATAGATTTTCGGGATATTAACAAAGCTTGTCCCAAGGATGATTTCCCATTACCATCCATTGACGTAATCATTGACGCAACAACTGGATTTGAGCTTTTGTCTCTCATGGATGGGTTCTTGGGATATAATCAAATCAAAATATCTAAACAAGACCAGGCCAAAACCACATTTATAACTCCTTGGGGAACTTATTGCTACGTTGTTATGCCATTCGGTCTCAAAATGCCGCACTACATACCAGCGGGCAATGACATACATATTTCATGATCTTATTCATAAGATTGTGGAGTCCTACGTGGATGACTTGTTGGCCAAAGCCAAGAAGTGTTGTGATCACCCAGAAGTGCTCTGTATCATTCTCTCATGATTGATTGAATATGGAGTCACACTAAACCCAGAGAAGTGTGTATTTGGCATGACAGGAGGAAAACTCCTGGGTTACATCATATCATCATGAGGGATTGATGTTGACCCAGCCAAAATCTGGGCTATTCTTGAAATGATTCCACCATCAGATGACTCTGGTATCAGATCATTTCTTGGAAAACTCGGTGCAATCGAAGATTCATTCCGGACTTAAGTTTTGTTGTTCATCCGATCAATAATTTGTTGAAAAAAGATTGCTCCATTATTTGGACAAAAGAATGCCATGAGGCCTTCAAAGCAGTTAAACACTTCTTACTGTCTCCTCCCACGCTAATGCCTCCTAGACCGGATCACCCTCTAATCCTATATTCACGAGCTACGAATGTCTCATTAGCTTGCATGTTGGCTCAAGAAGATGATGATAAATGAGAACGTGTAGTCTAATTTATTAGCCGAATGTTGCTTCGATTATGAAACATGTTATATACGCAGGAAAAAGAGAATGCCTTGCCATAGTCTTCACCACAAAATGTTTAAGACATTACATGTTAAATCAAGAAACAAGGGTCATTGTAAAAATGGACCATTTACGGACATTCCTCACACAAGGGTCCTTGTCTAAAAAGGTTGGACATTTCATAACCTTAATGGGTGAATTTGAATTAACATTTATAAACCAAAAATCCATTAAGGGACAAATCATTATAGATTGGTTAGCCGACAACCCGTTAGACGGAGGTGATCTAGTAGACCTCGACTTTCCCGATGAATGCATATATTACATCGAAACCAGACCTCCCATCTCTGTATGTCCTTGGTATACTGATATTATCAATTTTATCATGGACCATACATATCCAAAAGGTGCCACACCATAACAAAGAAGGTGGTTATGCATTATCATAGCTAAATATGTTATTATAGAACAAGTGCTCTATCATAGAGCCTTCGATGACATGCTTCTAAGATGCGTCGACATAGAAGAATCCAAGAGGATTCTTCATGAATCCCACAGTGGGATATGGGATATTTGGGGCCACTTCGGTGGTCACGCCACCACTCGAAAAATACATCGATGGGCTATTTTTGGCCCACTCTCGAGCATGATGCAGTGGAATTTATATGTAAGTGCCACAAATGCCAAGAATTCTCTCACGAGATTCACATGCCAGCACAATCCCTATAACCAATAAAGTGACTCCATGGCCCTTCTCCATGTGGGGTCTAGACTTGATAGGGAAATTCTCTCCCTCATCAACCGATGGCCATAATTTTATCATTATAGCCATGGAATATTTTACCAAATGGGTGGAGGCCATGCCTCTCACCACCGTACCAGGTGTTGTGATCGCCAAGTTCATCTTGAACCAGATCATTTGCAGGTACGGTGTCCCACAAGTCATTATCTAGATAATGGCATGTCCTTTAAAAATGATGAAGTTCGTGAGCTATGTAGCAAGTTCAAGATAAACCATCACACGACCTCTCTTTACTACCCTCAAGCCAATGGGTAGGCTGAAGCGACAAACAAAACATTGAAAGCTATTCTCCTCAAAAAATGGTCAAGGAGAACAAGTGAGATTGGCATTTAAAACTATATCCGGCCTTGTGGGCCCATCGAACCTCAATAAGAACACCAACAGAGAAACTCCTTTCTCACTGGTATTCGGGGAGAAGCAGTTCTCCCACTTGAGGTTGAAATACCCAATCTCCGCATCTCATTACAAGGGATTCTGGATGAAGAAGCTTATAGGGAGGCACCTCTCTCAACTAGAAAGCCTAGATGAGGCCAAGCTAAATTTCAAAGCGGCATAGAGCCTATGCTGACCGGATGTGCCGGTAGTATAACAAAAAGGTCTATGAGTGAGAAATATATGAAGGAGATCTAGTTCTAAGACTAGACAACCGGATCGATAAGAAAACCGGTGAAGGAAGAAAGTTCCGGCCCAAATGGTTGGGCCCATATCGAGTCATGAAAGACTACGGGAATGGTGCATATCTCTTATGCACACTGGAGGGTGAGGAATTCAATGAATCAGTCAATTCCTTGCATCTTAAACGGTTTTACGCATGAAGCATCAACACTATTTGTATAATTATATCTACATTACATATTCATTTAGTTAGGTTCATTTTGTTCACTCATTTCGTAAAATTTGGTGATCAAGGGACTTATTCTTAAGCAATTCATTACAAACTTCTGATAGTATTGGCAGGAGCATTCAAATCATACTTCTTCATTTTCATAACATCATCAACGGTTTCAGAATCATTTCATCAATTAAAGCAAGATATGACAAAGTCTTAATGGTAGCCATACCAAGGCCTGCATGCTTGTTCTCACTTTTGGTTTCTTCCTAGGATAGGTGTCTTGCCTATGGTCTGTTCTAGAAGCTTCATGGTGTCACATCTATCCCGTATATATATCTCTTTGGAAATGAGAACATTCTGACATTTTGCTCAAGTAAGTAAGTCAAATATAAATCAAACAGAAAATTTTACTTTTACACATTTCCTTGCCCTACCAACCTTCGGTGTTGAGCTTGCATCTCTTACTAGTGACGTAGGGTTGGGAAAGGATGGAAATGCCTTTACTCACTCCTGTGCCTTGTCCATGGTGATAAGCCCATGCTTCCTACTAGTAGCATGGGGCAAGGTGTAGGGGGTCCTCTTGACAGTAAACATTGAAGGTCATAAGCAAATAGTTCAAACAAACCTTTGAAATCTTGAGTCAAAAACAAATGAATTAGATGTCCAAAATTCCAAGAGAGTTCAAAACCCTGAAAACCAGATTTTGTCAACCAAGTGGCCATCTACGGATCTAAGTCTAGATAAACTACAAAGCAAGTCACATTCTAAACTATGGAGTCACTTGAGTAGGATAGGTTTGTAGCATCCCAATTTGGTTCCACCAACTCTTTGTCTATCTCTCATCATTACCATTTCAACACACCTCATAGCTTGTGCCCTTTCTAGCTCTCGGTGGTGAGCCCTCACATCTTACTAGTTGCATGGAGTTAGAAGTGGGGCAAGTTCATCTGCTCATCATACCAACTCATCATCACATTTTGTCAAAACAATATGAAGTACCAGAAAATTGCTTATAGAAACTAAAGTTCAAGATCACATGGTGTCTACATCATCATACATCAGCATCACGAAATACAAAAAGAAAACATTTGTGACATTTGTTCTCCATTGCATACATTCTGAAAAGCACCATAAAAACAAAAATTCTAATAAACATCTAGTATACATGTGGAAATGAATCACAAAACTCTAGGAACAAAGAGATCTAGATCCAAAAAGAGATATATATATATATATATATATAATTAGGTTTCATGTACAATGCCATCATGCACTAGGCATGGTCAAAATGCTCAATGAGCCCGAGAAAATACAAAATGCTCATATAAACAATCTAGCAAGAGTCACTATAAAAAGAGCCAAGTGGCCTCTCAATCCCTGTGGGATCCCTCAGAAGGCACACGACCACGTCTAGGACTCCGGCTACACGGCGCTCTGAATGCACTGAGGGCTCATGGTCACACCCGGTAGTTACCATCTCGCTATGAGAATGGCTCCTCCTCATTAGGCACTCGGCTGTCCTATATCCAGCTACCTCCATGTGGAGAGAAGTCATGATCTTCGCCATGCATGCCAAATAGAAGCAAAAACATCAGTGTGCCTACCAGTTGCTGAGGGCTCCCCCACATCCATGGAAAGCTCAAGCATGAGTCTTCTCGAAGGGGAGAAGTAGGGTATTGGTACACACTCGATGAATCAAGTCTCACCACTCATCAATAGTCACTGCAAACAAAGGAGAAAACAAGTTAGAAAATGATCAACGATAAAACCAAGAGTAAGCAAAACAAAAAGAAACAACAACTAAGACAATTCTAACTAAAACAGATGTCAGGAGAAGAGTGACAACTCACTAGGATCGCCAGGCCTCCAAGAGGGATCTCTAGGATCCACCCCGTGCCCGCCACCGACATCATCACCGACCGGTGTCCCCCCCCCTACATCTAGGGCAACATGGTGTCCTACCACGGACTCATCCTCTCCACCTAGGTCCTGAGAAAGTAACTCCTCTGAGACTAGAGTCACCCTCTCCGTGCTCTGCTCTACCCTCTCGGCCTGTAGGATCTCCTGAGTGTCATGCCACTCGGGATCGCTATCCTCTCCCCACCCGACTCACTGATCTCCATGTCCTCGGTCTCCTCCTCCTCGTCTCTCCCTTGTGAACTCCTCGGACTGGAGTCTATATCAATGGGATCATCACTGCTATGGGCAGGACTGGTGGCAATCCAAGTAAAGGTGCTTGAGGAGCACCGACTCTCTCTCGAGCACGTACCACCCTCCTAGCTATAATAGGATGCCAGAGTAACAACAGTCCAACCCCGACCTCTAGGACCTCCCCTAGCCTCCTCGAACCGATCTAAACACTGGCACCATTGGGGAAGCATATCAATGTAAGCAAGGCCAAACTGTTGAGGCACTCGATCGAAGGGGTGTATCTCTACCTTCCCCATCCTGTCCACAAGCTGCCCTATAGTAGAGCAAGAAATCAAGGTGTGTACCTCCTCACCCCACAACCCTGCCATGGCCTGATAAGGTGTGGCCTCCATATCCATGGTGGTCAATGAAGCCACCGGCTGATGCGGTGCCCTAAGCACCATCATCCCTATCCATCTAGCTACCCTGACGGCCCAGGATCCATTGCCTATATGCCCCTCCCATAAGGGATAATGCACTCATAGACCCAGCTCATAACTAAGGTCGGATGGCTCAATGACTGTCCAGTAATTGAACCACCCTGTATAAGTCATGATAGGTGGTCCCAAGTATATCGGCTCCCCAGGCATAAATCCGACCATGTGCCTCAATCTATGCGATGATGGGGGCCCAACAGTAGAGCAAAGGTATCCCCTCCCTTGTCCCCGATCAATCTCGAAGCAAGAATGCCCATAATGGCCCGGCGGATCAGAGGGATGGGTAGGCTGGGAATAGAATGGACCTTCACCCCCTTCTTTGAACCAATCGAAATGACCGCATCTCCCATATAGGTGGCCCACTAAACCACCTGTGATCTAGATACTGTTGTCTTGAGAGATAGCCACCACCCAAGGATCAAAACCCCTAGTATGTGGTAAACATCCTCCAGGTGATGGACCACTCACCCCTAACTCCTGGAAATCAGAAGGTGTTCGATCCACATCCCAATAAGAAAATAAGTCACATAGTATGTGACTGGTAGGTGCAACGTGGGGGACCCGTGTGATCCTCAATATACCTACCCTCTAGAGAGTATCCTGCTCAGCCTGAGAGAGTGCATCTAACACTGCTGGAAGCCAATCACACTCCCTCTCTCGGCTCCATCTAATGTACTCTTCCTTCTTCTGTAAAACACCCAAAAACACGCAAAAAGAAGCAAGTTAGTGTCAAGATTGCATTGGAAAAATCATTAAAGCAAGTAGGAACACTAAAAATGCAAAAATAAATTCAAAATAGTGTTGTTTTAACACTCTGTAGAGGACCACCACCCTGAGTAGGGTGGCGGTTCCATAACCACCACCTTGAAAGGTGGCGGTCCTGTAACCACCGCCCTGCTCAGGGCGGCGGTCTTGTCCACGACTACAAATGGGTCGCATGCCCTAAAAATGCTCAAAAATGCAAAAATTGACCATTTTAGCTAAAATGAAAGCCTACCCATTAGGCGTCCCCCTAAGAGACACATTTAAAACTAACATTTCTAAAAATAACCCCCCCACAACAAAGATTTCATCATTTTAACATTTTGGGTGCAAAAACGTTAAATCGAGAAGAACTAACCTGAGATTTCGTGGGTCGAGGTTCTGCTCGTGGAGGCATGATCGCTATCTCGCTATGAACGTTTCGACTATACTCTCATCGAAAACCATCACCATGGGTCCTAGAGCTCAAAAACTATCAAATCGACACGCATAAATGAATAGGAAAATAAGCTTTTATATATATATGGTGTTTTGACTCATTTTGAATGCCCCTTTCGCAGGTTTAGAGCGCCGACGGAGGTAAGTTCTTATCCCCGTATGCAAATGGTAAGTCCTCATTTCATACTAATTTAGTATTTATTTTTTGATTTATATATATCTGCACTTGAGTCCTCTTTCCATTTTATAGTAGTAGGGGACTTGGATGGCGACATTTCGACACACGGCATGTAGGTATAATTTCTAGCTTCCCATTTTGGGACCGCCATACTCGGACCCACCATTTTACACCTCTTCATGGCTAAAATGCTTCTCCGAGGGGGCAATATGTACGTACCCAAAATTGTAGGGTATTGCACCGCTGGAATGATGTTACACATGCCCCAATGATGATACAGGTCACCTCGCAAGGTGTTTGGGATCTAGAGAAGCTCGTGAAGTATATGTTAGCATCCCAAATGCTTTATCCAAGTTCCTTGTGCTTTGTTTTATCCCTTTCCCCCTTTTTATTGGCCTTTTGACCTTCAATAATGAAAACCGCCCCGGGGGCGGTCTCCTAAACCACCCCCGCTCGGTGGCAATGGTCCTTCACGTGTTTTCCAACATGTTCCTTTGATCATGACTTGTGTAATTTTTCAACATTTACTAGCTTTTCTCAACCACCTTAGCTCGTATTAATGTTTTATGTTCCCTAGAATAGTGTTTCTTCATTGTTTAATGGTAAAAGAGTTCTAATAGGAATTACCTTTGGGTGAATGTGAAATCTATAAATAGCCAGCTTGTTTTCAAGCAAATGGCCCCTCAACTTCTCATTTCCATTGTTTAGTCTTTCAATTTCTTGCTTAGAATTCATTTTTTTTCATGTTTTGCATCCATGCTAGTTTTTCCTTTGCTGTTAGAAGCCATTCGATCTTCTTGCTTTAGTCTTGTTCATTGTTGTTCATACAAATTAGTTTAGAGTAGAGTAGTGTCATTTGTAGATTGAATCCATTAGAGTTACAGGTTGTGTTCTTCACAGAAGGTAGATTCTAGAATCTCTCGGTACACTTGTGTTATATTCCCACAATAAATCCCGCTAGGAATTGCATACGCCAAGCTTTTTCACTTGTGTTGTCCCTCTCCTACTCGCATTATATTCGGTCTATATCCAAAGTTGCCATTGTTCAAATACCTTCTTTCTGTTGATGCTAGCATATACACGCTCTTTTGGATTCACGTGAACATGAAGGAATGAGGAGATCATTCTGAGGGAAAAAGTCATACACTATTGGATTCACCACTGTTCTACAAATTCCAAGTTTTATCTGTCAAAGTTCTAGTTAAAACATATCAAATAGAGTAGTGAATTATTTCATTTCAGTTAAATTCACTTTCGATATTGCTGAGGAAGCTATGGGGATTGATAGTTTCTGAGAAACTATGATTCATTCCTCACTTCTGAGGTAGGATCAAGAGTCTTTCAATTTAAGTTAATCAGCTATTTAGTTATTTAGGATAAACTCACAACTCGCATGCAAGGCAAGTAGCTACACCTGGGCTACCTTGCTTGTTTTAATTTTGTTATTAGATTAGTTGTCATTTTATGAATATATTAGATTAGTTTCTCTTTCAATTCTATTAAAAATTCTATCAAAAATACAAAAAATAGAGGAATATATATATATTTGTAGATATATATTGCATAATTAGTTTATTTTGTTTTAGTTAGGTTTATATTGATCTTGTATGACAATCACGGGACCTAGGAGCCCAGGGAATATGTTTTTGAGCCAATCGTGCCTCAACCAAATCTTCCCATGGCACTAGCCGACATAGACCAAAATCTTAGAATTCAGGTCTTCCGAACAACATCAAACCTACAAGAAGTTAGCACACAGCTAAGAGGATTAAATATAGAAGACAACAAAGCACACACATTTCTGGTCAAATCAGCCAAATTATAGACTACCTTGATAGATATCCGTATGACTGTAGAAGGACCTAAAAGAGAGAAAACATTTGGTTATGATCCACTAGTCCCATAGCTAGATGCAAGAGACCTCCTCATTGATATAGACACTAGCTTATGTATCCAAGTTGCTAGAACACCTGTTAGGTACTCCGAGAAAATCATGCAACTTCTAGTTCTAAACATAGAGGCTGAAAAGGCATATGATTACTGGATACTCGGAATTAGGGATTGACTCTTCATATGACCATAGGAGGTCCACAACAACCATGAACTTACGGTTGTGATCCATAGGTCCCACAACCCAATGGGCCTACAAATCAATCCGACGTTGATGTTGGTTTGTGAACATTAGTATTTAGGTCCTCTCCACTCCCACCAGACATTATCGCACAACTCTCATTATTAAACATAGCAGCCAATCAAGCTAAGGATTTCTAGACTAAACCAGAGAATCATCCATAAAACCCAGAGAATCCACTACACATTTTACCACCATTTTCATGACCTTGTCAGGAAATATATACGAAGCACCCACAGGTCAGTTTCCACGTATTCAACAACCTATAGATAGGATCTCGGTTGAGCTCGATATTGATTGGAGCCTTCGAGCAGCTATCCTCGCCAAATGATCCATCACACCTATTCAGGTTAGGAGGGCCTTCTTTTCCTTAGATTCACAGATCCCATTATTGCGTGTTGAAGACATAAGACTACCCAACTAGTCTGTTCTGTAGCCCGTATATTCCATCCCCACCGGCTGTCTTAGCATGACCTCGGGAGGTCGGGTGTGAGGAAGAGTTACTTGTAGATTCTCATGCTCGCATAGTCATTTTCTGTCTTACTTTCCATTTTACCCCTTCTTTGATTGTTCTGAGTGATCGAGCTTACAATTTAGTGAGGCTCTTCATTTATATCATGTGAGGAAATATGCCATATAATATTTTTAGTAACTAGATAAAATAACCTCTGTTTGTGATGGGAACAACATTTTTGGATTTAACTCTTCATCACGAACTCGTGCTCCAATTTTCATCATGATTTGCTTTCCAGAAAGCTCAAAACTAAAAATGAAAATTTATATTTGGTAAGAGCTTTAGATATGGAGCTATTAGGTAGAATATTGATCAAAAATCAGTCCTTCATATCTTTTGAAACTGACAACTTCATCATGGAAAAACTAGTTTGAGAGAAACTAGATTTTTTGTAGACCCTTCCCTCTGAATTTCGGATGATTTCACTGGTTAGATATTCTTGAATTTGAAAATATCTTAGAAGAGGGAAGAATGATGATAAAACAACACAACCCTCCATATCCTTAAAAATAGGGAATTCATGGCATGAAAACTATTTCAAGTGAAACTATAACTTATCAATGATCATTCACTCCAATTTTCGTACAATTTTGCCCACTGGAACCTTGAGAAGTGGAGAGGTAGCTTGCTGATTTTTTCCACTACTGTGTTATGGTGGCCATTAATGGAGCTTGAAATTTTTAGGTCTATTTTTTTGGTCTCCGTTCATGATTAAATCAACTCCATTGCGATAGGTTTTTGCTTCTTATCTCACTGGTGAAATTTCTCTTCAATCCGGTTGCCATTTTGATGGGAAATTGAACATTGTTCTTCATGGAGATGGAAGTGAAATTTATTTTCTATGAGAATTCTTTTCTGTAAATGGGAGGTTTGAATATGAGTTTTTAATGGCCTTCAAGATAGAAGAACTCGGTAAAAATGGTTTGTCAATCCGTGCACCGGTTTGGAATAATTCTTTAAATTTTGATTTCACGGCAATGGGGATTTATTGTTCTTCTCTTCTTCGTTATTCATTCTTCTTTCTTATCTTGATGAAATATTATTCTGAGACCTATGTATCACCATAGGGTAGATGATTTTATGTTTGTGCTGAATCTCATTATATATTTGGCAATGGTGGAGTGGTGGTGAGAAGTTGCAGAGAAAGTTACAGAGCAAGTTGTGCACGGAGGAGTTAGATGTTAGAAGTTAGAAGCAAGAGGAATTTTTAAAATTTAAAAATTATGCATAGAGAGGGCTAGGCACATTTTTTTCCATAGCATCCCTCACCTCAAAAGGATGTGAGGGAAAAAAATTTCCACTATAAGAAAGAATATGACACGTGGCATCGATCCAACAACAGGGAGTGAGTGCTCCAAAATCCACTTTGAAGCATTGACTAGCTAGAAGCATGTCACATGGGTGACCAAAATATCTCCTAGAGGGATGGGTGCATTTTTCAAGGTTTGATGTCCCTAACCTATGAGGGACATGAGGGACATCAAATTATGTGGCGGTCTAGAGTGACACATGGTAAAGATCCGATGACAGTGGATTTGAGCTCCAAATTGCACCCGAGGTTGAAATGACAATCTTGATGGTCGCATGGGGTTCCAGAGGTCACATGGGGGATGGGAACATTTTTCCAAGGTTGATTTCCCTCTCCCTTAGGTACATCAGGGATAAAAAATACCGCTAGGATCCTAGAGCTGACACATGTCCTCTCAAAATTTCTCTAACTCCTGAACTCGCTCCAAGAGGACAAATTGTGACGATGATAAATTTGGCTCCCGATGGATTTTTTCAAATTTTTTTATATTATCCTGAACTGAAATGGAATTTTGAATCCAATGGTGTGGTTCTCATATCTTGATTCTTTCATTTGGTCCCTGAAAAAGTGGATTTTTGATTTGGTACTCCATCTGTGCCTGAGAAAAACTACCGACATACCTAATGCACCAAAGAGTTGTGAAAAATATGATTTCACCATCATGTAGGGATTGGAATATTTCCAGATATTTTTTTTTCTCCTAACTCCATCTATATCTCCCAAAATCACCTTCTGAAGCTCAACGATTGTTTTTGCTGTGTATTGACTAGGCCTATGAACCCTAATTTTGGTGAAACTACCCCAAATTATTTGAGCCCTTCCAAAATCTTCCTGAATCATTTCCATGATGTCCCAAGACATTTGAATCACCTCCATATCTGTTTAGGCTCTTCTTGTTTGCTCCAAGGGGTTTCTCTAGCCCTAGGAAGGCCAGTGATAGCCCTTCCCACAACTACCTGTAGCTTGCAAATGAACTCCTAAAATCACCTAGGGGAATAAATGGAATTTCCTAAATCACCTAAGGGGATGATATAAGATTAGTCAGAAGGTCATTTGAACTAGATGGATAGAACCAAGGTTCCTTGGAATGATAGGAATTGAAAAAATTAACACAAGGGTATAGTTGTCATGCTTCAAAATTGTTAATTTACTTACTACACATTTGCATGAAAACAACTAGCTCTAGCTTAGGGACATGACATGGGGAGTCTATAATCTCAAACTTAGACCATATGATCCATTAAACAATTCCTTATCCATTGGGCCCTGTGGAGTCATGTACAATTTACAAGAGAGAAATAGAACGAAGAAGGAAACACACACACACAACAAGAAGAAGGAAGGGAAACACATGACACACAACATAAAGGGAAACACACCTAGAAATCACCTATGGTACAAGGCAAGGGACAACCTGCTTTCATGAAGCATTTTTCTTTCCTCAAAAGTTCTTTCTGAAGAGGAAACACAAATGATGATGTTCTATGAATCCATTGACTGGTTCTAGAAAGTAACCTCCTCTCCTCAACTACTTATGAAAGCTAGGTGCTTTCACATATGTATGTACGCTTTGTAGGAATGAGCCTAGATGAGCTTCTTGGTGCATGGGACTTTGCTTATAAATTCCATTGCCTTCATGTTCTTTAGAATCAGTTTCATAATGCCAGTTGCCTTCCATATTTATCCACATAGATGATTCTTAATTAAGCATGCTATCACTGCCCCATGGATGATTTTCATTCAAATTAGCTGAACATTCCATATTATTTTATTTCCCAGGTCTATGCTCATTGACCTATTTTCCATGAGAAACCTCAGACTTATCCTTTTTCTCTACTCCATTGTGAGGTTCTTGAGTATTAAAGAAGGATTGGAAGCAACCTCATAATTGTCTTATATGGCCATGACATGAGTTAAGAGATTGATAATCAGTTTGGGGTCTTCTACAACTTCCACCGCATCTAATAGTCCTTGTAAAAAGATCTCCTTTGTTACTTCCTGCATCTCATCTTATTATGCCTTCAAAGAATCTTTATTTTGTACCTCAAGGTAAGTATCAAGAGGGATTACTTCATTATCTTGGGAATCACTGCATTCATCAATCATTGGCTCAGGGGGCATCATATTTCTCATCTTGCATTGTTTCAACATGGCCAATCTTCACATTGATTAAATATTTCAAATTAGAATCACACTTATCTTGTAGGTTCATGGATTTCATCAGGAGTTTGAGACTGAGCTCAGGATATTTAGTTTCTTCTATAGATCTAAGTAGTTCTTGTACATGTAGTTCCTTCAAACCTTTCATAGGTTCATCACAAGATGGTATTATCTCTCCATAGATGGCCCAGGATGAGGTCATCTTCATCCCTAAATGGGAATGAGAATAACTCCTCATCATGGATAAGCACATAAGCTGATTTTTTTGCTTGAAAATCATCAAGAACCATTTCCTCTTCTTCATGGTTTGCATCATTCGGCAATTCAGGGTTGCCCTCTTGTAACTCAAATCTCCTTAATGTTTCTTCAAGGTTCATGCCTCTCGAGAAGGCATGTATGGCTCTATCAAGATGGGAATATCCTCTTCCTCCTCGGTTGTCACAAATTGATTCATCTTTTTACTATCTTGGTACAAAATGTTAGCTTTTGGGCTTCTAGAATTTTGTACCGTGTACCTCATCTTCTTCTTGGGAAGAAATTTATCCATGTCTCCCTTCATTGGTATGGTTACAGATGACCAATTCATCTAAATTTTTCCTCCTAAGTATTGGTAAAAAATTCTACTCAGTAACATTCCGAACGAGGATGGGACGTCTACTACCAAAATCATCGTTGAAACTTTCTTGTTTGGAAATTTGGTGAGAGCCACCTATGCATATTTTACCTTCCCTATGAATGGGACCTATTTTGAATACAAAGAGTAACAAGATCCACTGGGTGAAGTCATGGTAAGTTTGAGAGCCTTGGCAACCTTCAAAGGCATCACATTGTTTGAGGCACTAGAATCTATTATGCAATTGTTCAGTACATATTCTCCAAAAAGAAGGGAGACGTAGAAAAGATCAACCTTGTCAGCCTTTGATGTGCTTAAGGAAAGTATGTTCTACGTGAGGGAGGCGTAGGTGGGTTTAGAAACATGCTTTTGGAACTAGAAGTTACTACATTGGGTGTTAGAATACCACTCCTGATATATCATATGAACCTTTCAAATTATTCAGGATGCGTCTGCAAATATTTAGTTTTAGTAATTTGGACTTTGGATTTGTTCACATATTCTATGAAATCAAAAGGAGTAGATGCAGGAGAAGGTGATGAAGGGACTACTTTTGGATTTAGGACAAGTTTGGAAGCAGGAGTAGATTTTTGGGGAATGAAGGGTATTTTGAAAGGTACACTAGGAGCTTTTAAAGTACTAGATTTTATAGGGGAAAATTTAGATTTAGACTTGGAAGAGGCATCAAAAGACTTACTTAGGATTGTGGGAGCCTTCTTACTTGCTATAGGATCAAGCTTCAACAATGCAGAATCCATGGAGGATAAGAGCAGAGTTCCTCGACCGATTTTTTCTTGTAGATTCGTGATGGGAGGATCTTCCTTCTTCTTTTTCTTTGAGTAGTTGAGGGAGATGTTACTTTATCGAATGAGAATGAGTGAATATTGCGCATGATAAATTTGGTGTATCTTCTTTGTCTTCTTCACCAATTCTAGAATACTCATAGAATCTGATTTTTGTATCATTCTCAAACTCATCACTTTCTAGGAAATCACCACCTTCACTTTCTGGTTCAAGCTCCTCTTCATTTTCCTTACTCCTACAATTTGCGGTGATAGGTGGAGGCCACCAAGGAAAACTTCTGGGTACTCCTACAATCTGATTTCCATTTCTTATTTGAGAAGAAACTCATTCAAATATTTCCCTCTTCAATGACATCATCTCATTCACCAATTTTTGCAGCAATGGATCTGTTCTCTTGTCTCTAGGATGTTGTGTCTTTCCCTTTGACAAATTCTTGATCTTTCCAGAGAGGATGAGATAGTCATCAAGTTCAATGGCCATCCTTTTTGATTCTACAATGTTCCTTGGTTAACCTCTTCGTAGGATAAATCCTACCTCTGGTGATTGAGAATTTATGAATAATATCTTGACATTGTTTTTAGATGGCGAATCATCTTCACGTATCTTGTGAAGCAAATCTGGTTGAAAAAGTGATGAAGTATCTCATAGTTTCATTTTATCCTTTATTTATTTGTGCCAATTAAACAAGGAGGTCTTGATAGTCCTCAGTAAATATGAATCTTTCCTCAAACTTCCTTTTGATGTCATTCTAACAAGTGATGGATCGGGAAGGTAGGAGGTAGAACCATTCCGCTAATTTTTCTTGGAGAGACTCCATGAACAATCTTACAATGACATCTTCATGTTAGACACCAAGAATCCCACATGATGTGGTGAAGGATGATATGTGCTCTTCAGGGAGTTGTGTGCCATCACCTTTGAAATTTGGAAAGTTCTTATGGGAACTTGTTGGTAGATCATGTAACATTCCCATTTTAAGACTTTAGAAACAAGGGATTTTTTTATACATAATGTTCTCTATTCTAAATAATCATAATTTAGAACACACATTCCATGCCAATCAATCTCATAATAGATAACCATATGCAGCTGTAAATGACTCAGTGAACTACCGATCTCTCATTTCATGACTCGGTTTCTAACCAATCTCTCATGTTAACTTAAAGTATTGAATACTAAGTGTATACTAAGTATACTTGGTTATATTACCCTGTTTTGGGTATTGAGTGTTATGTATAAGAAACCTATCTGAATATTTGTTACTAATATTCATCTGAAATCCCATTTCTTAAACTAGGTGACATAGGACAATGCAACCAACAACTTGCGATACTTTGGCAGAGATTTCCTACATCTTGTTCATGTTACTATTTGCAGATGGCATACTCGTCTAATGGAATACATCCTTCACCCCACTCATCATTATCTAGAATGGTCTTCACCAACTTCTATAAGCTCACTTGTTCAAGGTTTGACACTAACCCAGGTTAGTGACATAATTTGGTATAGGAAACCACTCGTGATGACCTAGGGTATCTGACATACTCAATTGACCTAAGTCAATGAATGTTCCTAGTTACCCTAAGTCATTGTGAGTAACTTCCCATGCTAAATCATATCCCTAATCTAACCTAGAGAGAAACTAAGTTCTAGTCCGATTTGTGTAGATCTAGGCAACCAATGTTGAGGGGTGTTGCATCATGTCAACTGCAACACTATATCCTCATGAAGACCCTAGTATTCATGAAGGTACAATCTTGTAGTTGGCCTCCAACATTTGACAAAACTACACATATTGATGTACACACCTTGAGAAGAGGTCTTTCACACTCATTTATTTCTTAATTAAGATTCAAATTACAACAACCCCGCTGAACCCTACTTCCAACAACCCTTAAGTTTTTCATCCTTATTTGAGTTGTTAATGTAATACAGAACTTCATAAACTTATGGTTACTTTTATGTTCATTAACTTTTTGCTTAACGAGCAGTTAATTGAAAATAGGAACAACATCCATCATAAGATTTACTTAATATAACTTATCCATACATAGCCTGGTTAGGATCCAAAATAGGTTCCATTAAAGTAGAATTCATAGAGATGAAGTCTAATTGATTAATGATATAATAAACCAAACATTTTCTTTGAAACCTATCAAGGTATTACTCCGAGGGAGTGAATGTATGTACCCAAAATTGTATGTCTGCATACAGTCATAAATTGGTTATGGAAAACCCCAATGATGATTTAGATCTCTTCGCAAGGTGTTTGGAATCGAGAAATCTTTCCGAGTATACATTTGCATCCTAAAATTCCTTATCCAACATTTACATGCTTCATTCTAGCCTCAGCCCCCTTTAACTTTCATTTTTTTCTTTAAGTTATAGAACCGCCACCCTGCCTTGGCGGCTCCCTGTGACCACCGCCTAGGGTAGGGCAACGGTCATGTAACTGCCACCCGCACAAGGCAGTAGTCCTTCCTACACTTTCTAGAACCTTCCGACACACTCAATAACGTGAAAATCAAGTTTCACTTGCAACTCTCAGCTGCTTCTTCTTTGTTTAGAGTTTCTAGCCACTTTGTAATAGTAGTGCTCCATTTTTAATGATAAAGCATGACAATTTGAACTTGCCTTCTGGTAAGTAAGAATGCTATAAATACTGAGCTTGTTTATAAGAAAATGGCCCCTCTCTCTCTATGTTTTATTATTCAGTGTATTTGGAAGTTCCTCAATAAGTCTCAACAGGTTTAGACTTAGCATAAGTTCTCAGCCTCTCAGTTCAAGGCTCTTCATTTTTTTGGTTTAGAGATCACTTGATCTCTCTAGTTTAAATTTCTTCCATTATTGCTCTCCAAGCAACTGGCTTAGCATAATTCAACATCAATTCTAGATTAAATTCATTTGAAACTTGATTCTGTTTAGAGTTATAGGTTTTGTTTCATCACAGGAAGAATAGGTCCTAGAATTTTAGGTGTGTCTTGTCGTATCCCTGCAACAATCTTGCTAGGAATCGCATAGCCAAGCTTTATTATCTTGCACTATCTCTCTCCTACTTGAATTTCGTTCATTTTAACTCCAAGCTTTCTTTGTTCAAATATCCTCTCTTACTCTGCTATCACATTCTCATCTTTCGGAATCATGAGAACATGAAGGAACAAAGAAATCACACTGAGGGAACAAGCTATGATACAACCAGATTTTCCACTGTTATGTAAATTCCAGGTTTGAGTTGTTAAAGTTGTAGTTACAATATATAAAATAGAGTAGTGAATCATTTCATTTCAGTCAAATTTTACTTTCAATATTGCCGGGGAAGCTATGGGGAATGATAGCTTCTGAGAAGCTATGATTTGTTTCTCACTTCTAAGGTAATATTGGAGGTGTTTCAATCAGACTAGTTAGATATTTATAGTTGTATCAACTCACAAGTGCATAGGCAAATAACTACATCTAGCTACCTTGCTTGTTTTAGCTTTGTTCTTAGATTAGTTGTTATCTGAATTTACTAGATTAGTTTCTCTTTGAATTTATTCAACTTTATATCTCTGAAAATAAAAAAGAAAAATCTTAAAGTAGACTCAATTTCATAATTGGTTTATTTTCATTCAGTTAAGTTTAGTTATTTCTTGCATGACTATTATGAGACCAAGAGAGCCTAGGGATTATATATTCGAACCAGTGATACCCCATCCGAATCTCTACACGGCATTAGTAGATATAGATCAAGGTCTTAGGATCCACATCTTCCAAACAACTGCAAACCCACAAGCAATTAGTGAACAATTAAGAGAATTGAATATTGAAGATGACAAAGCATACAAATTGTGGTCTAATAAACCCAATTATAGATTTCCTTGATAGTATACCCACATGACCATACAAGAACCGAAAGAGAACAAACATTCGGTTGTGATCAATTAGTTCTACAGCTAGACGTAGGGGACCTTCTCACTGACATAGATATAGACCTATGTATACACGTTGCTAGGACACCCATGAGGTATTCTGAGAAGATTGCACAACTCCTAATATTAAACATAGAAGCTAAAAAAGCTTATGACTACTGGATAGTCAGAAGATGGGATTGTATCTTCACATGACCATAAAAGGTCCTTAGTAACCACGAGTTCATGATTGTGATCCTTAGGTCTCATAACCTAACGGGATTGCTAGTCAGGTAAGAATTGACACCAGTTTACATATAATGGTATTTAGATCCTCACCGCTCCCGCCAAACATCATCACAAAAATTTCTGTGTTGAATGTAAAACTGATTAGGCCATTACTTTCTAGGCCAAACCAAAAACTGCCCATAAGTGAATCCACTTGTAGACACCAAATTCGTGTCTTACGACCCCTTGTGACCCGCATCCCATTTCGCAACCTAACCTCATTACCTAAACCTTGCACAATTATTTATTAATTACCTTGTAAGTGATAAATCCACATCACCTCACCTGCCACCTCATTTTGCCACCTCATCATGACATAGCCCTGATCCTAAACTAACCTAATTAAAACCTAAAACTTGGTCCACACCTACACCCATAACTAATGACCCCTTTCTCGCACCCAAAACCGACCTTCTAGTCACTTGACCAAGCCCGCAACTGATCTCTCGGGAGAAAAGCAGGGAAGGTGGGCTATTTTACTAAAAATAGCCTACTTTTTCCTTACCGATGCTGGTTCCTACTCGACCACCGTCGGTTACGCAACCGCCATCGGTTCCCTGTAAATGGGCTCCCCAAACCAAAACAACAGATCGGAATTTCATTTTTGGAGATCAGTCAAAGGATTTCTGGATCAACAGAGAGCATTGCGAGTGAGGAACAGAGTCCAGATCTTCACTTGACAGAGCAGAGACGAGTGGAAATACCAGAAGTGTTTACAACCAAGGAGATCAACTTGCATCTTTGTCAAAACCAGTAAGTCACATCTTGCATGTCCTCTGTTATAACATTTCTTATGCTCTGTGAATTTCAGTCCTCCTAAATCCGTCTCTGAATCTACTACCCAACGTGTCATTGCATCTAACTGTTATTCTTTTACTTCTAATCATCCCATTTCCTAATATCATCCATAAACCAGCCTTACAAAACACCATAGCTACTAAGAAGATCCTAGAACCCACCGGTATCGGTTATATCATTAACCGGCATCGGCTATCAGTAACCGCCATCGGTTCCTCTGATCAAAACCAGAAAACCAGCCTTTCCCCTACCCAGTTCAACGAAACAATTTAATTGATACTCTACGGTCTTTTGCGTTAATTCATATTAGCGAGGAAAGCTCGACCACCTTCGAAAGGAAGTTTTATATTTCCTGGCCCAAGGCGTTTCCTCATTTATTGTTTAATCAAATCTTGTGGTCTTGTGTTCTTATTTGCGGGTAGTCCTTCCAAGACAAAAAGGAGTTCTTCGCAATCAGCCTGATCTTTCTCTATGGTACACGCACACCATCTCGACATTCTACAGGTATTCCTCCTAGCACCTAACTCTTATCTGTTTCTATAGGAACGAGTCATTCCGAGTGAAACATTTTGGCACGCCCGGTGGGACCCATTTTGGGTTTCTTTCTCTTGCTTATTTTCATTTTAGGAAGCATACTTGCTGTTGTTGCTTTTGTTATATATTTCGTAAAGAATTTGTCTTGCTTTCCTAGTTTCGCATTAGTGAAAGTCATCTCTCTTGCTTCATCGAACATAATTTTCGATTTGGGTTTAAAACACATGCATTGCATTCCTGCTTGTTGTTCTTCAATTCTAGTGAACATAGATTAAGTAACAGGTCGTACACGTGGGGGTGATATCCACGGTATTGACAGGAAATTAACCCTAGTTTCACTGCACAACACATACCGAATCACTTCACAATTAACACAATAGCTCAAACATCCCCCCTTTTTCCGCGGTATTCCTCCACCCGATTGAGGTAACCTTATAAGCCAAAACAAACTTGACATTTCCCCTAGGTCTTGTTGTTTAGGATTCTGACATCATCTTACGTCTAAAGGCATAAGCCCACGATAACTAAAATTAACCCTAGGATTAGTCTCTGGATTTGCGTGTGCATCTTGCTTGTTTTCAAATTCTTTCTCTGTCATACTTTGTCTTCTGTGATCAATAAGTTGACAAATATACTCAACGTTGCTAAAAATCAAATTAGCAGCCTTTTATATCTTCTTATCCTAGACTTTTGACACCGGCATCGGTTATCTGACCGACGTCGTCTGCTCTCTGACCGACACCGGTTATTAAACCGATATCGGTTACTGTCTTCATCAGCCCCTGACAAACCAACAACCTGCCAAATTCATCATTCTGAGGTTGTTTTTGTTCTTGATAGATTGAAACTTTCCTGTGTGTTCTTGTCCATGGTTGTCATCACTCGGAAGCAAGCCACCGCCATGGTTTCACATGCCTGCTCTGTGTCTTTGCCTGAATCACCCCCTTCACATTCTATAGGGAACCCTATGGACACCAGTGAGATCCCCAAATTCCGTAGGAGACAAGGACTTTGCCAAATTTTACGGATGCTAATCCTAGCGTCACAATACTATTTGTCTCATGCCCCTGACCGTACGCCTGATGGTCAGCTCCTTGTTGGCATGCCTATTAGTATAGCTGCTCATTTAGCTCCCACTCCTCCTGATAACACTGCCTTACTTCCTGCATCTCTAGCCCCGTCTCCCAATCCGACGGCTTCAGAGGTTCATACGACCCTGATTAGCTTTCCTTTGGTTAATCTTGGACCCCACATATCACTACCACCGAATGCCCCTACCTCATCTTTCTTGCAGACTGCTCCGTTCATGACTTGCTCTCTGCCACCTATCCACACGAGCTTTCCTTCTCAAGCTCCGCCTACCTTCTCACTCCCATACACGTATCCAGTGACCTCAACATCCTATATGGGACATCCCTATTCAGTTGCCTCAACATATTCATCCTCCACACCTTACCAACACTTAACCCCACCAGTGTCTAGTGGTGGTCCTTGGCCCAATTTGCCTCCGTTTATCACAATCCCACCATCATCTCATCCAACTACTGATCTAATTAAACAAATGATGGACAAAATGCAAAACCTGGAGGCTTCTGTTTCAGGAAGTCGTAGCGCCTTGACATACGAGCAAGTTTGTCGGGAGCCCATTCACCCTTCTCGTCCCCTTCATTCATATCCTCCTCAATGGGAGTTGCCAAAATTTACTCGTTTTAACAGTAAAGAGGATCCTCAACAACACTTGCGATCATTTAGACACGCTTGTTATTTGATCGCCCATGATGATGCCTTGTTACTCCGCACCTTTCCCATGTCCTTATCAGGACCCGCCTTGGAATGGTACAGTGCTTTAACCCAGCACTCGATCTTTTCTTTTAACCAGCTAGCCCAATCTTTCTTGGATCATTTCTCCATTAACATTGCCAAGAAAGTATCTATCACCGACCTCTATGCCATCCGACAATTTGAGGACGAATCTATCGCAGATTTCGTTGGACGATGGCGGGGCCTTATCAACCAACTTACGTATGCCTTACCTCAAACCGAACTTATCGAACTGTTTACGTGGGCCTGCGCTAAGCACATCTCCCCCACCCTCCAAATTCAAACTTTCCGTACATTCGACGAGGCCTTTACTATGGCCCGAAAATTAGAAATTCGAGCCTTAGAAGAGGAGAAATTGCGGTTGCGTAACAAAAACCCCAATTTCCGAACTCCTGATTCTATCAATAAACCAAATACCGCCACTCCTCACACATCCACTTCTTCTAAATCAAAAGGAGCTGTCCACGCGGTGATGGTCAAATCCCAACCACCGTCTAATACCCCGCCAAAAACCACTTATAAGTATAAAGCAGAACCCATCAACTACACTCCCTTGGGAGAAACATATGGTGTGATATTGGAAAAATTGCTCAAAGCAGGAGCCATTACCTTACCTCCTGTTAAACCTCATTCCGGGTTTGATTCCACTCGCGCCATACCTTCCTGGTACAAAGAAAATGACTTCTGTAACTTCCACCGCGTGAAGGGACACAGTCATGAGAACTGCAAGATGTTGAAAAACATAGTGCAGGAAATGGTTGATGCGGGGGATATAGCCCTCGATAATCCTAATGCCCCGCTTAATCTGAAATCTGAAAATTTTCAACAAGCCATTCCCGAATCACTCGTCCAACAGTAACGTAAACCAAGATATCTTAGCCGAGGAGAGTGTTCATGAGATCCATGCAGTCTTCGATTCTCAGCCAAAAGCCTCTATTGAAATTTTTTTGAATCAAGCCTCTCCACCAACACAGGAGTCTGAACCTCCTTCACCACCATCAAGCCAAAGTGAAATCATTCCTTTACCCATAAAAGAGTTAACTACCCGGACTTCTCTTCTCATCGATGAGTCTTCTTACACCACATCCCTACAAGATTGTGAGTGGATGTTATCTAATTTATCTATTTCGCAAACGTCCCCTTCTACCGCTCTTGCTGCACAAGAGGAAGGCTCGCCACTCCTTTTGACATCCTTAGACGAGAAATCTCTTACACTGACATCACCACATTCTTTAAACATGACAGATCCCCTCAAACACACCCTCCTACCTATTAGTCCCTCATCGCCTAAATCTTTTCAACGACCGGTTGACCTCTTAACATCTATTGATACAGTGCCTCATCTACCTCCTGTGTCACACCCACAGTGGACTGGAATCACAACCCATCGTTCTTCCGTACAAAAGTTCATATTCACACGTGAGGACTGTCATTCCACAGAAGATAGACAGGCCCTATGGGAACGTTTGAGTACCCCTTTTTCTACTCAAATGCAAATGACTGATCCTGATGTCTCCACCATATACCCGAAGTGTTTACAGAAGCTTAAAATGCCCCTGTTCTCACCTTCACCCCCCTCACCTCTACCAAATGCCCCATCCACTTCTATCAACTTAACCAGATCTTCCCCTACGCTTGGGACCTCACCAATGCCCAGTCTAACGCACCCGCCTAAGCGACTCGATCTATCCAAAAATAAATCCGTCCCGCCACCTAGGAGACAAACTCAATCCATGCCCCTATCACAATCAAAACCATCATCGTCATACCTACCTTCCATATTGGGACCCCATCCCTCTACCTTACATCAATATATCACACCTCCTGCGTTTTATTCAAAACAACCTACGCCTTCCGCACCCACGAGAAATTCCAGGGTATAGAACACCGTCACTCCGCGTATCTGTCCACCTATCAACCCTAAAAAAATTCCATCATCAAAAGATTTGTTTTCGGTCACTCCTATTTCCCGTGGTTGTTTTACGATACCACATCATCTGCATGACCTCATCATCCAACATAGCTTGCGCCAAAGAAATCACGTTTAGTGAAAACCACGTATCAACACCCTCGGCTAAACCACCACCCGTGCGAACCAACCACGCCCAAACATTACCAAAACACCGCACAACCAATACCCTCATCCTCTTCCGATTTTGACCCACTCAAAGGATCTTACGCCAAAATCCTTGCTATGTTGGTGGAGAATGCGACCATTTCCCTACCTCCACTTAGACCTTATGACCCGTCTAAACCTCGACCTATGGGTTACGATGAGTCTAAAATCTGCGCTTATCACCGCACACCAGGACATGATGTGGAGGGATGTAAAGCTCTAAAAACCATCCTTCGTCAGTCACCTCTCCCGGATAGAAAGATTAAGAAAGACAACTTACGAAAGGAGAGACCTTTAGTTTCCATTCCCTCTCCTATACCATCTGTCCCCGCCTCACCAAGATCTATCATTATTACAACCCCACCTCTTGAAGACCATGAGTTATCCCAACCATCTTCCTTATCTCAGGTCTACGAGATTAATATGATTAGTGTCGCTACTCGAGGGCAGAAAAACAATGGGAAAGCAAAAGAAAACACACCTGCGATATCTCTTTCTCCGTCAAACATCCCGATTGCACCACCACCTAAAGTGGTCATTCGCGGACCCACCTATCCCGTCTCTAATGGCATTGCCCACCGAAATATGATTAAACAGCTTCACCAATCACCCGTAAAAATGACACTGTATGATCTCATTCAGACTTCTGAATCTCATCGACAAGCTCTCATTGAGATCCTTCAAGGGATAGAGGTTTTACCTAATGAAACCCTACCTGTCACCTCCATTCTAACACCCAATCACGTTGCTTCTCTCACCAAACAACCCACTGCCCCAACCACTTCTGTCTCTGTACAACAAGCTGCTGCAGTCAGTTTCTCCGAAGACGAAATTGTTGACTTTGGTACAGAAGATCCTGACCCTGCTCTTTTCATCTCAGCTTACATCCGGGACATTCGGGTACGTCGTGTTATGATTGACGGGGGTGCTAGCCTAAACATCATCTCTTCAAAAGCCTTCCAACAAATGAATATCCCTTCTAGTTGCATGTGTGCCAACCCCATCATGTTGCGGTCATTCAATGACGCTATTACTTCTACCTTAGGCACCGTGATCCTCAACATTCGGGTAGGACCACGTACTTTACCTGAACTCTTCTATGTCTTGGAGGGAGAGTTCCAATATAATATATTGCTGGGTCGTCCTTGGATCCGAGCCATGGGATGCGTTCCTAAACATTACATAGATGCATAAAATTTGAGTACGAGGGGAAGTCATACACCCTAAAAGTGACCCTCCCCCTTTAAAACCTGCAATATGTTATACCGCCCTAACGATGTGCTTATACCAATCAAGACACCCATACATTCAACCCAACCATCCTCTTCAAATGTACCTCAACCATCCACCTCAACCGTGCCTACGCCTTCAATCGATGAAACCACCATCGCAAAACCACTTCCCTTCCCATTGCACTAACATTCCAACCTCCGACCCCTTAGTAGATGTTTTTAGCGCCTTATCTTTGCGGGGGAGTACTGCTGCTATATAACGTTAGTTCTTTCCCTACCCCACAGGAGTACGGACAATTACATGCACATCCCACCTACGACCGTCGCGTGGGGGAGGTAATCTCTTACGGACCACCCCATTGCCGCACTAACCTAATGTATGGGGGTGTTGACGCATCCTCCATTACCCCTGAACCTCCTCTTGGTGTGGTTCCCTTCCAATCCGATTTTCAATACTTGACAAATCGTCGTTTCGCCCTCACCTTCTTGACTTGCTGTGCGTGGAAAGGCTTTGGTTTTGGCCTTTACGAACAAGGCCGACATACACTCATTCCCGTGACTACCTGTAAACATAATGATCGCAGTGGTCTCGGTTTTCCCGAAACACCTACACAGGAGACACCTCCTGTCAGCTGTATCCTGGAAGAAGAAGACGTCACCCCTACCAAACCATCATCACCCACTTTGCCATCATCACCCACAGAATCTATAGACCCTGAATCCATCCCTCCTAACTTTTTTTTTTCATAAATGCTATCTTCATAGGTCCTCTCACTTATCAACGCGATAATGAGGACCCATCTTCTCTTCCCCTTCTGTATCCAGACATGATCGAAGAGGATTCACCTTTGATTAATGTTGTTGAATGCCAGGATGATGACTCCATCCTCACTTACCTTGGCGCGGATGATTCTTATATTCAACGAGCCTTACCATCTGAAACCCAAACCATGCTGAACGAATCTACTATAGAAATCAACATCCACACGGAGGAGGATCCTCACATTGTGAAGATTGGACAATCCCTTAACACATCAGAACAAGCCACCTTTACTACCTTTCTCCGTGCTCGCAACCAAGCTTTCGCATGGTCTTACGCTGACATGCCAGGAATTGATCCTACCATTGCCGTCCATAACATCACCCTAAACCCCGATTCCAAACCAGTCAAACAGAAATTGAGAAAAATGCATCCACGCATTGCTCTCTTGGTCAAAGAGGAGCTCCAATGATTCCTTTCTGTTTCCTTCATCTTGCCTATTGACTATCCTCAATGGATTTCTAACATCGTACCTGTCACTAAAGCTACAGGGGGACTTCAGATATGCCTGATTTCGAGGATCTTAACCTCGCTTGCCCTAAGGATGACTTCCTCTTACCTAGCATTGACCAACTTGTTGATCTAATTGCAAGTCATGAGATGCTCTCTCTCATGGATGGCTTTTCAGGATATCTGACCAAATTTTGGTTGCCCCTACCGATCAACACAAAAATGCCTTCATAACTCCTTGGGAACCTTCGTTATCGTGTCATGCCATTTGGCCTTAAGAATGCTGGTGCTTTACCTATCAGCGGGCTATGACCTACATTTTTCATGACATTATGCACACTATCCTTGAAGATTATGTTGACGATCTTCTCGGAAAGTCTAAACATCGTAGTGAACATCTCGATGTTTTAACCATTATTTTTGATCGCCTGTTACAATATTCTGTCGCCTTCAACCAAAGAAATGTGTCTTTGGTGTTCTTTCGAGGAAAACTTCTTGGCTTTATCGTCTCTTTGCGTGGCATTGAGGTCGATCCATCTAAAGTCAAAGCTATCCTAGAAATGCCCCCACCCAAAAATCTCAAACAATTGCGTAGTTTACAAGGTAAGCTCCAATCTATCCGACGTTTCATCTCCCAACTCTCGGATCGGTGTCAACCTTTTCATCACCTTCTTAAAAAGGACATTGCCTTTCAATGGAGTGAGGAGTGTCACCAAGCCTTCGAAGCTCTCAAATCCTATCTCTTGCAGCCACCCGTGCTTATCCCACCCCAGGACGACTGCCCTTTCTACCTTTATCTTTCCGCCACTGACCATGCTATAGGTGCTATGCTCGCACATCGGGATTCGACACACGAGAACAGGCCATTTATTATATAAGTCATACCCTCATGGATTATGAGACTAGGTATACACATGTAGAAAAATTGTGCCTTGCCCTATCATTTGTAGCCACCAAACTCGACATTACCTCTGAATCACAAAACTTTTGTCATCACCAACACGGACCCCATTCATTATATGTACGCCAAACTGCATCTAAACCAACGTATCACTCGATGGCTTATGCTCCTCGCTGACCTTGACCTTGAATTCGTACAATGAAGTCAATCAAAGGACAAACTCTTTCAGAGACCAACTCATGCGGAGGCCCCTTTACAGGGGAACAATTTACCAATTTTACCTTCCCGATTGAACTCATCGCCACTCTTTCACTCCGGGAAGAGTTGTATCAAATGACCCTCTTCTTCGATGGATCTAAATGCCAGCGCGGCGGAGGATCCGGTGTTGTTCTCATTCCTCTTGACATGAACCTATGCCTCTTTCATTCCGGCTTGATTTCCCTTGCACTAATAATACAAGCGGAATACGAGGCCCTTGTTCTGGTCTCCAAGTTGCGTTACACTTAGGCATCAAATCTATCAACATTTTGGCAACTCTCAATTGGTAGTCAATCAAGTTATGGGCGTCTACCAATGCAAAATGAGGAACTTCAAAAATACAAACACTACGTGGATTCACTTCTAGCCTTATTTACTCACTATTCTATACAAACCATTCCACGCTCCACTAACAAATTTGCGGACACTATGGCTTGCTTAGCCTCACAAATTCCCGCCGCACCAACTGACTCTGAATTATTCGTCGTGGTCCAACAACTTTTTGTCCCATCCTATTCAACCCCGGTAGTTTGTACGATAAATACTGTGTCTACTAGTTCGCAGGATACCTGGTACCACCAATTTCACGACTACCTTACAATCTCTGTCCTCCCACCTGACCTTACTAGTAACGGCAAACGTGCTTTTCTTAAAAGTGTTTCACGTTATGTTGTCATGGGGGAATCCTCTATAAAAATGGCTTTGATGGCATCCTCCTTGACTAATCAGCGGCGCGGAGGCCACTCATACCATCCAACTGGTCCATGACGGTATTTGTGGTGGACATTTTAGCGGCCTTGCCGTGGCCAAACGAATCCTTCGCCTTGGTTATTATTGGCCTACTCTCAATAACGACTGCTACGAATATGTTAAGCATTGTGTTATGTGTCAACAACATGCCAACCTTCAACATACTCCTAGCCACCCGCTCCAGGTCACTCGAGATCTTTGGCCCTTCTCACAATGGGGTTTAGACCTTATTGGTGAGATTCACCGCCTCTTCACAACGTCACCGTTGGATAATCACGGTGACCGAATATTACACAAAATGAGTGGAGGCTATTCCACTCATTTCAATCAAAAAAAAAAAAAATTGTCGAATTCATTAACCATCACATTATCTATCGTTTTGGTATTCCTCATCGCCTAATAACAGATAATGGTAAATCTTTTAAAAACAAGTTGTTACAAGACCTTTGTGACAACTTTGGTATCAAACTTAGTTTCTCATCACCTTACTATCCACAAAGCCAATGGTTAGGTCTGAATCTTCTAATAAAACCCTAACCAAAATCCTCATGAAAGTTGTTAATGACTCGTAAAAATTGGCACGATCACATTCCCTTTGCCCTTTGGGCTTATCGTACTAGCATTCGTGCCTCTACTAATGCCACACCTTTTCTTTGGTATACGGTACCGAGGCTGTTTTGCCTCTCAAAATACAAATACCTCTCCTTAGAATATCTCTTGAGGATATTCTCACCAACGATGATTTCCGTCAAGAGCGGTTAGCCCAATTAGAGCTTCTTGACGAACGTCGTCTTACAGCTCTTGATCACCTTCAAATCTATCAAAAACGCATCAAACGTGCTTATGATAAGCGACTTCATGAGCGTACTTTTAAGGTTGGTGATCTTGTCCTCAAAGAGAATCAACATGTCACCAAACTAGAAAAGAGCAAACATGGAAAATTTTCTCCCAATTGGATTGGGCCTTATATAATCACTCACACCTATGGATCAGGCACTTATCATTTAGCTTCGCTTAATGGTAAACCTGAGCCTGAACCCCTTAATGCCTTGCATCTTCGACCATTCTACTGTTGAAATTAGTGTTATATCACTTCTTATCTACTGCCGCTCGTCCTTGAGCTCACTTACCACTACATACACTCTGTTTCTACACCTCATAATAATCAAGCTCACATAGTTTGATTCTCACCTCCCCTTGATGACGCCTTTCCCTTTTTAGTCTAGTCCATGACTTCAAAGAATTAAGATAAGCTATATTCTTATGGGATTTTCTTGAGTCAAACTTCCTACTAAACTAGATGCTTCACGCTAAAAGAACATCTAGTCATCTAAATTAAATATAGATTGCTCCCTCGAAGGACTGGCTATATGCCAAATTATTGCTGCTATTCTCTATATATTGCTCCTGAAGGAAAACTATGCACTAAAATCATATCTCGCTACTATAAATAATCGTTGCTCCTCGAAGGACAGCTTATACACAGATCGACCTCAGCAGAAGCTTCTCGCACGATCATCTTCGTGAAGACCTCAAGAATAATACAATCAATATCCCTTGTAGACTTCCCGCATCGATCAGTCTACATTCAATAAAATAAAGCCTCATTCAAAAGGACTTTTGAGTCATGGACTTGTCTATTTAAGGTAGTTTCTCTTACGCCGAACACTCACTTTGTAATAAGTTCTCTGCACCTCAGCTATACCATCCACCTCACCTCACCATTTGTTTCAACTCAAGGGACGTAATGTACGCTCGATATATTGTGATCACACAACTCTTCACCTATTGACTTCTCGTCATGCACGTGAGTACTAGGGCTCCAAGCTCGTTCTACGTTGTATGGTTTGTTTAGCTCTTTTCACCTACGGAGCACTCTTTCTGCTTTGCCTCGCATCTAGGATTGTGTGTTGACCTTAATCGGGACATGGTTCCTTCTACTTGGGTAGGCTAACTTTCACTTCCCTTATACCTTTACAACATCACCAATTCATTACCAACACCATCAACCTTACCTTTACCAATCTTAATATTTTTACCAACCAACCAATTGCCTAAACCGTACTCAAATTGCCTAAATTCGCCTCTAGATCGCTTCAAGGACACTTATATGCCAAATTATTGCTGCTATTCTCTATAGGATCGCTCCCCGAAGGAAAACTATGCACTAAAATCATATCTCGCATTATAAATAGATCGTCCCTCGAAGGACAAATATACACAGCCAAAATTTCAGCAGGCTTCTCGCATCGATCATCTTCGTGAAGACCTCAAGAATAATACAATCAATATCCTTGTAGACTTCCCCGCATCGATCGGTCTACATTCAATAAAATAAAAGCCTCATTCAAAAGGACTTTGAGTCATGGACTTGTCTATTTAAGGTAGTTTCTCTTACGTGAACACTCACTTTGTAATAAGTTCTCCAAGACCTCGGCTATACCATCCACCTCACCTCACCATTTGTTTCAACTCAAGGGGACATAATGTACGCCGATATATTGTGATCACACAACTCTTTTCACCTATTGACTTTCGCTCGTCATGCACGGTACCTAGGGCTCCAAGCTCGTTTCTACGTTGTATGGTTTGTTTAGCTCTTTTCACCTACGGAGCACTCTTTTTGCTTTACCTCGCATCTAGGATTGTGTGTTGACCTTAATCAGGACATGGTTCCCTTCTACTTGGGTAGGCTAACTTTCACTTCCCTTATACCTTTTACAACATCACCAATTCATTACCAACACCATCAACCTTACCTTTACCAATCTTAATATTTTTACCAACCAACCAATTGCCTAAACCGTACCAAATTGCCTGAATTCGCCTCTCCCTGATCCTAAGGGAGAACTACATCGGTCTGAGGCCCCTCCTTGCTTTGTGCAATGGGCTATGTAGGCAGCACTTCGGAGACATGGGGTCTCCCAAGGTTAGCTCGACCATCCCCTACCATAACCTATCATGTGTGGTAAATATAAATATTTTTGTGTATTTCTATTTCATCACATTCCTCTTTATCCTTTTTTCAAAACACCGAAAATCAAAACACAAACATTCTTATTATTATCGTAACTCAAATCAACATACATATTCAGTTTTATTTAGATGTTAAACAAATACATCTTCTCTATCATCGACACGCAGGTCGACATCTTTATTTTTATACCTCTATAACATTTACTTAAACCCTCACGATTCATCCCGACCCAGGTGATGATCATGATCGTCGACGCCTTCGTCCGGCCTCTCTATCCTCAAGGGTACCACGGCTATTGGTACCACCCACCGATCTACCGGTCTCTCCGTAACATCTCGAATACGCCTCTCGCATGGAGAACTCCAGCCTCTAGTCTCTTTGCTCATGACTCGCAACCACTAACAATCTTCTTGTCTCATTCACTGCGTTTGGAGCTGCTTGAACTAAACTCGTAGATGTTCTCTCTCCGCTATAATTACAGCAATGTCGGGCGCTCACGTACACCTCACGATTCTGCTACCCACCATAATCTATAGG
Organism: Taxus wallichiana var. yunnanensis; assembly: GCA_018340775.1. NCBI lineage: Eukaryota > Viridiplantae > Streptophyta > Pinopsida > Cupressales > Taxaceae > Taxus > Taxus wallichiana. Next base: position 680,097,726 of record CM031239.1, read on the forward strand.
CCTCTGTCATTCCTTCGCATCCATTACCGCGATCGGGCCGCTACCTCTTGAGCCCTTCTCGGAGGTGTTGGCCGGGAGGTGAGAATGTTGCCTCGGCGTCGATCCTCATATATGGTCTATAAGCCGGGGTATATCCCGCACAAATCCAAATTATCGCCGCACGCGATCTATAGGAATCCTCTCATATTCACTCGGGCTCGTGTGCCCGCGATCCACCTCGGTCGCTCTACACCCTCAACTCCTCGGCTATGTTCTCTGTTACCATATAGTTCCCGTAAGGCCTCCAACAGATATCTCGCAACCGTCACTCTCTCCCATACACCGCTCTGTAATACTTAATGTCACCCGTCACGGCCCGAGATCTTGCCTCTTTCTCATCCGGACCCATCGCCCGAATCCCAACCCTCGTACTCCGGTCTCTCTGCGCTGGAGGGATTGGCCTATTGTCGCACACAAACAATGTGCTCATAGGCCCAACAGTTGTAATAAGTATGAACAATCAAAGCGTCGATCCGTGATTTCACCTACAAGCCCATAAACCCCTGTATAAGCTTCGCGAAATACGCAGTGCCCATGCAAACGTAACGTTCCTTTCTACCATCTCCCGAGATAACACACATCAATGCCTTTGGAAATCTTCCTCCTTACGCCTCGGTAATGCATAATACCCTACCGCTATCATTAATATCACCTTCTTAACCTTGTCTCCTCAGGGTGTGCTGCATACATTACCCCATACGTAAAGGATAAACCTCGCTGTGTCAAATCTCGTGCGTATGGACCAAATACTACTGTTATCGCTCCCCGTGCCGCGCTAGGTAGTGCCTGATATACTGGTTCTCCTGTAATAGGGAGTCTCAAAATACTGGAACACATCTTCCAATGTTACTGTCATCTCCCCTGTTGGCAGATAAAAGGTATTTGTCTCGGGATTCCATCTCTCAATCAACGCCTGTAACATACCATGATTACGTGTGATTCGTGAATAATAACGGATTCCACTTAACCCCAAACGATTTATCAATGTCCATTCCGCTGGTGTTACATCCGCTCGGATCCGTGACAATAGTGCTGGCACATTATCATTCATCCTCAACCCTGCCTACCTCTGCCTGCACACATCAAAATAACAAACAACCATTCAATCCATCAAATCCCAACGAAGTTTCTTTCTCACCTTCTGGAAATTACTACAGCAAACGGTATCGTTTATAGTAAACCGGTACCGGTTTAGTAACCGATACCGGTTGTCCCTAACCGATACCGGTCACTGTCACCTTTGTACAGCCTGCCTAAACCCACTGCCTACGACAATAATTTGAGCGTTTATTCCTTTCTATACATACAAACGCCTGAAACCCCGATTACCTACCCCGTAACACTTACCTCACCTATAACCCTTGCTATCATGTTTTCTTTTTCATATCTACCCACTTAATCTCCTATTCATAACACATGCAAAAATCAAATCACAACCAAAACGTTTACCTCTTGGGTTGCAGCAGCTTGCGGTGGCACTTGTCTTCCCTCTCGTCCCTGCCTGCTGGATGCTTCTCCTCATTCTGCCATGATCACCACTCTTTTCAAATTCACCTTTCTACTTTCTGAATCTCAGATCGCATTCACCTTCCTAGTCTCTTTTCTTATCACCCAAATCTCTCATGCAATTTCCTGTCTCTTTTCTCCTTATCACTCAAATCTCTCATGCAAATACTGCCTCTCGGTCCAAAAGCGTCGCGTTCGCGTATTTAACCTCTTGCATGGCTCTAAAAATAAGAACTTAAGTTGCCACCCTAGCTTTTCTATTTTTAGAAAAGCTCATACCTAAATCACCGGTATCGGTTATATAACCGATATCGGTCTATTACCTACCGACATCGGTTTTATAACCGATATCGGTTACACACCTGCCTTTTTGAAACATGGTTCTTTTCTTCATTTTTTACCTAAATTTTTGTCGCACCCACCTCTTTTCCTGCATAACAACACCATTTTACATATTTCTCCATCCATCACACGTATCATTACCATTTCAATTAAAAAAACAAACAAGCCATCTACTAGGGATATAAAAAAAAACTATCAATCTATACATCATCTGGATACGGCTCATCGATACACATATAACAATGACACAAAACCAACAATTCATCACATAACCTTTTCATTCATATATATGTGCAAAAACAAAAACATCAACATCATCCATATATCAACATGTCACTTAAACTCATCATATATTCTATACCACAAACCATCGATTTAAATACTTAAAAACATTTTTGAACACAACATGTGGATCAAAACATCATCTATATATATATATACAAATTTGCAAATATACAATGTGCCTTTGATCGGGGCCTCCGTGATCTCATCATACAACTAAGCCGACATGCAAAGGCTGCAATAAATATCAAAAATCTCAACTCGGCTCGCAGCCGGTATCCACTATACAACCCCTACTCGGCTCGCAGCCGGTATACAATAAATGAATGAATGAATACATGAATACTACATACAGCACGTGAGCCTCTATCAATACACCCGGTTCGCAGACCGGTGCCCATCTCTAAATACAAAAACCATGTCTGGGATCTCTTAGCTCTCCCCACCGCCCTCGGCACCTCTCCCCGCTGGTCCCTGTGGTGCCTCTCGCCTCCTGCCCATCACGGACATGCCAGCTGTGGCTGCACCTCCCTGAGATCTCTGGCTGTGAGAGGTCTCTGCCCTATGCGCTGCATAAGCCTGATACTCGACTCCGGTACCATCAAGAATATCCTGATAATATCGGGCCTCTGCTCTAACCTCCATATAGCGCTCTCGAGCCACTGAAGGAGCTGGGGCTGGTCCCCTGGCACCTAACACCAATGCCCCCTGCGCCTGTACTTGTCTTCTTGCCGGGTGGTACTGTGGCGCGGTGGTGCCTGTACTGTGCCGCTTGCTCGTACTGCACTGTGGCGTGGTGCTGCTGTGCTCGTGCTCGAGCTGGGCTAGCTGCCCCTGTAAGACCCCTATCTGTGCCTGCGCAGCAGCTAGCTACCCCTGTAAGAGCTGCACCTGACCCCTGAGCTGATCTCTCTCTCCTATCACTGCAGCCACGTCTGGCTGTGCAGGCGGTACTATCCTGGCTGCTCTCTGCCCAGCCCACCACACCCTGTATGCTCCCGTGCACCCAGCATCATCTACACCCTCACCTGTTGGCCTCTCTGCAACCCAATCTGGATCCAAAGGCTGTGGTGTAGGCAGTGGGGCCTCTACATCCTCCCTCCTGTACTGAGGGAAGGGAGGTGGCTCATCCTGTCGCAGCCCCATCTGCCTGCGTACCCTCTCTAGGGGTATCCTCTCGTACTCTCCCGGCCTCCGTCCTGCTATCCAGAATGTGTCTTGGATCGGGCGCACTGTGCGTGGGCTCCTCTCGCCGGGATGGTGACCTCTGTAGGGTCTCCATACAATGTCTCACTTATTTGTCAGTGCCCTCTAGCAAATGTCTATAGTACGCCACATCCCGACTGCCTGCAATTGCTCGTGCCTCGCCCACGACCCCACCACCTCTCGAAAGCCATATCGGTATATGACCCGTGGCCCGGTTCTTTGGGGTAACCCTATCTTGCCTAATGCTTATGATGTGCTCATATGCCCAACAATGCAACAAAATGTAGAACAAATACCGAATCGCCTCCTCCAAAGAATAGCCCCATAGCTCCTCTGTATAATTGCACGGGTATACTTTGGTGCCCATACGCAATGTGTGCTCCTCCACCATCTCAAGCAGCACCCCATCAATGCTCGTGGAAGCGGCCTCCTCTCGAGTCCGGGAGGGTGAAGCGAGTAATCCCGATCATCATCAACATAGCTTGCCGTGTCTCGTGTCAATGTGCACGGTACATGTCACCGTGCATTCGATACTCACGCCGTGGTAGGTCAAGTAGCACGGCCGCATCCCCAAAACCTACAAAGATGCTGTCCATGGTAGTCTCGAATCTACGGAAGATCGCCTCTCCTCGATAGGTAACCGAAGGATGCGATACACATCCTCCAATGTGACGGTCATCTCCCCAGTCGGGAGATGGAACACATTGGTCACCGGATCCCATCTCTCGATGAGGGCGACCATCAGTCTGTGATCTCTCTCTATCGCTCTGTACCTCTGGACTCCACCGAGTCCCACCTCACGCATGATGGCCCAATGAGCCGCAGATACGTGTGGCCGCATCTGCACCAACAGCGGGGGCATCCTATCCCGCATCATCAAGCTGGCCGACGTGCCTACAAAACCAACCCACATCCTTAGCCCTACTCTTTATTACAACATCTACTTTACCATCTAAACCCACCCCAAACCCAAACCCACAACAACAAAAACAAACCCAACCCCAACCCCAACAAAACAACCCCACCCCAAACCCAAACCCACAACAACAAAAACAAACCCAACCCCAACCCCAACAAAACAAACCCACCCCAAACCCAAACCCACAACAACAAAAACAAACCCACCCCAAAACCCAACCCCAACCCCAACCCCAACACAACACCCACCCCAAACCCAAACCCACAACAACAAAAACAAACCCACCCCAAACCCAAACCCACAACAACAAAAACAAACCCACCCAACCCCAACACACAACAAACCCCTCCCACACACAAACCGACGCCGGCCGATACACGACCGACGCCGGTCCCTTCCCAAGCAGGCTTTCCATATCATTTGCGACCGATGCCGGTCGCTTAGTGACCGACATCGGTCACTGTCTTCTCCCGGAGCCGAACCCCCGCGCGGCCCCCAAAACCCATTTTTCACCTATTTCTACCCATTTACCCACCCAAACACCCTCAAATTCTACCCTCCTAGCCGCCTTAGCATATTTTACCTATCTACCCTCTCCCTTTTTCAAATTACGTCCATCTACTCCTAATTTCCTACCAAATACAAATCCCTTCCCAAACCCCCAATGTAGCCTAATAACCATTTAAATGCACAAATTCAAGAGTTTTGAACCTACCCAAACGACGACACGTCATCGTGGTGGGATGGGTGGTGGCGGTCCAGCTGGTCCAGCCCCTCCTGCTCCTCCTGCCTGTGCCATGGTTCCAACTCTGCTCTGCTGGGTCCCCGGCCAATCAACTGCTGCCTCCTCCTCACTCGGACCCACTATCAACTCTCTCCGCCAATAAAATAACTCCACCTCACTCAATCAAACCTCCAATCTCAACTCTCCACGTCACACAAGTCAATTTGGTTTGCAAATAACAAAAGTAACAATGACAAGCCGTATTTTCCTTTTTATAGGTTTTTCACCCTTAACCGATATCGGCTTTATTTTGCCCTAATGAACCGGTATCGGTCCCTTAACCGATATCGGTCATCTAGAATCGACATCGGTTTTTCTCCAACTTCCCCCATTTTAATTTTTATTTGCCCTTATTTATCATTCGCCTATATCCACCTTTGCTGAACACCATTTGTTCACCTCTTTGGCCTGACCCAAGGCCTCAACCTACCTATCCGGCCCGACCCAAGGCCTCGCCCTAACCATTAGGCCCGACCCAAGGCCTCAACCTACCTATCCGGCCCGACCCAAGGCCTCGCCCTAACCATTAGGCCCGACCCAAGGCCTCAACCTACCTATCCGGCCCGACCCAAGGCCTCAACCTACCCATCCGGCCCGACCCAAGGCCTCGCCCTAACCATTTGGCCCGACCCAAGGCCTCAACCTACCCATTTGGCCCGACCCAAGGCCTCGCCCTAACCATTAGGCCCAACCCAAGGCCTCAACCTACCTATCCGGCCCGACCCAAGGCCTCAACCTACCTATCCGGCCCGACCCAAGGCCTCAACCTACCTATCCGGCCCGACCCAAGGCCTCGCCCTAACCATTAGGCCCGACCCAAGGCCTCAACCTACCTATCCGGCCCGACCCAAGGCCTCAACCTACCCATCCGGCCCGACCCAAGGCCTCGCCCTAACCATTTGGCCCGACCCAAGGCCTCAACCTACCCATTCGGCCCGACCCAAGGCCTCACCCTAACCATTAGGCCTGACCCAAGGCCTCAACCTACCTATCCGGCCCGACCCAAGGCCTCAACCTACCCATCCGGCCCGACCCAAGGCCTCGCCCTAACCATTTGGCCCGACCCAAGGCCTCAACCTACCTATCCAGCCCCACCCAAGGCCTCGCCCTAACAATTTGGCCTGACCCAAGGCCTCACTCTACCCTTATGACCTGACCCAGGGCCACAACCCAACCACTTGGCCCGACCCAAGGCCGTATCACTTCAATACCATACCCACAATCAACGTTTTATTTTATCCATCCATCATGTACCTTTTGTTCAATCGAGCTCACCTGTTCATGTTTTAGCATGATTAGGGTCCTTGACTTGATCTGTCGACCAACTTTGCCTAGACCTAGACCGTGACGTTTATCTCAACCAAACCAACCATTTGGTACTGCCGAACATGCCTAAACGTTCCTGTACCTCACCTGTTATATACCCTGGAGCTACTTCCTATGCCTTGGATACCAGGATTATATCACCCTTGTTTGGATAAACTATCGACCTTTGCCTACACATTGCTGGTTTGCTTGTCAAATCATGTACCCTCGTCGTACTATTGCATTTCAACATGCGTCTGCTTCCTTGGACCTACCCCACCACCTTACCATCCTCTCTACAACATGTACCCTTTATCAACCCTATCCCTGATTTCCCGTTCACTCAATCTGCGATAGATTTGAGGGGGATTACCTATATCCTTAACATGAGAAACCACTTCATATTATTGTCCGCGCAGCTTTACAGAACAAGCTACACGACAATAAGGGGCTAATGTAGACACCAAATTCATGTCTTACGACCCCTTGTGACCCGCATCCCATTTCGTAACCTAACCTCATTACCTAAACCTTGCACAATTATTTATTAATTACCTTGTAAGTGATAAATCCACATCACCTCACACTGCCACCTCATTTTGCCACCTCCTCATGACATAGCCCTGATCCTAAACTAACCTAATTAAAACCTAAACTTGGTCCACACCTACACCCATAACTAATGACCCCTTTCTCACACCCAAAACCGACCTTCTAGTCACTTGACCAAGCCCGCAACTCGATCTCTCGGGAGAAAAGCTTAGGAATGTGGGCTATTTTACTAAAAATAGCCTACTTTTTCCTTACCGATGCGGTTCCTACTCGACCACCAAGTCGATTTACATGCAATCGCCATTGGTTCCCTGTAAATGGGCTCCCCAAACCAAAACAACGGATCGGAATTTCATTTTTGGAGATCAGTCAAAGGATTTCTGGATCAACAGAGAGCATTGCGAGTGAGGAACAGAGTCCAGATCTTCACTTGACAGAGCAGAGACGAGTGGAAATACCAGAAGTGTTTACAACCAAGGAGATCAACTTGCATCTTTGTCAAAACCAGTAAGTCACATCTTGCATGTCCTCTGTTATAACATTTCTTATGCTCTGTGAATTTCAGTCCTCCTAAATCCGTCTCTGAATCTACTACCCAACGTGTCATTGCATCTAACTGTTATTCTTTTGCTTCTAATCATCCCATTTCCTAATATCATCCATAAACCAGCCTTACAAAACACCATAGCTACTAAGAAGATCCTAGAACCCACCGGTATCGGTTATCAGTATCCGGCATCGGCTATCAGTAACCGCCATCGGTTCCTCTGATCAAAACCAGAAAACCAGCCTTTCCCCTACCCAGTTCAACGAAACAATTTAATTGATACTTTACAGTCTTTTGCGTTAATTCATATTAGCAGGGAAACTGACCACCTTCGAAAGGAAGTTTTATATTTCCTGGGCCCAAGGCAGTTTCCTCATTTATTGTTTAATCAAATCTTGTGGTCTTGTGTTCTTATTTGCAGGTAGTCCTTCCAAGACAAAAAGGAGTTCTTTGCAATCAGCTTGATCTTTCTCTATGGTACGCACACACCATCTCGACATTCTACAGGTATTCCTCCTAGCACCTAACTCTTATCTCTGCTTCTATAGGGGAACGAGTCATCCGAGTGAAACATCCACTACACTTCTCATTACCACTTTCATGACCCTGTTTGGAAATATATACGAAGCACCCACAAGTCACTTTCCACGAGTCCAACAACCAACAGATAGGATCTCGACAGAGCTTGACATTGATTGGAGCCTCCGAATAGTTATAGTGTTAAACCGATCCATAACACCAGTTCAAATTAGAGGAGACTTCTTTGCTTTGGATTCACAAATCCCATTATTGCATATCGAGGACATAGGATTTCCCAACTAATTTTTCCGTATCCACATATATTCCACTTTTACTAGCTATCTCAGCATGACCTTGGGAGGTTGGGTACAAAGAAAGGCTATTTGATGATTATCATACTCACTTGTCACTTTTCTATCATACAAAATTGGTGAACCTAATGTGAAACTAACAACTAATCCTTTTTCATTTTCATTTCCATCATCCACCTTCACTCTTTCCCATTATTCTGCAGGTATTTATATGCCCCCAAATATGTTGGGATATGACACATATATGAGACTCTCTCGGGTCTCGAAGCATGTTATGGTCGACAAGTAGACAACATCACCCTTGCTTTCTGCATGGGCTGATAACTACTCAAAAACTACTTGCCATCACAAACTCCTCCTTAAAGAACTAGCTCTAGTTCTTCATTCCGAATTGAGGAGTTAGACCAACTTACACAAACACAACAACCAGAGCCCTCAGGCTCTAACAATATGATGTTTACTAGAGAATCCATTTCTTCTCGTCGGTTTTAATCTAGACCACTAATCAAGTAGGCGCATCAAATCCACTCCCATTTTTGGATGAGGAATAATTAGCACGCTACACTAAAAGTGAACAATTCTTCCAAAACATGTACCCACCTATAGGAAGTTTGTAAACACAACACAATAACCTGCTCTAAGAAAACACCCCCACTCCTCCACCTATGGAGAATACGCTTGGTGAGGCTTGGCAGAATAACGATCAATTCATAGCAGGGTATCATACCCCTCGGAAACCTCAAGGGGTGCCACAACAGCTACCATGACAGAACACTGTATCATCACCAATCAAAGTCATCTCGGATCTAGTTGAAAGGGTTAGAGGGCTAGAACTTGCTCAGGAAAATCAAGCTTCACACTCGGGGAAAGCAGGAACTCCTAACCCTCCACATCATCCTAGCCAGGTTGACCTCCTTATGGGAACATACATGTTAGGCATGCCTCCTCAAAAATCATATAGTTATCCACAATAAACACCAACTAGAACCATGTTTTCAAATGTTTCTCCAGTTGAAAATATGATACCTCCCGGTTTGGTGTCAAACAATCCATATCAGAGCAATGCTCCTCCCTACTTAAACATTTATTCAAAATCACCATAGGGAGATATGTTCTCTTCTCCCAAGATTTTCACTCAACCATAAGGGTTTCCTTATGCCCCTGCAAATACATATGCTATGCCATATCAACAACCCGTTCCACCTCCACTCCCTCAACAAGCACCATCTATGGTTGAAACCTATGTGGTAGGGACTTACTCAGAATATTTAAAAGAGCCTTTAGATTTCACCGTATGAAGCATCATGCTTCCAATACCTCTTCCCGATTTGCCTAAATTCAAGGGGGAGGGAGATCCAAATGCTCATATTAAGGCCTATGCCACGACCATTTGAGAACTACTCCCTTAGGATGCGGTTGTTGCTAAAATCTTCCCTAAAACCTTGGAAGGCATTGCCCTTGATTGGTATTATAGAATACCTAAAGCCTTGATACATTCATTCAAACAACTCATGTCAGAATTCATCAAATCTTTTGACATGAAAAAACTATTAAGAACATGCTTAGGAATTCTTACACATTAAACAAGAGCACAATGAGTTTGTTGCCCATTTCATTCAAAGATGGCGTATAGTCCTTTACTCTTTAGCAAGTGCTCCAAACATGGATCATATGGAACTATGTGATTTATTCTTCATTCTCTCAGCAGAGAGATAAAGGAAGAAGTCTAGAAGTTCCCTCTAAGAACTTATGATGAAGTACTTGAGAGTGCTCTAAGAATAGATCAAGCGGTGATAGATAGTGGTCATAAAACTTATGGAACAAATGGGAGATTAGTCACTCCCAATCAAAATACTACGACTTATCCCAATATGGGAAGTACCAATCAAGGACCCAAGATCCTTAACAAAAACCATGGGGTTACAATAGATGGAGTCACTGATCAAGTCAAAATCCAAATGTTGTGAACACCCCGACACCTGCTAATAATCAATGCAAGTAATAACTTTGCTCCAGTGATCAATGTGGTGGATTTCAATCATCCTCCACAATAGCAGCAACAACAACAAATCTAGTCACAAGGCCTTGCTTGAGGCCCAGATGGATATCAAAACCAAAACCAAAGGCAACAACCTCAAAATTACAATTATAACAATCAGCAGCCCAATCAAAACTTTGGGCCACAACAAGATTTAAACCAATGACCACGGAACTATAATCCCAATTTATACTGCGGCTTCCATAAAATCTAAGGTCATGATACTAGAACTTTCCACGATTACAATAAATTCTTGGAACATTTACCAGAAGATCAAAGACAACTCTTTGTAGATATGTTTTTGGAAAATTCCATACCAACCACATCAAATACCTACCAGGGATCAATTTCTCCTCAAAATGCACATTTAAAGATTTTTAATCTCGAATCGTTCTAGCAAAAACGAGTTAGATCTAAGTGGAAAAAACAAAGATGTCATAACAGGGAACAACAATAATGAAGCGTCAACTTCATCAAATCCAACGGTCGCACCCCAATTAGGAACTCGACCACAAGCCAAGATAGTTGGACTAGTAGAATTAGACACCGAGTTGCAAGTAGAAACTATAACAAGAACACGGGACTACTCTTCTCACTAGTTCCAACCTATTCACTAATACTAGACAACACTCAACAAACACCAGTAAAACTAGTAGGTGCCTATGATTTGATTAATGACTTAACAAAGACCTTCTCTCACATTTCCTTTTTGGATTTGTTGAAGAACTCTCCTACTCATAGAGCTGCTCTCTTAGAAGCATTAGGTCTTGGTCATCTCATCAACATCACCCCTCCCCCTAAAACACAAGTAAACCATGTAGAATTTGACGTCTACCCTCCGGGGCAGCCAGATAGGGATACTGAGTTTATATTCGACATAAGTAAAATGCCAACAAACACTGAAATTTTGCATAGAGGTGATCCACCCTTGCACTTGCAGGTTTGGATTTACAATAGTTACGTCAAACATGCAATGATTGACAACGGGGCAGCAGTTAACATAGTCCCCTTCACTTTTCTTCAAAATCTAGGATATGGAGAAATGAACTATTCTTCGACATGAAACATGCTAAGGGGCTATGATAGCCTCAAGGAAACTTCAATCGAACTATAGTGCTACCAGTCACTTTAGGACCCAAAACAATCCTCACTAAATTTTATATTATAGATCAGGAAACCAACTATAATATGATTCTTGGTCGCCCTTGGATACATCGCATGAAGGCAATCCCTTCCACGTTATTTCAAGAAGTAAGGTTTCTACACCTAGGAAAGGTCTTTGTAGCACAAGGTGACCCAAAACCCTTTGACATACACCTAGTAGACTTGAAGAAAAGACCAGGGCATCCATTCTAAATTTGAGCTCCCGACAAATCAGCTCAACAAACTAGTCAATACAAACCTAGAAGCAAAGTTGGTGCCTACGACAAAACTAGAAGTCACAAACTTAATCAAAGGCATCCCAAAAATCAAAGATGAGTCCATCACTATAAAAATAGTTTCATTAGGAACCACTACAAAAATTGTCGAATTACTAGAGAAAGATCTACCTATTCTCTTGCCATTTGATTCTATGGGTATAGGACATACCCTAGGAATTGGTTCCATACCTGCAGATGAAGTTTGTATGGTGGAAGTAACTGAGACAAGGGAAGTAGAGACTAAGGGTGTCCCAACTTCCATTTTTCCAAATTATTATTGGACTCTCCACTTTGATGGAGCAAAATTTCATTTCGGTGTTGGGGCAGGTGTGATCCTTACTTCACCCGAGGGAAAGGTTCTACCTTTCGCTTTCAAATTAAACTTCGAGTGCACAAACAATGGGGCTGAATACGAAGCCCTCCTTCTTGGCCTTATCATTGCCAAAAGGATGGACATTAGTAATATCAGAGTACTTAGAGACTCGCAATTAGTTGCAAACCAACTATCAAAGGTATATGAGACTAGGGTGAACACCTGTAACTTTATAAAATGACAGTACTAAAACTAACGAAGGGATTTGACTTCATATCAATTGAAGCAATCCCATAAGAACAAAACCTTCTCGTTGATTTCGTGGCAACCTCAGCTTCCGATTCACTCCAAGCAATGAATTGGAAAATACTGATTTCATGGTATCAATACATACTAAACCTTTGGTTCACAAAGTACCAATAATCGATATCAACACATGTGGAAGTTGAGAATAAGTCTACTTTAGATCACTTTGATAGTGATAAGGTGACCCTTGAATATCTAAACACCTTTGCAGAGTTGCATCTCACTCATTCCATAGTTGATTTCTCTCTAATCCCATGCTCCTCTTCCTATTTTGGAAATCCCATGATAGAATCTCCCCATAAGATAATCTAAAAAATCTATGAAGTGGAGAATGAAGGGAGTTTGGAATTACCCCTAGCCCCTCCCGAGTTTGAGGAGGGAAATGCCTCCTTAATCGAAGGAACCATAGACATAAATATCAAAACAGAGGAAGAACCAAATATTTTGAAGTTGGGATCCTCTTTAACTCCAAAGGAGATAGAAATACATACTCAGATCCTCAAAGAACATCAAAAGGATTTTGCATTTAGTTACAAAGAAATGACGAGAATCGCACCACATATCATGGTACACAATCTTGTCACCAAACTAGATGCAAAGCTAATCAAGCAAAAGTCAAGACCAATGAAGCCAAAAGTGGCTCTCATGGTGAAAGAGGAAGTGATGAAACTCCTCCAAGTGGGGTTCATCAAACTAGTCAACTATTCACAATGGGTATCCAATATCATCCCCGTTCTCAAAAAGAATGGGAAGATACACATTTGCATAGACTTTCAGGACATTAACAAAGCATGTCCCAAAGATGACTTCCCTTTACCATCCATCGATGTTATTATTGATGCAACAACTAGATTTGAGTTGTTGTCCCTCATGGATGGGTTCTCAGGGTATAATCAGATTAAAATATCCGAGGAAGATCAAGCCAAGACCACATTTATAACTCCCTGGGGAACCTACTATTACGTTGTCATGCCATTTGGTCTTAAAAATATTAGCACTACATACCAATGGGAAATGACATATATATTCCATGACCTTATTCATAAGATTGTGGAATCCTACGTAGATGACTTGTTGGCCAAGGAAAAAAAGTGTTGTGATCACCCTAAAGTTCTCCATATGATTCTCTCATGATTTAATCGAATATGGCGTCACATTGAATCCAGAGAAATGTGTATTCAGTGTAACGGGAGGAAAGATTCTAGCTTACATTATATCATCATGAGGGATTGATGTAGACCCAGCCAAAATCCGGGTGTTCTTAAAATAATTCCACCATCGAGCGAGTCTTGTATTAGATCATTTCTCGGGAAACTCGGTGCGATTCGAAGGTTCATCTCCAGACTTAAGTTTTGTTGTCCATCCAATCAAAAATCTATTAAAGGATTATAGCATTGATTGGAATGAAAAATGCAACAAGGCCTTTGAAGTATTTAAATGATTCTTGTTATCTCGCCCATGCTAATGCCCCTAGACTAGATCATCCTTTGATCTCGTATTCATGGGCTACTGATGTCTCATTAGCTTGCATGTTGGCTCAATAAGATGATGATAAACGAGAATGGGAAGTCCACTTCATTAGTTAGATGTTTCTCGACCATGATACATGCTACACACAAGAAGAAATGGAATGCCTTGCCATAGTCTTTGCGAAAAAACACTTAAGATATTACATGCTAAATCAAGAAACAAGGGTGATTGTCAAGACATATCACTTGCGAGACATTCCTCACGCAAGGGTCTTTGTCTAAAAAGGTTGGATGTTTCATAACCTTAATGGGTGAATTTGAGCTAACATTTGTAAACCAAAAATACATTAAGGGGAAAATCATTGTAGACTGGTTGGCTGACAATCCATTGAATGGAGGTGATTTGGTAGATCTAGACTTCCCCGATGAGTGTGTATATTTTATCAAAACCAGGCCTCCTATCTCTGCATGTCCTTGGTACACCAACATAATCAATTTCATCATGGACCACACATACCCAGAAGGGGCCACATCCCAAAAAAAAGGTGGTTACGCATTATCATTGCTAAATACGTCATCTTAGAATAGGTGCTCTATCACAGAGCCTTTGATGGGATGTTGTTAAGATGTGTTGACATAGAAGAATCTGTAAGGATTCTTTATGAATCCCATAGTGGGGTATGTGGAGGCCACTTTGGTGGTCATGCCACTACTTGTAAGATACATCGGATGGGCTATTTTTGCCCACCCTAGAACATGATGTAGTAGAGTTTGTGCATAAATGCCACAAATGCCAAGAATTCTCCCACAAGATTCACATGCTGGCATAGGCTCTGTAACCAATCGTAACCCCTTGGCCCTTTTCCACGTGGGGCTTGGAATTGATAGGGAAATTCTCTCCCTTGTCAATAGATGGCCATAACTTCATAATCATGGCCACAAAATACTTTACAAAATGGGTTGAGGCCATGCCTCTCACCACCGTACCAAGTTATGTAATTGCTAAGTTTATTCTAAATAAAATCATTTGTAGGTATGGTGTCCCACAAGTCATTATCTTAGATAATAGAATGTCCTTTAAGAATGATGAAGTCCGTGAACTATGTAGTAAATTAAAGATAAACCATCACATGGATTCTCTTTATTACCCCCAAGCCAATGGACAGGTTGAGGCCACAAATAAAATGTTAAAAACCATTCTCCTCAAAATAGTTAAGGAGAACAAATGGGATTGGCATTTAAAGCTATACCCAACCTTGTGGGCCTATCGAACATCAATAAGAACACCAACAGGGGCAACCCCTTTCTTGTTGGTATTTGGAGCCAAGGCATTTTACCAATAGAGGTTGAAATACCTAGCCTCCACATCTCATTACAAGGGATCTTAGGAGAAGAATCCTATAGAGAGGCACAAATCTCTTAATTAGAAAGCCTTGATGAGGCTAGGTTAAATATTGAGCAAAGGCACAAAGCCTACGCTGACCGAATGTGTCAGCAATATAACAAGAAATTCTATGAACGAGAAATATACGAAGGTGATCTCGTTCTAAGACTAGATAGTCGGATTGATAAGAAAACCGGCGAAGGAAGGAAATTCGGCCTAAATGGCTAGGCCCATATCGAGTCATGAAGGACTACGGAAACAGAGCATATCTCTTGAGCACACTAGAAGGTGAGGAATTTAATGAAACTGTCAATTCCTTACATCTTAAATGATTTTATGCATAAGTGATCAGCATCACCATTTGTATATTATGTTAACCTGCATTGCATTAGTCATTTAGTTAATTCATTTTGTTCACTCATTTCGTAAATGTTGTAGTCAAGGAACTTATTCTTAAGCAATTTATTACAAGCTTATGAAAATATTGGCAAAAGTATTCAAATCATATCTCTTCAATTTTCATGATATCACCAAATGATTACGAAATCATCTCATCAATTTGATAGACAAAATCTTGACAAAACCATACCAAGGCCTGCATACTTGGTCATACTCATTTTCTTCTACTAGGTTAAGATGTTCTTACCTATAGTCTATTCTAGAAGCTTCTTGGTGTCACATCTATCCCTCTTACATCTCTTTGAAACAAGGATACTCCAAAATTATAGATCACAAATGTCAAAGTCAAATTGAATAAAAAATACTAAACAAATAGAATATTTTATTTTTACACACTTCTTTGCCCTACCAATCTTTGGTGATGAGCCCGCATCTCTTACTAGTGGTGTGAGCTTGGGAAAGGAAAGAAGTTCCCTTACTCACCTATGTCTTGCCTTCATGGGGTAGTACATAAGGGTCAATTCACAAAAATTAATGAATCTTAGTGTTTTAAAAATTCAAAACAAAATGTATTATGAAAAGTACAATTAAGCATCTAAGTTCCAAAGAGATCAAATCCTTTAAAACCAGATTTTGTCAACCAAGTTTCCATTTCAAACTAAACACAAAACCCCGAAAAACTCCAATGAAATCGATACCTGATGAAGATGTGGACGGATGAGGAAGCCGATGTAGACAAGACGGGCGCACACAAGCAATCTGCACAATAGATCCGAGTAACCTGCAAAACACCGGTGCTTGACAGAAAAAGATGGCGTTAGAAGATATTTGGGTGGACTGCCCGAGAAGCGGGTCCGGGAAGCGATAAGCTTCCTTGGCGGATGTCAGTCCACGTTTTCAATAAAGAAAAGAAGCATACATGATAAAAGATGTAAATAAAGACTAGATTTTCTGATTGCAGTAATAAAAGTAAATCCGAACAATGAGCAGGTAGTAAAGTACGTAAAACAGGAATCGCTGAAATAATGCTGGATTTGTGTTACCTGTGACCTTTTACCTGTCTGCAGTGAAATCGGCGTCGACTGGGTATAATCGGCGGCGACTGATGTGATCGGCGTCGACCGGGACTGATCGGCGTCGACTGGATAAGATCGCTAAGTTAATCAAGGCGCATCAACCAATCGTGGACGTATGGCGATGAGATTCGGGGATTGGAAGGTGAATGTAGTCTGCAAGATGTGCCGAAGATGGAGAGACGCTGGAACAGAGTCACTAGATGATAGATGGTGGTGTATGATGTTGATATGATACGGGCAGAGTAACGGTGCTCCTCTCAGGGATTGATTAGGACAGGATCTGCCCTAGCTGAGACAATTGATGCTAAAAAGATCTCTCCTTCTTGCAACCTGTATCTTTCTCGCTCTCTGCTCGTGCGTAAGTGCTTTTTTCGCTCGTTAGTCTCTTTTTCGGTCCTTCGAACCGAGCTATGGACTGCTTTTATAATCGGCGCCGCTCCTATAAAATCGGGCGCCGACCATATGGGTCGGCGCCGATCGCGGAGAAGACTCCCGAGATGGCCAAATTGATCGATTCGAGAAAGACAAGACTTATCCCGACCACGGGAAATATCCCGCTTAGGGAAGATTAAAAATGGATGTGATGCATAGATAGAATAAATTTGGGGTAGATAAGTGATTAAGATGCATGGGAAGAAGCGTAATTAAATATTTAATATTTAATTACTCATGGGTAAGATGTGATGTGATGAATTAAATTTAGAGTAAGTGATTAAATCACAAATTGGAAAACTATCCCAAGGGGATAGTTGGTGACGTAAACGTGCCCCAGGTTACCTAAGCAGTGAACGAATGTGAGGGACACTAAATTGGATAACCAATTTTAAGTGTCTACATTTTGCCCCTTTTTGTCAAGTAACTTGCGATAAGCAAGGTTATGAGACAAAAACAAGGAGATGGAAGAAGGGAAGAAAGAGTGATGATGCGATCCCCCTCAAACTAGGGATGGGATGGATGATAGAACAAACGATCCCAAGTTTGAAAGAGGTAGATGAAAAATGCAGGATGCCCCAGTCGGATGTCTGGAGTAGAACTGATCATTGAGGACGCATAAAAATAAACACAAGGGCAGCAACCTAAGGAACTCACATTGGTAGGGAAAACTAGCCGGTCTCCTCGTGAGACGACGTTAGTGCCTACAGACCCATGAGTGCAAGGAGAACTGCAAAAAAAACCAGCATCTAAAGAGAGACACATTGGTAGGGACAACTAGACGGTCTCCTCATGAGACGACGTTAGTGCCTACAGACCCGTTTAACTCTAAGCTGCCGAAAGATACGAGTGTCCCACGCAAAGGGAACAAACCCGAAAGAGACGATGACATCTAAAAGATGTGCCAAAAGGCAAGATTCAGCACACAACAATGATCAGATAGATGAGAAAGCCAAGTATCAACACTATGGCAAACAGACATGAAAAATCGGCGGCGATCAAACTAATCGGCGCCGACCAAGACAATCGGCGTCGACCCAAAAAATCGGCGCCGACCAATCCAGACGCATATAAATATGCGAACGGAAAACGTAAACGATTTATTTGCAACGTGACGATTGATTCAGAGAGAGATAGATTTGAGATTTGAACACAATGGAAGCCTCTGGGAGCGGACAGAAGCGCAGGAGGACACGACTGGGGTAAGTGATCATTTTCGAACCCACCTTTGTTATTAATATTTTTTTTGTTGAGTCTTCATGCGTATGGGAGGCCAGGGTCTGGTTTACGCCTGGCCTGGCAGTCGGCGCCGATTGGTAGAATCGGCGTCGATTGTTTTGGATCGGCGTCGATTGGTAGTAATCGGCGCCGACTATAATGAACGACGCCGATTTGACCAAATCGACGCCGATTGAAAGATGTTTAGCATTTCCTTCTAGTTTTGGATGTTATGGTTTTGGAAGATGTGATTTATAGAACAGAGAGACTGATTATGCTTGTGATGTCGTGGATGCAGGCACGAGAGGCTCTTCATATGAGGGATGCCATCCCTGAGTTATTGGAGACGATCCTTCCTGACGTGACCGATGCAGACTGGCAGCATTTAGAGCTAGCCGGGCTCGGGGGTTTTAGATATTACAGACGAGTGCCACGGGATGTGGAGCTCATGCGGGCATTAGTGCGACGGTGGGACAGCCACACGTGCACATTTTGGTTTAGGACGGGTGAGATGACTATCACCCATGAGGATGTATACAGGATCCTCCGATTACCGATTACGGGGGACCCGATTGAGATCACACCCCGAGAGCAGCAGCAGAGGGCCCTGGTGCGATTGTACAGAGACAGATCAGATGACTCGGAGATAGTATCTGGGGCAGTGAGGATAGCCTCACAGTACAGACAGGATAGCCCTCGGAGCAGGAGGATAGCCCTGATTCAGATGGCTATATCTTATTTTGCCTTGCCAGACTCAGGAGGTGGGAGATTCCCATTGCTACTGCTAGACTGCGTGTGTGACATCTTGCAAAGATGCATGTGTTTTTGCCTTCGCTGATGCCCTGATAGCTCAGATTTACTATGAGCTATGGATGTACACCACTGGTCGGAGGACAGGGATTGACGTTAGCTTTGTGCTCCATTGCTGGGCGTATGAGCACATAGCAGTGATTAGGCCATCCGGGCTTCCGTGGATGCCAGCAGCAGTGGGGGGTGTGGACTATGGATTTCGGAGATGGCGGGCTGACATGGCCGCAGGAGACACAGGTAGATCAGCTGAGTGGTACTCGGAGCGTTTCAGGACGCTTACACCAGATCAGGTTATCTGGAGACCATATCGGGCATTTCCGATATGGGTTGGTCAGGATGCCCACTTGGTAGGATTGAGACGGAGCCGAGTGGTCAGAGGTCGCAGACCAGATATGTGGGAGCGAGTCCCATTCATGCGGATACTGAGGCAGTTCGGCTTAGTTCAGACAGTGCCGGCCACATATACGCCATATAGGCGGGATAGCAGAGAGACAGATTTGCCGATTTTGATCCCGGCAGACCCATTGAGAGAGGCTCCACCTTCCACGGACAGTGATGATGACGCGGGGGTGGATGAGGGCTATGCAGCGTGGTATGACACAGAGCTTCCACGACATCTCCCGCCCTCTATAGATACTGGTGAGGAGGACATAGCTGCTACACTAGACAGGTTGGAGGGAGAGCATGCCACACTGGTACAGACACATCAGGTAGCTCTGGAGGAGATCAGGGCCTTGACAGAGGAGAGGGATTCCCTGATAGTGGAGAGAGACACTGCTCGTCAGGAGCGTGATACAGCGATCCAGCAGAGGGATCGCTACTTTCGGCACAGGGAGGCCCTTAGGGCCAAATATGGAGAGACTGGTGCCACATCAGAGTCTGGTACACAGGGCACGACTCTAGGAGGGGTACCACCAAAGCAGCTTGGCCAAAGAAGACCAGCAGCAAAAAGACCTTTACGAGCACCGGGTATGGTGAGCCTGAGCACATACCAGTCTCTCCTTGCTGAGGTGAGATATTATGAGGATGCTCTAGCGCAGCATGCCCCAGATGTGCCTCGGTACGGGGCGAGGAGGAGAGGAGCGACAGCTACAGCGAGCGGAGCCTCAGGCGGAGGGAGCACTGGGAGGGACCGAGGTGGGCCGAGACCTCCAGCAGCAGGTGCTTCGAGCTCGATAGGCGGCGGTCAGGAGGGACAGCCGGGTGCAGAGGAGGGTGGAGGGGATAGTGTCCTCCACGCTTCTGATTTCACCATATAGAGACTTGGTAGATTGTGTATTTGTATATTGATGTAGCCTCGATTGGAAGGCATTGTATAGATGGCTCGACTGGAAGCCACCCATTTTTTTGTAAAAATACACATGTATATATATAGATTCATCATGTTATTGGTCACATGATTGTATTTCATGCCTTTTTGATTTTGATATACATGGATAGATAGATATAGAAAAATAGATGTGATTAGAGAGATATAGACTGATGGATGATGGAAATAGATGTGATTAGATAGATTGAAATGTGGATAAAATAGATGTGATTGGATAGATATAGACTGATGGATGATAGAAATAGATGTGATTAGATAGATTGAAATGTGGATAAAATAGATGTGATTGGATAGATATAGTCGGATAGATGATAGATGGATGTGATTAGATAGATTGATTTAATTTTGATAGATAGATGTGATGTATCTTGGATGGACATAGCTTTTAAATATTTTGATGGATAGATATACAGATGTACTTGATGTATGGATTAGATATAAATAGATGTCATGTACCTGAGATGTACGTATTTTTCGATATTTTGATGGATAGATAGATAAATGTGTTGGATATATGGATGTAATTATAAGGAGAAATGAATACAGATAGGAGTTTTGATAGATAAGATGAATTTTGATAGAAGATAAATTTTGATTGAATTAACATGTGAAATGCCAATTTAACAGGGATGCAAGACAAAGAAATGGGGAATACTCCTTACAAGAGCCAAAGATGAAAGCGGAAACAACCGTGACTTAGAAGAGAAGATACTCGGAGAAGAAGAAAAATGATAAGTTGGACTTCCAACCGACCATAGATAAAATCCAGAAAGGGAACCAAAAGACCAAGCATACAAGGCCCTATATAAGATTAAAATAAATCTGACACTAACTAGTCGCAAACCAGATCTAGGATAGAAACGGAAAGAAAAGTAAGTAAGTATCTTGTCGGAACCTACAAGGGACAGAATACATGTCCATAGTGGGGAAATAGGATTCTCCATATGATCGACAAAAGGTCCTAAATCTCAGCTTCATGATTTTGACAGATAGGCAAACTGATCAATGCGGGAAGTTTGCTTGATATGGAAAGACTGATCGATGCGGGAAGTCTTTCAGTGATGCTATAAACTGACTGGAAGGCCGATTAATTACAAGAAGCCTTGAATTTTTCTTTGAGAAACAGCCGTCCTTCAAGGGAGCGGTCTGTATTGTGAATTTTAATGATAGCCATCCTTCGAGGGTATGGTCTATTTTCTTTTTGATTCACTTGATAATGTATGGATAGCTGTCCTTCAAGGGATCAGTCTATCTTTTGGATAGCATCTTCTCTTTTTTTTTTTTTTTTTTTTTGGAAACTTTTTGGAAGAAGCTGAGTTTAGACCTAGATAGATCAGATGGAGGGGAAGAGAACATAGAAGAACATGCACTCATGACCCGAGTAGATCCGATGAAGATAAGTACTTGGGACAGATGAAGTGGTGATTAAGGTATTCCTACCATGAGGAGGAACATATCCAAAAGAAACGTGCAATGAGTAGAGCCGCGATACTCATATTTAAGGTAGACGAGGCAATAGGCGGAGAACCACACAATTTCAAATCACCACGAAAGTAGATGACTGGTTATTAGGACGGATGGAAGATCTGAGTTGCGACTAGATTTGTATAAGATAGATTTTAACAGTAGAAGGGCCGTAAATGCAAGGCATTAAGAGGTTCCGCTTCAGGGATACCATCCATGGAAGATAAACGATAAGCCCCAGACCCATATTTATGAGTGATAATGTAGGGGCCCATCCAGTTGGGAGCAAACTTACCACGTTGACTTCTTTCGAGTGTAGTGACATTTTGATTTTCCTTAAGAACAAGATCACCAATTTTGAAGTCACGATGTTGCAAGTGCTTGTTATAAGCACGTTTGACACGCTCGAGATAGACCTGATGATGATCAAGAGCGTTAAGACGCCGCTCATCTAATAGTTCAAGTTGTGCTAGACGATTTTGACGATAATCCTCATCGGAGACAAATTCTCTGAGAGAAACACGGAGAGATGGGATTTGGACTTCCAAAGGAAGGACAGCCTCAGACCCATAGACGAGAGAGAAGGGAGTAGCACCAGTAGGAGTACGAATGCTAGTCCGATAAGCCCAGAGAGCAAAAGGGATATGTAGATGCCAATCCCTACCAGCTCGACTAGTTACCTTTGCGAGGATGCTACGCAAAATTTTATTGGAAGCTTCGGCTTGACCATTAGCTTGAGGGTAGTATGGAGAAGAAAAACTGAGCTTGATATTGAAAGCATTGCAGAGATTCTGCAAATCAGCGTTTTTGAAAGACTTACCATTATCTGTGATTAGCTTGTGTGGAATGCCAAAGCGACAAATGATGTGTTGATAGATGAAATCAACTATGGGTTTAGCCTTTGTTGAAGAAAGAGGGATAGCTTCTACCCACTTAGTAAAGTACTCAGTGGTAGTAATGATAGAATGGTGACGCTGTGAAGAACGAGGATTGATGAGACCAATAAGATCAAGACCCCACTGTGAAAAAGGCCACAAATCTGCGGCGGGTTGCAAAGCTTGACTAGGGATGTGCGTGAGATTGGAATGCTGCTGACACTTGACGCACTTCTTAGTGTATTCACAACAATCTCGATTAAGAGAAGGCCAATAGTACCCCAAACGTAAGATGCGCTTGGCTACAGCTAAGCCACTAAAATGTCCACCACAGATACCGTCATGGACCTCCTGGATAGCTTTAGAAGATTCATGGGTTTTGAGGCATCGAAGCAAAATACCATCAAAGCCACGTTTGTAAAGAAGGCCGCCTAGAATAGTATAGCGATTGGCGCGTTGGACAAAAGACCTTCTACCATTGGGAGACAAATCTGGAGGAAGGACCGAATGAGATAGATAATCAACTATCTGTTGATACCACTCATCCTGAGAATGAGTTGTGACAGTATTGATTGAAGTTAGTTGTTGAAGATAAGATGGTTGATCTAATCGTTGCACAGCCACATAAAGACGCGAGTCTTCGGTAAAAGGCGGGATAAGGGAGGCTAAAGAAGCCATGGTATCCGCGAATCGATTTGCAGTACGAGGAATGGCTTGGATAGTGAAGTTATCGAAAGATTGGAGTTGGGCAAGAACGATGTCGCGATATTTCTGAAGGATATCATTCTTGCATTGATAGACACCCGTGACTTGGTTAACGATGAGTTCAGAATCACCAAAGATGTCAATATGGCGAGCGCCGAGATTAATGGCATTTTGAAGACCTAAGACAAGAGCTTCGTACTCAGCCATATTATTGGTGCACTCAAAGTTTAATTTATGTGCGACTGGGATAGGCGTACCCCAAGGAGGAATCATCACGAAACCCGCACCTCCCCCTTGCTGGCATTTGGATCCATCAAAGAAGAGTTTTACTTTAAATGGAGATAGACCAAAGTCAATTTGTTGGATGTATTCATCGGGGAATTGAGCAAGGGGGTCACGAGTGTCCGGAAGAGGAGCATCAGCTAATTGATCTGCAATAACCTGACCCTTGATAGCCTTTTGCGGGATAAACTCGAGGTCAAACTCTGTCATGAGCATAAGCCAACGAGTGATACGATCATTGTGATAAGGCTTTGCATGAATTGTCTTAAGTGGATTGACACTTGTGACAATGTAAGTTTTATGATTAAGGAGATAATGACGAAGCTTAGAAGTTGCAAAGAAGAGAGCGCAACATAGTTTTTCAGCTTCGGAGTAACGTGTCTCATACTCATGGAGGGTGCGACTGATGTAATAGACAGCTTGTTCTTTACCACAAGTGTCCCGATGCGAGATCATGGCTCCCAGAGCATGGTCAGTCACAGAGATATAAAGATAGAAAGGCTCCCCCTCGCGTGGAGGTGTAAGCACGGGTGGAGAAAGAAGATAAGCTTTGAGATCATCAAAGGCCTTTTGGCAATGCTCATCCCATTCGAAATGAACATTCTTACGGAGAAGATGGTGAAAAGGTTGACAACGGTCCGATAATTGGGAGATAAAACGACGCACTGACTGAAGACGTCCTTGGAGACTGCGGAGTTGCTTTAAGTTAGAAGGGGGAGGCATCTCAAGGATAGCTTTTATTTTTGCGGGGTCGACTTCAATGCCCCTGATGGAAATGATAAAACCTAAAAGTTTACCAGTGAGAACGCCAAACACGCACTTAGCTGGATTTAGACGAAGACAAAAGCGGATAAGCCTCTCAAAGAGAGGTGCAAGGATGAAAAGATGATCCTGACGGCGTTTGGACTTGCCGAGGAGGTCGTCAACATAATCCTCTACAGTTTTGTGTAAGAGGTCATGGAAGATGTATGTCATTGCTCGTTGATAGGTTGCCCGCGCGTTCTTAAGGCCAAAAGGCATGACACGATAGCAAAAGGTCCCCCAAGGAGTTATGAAGGAGGTCTTATGTTGGTCTTCTAGTGCGATGAGAATTTGATTATATCCAGAGAAACCATCCATAAGAGAAAGCATCTCATGACCCGCAGTTAAATCTACGAGTTGGTCGATGTTAGGAAGAGGAAAATCATCTTTTGGACAAGCAAGATTAAGGTCCCGGAAGTCGGTACAAATTCGAATCTTTCCAGTAGCCTTAGTTACTGGTACTACATTGGACACCCATTGCGGATAATCGATGGGTTGGATGAAACTAGCCGAGAGCAAGCGTTGTAATTCCTCTTTAACAAGAAGGGCTACTCTAGGGTGCATTTTACGTAATTTTTGCTTGACTGGTTTGATGTTGGGAAGGGTAACGATATTGTGGACCACAATATCGGGATCGAGCCCTGGCATATCCTCATATGACCAAGCAAAGGCTTGACGATGTTTGGAAAGAAAAGAGGTAAAGTCCCCTAATTCCTGTGGATTAAGGGATTGGCCAACCTTAATGATGCGAGGGTCTTCAGAAGTCCCTATATTAAGGTCGATAGTGGCTTCGTTAAGAAGGGTAGACGTGTCAGAAGGAATAGTCTTGGGAAGATAAGAATCCTCTGCCCCTAGATAGGTGAGGACAGAATCATCATCCACACAGTGGATAGTGTTGATAGTAGGAGAGTCGTCTCCAACTATTTCAGGGAAGATTAATGGTATAGAAGCGGACCGATTGTTAGTCTCATAGACCAACGGCCCTAAGGAAATGGTATTGATCAAAAAAAAAAGTTAGGTGGGATGGAAATGTCATCGTCCACATCAAGTGATGCTTCTGACTTGGTGGGGGAAGATGGTTCTTCAGTAGGAAGAGACTCATCAAGAATAGTGACAGTGGCCTTTGAAAGAGGTTTAAATCCCAAACCAAATTTCTGATGTGGCATGAGAGTAGGAATGGATTTGAGGTCATGTATACCTTGTTCATATTTTCCAAGGCCAAAACCTTTCCACGCGCATCGATGTAGATAAGTCTTTGCAAACGTGGGATTCTGTAGGTGATCAAACCCTGTTAGGTAAGGTTTGGCTCTAGGAGGAGAATCCGGGCGATGATGAGGTGTATCAAGACCACCGTAGATGAAATTGGTCTGTTGATTGGGCAGACCAATGGTGACGATGCGACCGAGACCTGGTTGATATTCAGGTTGCTTGTCTGGTCTACCATACTCATTAGGTTTGAGATGGGCATCGAAAGATAAGAGAGGAAGCTCCCCTAGTGAGAAACGCTGCAATGTCTCTTCCAGATTTTGTAAATCCGGTAGTTTGGTTGCAGGTATGGAAGAAGATGAGGCCCCATCTGGAGAAGATGTATTTTCTTTTAAAGGGGCAGACCTTGTGGTCATGTCGCATTGTGCAGAAGGAAAAGGATCTCCTGGATGGTGTATATATTTGCCCTCATATTGATATTTTAGGCATCGATGGAGGGTGGATGGGACACAATGCATTGCGCGAATCCAGGAGCGTCCGAGGATCATGTTATAGTGGAATTGCCCTTCGACAATATAGAAGAGTTCATGGAGCAGCTTCTTACCTACTCGGATGGGTAAGACCACAGTTCCCAGAGTGACTGCTAGCTGATCGTTAAATGATCGAAGGGCGAAAGGCGGAGGTGACACCACATTCTTAGGTAACTTAAGTTGTTCGAATGTGTGGGAGGAGATGACGTTGAGAGCAGCTCCACTATCGATCATAACACGTTTTAAGGTAGTGTTATTGATTTGGACTGTGATGAAGAGGGGAGCCTCCAAATCCTCTGAAGGAAGATGAGGAATTTCTGAATCCTCAAAAGAAATGGCGGTCGATGGACCATTCAGCCCAACAACCAACTCGAAGGGCTGGGGCTCATCGGAATTTACTGCGATGCGACGCAGATTATCGATTAGAGCCTGGCGATGTTGTGGGGAGGATTGGATGAGGTCAAAAAGAGACATTTTGACCGGAGCTTGGGTGAGTTGTTTCATGACACTCTCCTCAACAGATACGGGAACTTGAGCCCGAGGTGCAGCACGAATAGAGACCCTAGGTCGTGGGGCCGATGAGGAAGGAGACACGCCTTCAGGGGCTGCAGAAATGACAACCCGTGGTCTAGATGCTGAAGATGAAGATGGATTATCATAATGTTTGGTTCTAGTGGCGATATAAATGGTGTCAATTTGAGAAGGTGGAAGATCAGGCGGCGTGGAACCACTAGAGGTCTGAGTGGATGGTTGAGGTTTGGATGGGGCTAAGGTGGCAGGAGGTACTTGTTCCTCCTCCTCCAGCAAAAGGTCACTTTCTTCCAGAAGGTTCTTGATAACGGCTTGGAGAGCTTTACATCCCTCAGTATCATGACCCGGAGTACGGTGGTAGGCACAAATCAAATCAGAGTTAAACCAAGCAGGTTTCACTCCTTTCGGGTTATATGGTTTAATCGGAGGAAGGGTTATAGATGAAGATTGGACAAGTTGATGAAGGATTTCGGTGTAAAATCCGGTAGATGGAGATGAGGATAGAGATGATGAGGATGGTTCTTGTACATTAACCGACTGCCTAGGTAAAAGAATTTGCATGTTAGGTTTAACAGTTTTATTAGGGATCCTCTTATTTGTTTGGACATTTGGAGGAACAGTCTTGGGTGCTTGGGATGGGAGTAGATGAGACATGATTGACTTTGGTGGAGGGGGAGCCCCTAAGATAGATTTTGAGGATGATGGTGTTGTGACTAATTTGGCGGTCTTTGGAGACAAAGGGGATTGCTTAGTCGGATTTACGGATGATTTAGATAATGTTGATTTAGATGAGGAAGAAGTTCCCAAGGTAGGTGTAATAGGAGGAATATAGGGTGCTTTGGTTTTTGGTAACGAAGATGAGGATCTTGATAGAAGAGGTGCCGTCTGTTTAGTAGGTAAGTCTATTGATGAAGAATGTGTTGTAGGAGGAGATGATAGCTTTGATGGGTGTGTAGAGGAAGACGCCTTTTCAGCGGACAAATCCAATCGTTTATGAGGCGTAGAGAGAGATTTTTGTGGAAGAGCACCAAGAGTTTTGATGGTTCGAAATATGGGTTTTCCCTTTTCAGGGATGGTGACAACTTCCACGGCATAAGGTGATTGTAACCTTTTCGGAGGAAGCAAGTGGAGAGGTACTGATGGTGTAGTGTTAGATTTTGGTTGTCGTGGTTTAGGTTGAGAAATCGAGTGTGCAGGTGTTGGTGTTACTTCTTTTGATTTTTCCTTAATAGGGGGAGTAACATTGTTGATGGGAGAAGGGGGTGATGAAGAAGGAGTTCCTTGCGGAGGGGGAACTTCTGATGCAGTAATCATGGGTGAAATTACTGTAGGAAAAGAGATAGGAAGGGTCAAAATCGAAGACACTTCCGTCGAAGTTGGCACAATTATGGGTACATTCACCAAAGGCATAGTTGCGGCGGGAATGGGAGCAACGGAAGTAGATGTGTCCGTAGTGGAAACTCGGAGGGATGTGATTGCCTCGAGCATTGAAAGAATGTCTGATGATGAGACAGATGAGGATGACACTGTCTCGGGTATAGATGGAAGGTCAGACAAAGGAGCGGAGAGAGATGACTCCGTGCTTAGTAATGTAGGGATATTCAAAGATGGACTATCTGAAGATATTGGAACTCCCGTGATTGATGAAGAGGAAGGAGGATCTGATTCGATTGATGTGTTTGCAGATGGATTGGTTTCAGAAGAAGAGTCCTCGGTAGAGATGAAATTGATAGTGTGGGTGTTTGGTTTTTGAGATTCCGAAGAATTATGATTTGGGGCATGATTGGGGAAAGGTTGTTTAAAAACGTCGAGTGCTTGATTTGGGGGAGCATTTGGGTTATCCAAAATAAGCTCGCCCTTATCAATGAATTTTTGGACAAGATTTTTGAAAGTCTGACATCGTTCGATGTCATGACCTTTGGTTCTGTGATAATGACAAAAATCGTTTTCCCTATACCAGAAAGGACGTTCTCGACTTTCATCAATATCCCTAATGGGTGGAAGTTCGATCATGCGAACTTCCAGCATTTTTTCTAAGATAGAGGCATATGATTCCCCCAAAGGAGCGAAGGATCGGGATGGTGAAGCCCCTTTCCGAGAAGATGAGGGTTCTCTTCGTGGTGTTTGATTAGAGGTATTGTCAGTTCGTGATGTTTTTAATACGATGGCATTGGTGGATCCTTGATTTTTGTCTTTAGAGGGGGAAGAATTAGGTTTGGTGAAGCGAGAGAAATCTGGTTTAGATTTGGAGCGAAGTTTTAACTTCCCTTGTTCAATGGCGCGAGATTCAAGTTTACGTGCCATCGTGAAGGCCTCTTCAAAGGTATGAAAAGTTTGGATCCTTAACGTGGAAGAAATGTGACTAGCACAAGATCGGGTGAACAACTCGATCTGTTGGGATTGGGGAAGGGAGAAAGACAATTGGTTGATTATCCCTCTCCAACGAGCGACAAAGTCTGCTATAGACTCATCGTCGAATTGGCGAATGTTGTAAAGATCTGTAATTGAGATCTTATGGGCAATATTTATTGAAAAGTTTTCGACAAACATCTGGGCCAATTGAGAGAAAGAAAATAAGGAATGTTGAGGGATGTTATTGTACCAGTCCAAAGCGGGACCCGCTAGAGACATAGGAAAGGTACGGAGCATGAGTTCCTGGTCCTGGACGATAAGGTAGCAAGCATGTTTGAATGCTCGCAGATGTTGTTGAGGGTCTTCCCGACTATGAAATTTTGAGAATTTTGGAAGTTCCCATTGGGGAGGATAAGGCTTAAAAGCCACTGAAGGGTGAATGGGTTCATTACACACCTCTTCAAAGGAATATGAAGGACGAGCTCCTTTGGTGGAGGCTTCCAAGTCTGCAATTTTCTTGAAGAGAAGTTGAACCACATCAGATTGAGGAGTAGGCACATTGGTATGTCCTACATAAGGAGCAAGTGATGGATGTTGTTGAGGTGTCAATGGGGGATTGATCTGTTGATTGGTGGGATGGTAAGAGGAATAACCAGGTGTTTTGGGTGACGCCTGGTGAGGTATTTGTTGTGAGGTAGCTTGCGTATAGGCAGGCTGTGAGATAATAAGGGATTGGGAAAATGAGGGTTGGAAGACGGATGGAGCCTGTGATTGATGGACTCCCATGTTTGTTGATTGGATAGGGACAGATTGAGGAACGTGAGTACCGACTTGATTGGTCATGTTGGGGAACAAGACCTGAAAGGGGCCTTCTACCGCCGGATTTGGTATCAGGGGTGCCGATACTAGGGGATGGGCGAAGGTCACAGTTGCTGGAATATTGGAAGAAAGATTGACCGGAGGACGAGAAGTAGGAACCAACTGACTAGCCGGAGGGGGTTGGCTCATGAAGAGGTACTGACCTTGAGACACAATAGAGGGCATAGATGAATTAACAGCGATATGCGGGTGCACAGACGCACTCGTTATCGCCAAGGCAGAAGACCTCTCAAAGGTAGGTTGAGGAATAGTTGAGGTAACTGCAGTATTAGGAATAGGTAAGGCAATTTGAGAACTAGCCAACATGGTTGGTGGAAGAGAAAAAGGAGGCACAAGAGCCTCCCCCTTTTCCGTGGCTCGAGGGGGAGAGAGGATGAAAACTATTCTACATAGGCCTCGGGATGGACCACGAGGATAATCGTACACTTGTTGGATTGGCGGTCCTTGATCAGATATTCGAATGGACTTGTGTACTAGGTAGTCCATGAGGGCTACCGGATTGCGATCAAGGAGAGCCTGAAATTCAGGATCCCCGCGAGGGATAGACTCCGAGTCAGAAGATATTTCTGATGGACTAGGAGAAGCTGGACGTGATGGGATTGTTTTGGCTTGATGGAAAGGATTATACGACCATGAGGGGGAACCAACTAACAGCGGTCCCGAGGAAGATTGGAGGGGTGCCGAAACATCCACGCTGGTGGTGATTTCGGAGGAAGAAGGAACCTGTTGGGCCATTTTCCTAGATTGTGACCGGGTGATAACCGTCATAAGCAAGCAAGAAAGAAGATTGTCCTAGCTAATGCACAAACAATTCAAGCAGCGCAAGTGATTATCTCCTTTAAATTTTGATGCTTTTAAGAAAAGAAAAATGTTAGGGAAGGCTTTTTAGAACAGGAACTACTCAGATAGCCAAACTAAGGATGGTTTGGGTAATGTTTGGTGAGGAGTCCCGAAGGCACTTCAGTAAAAGACCGGTACGTGGCTTGATATAGGGGCCTACCCCCGCACTTCACACACCGCTGCGATAAGGGAGTCGGGTGCTTTGCCAATATATACCAAAATCTTCCGTGAATTTATAGCGCGGCCCGAGTACCGCGTAGGCTCTTCCTCTTGGATATCACTTCCAAGTAGGCGAGGCCAGGGAAGGAGTTTTGTTTAGATGCTTTATACCTAGTGATTTTGGCTTTGTGTGCAAGGGTGAAAAATAAAAATCAAATAGTGTCACTACCGATTTTGATCAATTTTCCAACCTAATTAAAACTAGATGAAAAAGCATGCAGCAATGATAAAGAAAAGGTTCTTTTTAAGCACTTAAAACGAAATGTTTGATTTCGATGAAGACAAGTCAAACAGATTCTTTCCCAAATGCGATTAAGTTCCTTTTAAGCACCAAAAATTGAAGTGTTTGGATGTGATAGACAACCAACAAAGAAATCCTAAAAAAAGGAGAAAACACCGTAAAAGAGGAATACCTGTAGATTTAGCTCTCCAAGGTGTGTGGACTTCAAAAAGCGCGTTGTTGAGCTCTTCCCCTCGAACAATCCCACGAACAAGCAAAGTGCTCCGCAAGAAGAGGTTAAGCAAACAACAAACAAGATCCGGAAAGATATATCCAGATAATGGTGAAACGAAAAATTTCTATTTTAAGGAAATAGAAAAATTTCAAGATAATGCTTTCGCCTAAAAAAGCAAGATTGATATGATGAGCAGAAATGCTCAAATAGGACTGATAGGAATCAGTGAAGAAAAGGAACAAAGTTCAAAACTAAAAAAGGAATGAACTTACCAATAAGGGACTTTGGTTCAAGTCCCACCGGGCGTGCCAGAATGTAGATCAAGAATTTTGCGCTTGTTACCTGTCCAAGTTAATGCACCAAACTAAACACAAAAACCCTGAAAAACTCCAATGAAATCGATACCTGATGAAGATGTGGACGGATGAGGAAGCCGATGTAGACAAGACGGGCGCACACAAGCAATCTGCACAATAGATCCGAGTAACCTGCAAAACACCGGTGCTTGACAGAAAAAGATGGCGTTAGAAGATATTTGGGTGGACTAGCCGAGAAGCGGGTCCGGGAAGCGATAAGCTTCCTTGGCGGATGTCAGTCCACGTTTTCAATAAAGAAAAGAAGCATACATGATAAAAGATGTAAATAAAGACTAGATTTTCTGATTGCAGTAATAAAACAGAAACTGAACAGCAGACAGAAAGTACAGAAAACAGGGAACTGCGAAATAATGCTGGATTTGTGTTACCTGTGACCTTTTACCTGTCTGCAGTGAAATCGGCGTCGACTGGGTATAATCGGCGGCGACTGATGTGATCGGCGTCGACTGGGACTGATCGGCGTCGACTGGATAAGATCAGTGTCAACTGAAGGCAGACTGACCAATCAGGGACTGTGCGATGAGATTCGGGGATTGGAAGGTGAATGTAGTCTGCAGGATGTGCCGAAGATGGAGAGACGCTGGAACAGAGTCACTAGATGATAGATGGTGGTGTATGATGTTGATATGATACGGGCAGAGTAACGGTGCTCCTCTCAGGGATTGATTAGGACAGGATCTGCCCTAACTGAGACAATTGATGCTAAAAAGATCTCTCCTTCTTGCAACCTGTATCTTTCTCGCTCTCTGTTCGTGCGTAAGTGCTTTCTTTCGCTCGTTAGTCTCTTTTTCGGTCCTTCGAACTGAGCTATGGACCTGCTTTTATAATCGGCGCCGCTCCTATAAAATCGGCGCCGACCATATGGGTCGGCGCCGATCGCGGAGAAGACTCCCGAGATGGCCAAATTGATCGATTCGAGAAAGACAAGACTTATCCCGACCACGGGAAATATCCCGCTTAGGGAAGATTAAAAATGGATGTGATGCATAGATAGAATAAATTTGGGGTAGATAAGTGATTAAGATGCATGGGAAGAAGCGTAATTAAATATTTAATATTTAATTACTCATGGGTAAGATGTGATGTGATGAATTAAATTTAGAGTAAGTGATTAAATCACAAATTGGAAAACTATCCCAAGGGGATAGTTGGTGACGTAAACGTGCCCCAGGTTACCTAAGCAGGTAAACGAATGTGAGGGACACTAAATTGGATAACCAATTTTAAGTGTCTACATTGAGTAAGGTAAGTGTGTAGGTCTAAATTTGGTTTCTATCAATACTTTTTCTTTCTCTCATCATCTCCATTTAGTCCAACTCATACAATTTGCACCCTTCCCAGCTCTTGGTGTTGAGCCCTCACATCTTACTAGTTGTGTGGAGTTAGGAACGAGGTAAGTTCATCTCATTATCATTACACATTCATCACGTTGTGCCAAAAAAAAGAAGAAGCAATGAATATTTCTCAAGGAAACCAAAATTTCAGTACTACAATATACTTACATCATCTCATATCGTATTGCAAAAACAAACAAAAGAGAAACATTCTATTCAATATTTGTTACCACTTGTCATCCATTGCATGCATTAAGAAAAGCATATAAAAATAGAGATTCTAAAACCATCTTGTATATAAATGAGAAACAAACCACGAGAAAACTCTAGATGCAAGGAGGATATATGATATATAATATAGATATATATATATATATATATATATCATGTTTTATATACAATGCCATCATGTACTAGGCATGGTCAAAATGATTAATGAGCACGAAAAGTATAAAAACTCATATAAACATCCAAAAAAATCACTACAAAAAGACCAAATGGCCTCTCAATCCCTGTGGGATCCCTCGGAGGGTGCATGATCGCATCTAGGGATCCTGCTATGACGATGCTATGAATTAACTAAGGGCTCACGATCATGGCCCGGTTGGTTGTGGTCTCACCATGAGAATGACTCCACCTCATTAGGTGCTCGGTAGTCCTATATCCAGATAGCTTAGTATGAAGAGAGGTCACTAACTTTTCCACCTTCCAGATAGGGGAAAAAAATCAATATGTCTGCCAACTATTGAAGGCTCTCCCACATCCTCAATAAGCTTGGCCTGAGTAATCTCCAAGGAGAGCAACAAGGTCTCTACACACACTCGGCAAATCAAATCCTGCCATCCCTCAGTAGTCGCTATGGTAAAAGAGAAATAAAAAAGCTAGAAATTTACCAAAAATGAAAACAAAAAATATCAACTAAACATCTCTAAATAATAGAGTCGAGAGAAGAGTGGTAACTCACTTGGATCTCCTAGCATCTAGGTGGGATCTCTAGGATCTGCACCTGCTACTGATGTTGTTGCCGATTGCGGAGCCTCCCCAAAATATAGAAAGAAATGATGTCCTGCCATGAACTCATCATCTCCCCCTAAGTCTTGAGAAGGAAACTCCTCTGAGATCAGGGTCACCTTCTCTGCACTCACCTCTACCCTCTCGACCCTCAAGATATCCTGAGTTTCATGCCACTTAGAATCGCTATCATCCTCCTCATCTATCCCACCAGCCCCACCTCCAATCCCTCTCCCATCATCTCCTCCTCTAGTCTCCTCTCCGGTGAACTCCTCAGAGTTTGAGTCCACATCAATGGGATCATCTCCCTCTCCACTATGAGTAGGAGCAGCCCCAATCATAAGTAAGGGTGCTTGAGGAGCACCGGCTACCCCTCAAGTAAAACCACCCACATAACTACATTGGCATCTCCAAGAGTAATTGTGGTCCAACCTTGGCCTCCTCTAGGACCTCCCTTGGCCTCACGAATAGACCTATACACTGGCCCCACTAGAGGAAGCATATCGACTTAGGGAGGCCAAAAATTGAGGTACTCTATCAAATGGGTGGGTCTCCAACCTCCCTATCCTGTCTACCAGCTAGCCAGTAGAAAAGTAGGTAATCAATGTATGCATCTCCTCTCCCCACAGTCCTGCCATGGCCTGATACAGAGTGGCCTCCATGTCTGCAGTAGTTAGTGAAGCCACTGGCTGGTGTGGCATCCTGAGCACTATCATCCCCATCCACCTCACTGCCCTGACAACCCCCGGATCCTCTGCTAGTATACCCCTCCCATAGGGGATGATACACTCATACACCCAACTCATAACTAGAGTAGGGTGACTCAATGATCCCCTCGTAGCCTGACCACCCTGTATAAATTATGGTAGGTGGTCCCAAGAATGTCTACTCTACAAGCATAAACACGATAATGATCCTCAATGCAATGCAATCACAAGAGACAAATAGTATAGTAGAGTATCACCTCCCTTATCCCCAATCAACCATGAGGCCAAGATACCCATAATGGCCTTACGGATGGTGGGGATGGGAGCATTAGAAATGGAACATACCTTCATCCCCTTCTTCAAGCCCAAGGAGATAACAACATCTCCCATGTAGGTAGCCCACTGAACCATCTGAGACATGGATCCTACTGTCTTAAGAGACAACCGCCTCCCAAGAATCGAACCCCAGTATGCGATAGACATCCTCCAAGGTGATAGTCCACTCACCCCTAACACTTGGTAATCGGAAGGTATTCCGGTCTGCATCCCAATACAAAAATAAGTCACACAATATGTCATTGGCAAGAGAAACATGAGGAACCTGTGAAATCCTCAATATATTGGCCCTCTGCAGAGTATCTCGCTCTATCTAGGTCAGTGCATCTAACACTGCTGGGAGCTAATCACACTCCCTCTCTCTACTCCATCATATATACTCCTCCTTCTGCATCCACCCAAAATAGAGAAAAATAGTAAGTTAGTAACATAATCCAACTGGAAAGCTCATCAAAAACATGGAAAAATGTCAAAAATGCAAAAACAATCAATTAATACATCTTTTTTTACATTCTGTTCAGAACTACTACCATGTGCAGAGCGGTGGTTCTGTGACCACCGCCTTCTGAGGTGGTGGTCCTGTGACCACTGAATTATGGGGTGGTGGTCCTGTGAATGTCACCATCACAAGATAGTTGTCCCATGACCTTCGCTCAGTGCAGGTGGCGTTCCTATCCCAAATTGACAAACGCCCCCAAAGTCCTTAAAGCACCTAAAGAGGAAAAATACACCATTTTTGATAAAATAAAAACCTACCCTATGGGCACCCCCTAGAGACTCATTTAACTATAAAATTTTCAAAAATGATCCCCCTAAGACAAAGATTTCATCATTTCTATATTTTAGGTTCAAAAACAATAAATTGAGAAAAACTAACTTGAGACTTCACGGGTTGATCTCCCACTCTCGGAGGCATGATCACAATCTCACAATGAATGTTTTGATTGTACTCTCATAGAAAATGGTTACCATGGGTCCGAGATATCAAAAATTACCAAATCGATACACATAAATGAATAGTAAAATGAGCTTGTTTTATATATATATTATTCTAACTTTGCTTTGAGTGTTTTTACGCAGAGGTGGAGCGTCAATGGAGGGAAGTTCTTATCCTTGCAAAAATGGTAAGTCCTCATTTCATTTTAATTCGGTATTTATTTTTCAATTTATTTTATCTATCTACACTTGAGTCCCATTTTCGTTTTGCATGAGATAAGCGGGAACTTAGATGGTGACATTGCAACACACGGGCGGATAGGTATAGCTCTTAAACTCCCCATTTCGGGACCTCCATACTCGGATCCACCATTTTATGCCTCTTCATGGCTAAAAAACTTCTCCAAGGGGGCAATATGTACATACCCAAAATTGTATGTATTGTACAGTCAGAAATTGGTTACGGAAAACCCAATGATGATTCAAATCTCTTCACAAGGTGTTTGGAATCTAGAAAGCTCACCAAGTATACATTTGCATCCTAAAATGCCTTATCCAACCTTTGCATGCTTCATTCTAACCTCTGCCCGCTTTCCTTACATTTTTGTCTTTAAG
Organism: Taxus wallichiana var. yunnanensis; assembly: GCA_018340775.1. NCBI lineage: Eukaryota > Viridiplantae > Streptophyta > Pinopsida > Cupressales > Taxaceae > Taxus > Taxus wallichiana. The sequence goes on from CM031239.1 coordinate 680,134,689, forward strand.
CTACAGGACCGTCGCCCTACCTTGGTGGTGGTCCCGTGACCACCGCCTAGGGCAGTGCAGTGGTCCTGCCCACACTTTCTATAACCTTCCAATGCACTCAACAATTTTAAAAACCAAGTTACACTTGAAACTCTCAGTCACTTCTACTTTGTTTAGAGTTTCCAGCCACTTGGTAATAGTAGTGCTCCATTTTTAATGATAAATAATGGCAATTTGAACTTGCCCTTTGGTAAGTAAGAATGCTCTAAATACTGAGCTTGTTTACAAGAAAATGTCCCCTCTCTCTCTATGTTTTATTATTCAGTGTATTTGGAAGTTCCTCAATAAGTCTCAACAGGTTTAGACTTAGCATAAATTCTCAGCCTCTCAGTTCAAGGCTCTTCATTTTTTTGGTTTAGAGATCACTCGATCTCTCTAGTTTAAATTTCTCCCATTATTTCACTCTAAGCATCCTGGATTAGCATAATTTAGCATCAGTTCTAGATTAAATTCATTTGAAACTTGGTTATGTTTAGAGTTATAGGTTTTGTTTCATCACAAGAAGAATAGGTCCTAGAATTTTAGGTGTGTCTTGTTGTATCCCTGCAACAATCTTGCTAGGAATCGCATAGCCAAGCTCTGTTCTCTTGCGCTATCTCTCTCCTACTTGCATTTTGTTCAGTTTACCTCCAAGCTGCCACTATTCAAATATCTTCTCCTGTTGCCACTGTCACATTCTCACCTTTCTAGATTCACGAGAACATGAAGGAACAAAGAAATCACACTAAGGGGACAAGCTACGATCTACAACCAGATTTACCACTGTTATGCGAATTCCAAGTTTGAATTGTCAAAGTTGTAGTTACAATATATCAAATAGTCATGCAAGAATAGTCATATCAAATCCATGGGCTCTCTTGGTCCCGTAATAGTCATGCAAGAAATAAATAAATTTAACTGAACAAAAACAAACCAATTATGAAATTGAATCTACTTTAAGCTTTTTCTTTTCGTATTTTCAAAGATATAAACTTGAATAAATTCAAAGAGCAACTAATCTAGTAAATTTAGATAACAAGTAACTAATCTAAGAATAAAGCTAAAACAAGCAAGGTAGCCAGATGTAGTTATTTTCCTGTGCACTTGTGAGTTGATACAAATATAAATATCTAACTAGTTTGATTGAAAGACCTCCAATCTTACCTCAGAAGTGAGAAACAAATCATAGCTTCTCAAAACATATTATTCCCCATGACTTCCCCTGAAAATATTAAAAGTAAACTTTGGTGAAATGAAATTGGCTTCACTTCCAAGTAAGCGAGTTACAACAAGCATGAATTCTAGATAGTAATAACTTATCCATTACAAACATGATTTTCAATGTCAAAAGAATACACCTTCCTAAGACAAATCACATGTCAACGTTTGTAATGTCAAAAGTGGAATTCATCATAGTAGCAGTCATGACTAAGATGTTACATACCTTCCTCAAAAGAATCATCGTCCCGATGATTAACTTAATCAAACCATTAGAGTTTAGGAAAAAACTTAATTATTATCCTTCCATTCATATGTTCATAACATAACTAAATTTTAAAAATTCAAGTTTTCAAAACAGTATTTAAAATAAATATCAAATAGTTCAGTAACTGCTCAAGTTTGGTAGATTTAACATCAAAATATGAATAATTTTTTTCAGATTTTATCAATCTTTTAGAATCAATTTTGATCAAACAAGTATGGAAAAGCAGATCTCATATCTTTGAGATTTTCCTAGGTTGCACTTTCTTCATTAAACTGGTCCCACTGGACCTTACATTGACTTATTTCATGATTTCTTAAGTGCGTTTGGAAAGTTGTCGCACTCAAATAGGCTTAACCATGATTATTCCTAGGTCTTGGACCTACAAGGAATTCCAATTCAACACATGTGATAAATTTGAAATGTATTTCTTAAGCAAATAAATATGAAAAACATCATGCATTCATGATAAAATAGGAGGTAAAGCTAAATGATAAGCTACAGGGTTGATTACTTCAATAATTTCAAAGGGTCCCACATAACAAGGTGATAACTTGGCAACCTTGCCAAAAGTTATAGAACTTTCTTTCGACTTAACACGAAGACAGACAACCTCACCAAGTTCAAATTTCCTATCCACCTACTTTAAGTCTACATAAATCATTTGCCTATCAGGTAGCTTCCTTCAAGAGTTCATGAATCATTTTAACTTGTTGTCCTAGCCCAATTACCTCTCTATCTTTAATGTTGTCCTAGCTAATAGGGTTTTGCATTTCCTTCTTTATATTTCTTGAAAGGTGCCATTTTAAGAGAGGCGTGATATGTTTTATTATAAGAAAACTCAACTAATGGAAGGTACTCCTCCCATTTATACTGCTGATCCATACAATACATTCATAACATATCCTCTAAAACTTGATTAACTCTTTTAGTTTGTCCATCTATTTCTAGATGATACGTAGAACTGAAATTTAGCTTAGTTCCTAGAGCTGCATTAAGTGTTTTCCAAAATCTTGATGTCATTCTCAAATCTCTATCCGATATGATTAGTTTAGGTACTCCATGTAGCCTTAAAATATCATGCACAAATCTTCTTGCTAACACAGGTGAATCATCTTTTAGATTACAAAGCAATAAAGTGTGCCACCCTAGTTAGTTTATCCATAACTATTGGGCCCCGAGATATTGGCTAAGTGCAAAAAGGTGCGTAGGTGCATAAGGCCTAGTTGAAGAAAGGCGTGTAGGGAAGGGTTTAAGGAATGGTTTAAGGAAACACATGGCACATGTGCGGGACAGAGCCAATGTTTCAAGACTTAGCCATATTGGGAATTTTGGGTAGGATACGAGAAAAGCATAACCCGACCGCACATGTAGAGTGGATAAGGTGTGTCACTGGTGACATATTGGCCAGAAGGAATATGTCCTGTGTTAGAAGATTCTAGAAGGAAATCATGGAAAGGAGTGGTGATCTCAACCCACAGAGTAGCATGCACTTATGGAGGACCACATTCGGACACTTGGAAATAGATCGAGGCTACAAAAGAATGAGATGGCAGTTCAAAAAAGGCTATATATACAAGTGCCTACAAAAATAATAGAGAGATAGAGATACATGGTGGAGCTTTGTAAAAATACCGCAAGGACTCTATTAGCTTGTGTCAATAAGGGTAGGAAAGGACGTATCAAGGGTTTGGGAGTTATAAATTTACTTTTTAAGGGCCTAGTTATATGATTCCGGTTATAAAGCATGACTACAAACTGATGCCTTTCTGTGACATTCTATAATGGGCCTAATGAATGAAATGAGGTTACCAATTTATATGAATATGAGCATTAATGGTTCTGATGCATACATCCTTCTTCATATTTATTTTTCATTTATGTTTATGAACTAAGTATGAATGCTTGTACGAATTCCTTTCTATTTTGGTGTAAGTTCTATAATCTGTTAAGCACTTTATGTCTAGAATGATTGCAAGGATCTAGAAGCTGTTTTGAGCTCTATGGTACTTGTATGTCTTATTTCCTTTCAAATCTCTTAAACTCGGATCATAGATGATGTTTCCCACTAAACTCACATAAAAGAGATACTTGGCACCTGTGTGTGCCTCGAGTGAGCACCCAACACTCGTTGGGTGATAGGCCACCATGAATGGGATTTCTTTCCTTTATGATGGGGGTAAAAATGACTACATCTTAGTTTCGTTGCTAGGACCTCTTTTAAAAGTTGTAGTGGGAAATGGCATACATCATGATCTAGGTAATGAGTAATGACAAAACGTTTAACTTTGGAAAGTGTTGAATCATGGTTCAAGAGCACGGAGGATGAATTTTCTCATATATTCAGCACTGGACCTAAGTTTGATGCACGTAGGTGGGTAGAAGAGAACCTCTACCATGATTTATATGAAACATTTTTCTGTTGCTTCCCAAGTATAATTGTATGAATGGCTCTCATCATATGCATCTAGATCAAGTTGGTATTATAGATCATGTGCATGGACCCAAGAAGAATACCAGAGGCTGCAGGATGTAGATCTGATGTGGACTCATGCTATGGATCATTAGTGGAAAGGTGTGTTGGCTAGCTACACTCTGGAGTATGCTATTTCTACATATTCTTGTCTAGAAGTTACTTGAGTTTGAATTTTGTGGGAGCCCAGAGGATCATTTCTGCGTGTTATCCCTTTGTGCACATGAAGATCTTGATTGTTACTTTTAGTTTAGAGGCATTTGCAATGTCCGGCTAAACCATTTTGAGCGTTAGGCAAGGAAGCTAGGGTGGAGGAAGATGGAAGATATTACGACGGAGAAAGAAAGGGAGGATAGTTGACTCAAGTATAATGAAGGGAGTGAAAGGGAGATTGCTAGAAAATGGGAGGTTGCAAGTGTGATGGATGTATGGAGGAAGACGTTGTGGGAAGGAGTTGAGGTTTATGTGGAGGATGTGGAACCTAAGCAGTATGTGCTACCCCATCTTGGTAAATGCGTAAGATATACCCTTCAACTTCTGATGATAGTTCTTCACACGTAGAGAGAAGAGTCGTTGGCATGTATTTGAACCCATCTAGTAACCAAACCCTGGTTCTTAGTTTTCTAGATCAAGGAAGGAGTATCATTGACCCATTGGTATCAGTGGAAGTGACAGATCTACACCTAGGAGATACAATATTTCAGTTCCCACTTCTATGGGTATGCATATTCCAATATTTAGAGGAGTCTTTGGATAAGGAGAAAGTACACAAGCCTTCGGTCTCACATCTGGGAGTGACAGACGGTACATTAGTGGTAGTGGGAAATTATCACAAACCATCGGTGTGCAATTCAATAGAACCTTAGGGACACTTAGGAAGACCACTCCATGACACTGGTGGTTCTAGTGGATTTGATGGATTAGGAGGAACGGGACTGGTGGATCTAGTGGGTTAGGAGGAACAAGGCCTAGTGGTTATGGTGGATCTAGTGGCTCAGGAGGCACAGGATTTGGTGGATCCAGTGGTGGAGGAAACATCGGAGGGAAATAAGGCTCTTGCTTAGGAGGACAAGGACCCTAGTCACCCCCTCAAGTCTTCTTTGAGATTTCATTACATTTTCTAGCTTACAGAGGTATTGAAGATGTTGTAGAACATATTCACAAGTGTGAGCTCTTGTGACGCCAGTGATGGGGATCACAACCCCAGTGGAAGGCTAGTTAGTTTGTAATGATGTTGTAGGCACGCACATAGCTGGTATATGAAATATGACCCTCATTAAATGGTGGTAGATTATATCTTTGCTTTGAAGAACACCTTCTTAGTAGAATTCCACATCCACGAGTTTGAACAAAAGAGCATCAAATGCCACTGAAGGATATTCAATAGGGAATGGCAAAGAGTGTGCGAGAGTGTGATGTATGCTTTAAAAATCTCTTTTCTAAGTTATCATATGATATTCACCCTTCATAGCATGCTTAGTGGTTTGTTGGAGGGTTGATCACACCTTTTAGAAGGGCCTTATCTCATAAAAATTTCACAGACCCGTGCGAGGTGTTAGAAGCTGCTTTGTGCACCGAGGCTATTGGAAGTGTTGATACTGGTGTTAGCCCATTTTTGGAGGCTCAAATTGCTGCTATGGCTAAGTAGCTAGAAAATTTGTCTACAAACTCAACCCATGAGACTTGTAGTGGTTTATGGTGTACAAATTGTGAAGTAGAGGGGCATGTCAAGGATAGTTGCCCCCAGAGGATAGTACGCGCCATGACAGTAGACTGTGAGATTTGTCATGGGGACCATGATGCAAGTAGATGCCCCTTGTTACAGTGTGTAATTCGGAAGAATGTGTCTTGCTACTGTAAGATCTACACCTCTACAACCCATGATACTAAGGATTATAGGCTTATTGACTAGATCCATGAGGCCATTGATCATGGGGTGCGCCAGACCAGCATTGCCAGTAATTTTAAAGTTGATGATGGCCGTTATGAGGAGCACGCAGATGGAGGCATGCGCAGAAGGGGATTTTACAGAGGATTCCTTGGTCATGATAACCATGGAGGAAGAAGTGAGTTCCCACATGAAACCTATTTTAATTTTGGATCTATAGAGCATTACAAATGAGAGTGCCTAGACCTATTACAAAGTGCTCATGGTGCGAGAAGAAACACAAGTATTAGGAGTACCCTAAGTTATTTGAGCACATGGGCGCTGCAATGGTAAGAATTAAGAAGACGAACACACAATGGATGCCATGGGTAACACGTGATGTAGGGTTAGAACCTATTTTAGTAATAACAAGATCGAATTTGCATACGCAAAGGAATACCAAGGCACAAGACTCGGTTTCAAAAGAAGAAGTGGTGCATGGAAAGTACTCAAATCCTACTCATCAAAAGGAGGTATATCAAGATATCATGGACATCATTCGTATTTTACAAGGAGAAATCTAGTGTCTAAAGGATCAGTCCAGGAGGGAGGAGTAAAGGAGGAAGGTCGAGGTGCCAAGAGATGACCTAGATGAGGTCAGGGAAGTATGTAAGATGCTAAGGCAAGAGAATGTTATTCCCTTGCTAGGAGCATGGTTGAGGGAGAAGGTACCATGCATCGGAGAAGAGCATGAGAGGTAGGTCCTACATGTAAACCTTCCCCCTCACAGCCTTGAATATGATAGGAGATCATGTTAAATGTAGTGGTGGATGGATGGTTTGAGTAATATCCTCATTGACATAGGTGTAGAGGTCAATGTTCTCACATTGGATGCATGACATCAGATGGGAAGGCCTGCATTACAGCCATCTTTGAATGTGTTGTATATGGCAAACAAAACAAAGGCAATTCCCATTGGTGTCTTAAAGGATGCATCTATCACCATTCAGGGAGCTAAGTTTACTGGGGACTTCAAAGTCTTGGCACTTGCCAAGGAAAACAATTTCCCAACACTACTTGGGTGCCCATGGTGTTACAAGAACAATGTGGATCTTCGGTTCAAAAAAGGGTACATCAGCTTTGAAAATGAGGAGGAACGAGTCATCATACCCCCGATGATGGGAAGCCAACACCGTATACCGAACCTTTAGGAGAAGAGGATCGGATAGAATATATGTGTACTTAATCGGGGATCCGTGGATAATCCATCCTTCCGCTGAGTTATCCGGTTTCAAGATGCTTAGTCGATAAGTGACACCACTAGTCTAGCATGTGATAATTAGGTGCATGGGACCTACGAATTGATTGGATGAAATTTAAGAGGATCGGTGACAAAGGTGATAAAGGCGCACATAGTTAGGTGCCTACGAGGAAAATAGCTACCTAAGTACTCATGAGGAGCCTCCCCTGATGTCTTTTTATAGAAAATGGAAGCTCAGTGGAAGGAGGAAAATGAGAGAAGGGGCATGTTAAGTTACGTCTTACTAGGAACTACGCACGCTAGTGGGAAACACATCGGGATAATATCTTGGAATGTTGTGAAGTGAATTGCCTTCTCTATTCATTTCTCTAGAAGCAATGTGCCCACTTTTATTAAGGACTACCATGGTAAGGAGCCCCTCTTTCCACGTCCAAGCATATGAGATAACTTGGATGGAAGGCACAAAATATTTGACACCGTCCCCTGGGTGCACAAACTATATTCTACTTTCGCATAGTTCTGAAGCACATGGTACATACATTACGAGACACGGTGCCCGATAGGGAATTGGCAAGAACCAGTGGCTGACCTAGTTCAAACATTCGAGTATCAAAGTACCGAGCCATAAGTTAATAAGGCATTACAAGTTTTCAAGCACTGGACTTGCATGGGGAATAATGCCATGGCGAGAAGATAGGTCATGGACTTGCTTAGTGAACCAGGTTTGGGGGAACACTTTGAAGAAGAGGAAACAGAAGAGGATCAGTTTGAGCGTGTGTGTGTGAAAAAGGATAAAGGAAAGCTTGTATATGTGATTGATGGGGAGGAAGCGAAATCTTGGATGTTAACCATTCTATAGGGATGCGCGAGGTAGTGGATAGTGTTGATACTCACATGCACACCTACCATGAACCTTTAAAAACTAAAAAGGTTAACATCAACTCAGGAGAAGAACCTAAGGAAGCTATCATTGGAGATTACTAGTCGAAGAAGGAAGTCTCTAAGATCATTGATCTTTTGTGTGAGTTTGAGGATTTATTTCAGTGCATGGGTACCATGAGCTCAAAGGTGTCCACCATTCCTTGGGGGAAATGAGGATAAAGTTGAAGGATGGTGCGTGCCCAGTTAGGAAGAGACCCTACCAGATGAATCCCAATTTGTGCGTGAAGGTAAAGGAAGAGATAGAAAAATGATAGCATCTGGGATCATTGAATTTGTTGAAGAATTGGAATGGATAAGTCCAATGGTAATCAACATCAAGAAGGATGGGTGGATTATGATCGTGTGGATTATAGGGAGATGAATGCATTTTGTGTCGGTGATCCTTTTCCAACCTCCTTCATTAAAATTTTTTTGGAGGGAGTCGTTGGGCGTGAAATCTATTCCTTTACGGATGGATTTTTGGGGTACCACCAAGTTTGGATTGCAAAGGAAGACCAGGAGAAGAAAAAATTCACCACTAAATAAGGAATTTTTACATACATGGTCATGCCCTTTGGATTGAAGAATACACACTGTTGTTTTCTCATGCATAGTGATATAGGTGTTCCAAGACTTCATCCAAAAATTTCTCCAGTGTCTATACGGATGATTGGACGGTGTACGGGCTAGTAAGAGACCATTGTGATAATTTTAGGTGATGTTTGAGAGGTGTCGGTAGTTGAGGATATCCATCAACATTAAGAAGTGTGTCTTTACTACTCCATTTGGAACATTATTGGGGCATATCATATGTAAGGAGGGCTTGCTAGTAGATCATGCCAAGGATGCAATGATTGTGGGATTAGGGAGCCTACTAGCTAAAGCACAATGCGTGGGTTTCTTGGATATGCGGGCTACTATTAGAAGTTCATCAAGGGGTATGCCTATTGTCCACTCAAAATTCCCTGCTCTGATGAAAGTAAAAATTTCAAAATTTTGAGTTTAAGTGTTTTCTCTAATGTACCGAAGTCGTGAAATTGAGAAAAGTCTGCAGTTTTGGGTCATTTTGTGTGTGTTTCGGGCCTGTCGGACATTTTTGTCCCAACTGTCCCAAGTTCCGAAGTGCGCTCTGTTCCCCGATCGGCCGAAATCCCCGAAGTTGTTCCATTTTCGGGCCCGTCGGAGCTTTTTGTCCCAACTGTCCCAAGTTCAAAATTGCGCTCTGTTCCCCGATCGGCCGAAACACCCGAACCACGTACTTCACTCTTTCATGTTCCAAGTGTCCCAAACTTTTCGTGCGAGTTGTTCCATTTTCGCCCGAAACGCCCGAACCGCGTATTTCACGTACTTGCATTCCAAATGTCCCAAACTTTTCCAGACTCATTGTCACCTTTTCGGCCGATTCACCCGAACCACGTCCTTCACGCGTTTTTGTCCCAGATGTCCCAAAATGCATTTGTGCGTCTTCTCCCTGTTTCACCCGAATCGGCTGAGCCGCGTGTTTCGCGCATTCGCATCTCACATGTCCCAAGTGAACCCAGTGTCATTCGTACCAGTTTTTTCCGCTCTACCCGAATATCCTGCTTATTCAAATTGGTGGGTATGCATTAAATGCGCATTGATCACCCTTCTCTCTCTCGCCAACGGCCAACACATCAGTCCCTTGTGGCAGAGACATAGCTGAGGCGTTAAGGAAATTCAAGCAGTGGATTCTGAAGTTGGTGGGTCCCTCTTAGTGACTGGCCACTTGTCTTCTTCTCCTTGTTCTTTTCTCTTCTTCCCTTTCTTTGTAAGAAGTTAAGGTATTGCGATTGGCGGTCCTTAACTGTTCTTGGTTAAAGAAGCGGTTACGAAGAGTAACTAATTTGTAAAGCTATATAATGGCCTTCCTTACGCCATTCAGAAGGGGAGGAAGAATTTGGCATATTTTTGAAAGTGTAAATAGATCATAAAGAAATCAATATAGAAGGACTTTCCATTCTTTGTCTATCTAATCTCTGTTACTCCTAAGCTTTCATTTATTTTCTTTGTGAAGATCATTTGTCTCAAGTTCATTAGTCTTGCCGATTGCATACTCTTCGAATTTGCAAGCACGGTGATCTTGTATAACCAAGAAGGAACTTTGTGTCCTTGATTAATGAGTCTATGTTATGTTAAGAAACTTTGTGTTCTAGCAGATGTTATTTACAGAACTTTGTGTCTTTGAATTCCATCTTATTTTATCGATACAAATGATCTTGTTTCAATTCACTGTAACTTCGCATACATAATGAATTACTCTGATTCTCTATAATTCTGCATGTTGCCTTTCTGCTCATTCTTGTCTTCTCATTCCTCTGTCCTTTTGTACTTGAACATCCTCATTGAAAACACTTTCGTAATATCCAAGTTTAACCAAAAATAATGTTTTTACATTTGTAAATAAGTTCGTTTCTGAATAAGGGAACCTCTCCCATTAAAGAGGAGGGACTTCTTGTCCCCTGACTATTGCTCTTCTTAAAATTCCTATTTGACGACCAACAGTTTTTGGCGACTCCACTGGGGAAAATCATTTTCTAGTTCTGTAATTTTTCGATCATCCTTTGATCTGGTGACTCCACGTTTTACTCGAGGGAGGAGGGCCCTTGGTGTTGAAGATTCTCAGTTTCAGCTTTTGGAGCAGCAGGGTTTTCCTTTCCCTTCAACAAGAAATAGAAGGACTCGTTCGACAAGCACTCCACCTGCTCAAGACAGAATTCCCACGGGTGGTATTCCTTGAGCAGCCTAGCCCTAATCTTCAAGCTTTGATTCTTGCTAGTGTTGCAGTCCCTCTCCAAGCCGTTTTTCCAAGAATGGTGGCGCCATTACCATGGGGTCATCGTGTCGGGCCCCTGGCCCTTACTCAGCCTTTGCATGAGTTACCCAAAGGTAACCGGAAGAACTTTCCTAAATTCAAAGGTGATGGCAAAGTACATCCTGATGAACACATCGCAGCCTTCGTTATTGCATGTGGGTTTTGGGAGTCGAATATGAAGACGTCTCCGTAAGGCTGTTCGTTGAGACGTTACAAGATAATGCTGCTGATTGGTTCTACCACCTTCCGGCTGGTGCTATCACCGACTGGGACACAATGAGAACTCAGTTTGAAAACCATTTCAAGCCGGCAGAAGATGTACATGCCTTACTAGCTCAAATATCTCAGATAAAGAAAGATTCACAAGAGCCCATGAGAGAATTTGTGGCCCGGTTCAACAAATTGATCAATAAAATTCCGCAGCCTACCCGACCTGTTGATCAAATTCAAAAATGTTTCTTCCTAAATGCTCAATCGCCCAAAGTTAGTTATGCACTAAGAAGGGCTAATCTCGCAACATTGGTCGAGGATCAAACTCTCGCTGTTAGTATCGAGGATGACTTGATCATGTCAGGGAAGTTGAGAAGAGACCCTCCCAAATCTAAGTCTGCTGCTTCTTCCTCTTCCACCCCTAGACCTAATACTGATCCATTAGTTCAAAAACTTGCAAATGATCTTATTGCTATAAAGAAACAATTGGCTCAGCACGCTCCTTATGCAGACGTTCCAAGGAGAAATTTTCAGCCCAGAAATCATTTGCCTGCTTCTCAAACAAGATTAGCACTTGAAGGACCTCCTGTTAAAGTCCCTGTCAATGCGACCTGTGAGGTGGAAGAACCAGATGATGATGAAGATAACGAAGCTTGCGAAGAGTTTGCGAGAGAAGTTGATAGATAGCGAGGCATTTAATTCGAGGGATCTCGAGTAAATTTCTTCACCACCGAGGGCATTGATGATGGAGATGATTATGACGAAGTGGTAGCGGACATGAATAGCGAATCATTCACTATCATGACTCAAGAACAGACAAATCAGAGGGAGAAAGTGATGCAACCTATCAAGAAATCTAAGGAGCAGTCGACAACTATTCCCGTGATTGCAAAAAGAGGATCTCCTATCCCTACTTCATCTACACCAAAGGTGAGTCCTATCAATCCTGCTACCAAAGTTGCTTCTTCTTTTTCTCCTAAAGTTGATAAGCCTAGAGTACCGAATGATGATGGCCCGTCCACTTCTGGATCCTTTGATATTGTTGATCACCTGAAAAAGACCAAGGTCCAAATCTCAGAAGCTGAGTACTATCAAACCCATCCCAAAGCTTTTGCCAAAATGATCCACTTTGTCAATTCCCACTCTAAGACCACCTCTAAAGGCCTTTTTCCCACTCCTCCTTCTGCACCACAACCTAGTCTGGTAGCCGCTGTCACCTCGCCTAATGACAAAATCAAGCCTTTTTATGTAACACTCCTTATAGCTGGCCATAGGCTCAGTAATTGTGTCATAGATTCCGGAGCCTCAGATAATGTGATGCCTGCTAAGGTAGCTCATGCTTTAGGCCTGACCCTCACATGCACCTATGGATCTTGTTACTCCATGGAGAGTAAAGAAGTGCCCCTGGTTGGGAGAATTAAAGATGCACAAATAGCTTTTCTTTGCTTTGCCCGAGAAGAAAGTGTTGGCTACCATATTAGTGGCAGATATTCCCCCTTCATATGGGATGTTGCTAAGTAGGAACTTATGTAAGGACGTGGGTGGGGAAATCCAAATGGGTGGTCACATGCACTCATGCTGTCAATGGACAAATGAAGAAGTTCTTTGCTGAGAAGCGATCCGAGTATATTGTGCAAAAAACGGATGATCCTAGAGCACAAATACTCTACGAGGATATGGGGCATGGTAACTACATGATTATGTCCCCTGATGAAATCCGACCCCCCAAAGTGTCTCCTAAAGATCCTAATGGGGTTTGGATTTTAGAGTTTGATGGAAGTTGTTCCTCAGCTGGTTCCGGAGCCGGTGTCCTGTTGGTGTCACCTGAAGGAAGCCTACACCCCTTTTCATTTAAGTTGCAGTTCGAGAATACTAATAACATAGCAGAATACGAGGCTCTCATTCTCGGATTGCAAGTGGCCAAAGAACAAGGTGTAAAGAATCTTCTGGCTCGTGGTGATGCAGAATTGATTGTAAAGCAGGTCAGAAACCTTTTTCAAGTAAAAAATGGAAGGCTGAAACATTACCGGAATCGGAGTTTGGGATTCCATTGAATTCCTTGATGCTTTCTCTATCAAAGCAAGACCTAGGAAAAGAACAAGCAGGCTGATTCACTAGCATTTGTCTCTGGGCGTCACCACGATTCCTCATCCCGATTTCTCTTAAGACAAGTTCACCATTGAGATGATCCATTGACCCAATGTACCCGATAACACCAATAAGCGGCGGGTCTTCAATGATGATCAACATTTGCTTTCCTTCCCGGAACTCAAGGATAATTTGAACAAGCGTATTTTGAGGGAAGTGACAACCTACCTTGCTTTCCTTCCTGGAACTCAAGGATAATTTCGAACAACTGTATTTTGAGGGAAGTGACAACCTACCTCGTGAGAGTGTGCCCTTTGACAAAGCAGTCACCCAAGGGGAAGAAACAGGTCAGGAAGGGTGCATTAAACTCAAGGGGAATAAGATTCCTAAAGGATTGGTAAGCTTAGAGGAACTGTTTGATAAATGTGACAGGTATGTGAAGTCTAGAGCTTCTACCGGACCTCAGCAATCAGCTGAGTATGACAAAATCAATATTGGGAGTTCTAATGACCCTAAGCTAGTGAATATTGGAAAATGTTGCATAGCAGATGAGAGGAGAAAAGAAATTGATCTTCTAAGGAAGTATAAGGATGTTCTTTATTATTCTTATGAAGATTTGAAAGCTTTCAAACCAAAAGATATGCAGCACTCGATTCCTCTCAAACCAGGAATTAAACCTTTTAAGCAGAAACAGAGGTAGTATAATCCCAAAATAGCTGACACCATCTTTCAGGAAATTCAGAAGTTTTTGAAGGCTAAAATCATTTTTCCCATTCACCATTCAACATGGATTGCAAATATTGTGCCTGTTAGGAAGAAAAATGGTGAGATCCGCATCTGTGTTGATTTCAAGAACCTGAATCAGGTGTCTTTGAAAGATAATTATCCTTTTCCTATGATGGATCAGGTCTTGCAAGCAGTTACAGGGTCTGAAATGTTATCCATGCTCGATGGATTCTCGGGATACAATCAGGTAGAGGTTGATACTGCAGATCAACACAAGACAGCTTTCACTACTCCTTGGGGTACCTTTGCTTACAAGAGGATGCCTTTTGGGCTCATTAATGCTGGTGCCACTTTTCAGAGAGCCATGGATCTAGATTTTGGAAGCTTGAAAGGGAAGTGTATTGTCATATATCTTGATGACTGTGTGTTTTCCAAGACAAGAGTGGATCATTTTGAGCACCTAGAGACAGTTCTGCTGAGATGCAGAGAGCATGGGATCTCTCTGAACCCTAAAAAATCTATCTTTTGTGTCACTGAGGGAAAGTTATTAGGGCACATCGTTTCCAAGGATGGTATTAAGATTGATCCTGAACGAGTTCAAGCCATCCAACAAATTCCTCTCCCAACCAGCAAAAAGGGCGTGCACTCCTTCTTTGGTAAGATAAATTTCTTGAGAAGATTCATCCCTGATTTTGCAGAGTTAACTTTGAATATTTCTCAGATGATGAAAGGGAAGCAAACATTTGGTTGGTCTTCTGAAGGAAAGGAATCCTTTGAAGGTATCAAGAGAGCTATTGCTAAAACTCCTGTTTTAGCCTGTCCTGATTTCAGCAAAGATTTCATCATCTATTGCTATGCTACAGATAATACCTTGGCTGCTGTCTTAACTCAAGAAGACTCTAATGAGCATGAACTCCCAATTGCGTTCATGAGCTATATTCTGAAAGATCATGAGTTGAAATACACCATGATGGAGAAGCATGCTTTTGCAGTGGTCAAAGCTGTTAAGCAGTTTCATTTTATATCCTCAACTCTCACTCCATGGTGCTGGTTCCAGATACAACTGTTAAGTCAATTCTCACACAACAAGAATTTGGATCCAAGAGAGGGAACTGGGTTGCTAAGGTCCAAGAGTATGACATTGACATCAAACTGACCAAGCTGGTTCATGGAAAAGGCCTTTGTGAGCTCATTGCTGAAGGAGCTAAACATGAGTTGCTGGAGGAGAAAGTTGACATTCCTACCGTCTCGTTCCTTAGCTCGGTTGTGAATGGTATCTTGACATCACCCATTTTCTCACCTATGGGGAATTCCCCTCTCATTTAGCGCCAAAGAAAAGAGGACTATTAAATTGAGGTCAGTGTAATATGTATTATGGGAAAATGCTTTGTTCAAGTGTGGGTTAGATGGGAGATTTTTGAAGTGTGTGGACAAGGAACAACAGAGAAAGTTGCTCTCAGCTTTTCATGATCAGGCATGTGGAGGGCACTATTCATCAATGGTTATAGCTCATAAGATACTCCGTGGAGGATACTACTAGCCTTCCTTGTTCAGAGATGCATCCAAGTGGGTTGATAAATGTGAGGCTTGTCAGACTTTTGTGGGAAGACCTAAATTGGCTTCTTTGCCTCTCAAGCCAGTTGTGATTGAGGAACCATTTCAACAGTGGGGTTTGGACTTCATTGGTACACTTAATCCTACTTCTAGTGCTGGTCACACTCATGTGCTAACTGCCACTGACTATTTCACCAAATGGGTGGAAGCTATTCCAGTCAAGAGTACTACTTCTGAAGTGGTGTGCAGCTTCATTAAAGAGAACATCTTGGTAAGGTATGGTGTACCTAATAAGATTGTAACAGATAATGCTTCGAATTTCTCTTCAACTGAGATAATGGATTTCTGCTACGGGTATGGCATCTCCCTGGCTCATTCTTCAGATTATTACCCCCAGGGAAATGGGCAAGCAGAATCCACTAACAAAAATCTGGTGACTATCATAAGGAAGTTGGTCAATGAGTCTCAACGAAACTGGCACAAGAAGCTCTATGATGCTCTTTGGGTAGACAGGATTACACCAAAGAGAGCTATTGGAATGTCTCCTTTTCAAGTGGTATATGGAGTAGAAGCTCAATTGCCAGTGACAGTGGAACTGCCAGCCTTGCACCTAATGAAGGCCATTGAAGATACTAGTTTCAGAGATGCTTTGGACAAGAGAATTATGTACCTGCACAAACCGAATATAGAAACAGATTGATGGTTGCTGATAGGATATCTGTTCACCAGCAGAAGGTAAAGGTCCTATTTGACAAGAAAGCTAGGTTCAGAGATTTCCAAGTTGGAGACACCATGCTGTTATGGGACAAAAGACATGAACCTCGTGGCAGCCATGGAAAGTTTGATTCCCTGTGGCTCAGACCTTTCAAGATCAGACACTTTGCTGGTGAGAATTCCTTTTATCTTGATTACATGGATGGTTCTTCTCTCCCACTTCCTTATAGTGGGTAGTATCTCAAGTTGTTCAAGTCCTAGGTGATTAGGGAGTCCCTTGTATATTCTGTACAGCGTTTTTGCTTTTCTTTCCTTTTTGTTTTGGTGTGTTGCCCTCTGTATTGGTCTATTTTTGACTCCGTTGCCCAATGGATAAGGCACTGGTCTACTTCCCTAAGTTTGTCTAAGTTCTTGCCTTGTCTCATTCCTTGAATTTATGCCAAGTCATCCCCAGAAGGAGCCAGCTATTGTCCACTCAAAATTCCCTGCTCTGATGAAAGTAAAAATTTCAAAATTTTGAGTTTAAGTGTTTTCTCTAATGTACCGAAGTCATGAAATTGAGAAAAGTCTGCAGTTTTGGGTCATTTTGTGTGTGTTTCGGGCCTGTCGGACATTTTTGTCCCAACTGTCCCAAGTTTCGAAGTGTGCTCTGTTCCCCGATCGGCCGAAATCCCCGAAGTTGTTCCATTTTCGGGCCCGTCAGAGCTTTTCGTCCCAACTGTCCCAAGTTCAAAATTGCGCTCTGTTCCCCAATCGGCTGAAACACCCGAACCGCGTACTTCACTCTTTCATGTTCCAAGCATCCCAAACATTTCATGCGAGTTGTTCCATTTTCAGCCGAAACGCCCGAACCGCGTATTTCGCGTACTTGCGTTCCAAATGTCCCAAACTTTTCCGGACTCATTGTCACCTTTTCGGCCGATTCGCCTGAACCGCGTCCTTCGCGCGTTTTCGTCCCAGATGTCCCAAAATGCATTTGTGCGTCTTCTCCCTGTTTCGCCCGAATCGGCCGAGCCGCGTGTTTCACGCATTCGCGTCTCACATGTCCCAAGTGAACCCAGTGTCATTCGTACCAGTTTTTTCCGCTCTACCCGAATATCCTGCTTATTCAAATTGGTGGGTATGCATTAAATGCGCATTGATCACCCTTCTCTCTCAGTCAACGGCCAACACGTCAGTCCCTCGTGGCAGAGACATAGCTGAGGCGTTAAGGAAATTCAAGCAGCGGATTCTGAAGTCGGTGGGTCCCTCTCAGTGACTGGCCACCTGTCTTCTTCTCCTTGTTCTTTTCTCTTCTTCCCTTTCTTTTTCCGTTTTCTTTGTAAGAAGTTAAGGTATTGCGATTGGCGGTCCTTAACTGTTCTTGGTTAAAGAAGCGGTTACGAAGAGTAACTGATTTGTAAAGCTATATAATGGCCTTCCTTACGCCATTCGAAGGGGAGGAAGAATTTGGCATATTTTCTGAAAGTGTAAATAGATCATAAAGAAATCAATACAGAAGGACTTTCCATTCTTTGTCTATCTGATCTCTGTTACTCCTAAGCTTTCATTTATTTTCTTTGTGAAGATCATTTGTCTCAAGTTCATTAGTCTTGTCGATTGCATACTCTTCGACTTTGCAAGCACGGTGATCTTGTATAACCAAGAAGGAACTTTGTGTCCTTGATTAATGAGTCTGTGTTATGTTAAGAAACTTTGTGTTCTAGCAGATGTTATTTACAGAACTTTGTGTCTTTGAATTCCATCTTATTCATACGATGCAAATGATCTTGTTTCAATTCACTGTAACTTCGCATACATAATGAATTACTCTGATTCTCTATAATTCTGCATGTTTCCTTTCTGCTCATTCTCGTCTTCTCATTCCTCTGTCCTTTTGTACTTGAACATCCTCATTGAAAACACTTTCGTAATATCCAAGTTTAACCAGAAAATAATGTTTTGTACATTTGTAAATAAGTTCGTTTCTGAATAAGGGAACCTCTCCCATTAAAGAGGAGGGACTTCTTGTCCCCTGACTGTTGCTCTTCTTAAAAGTCCTATTTGATGACCAACAATGCCAAGATTGCCGCACCTTTAGAATAATTTCTTAGACATAAAAGTTCCTTCCGGTGGGGAAAGGTGCGAGAAGAATTTGTTTGACACATTGAAGGATAAGCTTGTCACCGCGCCTATATTAAATTTTCCATCTTGGGATAATCCCTTCCATGTTCATGTAGATGCCTCCAGAACGACCATTGGGGTAGTGCTTATACAACCTAGTGAGGGAACTTTTGATCATCCCCTATGCTTTGCAAGAAGGAAGTTGACACCAACAAAGCAGAATCACACTACAACTAAGCGTGAAGAATTTTCAATGATCCACGCACTTCACAAGTTTAGAAAGTATCTACTAGCAACTCTCTTTGTATTTTACACTGACCACATGACATTAAAGTACTTAGTGAACAAGCCCATTCTACAAGGGTGCATATGTCGGTGGGTGTTGTTATTTGAAGAGTTTGAGTTCATTGTAGTTTTGAAGCCTGGAAAAAGTAATTATGGACCTAATCATTTGTCAAGGATTGATTTAGGGGAGGATGTGCAAAGCATTGAGGAGACAATGCTAGATGCACAATTTTTTAGGTTGTGGTACGTGCCCTCAGATTTGGAGGAAATTGCAGCATTTCTAAAGGAAGGTGTGGCACATAAAAGGATGAAGACATTAGAGAAAAAAAACTAGCCATATACATCATGCCCTACATGTTGATCAATGGGAGCTTATACAAATTAGGGTGTGATGAAGTTTTACGCAAGTGTGTACTAGAGCATGAGCACCCCACCATCATAGAGGAAGCACACAGAGGAAGTGCTTGTGGACATTATGTAGGTGACGCCACCGCATGTAAAATATTAATGGCTGGATTGTGGTGGGAAACTCTGTATAAGGATTGCAAGGACTATTATAAAGTGTGTGACCAATGTCAATGCATTGGCAAGATAGGAAGAAGAGATGAAATGTCAACACATTGGTAAGACAAGAAGAAGAGAGAAATGTGCAATAGACTTTGTAGGCCCTATTACACTAGTAGCGTGTAGGACTAGATCACGCTACGTAATCACTTGAATGGACTATTTGATAAGGTGGGTAGAGGTAGCCCTAACTAAAGACTACATAGTAGCTACAGCAGAAATATTTTTATGGGAAAACATTATCAGAAGGTATGGATGCCCTTTAAGTTTAACCAATGATAGGGGTACACATTTCTTGAATGAGACCGTGAGGATCCTGTTAGTAGAGTTCATGGTGGCTCATCACAAGACTACACCTTATCACCCACAAGAAAATAGAACCGTGGAAGCATTTAAAAAATTATTGAGTCATACCCTAACAAAAATTTGTGATGTCAGAAGACAAGATTGGGATGACAAGATATCAGTTGTATTATGGGCTTATAGGACAACTTATAAAAGGTTGAATAAAGCCACATCGTTTCAATTGGTGTTTGGCATGGAAGTTATTCTTCTGGTTGAGTTCATGATACCTTCTTTGTAAATAGCATGTATAAGCATTAGAAGAGAGAATTGATGAATTGATGAAGTTGGATGAAAGATGATCACTAGCCGGTGTATCCAAATAGTAGAAAAAGCAAAGCACAAAGCATGGCATGATCGCCACATTAGGAATAAAAAGTTTGAGGTTGGGCAGATGGTCTTACCATATGATTCTAAGTTTCTACACATCCGGGAAGTTAAAAGTCCATTTGTTAGGTCCCTACACAATCTCGTACATCCTTGATTTGGGCGTGTGCTAATTACAAGTGCTAGATAGAACAAAATTACGAACACTTCAATGGGAGTATCTTTGAATCCCTACTATAAATAAGGATTCTTGGTGTTTGTAAATAAGGTAGTTTTTCTAGATAATTTAGAATTTCCTTTATGCATTTCCTTTCTTGTATTTCCCTTTCGTGTTGTTGTTTTGTTTTGTACCTTGGGTGTTGGTAACCTTGTTACTTTTTTAGGGTTTTTAATGTGCGAGAGGGCCACACATCGTTTAAGTGTGGGGTGGAGTGATGTGAAGGAAAGCGTGAGTAAAGTGCCAAGGAGGATTATGTTGAAAATCTCGGTTGAATAGCCCTATTGAAAGAGATTCATGAAAGAAAAGGTGAAAAAGGATGGTTGGTGTCAAGATAAGGCTACTTTCATATCCAACGAATAGAGTTGCTTCTATCCTTTCATTCCTTTTAGAAAGCAGAGATAAGGGTTAGGGCTAGGAGGAATACTGTGGAATGTCGAGATGGTGTGCGCGTCTTGTAGAGGAAGATCGGGTTGACTACAAAGAACTCCTTTTTGTCTTGGAAGGACTACCTGCAAATAAGAACACAAGACCACAAGATTTTGATTAGACAATAAATGAGGAAACTGCCTTGGGCCCAGGAAATATAAAACTTCCTTTCGAAGGTGGTCAGTTTCCCTGCTAATATGAATTAACACAAAAGACTGTAAAATATCAATCAAATTACTTCGTTTGGAACAGATAGGGGAAAGGCTGATTTCTGGTTTGTAGTCTGGGTAACCGATACCGGTTACTGGTAACCGATGTCGGTAGGGTTTAGGATCTGTAGGTTGGTTGTTTTGTGGGGTGTTTGTGTTATTTGGTAGCTGTGTTATTTGTAAGGCTGTATATGGGTGATATTAGGAAATAAGGTGATGAGAGGTAGATGAATGATAGTTAGATGTAATATATTGCTGGGTAGTGGGTCCAGAAATGGATTTATGAGGACTGTGATTCAAAAGGCATAAGAAATGTTATAACAGAGGACATGCAAGATGTGACTTACTGGTTTTGACGAAGATGCAAGCTGATCTCCTTTGCTGTAAACACTTCTGGTATCTCCACTCGTCTCTGCTCGGTCAAGTGAAGATCTGGACTCTGTTCCTCGCTCCCAATGATCTCTGTTGATTCAAAAATCCTTCGACCCTTGATTTTGGTTTGGGAGCCCATTTACAGGGAGCCGATGGCGGTTACGTAACCGACGGCGGTCGAGTAGGAACCGGCATCGGTAAGGAAAAAGTAGGCTATTTTTAGTAAAATAGCCCACCTTCCCTGCTTTTCTCCCGAGAGATCAGTTGCGGGCTTGGTCAAATGACTAGAAGGTCGGTTTTGGGTGCGAGAAAGGGGTCATTAGTTATGGGTGTAGGTGTGGACCAAGTTATGGGTCTTAATTAGGTTAGTTTAGGGTTAGGGCTAGGTCATGATGAGGTGGCAAAATGAGGTGGTAGGTGAGGTGATGGGGATTTATCAATTACAAGGTAATTAATAAATAATTGTGTAAGGTTTAGGTAATGAGGTTAGGTTGCGAAATGGGATGCGGGTCACAAGGGGTCGTAAGACACGAATTTGGTGTCTACATTAGCCCCTTATTGTCGTGTAGCTTGTGTTGTAAAGCTGCGCGGACAATAATATGAAGTGGTTTCTCCTGTTAAGGATATAGGTAATCCCCCTCAAATCTATCATAGATTGAGTGAACGGGAAATCAGGGATAGGGTTGATAAAGGGTACATGTTGTAGAGAGGATGGTAAGGTGGTGGGGTAGGTCAAGGCGAAGCGAGACGCATGTTGAAATGCAATAGTGCGACTAGGGTACATGATTTGTGAGCAAACCAACAATGTATAGGCAAAGGTCGATAGTTTATCCAAACAAGGGTGATATAATCACTGGTATCAAGGCATAGGAAGTAGCTCGGGGTATATAACAGGTAAGGTGCGAGGAAGCGTTTAGGCATGTTCGGCAGTACCAAATGGTTGGTTTGGTTGAGATAAACGTCACGGTCTAGGTCTAGGCAAAGTTGGTCGACAGATCAAGTCAAGGACCCTAATTATGCTAAAACACGAACAGGTGAGCTCGATTGGACAAAAAACTACAGGATGGGTGGATAAGAGTGTATGTTGGTGATGTTGGGTAAGGTATGGAAGTGGTACGGCCTTGGGTCGGGCCAAATGGTTGGGGTGCGGCCTTGGGTCGGGCCGGATGGGTAGGGTGAGGCCTTGGGTCGGGCCGGATGGGTAAGGTTGCGGCCTTGGGTCGGGCCGGATTAGTTGGTTGAGGCCTTGGGTCGGGCCGGATGGGTAGGTTGAGGCCTTGGGTCGGGCCGGATTAGTTGGTTGAGGCCTTGGGTCGGGCCGGATGGGTAGGGTGAGGCCTTGGGTCGGGCCAAATGGTTAGGGCGAGGCCTTGGGTCGGGCCAAGTTGTTGGGTAGGGTGAGGCCTTGGGTCGGGCCAAATGGTTAGGGTGAGGCCTTGGGTCGGGCCGGATAGGTAGGTTGAGGCCTTGGGTCGGGCCGGATGGGTAGGGTGAGGCCTTGGGTCGGGCCAAATGGTTAGGGCGAGGCCTTGGGTCGGGCCAAGTTGTTGGGTGGCGGCCTTGGGTCGGGCCAAATGGTTAGGGTGAGGCCTTGGGTCGGGCCGGATAGGTAGGTTGAGGCCTTGGGTCGGGCCGGATAGGTGAACAAATGGTGTTCAGCAAAGGTGGATATAGGCGATATTGGGAGAAAGGGCGATTAGTAAATAGGGGCAGAAAGTTGGGTGGATAAAGACAAAACCGATATCGGTTAGCTATGACCGGTACCGGTTAGGTAACCGATGCCGGTTCCTTAGGGCACGATGTGACCGGTGTCGGTTCTATGTTAAAAACCTATAAAAAGAAAAATACGGCCTGTCATTGTCACATTTCTAATTTGGAAGCCAATTTGAATTGTCTGACGTGGAGAGTGGAGATTGGAGCATTTGTTGCGTGAGGTGGCGTTATTTGACCGGAGGAGTGAGGTGTTAGCGGGCCCGAGTGAGGAGGAGGCAGTAGTTGATTGGTGGAGGACCCAGAAGAGGATATTTGGAGCCATGGCCCAGCCAGGAGGAGCAGGAGGGGCTGGACCAGCTGGACCACCACCACCCATCCCACCACGATGACGTGTCATCGTACGGGTAGGTTGAAACCCCTCATTGTGTTCATTTTATTGCATTATGCAAAATTTGGGGTTTTGGGTAGGAATCCAAGTTTTTGATAAAAGAAGGAGTAAATGGAAGTTGTTTGGAAAATAGAGAGGGTAGGTAGGGTAGTTAGGCTAAAACGGTAGGGTGGGTAGGTTTGTAGGGCTTTTCAATGGGTAAAAGGGTAGTAATAGGCAAAAAATAGGTTTGGGGGGCCGCGTCGGGTTCGGCTCCGCATTTTTACAGCGACCGATGTCGGTTCTTCAGCGGCCAGCATCGGTCGCAAATTTCGAGAAGCGAGGTGTGTTTGTGGTGGCCGCGCCGGTCGTATATCGGCCGGCGTCGGTGGGGTGGTTTTGGGGATTGTGGGTCGATTTGGGGTTTGTGGGGGTTTGGGTGGGTTAATTTGGGTTTTGTGGGTTTGGGTGGGTTTTGTGGGTTTGGGTGGGTTGATTTGGGTTTGGGTGGGTTGATTTGGGTTTTGTGGGTTTGGGTGGGTTTTGTGGGTTGAGTTGGGTTTGTGTGGGTTTGGTTTTGGGTTTTTGGGTTGAGTTGGGGTTTTGTGGGTTTGGGTGGGTTTTGTGGGTTGGTTGGGGTTTGTGGGTTGATTTGGGGTTTGTGTGGGTTTGGGTGGGTTATGGGTTGGGTTGATTTGGGGTTTTGGGGGTTTGGGTGGGTTATGGGTTGGGCTTGGGGTGGGGATTTGGGGTTTGTGGGTTGAGTTGGGGTTTGTGTGGGTTTGGGTGGGTTGATTTGGGTTTTGTGGGTTTGGGTGGGTTCATTTGGGGTTTGGGTGGGTTGATTTGGGTTTTGTGGGTTTGGGTGGGTTGATTTGGGTTTGTGGGTTTGGGTGGGTTGATGGGGTTAGTGGGTATTTGGGTTTGTGGGTTTGGGTGGGTTGATTTGGGTTTTGTGGGTTTGGGTGGGTTGATAAAAGGGGGTATAGTGGGTTTGGGTAGATGATGTGATGAAGAGTAGGTCTAATGTAGTGGGTGGGTTTTGTAGGCACGTCGGCGGTTGCGATGCGGGGATAGGATGCCCCTGCTGTTAGTGCGGATGTGCCACATGTGTCCATGCGGCTGCCCAGGCTATCATGCGCGAGTGGGACTCGGCGGAGTCAGTGATATAGAGCGATTGATAGAGATCGGCGATGGTTGCCCTCATCGAGAGATGGGATCCGGCGACCAATGTGTTCCATCTCCGGCCCAGGGAGATGACTATCACATTGGAGGATGTGTATCGCATCCTTTCGGCTGCCGATCGAGGAAGCGGTGTTCGAGTAGGTCGGAGGCGGCGATGGACAGCATCTACGAGTTTTGGAGATGCGGCGCGCTACTTACCTATCACAGCGCAAGTATGGGTATGGTGACATGTACAAATGCGGCGACATGAGACACGGCTTGTCGTCTTGTGTGTCAGGATCACACTGCTTCGCCCTCCCGGACTCAGAGGAGGCGCTTTCCACGTGCATTGATAGAGTCTGCTTGAGATGGTGGAGGAGCACACATTGCGCAGGCACCAGTATACAGTGCGATTATCTGAGGAGCTATGGGGCTATCGCCGGATGAGGCGATTTGGGATTTGCTCTACCTTTTTACTTCACTGTTGGGCATATGAGCACATCATATGCATCAGGCCAGTAGGGTTACCCCAGCAGCCAGGGCCACAGGTCATATACAGATATGGCTTTCAGAGATGGTTGGGGGTCGTGGGCCAGCCACGAGCAGTTCTTGCAGGTCGGGATGTGGCGTATTATAGACATTTGTTAGAGGGCCTGACAGCGGTAGACATTGTATGGAGACCTTACAGAGGTCATCACCCTCGCAGAGGAGCCGCTTACTGATTGCTTTGATCAGTACACATTACGGATAGCGGGGACGGAGGCGGGAGAGTGCGAGAGGATACCCCTAGAGAGTGCAGCGAGGCGAGATGGGGCTGCGGCAGGGCGAGCCACCTCCCTTCCCTCGGTATAGGAGGGATGATGTAGAGCCCCTTGCTGCACCCACGGCCGTGGATCCAGTTGGGGCTGCTTGAGAGATGGCAGAGATGATGGTGTAGATGATCTTTGGTTATACGGGAGCATACATGGTGTGGTGGGCTGGTCAAAGAGCAGCTAGGATAGCACCGCTGCTGCAGCCAGACTTAGGCTGCGGTGATAGCGAGCGAGATCAGCTCGGGGGGTGCAGTGCGGATTATTACGAGGGCGGTTAGGCTGCTGCTGCACACGAGCACGAATAGGTGTCCTACGAGGCATTGCTAGCGAGCATACGAGTGCGAGTACGAGCACGAGCACAGCACCACCACCGGCAGTGGCGCAGCCACGGCCCGAGCACAGTACGAATACCACCACCGGCGGCAGCATGGCCGAGCCACAGCCCAGGCAGCACGAGGAAGTGCTAGCGGTAGGAGTCGGGGACCGGCCCAGTCTGCAAGCGGTGGCACGGGGATAGATACATGGAGGCGAGAGCGGAGGCCGTACTATCGGGATGTTCTTGATAGTACCGGGGCTGAAGTATCGCCATATGCGGCACCAGCGGAGACCTCGCATAGTCGAGAGATCGGGGAGTGCGGCCACGGCCGGCGTGTCGTTACGAGGTAGGAGGTGGGAGGCACCACGGGGACCAGCGAGGGAGAGGCGAGAGGTGGTGAGAGAGAGGCGAGGATCCCACACAGTTTTTATATATGGACATGGGCACCGGTGCTGAACCGGTTGTGTTGATAGAGGCTGCGTGCCTACATTTATTCATTTATTGATTCATTATTATTATATATGCTGCTGCGAGCGCGATACGGGTTGTCTGATTGATCTGGCTGCGAGCGAGTATATTTTGATATGAGGACCGGCTGCGCAAGCGAGTCGAGATGTTTGATATTTATTGCGGCCTGCGTGCCGGCTTTGTTGTTGTATTATGAGATCACAGAGGCCCCGATGCAGGGCACATTGTACATTTGAAACTTGTATATATATATAGAGATGATGTTTTGATCCACATGTAGTGTTTAAAATGTTTTTAAGTATTTCGTCAATGGTTTGTGGTATAGAATGTATGATGAGTTTAATTGACATGTTGATATATGGATGATGTGTTATATGATGAAATGTTGCATGTTTTGGTGCTGGTTTTGGGACATTGTTATATATGTATCTGATGAGTTGGATCCAAATGATGTATAGATAGATAGTTTTTTGTTTTGTTTTGTTTTGTTTTGGTATCCTTAGCTGATGGCTGGTTTGTTTGTTTTTGTAAAATAGATGATGTTAATGAAATTGTAATGATATGTGTGGTGGATGGACAAATATGGATAATGGTGTTGTGATGCAGGAAAAGAGGCGGGCGCGACAAAAATTAGGTAGAAAATGAAGAAAAGAACCATGTTTTAAAAAGCCAGGTGTGTAACCGATATCGGTTAGGGAACCGATGACGGTAGCTGATAGACCGATATCGGTTATATAACCGATACCGGTTACTTAGGTATGAGCTTTTCTAAAAATAGAAAAGCTAGGGTGGCAACTTAAGTTCTTATTTTTAGAGCCATGCAAGAGGTTAAATACGTGAGCGCGACGCTTTTTATTTGGGACAGGTATTTGCATGAGAGATTTGAGTGATAAGGAGAAAAGAGAGGGTATTGCATGAGAGATTTGGTGATAAAAGAGAAGTGATGCGATCGAGATTGAGACGATAGAAAGGTGAATTTGAAAAGAGTGGTGATCATGGCAGAACGAGGAGAAGCATCCAGCGAGGCGGGGCGAGAGGAAGACAAGTGCCACCGCATGCTGCAGCTATGACCCAAGAGGTAAACGTTTTGGTTGTGATTTGATTTTTGCATGTTTTGTGAATAGGAGGAGGGAGATTAAGTGGGTAGATATGAGAAAGAAAACATGATAGCAAGGGTTATAGATGAGGTGAGTGTTACGGGGTAGGTAATCAGGGTTTTCAGGTATGTTTGTATGTACAGAAAGGAATAAACGCTCAAATTATTGTCGTAGGTGGTGTATTTAGGTAAAGGTGTATTAAGGTATGATGGCCGATATCGGTTAGGGATAACGGTATCGGTTACTCAACAGTACAGTTATTGCTATAAATGATACCGGTTCTTTGTAGGAATTTCAGAATTTGAGAAAAAACCCAGGGGATTTGAGGAATTGAATGGTTGTTTGTTATTTGGATGTATGCGGCGAGGCAGGGTTGAGGATGAATGATAGTGTTCAGCGTTGTTGTCACGAATCAGCGGATGCTTGCAATTTGAATGGACATTGATAAATCGTTTGGGGTTAAGTGGAATCCGCTATTATTCACGAATCGCACGTAACCATGCTATGTTACAGGCGTTGATTGAGAGATGGAATCCTGAGAAAAATACCTTCTATCTGCCAACAGGGGAGATGACAGTAACATTGGAAGATGTGTTCCGTATTTTGAGGCTCCCTATTACAGGAAAACCAGTATATCAGGCATTACCTAGCGCGGCGCGGGGAGCGATACTTGATGATATTTGGTCCATACGCACGAGATTTGACACAACGAGGTTTGTCATTCACATATGGGATAATGTATGCAGCACACCCTGAGGAGACAAGGTTAGCAGTGATATTAATGATAGCGGTAGGGTATTATGCATTACCGAGGGCGGAAGGGGGAAGATTTCCAAAGGCATTGATGTGTGTTATTTGGGAGATGATAGAAAGGAACGTGACTTTTGCATGGGCACCTGCATATTTGGCGGAGCTATACAGGGGTTTATGGGCTTGTAGGTGAAATCACAGGACTACATTGGATTGTTCATACTTATTACACTGTTGGGCCTATGAGCACATTGTTTGTGTGCGACCAATAGGCCGACCCATCCAGTCAGGAGAGACCGGAGTACAGAGGTTGGGATTCAGACGATGGGTCAGAGCAGAGCAGAGAGGCAAGATCTCGAGGCGTGACGGGTGACATTGAGTATTATAGGCGAGGTATGGGAGAGGGTGACGATTGCGGATATCTGTTGGAGGCCTTACGGGAACTATATGGTAACAGAGAACATAGCTGAGGAGTTGAGGGGTGTAGAGCGATTGAGGTGGATCGCGGGGCACAGGCCAGGTGAATATGAGAGGATTCCTATAGATCGCGTGCGGCGACAATTTGGATTTGTGCGAGACATACCGCGAGCTTATAGACCATATATGAGGATCGGCGAGGCAACATTCTCACCTCCCGGCCAACACCTCGAGAAGGTCTGAAGAAGTAGTAGCGGCCGATCGCGAGGTAATGGGCGCGAGGCAGCAGAGGCCTATAGATTATGGTGGGTAGCGAGAAATGCGAGGTGTACGTGATCGTCGACATAGCGGTGATTACAGCGAGAGAGGATCGTCTGCAGCGTTTGGTTCAGCAGCTCCAAACGCAGGTGAATGAGACAAGAGGATTGTTAGCGGTTGCGGAGTCACGGGCGGAGAGACTAGAGGCTGGAGTCCTCCATGCGAGAGGGCGTATTCATATGTTACAGGAGAGGTTGGCAGATCAGTGGGTGGTACCAATAGCCGTGGTACCTTTGAGGACAGAGAGGCCTGGCGAGAGGGGTCGACGATCACGATCCTCACCTAGTTCGGGATGAGGCGTAAGGGTCTAAATAAATGTTAGCAAGGTATAAGAATTAATAAGGATGCCGACCTGCGTGTCGATGATAGAGAAGATGTATTTGTTTAACATCTAAATAAAACTGAATATGTATGTTGATTTGAGTTATGATAATAATAAGAATGTTTTCGTTTTGACTTTTGGTGTTTTGAAAAAGGATAAAGAGGAATGTGATTAAATAGAAATACACAAAAATATTTATATTTACCACACATGATAGGTTATGGTAGGGGATGGTCGAGCTAACCTTGGGAGACCCCATGTCTCTGAAGTGCTGCCTACATAGCCCATTGCACAAAGCAAGGAGGGGCCTCAGACCGATGTAGTTCTCCCTTAGGACCAGGGAGAGGTGAATTCAGGCAATTTAGGTATGGTTAGGCGATTGGTTGGTTGGTAAAGGTATTGATAGTAATATTGGTAAGGCAAGGTTGATGGTGTTGGTAACGAATTGGTGAGGTTTGTAAAAGGTATAAGAGAAGCGAAAGTTAGCCTACCCAAGTGGTAGGGAACCATGTCCTGCTTAAGATCAACACACAATCCTAGATGCGAGGCAAAAAGGAAAGATTGCTCCGTAGGTGAAAAGAGCAAAACGAACCACACAACATAGAATGAACGTGAAGCCCTAGGTACCGGTGCATAGACGAGAAGTCAATAGGTGAAAAGAGTTGTATGATCACATCCTATCAGGTGTACGTCACGTCCCTTGAGTTGAAACAAATGGTGAGGTGAGGTGAATGGTATAGTTGAGGTATGGAAAACTTATTACAAAGTGAGTGTTCGGACGAAAGAGAACCTACCCTAAATAGACAAGTCCATGACTCAAAAGTTCTTTTGAATGAGGCTTTTATTTTATTGAATATAGACTGATCGATGCGGGAAGTCTACAAGGGATTTTGATTGTTTTATTCTTGAGGTCTTCACGAAGCTGATCAATGCGAGAAGCTTCTGATAAAGGCTGACTGTGTATAGCTGTCCTTCGAGGGAGCAGTCTATTTATAATAGCAGATATGATTTTAATGCATAAATTTGTCCTTTGGGAGGCGATCTATTTATAATAGCAGCAATAGTTCGGCATATAGCTGTCCTTCGAGGGAGCAGTCTATATTTAATTTAGATGACTAGATGTTCTTTTGGCGTGAAGCATCTAGTTTAGTAGGAAGTTTGACTCAAGAAAATCCCATAAGAATACGGCTTATTTTAATACTTTGAAGTCATGGACTAGACTAAAAAGGGGAAGGCATCGTCAAGGGGAGGTGAGAAGTGATCTTGATTTTATTTTGAGATGTAGAAAACAAAGTGTATGTAGCGGTAAATGAGCTCAAGGGACGAGCAGTAGGTAGATAAGAAGTGATATAACACTAAATTCAACAGTAGAATGGTCGAAGATGCAAGGCATTAAGGGGCTCAGGCTCAGGTTTACCATTAAGCGAAGCTAAACGATAAGTGCCTGATCCATAAGTGTGAGTGATTATATAAGGCCCAATCCAATTGGGAGCAAATTTTCCACGTTTGCTCTTTTCTAGTTTGGTTACATGTTGATTCTCTTTGAGGACAAGATCACCAACCTTAAAGGTACGCTCATGAAGTCGCTTATCATAAGCACGCTTGATGCGTTTTTGATAGATTTGAAGGTGATCGAGAGCTGTAAGACGACGTTCGTCAAGAAGCTCCAATTGGGCTAACCGCTCTTGGCGGAAATCATCGTTGGTGAGAATATCCTGAAGGGATATTACGAGGGAAGTATTTGTATTTGAGAGGTAAAACGGCCTCGGTACCATATACCAAAAAAAAAGGTGTGGCATTAGTAGAGTACGGATCTTAATACGATAAGCCCAAAGGGCAAAGGGGATGTGATCGTGCCAATTTCGTCCGGACTCATTGACAACTTTCATGAGGATTTTGGTTAGGGTTTTATTAGAGGATTCGGCTTGTCCATTTGCTTGTGGATAGTACGGTGATGAGAAGCTGAGTTTGATACCAAAGTTGTCACAAAGGTCTTGCAACAACTTATTTTTGAAAGATTTGCCATTATCTGTAATCAGGCGATGAGGAACACCAAAACGACAGATAATGTGGTGGTTAATGAACTCTACAATTTTTTCTTTTTTAGTTGAAATGAGTGGAATAGCCTCCACCCATTTTGTGTAATATTCGGTTGCTGTGATAATCCATCGGTGACGTTGCGAAGAGGACGGATGAATCTCACCAATAAGGTCTAAACCCCATTGTGAGAAGGGCCAAAGATCTCGAGCGACCTGGAGCGGGTGGCTAGGAGTATGTTGAAGGTTGGCATGTTGTTGACACATAACACAACGCTTAACATATTCGTAGCAGTCGTTATTGAGAGTAGGCCAATAATAACCAAGGCGAAGGATTCGTTTGGCCAGCAGAAGCCGCTAAAATGTCCACCACAAATACCGTCATGGACTGTTGGATGGTATGGGTGACCTCGTGCGGTGAGACATCGAAGGAGGATGCCATCAAAGCCACGTTTATAAAGGAGTCCCCCCATAACTACATAACGAGAAATGCGTTTAAGAAAAGTGCGTTTACCAGTACTAGTAAGGTCAGAAGGGAGAACAGAGGTTGTAAGGTAGTCATGGAATTGGTGATACCAAGTATCCTGCGAGTTAGCAGACACAGTATTTATCGTACAAACAACCGGGGCTGAATAAGATGGGGCAAAGAGTTGTTGGACCAAGACGAAAATGTCAGAGTCAGTTGATGAGGCTGGAATTTGCGAGGCTAAGCAAGCCATAGTATCCACAAATTTGTTAGTGGAGCGGGGAATGGTTTGGATAGAATAGTGAGTAAATAAGGCTAGAAGTGAATCCACGTAGTGTTTGTATTTTTGAAGTTCCTCATTTTTACATTGGTAGATGCCCATAACTTGATTGACTACCAATTGAGAGTCGCCAAAAATATTGATAGATTTGATACCTAAGTGCGGCGCGCAACACGGAGACCAGAAGCAAGGGCCTCGTATTCCATTTGTATTATTAGTGCAAGGAAATCGAGTCGGAATGAAAGAGGCATAGGCTCGGCGTCGAGAGGAATAAGAACAACGCCGGCTCCTCCACCGCGTTGGCATTTGGATCCATCGAAGAAGAGAGTCATTGAATACGACTCCTCCTGGAGTGAAAGAGTGGCAATGAGTTCGTCGGGGAATGTAAAATTGGTAAATTGTTCCCCAGGTAAAGGGGCTTCCGCAAGTTGGTCTGCGATGGTTTGTCCTTTGATTGATTTCTGGTGGACAAACTCAAGGTCGAGGTCGGCGAGGAGCATGAGCCATCGGGCGATGCGTTGGTTTAGATGAGGTTTGGCATACATGTAATGGATGGGGTCCGTGTTGGTGATGACGAAAGTTTTGTGATTCAGAAGGTAGTGTCGGAGTTTGGTAGCCACGAATGATAGGGCTAGGCACTGACCTTTCTACATGTGTATACCTAGTCTCATAGTCCACCAAAGTACGACTTATATAATAAGCGGCTTGTTCTCTATTTTGAGTCACGATGTGCAAGCATGGCCCCTCTGAGGCGTGGTCGGTGGCGGAAAGGTAAAGGTAGAAAGGGGCGGTCGTCTTGAGGTGGGATAAGCACGGGTGGTTGTAAGAGATAAGTTTTGAGAGCTTGAAGGCTTGGTGGCACTCTTCGCTCCATTGAAAATCAATGTCCTTTTAAGAAGGTGATGAAAAGGTTGACATCGATCGAGAGTTGGGAGATGAAGCGTCGGATAGATTGGAGCTTACCTTGTAAACTACGCGTGATTGTTTGAGATTGGTAGGTGGGGGCATTTCTAGGATAGCTTTGACTTTAGATGGGTCGACCTCAATGCCACGCAAAGAGGCGATAAAGCCAAGAATTTTCCCGAAAGGACACAAAGACACATTTTTTGGTTGAAGACGGATGAGAATATTGTAGCAAGTGATCAAAAATAATGGTTAAAACATCGAGATGTTCAACTGCGATGTTTAGACTTGCCAAGAAGATCGTCGGCGTAATCTTGAGGATAGTGTGCATAATGTCATGAAAAATGTAGGTCATAGCCCGTTGATAGGTCGCACGCTGCATTCTTAAGGCCAAATGGCATTACGGTAAGATGAAGGTTCCCGAGGAGTTATGAAGGCAGTTTTGTGTTGATCGGCGAGGCTGACCAAAATTTGGTTGTATCTGAAAAGCCATCCATGAGAGAGAGCATCTCATGGCTGCGGTGAGATCAACAAGTTGGTCAATACTAGGTAGGGGAAGTCATCCTTAGGGCAAGCGAGGTTAAGATCCCGGAAATCCGTGCATATCAGAAGTCCCCGTCGCTTTAGTAGCAGTGCGATGTTAGAAATCCATTGAGGATAGTCGATAGGCGAGAATGAAGGAAGCAGAAAGGAGTCGTTGGAGCTCCTCTTTGACCGAAGAGGCAAATGCGGATGCATTTTCTCAATTTACATTTAATTGGCTTGGAATCGGGTTTAGAGGTAATGTTATGGACAATGATGTCGAGGATCAATTCTGGCATGTCGGCGTAGGACAAGCGAAAGCTTGGTTGCGAGCACGGAGGAAAGTAGTAAAGGCGACTTGTTCTGATGCGTTAAGGGATTGTCCGATCTTCACAATGTGAGGATCCTCCTCCGTGTGGATGTTGATTTCTATAGTAGATTCGTTCAGCATGGTTTGGGTTTCAGATGGTAAGGCTCGTTGAATATAAGAGTCATCGCGCCGAGTAAGTGAGGATGGAGTCATCATCCTGGCACTCAATAACGTTAATTGAAGGGGAGTCCTCTTCAATCATGTCTAGATATAGAAGGGGAATAGAAGAGGGGTCCTCATTATCGCGTTGATAAGTGAGAGGACCTAGGAAGATAGCATTTATGAAAAAAAAAAGTTAGGAGGGATAGATTCAGGATCTATCGACTCGGTGGGAGACGAAGGCAAAATGGGTGATGATGGTTCGGTAGGGGTGACGTCATCGTCTTCTAGAAGACAACTGACACGAGGTTCCGTCGATGTAAGTGTTCCAGAAATCCGAGACCACTACGATCATTATGTTTGCGTGTGGTGATGGGGATGAGCGTATGTCGGCCTTGTTCATAAAGGCCAAAACCAAAGCCTTTCCAAGCACAGCGAGTCAAGAAGGTGAGGGCGAAGCGACGATTTGTCAGGTATTGAAAATCGGATTGGAAAGGAACCACACCAAGAGGAGGCTCAGGGGCAACGGAAGATGCGTCGACACCCCCATATGTTAGGTTAGTACGGCAGTGCGGTGGTCCGTAGGAGATTACTTCTCCCACACGACGGTCATAAGTAGGATGTGCATGTACCTGTCCGTACTCCTGTGGGGTATGGAAAGAACTAACGTTATATAGGCGATACTCCCCCAGCGTAAGGCGTTGAAAAACATCTACTAAGGGATCAACGGTTGGGATGTTAGCTGCGGGAAGGGAAGTGGTTTTTGCGACGGTAGTTTCATCAGTTGAAGGCGTAGGTGCGGTTGAGGTGGGTGGTTGAGGCACAGTTGAAGAGGATGGTTGGGTTGAGTGAACGGGTGTCTTGATTGGTACAAGCACATCGTTTGGGCGGTATAACATATTGCAGGTTTTAAAGGGGGATCAGCTTTTACGGTGTAGGATTTCCCCTCGTACTCAAATTTTATGCATCTATGTAATGTTGAGGGAACGCATCCCATGGCCGGATCGAGGCGACCCAGCAATATATTATATTGGAACTCTCCCTCAAGGACATAGAAGAGTTCGGGTAAAGTACGTGGTCCTACCCGAATGTTGAGGATCACGGTGCCTAAGGTAGAGGTAATAGCGTCATTAAATGACCGCAACATGATGGGGTTGGCACACATGTAGCTAGAAGGGATATTCATTTGTTGGAAGGCTTTTGAAGAGATGATGTTTAGGCTAGCGCCCCCGTCAATCATAACACGACGTACCCGAATGTCCCGGACGTAAGCGGAGATGAAAAGAGGCGAGGGTCGGGGTCTTGTACCAAAGTCAACAATTTCATCTTGAGCCAGCTGCGGCAGCTTGTGGTACGAGAGGCGGAAGTGGTTGGGGCGGTGGGTTGTTTGGTAGAGAGGCAACGTGATTGGGTGTCGAGAATGGAGGCAGGCGGGAAGGGTTTCATTAGGTAAGACCTCGATCCCCTGAAGAATTTCAACGAGAGCTTGTCGATGAGATTCAGAAGTCTGAATGAGATCATATAGTGTCATTTTTACGGGTGATTGGTGAAGCTGTTTGATCATGGCTCGATGGGCAGCTCCATTAGAGACGGGGTAAGCGGGTCCACGAATAACCACTTTGGGTGGTGGTGCAATCGGGATGCTGGACGGAGAAGGAGAGGACGCAGGTGTGCTTTCTTTCGCTTTCTCATTGTTTTTCTGCGTTCGAGTAGCAACACTAATCATATTAATCTCGTAAACCTGAGATGAGGAAGATGGTTGGGATAAATCATGGTCTTTGAGAGGTGGGGTTGTAATAATGATAGATCTTGGTGAGGCGGGGACAGATGGTAGAGGAGAGGGAATGGAAGCTAAAGGTCTCTCCCTTCGTAAGTTGTCTTTCTTAACCTTTCTATCTGGGAGAGGTGACTGACGAAGGATGGTTTTTAAAGCTTTGCATCCCTCCACATCATGTCCTGGTGTGCGGTGATAAGCGCAGATTTTAGACTCATCGTAACCTATAGGGCGAGGTTTAGAAGGGTCATAAGGTCTAAGTGGGGGTAGAGAAATGGTCGCATTCTCCACCAACATAGCAAGGATTTTGGCGTAAGATCCTTTGAGTGGGTCAAAATCGGAGGAGGATGAGGGCATTGGTTGTGCGGGTTTCGGTAATGTTTGGGCGTGGTTGGTTCGTACGGGTGGTGGTTTAGCCAAGGGGTGTTGACACGTGGTTTTCACCAAACGTGGTTTCTTTGGCGCAGGAGCTACGTTCGGCTGGTTAGATGATGAGGCTACAGATGACGTGGTAGCGGGAAACAACCACGGAGAAAGGGGAGTGACAGAAAATAAATCCTTTGATGATGGAGTTTGTTTAGGGTTGATGGGTGGGACGGGATCGTGGGGTGATAATGTTGATATACCCTTAGATCTCTTGTATAGGTGCGAGAAGGCGTAGGTCGTTTTGAAGAAAGCGCGGGAGGTATGATATATTGATGCAAGGTGGAAGGATGAGGTCCCGATATGGAAGGTAGGTGTGCGATGATGGTTTTGATTGTGATAGAGGCACGGATTGAGCTTGTCTTCTAGGTGGCGGGGCGGCTTTATTCTTGGATAAATCTAGTCGCTTAGGCGGGTGTGTTAGACTGGGTATGGGTGAGGTCCCAAGTGTAGGGGAAGGTTTGGTTAGGTTAATAGAGGTGGATGGGATACTTGATATAGATACGGGGGGTGAGAATGAGGACATAGGCATTTTGAGTTTCTGTAAACACTTAGGATATATGGTAGAGGTGTCGGGATCGGTCATCTGCATTTGAGTAGAATAAGGGGTACTCAAACGTTCCCATAGGATTCGTCTATCTTCTGGAGAATGACAGTCTTCAGGTTTGAATTGTAAATTTGGTACGGAAGAAAGGTGGGTTGTGATTCCAATCCACTGTGGGTGTGATACAGGGAGTAGATGAGGTACTGTATCAATAGATATTAAGAGGTCGACCGGTCGTTGAAAAGATTTAGGCAATGAAGAACTAATAGGTAAGAGGGCATGTTCGAGAGGATCCGTCATGGTTAAAGAATTTGGTGATGTCGGTGCAAGAGATTTCTCGTCTAAGGATGTCAAAAGGAGTGGCGTACCTTCCTCTTGTATGCAGTGCAAGAGCGGTAGAAGGAAGTGCGGGAAATAGATAGATTAGATAACATCCGTTCGTAGTCTTGTAGGGATGTGGTATAAGAAGACTCATCGATGGGAAGAGAAGTCTGGGCAGTTAACTCCTTTATGGGTAAAGGAATGATTTCACTTTGGCTTGATGGTGGTAAAGGAGGTTCGGGCTCCTGTGTTAGTGAAGAGGCTTGATTCAAAATTTTCTCGATAGAGGCTTTTTTGGCAGGTATCGAAGCTGCATGGATCTCATGAACACTCTCCTCGGCTAAGATATCTGGTTTTGTATTCTTGTTGGGAGAGTG
The DNA here is from genome assembly GCA_018340775.1 of Taxus wallichiana var. yunnanensis. Taxonomy (NCBI): domain Eukaryota; kingdom Viridiplantae; phylum Streptophyta; class Pinopsida; order Cupressales; family Taxaceae; genus Taxus; species Taxus wallichiana. The sequence continues at coordinate 680,171,544 of CM031239.1, forward strand.
ATTCGGGAATGGTTTGTTGAAGATTTTCAAATTTCGGTTGGCAGGGGCATTAGGATTATCGAGGGTTATATCCCCTGCGTCAACCATTTCCTGCACTATGTTTTTCAACATCTTGCAGTTTTCATGACTATGTCCTTTTACACGGTGAAAGTTACAGAAGTCATTTTCTTTGTACCAGGAAGGTATAGCGCGAGTGGAGTCAAACCCGGAGTGAGGTTTAACAGGAGGCAAGGTGATAGCTCCGGCCTTGAGCAATTTTTCCAAGATGACACCATAGGTTTCTCCCAAGGGAGTGTAATTGATGGGCTCTGCTTTATACTTATAGGTGGTTTTTGGTGGGGTATTAGACGGTGTTTGAGATTTAACCATCACCGCGTGGACAGCTCCTTTTGATTTAGAAGAAGTGGACGCGTGAGGAGTGGTGGTATTTGGTTTATTGGTAGAATCAGGAGTTCGGAAATTGGGGTTTTGTTGTGACTAATTTCTCTTCTTCTAAGGCTCGAATTTCTAGTTTCCGAGCCATGGTAAAGGCCTCATCAAATGTGCGGAAAGTTTGAATTTGAAGAGTAGGAGAAATGTGCTTAGCACATGCCCGCGTGAAAAGTTTGATAAGTTCAGCCTGAGGCAAGGCATATGTAAGTTGGTTGATAAGGCCGCGCCATCGTCTGACGAAATCTGCGATAGATTCGTCTTGAATTGTCGAATGGCATAAAGGTCGGTGATGGATACTTTCTTAGCAATGTTAATGGAGAAGTGATCGAAAGATTGGGCTAGTTGGTTAAAAGAGAAGATTGAGTCTTTGGGTTAAAGCAACTTTGTACCACTCAAGCGGGTCTGATAAGGACATGGGAAATGTGTGGAGTAATGAGGCATCATCATGGGCAATCAAATAACAAGCATGTCTAAATGATCGCAAGTGTTGTTGAGGATCCTCTTTACTATTAAAAGCGAGTAAATTTGGCAATTCCCATTGAGGAGGATATGAGTGAAGGGGGACGAGAAGGGTGAATAGGCTCGACAAACTTGCTCGTATGTCAAGGCACTACGACTTCCCGAAACAGAAGCCTCTAGATTTTGCATTTTGTCCATCATTTGTTTGATGAAATCTGTGGTTGGATGAGATGATGGTGCGGTTGTGGTAAACGGAGGCAAATTGGGCCAAGGGCCTCCGCTGGACAATGGTGGGGTTAAGTGTTGATAAGGTATGGAGGATGAATATGTTGAGGCGACCGAATAGGGATGTCCCATATAAGATGTTGAGGTTACTGGATACGTGTATGGGAATGAAAAGGTAGGCGGAGCTTGAGAAGGAAAGCTCGTGTGGATAGGTGGCAGAGAGCAAGTCATGAATGGAGTGGTCTGCAAGAGAGATGAGGTAGGGGCAGTCGGTGGTAATGATATGTGGGGTCCAAGATTAGCCAAAGGAAAGCCAATCTGAGTCGTATGAATCTCTGAAGCTGTCGGATTGGGAGATGGGGCTAAAGGTGCAGGAAGCAAGGCGGTGTTATCAGGCGGAGTGGGCGCTAAATGAGCAGCTATACTAATAGGCATGCCAACAAGGAGCTGACCATCAGGCGTACGGTCAGGGGCATGAGACAAATAGTATTGTACAGCACTAGGATTAGCATCTAGAAACTTGGCAAAGTCCTTATCTCCCACAGGAATTTTAGGAACCTCGCTGGTATCCGTAGGATTCCCCACAGAATGTGAAGGGGGTGATTCAGGTAAAGAAACAGAGCAAGCATGTGAAACCATAGCGGCGGCTTGCTTTCGAGTGATAACAACCATGGACAGGTGTTCAAAGTAGGGTTTCAATCATCATTAGGAAGAAACAAACTCGAGGTGGTGAAATTGGTAGGTTCGTTGGTTTGTTAGGAATTGGGAAAGATAGTAACCGATATCGGTCTAGTAACGATGTCGGTTATACTATAGCCGACGTCGGTCAGGTAACCGATGTCGGTGTAAGAATTCTAGGCTAACAAGATATAAAAGGCTGCTAATTTGATTTTTAACAACGTTTAGTATACTTGTCAATTATTGATCACGAGAAGGCAGTATGAGAAAGAAAAGCGAGAACTAAAAACAAGCAAGATGTACACGCAAATCAGAGATTAACCCTAGGGTTAATTTTAATTATTGTGGGCTTATGCCTTTAGACGTAGAATGATGTCAGAATCCTAAACAAAAGACTTAGGGGAAATGTCAAGTTTGTTTTGGCTTATAAGGTTACCTCAATCGGGCGGAGGAATACCGCGGAAAAAGGGGGATGTTTGAGCTGTTGTGTTAATTGTGAAGTGATTCGGTATGTGTTGTGCAGTGAATGTAAGATTAATTTCTTGTCAATACCGTGGATATCACCCCCACGTGTATGACCTGTTACTTAATCTATGTTTACTAGAATTGAAAACAGCAAGCAAGGATGCCAATGCACGTGTTTTAAACCCAAATCGAAAATGATATTCGATGAAGCAAAAGAGATGACTTTCACTAATGCAAGATGCAAAAAACAAAGCAAGTTCTTTTACCAAAATAATAAAATACCTTGTGAATATCTTTAGAAGAAGAAAACAGCAAGTATGCTCCCTATATGAAAGCAAGCAAGAAATAAAGAAACCCAAAATGGGTCCCACCGGGCGTGCCAAAATGTTTCGCTCGGAATGTTTCGACTTCTGGGAATAGAGTTGCTTCTATCCTTTCATTCCTTTTAGAAACAGATAAGGGTTAGGGCTAGGAGGAATACCTGTGGAATGTCGAGATGGTGTGCGCGTACCGTAGAGGAAGATCAGGCTGACTGCGAAGAACTCCTTTTTGTCTTGGAAGGACTACCTGCAAATAAGAACACAAGACCACAAGATTTTGATTAGACAATAAATGAGGAAACTGCCTTGGGCCCAGGAAATATAAAACTTCCTTTCGAAGGTGGTCAGTTTCCCTGCTAATATGAATTAACACAAAAGACTGTAAAATATCAATCAAATTACTTCGTTTGGAACAGATAGGGGAAAGGCTGATTTCTGGTTTGTAGTCAGGTAGCGATATCTTGCAGGTTCTTGTGTAACCGATGTCGGTAGGGTTTAGGATCTGTAGGTTGGTTGTTTTGTGGGGCGTTTGTGTTATTTGGTAGCTGTGTTATTTGTAAGGCTGTATATGGGTGATATTAGGAAATAAGGTGATGAGAGGTAGATGAATGATAGTTAGATGTAATATGCACGCTGGGTAGTGGATTCAGGGATGGATTTATGAGGACTGTGATTCAAAAGGCATAAGAAATGTTATAACAGAGGACATGCAAGATGTGACTTACTGGTTTTGACGAAGATGCAAGCTGATCTCCTTTGCTGTAAACACTTCTGGTATCTCCACTCGTCTCTGCTCGGTCAAGTGAAGATCTGGACTCTGTTCCTCGCTCCCAATGATCTCTGTTGATTCAAAAATCCTTCCACCTTTGATTTTGGTTCGGGGAGCCCATTTACAGGGAGCCGATGGCGGTTACGTAACCGACGGCGGTCGAGTAGGAACCGGCATCGGTAAGGAAAAAGTAGGCTATTTTTAGTAAAATAGCCCACCTTCCCTGCTTTTCTCCCGAGAGATTAGTTGCGGGCTTGGTCAAATGACTAGAAGGTCGGTTTTGGGTGCGAGAAAGGGGTCATTAGTTATGGGTGTAGGTGTGGACCAAGTTATGGGTCTTAATTAGGTTAGTTTAGGGTTAGGGCTAGGTCATGATGAAGTGGCAAAATGAGGTGGTAGGTAAGGTGATGTGGATTTATCAATTGCATGCTAGAAGGTTGGAGATTATCCATGCGGGGTTGGGCACATAAGTTAGGATTTGTTTGAAAAATCCACTTTAAATGTTAAAAGTATCGTGGTAGGTGAAGTAGAATTTAATGCTTAAAATGGGAATAACTATAAATAGAGGTTCGGGCATTTCATTATTCACTTTACGTATAAGGAGAAATAAGAGATTTTACATCTTTGTAAAATAGGGCTTGTAGAACTGATCTATGTGAAGAGAAATTTGAAGAGTTTGAGTGTCGGAACTAGTTTGGATTTGCAAACCAAAAGGAAGGGATTTCACGAGCGTAAGAGAAATTATGAGAAGGTGTTATCTTGTGAAGGAACTATCCCAGTTAGGGTTTGAAGAACTAGGGCATGGGTTTAAGGGGTTTTCTTCACAAGTTCAAGATCTAAGGTTGGAGGGAGTGGAAGAATAGAGTAACAAGAAGTGATTGAAGTGATAAGAGGACCTAAACAATGGCACCCAAGAAACCAGTTGGCACACCTAAGAAGGGCAAGGGCAAGGGAAAGCAACAAGAAATTGTCGCGTATACAAATGAAGAGTGGTACACGAAATGTAGTACCCAAATGGAGTGTTGTTGGGGAAGGAGTGGGAGTCCCATTTAAGAAGTATGTTAGTAAATGATTATAATCATTGCTTGAGTACAATCGATAAGGAAATGGCACTAGAGTTAGTGCGCCCAACAAATAGAAGGACACCAAAGGGTTTTCTCATCTATAATGATGATGTAAAAGTCAAGTTGGAGAAGTCAGGATTATTGCAACTCTTTGAGTTTCCCTACTTGGGAAGCTTGAGTGCCTATATCAATGGTTTATGTCACATGTGCATGAAGACTACTTTCACTTCGTAGGGCGCAAGATGTGCATTACCCTCACTTATTTTACATTTCATAGGCCTCATACGTGAAGCAAATAGTTTGGAGGAAGACCTAAGCAACAAGGAGGAAATTAAGGAAGCTTTTGATGCTTGTGCATACAAAAAGGGGTCGAGATACTTTGATATCTCAAACATTGACGACCCGGTGATGAAGATGGTCGCGCACCTTGTGACAAAGATAAATGGCCAGGAGATATGGACCCAGGTAAACAAGGATTGGTTGAATGGTTACAGGAAATTTTAGAGGGCACCATCTACAACTTGTCTATATTCATCACGGATGAGATTATCAATAGAGTGAAGGAAGGTGATAAAATCATTTTTGGTAATTTCCTATTAACCATTGTGTTTTTAGAGATTGGAGTGCTAGATGCAGTGGAAAAATTCATGTGGGAGTACCCCATCGAATACCCTTTTCCCGTGAAGATATTTGAGAAGTACACATGTGATAGTATGATTTTCGTGCATAAGGAATGCTTGGTGAAATGGTATACGCTTTGAGGAATGATTTTGGGGTAGAATGGAGGATCCCTGAACAACTACTAGTGACCACCAAGGGATAAGTCGAGTTTTTGTGTACCAACATTTATGCCTTGGCAGATTTAAAATGATAGATGAGACATGGAGCCCATGGTGCAAGCTCCCTTTTACCTTCATAACTCAACACTTCCAAGTTGGAGTGAACAGGTTCAAATAATCCAAGAAGTTAAAGTTGGACCTTGGTAATCTGGACTGGAACCATAGAGAAATGTGCAAAGGGTTGGTCTACCCCAACAAATGTGTGTACATGGAGAAGTATATGTTGCATGAGGTCCAAATGGTGAGACCCGTGACCTTTCCCATTTTAGGAGGATCCGTGGCACAACTATACCTCTATATAAGACTGAAATTTGAGAAGGGCGTGTATCTAGAGAATGAGATGTCCATACCTAAGGACCCAACTAGAAGGAAAATACCTACACCCAGATGGGAGGAAAAATAACTAGAGAAGAAAGTACCAAGTGTAGTGGATACACAAGAAATAGGTACCCCTAAGACAAGCGCCAGAACAAGTATGTATTCACGTAAGAAAAATTCCATAGTCAAAGAGAAGACTCGGAGCCAGAGAAGTCATTAGACAAGGAGTCATCGAAGAAGAAGAGACAGATTCACCTACACCAGAATCCCTGGTTAGGAAGAAGTAGAGGATAGAAGAGGAGACCGCCTCGGAAGAAACTAAGAGTTTGGAGAGATACATAGGTGAAAAGGATGATGACGATGAAGAAGATGATAGTGAAGAAGATGATCCTGGAAGAGATCAAGAGCCACCTATCTTCAATGTGCATGATTCAAGAAGAACAGGGGTTCCTTTTCATTCGGCATAAGGGTAGTTAGGAGGGGGAAGGCATCCAAGAGATGGGAAAATGTGAGGAGGTTGGCATGCGAAGCGAAGGCTCTAAGCCTTACTCGAGAGCAGATAAACAAGGTGGAATAAAGAGAAGCAACGCAAATCATTGAGACCTTGGTTAAAGAGGGGTTGGAGTGTAGCACTCGAAGTGGTGATGAATAAGGATAAGGAAGAGAGCACAGAAAAGGACCATGGAAGCACCTTGGTGGCCCCACTTTAACTTTAGTTATTCCTAAGGGCACACGCACGTAAGGAAAGCACATACGAAGGAGAGGCCAAGGATGGGTTATATTGATGACCTCAACAAAGTGTTATGCGCATGGTTCCAAAGCATGATTCTAGTAGAGGAGCTTAGGGAAATGTCATCTTTTGATAGGAGGTTGCATACCCTAGAAAAGGAACATGTTCTCATGGGCATTTGAGTCCCATCTTGATGAGTCGGAATTTAAACTAAGCCATGGGGTAATAATAACATTACCGAGTCAAAAGGAGACAACCCATTGGTGAATGCTCAATAGATCTCAAAGGAACAAGCTGCGCAACATGCTCAATAAGGTCTCTGTTGAGGTTGAAGCTAGACTCTTTTGGCGAGAATGATAGAATCAAAGATCCGGAGGATGAATCGAAGAAGAAAGAGGAAGAGCTAGCTGCAAGGATAAAAGAGCTAAGACAAGAAAATTTGATCAACACCTAGTGGCAACATGAGTTAAGGGATGAGAAGGGTAGAGCACGTGAAGTTTACAAAAGGTGGATTTCACTATAGATGCCATAGTGTTAAAGCATCCGGACCTAGCACCTCTGCGTGGAAGTATGTATCTTCCTTGGAATTCTGGAGGACTTAACAAGAACCCTCACCATGGAGAGGCAGCCGATAACTTTGGAGTCTTCGAGAAGAAGTGGTCATGCACTTAGAAAAGGAGGATAAAGTTAAAGTTGTGCCACTCATAGCTCAATATGAAAAGGTCCTTGCTGATGTAAATATTGCCTCTGGAATGCCGAGACCACGTACAACAACTTCGTAGATAGAGACAAAGTGGTGAGCATGCTAGTTGCCAATGGTGAAGTGGAGCTTAAAGAGTTCTAGGAGAAGAACAAGGGGGAAAAAGTGGAGTGAGAAAATATCATAGCCAAGGTTGAAAAGAAATATGAGGCCATTGAAACCTTAAGGGGTTCAATAAAAAACTGGTTGAAGGAACTATACCCATAGATTACACGAAGGATGGATGTGTTAGAGGATATAGGTAAGGAGTTAGAAAATATTGTTGACACCATGAGCATACAAGGGAATGGGCTGGGTTTTGATCAGGTGAGCACCTTAGTAGGAAATATTTTCTAGAGAGCACATGACGAAGTTGATGCCTGGAACAAGTTGGAGTCTGACTTGCAAAAATATTTTCCTAGCTTATTGCAGTAATGCCATCCCTGTCCCATTCTTTCTTCTTTCCCAAATTATTCATCCCCTTATTATTTTTCCAAGGTGTAAGTCTACTATGATTCCTTATCCATTTAATAAGTGTTCCCATGGACAGAGAATAGGCGTAGTGTGGGGTGATGTTGGGCCCCTGAAATATTGGCTAAGTGCAAAAAGGCACATAGGCACACAAGGCCTAGTTGAAGAAAGGCATGCAGGGAATGGTTTAAGGAAACCCATGGTGCATGTACGGATAGAGCCAAGGTTTCAGGACTTAGAAATATTGGGCATTTTGGGTAGGATACGAGAAAATCATAACCCAACTGTGCATGTAGAGTGGATAAGGTGTTAGCCTAGAGACATGTTGTCCCAAGAAGGAATATGCCCTGTGTTAGAAGATTATAGAAGGAAATCATGGCAAGGAGTGACAAGCTTAGCCCTAGAGGAGCATGCACTCATGGAGGACCACATTCAAACACTTAGCGGCGAGATCCGAGGCCATAGAAGAATTAGTTGGTAGTTCAAAAAGGCTATATATACAAGTCCCCTGCATAAGTAATAGAGAGATAGAGATAGAGGACGAAGCTCGTAGAAATCTGTAAGGACTCGTTAGCTTGGGTAAATAAGGGTAGGAAAGGATGTATTAAGGGTTTGGGAGTTATAAATTTACTTTTTGAGGGCCTAGTTATATGATTCTGTTATAATACATGATTGGGGTTTGCCTTTCTGTGACATTTTGTAATGGGCCTAATGAATGAAATGAGGTTACCGGTTTATATGAATTTGAGCATTAATGCTTCTAATGCATACATCCTTCTTCATATCTATTTTTCATTTATGATTATGAACTAAGTATGAATGCTTGTACAAATTCTTTTCTATTTTGGTGTAAGTTCTATAATCTGTTAAGCACTTTATGTCTGGAATGTCTGCAAGGATCTAGAAGACGTTCTGAGCTCTATGGTGCTTGTATGTCTTATTTCCTTTCAAATATCTTAAACTCAGATCATAGATGATGTTTCCCACTAAACTCACATAAAAGAGAGACTTGGCACCCGCACGTGCCTCGGTGAGTGCCCAACGCCCACTAGGTGATAGGTCGACGTGCATGGGATTTATTTCCTTTGTGATGGGGGTAAAAATGACTACAAAGAAACCAAAATAACATCATGTTTATTCTTTGACATAGAAACCCCTATACAAAATCTATAGCTATCACTTACCAATTGTCTTTGTGGAATGATGTGAGGGTATAGTAAACCGGATGGATGCATATGTTCTATTTTAACAAGTTGACACTCTAAAAAGTGTGTCACAAATTCCATCACATCCTTTTTCATCCCTTTCCAGAAATATTGTTGTTTTATATCAGCTAGCATCTTTGTAATGTCAAGATGTCCAGAAAAAGGTGAGTTATGAAATTCAACTAATAATTTATTTCTTAAATCATTTGCCAAAGGTATGTATACCTTGTTTTCAAATCACAAAATTCCTTCATTGTCAAAATGAAAACCTTTATATCTCACATCATTTGGATTTGTAGCAAGTGCTATCTTTACTTACTAAAAATAAGAATAAGATTCCATGACACTTTTACCTTGTCTTTAAACTAAGTTCTCAATGTTATAAGAGCATAAATGTTCTTCCTGCGACTTAGAGCATCTCATACTCTATTTTCATTGCCTTTAATATAGCTTATATCAAAATCATACTGAGATAGAAATTCTAACCATCTTCATTGTCTTGCATTCAGGTTTGGTTGAGTAAAAATATACTTCAACCCAAGATGATAAGTTTTTAGTTCAAAAGGCTTACCAAGAAGGTAATGCCTCCGTATTTGAAGTGCATGAACAATGGCAGCAAGCTCTAGGTCATGTGGAGCATAATTTCATTTATGTAACTTGAGTTTTCTACTTTTATAAGCTATGACATGATCATCCTACAACAAAATACCTCTGAGACCCTCCCAGATGCATCCGTTACAACAGTAAAGTCCCCATTTGGATTAGGTACAGTCAAAATAGGTGTTTTAGTTAACTAATCCTTTAGAATCTTAAAAGAATATTTACATTTGTCATTCCAAACAAATTTATTTTCTTTCTTCTGTAATGAAGTTATTGGTGCAACAATATTAGAAAAGTCTTTAACAAACTTTACTGTAGTAACGAGAAAGACCCACGAAGCTTCTAAATTCATGGACGTTCTTGGAGTGCGGGCCACTCGATTATAGCTGTGATCTTTGAAGGATCAACAATTATTCCATTCTTACTTATAACATGCCCCAAATAGTGCACTTCTGTGTCATAGAGAGAACATTTAGACAACTTACCATAGAAATTTCTCTTTCTCAAGATCTCTAAGACTATCTTCAAATGCTCATGATGTTCTTCAATTCTCTCAGAGTATATAAGAATATCGCCCAAGAATACAAGCACAAAATTGTCCAAGTATTCTTGAAAAATAGTATTAATCAAATTCATAAAATCGGCAAGTGCATTTCTCAACCCAAAAGGTAAAATTGTGGATTTTTAATGCCCACACCTTGTTCTAAAAGCTATTTTATGTATGCCTTCATCCTTTATTCTCAACTGATGATATCCAGATCAAAGGTCTATTTTGGAATACACCGATGTTCCATGCATCTGATCAAACATATCATCAATTCTAGGAAGTAGATATCGGTTCTTGATAGTTGCCTTGTTCAACATTCTATAATCAATGCACAATCTAAGTGTGCCATCCTTCTTTTCACAAAAATTACTAGTGCTCCCAAAGGTGAGACACTCGAGTCTTATCAAACCTTTTGAAAAAATTTCTTGCAACTGAGCCTTAAGCTCTACCAATTCAATGGTAGTCATTTTATAAGGTGCCTTGGATATAGGCTCGGTTCCTAGTTTGATCTCAATCATGAAGTCAAACTCCCGTTTGGGTGGAAGACCTGGTAACTCTTCCAGAAATACATCTCTGAAATTTCGTAACAAAGGATATTTTTCCATAAAATCATTACCTTCTTCTGTAGTTTTAGAAATCTTTACTGCATACAAGGTACAACCTTTGTTTTTGGCCTTTTTGAGCTGCATTGCTGACAACTTCCTAACTGAAATCTCATGTTTTACACCTTGAATGATTGTTGTTTTCTGCAGATCATCTAAACAATTAATCTATTTTTCAAAACAATCAACCTTTGCTTTATGCTCAGCTAGCCATTAACACCTATGATTACATCATAAGACCCCAAAGGAGCAACATAAAGGTCAACTTCTATGGAAAAACTAGGCAAGTCAAGGACTACTCCAAAAAGACACATACTAACCATATGAACAACATTATTTCCATAATGCACAGTCCACAATTTATCCATTTTCTCAGCTTTTCTTTTTAATTTTAAAGCTAACTTAGTAGAAATAAAACATTCAGTAGCTCCAGTATCAAAATTTATAGTCATAGGTATATCAAATAACTTACCTAGAACTTCTATGGGTGTGACTTGATTTTCAACCTACTTGTCAGCTACCACAACATGTATCATATGCTATTAATTGTGGTCATACCTCTTTAAAGGAAAATGACTCACATAATGGTCCCTTGCTATAATTAAAATAGCCTCCAACAGGCCCCTTCCTAGGATCAAATTTATTTCCATCCTTGAAGTTATCATTTTGGATTCCGTAGGACTTATTCCCATTATTATTGTTCTTGATAGAGTTGTTCCGTATACTAGCAACATGTTTGTTTGTTGTCTGTTCTCTTATTATTATCAGTGGTAAAAAAATTCATGCCAAACCTCTTCTAGGTCCCTTTTTAGGTACAAGAGATGAAGAAGATTTTAGAACCTTCTTTCTAATTTCCTCTCTATGAGTAGAGATTGCTCTTAATTTTTGTTCTTGCCTTATGTATTTTTCAACAAACCCTTCCATAGTGGTTAGACTGTGAACATCCACCTTGCCTCCTATAATGGGATTTAATCCCATAATAAATTTATGTATCATGAACTTGTCGTCAGTTTGATACTGAGGCACATACTTAAGGAGTTTAGTAAAACTTTCCTAATAATCTATCACGATTAACTTTCCTTGAGTTAAGTTCTAAAATTCAGTCATTTTATGATCATAGAAAAGTTGAGGTAGCCAACGTTGCCTAAAGTAACTTTTAAATTGATCCCAAGTTATGTCTCTGCTAATCTTTCCTTTTTATTTTCAATATGATTAGGTATGTTTACATTACTATTATCAACACCGGATTCCCTCCATTAGTGTTGTCCACATGAGGTGGTTGGTCATAATTATCAGCATCTTCTTCCTCCTCTTCATTGCCCATTACTTTTTGTTCCAAAGTACATCCAGAAATCTCTCTTGTCCAACAGGAAGCAAGGATCTCATCAAGTTTTGGGTAGTATTGCTTCTCCACTGGTGACAGAGTTGTTTAAAACATTTCCTCTTATTATAAATATTTTTATGTTTAACAAGAAAATGTAAGTTTTATCAGATTATGGACACAATAGGTCCAAGAGCTATAACCTTTAGCTCTGATACCAAGATGTAACATTCCCATTTAAGACTTTAGAAATAAGGGAAAAAATTATTTTCATTTTTTGAATAATGTTCTCTGCTCTAAATAATTATTATTTAGAACACACATTCCATTTAGATTAATGTTCTCTATTCTCATATTCATAATATGGAACACACATTCCATGCCATTTGATCTCATAATCAGATAACCATATGCAGCTATAATGACTCAATGAACTATTGATCTCTCATTTCATGACTCAATTTCTTACCGATCCTTCATGTTAATTCAATGTATTGTATACTAATTATACTTGGTTCTTTTACCCTTTTCAGGGTATTGAAGTGTTATGTTTAAGAGGCCTAACTAAAAATTTGTTACCAATGTTCATCTAATATTATGCATCTTAAACTAGGTGATGTAGGACAACGCAACTAACAACTTACAATACTTTGGCCAAATATTTTCACATGCTTTCCATGATCATATTCCTTGACGGCATAGTCATCGATGGAATACATCCTTCACCCCAACTTCATCTCGTTATCGAGAATGGTCTTTATTGACTCTTGTCTAGTCTTCTTGTCAAGGCTTTACCATAACCCAGATTAGCAACATAGATTGGTAGAGAGGACCAATCGCGGTGATTAGGGTTACATAGACATACTCAATTGAGATAGGTTGATTGCGTGTGTCTAGTTACCTTTAGTCATCAAGAGTCCTTCCCTATACAAAATCATGTTCCTAAAATGACCTAGAGTGTAATCAAGTCGAGTCCGAGTTTATGTATACCTAGATGATCTTATTCAAAAGGGTGTTACGACATGTCAACTGCAACATTATGTCCTCATGAAGGCCCGTCTTCATGATGACACATTATTACTAGTTGGTGTGTACCAACATCCTATGGAACCACCTCATCTAGAAGTACATATCCATCTAAGAGGTTAAATACTTTCTTATCCTTTTAATTTAAGATTTAGTTTCAACAACCTTGTAAAATTTCTAACCTCTTTGATCGTTACGATTGCTAACCATCAATGACTTATAATTTCCATGTAGATTAATCTGAAACCAATCCCTCTTCTTGGAGGTTTTTGTTTCATTCATTGGTTTATTAACTTAAGTTTCATACTTACAATCCAAGTCAACTTAATAACAAAAAGGCTAACTTACTTAACTTGACCAAGTTTACCCATGACTGAATTTAGATTTTGATTCCTTGATATTAGACTTCATTAAAATGAAGTCTAATTCTTATATATATATATATATATATATATATATATATTCATCCATTTTCCATTACCTTAATTCAGTTTAAGGTTTCTTTAAGAAGAGGTATAATTTCCTCTTTCTGAATATCCCTTGGGTATTATACCCAAAAAGGATAGTAACAAATATTTAATTCGAAGACTAATTGTCTTTCCCTTAACATATATTTGTTAGGGTCCATTACAATAATTACTTATACAAAAACCATATGTAATTTACTTATCTATTATTGTTAATGAATAAACCATATTGACCTAGTTGAGTGTTCATCTATGCATGCCAACTTAAAAGTTACAATTAAGAGTAGAATAGAGTATCAATACTCTTTTCTCTATTTCATTTGAGTCCAACTGAAATAATCCAAAACATATATGTTTACAAGAGAATAAGAATAAGTTTACAATCCCCTTGTAGTAAGCCCAAAAGATAATGGCACATCAAAGATCAATAACACTCAATCCCTTTTCCATTTATCAAACAAAATACATATTTTACAGATCTAAACATTTCAAACATCTTTCATGTCAATCAACATTGATAAGATTAAGTAAAATTTACAACTTTTCCCTTTTTCAATTACATCTCAAAAATAATAATAATTCCTCATTAAATATGTAGCCTTTAAGTAAACATAGGAAGCATCATACAAGAACTTGTCTTCTTTTATCACTTACGGAATCCATCTGCAAAAATTGCTAGCATGGGTCAGTTCATTGAACTGAGCATGATAAGCACTAAACATTAAAATGATGTGCTTTTGACTAACTATCTCATAAAAAGAACTTTGATTTTATGAAACATTTAAGCAATTCAGATAGATATCACATAAGAAATAAGGATCAAAAAGGGAGATCACATGAACAATCCACATTACTTCAAGTAAGGATCATGATCAATCAACATTCTTAAGTCATCAATTTCATAAGAAAATCTACAATAGATAAGTAATATTACATCCCAATTTACTTATTTGTTTCATACTATAATGTCTATAGTTCATTCTTGATTCAAACAAAGGTTCAAGAAGAATATTAACTCTAACAGTTCTCAGAAGAGAATTATTTTAAAGAAACAATGAATCAAAATACTTATCTTTTAACATAATTCTCATTTAATATAAAAGGTCAAATTCATTTTACCTTTAAAGAATGGAATTTAGAACAAACCAACAACATCCTAAAACAAGAATTCCCATCTTTCCAACACTTAATCCAATTTTCAATTCAATTTCAATTTATCAAATCAATAGGAATAAGAAATGTAGGTTTTCCATCCAATTACCCATTTAGCCTCAACAGGGTTAGTAAAGATGAGAAACAACAAACAATTGAAAGGAAATCAACTTAAGTCATCCTTTGGTGTTCAACGAAGACAACATTAGATTCAAAAATTTAGAGAAGAGAAAGAATAGAAAGTAAATCCTTTCACATTTCAAAGAAAAACAACGATGCATAGCCAACTCAAAAGAGAAAGAAGATCCCAATAATCCATCCTATTAAAAGGTTAAACACATTTGATGTTCTAAGAATACTTGACAACAACTCCTTACCTAACAACAAGGTTGAAATTGAATCAATATGAGAATAACAACTAAAACTAGCAAGACAAAGCCGAAGAGAGGGCTTCTTGTCAAATAAAGAGAACAATCACTGCAACACAAAACTAATGCAAGTTTTTAAAGCAACAAAATAGAAATGAAATTATTTAATTATTTCCAACACAAAAAGAATCAATAGAGAAGCTTTCTCCTTTTCCAATCAGAGAGTGGAAGAGAACAACGATGAATTAGAACATCCAAGAGAGATCTTGATTTATTTTCAAAGACAATACATACAAATGAAAATAACGAAAACAATTATGCCTTCCCAGACCCATCTTCAAGTTACCCAGACCCCTTAATTTTTTTTAGAAATCAAGGAGCAGCATACAAGTTGGGAAAGAGTTTCAAGCTCTGAACCAATCACAGAGAAAAACAACCAAAATGACAAGACTCCAACCAAACACTCGAAGTCGAGTTCAACAAAGAAGAGAAGACTATAACACCCCTTCCCTAATTTATGACAATAGGACAACTATCAACCCTATCATCAAATCATTGAAGCAAAAGAATCATCCAAATCCAAAACAAGTAGGCTTTAACAGTCTTCACCCACCTTACAAGTATAAGAAACTAGATTAACATTATGTAAGTTCAGACAGGTGCTACCATGCATAAAGAAATTTCAAAATCAAAGAACCAAAACTCAGGTTATCTCCCCTCATAGTAGTGACTCAAGCACGCACAGTCAAAAAACAGTCCCAAACATCACAACGTATAATATCTAAGTGAACTAACTTAGTTACTGTTACTCTCAACAAGTTGAATCCACAAGAAAACAACAATCTGAACACCCATTTCATCATGATCTTAACAACAAAGTGATAAAATTTACACCCACTTCCAGTTTCAACTGAAAACATCAATTTTCTTACCTTCTCTTAGCAAGGGAAGATAACCCTGATCAAATCTTAAAACAATCATTGTTTTTCATTAAACCATTTTAGCATAGGAGATCAAAAGTCCACACGACTTAAGCAACATTCTAGTTTCAAATAAGATAAACATGATTTACTCACATATGCATCAAGAAAATACCCATATTGAATCTTTTCCAAACAACAAACTCAAGCTAGAAGATCACAACAAAATACACCAAGGCATTTCCACAAAACCATTTGTTTCTAAGAGTAGAGTTGTTCTTATGAAGACGTTTAATAAAAAGTAGAACTATTTAATAAGAAGAGCCTATCATGCCTGATAAATTTTCTTGTTGATTTGTAGAAGACCTCCATCTCGAGCCTCTCAAAGACCTCTTCTTTCCAAAACAACATCAACATTCAAATATCCCAACTTCCTCCACGTTTCCATAGGTTTAGAAATAGTTTGAGGATGCTCAAGATCACTATGGATCGAAAAATAGGCTTGCTGGTTTGAAGAACCAGAACCACATGCAGAGCAAAAAAAACTAGAAATATCAAAATGACAAACAACTTCAACAAAACCCGTTTCTCATCTTTTGTAACATTCCCATTTTAAGACTTTAGAAACAAGGTATTTTTATTTTTGAAACACAATGTTCTTTGTTCTAAATAAAATAAAATTTAGAACACAGATTCCATGCCAATCAATCTCATAATAGATAACCATATGCAACTATAATGACTCGGTATATTATCGATCTCTCATTCCATGACTTGGTTACCAACCAATCTCTCATGTTTGTCTTAAATTATAGAATACTTTATGTATACTATGTATACTTGGTTTTCCTACCCTATTCTAGGTACTAAGTGATCTATTTAAAGAACCTATATGAATATTTTTACCAATATTCATTTGACATCATGTTGCTTTAAACTAGGTGACTTAGGACAACACAACCAATAGCTTGCGATACTTTGGCCAAATATTTTCAACATACTGTTCATGTTACTATTCCTAGATGGCATACTCGTCATTTCAGAATACGTCCTTCACCTCACTCTTCTGTTATCTAGAATGGTCTTTACTTGACTATCATCAGTCCACTTGCCCAAGGTTTGACCCTAGCTCAGGTTAGCAACATAATTTGTTATAGGAAGACGCTCACGATGACTTAGGGTATATGGGCATACTCGGTCGACCTAAGTCAACCGAATGTGCCAAGGTACCCGAGTCATAGAAAGCTATTCCCTATCCTAAACATGCTACTAACTCGACCTAGAGAGAAACTAAGTTTAAGTCCATATGTGTGTAGATCTAGATGAACAAATACGGAAGGGTGTTACCACATGTCAACTACAACATTGTATCCTCGAGAAGACCCTAGACTTCTCAAAGGTATATTATTACATTTTTCATGTGCCAACATCCTGCTAGAACTAATTCATCATGATGTACATAACCCTTAGTGGTCATTAAATTCATAATTTAATTGGATTAAGATTGATTTCAGCAACCATGCCTAACCCCGATTCTAACATTCATTAAGTTCTTTATCCATAATTAATCTGATTTTATATTAAGAACTTCATTATCTCATGCTTGCATTGATGTTCATTAACATGGCCTAATAAGCATTTATCCCCAAAAATAGGGCAACAAACATCAAACGGTTAATTTTTAATGTAACCTAGCTGACCAAGAAGGTGTATCATTCACCTAGATTCAGCTAGTGTTTACTTTTTATAAACAAAGCACAAGGATTAAAGATCACAACCACCATTCCATTTATTTTTCATTCTTTTGAGAGAGGAAGAATCTTCCTCTACATGGTTAGATGTTAGGATTAACATAACCTTTTTATCATTCTTTACTCATATAGTTTAATTGTATAACCAATGCATATTTCATTATTAAACTATAGTTGTGTAGTTAGAGATGACATCTTATGCAATTTAACAAGTTTCATCATAGTAAGGGAGATTGTACTATCCCCTTAATCCAACTTATTAATTGATAACAACAATAGTATACAAACAAATATAAATAATATCGACAAGATATCACTACCATTTCCATCATATAAAGTACAAGAGAATTTACACAACAAATTGAAGTTAGTATCCAAACCCTTCAATTCATCATGATAAAATATACATTTACAAGACAATGCTTTTGGACATCTTTGCATGTCAATCATCATTAAGATCATAAAAGAACATCACTTCTCTTTTCCAATACAACTCAAGAATGAATCAAAATTATTTACATAAGATCCAAAATTAAATAATCCAATGCATCATAAAAATTTTTTTCCTTCTTTTATCACTTATGATGTCCATCTACAAAAAGTGCTAAGACAGGTCGATTCAATGAAATGAGCATGATAAACACTAAGCATTAAAACAAAGTGCATTCCACTAATTGTTCCATTAAAACAACTCGCTTTAATGAAACCATTAATATATCATACAAATAAGCATAAGTAATATCAACTAGAAAAGAAGTGCAATAATGAATCTGAATTCACTTTTAAGAAAAGAGCATAATATAATCTACAACATCTGCATTATAACATATGGTTTAATTTATCCTATCAATTACTTCTAAAAAACAACAAATCTTGTCATCCAATTATTTCATAATTCTATCAGAATAGAAATACAACATTTATCTTTACTATGTAGCAAAAGAAGTTATTCACAACATAGCTCATATTAGGATGTTTCATCCTACAACTTAAGCAAAGAAGAAGAATCAATACATATTGTTCCCCATACACTAATCATCTAAAAGTTAGAAACAAGTTCATAACACACATAACTGCTTCAGTTCAAGGATAACAATATAAGGATTCAACATTAAAGAGACAACATCTAACAAGAATCCCAAATCAATCCAAGAAGGGGTAGAGAGTCAAAACAGTCTACCTGCAAGTCTTAACTAACTTCTACATAGGTTAGAAGATATAATTCAAATATCTGAAACAGACATTCCAAAACTCAAAGCTAGACTCACACAAGATTAATCTCTTCTCATGTCCATCCAAGAGAGGATTCATAATAATATAGAGTGTAAAAAGAGAAAACCTTCCAATACAAGATCAAATGAAGTATGACTCGGTCAAATAAGGCAATCGATCAAAACATGTTTACATTTTCTCTTCTACTAAACCGACTCAACTGTTCTCTTTCCACATCATTACAAAAATGACTAGTACAAAGTAGAATAAACAATCCACAAGGAAATTTCCATCTCAGAAGAGTGGTTTCTCACTATTTCCTATAAGATAGAAAGGATAGAAAGCCAAACCAAAAATTCGAGCAGGCCTAAGAGAACAATCTCTCTACATCTAAGAAGAGAGTCGTGCCACAGAGAAGTTCGATCAAATGAACCTATCTTTTCAAAAGTTAAAGGATCTCAAATGGAAAAGGTCCAATAAAGAATTCATTTCATTTCTAATATCAAATGAATTCCATTTCTATTTCCAAAATTAGAAGTTCTTTTACTAGTTCCCAAAGGAGAATACAAAACCAAACACATAGTTAGAAGAAAGCACACTTCTAGTTTCCCTTACAAATCATTACAACCTGGTTTATCTATTCCAATTCATTAAACACAAGTTTGAATTCATTTCTCAGAAAGGAGTACATAGTACAGTCCCAAAAAATAGACTACTATCCATAAGAGAAGTATAATCCTTTCTCCTTTTAAAGACCTAGAGATTCATTCAATGAATCTAACAAAGAATAGAAAACCCAAAATAGTATAAGATAAACAAGTTTTAATAATACTCACAAACTCAAAAGAAATTGTATTCCCAACTTCAAGGTCTTACACGGCTCCATATAAAAGAGACATATAGTTTGTGGTCATCATGAAGACAAATTAAATGAAACAACCTTGAACTAGAGGTAATAAATCCTATCAACAAGATTCAATACACTAGGGTATTCATCTAATATTTCTTTTAAAACCTAGAAATCAATTAAAAGGATCTAAAGAGAGTAAGAAAACCCAATATACACTTAAGTCAAGCAATGTCTCAACTTTACCTCCAACGTGACTGAAATAGAAATCACAACAAAGACTCTCATAGCTCCATCTATAAAGATTGTGACAAAGAAGGTATTTGTTTCAAACATCGATCACAAGAAGGAGTATGCATACTGCATTTCTATAATCCTCTAAAATTGATAATGACTATTTCAAATGAACTCTATAAAAAATAAATAGTAAATAACAATACAAATAACTAACTAGAGGTTCCTTAGTCCCTCAAAAATTTATAGTTCCAGTCCATTAACCTTCAAATAAAGCAAGTCAAGCCTTCAAAAGATGTGGGTTTTCTCAAATTAAAGGAGAGAATAATATCCTTCATATTTACACACCTTTACAAGTTCAATAAAGGCGGTATAGTCTCAAAAATAGAAGTACCACAAACATTCCAACTCACGAAGCTATAAGGAGAAGATCTCAAAAGAGATTAACAAATCAACTCAAACCAAAACTATTTCCCCCAAGTTTTGTTTTGAGTAGACAGATCCCATAGATGAGTTCTAAGTATTTCAAAACCTTGAATATGAGTAAAACTCAAGCTCATAATACAAGTACAAAACCAAACACAATGACTTGAATACAAGTTTAGAACACACAAGTATTGAATACGAGTACAATTCTAAACATGAAGCTTCGAACACAAGTTCTGAGCAAGAAAAAGCTCCAATACAAGCTCATAATGAAACACAATGCTCCAATATAATTTTAGAATGAAACACAAAACATCATATACCAATTCAGAACAACACCAGCCTCAAACACAAGTTTAAAATGAAATACAAGCTTGAAATATAGTTTTACATGCATGTCACCATTGAACTTGCACAGAGAGAAAGTTTCCAAAGGCTAACATTATTTAGCAATGGATTTATATCCAAAAACCACAAAGATTCATAAAACCATGAAAGTAAATAACCAGAACAATCATGAAAAACAATTATCTCAAGAGAGCAGAGTTGTTTTAAGGAATCATTTAGAAGAAAGCAAGAAATCTTAATGGGGTGGAGCCTATCATGCACGATAGTTCTTCTCACAATTCAAAGGAGACTTTCAGCTGAGCTTCCAACTCTTTTTCTCCTCCATGAAAGATAAACAACCAAACATATTTTCTTCCAATGCCTCATATACTTTCCCTTGATCGAAAATAAACTAGAAAAACCAAAAATAGCCATAAAGTAGAAGTCAAACTACTTGGTTCGAAGAACTAAATAACTCCATGCCGAGAAAAAATCGTAACGCATGCAAGACCAAAAAGCCCCAAAAAATCCACCTTCCTTGTTTCTAATACAGTTTGCACACAAAAACCAAGGTTCATTAATGCAATTACTCCCAAATCTCCCATTTATCTCTCCTTGCCACCACCTCCCAAAACTAGTGAATGCCATTTCTACTTTAACATGCATTTCCATCTTTAGTGAAGCCTCCACATATGCTTCCACTAAATTCTACTTGCCTTTTCCAAAAGTTGTTATACCTCCATTCATTTAACTAAATCAAATAAATTAAATGCCATTGGAACCATCGTCATAATGCCATGCGACCCTTAGGTTCCCTTTTAATAGTTTAGGATAGATTTCCCAAAACTTAGGTCAGTCTAACAATAATTACCTTAGGTCTTAAAACATTTCCATAGGTAATTTCCACCTTAGGTTAGACCAAATTCATATCCATATAGTATTAGGTATTAGGTTAAAATAGCCTAACATTACTCTAGTAATTTCTCCCTTATTCATTTAGCACAAGAACTTAGGTTAGGACGCCATCCAAATGAAATAGAATAAGAAGCTTAGGTTAGATTGAAACCCAAATAAGTAGACATAGCTAGGAAGTAGGTGATTTTACCTAGTTTAGGATACCATTAGGATAATCCTTTTAGTTTTAGGATTAGATTCCCTCCATAGTCATGAAGCGAGACTATATTTTGTTTACATCATCCTAAAGAGATCAATCCTAAAGACCCAAGCACAAACATACACATGAATGAAGGAACGTTCATACAAGACCAAAGAATTTGTAACATACAAATTTCATTCCACTACGTATCTCCACCTATGAATGTCAATTTTTACCTTTCACTCTAGTAAGAAGATTTAAAACATTCCTTGGATCACTAGAATTGATCTAAGAATGATTCGAGTAAAAGAGATAAGTTTTCAACTCTCAAAACCATATTGTAACTTACCTATAAGAAGTGAAAGTGGATTATTTAAAGCCATATCATTTCAGTCTAATGAATCCAAGAGAAGAAGTGATTTATCAATAACAAGCATGATTTTCAACACTCAAGGGAACACAACTCTTTAAGAAAATCACATGCCAATGCTTGTATTGCAAAAGAGGAATATAATTGTTTGTCAAAGGTGTTACATATTTCCTAGGAAATTTCTTTTCCATAATCAATGTCATTAAATGCATTAAATGAAAATTCCCTCTCTTTTCTTATGCCACCACCACTTCAAATTTGGCGAAGTTGATTTCAAAAATTAACATGCATTTTAAATTTAGCAATGATGCTAGCTAGGCATCCTACCTACCTTCCTTGCCTCCGCCAAACTTGGCAAATTAAGATGTAAGGACTGAGATTTAATTCTCATTAATACCTTAGAAACCACCGCCACCAACCTTCCATTTGCCACGTAACCCATAGGTCCCCTTTAGGCTTAGTAATAGTTTAGGTCACCTTAGCATTGGTTAGGTTTCCATCTTAGTTCTTAGGTTAGTTCAAAACTCACAACCAAATAACATACCATCTTAGGTTAGGTCATAACCCCCTTAGGTTAGAATCCATATAGGGTAGGGCACTACAACATAGTTTTAGGCGTCAACCATAATAGTTTAGTAATAGGTCCTAGGTAAGTATTATTACCTTAGGTCAAAAATCCAATAGGGCAAACATTATAGTTTGGGTCAGATCCGAATAGCAACAAGCATTCTGACCAAGGTTAAGGCATTTGCCTTATTAGCCCCATAATAGATCCTCAATCTACTTACGCTGCTCAGCATTATAAAACACTTATAAAGGAGGTCCATGTTCAACATTAACAACATGATGCCAGGTAAGGACACTGTACCATATTCATGTAATCATAACCAAAATAAGACTCAGTTCTTTGTTACCTTTTTGTTTCTAGATGTCAGTTAACAAGATGACAATAAAGAAGAACTGAAGCATACCTTGGATCAATGGAATTGATTCAAGGTGTTTTGTTAACATATGGAAAATGTGAAAACAACATAGTATAGATTTACAACTTATAATTCATAGAGTAGAATGGCTTCACTTCCAAGTAAATAGAGTTGCAGAAAGCATGAATTTTGGACAGTAATAACTTATCCATTGTAAACATGGTTTTCAACCTCAAAAGAATACACCTTCCTAAGACAAATCACATGTCAACGTTTGCAATGTCAAAAGTGGAAGTCATCATAGTAATAGTCATGACAAAGACGTTACAATAAAAAATTAAAAAACTCCTTATTTTTCCTAAATGGTCTTTGAATTATTTTACACTTTGTTATGGGTAGCTCTAGAACCTACCAATCATGAAAATAGTAAGAGCGATTGTCTTAAGGGCACAAAATTACAAGTTTGAGTAAGATAGGTGAAAGGATGATATGTTGATCTTTTGAAATCAAGTTAATGGTGCATCTAAATTTTTGTGAAGTTTACATCAGGGTATAAGGAAGTGGAAGGGTAATTAAATTCTAAAAAGACAAAAAAGTGCTTCCTGAGCTAAGAGCTAGTGAAGTGAAGAGAAGAGCGAGTTGAGTAAAAATAAGTATTTATGGAGTTTTCATGAAATAAGATCATTTTGGGAGTTGAAAGGACATTGTATGAGGTTAATACAACTAAGAAAAATTCTTGATAAGACACATATAGTGAAATATTTTCATATTTTACAAGATTAAGCCATTTTAGGCTTCTTAGGGAGATCCTTAGTGCGGGGCTATTGGGGTGAAGTTGATGATTGATCTCTCGAACTAGTTGAATGCATGCAAATAGTATTTTTTCGTACGTCACTCTCCTTCCATGAAATTTTTTAAATAAGTACCATTACGAGATGATATGTCCCTAGTTTGTAACCTATTGTAACATATTTTAACCTGTTGTAAATGAATTCAAATGCATTTAGTAATTAAAGGAAAGTGCCTGCTACTAGAGAACCGAATTGAAACTACTTGAAACTGTTATTGAATTGATAAATTAAAAAAATTCCCAGAAACAACCACTTAAGGGGACATAAGCACCCACTACTACTATCCAGGACTAGGTGTTAGTTTCTTTCCTGTGATTTGGGTCCAAGTCGAATCTAGACCAATCTATAACCATGTTCCTATGTCAATTCTATATTTTAATGATTTTTCTAGAGATTTGAGCTCTTGTAAGGGTGATTTCTTTTACATAATATATGTCCCTATCATTTTGGGTGCATACAATGTCCGTAGGAGAATGCAATCGAAAGGAGAGGCCACGATCTTGATATGAATATTTGAGATTCAATACATGTAGCGGGTAGGGGATGTGCATGGTAGAAACCAAGGAATATGCAAACAATGTAGGCTAGAAACACATGTTATTATAAAAGATCCAACATGGAATAGTATATAATATAGTTAGAAAGCTGTGAAAATGAGATGTACCACAAAAAGTGGTTTGCATACATGGGACATCACTCACAATGCACAAGACAATTAAGGATGAAGTGAGAAAAAATATACAATGATATAACAAGTCATAGGCCATATCTCGCAAACAATAAAAATTAATAGTAACCAAGAAGTGACAGGTAATCATGGTTGTATAGATCATACTAGGAAAATACTACACATGAAGCACATATTAGCATGTTAGAAAGATAAATAGTAAATCAAATTGGATCAACAAAAATTAAAGTGATAGTAAGAAGTAGTAAAGATTGTAACTATAGGACCTTTGATGTGTAGAGCATGAGAGTAATAAAGATAGATGCCCCCAGGATCCTCGATGAGATTAGTAAAGACCAGTGTCGAGCATCATGCGCCATGTAAGAATTCTATACAAGGTATTGCATTCATCTCAAAATACTAAGTGAATGTGAATTTGTGTATAGAAAAAATATAATGACATACTAAGTATCCAACCAGCATATGAAACAAAGTGTAACATGTGAGTAGTATAAACTAACAAGAGTAAATGCAACCAATATATGAAAATGTTGTATGAATGTAATGATGTGCTACAATATGCAAGATGTGCGAGATGGGAGGATCTATATTTTCCCTAGTGGATGTGTGTGATGTGATGTTCATTTAGGAATTTTCCCTCAACAGTCAAGTATGAACCGTAGAACAAGAGTACGTCATCGGGTAATGATGGTACAATGTATGAACTAGAGATTTGAGAATGCTTGAAAATATTTATCATGAAACATAGAGTGTATATACAATAAGCCAAGATTGGATGATGTGAGGTTCATTTGAGAATTGGAACCTCAATAGTCAAGTATGAACCATGGAACTAGAGTGCGTCACCGAGTGTAATGATGGTATAATGTACGTACCGAGATGTGAGAATTCTTGAAAATATAGTCATGAAGCACGAAGTGTGAAATATAGTAAAGAAACTATAAGTAGATACTATAAATAGTTGATAGTGATGGAGGGGGAAAAGAGTGTGATTCCCCTAAGTGTGTGAATGCTAGAATGTTATCCTATGATAGTGGGAAGTAAGGGCGCCTCACCTAATATCGAGGAGATAAAATCATGTGCCCATGGTCTAAGATAAATGGTGTAGGAGAGTAAATATGTGCATGTGAAGGAGACTAATGTGGTAAAGGAGGTGGAGAAAAACTATAGGAATGGGATACCGGAGTAGGGGAATTAGGTTGATGAGGTAGAATAATGGACCAATAAGGATGAAAAGGTCATGATGTAGGACTTGTATGAATGGGAGAGGTAGGTTCAAAAATATATTCATACTTAAGAGGAATAAGGGACATGTATGTCATGAGTAGAATGAAAATAGAGGGAAGGGTGGGTCGAGGTAAAGGTTGACACAATGGAATACCTTTAATGGTAAATTTTTTTGTTATGGATGATATTGAGACATGAGCTATGTATGGAAGGGATGTCCTAGGTATCATAGAGCCAAGGAGGGACGAGGACCATATCACAACCTTTTATTTTAGATGTAACAATGAATGGCTGAATCACAAGTAAGGGAAATTATTGTAATGAGAAGCATGAAACTACGATAATAATTAAGAACTAGAAATGTGATCGGGGAAGTTGGTCAATTGATAGCTAATAACAAAGTGTCATAGAGAATACATTAGAAAGGGATGATAGATGGACCAAAGTATTGTTGACTAGATGAGTACTAATATAAGAATTAATATGCAACGAATCCAAGGAAAATGTCACATGGTAATTATGATCCAAGAATGTGATATCTCGGTGGCGGCATGTTAGAAGTAGCAAGTGAGTAAATAAATATGCCATAATGTAGGAGGAGGCACTACATGATATGCATGGTTTATAGAAGAATCAATATTTTTCTTGTCATGCTTTGGTAATGGTTCATTGAAGATTTTAATCTTTTTATTATCATTAATTTTCTTAACAATAGAGGGTTTAGATATCTCGATCACATTGTTTTTAATAAGACATTGAATGAGAGCGTTTAATTTTAAATCGGTGATCAATAGAATGCACAATGCATTGGTGATACTCACAATGTGTATTTTCATCATAATTACGACCACATGGGTGAGAAGGATCAATATTTAGTGGTGGAGTAGGAGTAATGAGATTTCTTTTGATAAGTTATGGTAAGAGGAGGCCGAGGTGTGTAAGGTAATCTTGTAAAATTTCACGTCGTTGATTGTAATTAAAGCATGCGGTGTAGAAACAATGTTGAA
Organism: Taxus wallichiana var. yunnanensis; assembly: GCA_018340775.1. NCBI lineage: Eukaryota > Viridiplantae > Streptophyta > Pinopsida > Cupressales > Taxaceae > Taxus > Taxus wallichiana. The sequence goes on from CM031239.1 coordinate 680,198,220, forward strand.
AGTGGATTTAGCTTTAGTAGGCTTAGTAGATGGTATAAAGGTGGATTTAAATTGATAACTATTAAAGGATGAGAATGAATATGTAGTAAAATACTCGTTTTTATGATCACCCTTTAAGTGACCATCAGGTTAGTCGAATCTCGATTCTACATATTATTTATTAGGTTTTATTTGGTTTGTTGGCATGTGTAACTAGTTGTCTATTTAACAGGTTATAGGCATGACCAATGACATTAGAGTGAAACCAGAGTAAAAAAATAAGATCAAAAATGAAACTCGTCCAAACCAGAAAATGTGATAAGTTGAGTATATGAGTGGACACTAGTTCCCATATCATCCACTAGCACCAGTGCAATCTTGTCATCCTATGGGCACTTTTTCTGTGTAGTTTCAAGTTCAGAACCATCGATGATCCTTAATCACACTCTCTCCAATATGTTCCACAGATTCTCATCTCAAATCACTTCCATATAACTCACAAATGAGCTAATTAATCCCCCTTTCTCATTTTATTAGGGTTTCATATTAATTGTATGTTTATTTCTTATGTCTTATTGTAGTTTATTAGTTATATATCATTAGTTACTCGAATTAAGGTTTAATTCGACTTAGATTAAATCATTTGGTTCAATTGACGTGGATTGCAATTGAATCTTGTCTAGTGTAAAAACAATTTATAATGGCTTTAGCTTCGGTAGGATTGGTAGATGGTTTAAAGGTGGATTTATATTCTTTCATTTTTATTTCCAAGTTCCATAACCTCGGTGAGATTTGAAAAAAATCTCTAGTCTATTCTAACGGTTTCTTATCAATTCTAGATCACTCAAAAATCAGTTAAGTCCTCCTCCTTTCTCATTTTATTGGGGTTTCATAGTATTGTATTCTTATTTCTTATGTCTTCTGTAGTTTATCACTTGTATATCATTATTTATAGTAGTTAATCGAATTAAGTTTTCATTCAATTTAGATTACATTAGAGGGAGAAATTATTTGATATAAGTTGAGAGGATTTGTCCTTATTCTTCTAACCATTCTTGTGTTCATTTCCCTTTCTCTTCCCTCTTAATGAGTTTATAAATTGTTTCCCTCAAGTTTTTTTATTATGGATAAATAGTTTTGAAGGGACTATACCCTGTGTACAAAAAGGCTCAAAAAGCCAGATATCAGAAGGAGAAAACCCATCCAAGAAAGGATAAACACCTTAAACATGGAGGCTCAAAAGCCAGATACATCAGTAGATAGAGAAAAAAATGATCAATCCAGATAGTGATCCAAAGAAGAACAAAAGGGCCAAAAATAGCAAAAAGGGATCCAAAATAGGGCATCCCAACAAGATGTTTGCCTAAGAAAGTGCAAGGTCACGGGTCCCATTGGAATCCCAGATGTTTTCAGGAATGCCGCTAAGGCTACACACACTTCTCACGTGTTGTTCCATAAAATTATAGACACCTTTCAGAGCAGAGAGGATGCAATCCTGATGCCCCTTGGCATTTCCCAACCTAGTATCAAGTGAAAGAAGCTTCTTGAAAATCTCAGAAATAGTATCCATGTCCTCAAAATTTTGTAGCTTCCTCTTACCTTTTGTTTTTTCCATATTCCTCATAGAATTTTTGAGGTCTTTGATCTCCTCTTCAAGATTACTAACCCTGGTAAGAAGGTCCACTTCTCTGGAATTATCAACTAGGTTTACTTATGTGCAATAAGTTCTCCACAAGTTCCAAATCCCTATGACTACGCAAAATTCTCTACAAAGAAGGTAGAGAAACCTTAGCCTTCTTGTCTTTCCTCTTCCTATCCGAGGTAGCAGTGTCCAGATCTCTATTAGTTGGGAGAGGGATAATAATAGGGGGAGTAGGCAGAGGGTGAGAGCTAGAGAAGCAATGGTGGTGGATGAGTAGGATCAGGCCTTGGTGAAGGGGAACAACCCTGGTATGTTTCTGAACTTCAAGAATAGACTTCTCCAAGGAGTTAAGTAAATAATGCGGAAATTAACGTAATATTCCTACGAAAGTGATTGAGGAAAATTAAATGTTTCAGGGGAATGGTGACATTTCTTCCCTCCAAAGAGACGTACCTAACCATCATTCGCGCAATCTCGAAAAAGGTTTAAAGATAGAGGTCACCTTTATTCTAGTCATGCAACAAACTCGAGGTTCTCCCTTCATCGAGAAATGTTTTCACCTCCATCTCTCTATCAAATCATTTTTTGAAGAGCTTGGCTCCTTCCAGGGTTCAGCCTTGTGACTTGGGCAATGAGTTCCTTAGAGATCTCAACCACGACATCTCAATACTCAACCGCGGGATTTCTCCATCCATTACCAAATTTCACCGAAATTTCTGGTCGAATCCTTCATATTTTCAATGAAATTTAAAATACCCCCCATTTGTAAATAATTCCAAAGAATTGTGTCATTTTTCTAGGCTGGATCATGAATGGGTTCAGTTTTGCATGGAGGTCCCCCATTTTACCTGTATTGTTTCTACTCTACACAATGGTAAAAATAAATTTAATCCCATACGACTCAACACTACCTCTACTTTTGGAGACCTCTGAAGCATGCATAATTTTAAGAGCATCATTAAACTTAACTTTGCAATTAATAAGCACCTCCTTAGCATCGATCTTGTATCTATTAATGATTGCATTCAAAATCATGTATATCTTTAGTGATGTCATCAAGTACTTTGGTAGGAAGGGGGTCACCACTTAGCCAAGTTTGCATTATATTGTTGACCCTAATATTTGCTAAATGATCATCCACCCTATTGCCTTCACGGTAGGTGTGGATAATCTTATAATTATCAAAACCATTGCATTTTTCAATAGCTTCATTAATGAAGTCCTTGATGGACCAGTTTGGAGGTTGCTTTTGATTTAACAAATTAATAATGTTTAACAAATCCCCTCAATTATAATATTGGAAATATTACAATCTCTAGCCAACCTTATTCCCTAGAGCACTGCTAAAGCTTCCGAGTAGTGATTTGTTTTCTTACCCATCTTGCCAGAAAAAGTAGCAACAAAGCAGCCTCTGTGATCTCTAATCACCCCACCACCTCTTGAATCCCAGGATTACCTTTTTAAGCTCCATCAAAGTTCAGTTTGTGCCATGCAGTGGGAGGTTGGATCCATTGTACAAGTAGATCTATCAATGCTATTGTTATCCTTACATTTATTGCTATCAGAACTAATGTTCCAAGCAGCAAAAATGTGCTCCTCTTCCTCAGGATAAAGTTTATTTTTGGGTAGCTTAAATCTTTCAATGTTGTCTTTCTTTGTAATGATAATTTCATTAAAGACTTTTGTACATATATTTTTGGTATTTTTGAAAATAACATCATTTCTAGCTTTCTAGACTCTCCACATGGTGTGAGGGAGAACAAGTTTCCAAAGCCTCCTAACCATACAATGCTTATAAGGGGAGTTCCATTGTTTCCATGCCTACAGAAAAGTATGGGGGAAAACCCAATTCTAATTGAAATTTTCAAGAATAAGATGCCATATTTTTTAAGTATACTTACAATGTAAAAAAGGTGTTTAATGTCTTCAGCTTCTTCCTGGCACATGTAGCATCTGTTAGGCATGATGAAACCTTTCCTGATGAGATTGTCATTAGTGAGAATATTACCCTTGATGATAAGCCACCAGAAGAAATTTACTTTAGGGGTTAGCTCGGGCATCCAAAGCTTGTGCCATTCAATTTCACTATCAATAGAAGAAAAAAAAGAGTTGTAACCAGATTTAATAGAATATTCTCCATCAAAGGAATATTTCCAAATAATCTCATCCTTATTATCATGTTGGCTGATATGAATTAGGGAGAGATGAGTCTGCATGTAGGAAATAACAGGCTGCATATTTTCCTCATCAACTTTAAGTTGCTTCCATTTCCTTATGTTGCCAGACACCTCAATATAGTCTTTGACTTTCTTTCCATAGTTTTTAATTAGGTTGTCTTTGATGGAGCTAAAATTGGTATCCCAACTTGTGTCAGACCAGATGTCATCCTAGAAATCAATATCATGCCCATTTCCAGGTTTCCATCTGCACTAGGAGAGGATATGCTCGATGTGGAGCAAATTATTCAAAAAATTGAACCATTTGGAAGTAGCTAGTCAAAGAGAAAGGAATATAAGTTTTGATTAGAAAATTATTTTACTTTGATCAACTCGATCAATGGTTTATGCTCTTTGATGAGCCTCTAACCCTTGACTTTGCAATTAGAGTAGCATTCATATTTTTGATATCTTTAATACCTAAACCCCCAATCCTCTTTGGCTTGCAGACTTGTTCCCATGCTACTAAATGATATATGAACCTTTCTTCTGTCCCATGCCATAAGAAGTGTTTTTGAAATTTTTCAATGCTATTCACCACTGCTGCTGGAATGTTGAACATTGACATGATATAGATGGGAAGATTTTGAAGAGTGCTTTTAATCAATAAACATTTTCCAGCACTTGAGAGGATAACACCTTTCCATCCAGCTAGTTTTTTTGAAATCTCTTAAGCAAATCATTCCAAACCTCATTATAAACCTTACTAGTACTCATAGGGAGCCCTAGATATGTAGTTGGGAGGGAGTTGATTTTGCAACCAAGAATAAGAGCAATCTTTTTTTGTCTTTCAATAGGAGTATTGAAGAAGTAAACCAAGCTTTTATCAAAGTTTACTTTCTGTCCCGAGGCTTCCTCATAGAATCTGAGAATGTTTTTAATAGCCTTAGCTTTAATGATGGAGGCCATAAGAAGAAGAATAGTTTCATCAACAAATTGCTGATGAGAAGAAATCTGATTGCTAGAAGTAGGTTGTAAGCCTTTTATCATACCATTGTGAATAGCTTTTGTAATAGAACGGCTTAGGCTATCAGCCATTATGATGAACAACAAAGGGGACATGGGGTCCCCTTGGCGTATGCCTCTATTGCTAGCAAAAAAACCAACAGGTTCTCCATTGACAACCACATAAAATCTGGGAGAAGAAATGTAACCTTGGACATTTTTTCTGAATTTATTTTGAAACCAAAACTTGGTTATAACCTCATCAATGAATTTCTAGGAGACTCTATCAAATGCCTTATGCATGTCTAACTTGATTTCCATCCTAGCTTTTCTACTTTTATCCATTGAATGAATTGTTTCATGGACCATAATTACCCCATCCTGGATAATTCTACCTTTTATAAATCCGCCTTTGTTGGGAGATAATTTCCATGAGAAGAGGTTGCAATCTAGTGGTTAAAATCTTAGTAAAAATTCTGTAAACCACATTAACCAGGCTGATTGGTCTAAAATCCTTGAAATATTTTACATCCAACTTCTTAGGTGCAAGCACAATATGCGTGTTATTTAGTTCCTTTATTAGATTTCTAGTTCTGTAAAACTCATTTACAGCTTTCAACAAATCTTCAGAGCATATATCCCAACATTTTTGGAAGAAATTAGCAGAGAATCCATCAAGGCTCGAAGCCTTATCACCTTTAAGAGAGAAGACAACTTTTTCAACTTCTCAATGGTGACAGCTTTAGAAAGGCTCTTAAGTCTCTCTCATCCGGGAGAAAATTGTTAGGAATGGAGTCTAAAAGAAAGGAGGCTGCTTGCTCATCATAAGAATTGTTTTCAGTTAGAAAATTCTCATAAAATTTTAGGGCTTCAACTTTAATATCCTTAGCATCCTTAGTAATGGTACCATTTCCCTTGGAGACTTCAGTAGTTTTGTTGCAAGCCCGATGCTTGAGGGTGTTCATATGAAAATATTTTGTGTTTCTATCACCATCCTTTAACCAAAGAGCTCTAGATTTCATTCTCTAAAAGGTTTCCTCACAGCTATTGATATTATGCAGGTCAGAAAGAAGATTTTTTTCTCTTTGGTGATCCTCAAAGGTCATACCTTTCATTGAGACTTTAAGCTCAAACTCTTCCAATTACCACTTAATTTCTTTCTTTTCTCAAATATATTGCCAAAAACCTCTTTATTCTAGGTTCTAACCTTTTGTTTCACATTTTTCAGCTTTTGAAGAAGTCTAAATTGAGCAGTTCCTATCCCTTCCCAAGTCCACCATTCTTTAATTCTATCAAGAATGTCTTCATGCTCAAGCCACATCTTTTCAAATTTGAAGTTACAATGGAAAGGCTTAGACCAATTGAAGAAGTTAAGAGCAATAGGATTGTGATCTGATCTAGTTCTAGGTAGAGAGGAGAGATAAAAATTTTGATTTAAGATCCAGTTAGCAGAAATGAGAGCTCTATCTAATCTTACCTGAATCAAATTTTCCCTAATTCTTTTGTTAGACCAAGTGTATTGATTATCATGAAGTTCAATGTCCATAAGGTTGAGATATGGGATGAGGTCAACAAAATATTTCATGCTAGCAGAGAATTGAGTTCCCTCCAAATTTATCCCGTGGTTTAGAGAAGTGTTAAAATCCCCATTATCACCAGTTTGATTCCTCAAAATTATTCCTAAACCAAGTTAACACTTTCCATAAATTCCTTCTACCAGTAGTAGTATTTGGAGCATAAATATTAGAAAGGATCCAACTAGAGTTGTTCTCAAGACTTTTAAAACTTATAGTTAAATGATCCTAAGAGGAGAAAAGCACATTACCATGAACAATTTTAATGTCCCTGAAGACCACTAAGCCTCTAGAAGCCCCTTGAGAATTAGAAGCAGCAAAGGCAACATTCTCCCAGAAAGTCTTTTTGTACTCTTCAATAGCTTTGGTTTTCATTTTCATTTCTTGAATTAGAAGGATACTGGGCCTGCTTGATCTTCTAATTTCCTTAAGAATTCTTTGTTTAGGACCCCCATTTAGTCCCCTGACATTCCAAGATAAAACCTTCATTAAAAAAGGATTGGGGAGGCGGTTGTTGGATGGCTCAAAAGGCTTTGAGTACCATCTGTAATTTCTTTCTCAGTCTCTTTTTTCCTTACATCACTTTTGGAGGGTCTTCCTTTTTTATAAATAACTCCAATATTCGTAACTTTTTTGGCAGTAGCTCTTGTGATTCTTGAAGTGGAAGCTTCCCAACTTCCTATTTGTTTCTTTTATCACTATAAAGTGATTCTAGAATTTCTTCAAAGCCTTTCAGTCTTCATTTCTTACACCGAACTATGATGAATCCATCCTTATCACATTTAGGTAGGTTCTTTTTTGATGCAAGGGTAATTTCTCCTTCTTCTTTCCTTTGTCAAAAACAATTGGTTGAGCTATAGGGGATTCTCTGTTGTATTCATTTTCTATGAGTTCCTCTATATTTGTAAACTCTTTATCCTCGTTTAGATCTCTTGCTATGGATTCCAGGAGTTCTTTATCTTTTCCTTGTGTCATCTTGTTTAGTTCTTTATAATTCAAAGAATTGTTCTCATTTACCTGTTCTTGATGAGGGAGGGGAGTAATTTTCTCCATCTCCTCTTCATTGGAAATGGTTAAATGAATGTAAACTTTTTGATTTTTTCATCCACTTCCATGTTCAATTTTATAGGATTTGTATTCTCAAGCATCTTAGTCTAATCTTTTTCTGTTTCCTTCCAAGCTTCTTCACCCTTGGCCTAATCATTATCTTTTCCCTTTTGAGCTTCATCACCCTTTCCCGATGGAGGTTTTTGGTCTCCATATTTTTCTATAGACCGGTGGCCTCTTTATTATGGTCTTAAAACCTTTTTTGGCCTTTGATTCTCATATTCATTTGCATGCAGCAATCCCTTGTACTCGATCTTGCCTACCGGTCGAGAGAGGATTTTTCGAGTCTCTTTCGTCTGCATTTTTGGCCTAGCTCTTCAGATGATCGGAAGGTTTATCATGTTTTTGCTTCATGCTCTCAAAACATTTTCCAGTAAAATGCCCTAATCTATGGCATTTATGACAACTTAGCTGAAAAGCCTCATAATCTCTTTACTATTTCCATGCCCCAAATTTTGATTGAAGAATGATGTTATCGAGCAGCTCCTTCTCCATTTCGGATGAGACACGAGTAACCTTACAAAGGCAAGTCTGGATCTATTTTTTGTAGGCCCATCTAGCCTGATTGGAGAACCAATTGATCTAGCAATATGGAGAAGGATTTCATCATCCCAAAGATGAAGGGGTAACCCTAGGAGTCTACACCAAATGGGGATGGTATGAATATTCTCAGTATTAGGGTTAAACCCTGGATATCATTTTTTAAATAAAAATCCCATATTGCCAACACACTAGGGGCCACCTAGTAGGAATAAATCCATATCATTATGTTGATTTAAATGGGATAGAAAAAACCCCTTTTCCAGGGTGGTGATATTTAAATCTCCTTTTGGTTTCCAATGTCACATGGCCCATTTTCTGATAATATCAACATTGGGTCTGTCTCCCAAAAAAATTCCAATGAGGGCGAGATTTGTTTTCTCAAGAGCTCTATGCAGACAACCGTCAAGAAATTGTATGTGGGTCACCCCTCCTTATTTGTTGTACTTTTAAAAGTAGTATTCAGTCTAGATGTAGGGGAATGGGGACCCACATTTTTATCAGGAGGTACCTTAACAATATCATCCCAGGCTCTAGATCCAATGCAAATAACTATATTATGTTTTGCATCCAAATACATCACCTTAGCAAAGCATGTTCGCAAGATGTTGAAACCACACTCTCAAAACCCTCTTGCATTCCTCCATAAGATGTGCATCCAATTTTTAATGCCTAGATATCTGCGGTTAAATATAATTTTATCATGTTGGAGTTTGAGAATTACATGTTAGACATCGATATCAATAGACACAAGACAAACATGGTGATAATTGATCTCGAGGGAGCTATAGGAAAAAATTGAGAAGCTTACTTCTATTGTTTCCCTCAACTTATGCACATATCTTTGGGATTATATTGTCTAAGTGATATCTTTGTGAGTTCATAATTTTTCTAGTGATCTCATGTTAAAAAATTTCAGTTGGTTTTTCAATCTCAACAAATTGTTGTCCCAAGGTATTAGTCATAAGGAAAAAAGTTATTATAGCTATTTTGGGAAAAAAAAGTTCCAAGGAGAGAAAGTATAACATCATTATCGGGAAAAATTATTTTAGATTGATCTTTTCTCTTTCTCTCAACCATTGGTTGAACCCACAAGAAAAAAGTACCAATGATATCTTTTATTCATGAACTTTCCATATGTATATTGAGAGTGGGATGGAGGAGAAGACATTGGTGTAAGAATTATTATCGTAGGGGTAGATTTCTCAATTGATACATGTGGAGAAATTGAGGGTCTTCTTCTAGTGAGTTTCTATCTCAAGCTACCTCCTTCATTTATGTTTTCTATGGGGATTTTAGAATATTTTTATTTTCTATTTGGTCTTCTCCTTCATCAAATTCATTTAATTCAATCTCAACATTATCTCTCGTAGTCCGCACATAGATTTTTTTCTAGGTTTTTGATGGGTTAAGGAAGAAGGTATGGATTGTAAGCTAATAAATTTTGGAAGCATTAAATATCTGTCAAATTTTATATGAACCACTTTTTGGTGTAAAGGAGAACATATGTAGTAAGATCATCAATTTTATCCTTCACATTTTGGGAAAAATCAATTATAGGGAGAAGATCATATTGGATGGAATTTATGAACTCAAGTCCATACATGTATGATCCATCATCTATCATACCATCAGGTACCTAATGTAACTCAATATTTTGAATTTGTTGGAGAGTCGTCCTCCTTAAGAATTTTCTCTTGACTTCAAACTTATCATCACAATCTTCCCAATAATCTTTAATAGTTGGAACATGATAATATGTGGCTAGAAAATAACGATTGTTGTTAATGAATTTTTGATGTCGATGATGTTATCTTGTGGAAAGGATACATATTAAATGGAGTAATTGTTCTTTCAACATTATAACTATCAATACCTTATCTATAAGTGTAGTTTTATATAGATAAGGGGAGTTGGATGCCCGAAAAATTTCTTATCTCTACAAGTCTCATGAAGAATTTCCATTTGTCTACATAATTCAATCAAAATGAGATTATCATTGTAGTAATTTGGGAGTTTATATGAGATTCATTTGAATCCTACAACTATGATATAAATGAACCTTTGTAATTGAATGAAGAAGCTTCCAAACTTGGTTATCAATTTCTTAACTTTTTGAGAGATTCTATTAGTGGTACACCCTTCCAATAACCTAAATCACTTTTTGGTTCTCAAGATAACATGTGTAATGATATCATCAATGTTATCATTCACCTTTTAAGACCAATCAAGATAAGGAAAGGATAATATTAGATGGAATTTATGAATTCAATTCCATACATGTCTGATCCATCATCTATCATACCCTCGAGTACTTGATATAGCTCAAAATTATGAACTTGTTAGAGAGTCATCCTCTCGACTGATCTTCTCTTGACTTTAAACTGATCATCACAATCTTCCCAATAATCTTCAATAGTTGGAACATGAGAATATGAGGTTGAAAACCAAATTTTATTATTGATGAATTTTTCAATGTTATTTGATGTTATCTTGTGCAAAAGATGCATATTGAATGGATAAATTGTTCTTTTAACATTCTAAGCATCAATACCTAATATGTAAATGTAGTTTTACAAAGATAAGGGGATTTGGATTCCTTCTATAAGTATCGTGAAGAATTTCCAATTGTCTACATAATTCAATTAGGATGAGCTTAGCACTATAGTAAATGGGGATTTTGTATGGGATTCCTTTGAATCCTACAACTCTAATATAAATGAACCTTTGTAATTGAATGAAGAGTCTTAGAAACTTAGTTATTAATTACTTAGATTCTTGAGAGATTATATTGGTTATGAACCCTTCTAATAACCTTACTAGGAGCATGGTAAATGCATAATTTACCATTTTTAAAAGTCTCTTTTTGTTTTCAAGAGTCAACTAGGTGTAACATTTATTGAAAGCGAGATAAAATGGATAAGTACTAGCCATGTGGGAGGAAAATGAAAAGGAGTGTGTGCATAATTTAGAAATAAGTAAAGACAAGAGGTAATACATGGATGCACACCCATAAGAAGGAATCATATATAGGTCAAGTGTGTGAAAAGTATGCACGAAAGAGGAATGAAGAGGTCATGTCATAAGGGTCACACATACACACATAGTTTTAAGGAGTTACCCAATTTCCAGTGAAGGCTAAAAATAGGAAAATAAAATTTGGCGTAGCATGTAATACACGTCCAGAAATAAACAAATCATTAACCATAGATAAAACATATGAAAGGAGGAAATATAATTGTTATAGCTTGATCTAGATTTAAAGTAGGATTTTAGAAGACATGTGACCTATATATAGGACATCTATTGTTATATTAAAGCATGTAAGAAGTGAATTTGACAAGTTCTCACTATGTATAAATAGGTTCCACACTCTATGTAATGAGTAGTGTGTGTTAGGATCATGTAGAGATAAAGACATGTGTGCATAAATATATCGAAGTAGATAAATAATGTATGTAAGCACCTAGCACTAAGTGATGCGCATGGATGTAATTAGTTGTAAGTTCATATAATAGATTGATCATGTGATGGATAACTTATTACAGATTCTATTGTTGGTTGATTGTACTCATGGATGATTGTTTAAGTTATATTCTTGCATGTTATCTTTGTTATTTTTACTGCAATGCTATCTTTCACATGAGATGAATGACTAAATACATAACACACATCTTGATAAGTAACTAAATATGGAACTAGTGGTTTCACGCGCTTAGGGTGAGCATTTATACCTTTGTCTAAATAAATTTCCAGTGTGACTAACTAGGTATTCATGAATAAAAATTCTACAACATTCATACATAGGTTGAGAGAGCTTTTGTATCCTTAATTTGAAATACCAACCCAAATTTTGTATCCTATGATGTTATACATCGGATAGTAATTAATGTATGTAAGGAAATAAATTATTTATTGTGAACATTATATTAAATAATTGTGAGCGTTGAATCAGTTTTCTCACTCTTGTTTTAGATTAGTGAAATGGTAACAAAGAAAATAATAAAATACAATAATGAAAGGGTGTAAGGCTACCTCTAGATGAGATGATTATGGATATGGGTGTAAGAGATACTTCTTGTAGAAAAATTGATTACCTAAAAAAATAGAAAACCAACATGAAAAGGGATTAGTAGATATGAGGGTGGGTTACCCGAAAATGCCGGTCCCGAGAAGTGAACAATCCCTACGATCGATGTCAACCAACTTTTTGATAAACAAAAGATAAAACCAATTATGTATAAATGATAAAATATAGATGAATCTAAACTGAAACAATAAATATGAAATCAACTAGATAGGATCATATTCAACTATGATTATAGAAAATGCTAAACTATACAAAACCCGAGAAGGTCGATGGTGACTCAAGACCTGTAAGGTAGAGTCGACGATGATTGAGAGATCTAGAAAATTGATGTGAAGCTGATCTAGGACTGATTTGATGTTGGATAATGGTGTAGATTATATGGATTTGGTCACAATAGAATGATGTAAGAAAATTATTGGATCTAATGGCAAAATTGATGACTACTTATTAGGTTAACAATGACCAAGCTGAATCAATAATGCCTAGGGCTAGAATGACATATTTGGTCCTCTCAATAATTAGATCAGGGAAACATAGAGGTTTATATGCAAATAAAATTATAAGAAAGATGGAAGATGAAGTAGATAAATGAAAATGGCATATATATTGAGATAGGGTCAATGGGAAATGGTCCCGATTGATGAAAACTAAGAGTTATGATGACAAGATATGAGGCAAAATTGTGTAGAATATTAGGAGATTTGATGGAATGTTGGATAAGAAAATAGATATGGAAAAAGGAATGACGAAAAATTAAACATCTATGGATCAGTCAATGGAAACCGGGTAGGTTTGATGGGGATGAGGTTGGATCTAGGGTTTAAGGAATGAAAATGGATGGAAATGACAAATTATAGAAAGTTATTGAAGAGGGATCATGTGAGGGAAGAACTCGAGATGGTTATGGAATGTGCAAATACGATGGAAAATAGTTGATAGTATGGCAATGGGGATTCCAAGAAAAGAGATAACTCCAAATCTCTAATGGTGATGCAAAATATCTGAAAATTAAATCCAAGATAGTGATAGTAGTTGCAAAGAAGAGCAAGAAACAAAGGAAAGATCGCAAGAAATCCTGAAGTCTCAAAAATTGCATCCTAGTGAGAGGAGGGGTATGGTCATATTTATAGGGTTGATGGTGACCCAGATGGGTTATCAAAGGATCGTGACAATATGTTGATTTAGGTGGTGGAAGATGTGATTAGCTTGATATAATGAGCCCGTATGAGGTGGGATTAGGGTTTTGGATGTTAAATATGGGTTAAGGGTGATTTGGAAGGATGAAGGGTGGTTGGGAGTGTAGACACCAAAAATCTACACCCCTCATCTTTATTCAATCAATTAATTAAATACATCGATATTTCATATCCTAAGTCATATACTACATCCCTCATCTTTGTCCCATTAATTAAATACATCAAACATCCCTCCCATCCTTATTCAATTAATTAATTAAAAACATTAAACCCACCCCATATCCTAATTCAAATACTCATCCTTATCTAATTAAATACATCAATATCTCATCGTTATCACACTTATCTCGCATAATCCTTATTTACAATTGTTAAATCCTACTCAACCACCTAGGAATATTCCTAAAGGCCAACTTAGGCAAAATAAAATCAAATCTAACCTATTTTGAAACCTCCTCAACAAACACAACACGTCCCCCAACAACCTAACAAATTAACCACTCGAAATCCAAAACAAAAATCCTTGTTTTAGAAGTTTTTTCAACCATTTGCCAAACAAAAATAAAACAACTTGAAATCGCTGGAGATTCAAATAATTAATAGCTATTATTTAATCCATTTTTGCATCTTATTAGGGGTATCCTTAACTTTAATTCAATAGTTATTTCTTTCCATTTGATTTCACAACATTATGTATATCATCACTGAGTACCAAAACATTTGAGTTATCACTTAGTGGCATTATCAACAATCATCAAGCATTTTCAAGCCATTTTTAGAGCTCCTATGGATCAACACTCCATCACTCAACATGCAGATTACATCAGCTACCTACATCATCCTTCATCAAGGTTCAGAAGATTCTTTAGCTTCACATTAACCATCCAAGTATTTCTTGTTTGTTTATTCATCAATTTTACGTCATTTCTAGATATTTGTAACTCTAAAAACATTGGTTTAATTAATTGAACATTTGAATTTATTAATCTATCACAAAACACCAAAATTTCCAATGATTGGCCCAATTACGGTGATTCCTACCATTTTTACGTTTTTTGCAATTTTTATTTTTTTCATTTAATATCCCTTATCTTTCATATCATGCCTTTTGTTACTAACATTTTGCTAAGAATGGATCAATGTTAGATGGAAATTGGTGGCCCTTCTCATGAAATTACCAACATTCATTCCTTGTCAATAGTTTGACACCTTTTTACTTGGGAACAATATGATATCTTGCATGATTTGACTTTGTGCGCCATCCATCATACTCCTTTAGATGAATTGGAGAACATTTTCGAGTTCACTCAGAAATCCGTCAAGTAGTAGAATACTTGGTTCACATACTTCGAATACATACTCATCCAATCTAAACTTGCTTGGGTTACATATATAAGGCTAAATAGAACTCATCTTTCAAGCTTGAGTTTGAGCCATAATCCATCTCTAATATGTCTCTTATCTATCTTCCATCTGATTTGTATCAGTTTATCATTTTTCAATTATCTATCTTGTATCGATTTATCATATATTGTTTATTTATTTCAATCCACTTAATTGTTTAAACAATGAGCTGACATCCTTCGAGGAAGCCCTTTGGATTCTGGAATCAACCTTTTCCGAGAAGATATCTTATCCATATTTCTAATCACATCTTGTGTAGTGTCTTTGATCGTAGGTTTCTTTATAGGAAAGGAGATTATACACATCTTTTATAAAGTGCAACATCGAGCATCATCAATCAACATCTACGGGTATTGTTAAACCCCATGTCTTCTGAGGTCAAGTATATTTCTATTTTCTTACTTAGTTAATTCAAGTTGAAGGAGTAGGAATATTTCTAAAGATTCTGGCATGCCCAGTGGGACACCCTAAGTCCCTTATTTCATTACTTTATTATTTCATTTCATCAAAATATAAGATTTTTTATTTTCCAGTTTTTGTTCAATAATCGCTAGCGATTTGGTCAATCGCCAAAGGATCGGGTCAATCGCCAATGATTCATCAATCATTGATGATTTTTATGAATAGTTTTTTTTTTTACACTTTTCCTTCTAATCATTGTTTTATTTTTTTACTAACCTATTTTTGTAGGTTGTTGTCTATGGAGGATTTACTTGCTAAATTTCTTATCGCTAAAATTGATAAAATTGCAAAAAAATTAAAAATGAAGCTTTATTAGAGGTGAGTTCTAATCCTTATTTTTGTTTTTTGTATTGTATTTTTGCTTATTTTCTCTCATCAAAATCAATCTGTCATTTTGGGCTTAAAATGAACAATTGCATTCTTCTTGATCACATAGTTTTAATTAGGAAAGTTAATTAATTGCATTCACTTTATCTTTCCCTCACACACAACCAAATCACTCAAAATATAAAAATGCATTTAAAAAAATTCTTCCCAGGTGATAACTATTGGGATTTCATCACCCAATAGGGAAATTGACTTGGTGTTCTAGCCGAGTATAAACAACTTTCTATTGGTATATTGGCCAAGCACCCGACTCCCTTATCATTGTGGGACCATGAAGTGAGGGGTAGGCCCCAATACCAAGCCCCATACCAGCAAAAACACAAATTTGGGCCTCACGTACCTTTGGGTATATCGAGGATGCTAGCCATAAACATTCCTAAAACCAGCCATAGAATACCATTTCCTAGGACCCATCACCATTTTTCACATTTCACTTTTCTTAATTAAATCAAGATAATCTAAAAAATTATTTTTCTTGCTTTGTTTGTTGTTTTTAATCAACCCACTTAGTTATTTTTCATTTTTAGGTGATTGTGTGATTTTTTACTATGGTATTTACTAGACAAGCAAGCCTGCAATAAAAGTTCAGAAAACATGTCTCTACCATTATCTACACCATTATCTATACCGTTATCTACAAAATTCTCTACACCATTACAACATCATATCCCATTTTCTCAACTAGTCACGTCTACTTCTCTATCTCGAACATCAAGGATCCTTAGATGAATAAGAGGAACAACATAATGAAGAAATCTAATAATGTCTCTTAGATTCTACACACCGTCATCTTTGTCAAACATCCCACACATAAGAGTTAGAACCACCTCATTCTCCTAGCTCTCAATCAGAATTATCGAACCTCTTTTATTTGATAGAGGGGACCCTATTTTTGAAGAGATGTTAGATTCAAAACATGTTATCTTGCAGCTATAGGTGTCCAAATCCAACCATTTATATCTAAATCACACCTTCTACATCCTTCATCTAGTTTTGTACATCTTATAAATACAAATCAATGACTGGTTATCCAACAAATATATTCATATCCACCCATAAGTCAACCCAAAACATCTAGTGTTATGTCTTACATTCCTGTTTTTAGTCTCCATATGATCTCTTCTCAAGATAAATCTACCTAACAACCCACATCTTCACTTGATCCTTACACTGGTTCTACACCTCCCCTAAACAATACTAGTGTTCCCTTGTCTACCCATTCAACATCTTCGACCGTATAGACACCTCTAGTAAGTTCTATTTATATTTCTATTATTGTATCTCAGCCACCATACTCTCAAATGATTAGCAATACCATTCAAAATATCACTATGTCTATTCCTACATCCATTCCCTTAATCAATACTAGTGTCATCACCAACACTCATCTTATTTCAGTCCAATCTTCTATACCCCTTATCTCACAACATATACCACAACCATCATAGCCTTTAATTTCCATACCACAATCTATTCATATTCATAATATCCCATAATAAGCACAATCTTCTTTTGCCTCTGTAAAACCCTTCTAATAACCACCTCCTTATTCACAAAATTTTACCGCCACATATATCCCACATCCTTATCAATATATTCAACCATCACAACCGTTAGTGTCCCAACCTACTTATAACATCCCTACAAATATTCCACCTCAAAAAAATTCCTTACCAAAAAAATAATCCTTATCAACAAAATATTCCTCAACAAAACATTACTCAAGAAAACATCTCTACTAATATCCCATACCAATAGAATATCCTCAAGAATATCAAATATAGCAGTAACTTAGCCAGCTTTCTATTCAACTTGGCTCATCCTCGCAACAACCAACACAACCTGATCCTCTTCAAGCCCTCATGAACCACATATCCAATATTGAAGCTACCTCATTAGGACCCAAGAATGTTCTCTCTTATGACCAAATTTGTAATGAGCCCATTCACCCTTCAGTGTCATATAAAGCATATCCACCTCATTGGGAAATTCTAAAGTTTATCAAATTTTATAGCAAAGAATATCCCCAACAACACATTTGTGCTTTTTGTCATGCTTTTATCTAATATCCCATGACCAAGATCTCATGCTGAGGACTTTCCCCATGTCCCTCACCATTCCCGCCTGGATTGGGATAATAACATCCTCAAGACTTCCTTTTCTCATTCACACAACTCACACAACTTTTCCTATAACTCTTCTCCATAAACATATTCGTAAAATTACTATCATCGACCTTTACGTTATTAAACAATTTGACGATGAGTCCATTACTGAATTTGTTTCCCGCAGAGGGGTATAATTAATCAACTATCCTTCTCATTACCACAAAAAAATTGATTGAAATTTTTTGTCGCTTGTGCTTAAAATATTTCATCAACATTAGAAATCCAATCTTTCCAGCCATTTTATGAATCTTTCACTATGATACATAATTTATAACTACGAGCCCTAGAAGACAGATGAGTTAAAAATTTTCCTAAGAAATGAGGAACTCGAATTCCTATCTAAGTCATCTCCTAGTCCCAACAAATCCAAATCATCCACTAATGTTGTAGTAGTTAAATCCGCTCTAGGAAAATCCAACTACCAAGCATTCCGAACAACGTAGTTACACAACCATAGGAGAGACTTATATCATGGTCTTTGAAAAGTTTCTCGCTAAAAACATGATATCTCTCCAACCCATTCAAGCTATGTATACATCTCGTATCCAAAATATATTGGTATCAAGATAATGAATATTGTAAATACCATAGGGTTAAGGACACGACATCGAAAGGTGTCAAAAATTCCGTAACATCCTTCAATATTTGATTAACAAAGGTGAACTCAACTTCGATAATCTAAATGCCCCTCCAAACCAAAATCTTTATATATTTAAACAACTTTTTCTAAATGACTCCCCATCCATTGATCAACCAAAAAAAACACCATCCATACTCACCATACTATCAATACTATAACTAAAGCATTACCCATTCTTGAGTCCACACCTGTTGAATCTAAATCCACATCTACAGAGTAACCAACATCAACATCTACCAAACCTACATCGACATCTACCAAGTCCTCATCCATTAGGAACACTACTGAAACCATTCTCCCATCCTCATCACATGTCACTACTAAATCCACATCCACACATTCTACACCTCCTAAAGATACTTCCAAATCTTCATCCAATAAACAATCCAAAACTCCTTCTAAGCTCATTACTAAAAATAAACTCTACATATCTAGTACTTCACCATCTACTCTTATACCCACTTCCACACCAATCACATCTTCTAGCATAACCACACCTATATATACACCTCGATTTACAAATATAACTATGATACCTCTTGAAACATTTATGACACAAACACCTCTACCTAAGGTAACCATGAATTGTATTCATCCCCCATATACAAAACCAATCATCTCTACACCAACCAATCCAAAACCTACAAAATATACAACTCATTTAGATCTCATCAACCACATCATTCAAACTCCTCTTCCTTCATCAATATATACCTCTACATCCACACCTAGCTTATCCAAAACCACAAAAGGACCTCATAAACAAGGTGTTGTTTAAGTTTTTAAAATCCATTACTATACCTTCATTGAACAATATTGTTTTCTTGGCCCTCATCCTTTTCTCCCACCTCCTTCTAGAAAGGTCATTACCACACCTAGTAATACCCGTATCATTTCAAGTCTAAATCCTGCTTACCTAGCCTCCACATTGGGCCCTCATCCTTCATTTTTCACACCATCTAAGACTCCTCGGTGATAAACAACCCAAAAACCCACCATCAAAGTCTTCCTTCCTTCGGAGGATAAGATACACAAAACCTCATTATTGTACACATCTACACCTAGGGGATGTTATGAAACTATCCTATATGACCTCCTCTAAAAATCACTTATAACATTACCACCTCCTAAACTATCTAACCCTTGAGGATGGAATCCCTCTTGGTATGATTTTAATGTCTCTTGCAATTATCATAGAATACAAGGTCATTCCATAGAGGAATGTAAGGCCTTTCATCTAATCACTTAGAAACTTGGAAATCTAGCCTTCCTTCCTTCTAAACCACATGCAACATCATCATATTCATTTAAATCTAAAGAAACCATGACTTAAATATATCCACATTGTTGTAGCCCAGTCATTGCTAGTGGTATTTTCATTGATGTCAAGTGACATTAATGGAAAAAAGGATTTATTGGTAAAGTGAGCTAGTTATGGAGATGAAGGTTAATTGGTAGTGTCAACTCACAAAGTAGTTCCAGGTGATACCATGGAATATTAACGAAACATGCATGGTCATGTGGCTAAACAAGTACAATGTGTTGAGTGTGTTCCTCACTTGCGTGCATACTTCCCAAGGTTTCCCAAGGTCATACAGAGTCAATCATGTGGGGTTAAGTCTATAATCAATGTTCAAGTATGTATGGTCAGCTCATGAAGATATCTCGGTGGTGTGAGGAAGTCTTGACAATTACATGGTTCATTCAGAGTGTTTAAAAAGCTATTCAGTGGTCATTGTCATCTCAAATGGTGATTTAGGAGATCTCTAGAGAAATAGAATAAATCCACAAGAAAAGAAGGTAGCCGCCAAATTCTAAAGGAAACCGTTGAAGTCTAGAAGAAGATGCAGAGGCTTAGTAAGAACCACGGGTAAAAGGAGACAATAAAAATACCTTCTGATTTTCATCACTAAGGAAAGAAGCAGAGCAAGTTTACAAAGTATCTATTGAAACTTGGTAATTAGATCCCTCATGTGTTCATGCACTTCTTTTTCATCCTGGATATTTTGTACTAAAAAAGCATGTGATTCTTCCGTGGTTTTAATCTAACTTCAAATTGTGTTCTCATAGTAGCCCAGTTGGTGATACATGCAGGTGGAAGGTGATAAAACCATTTCATAATAGCGCCATGAATCATCTCGACAAACTGTCAAACAGATACATCTTCATGAGGCACTCCCATAACTCCATAAGCTACAAAAATGTAGCTATATGATCATCTAGGTGTTGCTTCCCATCTCCATTGAATTTTGGGAAATTCATGTAGTGGCATTGAACCAATGTAAGAGGGATAATAACTAGTCACCAAGGAACCATAGCTTGCATTTGTTGATAACCATGAAAGTGATTTGTAGAGTATTATTCTTTGAGTGTACAACATTCTTGTCATCTTAACACTTTGGAAAGAGATAATTGAAAAAGGAAGATACAAAGTCACTAATAGTTTTTTTATGGCCTTTTTTTACTGAGTCGCCAATATATTCTTTCTTTTTTATATATATAAATGAATCACGAGATAGGTAGATATCGGTGTTATTTATTTGTCTCAAAGTGGAGTCACCAAAAATGTTGGCTAGATGTTATGCAGCACAAACCTAGGTAGTCATTGGACAAATCCCCTTCATTTAATGGTGAAGATCCCATGCAATGTATTTATTTATTCTAACTATTTTATGGGGTATTGCTTTAATTAAAAATCTTATGAACCATAGCTTGGAAATTATGTAGCAAGTAATCAGTTGTGTTTTGGGAAAGTTGCATAGAAAAGTAGAGAATGTACACGGTAGTAGTGAGAGAAAGAGGGGATGCACTTCATAATAAGTAGATTACATAGCTTATTGCAGTAAATCGTATTGGAATAAATAAATAATTAATAAATGTCACGTTTTAGCAAATGAAAAGAAATGTATTCATATTAAAAGTCAAGATAACAAAAATTTTATGATAAAATTCTTCACAGGATGCACAACAAGACTTCGTAGACACAAAGTTCCATAGAAATTTGCCTTCTTCTTATTCAATTCCAACAAATTCATACAAATAACATTCAAGAGTATCAATAAAAAGTTTGATATCTTTAAATTCTTGCATAAAATTACAATAATGGTTGATAAAAACTTCTATTCCTCTCGCCCATATGCCTCTTCTTTTATTTATATCCTTCATAAGGAAAATAAAAATAGAATAATATTCAATACATCTCTATAATTTTTTAACTTACAAAATTGTTAGGAGTTGAGCATTTTCCTCCTTGAAATCCTCATTGCATGAAACACATGAAATTGGAATGTTTGATCATTTAAAATATGAATAACTACCTTAAAGTAAAATCAACTACTTTGCATGCAGTTCCAGCTATTACTAAGTAATTGACTTTTTCAAATAACTTGAAGTAATGAATTTTAACCCAATTACTTTATTAAATTATTCGAGAAATGAGAAAGAAGAAGAAGAAGAAAAATAATAAGAATAATAATATAAATAAATAATATATTCCAGCTATAGATCCTCAGTCTTGTTTTTCCTTTTTTTTGTTAAATATGAAAAATGTCCATATTGCATTAAATTTGGAAGCATCTTGCTACCTATAATGTTCATTTTCATGTTGGAAGTGTTTTTTCCATTTTTATCCTAGATAACCTTTCCAAAATTCTATTTTTTAGATTCCATGATGTTTAGGATTCGATAACTTTTGAAAAAGTATAAGGTCTCGAAATACTAATAACAAGAGCATAAGTTATGGCCAATCATGTTTTTGACCCCCATTACTTCTCATTAACATGTTGGAGATGGTTTTTAATTTTTCTCTCATTTACTACTAGTAATAACTGCATTTAATGATTCCATAGTTTATATGACATTGAGATATTTCTAGAAAGTCCAAGATCTCAAAAATCAGAGAACCAGTAACAAACGTTATGGACAAAACAAGTTGTCAGAATTCTCTTCTTTGCATGAATGTGACCCCCTATTACTTATTACTTGTAGAAGTAAAACAAATTCTCTTGTTTGTGGGATTCAACAACTAATTTTCTTATCACTTCAATGAATTAATGCAACAAATTTTATTTGCAGGATTTAGCAATTGTTTTACTTATTACTTCAATTAAGTAATACAACTTCTCTTCTTTGTGGGATTTAACAACTACTTTCTTATTAATTGTAGAAGTAAAGTAACTTTATTTTTCCGCATTACTCTCTTCTTTTTCCTTCTTTGTGGGTTTTTGCAACTGCTTTACTTAGTTACTTTTAGAAGTAAAGTAACTCCATTTTTTTGCATTACTCTCTTCTTTTTCCTTCTTTGTGGGTTTTTGCAACTGCTTTACTTAGTTACTTTCAAAAGTAAAGTAAGTCCATTTTTTTACTCTCTTATTTTTCCTTCTTTGTGGATTTTTGCAACTGCTTTACTTAGTTACTTTTAAAAGTAAAGTAACTCCATTTTAACACAAAGAAGGAAATTAGAATTTTGGAGCAACATTGCTTAATTACTTTAAGGAGTAAAACAACTATGAAAACCCGCCAGATGTGAAGTAGTGCAAATCGGGTTTTAGAGGACGACTTACTACAACTTTGAAGTAAAGTAATTTGAGAAACCTGATTACTTAAGAGGTCAAGAAATTGAATTTTTAGGGACTTTTAAAGCATATTTAGAACATGATTATTTTATCAACTACTCTTGAGAAACCTCCTACAACCTTTTGGATAATTCTAGAGTAGATCTGTGAAAATTTTAAAAGGGGTATCCTAAGATTTCTAAGTTAAATCTTTGGGGACACCACTATCTTAGGGAAGAATATTTATACTAAGGGCTAGCTATCTACATAGAGCAAGGGACTACATTTGGGCACTATTCTACATACAAACTACATAGAAAGGGGATTCTATTTTATTTCATCCACCATTTTGCATTTAATCTAGTTATTTCCCGCTAATTTCACATCATTGGTGCTAGGAACCCTAGGTACATGATCGCACACACAATCACATAGAACTACATTGGGTATGAAATGTAGGAAGTGATCATCATAATTCCATCCATTTGGCGGTTGAGGAAGGTTAGACCCATTCATTTACATCTTTATTTTTTAGGTTTTTGATGCTTTTGTATGAGGTTTTGTAGGTGATCATTCATTGGAGATTAATAGTGACATCAACAAAGCAAGTGTGACATCTACACGATCAAAGGAGAACTATTACAAAGACATAAAAACCCTTCCGTAACTAGGTTCGAGCCATTTCATAGACTAGAGCACCCGAATACAAACCAAAGCATCCCATGTGCCCTTATCCTCCTCCAATCAACCTTATCCTTCTTGAGGCCCCTATTCTAGCCAGATCTAACTCTTTTGTAATTTTATGAGGTTCGTTGTGACACTCAGTTTTGCGAGATCATCATCTAGTCTAGTCCGAAATCACTTTGAGGTAAGTTTAATTCAAGTTAGTATCCTTCCCATTTCATCTCATTTTATTTAAATATTCAAATAAATTACTTAACATTTTATATTTCAATATATTCCATTTATTACATTGTTGTAGTTCTTAGATTATTACTAAAATACATATTTTAGATAATCAGTTTGGTGAACCCATAACGTAGAAATTTTTTCCTTAGGATCCATTCCAAACCCTAATGGCTAAGGATAACTCTTATCCTTCTCAGCCCATCATGTCTCACATTATTTTTAATCCAATCTATGATGAGACCACTATCGCTGAGATCACGTATCTCTATAGTAATGTTACTACGCCTAACCATATTCAACAAAAATCTTAACCAAAGGAACGTTGTGTACCTACTATTTTGGAGGATTCTCCCATTGGGATTAGTATTGTTTTGGATCTAATAAAGTTTACTCATTGTAAACCATGTGACATTACTACTATTGAGCCTCCTTCCGACATTTCTAAAGAAATTATAGATGATTCTCTTATCGATTACATGTTAGGTCTTGAAAATAGCTCTCATATCGATTCTCTTCCTCATCGACTACTACTATGGTTACATCTCATGAGTCTCCCATTTATGATATTTCTTCTCGTAATCCATCACATTCTACTTCCCATACTCTACGATATTATGTTAATGATCCTATTGATAGTATGCTTAATGGAAATTTCCACTCGAGTCTCTATCTAATGTTAATGATACAATTCATAGCCATGATTCTACTACTTTTCATCTTATTGAGTATAAATCTCCTACTCCACATTCTCTTGAGGTTGTATCTAGAATTGTGCATGATTCATCTCCATCTATTAGTTCTTCTTCTCCTACCATCTCATCTCCTCCTAACAAATCATCTACATATGTTATTTCATCTTTGCTTATCAAGGTATCTCCATCGATTGTTTCATCTCCTAGGGATGTTTCCAATGCTATTCATACCATTATTATGGATGTTCCATCTCCTTCATCTACTATAGCTTCTTCAACACCTACCCCTAGTGTGCCTTTAACATCAAAATATCCTTTATCTTCTCTTGAGGTACCTATGATTACTCATAATGGAAAGTTACAACCACTTAATACATTATTTCCATCTCCTAATAATTCTTCACAAAAATATTTGTCTCTCATGCATGTCATACGTCAATTACAATCTCAGGTTCAGTCACTCACTTTAGAAATTAGGGCCTATTATGCTTCAATTGATAATAACTCATTACATGGAAACCCTATTCCTAAGAAGATTCATAACTCTACATTTCCTAAGGACTTTATCATGCCTACATTCACATGTTTTGATGGTATTGGTGACCCTCACTTACATCTCCAACATTACCACATGGCTATGGCTCTCTATTCTAATGATAGATTATTACTTAAGGCCTTTCAACATAGTCTTATTGATGATTCTTTACAATGGTACACTCATATTCCATTTGGGTCTATTAGTACTTACTATGACATGGAGGATGCTTTCCTCCATCATTTTATCATCAACAATGGACCTAAAGTTACTTATGATCATATACCTACTTTACATCAGGGCACATCCAAACCTATTAGGGATTATATCTTACGATTTAATGTTTGTATACATCAATTAGTATTCCAATCCATTGATCTTGAGAATCAATTCATCTTTTTATGATCAAATTCCCTCTCTCAAGCAACGATTGCAATATGATACATGTGAGTAAATCATAATACTATGCTATAAAGTTATTGAACTGGAACACGACCTTCTCTCAACACATGTTGATCCTCCACTTCCCGATACTAATGTTATATCATCTATTTCATCTCCATTACCATCAGTTAAGTTTCCTACACAATATCCATATTTTCTTAGCAAGAAAGCTCAACCTACTACATCATAAAATCATCCTTCTCCTCCTCTCGTGATGGCCTACTTCATCATCTACTTAATCTATTTCACATGGGCCATTGAACTTCTCTCATCACACTTGACCACATGATGTGTTGCATGTTTTTCTTAATGAGCATCTAATTTTCTTTCCTTCTAATCAACATCATCCAAAACATCCTATACAATGTCAACATCATCAACCCTATTATAAATATCATCATATCAATTTCCATAGGGACAATGATTATTTTTCCCTTCACAATAGATTGCAAAAATTAGAGGATAAGGACATCATTTCATTTGGCTCTTACTCACGTGAATGGTCCACCTCTCCTCTTCCTTGTTAGCACATTTCTACTCGGGTTGAGTTATCAACTCCATCCGGTGCTTAATTCATTATTCGTACACCACCATAGGTCATCACTCATACGCGCTTTCCACCATGTCCATACATAATTGTACCATCACATCCACTTCATCCACATCATCCCACACATCATGTTATTACTTAACATCAATCTGCTACAACCCCCCGCATTTGCACATCCCATCAGATTCTCTACATGATATCAATTTTGGTTCATATTCTTATGTTTATTTCATGCCACATACTTCCACCGCTACATGTCACCTTGGTATTTGGCGGTGATTACTATCACCTTACCCCATCGATGACACACTTTTGTTATTATAGTTCTTCCACTAATGTTGAGGTATTTTCTATAAGAATCTCTCATCATGGGCTTTATTGATTCATCTAGTTCACAAAATCATTTCCGATGACACTCTTATTTTACGCAGATTCATTCATGACTACTAATGGGTATTGACTAATTTAACCTCATCATCTATATGTTGGGGGAATTGCTAATCTTCTCCCCCGTATTCATCTTACTAACATGCGCTTCATTACATTATCATGGCTATATCATAATTTTACATGACAATTGATCATTCATCACAATATCATATTACAACATCATCATCTACACTATATCATCATCACATTACACATCACTCAAAAAATATACAATTAAATTCAATATATAAGCATAACAGGTTAACACATCATCCATAGCAACAACAATCACGTACATCATAATAAAACTATACAAAAACTACATGAAAAATATTCAACACGTGGAATCATCAAAACACAATGAATATAATCATAATATATCAATAAATAGGTTCATATACATCGGTTACAATCATCAAAACAAAACATATCATTGTTGGGGCCAATTCCCATGATATCATATATAACAATACAACTCAAATCTCATTATCGTTATCAATCTCGGTAGTGGGAGAACTCTAAAACTCAACACTTCACCACTAACTTTGTGTCGTTGGTCATGGCCTCTGATATCTCTCCACTTGCCTCCGTAGTTTTGTAACCTCGGTAGACTACTCTACAAACCGACACCGTAACTCGACATAACATGAAAACGCATCCCGAACTAAATGATGACCATCCACCACCTCTCTACGGCTCATCAAGTCTCCTCACTGAGCTTTGTCCCTCTCACCTAACAATATAGTACATGTTACCACCGTTGTGGCCACTAGCTCAAAAAATGGGCATGCTTTCTTATAATGTTATCCACAAGCTCTACTATCCCTCCACCCATAAGTACATTAGTTGACACATTCCACATCAATGTGCAAATGGAAGTGTCCACTATCAAGGACCAATATGCGTCACTTATAACACATAACATAACCCATTAGAGAAACCATCACTATCACCCAAACAAATATCAAATCACAACATAACCATATGATTGATATAGATACACTCTACTACATCTGCCGCAACATTATCGGGGATGTGTTCTTCCCCTATCCTATTCCTCCATTTGGTAATCTACCTCTACTAACAATAGAAATAATAACACCCATTAATGTGTTTCGCACCATGTATGGTAGTCCTCTATATGGATTACATCATCTGCGTCTATTGGCTTTATCACCACATTTGCTTCATCCAAGCATGGGAGGTACTAGCTACTCTCTTGTGTGCCCTAGTCTAGTTCCATCCCTCCTTGGTGCTCTAATGGCCCTTAACCATACATATGTCTTTGGGGGGATGTATTGAGGCATAAAAAACTTTTGCGATACCCTCTACACACTGGAATAACTCAGCCACTCGTGGAAATCAATCCTCCAACCACATGGTCCTCCGTATGCACCATAGCTCTATAACATCCTCTGGTAATCCTCCATATTCTTAGTATTTCCCGCATATCACTATCTCAGGCCCCATCTAACATATCAATGACCTATAGGTATATTTATCCATAATTTTCCTACACATGCTAACCTACCACCTAGAAAATATATATCTAGTCTAGTCCACTCTACTTACTGATCACCAATTGGTGTTAACACTCCTATGTGATCATAGGCCCATACATGCAATATTATATTAGCTCCTATATTGGGCCCCTAAAATATTGACTAAGTACAAAAAGGCACATGAGCACGCAAGGCCTAAGTTGAGGGGTGGGCGTGTAAGGAGAAGGCATGTAAGGTAGGGTTCTAGGAGGGTTTTAGAAGGACCCATGATACGCGCTAAAGCAGAACAAGGTCTCGAGACTTAGCCATATTTGGCATATCAGGTAGGACATGAGAAAAGCATGACCCGCCTGTGCATGATGAATGGATAAGGTGTCAGCCTAGTGATAGGTTGGCCTAGGAAGGAATATACCTTGCGTTGGAAGCTTCTAGAAGACCATCATGGCAAGGAGTGGAGAGATCAAGCTTGGAGGAGCATGCTCCCATGAAGGACCACATTAGGAAACTTATAGATAGATTTGAAACCTCAGAAAGGTGGGTTGGTAGTTCAAGAGGCCTATAAATATAAGTACCCACAGAAGAAAAGACGAGGAGATCAATAGAGAGTAGAGCTCTACTAGAAATGCTACGAGGAGTTGTATTGGGTTGGGTAGATAAAATATAGGAGAAGGATGCATCAAGGGGCTTGGGATTGTAAATTTTATTTTTGAGAGCTAAGGGATGTAAATCTAGTTATGATGTATGACTTTGGTCTACCATACTATGATGTTCTATAATGGATCTAATGGATGTAATGAGGTTACCAACTTATTTGAATATGATCATTAATGATTGGTTTATACATATATCTTTATAGTTTTGTTTCATGTATGTTTATGGAATGAGTATGAATCCTTATGCATTTTCCTTTTTGTTTTGGTTTAGTCCTATAATCTATTAAGTATCTTTCTATCTGGAATGACTGCATTGGTCTAGAATCCATTCTGAGCTCTATGATGATTGCATGTCTTGTTTCCGCTCACTCTCCTTAAGTTCCTATCATAGATGATGTTTCCCACTAAACTCACATAAAGGAGAGACTCAACACCTACACGTGCCTTGGGTGAGCGCTCAGTGTCCGCTAGGTGATAGGCTAGCATGCATGGGATTCCCTTGTTCTTTGGTGGGTGTAAAAATGACTACATCTTGGTTCCGTTTTTGGGACATTTTTTCAAAGTTGTAGTGGGAAATGACATACATCATGATCTATGCAATGAGTGATGACAGATCATTTAACCTTAGAAGGTGTTGAAACATGGTTTAAGAGCATAGAGGATGAATTTTCTTAGAGATTCAACACTGGACTGAGTTTGATGCATGTAAATGGGTAGAAGAGAACCTCTATCATGAGTTGTATGAATATTTTTCTGTTTCTTCCTAGTAAAGTTATATGAATGGCTCTTGGCATATGTGTCTAGATCAAGCTGGTATTATAGATCATACACGTGGACCCAAGAAGAGCACCCAGAGGCTACAAGATGCATTCATGACGTGGACTCGTGTTATGGATCATTGGTGGAAAGGAGATCGGCTAGCTACGCCTTGAATTATGCTATTTATACATATTCTTTTCTAGAAGTCACCGAGTTTGAGTTTCGAGGATCCTAGAGGATCATTTCTACATGTTATTCCCCTGGAAATGAATATCTTGATCATTATCATGAGTTTAGAGGAATTTTTGATGGACAACTAAACTAGTCCGAGCATTAGGTGAGGAAACTAGGGTAGAGGAAGATGGAAAACATTGATCGAGAAAGAAAGAGAGGAAAACTAACTCAAGTATAGTGAAGTGCATGAAAGGGATATTGCTAGATAACGCAAGGTTATAAGTGTGATGGATATATGGAGGAAGAAATTGCAGGAAGGATTTGAAGTTCATGTAAAGGACGTGGAACCCGAGTAGTCAGACTACCCCATCTTGGCAAGCATGACAAGATAGACCCCTTCAAATTCTAATGAGAGTTCATCATGCAGAGAGAGAAGAGTCGTTGGCATGCATCTGAACCCACCTAGTGACCAAACCCTAGCGCTTGGTTTTCTAGATCAAGGGAGAAGTATCATTAACCCAATTGGTATCATTAGAAGTGATAGATCTATGCCCAAGAGATATAATTTCTCATTTGGGACTTCTATGGTTGCACATACCATTCTAGTGTTTGGGGAGTTTTTGGGCAAGGTGTGGATACACAAGCCTTTGGTCTCGCATCCGGGAGTGGCACAGGTGTACTATCGTAGTGGGACAATGTCACGATGATTGGTGCACGGTTCAAAGGGACATTGAGGACCCTAGGCATGACCGCTTGAGGCCCATTACTCATTTGTAGGGGGATCTAGATGTGGAAACCGGTGGGACTGGGGCACGGGACTTGGTGGATCTAGTGGATCCAATGGAAGAGGAAACACCAGAGGAAGTCAAGGAACTAGATTAGGAGGACAAGGGCCCCAACCACCTCCTCAAGTCTTCTTTGAGATGTCTTTATATTTTTTTATATTACGGGGTATTGAAGATGTGCAGAGCATATTCACAAGTGTGAGTCTGCTATGGCATGTAAAGTATAGTATGTCACAACCCCGAAGTGAAAGGCTAGTTAGTTTATAATGACATTGCAAGGGTGTATGCATAGCTGGTATAGGAAGTATGACCCCCATTAGACGGTGGTAGATTAGACCACATTGAAAAATGCCTTCCTAGAAAAATTCCACATCTCTGAGTTTGAACAGAAGAACATCAGTGCCATTAAGGAGATCAAACAAGGAATGACATAGAGTGTGTGGGAGTATGATGCACAATTCAAAACACTCCTGTCAAAGTTATCCTATGACATTCACCCTTCACAACATGCTCAATGGTTTGTTGGAGGGTTGATAACACCATTTAGAAGGGCATTATCTCATAAGACTTTCACAGACCCACGCGAGGCGTTGGAAGCTACCCTACATGCTGAAGCTTTTGGGAGCATTGACATTGGTGTTAGCCCATTTTTGGAAGCTCAAATCACTTCTATGGATAAGCAGTTGGAGAATTTGTCTGCAAACTCATCCCATGAGACTCGCAGTGGTATATGGTGTATAGATTATGAAGTAGAGGGGCATGTCAAGGATAACTACCCTAGGAAGTCAATACACGCTATAGCAATGGATTGTGAAATTTTTCATGGGGACCGTGATGTAAGTAGGTTCCCTCTACTACAATGCACAATCCATAAAAATTTATCTTATCATTAAAGGATCTACACATCCACATCACATGACACTAAATATTGTAGTTGATTGACCATATTTATGAGGCTATTATATTGGTGTGTACCAAACTAGCCTTGCAAGTGGTTCTAAGGGTGTTGATCACCTTTATGAGGAGCTTACGGTTGGAGGCATGCACAAAAGGCCATTTCACAGAGGATTCGTTGTCCTAGTTACCATGGAGAAAGAAGTAATTTCCATGAGGAACTTGTTTTAGTTGTGTATCTACTGCACCACTACAAGCATGAGTGTCTAGACTTATTGTAGTGTTCATGGTGTGGGAAGAAGCACAAGTATGAGGAGTGCCCTGAGTCATTTGAGCACATGAGTCAGAAGTACTAGAAAGACAAGGGCACTGCAATGGTAAGCATTAAGAAGGCTGACACATAATGGATTCCATGGGTGATATGTGATACAATCTTGGAACCTGTTATGGTAGCAACTAGAGCAGAGGCCATGTGCGTAAAGGAAATGCCGAGGTAGAAGAATCTACTTTCAAGGGAAGAAGTGGTACATGGGAAGTACCCTGACCATGTGCATCAAAAGGAGGTATATCAAGAAACCATGGACGCGTCACTCGAGTTTTCAAGGAGAAATCCAGTTGTCTAAAGGAGCATTCCAGGATGAAAGAGCAAAGAAGGAAGGTCGAGGTGCTAAAGGATGACCTAAATGAGGTCAAGGAAGTATGTAAAATGCTAAGGCAAGAGAATATTATTCCCTTTCTAGGAGCATGGTTGAGAGAGAAGGTACCATGCACCACGTAAGATGACAAGAGGTAGGTCTTGCATGTAAACCTTCCCCATCACAAGATTGAATTTGATAAGGATGTTAGTGTGAGTTATCCTATGTGTCCTCCTCTCATGTTGGAGGGTCATCTCACATGGGTTAGGTTTAGGGTTTCATGTGTGTCATGCACTAGGGTTACTCAGCACCCTATATGTACCCCTTTTCTATTCATTTATGAGTATGCCAAGACACTCCGCTATCTTTCCTTTATGCAAGCTTTGTTTCTGTTGAGCAAGTTCTTCCATTATTGATCAATTTTTCCTTGCTATTATTGGAGCTCTCACGATTCCGTTGGAGTACAACTACTTCATGGTGCCTCATTTCTGATTCGATTCTCGCAAACTCTTTTCATGGTATCAGAGCTGAGATCGGGTAAATGTGCACTCGATTTATTTTTTGTTGTTATTACTCTTACTTGGTTTAGTTATTTTACTCTGAATTCAAGTCTTTTGATCACTATTTTCTAGAAATTATCTTGCTAATATCTCTAACAAGCTTTCTCAGAAAGTTTTTTGTGTTTTTTTTCGTGTGCATGTTGTATGTGGTCAGTAGATCCTTGAGTTCTTGAGTCGTGGTTGCTCATCAATGAACTATTGTCCCTATGACCATTTGTAGACTGCTGTTCAACCGCCATCAATGTTCATTCACATGTGGCCTACATTTTTTTCTTCATTGCAGGCATTTTTGTGGGTCCATTGGTGTGTTTTCTTGGAACTTTCGGTGCATTTTTTGATTGTTCGTGTTTTTTTATTGTTTAGGTGTTTTTATTGTTTAGGCATTTTTTTATTGTTCAGGCATTTTTAATCATCTCGCCACGCTTTTTTGATTATTCAGGCATTTTTTAATCATCTGCCACGTTTTTTTTGCTTCACAGGGTTGTAAATTACCTCTACCACACCAAAAACGGCCTACAACATCTCGCTTAACCGGCAGTAGTAGTAAGTGGTGGCTATTTTTAAAACAATCGCTGCTTTTTCCAATCTACAGGCATTTTTTTACATATCTTTCTTTATTTAAAGGTTCCTTCTAATTCCTTTCAATATTTAAAACAAATCACGGCCTGTTCTTTTGTTTTTTGGTCTGATCAAAGTCAAACGTGCTTTTTAAAAAAAAAAATCAAGCAACTCTTTTCATGGTAAGTTTTAAAAAAAAAAAGTTTCCATATATATTTAAACAAAATCTTCATCTAAATATTCATTAGATTAGATCTAATTATATTTCATTAAATTAGATCTAATTTTATTTAATTTCACATTATCTAAATACTATTTTCCTTGACATTATACAATTTTGGTTTTTGGCTTGTTGTATTTCTAACCTTTCGTCGAGTGCCGAAGACGAAGGGTGAGGTCCGGGATTGGCAGGTGGCTAATCCCCCCTCGCAATACAAACAAACCCTATCTCAAATTCCATGTCATTTCCAATGAGCATACATATGACACCCTTTGCATGTGTTTAGGGCACTTTTTTAATCCGTTTTGCAGCTTATTCGCTTTTTCTCATCAAATTAGGAATTGGTTTTTGCTATAACTTTTGAATCGTTGCAGTTCGGTTTTGAGCACTTCTTTAGTAAAATTTGCATGTTTTTTCACACTCTAGATGATGGGATCATTATCTTTGTAAATGCACTAATTTTATAAAGTGCCACATTCTGGGGGGTGTCTTTGTTTTGCTTAATTCAGCTCATTCTTTTGAGCTTTGTTCCATTCCTTTTTTTCGTGGACTTGTGAGCGCGTCCGCCATAGTATTATGACAAAGGGATTATTTCATGTGATGTGAGATGATTTTTCTCACCACTAGGGTCAGCCTTCGCCTCCTTTCATTTTTGCTTTTGTTTGTTTATGGTGTTCCTCTTTTGTTGTGCTCCATGAGACACCGATGTGGTCTCCTCTCTTGCGTGTTATTACGCTAATTACAAGACAAGTTACCAAGTGTTTCAAACCACACACATGGATCCGATTGTAATAAACGCACTCAACTATAAAGTGCCAAAAGCAGGGGGTTGTTATTGTCCTGGGTGGTTGTGTTTCTTTTCTGCATTTCTTTCTCTCTCTCACTATGGATGCACTTTCAATTCCTTTGCTTACGCCATTCAAATTTTTTGAATGGAGATCAAAAATAATAATGAAACTAAGGGGTAAAGGGTTATACCGCATCACCATGGGAACTGAGACTGAACTAGATGACAAACCTGAAAAATCTAAGTGGTTAAACCATAGTGATGAAGCTTTAGGTCTTCTTTGCATGTCCGTTTCTCCTAACTTGCTCTTCCACATTGAGGCATCTGAAACACCTACATTTGCATGGAAAATGTTGGATGCAATGTTTGGACAACTAGATGACATGAGAGCACATGAGTTGGAAAATGAACTACTAGGGTTAAATCCTAGTGACTTTGAAAACCTGCAAGCCTTCTTCTCAAAATTTGTCCACATTAGATTATTGTTAAAAGGATGTCAAGTAGAAAAGAAATATTCTCAACTGATCTTGTCGATTCTCTCTAAGCTAGGTCCCGAATATTCTATCTTCATGTCAACTTTCTACGCTACAAAAGCTACTTTGGGTGATACTTGGATGATGCCCTCCTTTGACTATTTTTCGTCCCAACTCATTTGAGAACAAGACAAACTCATTCAAATGGGGTCTCTCAAGTCCAAGTCACATGCCCTTGTAGTAAGTACTAGCAAGGGAAAGAATACTGAAAAGAAGAAAGAAACTAAGGATCAACCTAAGAAAGAAACCAAGATCAAACCTAAAAATGACACAAACACTTGAATTTTGAGCCTAGAGCATAGAAAAGCAAGTATTTGTGTTCCTATTGCAAGAAGATTGGTCATGACGAGCAACACTGTTTTAAGAAACAGATTGATCACTTATCTCATTTACTTGAGAAAAATAAAATAAGTGTTCCTGAATCAATAAAACAAAGTGCTCAAGGCCGAGTCTTTTCTTTGTGTAAAAGGTGCTAGAAATGATAAGAAGAAAGGAAAGGCCCTTGAGCCAAAGTTTCTCCTTCATCAATATGGATTATAGATTCTTGTGCCTCACACCACATGGGTTCTTCACATGTTGATTTTTCCAAAAACAAACCTTGTGGAATGTCCCAAATCACGATGGGTAATGACATGACAATGTCGGTTTTCGATAGTGGATCGGTAGAAAAGGATGGGGGAACATTTAACCAAGTGTTGAGTGTTCCCGATCTCTACCAATCTCCTCATCGGGTTTACCAAATTACTCACCTTGGTGAAGGAATGTGAGTGAAATTTGTTCCTAACTCGGTGATTATTCGTAAGCTTAACAATGACACTACGGTGGGTGAGGAAAGGCAGATCACCATTCATGGTCAGTACACCTTCTCCCACTTTACTTCGATTCTACACCCATTGCCTTACTCACTCATGCAAATGAAGTTTGTAAGCTATGGCATGAGATTTTTGGACATCTAAACTATTGCTACATTAAACAATTGAGTCAAAATGAAATGGTCAATGGGTTGCCTCATGTCAAGTTTTCTAAGGGTCTTTGTGAGGGTTGTACCCTTGGAAAACATCCTGAAAAGAACTTTAACAAAGGAAAATCCTGGAGAGCCACTCATCCTTTGGATCTTGTTCACAGCGATGTTTCTGGTCCATTTCCTTATCCTTCATTTACTAGAGCTCTTGATGTGTTAACCTTCATTGATGAATATTCATGATATACTTGGGTATATTTTCTTAAGCTTAAGTCTGAAGTCTTTGAACATTTTCAGGACTTTAAGGCTCTTGTTGAGAAACAGGTGGATTGGTCTATCAAGGTTCTCTGAACTGACAATGAAGGTGAATATGTAAACAATAGGTTCATGGATTTCTATACTTCTGAAGGGATCTCTTTGCAACATACAGTTTCTTATAGACCTTTGTAGAATGGAGTCATAGAAAGAAAGAACCGTACTCTGAAGGAGATGGCCACTTGTATGATTCACTCGAAGTCTCTTCCTCTAGAGCATTGGGCTGAATCATTGAATTGTGTAAATTACATTCAGAACCATGTTCCACACAAGGTAGTAAGAGGGATGACACCCTTTGAAGCTTGGTTAGGTTGCAAGCCTAATGTTGAGCACTTTCAAGTCTTCAAATCCAAGGCCATGGTTCAGATTCCCAAGAAGAAACATAATGCCTTGGAACCACAATCCAAACCTTGTATCTTTGTAAGGTATCTTGATGGCGTGAAGGGATATTGATTGATGAATTCTAATTCTCATGAGTTATATATTGAGAGAAGTGTTAAGTTCAATGAGTCTTCTTTGACTTCTACTTCTCCACCTATAGAGGTTCTTTAGCTCGCTGATTTAGATTCTAACTCATCAGATGATGATACTATTGAGCGTGCTCCTCTTTAGATCCTCCCAACCATCAGACCTTTGAGTCTTCTGATTTTGATAGTAGTGATGATGAGGACTATTTCCCTTCTCACTCAAGTGAAGAATCTTCCGACTCTGAGCCTGATCCTCCTGGTCCCCTTTGGGCTAGGAAAACTTTGCAAAGTGCTAGAGATTTAGTTGGAGATACTTTGGATATGAGACGTACTCACTCAAATTTTGTTGGACCCACTCTTTCTTCACCTCTGATTCTGATCCATAGTCTTTCCGGGAGGCTTCTAGTATTCCTAAGTGGGATTCTACCATGGATGAGGAGTATTCCTCTCTCATGAAGAACAATACTTGGGATCTCACCACTCTTCCAAAGGAAGAAAAATTGTTCGGTGTAAGTGGGTGTTTCGAACAAAGTATGGAGTAGATGGAGATGTTGAAAAGTTTAAAGTGTGATTAGTAGCTAAGGGTTTCTCCCAGATAGCTAGGGTTGATTATACAGAAACCTTTGCTCCGGTTGCGAAGATGACTTCTATTTGACTGACCCTAGCCATTGCCGTAGAAAATAGATGGAAAGTTCGTCAAATGGACGTTAAAAGTTCCTTCCTTCATGGTGACGTAGAGGAAGAGATCTATATGGAACAACCTCTGGGTTATGTCCAAGATTCCTCCCTCATTTGTAAGTTAAAGAAGTCTCTTTATGGCCTTAAACAAGCCCCTCGGGCTTGGTATGCCAAGATGGACTCCTTACTTACATCAGGGTTTACTAGGTGTCACTCTGATCCAAATGTTTATATTCTATGGCAAGATGACTCTATACTCATTCTTGTTCTATATTTTGATGACTTGTTGATCACAGGAAGCTCTTCCTCTATTATTGATTCTTTGAAGATTTCCTTAGCCAACAAGTTTTCCATGACTGACTTAGGTCTGCTTCATTACTTCCTTTGGATCTACATTTCACAATCTAACTCAGGAATCTTGATTTCACAACCTAAGTATGCTCTTGATTTGCTAGCTCGGTTTTAGATGTCTGATTGCAAGTCTTCTCCTAATCCTTTTCTTTCCAAGGTTAAGTTGGTTTCAGATTGCTCTACTCCCTTGGTTGATGGTACTCTTTACCGATAGTTAGTTGGGAGCTTGATCTACTTGACTCACACTCGATCGATTTATCATATGCTGTTGGGATCATGTCCATATTCATGCAGGAGCCACATGAGCTGCATTAGAAAGTAGCTAAATGGATCCTTCATTATGTTCGTGGCACTTATGTTGATGGCATACACTATCATGGAGGGGTTGATATTGACTTGATTGGGTTCAGATTCTAATTGGGCCGGTGACTTAGATCATCAGAAATCTACTTCTGGCTATAGTTTCTCTCTTGGTTCGGGTCCTATTAGTTGGTCTAGCAAGAATTAGAATGTAATTGTGATATCATCTACAGAGGTAGAATACAGAGGAGCAGATTAACATTACCACGAAGTTTATTTGGCTAGGTGGTATTCTCGACGAGTTTGGCATCCACTTTTAGTGGCCTACCATTATCTACTGTGATAACATGAGCACTATCTCTATTTACAAAAATCCAGTTCAGCATCAATAGACGAAGCACATTGAGATCCATATACACTTCATACGGGAGCTTATTCATGATGGTATCATCGACATTCAATACATTCAGACAACTTATCAGATTGTAGACTTATTCACCAAGCCTTTCATTGAGATGAAGTTTCTACACTTACGGTCTCTTCTTGGGGTGAGGTCTTCTACAACTACCCATCTTCTTAAAGCTGTTTAGTCCTTCTTTTCTTCTTCTTCTTCTAAGAAGATTGTGTTTGTATATGGGCACCTTATCGTGCCTTCGGGCCTTGATTTCAGCCCCATTGAGACATTTTTCTTAGTTTTTAGGAGTGTCTTTCTCTTTGTCGACTCATCATAGCCACTACCCTAGCTTCGATGAAGGGGGGGTGTTAGTGTGAGTTATCCTATGTGTCCTCCTCTCATGTTGGAGGGTCATCTCACATGGGTTAGGTTTATGGTTTCATATTTGTCATGCACTAGGGTTACTTAGCACCCTATATGTACCCCTTTCCTATTCATTTATGAGTATGCCAAGACACTCTGTTGTCTTTCCTCTATGCAAGCTTTGATTTTGTTGAGCAATTTCTTCCATTACTGATCAATTTTTTCCTTGCTATCATTAGAGATCTCACGATTCCGTTGGAGTGCAACTACTTCATGGTGCCTCGTTTCGATTCGATTCTCACAAACTCTTTTCAAAGGAGATCATGTTAAATGCAGTCATGGATGGATGGATCCTTAGTAATATCCTCATTAACATAGGCATGAAGGTCAATGTTCTCACCTTGGATGTATGGCATCAGATGGGAAGAACTGCATTACATCCATCTTTGAATGTGTTGTATATGGTGAAAAAATGAAGGCAATGCCCATCGGTGTCTTAAAGGATGCAGCTATCACCATTTAGGGGGATAAGTTTACTAGGGACTTTGAAGTCTTGGTGCTCGCCGAGGTAGACAATTTCCTTCAGATTACTGGCACCCATGGTGCTATAAGAAAATGTAGATATTCATTTCAACAAAGGATACCTAAGCTTTGAAAATGAGGAGGAATGGGTCATCATACCCCTGGTTGATGGAAAATCAACACCCTATACTGAACCCCTGGGAGAAGAGGTCCTGGATAGAATATATGTGCACTTAATCAGGGATCCAGAGATAATTCATCCCATAGATGGAGTTATCTGGTTTGAGGATGCTCATTCCTTGAGTGAAACCACCAAGTATAACATGCGATAATTAGGTGAATGGGACCTATGAGTTAATCGAATGATAATTGAGAGGATCAAAGGTGACAAAGGTGACAAAGGCATGCATAGCCTAATGCCTAAGAGGAAATAATATGCCTAAGTATTCAGGAGGAGCCTTCCCTGAGATCTTTTTGCAGGAGATGGAAGCTCAGTGGAAGAAGGAGAATGAACAAAGAGGGATGTTAAGTTATGTCCTACTCGAAACGAGTGGAACGATGGTGGGCTACACATTAGAATAACCTCTTGGAATGGTCCAAGGTGATAATTTCCTTCTCTATAAGGTTTTGCAGGAACAATGTGCCCATGGCTATAAAGGACTACCATGGAAGAGAGACCACTTCCTTCCATATCTAACCATGTGAGATAACCTAGATGAGAAGCATAGAAGAACTACCACCTTCATTATGGGTTTACAAGTTACACTCCACCCTACAAGGTTGTGCACGTGTGTGGTATATCCACTCAGAGATGCATTGCCAAACTGGTAATTAGAAATAATTGGTGGTTGATCTCATTCAAACATTCGAGTATCAGAGTACAAAACCCTTGGTGGATAAGGCATTACAGGTTATCAAGCACCTTACCATTGGGGATAGTGCTATGGTGGAAGATAGAATACAAGATTTTCTAGGTGAACCTAGCCTAGAGGCACACTTTGAGGAAGAAGAAACAAAAGAGATATAGTTTGAGCATGTGTGTATAGAGAAAGAAAAGGGGAAGATGGTGTATGTTATTGATGGAGAAGAGGCAAAGAACTTGGATGTTAACCACTCTATAGGGACGTGTGAAGTCATAGATAGTGTTGATGAATGGGCATGCACCTACCATGAACCTTTAAAGACAAATAAGGTTAACATCGGCTCAAAAGAAGAGCCTAAAGAGGCTATCATTGGAGACTATTGGTCAGAGAGGGAAGTCTCCAAGATCATTGATCTTTTACGTGAGTTTGAGGATTTATTCCTGTGTGGGTATCATGAACTCAAAGGTGTTCACCATTCCTTGGGGGAAATGAGAATTAAGTTGAAGGAGGGTGCATGCCTAGTCCGGAAGAGACCATACTAGATGAATCCTAACCTGCGTGTGAAGGTTAAGGAAGAAATAGATAAGATGATAGCATTGGGCATCATTGAAGTTGTTGAAGAGTCAGAGTGGATAATTCCAATGGTAATTAACATTAAGAAGGATGGAAGGATAAGGATCTGTGTTGATTACAGGGACCTGAATGTAGTGTGTATCATTGATCCTTTCCCAACCCCATTTACTGAAGAAATCTTAGAGGGAGTGGTAGGACACGAGGTCTACTCTTTCACAAATGGATTCTTAGGCTATCACAGGTAAGGATCGCGAAGGAGGACTAGAGGAAGACAAATTTTTCCATTGAGTGGGGAATTTTTTCCTATAAAATCATGCCTTTTGGGTTGAAAAATGCACCTGCAATGTTCTCATGCATTATGGTCCAAGATTTCTAGGACTTCATCCATAAATTTCTTCAAGTCTACTTGGATGATTGGACAAGTATATGGGTTAGTGAAGGACCATTGTGATAACTTAAGGATGATGTTTGAAAGATGTCGGCAATTGAGGATATCCCTCAACATTAAGAAATGTGTCTTTGTTACCCCATTTGGAACATTATTGGGGCACATCATATATAAGGAGGGCCTACTAGTAGATCCCACAAAAGTTGTAGTAATTATGGGATTAAGGGAGCCTACTAGTCAAAGCACAGTGTACATGATTTCTTGGGAATATGGGGTACTATAGGAAGTTCATCAAGGGATATGCCAAGATCACCACACCTTTAGAATATTTTCTTAGACATAAAATTGCCTTTCATTAGGGAGAGGCACAACAAAAGGCATTCAACACTTTGAAGGATAGGCTTTTCACCATGCCCATCATATGTTTCCCTTTTTGGGATAAGCCTTTCCATGTTCATGTGGATGCCTTAGGGACTACTATTGGATTAGTACTTACATAGCCTGGTGAAGGGATTGTTGATCATCCTTTGTGCTTTGTAAGCAGGAAGTTGACACCAGTGGAGCAGAATTATACTACAACTGAGCACAAGGCATTGTCAATGATCTACGCACTTCACAAGTTCAGACAATATCTTTTGGAAACTCCATTTATATTTTACATTGACCATATGGCATTGAAATACTTGGTGAACAAGCCCATTCTACAAGGGCACATATGTCGGTGGGTACTATTATTCCAAGAATTTGAGTTCACGGTAGTTGTCAAACTAGGTAAAAGTAATTCTGGACTTGATCATTT
Source organism: Taxus wallichiana var. yunnanensis (assembly GCA_018340775.1). NCBI lineage: Eukaryota > Viridiplantae > Streptophyta > Pinopsida > Cupressales > Taxaceae > Taxus > Taxus wallichiana. The sequence goes on from CM031239.1 coordinate 680,239,716, forward strand.
GTCTAGGATTGATTCAGGAGAGGACACGTAGAGCATTAAAGAGACTATTCCAGATGCGTAACTATTTAGTTTGTGGTGCACTCCTTGGATTTGGAAGATATTGTAGTATTTCTGAAGCTGGTGTGTAACACCATAATGGTTAAAGGCATTGGATAAAAATAAGTTAGTTATACACTCCATTCCATACATATTGATTAGTGGGGATTTATACAAATTAGGACATGATGAGATTTTATGTCGGTGTGTGCTAGAACATGAGCACCTAGCCATAATAGAAGAGGTGTACGGAGGTAGTGTAGGTGGACACTATGTAGGTGACACCACTACACACAAGATATTAATGGTCGGATTATGGTGGGAGACCCTATATTAAGACTGCAAGGAATATTACAAGGCATGTGACCATTGTCAATGCATTGGAAAACTAGGGCGAAGAGATGAAATGCCTTTGCACCCTATTCCTAGCATCGAGCCATTCAAAAAGTGGGCTATAGACTTCATAGGCCCTATTGCACCAACCGCATGTAGGAATGGATCACGGTATATAATCACTTACACAGATTACTTGACAAGGTGGGAAGAAGCAACACCTACTAAGGATTGTACAACAGCTACTACAAAGCAAGGTTCCTATGGGAAAACATTATTACAAGGTATGGATGCCCTTTGAGTTTGACTAGTGATAGGGGTACACATTTCTTGAATGAGATAGTAAGGATTCTATTAGTAGAATTCATGGTGGCTCATCACAAGACTACCCATTAACATCCACAAGCAAATAGAGCTCGCCGAGGATTTACAAAATACTAAGTCACATGTTGACTAAAATCTGTCATGTTGGTAGACAGGATTGGGATGAAAAATTATCAGCCGTTCTTTGGGCATATAGGACAACCTACAAGAGGTTAAATAAGGCCACACCATTTCAATTAGTGTTTGGTGTAGAAGTTGTCCTACCAATTGAATTTATGTTGCCTTCACTATGTATAGCGTGTGTAGGAGGATTAGATGATGAACAAGTGCTAGAAGAAAGAATTGACAAGTTAATGTAATTGGATGAAAGATAATTACTTGCCAGGTGGAGCCAAAAGACTGAAAAAGCAAAAAAAAAGGCATGGCATGATCGTCACATTAAGAATAAAAAGTTTGAAGTTGGGCAAGATGGTTTTGCTTTATGATTCCAAGTTTTGCACCATCTTGGGAAGTTAAAAGTCCATTGGTTGGGCCCCTACATCATCTCGTACATCCTTGATTCAGGCACATGCCAGTTGTAAGTGATGGATGGGATGATATTTCCATGACACTTCAATGGTAGTAGGTTGATGCACTACAATAAATAAGTCTTCTTGGTGTTTGTAATAAGGCAATATTGCCAATTAGTTTAGGATTTCCTTTAGTGTTTTTTCTTTTCTTGTTGTTGTTTTGTTGGGCTCTGTAACCTCATTACTTTTTCAAAGTTGTGAATGCCAGAGGACCGTGCATCATTTTAGTGTGGGTAGAATAATGTGGAGGAAAGTGCAAAGTGTGAAGTACTAGGAAGGATTACATTAGAAAGCCCGGTTGAATAGCCCTAAGAAAGGAAGTGCATGGAAGGAAAGGTGAAAAAGGATGGTTGGTGTCAGGGTAAGGCTACATTATGGATCCATGTACAAGAGAGGAAGAAGCGCAAAAGCAACATGAGGTAGGCAAGAGAAAAAATCATGACAGAAGTACCTTCGGCCTTTGGTGACATGCGCACAAGAGTATCCTGTCAAGATGAATTAGTTATGTACGAGAAGGCTAGGGGTTTGTGCGCAAGGTGGGGTACGTGAGTTGGGGCGCTAGAGTCCTGATTAGTGGAAAAATCTACAATAAGTGTTGAAGTATGGTGGTAGGTGAAGTAGCATTTAATGCTAAAAAGTGGGAAAAACTATAAATAGAAGGTCGAGCACTTCATTATGGACATTATGAATATGAAGAAGGAAGAGATTTTGTGAACTAGGGTTTCTAGAATTGATCCGTGTGAAGAAAAATTGGAAAAATTTAACTGTAAGTGACTAGTTTGGATCTACAAACCAGGAGGGAAATAGTTCATGGGTATAGAGAGATTTGTGGAGAAGTGTCATCTTGTGAAAGGGATATTCCAGTGAGGGTTTGGTAGCTAGGGCATGGGTTGAAAAGGATTTTCTTCACAAGTTTGAGATCTAAGCTTGGAAAGGGTAGAGAAGTAGAGCAAGAGAAGTTGAAGTGCAAAGATAACCTACACAATGGCACCCAAGAAACCAATTGTAACACCTAAGAAGGGAAAAGGCAAGGGCAAGGGAAAACAACAAGAAACTACCACAAGTACCAATGAAGAATGGTATGTAGAAATGCAGTACCCATATGGGGTTTTTCTTGGAAAGGAGTGGGAGTCCCATTTAAGAAAAATGACAGTAAGTGATTATAACCATCACACAAATGTGACTGAAAAATAAATGGCGCTGGAGTTAGTGCACTCGACAAACAAGAGGACACTAGAAGGGTTACCCATTTATAGTGACAAAGTAAAAGTGAAGTTGGAGAAGGTGGGATTGTTGCAACTCTATGAGTTGCCCTACTTTGGGAAGCCTGAGTGCCTCTATCAGTGGCTGATGTCACACGTACATGAAGACCACTTTCACTTCACGGGGTACAAGATGTGCATAACTCCTCAGCTGATTTCAAAATTCACAGGTCTCATTTGTGAAGGAGAAAGTATAGAGGATGACCTATGTGAAAAAAGTCCATCAAAGAAACCATCGCCGCATATGCATACAAGAAGGGGTCAAGGTACTTTGATATTGCAGATATCTAAGACCCGGTGATGAGAATGGATGTGCACTGGTAACCAAACTTAATGACCAAGAGAGGTGGACGCAAGTGAACAAGTCATGGCTCAATATTTGCAGAAGGATATCAGAAGGTGCCATCTACAATTTTTCCATGTACATCACAGATGAGATCATTACCAAAGTGCATAGGAAGGTGACAAGATACTTTTTGGAAATGTCCTCTTAACTATTGTGTTTTCAAATATTGGAGTGCCAGATGTGGTGATAAGTTTTTTTGGGAGTACCCAGAGGAAGACCCCTCACCCACAAAGAGATTTGAAAAATACACTTGTGATAGCATGACGGCTATTCACAAGGCACATCTTGAGAAGTGGTATACGCACTTGAGGAATGCATTCAGGGAAGAGTGGAGGATCCCAAAATAACTACCAAAGTGCTCATAGGGGAGAAGCTGAATTTATAGTATACCAACACTTTTACATTGGCATATTTAAGTTGGTTGATGAAAGCATGAGCCCATGGTGTAAACTTCCATTTTCCTTCACCGCTCAGTACTTCTAGGTGGGAGTAAATAGATTCAAGGAATCTAAGAAGCTGAAGTTTGACCTTAGAAATATGGATCGGGACCACATGGAGATGCACATGATGTTGGTCTACCCCAATAAGTATACATACATGGAAAAGTACATATCACATGAATTTTAGATGGTGAGGCCGCTGACTCTTCCCATTGTAGGGAAATCCACGACGTGTCTATACCTTCGCATAAGGCCCAAGTTTGAGAAGGGAACTTATCTTGAAAATGAGGTATCTATACCTGAAGACCCAACAGGTAGAAAGAATACGCACCCAAGAAAAAGGAGATGGAAGAGATAAAGAAAAAGGCACCAAGTGTCCAAGGTACACAAATGGTGGGCGCTCCGGGAACAAGCACTAGAACAAGTACTTACATGGACAGGAAGAGGTCCCGGTCGGATAGAGGTGCCAAAACAAGAAAATCCTATCACAGAGGAGAAATCACCAGAGGAGGAAGAAGAAAGAGCCGAATCCCCTATACTGGAATCCCAGTTAGGAAGAAACAAAAGGTGATAAAGGAGGCTGATTTGGAGGACACAGAGAGCTTGGAGAAATACAAGGGTGAGAGGGATGATGATGAAGAAGATGAACCTAAAGGATACCAAGAACCACTTGTTTTAGTGTGCACAATTTGGGAGAAGAAGGTGAAGAGGAGAAGAATGACTATCGCTTTGTGCGAAGGAAGGGAATCCAGGAGGAGGAGGGTGCCCAAGACATGGGAGGAAGTGAAGAGGTTAGCACAAAGGATCAGAGGACTCCAAGCCTCATATAGGAGCAGATAAATGAGGTGGAAGAAAGAGAAGCAATGAAAATCATTGAAGCCTTGGTAGAACAAGAGTTGGAGCACAACGCTGAAATAGTGATGAATGAAGATAAGGAAGAAAGCATAGGAAAAGATCATGGCAGTGTGGGAGGCCCCAATCTAACGGTAACTGTTCCTAAGGGCATACACATAGGAGGAAAGTGCATGGAGATCCAGAGACCAAGAATGAGCTATATTGATGATCCAAACAAGGTGTTGCACATGTGCTTCCAAAGCACAGTACCAACAAATCAACTCTTGGCAATGAAGTCATTTGATGAAGAAGGTGCATACCCTCGGATGAGGAAAATGCTTTCTTGGGAAATTGAGTCCCACATCGATGAGCTAGAATTTAAGGTAAGCTAAGGGGAAATAATGAAGATGCCTGAGTCAAAAGGAGACAACCCCTTGGTGAATGCCCAATAGATTTCGGATGAACAAGTCTGTAATGTGTTGAATAAGGTCTCGTTGAACTAGAAGCCAAGTTATTCGGGAGGAATGACAGGGTAAAATTCCTAGAGGCAGAGCTAGAGAAGAGGGAAGAAGAGCTTGAAGAAAGGACCAAGGACTTGAAACAGGAGGAACTAATCAACGCATAGCTAAAGCATGAACTAAGGGAACAAAAAGAAAAGGGTGCGTGAGGTATACAAGAAGGTAGAATCCATCACAGATGCCATTGTTTTGAAGCACCTAGAGCTAACACCACCCATGTAGAAGTATGCATCTACCATAGAGTGCCTTGAGGACTTAACACATCCTCACCATGGAAAGGAAACCTCTGGCCTTATAATCCATGGAAGAAGTAGCAAAGCACACTTGGAAAAGGAGGAAAAATTGAAGGTTGTAGCAATCATTTCCGAGTATAGAAAAGTTCTTGCTGATGTGAAAATTGTTACCCATACTGCTGAGGCCGCGTATGAAAATTGTGTAGATAGAGATAGAGTGGCGAGTATCCTGGTCACCACTCATGAGGTAGAGCTCAAGGAATTCCAAGAGAAGAACAAAGGAAATAGAGCAGAGCAGGAGAGGATCCTAGCCAAGGTTGAGAAGAAGTCAGAATCCATTGAAACCTTATGAGGTTCAATTAAAAAATCGGATGAAGAAGTTGTACCCACATATTACAAGAAGGATGGATTTTCTTGAGGATGTTGGCAAGGAATTAGAAGGAATGGTTGAAATAATAAACACTCGAGGAGATGGAGTGGGTTTTGAGGAGGTAAGTTCCCTATTCAATGACCTCTGCTAGAGAGCGCAAAATGAATTTGATTCTGAAACAAGTTGGAGGTGACTTACAAAGATATTTTCCTATCTTGTTGCAGTAATGCCAACACTTCCCCATTCTTTCATCTTTCCCAAATTCTTTGGTCCCTTATTCTTTTCCGAAGATGTTAAATCTATTGTAATTCTTTCTTTTCTTTTCTTTGAAGAAGTGTTCCCGAGGGCAGAGAACAGGTAAAGTGTGGGGTGATGTTGGGCCCTTAAAATATTGACTAAGTACAAAAAGGTGCATGAGCACGTAAGGCCTAAGTTGAGGGGTGGGCATGCAAGGAGAAGGTGTGCAAGGCATGGTTCTATGAGGGCTTTAGAAGGACCCGTGATATGCACCAATAGAACAAGGTCTCGAGGCCTAGCCATATTTGGTATATCGGGAAGTACATGAGAAAAGCGTGACCCATCTATGCATGATGAATGAATAAGGTGTCAGCCTAGTGAAAGGTTGGCCTAGGAAGGAATATAGCCTATGTTATAAGTTTCTAGAAGACCATCATGGAAAGGAATAGAGAGTTCGGGGATCGAAGGAGAATTCTCCCATGGAGGACCACATTGGGACACTTTGCAATGGATCTGAAGCCTCAGAAAGGTGGGTTGGTAGTTCAAGAGGCCTATAAATACAAGTGCCCATAGAAGAAAAGAGGAGGAGATCAATAGAGAGCGGATCTCTACGAAATGCTGCAAGGAGTTATATTGGGTTGGGTAGATAAAATATAGGAGAAGGATACATCAAGGGGCTTGGGATTGTAAATTTTCTTTTTGAGAGCTAAGGGATGTAAATCCAATTATGATGTATGACTTCATTCTGCCATACTGTGATGTTCTGTAATGGATCTAATGGATGTAATGAGGTTACCAACTTATTTGAATATGATCATTAATGATTCTGGTCCATACATATATCTTTATAGTTCTATTTCATGTATGTTTATGGAATGAGTATGAATCCTTATGCATTTTCCTTTCTATTTTTGTTCAGTCATGTAGTCTATTAAGTATCTTTATGTCGGAATGATTTGCATTGGTCTAGGAGTAGTTATGAGCTCTATGATTATTACATGTCTCATTTCCACTCACTCGCCTTAAGTTCCTATCATATATGATGTTTCCCACTAAACTCACATAAAGGAGAGACTCTAAGGCGCCTACACATGCCTCGGTGAGTGCCAATGCATGTTTGTTGATAGCCGACGTGCATGGGATTCCCTTGTTATTTGGTGGGTGTAAAAATGACTACATCCTATCCCACATCCATGCTCCTCCTGTGTAAATATATAAAGATCTATATATAAGTGGGTGAACACACATCATGCCCACACATATCTGGTACTCTCCTCCTCTATCCGATGGCATATATCATGCATCTTATACAAGATTCCCACACCTCCTCCCTCTACTACAATAGATGAAGCAATAACCATGGCTATGAAATTCTGAAAGCATGGAACACTTGACCTCATAATTATGTCCAAGATAATATGGCCTAGGAAGGTACTCAAGTCCACTGAGAAAATACCATCTACCAGCCCGCATCTGTCTCTCCATATCCTCGAAGGGAATGAACTATAATCTCTTCCCAAACACTGGTAATCATAGTATGCCATACACATCCTCCAGTGTAACCGACATCTCACCAATAAGAAACAAAAAGTACAAGTATCTGCACACCATTAATCACACAAGGCTTTCAACATACGCATATTATGGGGCACATCCCCCATCCGTGTTATGTGTCGTAGAACGACATGGTCCATAGCCTCCCAATCATCATCAAATAAACCCAATCTGAGAAAATTAATCAAATGATGACCCCAAAGAACTCCCTTGAGTGGACATCCCTCTACACAACACAAAAAAGCAACAAACGCAACATTAGAACACTATATGAATCCATAAACAATCACTTATCACATTATTATACAATAGAAATCACATTTACACCACTTAGAACTGAATACACACTCTCTGGACTAGGACACTTAGAATCCAGATCAGGGCACCAGAGAGTAGGACACCAAAGCACACTAGGTCTAGGTGCTCCTAACTGAAGGTCACTAACACTTTCACCGGTCTTGTCCGGGTATAAAAGCAGCTGAAAATAGTCAAAATCACAATTTTGTAAAAATTGATAAAACTAACTCTTTGTACACCCATTTTTCAAAAAAACATTACACTTACCAACTCCATCATCGTACACGATGCTTTATGGACGATTCTTTACCATCTCAAAATGGCTAGGTCATGTTATTCTCACTCGTGGTATCCTTACACGTTAGAGCTCACTCTCACAATTGCGTAAAATAAAAATGAAGTGTATAATTAGTTTTTCACCTTACTATTTATAGTTACTATACATGAATTTGTTAGGAAATATAATGTTTACATTATAGTGGATATTTACCAAAAGGTAAATAATAATTAATTAATTATATTATTGTTATATAAACAATAATATAATAGGTGGAGTTGTTTTAACAACTCATATGATTTGAGTTGTGTATTGTTACGTGAGTAACAATCATAACTAAATAGTATTTTTAGAAGATATCATGGGTAGAATTTTTCCATTAATATAGGGAATCATTTCCTATATATCTGTAATGAACCCGAATGAAATATCAATGAAGTGGAGATTATTGAATGATTAAAAACTATCTCTGTGTTTATTTGTCATGATTTGTATTTAAATAAGTTGTTGCAGTGTTTTGGATCCTACAATACCAAACATTGGTATCAGAGAAAAATATATCCCCATGAGAGTCTTTTGAGAGGGAATATCATCTGGTGTAGTGGCATTATTCAACAACAATCTGTCTTATCTAAGTATTAAGCTTCATTCGACGCCTGTGCATTAATATGGAAAGGAAGCTAACAACACATTCAAGTCCAACATAACTCAACAAGCATTCATTCTCCTTGGCGTCGATCCATGTCATCTTATTTGCTGTTATTTCCATGCATCACATCTTTCTATCAGATAGCATCTCCATCTCCCAACGCATGCATGTTTTGTTTTTAACAACCATGTGTTTGTCATTGTAACTAAATCATTCTGATTTGCACTTCTACGAGCAGCTTCTTGTTATTTTTGGATTGTGTTGACTGTAAACTGGCTTCAAAATAATTTTAATAACTTTTGAGCTTAGGAGGTGGATGACTTTAGAGGATTGGATCCGCCTTATCAGGAAGGCAAGTCAGCTCAGAGATGGATTTTTTTTGGATATTTCTGTAAATCTCTTTTGTGATCTAATTCTCCCAAAGCATACATGGTATCATAATTGTATTCTATGTTGATGCTCCATGTGCTTACTTAGACTATGCTTCATTTTGCATCGAGACTATTCTCAACCGTTCAACTTATACTGCTAGGCTCGTATCAAATATTGAACCTGCTGTCATTTTCCTTTGATTCATGTAAAGTATCACCTCATAGAACACGTGGATATATCCCTCAAGGATCGAAAATATATTTTCTTGCTTGGTCAAGCTTCTATGAATGTGAGATAAAGGTGGTGGAGATAAATTGATTTAATATTGTTTTGTTTATAGTTGTCTTTGTTTAATTAGGTGGTGTATTCGTGTATCTATAGGACTTTAGTATTAATAGTTATTTTGTAAGTGATATATGTGTCAAAGATTGTGTATGGCAGTAGCAATCAACGTCAACTAAATAGTTTAAAAATATTTTGTGTTAAAGATTCATGGTCATCATCTTAGTTGTAAGTCCCAAGAGCTGAAAAATAGTGTCGTGTTTATTCTTATTGTCAAAATAAATTCATTACTAATTGTGTCATCCATAAAATTCTTTAGATTTTGTATGTCTTTAGTTATTAAGTCATTTTCATATAAAAATTAATCATATTTTATTACTTTTTAGTCAAGTCAATTTTCTTGTCTAAGTCAAAATTGTTGTTTTTTTCATCAAAAGTTGTATAATTGTAAAAAGTCCTGGAAAATAAAAAAATTTACCTTACGGATGCATTTTCAGTGTTACCAGACATCCGGAAAAATAAAGTGTTTCACATTGCAAGAGGGAAGAAAATAAGAAGCTCAATGTGGAAATAAATGTGCTTCATGTTCACATCTTGTTGAGTTAGCAACACATACATTGGAGGATGGAGGCATCGAGATCTTGGGAGGACAACCAACGACCTCTCGTCAATCGCTAATGACGAGGCCGCTTCACTAATTTAGTGGCACATGTGTGTAGTGTGAGTACTTATTTTTGAGTTTTACAGTGTTCCATATTTAGTTGTGTGTGGATTTTAGTTTGGTGTGATTTTTAGCGTGGTGTGAAAAATAAGAACAGATGTGGTTCATTCTTGTTCACTGGTATGTGGCTATTCCTATTTCCCCTATGCAAAAACATAGTGAAGAGAAAATAGCATAGTGAAATGCAGCATCATGAGTCTTGATGAGGTAGAACAATCAGATGTGTTCTGTTCATACCTAGGTTTGTGGTTAGCCTCTTGAAAACCATTGAAGGTTGCTCGAGATGTGTTCTATTTGATTTCCCACACTGCTAGCTCGAGATGTGTTCCTTGGAGTGGCTAGTTGATAAGGAGATGATTCCTGAGCATGTTCCCATCCTCGTCGGTCAGATGTGTTCCCAATAGTGCATGGTCAATAAGAAGTTGATGTGTTCTTTCTTCTACCTTCAGTTTGAGTGTGTGCCAAGATCATGAGTGCACAGAGGCAACAAGCTGCAGAGGAAGTGTGAAAGTTCTATTGTTACCATGTAAACATTAAGGGGGGAATGTTAGGAAATATAATGTTTACATTATAGTGGATATTTACCAAAAGGTAAATAATAATTAGTTAATTATATTATTGTTATATAAACAATAATATATTAGTTGGAGTTGTTTTAACAACTCGTATGATTTGAGTTGTGTATTGTTACGTGAGTAACAATCACAACTAAATAGTATTTTTAGGAGATATTGTGGGTAGAAGTTCTCCGTTAATATAGGGAATCATTTCCTATATATTTGTAATGGACCCGAATGAAATATCAATGAAGTGGAGATTATTGTATGATTAAAAACTATCTCTATGTTTATTTGTTATGATTTGTATTTAAATAATTTGTTGCAATGTTCGGATCCTAAAATACCAAACATACTTTCCCTACTATAGTCATCTCTTTGCGATCATTATCTTAACTAATACACACCACATGAGTTTCATCATAACTTGAATGTTTTTAATCGATTAACACCCCATTTGTGGCATTCTTTTCAAAATTTTGTCTACCATCATACCATACACATGAAACATCTTTTATCTCTCCTAAAAGTTGTATTTCACTCATTATATAAATTTTTTGATGATATTTATCACACTATCTATCTCGTGCTTACTTTCATCTTATAATTCATTTTTATCATCACTTCCCCTTTCATCTAAAGAGGGCATACAATTGGGGTCATTCCATAATTCCCCTTACAAACCTCTATGCATTCAACCAACATTACCAATTTAACAATTTCAAACAATTATTAATTCACTATGTGATACTTCACCATCGATTCCCCCTAATGACCTACCTCGGGGGAAACAAACACCAAATCTCTCCATGTGATATTTCACCAATTTCTATTACTTGCCCCTAATGACCTAAAATGATGGCGACAAGCATAAAATATCTCTATGAGTAACCAATAAAAATCAATCAATCAATTCACCAATGTATTCAAGTCTCTAACAATCAAAATCACAATATTTAATCAATACAATACAACACATGTGGCCTCCCAAATGACCTAACTTGGGAGTTACATTCATTACTTTCCTAGATGACCTAACTTGGGAAGTTATTCTATATTTGGTGTTTGCTTCCAAATGACCTAACTTGGAAGCCATCATACATTTCACATTTTCTTCCAGATGACCTAACTTGGAAGCCATCACATTACGGTGACACTGTGGAGTGGGGGAAAGATTGTCTTTCCTATACTACTCCTATATGGGTCAATTGTTTGATAAAAATTATTTAGATCCAAAAACCACAAAATGTTTGATCTGAGTCCATCTACAACGGCTAGATCTTGAGGATGTAGTTAAAGGTTGGAGAATAACACACCTTTCTCCCTACAATCTTCCTCTAGTGGTAGGATGCTCAAATCCTCTCGGTTTTTCATACACACTCAAACCTGGGTTGAAATGATCACTCCCTACCCCATCATATCATCATCATGAAATATTTGAAATCATAAAATCATCTAAAATTACAATCATCACTCTCATTTAGTGCACTTCATCATGATTTTACATCTCTTGTTATCCGCATGGATCAACACACCGATCCATGGTTCATCAAAGCTATATACGTTTCATTTGGAATTCTTTTATACCAAATCTATGAGTTCTTCTATGACATGGGCTTCTCTAGACTTCTCTTAGGTATGCATCTCTAAGCGCTTTATGTTACTGAGCTTTTTCTCATCAACATAAAGTGGGGGAAAATGTAGTCAAAAAATCACACACTTACTACTATCATTATACCATCAAGTATTTTGTATTATATATGGATCTTGCATAAAGAAAGTATTCACTAATGACCCATCCTTTTTCATGTCATAAATTTAGTTACTCTTTATCATTGGTTTTATTGCACATTCATCGAGTCACTAACATAGTTTCAGATTTATCCCCAAGGATTCTTAGCTATCGTTATTCACTTAGTTGTTGTCTCTAGTCTTTGAATAGGGTGCCTAGGGTGTCTTAGTCCTCATTTTAGGCACTCTGTTCCTCAACACACTTGGTTCTAATTTAGAGGTTTGAGGTCGGTCTTTATGATTTTTCCTCCCATTCCCTAGGTACTAGTCAACATGTCAGGTCATTAGTGTTGAAATTTGAGCAAGATATCCCTATATAAACACAACATACTTGAAAGGAATGATAACCAGATCGTACCAAGCCAAGAACATAGATGCTAATCAAACACCATGATCAATAAAATGAAATAAATTTGCCAAAATAACTTTACATAAAACCTTTTCAAACAAATGAGCAACAATATCATATATTATTATGGAACTCAATGCGATACATTGAGAATGGGCCTTGCTTAAATAGGAAATAAATAACAATCTAAGAACAGTCAAGGTCGTAGATCAAGCCATAAATCAAGGAAATAACTAGTCATCAAAGAACTAGTCAAAACCATAGATTTAGAAGAGAACTAGACATCAAGGATCTAGTCAATACCATAGATAAAGGACAGAACTAGTCAATACCATAGATTAAGGAAATAAATATACCTAACTACTAGATAATATCTCCTAATATCTAAATAAGATAAAGAAGTATCCACACACATAAGTGGGTGAGGATAAATACAATAAAGGTAAATAAAGTACCTAGGTTAACATGAGCTAAGGTAAATACCTACTCTAACACCCCCCTCAAGTGAAGCTAGGGGCCAAAATAGATGCGGCATGTCCACGGATGAGTCCTGGAAACTAGGCATGAGGAGGTACTCATGTACAATAACTAAGAAAAAAGGGACACCACAAGGTACCCAAAACCGATAACAACAAAGTAAAAGAGAGTAAAAACCCACTTCAAGGCATCCCAAGAAGCTCGGCTCAAAAAATTCATACAATGCTGAAGAAGTTTGGTCTAAATCCACTACTCGATCATAGAACTCAAAAAAAACTGACAATGGGCTTCAAGCAGAATAGCTCCATACAAGGGAGCTCATTAACGGAGTGATGTCAAAAGTGCAAAAAACACTAAACATAATTTGACCAACTACTGCAAATAGGTGTGCCACGATCCAAGAACAATAACCAAAGCAACAAGGTAAGGACACAAACTCCAGAGTGTCATGATCCAAGAAAAGCCAAGGTAACAAGGCAAGGACACGAAACCCAAAGAAGTAGGATCAACACCACACCCTCCCATACTGCTGAATCGGTGGAGTGATGCTACAAATCTATATGAGTTGCCCAAAATCAACTACTCGAAACTGACAAAATAACGCTGAACTTCACCAGAATAGATCCCCATAAGAATACATCAACATGCAAAAAGTGACAAAAATACAGATACAAAATCTCTCAACAAACAAGAGAGATAGACTACACCTGCTAAAGAAAAATGCTCAAAACAAGAAGCATCATAATGAAAAAGGTATAGAAAGTGGAGCAAGAGGACGAATGGTGGAGGAGCCATGCCTATAGATTCCTCTTAATGAATGCCTATGTCACCTCCACGAGTGATCAGATATCCACCCCAAATCAACACGGATGGATGAAGAAGATGCCTACATATGACTTGGTGTAAAATGCATAATGGGTGCACGTAAAAGAACATCAGAATGTGTGCCAGGTTGATCATGTCTGATAACTAAAATCTCAGGTTTCTCAATCCTGAGTGAAGATGTAGAACTCATGTGTTACTCGGGATCCTCGGAAAGAGTCAAGCGAACAAAAAGGATCTCTGTCAATGTGTGATCCCAATGAAGTATCTCGCTCGAAAACCAATGTCATGATGAGAATTCCACTTTGCATGTGAAATAGAGGAAATAATACCCTATGAATGTCTACCAATGACTCGCTAGTGAGATCCATAGAATGGATCATGTGAGAACTAAATGCGGTGGTATGCTTCCCAAAAATCCATGCAAATGAGCAAGGAAGTAGGATACACAACATGTGAAATCTTGTAATAGGCACAAATGTGGAAGAGCATGTAAGTAACAAGCCTCACGGGTTTATAAGCATCAAAAGCGGGTTCGAGCTCAAAGACCTGACAAATCAATGTTAGTGGGTACTAGAGCAACAACCTGTAAGTGGACTAAGAGCATGGATATGGTTGTCCACAATATGATGGTGATGTTGTAGGCTAGCAAGTTTGTTCTGTAGGGGTGTATTATTGTATCCTTATCATGAATGAGTGATTGTAGAAGAGAATTTCACTTCTTGAGTGATATATTTTCTTCCACAAAGTTTACAATATCGTCTTGAAGTCCACATACTTCAGAGAAAAGCATATCATTCTCAAAATCCATGATAACTACAAACTGCAACTCCCAAAAATTTAGGCGTCCACAATTGATTACAACACTCCTCCATATTTGGCACTTTATAATTATAGTGAAAGTATAAAAATAAATAAATCCAATGGAAATATCATGAAAAAACAATCATTTTTGCAAAAAATGGCAATCAAAACCGACTTACCGATCAAAAGATGCAAGCTTTTTAATATTTTGTGTTGTTATTTATTTTAGTTGCCACTGAAACAAAATAAATTTTTGTTTCCTTCACCACGCAAATAAAATTAAAGGGGATAAATTTAAGCACCTACTAGTAGGAATCACGGTGACCTTTATTGCCGAAAATAGCAACATGCAGATTTTCCGAAATAGTAAAAAAATTAATGACATCCAGTAGATCCTTGCAAAAAAGGAAAGATCTGAAAACCTTCTGTGCACAAATCGAGACAAATACGCTGCAATAGAAAAAACCTAGTATAGATCTCAAGAAATATAACAAACCCAAATAAATAAAATCACATTTTTCCCTTGGCTTGAATCCCGAGTTACACCTATGTGCTTCTCTGCAAAAATAAAAAAACCACAAAAAAATGATTGCCTCCAGAATTGGCCAAGTTTATAATTGATCTTAGGGTTTTCATGCCTTGAATCTAATGGAAGCCTCTGTTTTGCATAAAAATACACACAACAACAAAATATGACCAAATACCAAATATATGAATACACAAATAATTTATTTGCAAAATAAAACTTACAGACAGATGTTAACAACAATCTCCTGCTCTAATACCATGAAAAGAACGATAACCAGATCATGCCAAGCAAAGAACATAGATGCTAATCAAACACCATGATCAATAAGATGAAATCAATTCACCAGAATAACTTTACATAAAACCTTTGCAAACAAATGAGCAACAATATCATATATTATTATGGAACTCAATGCAATACATTGAGAATGGGCCTTGCTTAAATAGGCAAGGAATAACAATCTAAGAACTAGTCAAGGTCATAGATCAAGCCATAAATCAAGGAAATAACTAGTCATCAAGGATCTAGTCAATACCATAGATCAAGGAAAGAACTATACCTAACAACTAGATAATATCTCCTAATATCTAAATAAGATAAAAGAAATATCCACACACATAAGTGGGTGAGGATAAATACAATAAAGGTAAATAAAGTACCTAGGTGAACATGAGCTAAGGTAAATACCTACTCTAACACATACAAATTATCTTAGGGGTAAACTATTTTTACTAAGGGATAACTATTTACATAGAGAAAGGGTTTGTATTCGGGCACTATTCTGCATAGAAAGGGAGTCTATTCTATTTCATCCACCATTTTGTATTTTATCTATCTATTTCCAAAGTAACTTGGTGTCAT
This sequence comes from Taxus wallichiana var. yunnanensis, assembly GCA_018340775.1. Classification (NCBI taxonomy): domain Eukaryota; kingdom Viridiplantae; phylum Streptophyta; class Pinopsida; order Cupressales; family Taxaceae; genus Taxus; species Taxus wallichiana. Next base: position 680,255,560 of record CM031239.1, read on the forward strand.
TGGTGCCAGAAACTCTAGACACATGATTTCACACACAATCACATAGAAATACATTTAGTCTTAAATGTACTTAAATGTAGCACAACTCTTAGTCATAATTCCATCCATTTGGTAGCTAAGGACAGTCCAACCCATTCATTTTCATCTTTATTTAGGGTTTTTATGATTTTTGTGAGGTTTAGTTGGTGATCATTAATTAGATATTAAAAGTGACATCGGTAAAGAAAATGTGACATCCACCCGATCAAAGGTGAAGTATTACAAAGACCTAGTGACCATCCCATAACTAGGTTTTGAGTTATTTCATAAATGAGGACACCAAGATTAGAATAGAGTGCCCTGGTGCCCTTATCCTTATCCCCGCCTTTGATTTGGACATATCTACCTCTTCAGTAATTTTATGAGGTTTTTTGACACTCAGTTCTACCAATTCATCATTTAGTCTAGTCCCGAGATCATTGCAAGGTAAGTCTAATTCAAGTTATTACCCTTCCCCTTTCATCTCATTTCATTCAAATATTCAAATAAATTACTTAGCATTTTATATTTCAAGTATATTCCATTTATTACATTGATGTACTATTAGATTATTACTAAAGTACCAACTATAGATAATTGCATACCCATAAGAGAAATCAATGAGCTCGTGAGAATAAAATTTAGGGGCATTATCTATCACAATATTATTTGTGACCCAAAATCTGACCAATATGTTTTCCTTAATGAAATCATAGACTACTTAAGAAGTGTTTCTTTTGAATGGAATTGCTTCAACCCACTTTGTGAAGTACTCAATGGTAGTTAGAACATGTGTGTGGCTTTCACTTTAACTTTGATTGAGAGATCCAATGAAATCTAGCCCACATTATTGGAAAGGCTCTTTAATAACCACCAGTTTCAGAGTCAAGGTAGCCAAGTTGGGTCTGTCAACAAAATTCTGACATGCTTCACACTTCAAAACTCACTTTGTTGCATCATTAACAAAGTTGGTCAATAATACCTTGCATAGATAATCTTGTGAGTTGTCACTAAGGAAGAAAAATGGCCACCACAGGCCTGATCATGGAAATATCTCAGCAATATATTTTACTTCTCCTTGTCTACACATCTAAAGAAATGTCCATCAACTCCCCTCTTACAAAAATAATTATCCCAAAGGACATATTGTGCATCTATGAGCTTTATGGCTCATTTCTCTTTTAACTTGAGGTGTGTTGGACATTCTCGTAGGTGAGGAAATCAGTGATATTGGAATATCACTCATTAGTTGAAATTAGGAAGAGTACAATAGGAATATCAATAGTCTCCTTTATACTCAAGTCACTCTTTGAACCATTAGCAATCAATTCACACATTCCCTTATCTCAAAAATATTAGTTGGCTTGATATCAAGATTGTACAACTAGACTTTGGCCACCCAATTTCCTCATTTTGATCCAAACTCTGTTAGGTGAGAATAGACTTCACTACTATATCTGGTACAAATACAGTGGAGTGTGAGTTTAGAATGTAGAAAAATAATTGTTTCACAATCCCGGCCACAATAAAAGTATGTTTCTCCGGTTTGGAGTAATTTAATTTATGATCTGTTGGAACATCTTGATTAAGAGGTCTAGCCAACCCTTAATGTATATGGGTCCATCACTAATATATAGGTTAATATTTAATAATATGAAATATTTATATTTCTATTATTAAATATGCTAACCTAGTATATAATTTAGGTTAAATATTTAATAACATGAAATTCTTATATTTCAAATATAAATATTATAAAATTAGGTGTTTCACCATTTTCTTTACATTTTGAATGATGAAAGCAGAGATAAGGGTAATGGGCTAGGAGGAATACCTTTTATTCTTAATGGTGGATTGATGGTTGTTGCACATGTTCGACTTATGGACCCAATGCTGATTGTGAGAGCCTCCTTTTGGCTAGGAGGAACTACATGTAATAGAAAACAAGACCACAAAAGAGAAGTTAAGCGATATATAACGGTGGGTTACCTAGCGTATGCTAGTTCCGGGAAGTGTGATACTTCCTAGATGGCTGTCAATCCACTATTTAAAACAAACTAATGCGAGAAATAAATAAAGTCTTATTGTAGTTGATATGATTTAGGTATCTCATTCAAGTACAATAAGAAAATCTAATATAACAGGCTAGGCTATAGTCAGATCTGAAGGGTTGGTAGGTGTCGGTGTCGAGTCTTTGGGTAGTGGGAGTCAGGTTCAGGTTGTTTAGGTTATTTGGTAAAAGGTTGTTTGGTTCTATTATTGGCATAGGGTATGAAACACAGAGATCGATGTTGGTTGGGTGTAAGCGACGATGGTTAAGGGAAAATGACGATGGTTATGGGTAGCTGGAATTGAGTACGGTAGAGGGTGAATAATCAATGAAAACCTTATTGTAGAGTTTAGGTGAGGTTAGATGGGGCTAAAGAAGGAGATGGCGAGGTTTGTGGGAATACTGAGAACACTCAAAGAGGTGGAAGGGCCAGGATAGGTGATATGATAAATGGTTGGGTGAGGTTTTTGGGTTTGTCAGAAAGAAGGCTATGGAGGAATGGGAATGTTAATAGGAGAATGATAACATAAATGGTAACAACTCTATGAATAGAATAGGAGTGGAAATGATTAATGATAAAACACTTACCAATGTTTTATGTCCAATGGTTGGGTTATGGTGATGATCAGTTGATGGAATAGAGCTTGGTGCAATAGTGAAGCTTCTGGAATGTTACTTGTGAGTGCAATAGTTACGGATCTTTCCAGTCTGGATATGGATGTGCAGGTACGTGAAAAGACTCTAGTTCTATATAGATACATCTCTCTTCTCATCTTCTTGCTCTCAGAATATGCCAACCCAAAAACAAAGTTTCTTAGGTGAATAAATGGTAACCAACAATGGTTCTAGGTTAAATGGCATCGGTTTAGGGGTGACTAGCATCGGTTAAGGTGGGATTCCCTAGGTTTACTAAAATGGGTAGATCTCTCTTATTTCTTGGGCCAAGTTGGTTTATTCTCACAAATTAGAATAGAAACTTCCCTTCTAATCAGTGGGAATGTGGTTAGAGAAATCTTAGGTATTTATTTTAGGGTTAGACCAAATCTTAGCTCATTAAGGAAAGTAAGACTTAGTTATTGTTAGTTATGGAAACATGCCAAGAATAGGTCTAGGGTGAGGTGGTTGGATGAGGTGTCTAGGTGAGGTGGTGGGGTAGAAATTAAGATAATTAGATAATAAATATTGTGAGGATATATATTAATTTAATTAAATTAATAGTGATGTGGGGTGGAAGGGGCCCTAGTTAGGTGAGTATGTTTGAGTTGGTTATTTGACTAGGGACCAAGGGGAGTGTGACCCAATTTTGGTGTCTACATTTTCTCCTTTTGTTGCATAGCTTGTATTGGTAAGTGATGCTGAAAAAAATAAGATGTGGTTGCCCCATGTGTGGGTGAAGGTGATCCCCCTCAAACTAGGAATTGATGAGGTAGAAGACAGAATCGGTGAGTGGTTTGATAAAGGTGGATGTGATGAAGAGGAAGGTGGACAACGGGGGTAATGGGGTAAAGGTCTAATTGGGTAATCAAGGTAATGGGCCAAGGTCAAAGGTAGTGACGATCGAATGCACACAAGTATAAATTCGGCATGGTACCAAGTTGAAGAGCATGTAAACTCTACATCGTCTAAGGTCGATAGGTTTATCCAAACAAGGTTGAGGTGATTTTGGTATCTAAGGTATAGGATATGGTGTGGAAGAACATTGCAGGTTAGGTGCAGGAACGTGTAGGTATGTTCCGGTATACCAAATATTGGGTCAAGATAAATGACACGACAATAGGTAAGGTAAGGTCATTAGGTCAAACAACACGGGTAACAGTGTCACAAGGTATAGCGAGCACATGAGTTCATAGGTCATTAACAATGTTCCGGGTCCAGGTAGCGAGGTCATGGCACGAGTAGGGCCAAGGTACGGGTAAAATAACAAGTCCCTAAACATAATGAAGGATATGTATAGGTAAGGTAGGCATGGAGGTAGGTTGCGATAAGGGTGGGTAAGGTCAAACGGTGGCTGGGTTGGTTAAGTTGGGTTAGAAATGGGGAAAGGGTATTTGACAGAGTATGACAGGTAACTGATGCCGGTCATAATGAACTAGTGATGGTCTAGGTAAACTGACCATGATTTTCTAGGGCACAAGACCAATGTTGGTTTAGGTACAACTAACCACGTTGTGTTAGGAGTCTGAGGACCGATATCGGTGCAGGTATAACCAATGCCAATCAGGTTGATGTGGGTATATAAAAGGAAAAATCCATATAATATAGATTCATTTGTATGTTTTGGCTTTTGGGAAAATGATAGAGTGTTGAATGAGTTGTGATTTGTCAAGAGGAAAGGACAAGGGATGATATCCTACTGAGGTGGAGAGATTCAGTTGGTTAGAGGAGCCAGGTAGATGGGTCCATGAGATCGGGAAGAGTGAGGTGATTAGTAGAGAGGTTGGAGGTTGATTTGGACATGGTGGAGGAAGGAGATTGTTTAGGTGGACCACCAAAGACACGGTGGCGAGATGTACCACCATGGCGGTGATGTCGAGACAAGGTAAGATCTAATCTCTTCATTGTTATTTGATATAGGAAGAAGGAAATGTAGAGGTGTAGAGGTAGGGAGGTGAAAATAAGTGAAATTTGTGGTTAAATAAGTGAAAGAGGGGGTGTTAAAGGTTAGAGGTAGGGGCGGGGTCTTAGGTGAGGTGTGGGTAGGTTCATAGGGAAAATGGGAAAGAAATTAGGTAAAAGAAATAGGGGTTTTGGAGTGCGTGCGTGGAAACTATGACCGATGTTGGTCAAGGTATGGCTGACGTTGGTCTTGTTATCTTGACATCGATCGAGGATGAGGGAATTGGTGTTGGTTATAATGGATCGGTGATAGTTAGGAGAATGCTTGGTTCCAGTTAGGGTAAAAAGGTTAGAGGTCTAGGAAGGGTAAGGGGAAAGGTTAGGTAAAGTGGGTAAAATAGATATCGATGTTTTAATAATGTGTGTGATTGGTTGAATGTAGGACAATGACCAGCTATGGATGAGAGATAAGGTACCTCCCTTGCTCGTGGAGGTATGAGGGGGTGCAACAACCGATGACTGGTGCCATGTTACAAAGGTTTTCCTAATTAGGTTTATACACTACTAAAATGTAGTCTGGGAGCCAAGTTTGATGGTCACTCCGTTATGTTTGTGGAGCCTATTTTCATGTTAGAGTGTGGTACACCTCATGTGTTACACTTGGGTATTTTTACAAGCCAGTCCCGCTTTTTGGTGAGTGGGTCAAGAGGGTTTGAGGGTGAAGCCCTCGAAGTAAATTTTCATGGGTGGTTTATTAACCCATGGGTAATGGGTAACCATTATGGACTATTTTTGGCCCATGGTTTTTGGTACCCATTGTTTTTATACCCATGGTTTTTTTCCCATGGTTTAGATATGCACGGTTTTGTATCAAACTGCTTAAGAAATTGTCTATTTATATGGTCTTATGCATATGATAGATAGACAAGCAAATGTATTGCAGATGTGCTTTGAATTTGGGTGTGAATTTTGTAGAGTTTGTTGAGCATAGCTCCAAACAGATCTGGGTATTATATTGAGAGAGTGGAGGCTTATAATAAAATCGAGAAAATGATTCTTGGTGGACGTATCCCAAAATGGGTGAACCATGTTAAATCTTGTCTCTCTATGTTGTGTTATTTATTCTGCACTTTTATTTGAGATCTGTAATATTTTCTACATATTAGTTTCTATTGTTGCGATTCTGTAAGGGATTATTCTCGCATATTTTATCTCTTATTTCCTAACAATTGGTATTAGAGCCTAGTTTGGTTTGCTGAAGTGTTGAATTATAGGGAAAGTTTTATCTTGAGTGGGAGCTATGGCAGATGATGGAAGATCTAGGGTTGATAAATTCAACGAGTAGAATTTTAGTCTTTGGAAGATGCAGATGGAAGATTACCTTTATCAAAAGGATCTTTATACTCTGTTGTTTGAGAAGATGAACAAACCCTCGAGCATGATGGATGCGGAATGGGATTTTTGGATTAGAAGGTACTTGGAATGATCTGGATGTGTCTTGCATCTACGGTATTATTTAATTTTTCAAAGGAAAAGACTACAAAAGAACCGATGGATGCATTAGGGAAGTTGTATGAAAAACCCTATGCCTCTAATAAGATATTTTTAATGAAAAAGTTGTTTAATATGAAGATGTCTAAGAATAGTTGATAGTGAGATCATTTAAATGATTTCAATATGGTTGTTAATATGCTAGCTTCTATTACAATAGAATTTGATGACGAAGTTAGGGCTTTATGAATTTTGTGCTCTTTACGAAAGTTGGAATAGCCTATAATGGTGGTAAGTAACTCGGTTACACCTAACTCAAAGTTGAAGTTTTAGGATGTTGTAGGGGTGATTCTAAGTGAGGAAATGCGAAGAAAAATATGGGGGAATATTCTACTTTAGGGAATGCTTTGAGTGGAAACTAGAGGGAGACAGAAGAATAGAGGAAACCGTGGAAAATCGAAAGATCGAGCAAGGTCAAAATCCAAGAGCAAGATTGTATGTTGGAACTGTGGAAAGTATGGACATGTAAAGAAGGACTATTGGGAGCTTTGGGACAAGAAGAAACAACATGAAGAAAACAAGGAGGCAAATGTGGCATTGGGTAATGTATGCCAGGATGCTTTGATTCTTTCTTTACATAATATTACTAAATCTTGGGTTTTAGATTCAGGGGCTTATTTTCATGCTACTCCACATAGGCATTATTTTGTTGATTATATTCAAGGGGATTTTAGGCATGTTTTTCTTGGTGATGATGAGCCTTGCAGTATAGTTGGAAAAGGTTCTGTTTAGGTTAAGATGTAGAATGGGAATACATGGCTATTGAAGGATGTCATACATGTGCCTACATTAAGGAGAAATTTGATATTGGTGGGGCAATTGGGAAGTGATGGTTGTACTATGATATTTATAGCTGACTCTTGGAAGGTTACCAAGGGTGCTCTTGTGGTGGCAAGAGGTAAGAAGGTTGGAACCTTGTATTTATCCACTGATAGTACTAATGATTGTAATCTTGTGGCTTCAGATGTAGATACAACATTATGGCACTATAGGCTTGGTCATATGAGCCATAAGGGCATGGACATCATAAAGAAGAATTTACTGGATATATAGAAATAGGTTTGGAGTTCTGTGAGGACTGTATATATGGGAAACAGAAGTGAGTAAGGTTTCTCAAGGTTGGACCTATGAAGAATGAGAGTAAGTTAGAGCTTGTACATTCTGATGTGTGGGGGCCGGCTCAGGTATCATCTCTTGGGGGTTCAAGTTATTATGTTACTTTTATTGATGATGCAACAAGGAAAGTTTGTGTTTATTTTATTAGAAACAAATCTGATGTATTTGATACTTTTGTTAAATGGAAAGCCTTGGTAGAGAATGAAACATGCCTTAAGTTAAAATGTCTCAGGTCAGATAATGGAGGGGAGTATTGTAGAAATCAATTTAATGATTATTGTTCTAAGAATGGAATCCATAGGCAAAAGATGGTTTGGGAACCCAGGAGTAGATGGGGTGTCGAAAGGATGAACAAGACAATAATGGAACTTGCTAAGATCATGAGAATACATGCGGGATTACCTCTTTATTTTTGGGTAGAAGCGGTGAACATAGTTGTGTACTTGATAAATCAGAGGACCCTCAAGTGCCTTGGATGGAGGCATACCTGAGGAGGCTTAGTACGGTAAGAAATTCAATTACTCATTTCTTAGAGTCTTTGGATGTGAGGTGTTTGTTCATATTGACAAGGATGATAGGACCAAGCTAGAGGCTAAATCAGAAAAATACACTTTTATTGGTTATGGTGGTGATGACTTTGGATTTAAATGTTGGAGTATTAAATACAAAAAAATCATTCAATCTAGGGATGTGGTCTTTAATGAGAAAGTTATGTATAAAGCACTTGAGTTGTAGGAAAATAGGGAAGAATCCAAGAAAGAATATGCGGTGGTAGAGGATCTTACGGATGGGAAAGTGACCCATGGTTCATTCAGAACCTACTCAACGGGAACCCCAAACTCCGATAGTGAGGAGGTCTTCTAGGGTAAGAAAAGAACATGAAATTTTTCTCCTTCTCTTTATTATTTATTACTCTTTGATAGTGGAGAGCCGAGAGATTTGATGAAGCAATACGGTAGATGATGGTAAGAAGTGGGAGAAAGCCATGGATGAGGAGCATAAGTCTCTCATGGAGAACCAGACTTAGGATTTGGTGAAGCTACTGGAAGGTAAAAGAGCATTATAGAACAAGTGGGTCTACAGAGTTAAAGATGAAGAAGGAGGAAAGAAAAGATATAAGGCCCGATTGGTGGTCAAGGGGTTTGCACAGAAACAAGGTATAGATTTTGATGATATTTTTTCTCCTATAGTAAAAATGACTTCTATCAGAACTATTCTTAGAATAGTGGCATTAGAAGACTTACACTTAGAACAGTTAGATGTAAAGATTGCATTTCTTTATGGTGATTTGGAGGAGGAGCTATATATGCAGCAACCAAAAGGATATGAAGTCAAAGGTAAAGAGGAGATGGTGTGCAAACTGAAGAAGAGATTGTATGGCCTGAAACAAGCTCCACGTTAATGGTATAAGAAGTTTGATAGCTTCATGATGGAGCAAGGTTATATTAGATGTCATTCTGACCATTACGTGTATACAAAGAAATTTGAGGATGGAAGTTATATTATCCTTTGTTTGTATGTTGATGACATGTTGGTTGCGTTGGGTAAAAACATGCGCAGGAAATAAAAGTACTCAAGAAATAGCTAGGTGAATCCTTTGATATGAAGGATTTGGGGGTAGCCAGACAAATCCTTGGTATGAGGATAACTCGGGATAGAAAGGAACGGAAGTTGACTTTATCTCAGGAAGAGTACATTAAGAAGGTATTGGATAGGTTTAACATGCAAGATGCTAAACTAGTTGGGACTCCCTTAGTAGGCCATTTTAAGTTATCAAAAGAGTAGTGTCCCAAGATAGAGCAGGAAAGAAACCAGATGTCCAAGGTACCTTACTCATCAGCGGTTGGCAGTTTGATGTATGCTATGGTGTGCACTAGGCCTAATATTGCCCATGCAGTGGGAGCTGTGAGTAGATTTATGAGTGATCCAGGTAAAGAGCATTGACAAGCAGTAAAGTGGATCCTTCGATATTTGAGAGGGACCATGGGGACAATTTTGTGCTACAGTGGATCAGACACCACTTTACGTGGTTATGTAGATTTAGACATGGCTAGAGATGTTGATAGTAGGAGGAGCATGACAGGTTATATTTACATTGTAGGTGGGACAGCAGTGAGCTAGATTTCATGACTACAGAAGCTAGTGGCTTTATCAACCATGGAGGTTGAGTATGTTGCTGCCATAGAGGCAAGAAAAGAGATGATTTTGTTACAATAATTGCTTGAGGAGTTGGGGCATAAGAAAAAGGAATGTAAGCTGCATAGTGATAGTCAGAGTGCTATACACCTAGCTAAGAACTCTGCTTTCCACTCCAGGATGAAGCATATAGAGTTGAGATATCACTTCATTAGGACAGCTTTGGAAGAAGATAAGTTGAAGTTGGAGATGAGGTTCTATAGTGCCAATATGAGCTATGGATATATGTACCAGGGATCATCTAGAGGAGATGAGGTGGTAGTATTGTTTGATGGAGGTATTATATTGCTTTGACCTTTGGTAGATGTGTAGGGTGGGAGATTCCCATGATCATTTATGGGGTTCTACACGACATGATGGAGGAAAAGACTTGTTTTATATGGGTGCCCACATTCCACGGCTTAGTTATACAGAGTGTTATGGGCTTATGGGTGGCTATGGAGATTTAGCTTTGTGTTCTACTTTCCTACTTCATTGTTGAGCATATGAGCACATTGTGTGTGTGCGTCTTATTAGTATGCCACAGGAAGATGCATTCGAGCCAAGCTTTTGTGGGTGGGCTTCAAGTGATGGGTACCTATGATTAGGGAGTCTTTGAGTCTGCTAGAGCTACACACGATGTATCCTATTACATGTGATTGCTAGAGGGGTTGTCTAGCATGGACATTATTTGGAGGCCCTATGTGGGTTTTCCATCATATAGGTAGATGGTAGAGGAGCTACAGTAGCTACAACTACTTTGATAGATAGAGGGATGACGTGCGGGAGAGCACCGAGATGGTACCGATTGACAAGGTGAGATGGTAGTTTTGGCTACTACAAGATATACCTCCACCCTCCCCACAGTATAGAAGGGATGACATGGAGAGGCCTTTGCCTCTACCATAGCTGATAGTGCCAAAAGGGCAGGAGGAGTAGGTGATAGACCGGTAGATTGATGATGCCGAGGTGATTGATAGATATAGGTAGTGGTGGGCCACACATTTATGGAAAGTACCACCGAGGTGAGGCAGCATTTGGATTTAGCCACCATCACTATTTAGAGGGACACCCTACAAGGGCAGGTGGCTACCTTGATTACACAGTTGGGGATAGTATAGGGGCAGCTAATAGGTTTGGAGGCACATGTGGCCACTCTACATGCCTAGGTAGTGCAAGGACAGTACCAGGCACGGGGTAAATATGGGGATGGGGTATAGGTGGCCACCCTACATGCATAAATTATAGGTTTGTAGGGCCAGTTGGCCATTTCTCGAGCACAAGTTGCAGCCCTTGAGGCCCGGATACTGAGCAGAGCAGGATAGTATCCCCAAGATAGTCACAAGCATAGGGATAGGGTCCCTCTTACAGGTACTAGTGGGACGGTGGTCCGAGAGATAGGTATAGGGGCCGATGCGACGGTGACACCGACACAAATAGTACCTATAGGTAGGTTGAGGGATGCCTTAGGTGAGGTCAGGTATTATCAAGATATTTTGATGGCCACATGGATAGATTTTCTATCCTATGGGAGTATAGAGCACAACAGGCCTCGAGTGAGAGGACCAAGTCACGTACCCATAGTGTAGAGAGTACGGGGAGCTAGTAAGCCCTAGGGGCCAGGTCGGGCAAGACTACCGGTGTACTGAGGGCCATATCCGGGTGAGATACCATCAAGTCACGAGATCGGGCGAGGTGGAGAGAGGTTGGCCCGACACCCTACTAAAGGGGAGACAGAGGATACTGATGAGACATGGATGGATATCAAGTGGGGTGATGATTAGTCATCATTGATGATTAATGTATCTGTGTTTTTGACATATTTTTGATATGTATATCAGCCTGCATGCCAAAGATGGTGAGGTTGTATATGAGAGCTTTTGAGAGATTGTGATTACTATTTGTATCTATGTTCACATGTATTTTTACACAGACTATTTGATTTATAGATGATGGTATTTATAGTATGGATGGTGTACATGTTTTAATTTTCATTGCTATATATATATATAGGTGGAAATCAAGTGGATTAGGCCTGATAGAGTCAAGGTTGTGTAGGCATGGTTGAGTCGGTTGATTTAGGAATGATTGAGTTAGGTTGATTTAGGCATGGTGGAGTCAGGTTGGTTTAGGTATGATTGAGTTAGGTTTGTTAGGCATGGTTGAGTCAAGTTGGTTAGGTATGGTTGAGTTTCTAATTCATTAATTTGTGTAATTAATGATGGTATGGATCATGTTAAGATGATTTGTAGGAAAATGTATGATTATGGTAAAGAAATTGTAGACATGATGAAATGAATGTATGAGTTATGATGGTAAAGATGTGTAACAATTATTTCTTGTTTGGTGTAATTTCTAGTTATTGATATAGAAAGGAAACTAACTAGGGTAGAATGTGAATAGGAAAGGGAAAGAGGGAATTGGTTAGGGTAGAGAGTGGCGAGCTAACCTCCAAGGGCCCCATGCCCTCGAAGTGCTGCCTACATAGTCCCAACAAAAAGGGACCTCAGACCGATGTAGTTCTCACATAAGCTAAGTGTTGTCTCTGAAAAATGCTCGCATTTTCATAGCCAAATTCAAATTTGTTGAGCTCATGCCCTTCGTTGGTGTTTAAGCCAAGTTATAGCTTCAAGAAATTAGCAAAGGTCATTCCCTAGAGCTGTTTAAACCTTTGTTTTGTTCATTGTTAGAAATCCTCCATTTCTGGTCGTGCATGTTATATCCACTTTGCGACCTCCATTTTTGATTAAAATTGTTCACTTATTCTATGCCCTAGGTTGTCAAATCATTTTTTTCCTCCATGCCTTTGGTTCATGAAGGACATTCAAAAATTAGACTCAAAAGCGATGAAGTTCTCTTCCTCTGTGTATTTTCCACATGATCAAGATGACAGTGTCGTTTCCCAGTCAAATTTTGCCCCAATGAGTGTAGGTATGTGGTGAGATCCTATTAGATGAGGAGGAAGGCAGGATTTGTTTTTGGTGACCTTAACACTTTTGGTCACTTTTAGCAAAAATGGTAAATTTTCCCCATGACCTCGTCTCAACTAGAACATGCCACGTGTCGAAAGCCAAATCGGAGCAGCGAGCTAGTGAAGGAAATTGAGTTTTGAGCCTTTTTGTAAAAAGGTGAAAAGTTAAAAAATGATGACCTGATCCGATCAGGCTATAAAGATAAAAGTCAAAGTTCAAACCCCATGAGGAAAAACTCAAAGTGAGAGAGTGGGTGACGGAGGAATTTGAGTTTTTGAGCCTTTTTCCAAAAAAGGTTAAAATGTTGAAAAAAATATTGCGACCCCATTTCAAATCGAGAGGGTGCCACATGTCAAGATTCAAAGCGAGAGAGTGGGACGGTGGAGGAATTTGAGTTTTGAGCCTTTTTCCAAAAAGGTTAAAATATTGAGAAAAAGGCCGTGACCCCATTTCCAATCGAGGGTGCCACATGTCAAGAGTTAAAGCGAGAGAGCAAGTGGTAGAGGAATTTGAGTATTTTAGCCTTTTTCCAAAAAAGGTTGAAATGTTGAGAAAAAGGTTGTGACCCCATTTCCAATCAGACCGTACCACATGCCTAAGTTAAAAATTTAAAGCGGGGAGAGGGATAATTTTTTCCAAATTGCCAAATCTCTCAAAAATTGCAAAATGCAAAGGGCTTTCCCTCGTACCAGCTCCAATTTCTTTCTACCACATGGAAAACCTTATTTTAAAGTCATAAGAGAAAATCAAACAACTTTGTATTGAAACTAGTAAATCAAATGTAACGTTCGCATTGCATGATCTAGTTTTTAACCCGCCATGAGCATTTCCTTCACGGTGGAGGAATTCGAAGAGGCGTAAATGATTTGTAAAGTGGTAACTATTTTGGCATGAGATATAATGGCTCATCGGAGCCATTCCAAAGGTTGACAATTGATTTAAAAAGACCAAAGTTCTCTGTACCTAGAAAAGATAGAAAATTCCACACTTCTTCTATTTTCCCTTCTCCTTAGATTTTCCTCTATTCTCAAAGTCGTGTATAAATTCTTCTTTAGCTTCAATAATAACTGAAGGAATTTTCACCTTTTTGATTGAGGGATTGATTGGTACCTTGTGACCAATGAATTTTATTTGGTCTTGTAGCTTCTCTTGCAGATTTCTTTTTCTTCTAACTATAAAAGTATGTAAATGAAATTTCTAATTAATGCTTGTGGGCATATGATATTCTACTCACAACATTATTTTTCTCCTACCTTCATTTCCACTCCCCTTCCCCTTTCCAAGACAAATTTTATTCTCTAGAGAGACATTGCTAGCTTTGCCACAATGTCAGCGGAGTGACCCTGTTGGATCTCTAGTTGAAAGGCCACCATTGAAACCCATATTTCATGCATGCACCTATGGAAGTTGCACCATTCATGTAGAGGGACTTAGATTCCCATAGTGTTGGCTTGAAACCCACCAATTTGTCCACAAGACAAAATTTCTCACCAATAGTTTTGGCACCCACTGTGGGGCAGATTTTGTAGCATATGCACCTAGAAATGACCTCAGGGTCATAAAATACAAAAAAATTCTAGAAGAAAAGTTTCTGGAGATTGAATAATCACACAAACTACATTAATGTAAATCATGGCTATTACGGGAAATCCTCTTGTTGGGAGACCTAATTTACTCTTTCAATCCAAGAAGACATTAATTCGATATGAGAGAAGCTATTTTTCATAATAGGCAAAGTGTCAATCAATACTTCATTGACATAAGGATTACGGGCTTGGAAGAGGAACGTCTTTATCAAATTGGAAAGGCAGAGACAAATTCTAGCACCCCAGAGTAGAGCATAAACTTTCAAGTGCCGCTGATAGAAGATACACCAGAAAGGCGAGGCAAGGAGGACAAATTGATCCCACATTTAAAGAGCTTAAAAGAGAGGCGATTCTTTGAAGAGGAGATAAGGGCTCAACTTGAAGAAATAGAAAGACTACAAATTGAAACAGAAGAAAGAGAGCAGCGAGAAGAAGTAGCCTTAAAGAAGCTGGAGGATAGAAATAGGAATAAAATGGGTGATCATGAGCATGAGGAACGCAGCCTAATGTATCATGGGGAATAAATCTTGTTCCACTTTCTCTTCCACATTCATTTCACGAGCTCCCAAGAGGCTCAAGAAAGAACTTCCCAAAATTCAAAGGGGATGGTTCTCGGCTCTCGAAGAACATGTTACAGCATTCATCACTTCTTGTTGAGTGTTGGGAGCTGAAGATGAAGATGTTTTAGCTAGGATTTTTATGGATTCACTCCTAGAAAGAGTTGTTGAGTGGTTCTACATGTTGCCCCCAAGATCCGTCACTTCTTTGGGAAGATATAAGAAGTGCATTTGAACATAGGCTTAAGAGCCTTGAATATTGTCAGGATCTAATGGTCCAATTGGTTGAGATGAAGAAGGAGACCTCGAGTCAATGAGATATTTTGTAAAGCAAGGTATAATAGGTTGACAAGAAGGATCCCAGAAGATGTGGTATCCCTAAAAATAACTTTAAAAGGTTCTTCATTGGTGCTTTTCCATCGAAGTTGGTTTCTTCCTTATAAGATCCCAACCAAGAAAATTGAGGAAGTTCAAGACTTTGCGGTTGAGACTAATGATGATCTAATTCTTTTGGAAAAGTGAAAGCACCAAATGGGAAGCAAAAGGTCAAGGGTTCAAATTCAGTCACCACTGATCCAATGTTCCAAAAAATGGAAAATGACCTAGTTGCTTTGAAGAAGTAGCTATCACAAATCACAATGAGGAATGCTCCAAGGAGACCAAATCCTCCTGATAGACCAAGAATTACTCCACCTCCTCATATGATTTCACTTGAAGCACCACCAGTCAATGCCATATGTGACACTAGGGAATCAGAAGAAGGAACAAACATTGAGGAAACTAAAGAAGAAAGCATGGATGACTATGAAAACTATCTTGAAATTGAAGAGGTTAGCATGCACAATGGCCTGATTGAATATGTTGATGATGAGAAGGAAGGTGATGAAGGAGCTACTTTTTTCATGTGTTGTTTTCACTTGCACACAATCCAAGAATGGTGTTTCAGCCTCAGTAGTTGCAACTGAGAGTAGGAAGAACAAAGATAGATATATCTTCAAAGCCTCCACTAAACAAGATCATTAGCAGAGGATCACCATGACCACCTTCCATGGAATCAGCTAGAGAGAAATCAGATTCACCAATTGTCAAGTATCACACCGCTACGCCAAGTAAGTTATCTCGATTCTTCTCGCAACTCAAAAGTTGTAAAGAGAAATTATCTTTTAAATATTATTTCTATAAGAACATCTAAATTTCAATCAAAGGCTACACCCCATCTCCTTCCAAGCCAATTGTTACATTTTAAAAGGATAACCCAGCACCAAACGTAATGAAACATCGCCATTTAATTCCTCATCTACCATAACTTCATTTGAATTTGTAGAGCATGCTAGCAAAACCAAATTCTAACTCTCGAAATTGAATACCTACAAACACATCCTACCCAATTTGACATATTCATCAAGGCGATGGGGTGGTAACTCTATATCCCCAATATCTAATTCTAAATGATTAATTCCCATACCATCCACACCATCTTCTCAAAAGATGTTAGCCCTCATTACCTCTACTACCTACAAAGTTGAGCCTTATTACCTATCACTTTTCATAAAAGGTTTCTATTTGAACAATTGCATTATAGATTCGGATCCTCATATAATGTGATGTCGAGAAAAAGTTACAAATTATCTTGGCCTCACTTTGACCGAGGTAAATGGCACATGATACTCAATGGAATCCAAACAATTTCCGTTGGTAGGAAGGATTAAGGATGCCCATGTAGCACTAGCGATTACCTTGATAAGAAGACACTCTTGACCATTTTGGTGGCAAACATCCCAACATCTTTTGGTATGTTGTTGAGTAGAAGTTTTTGCATAGATCTAGCTAGAGAAATAAAAATGGATCAGTCATCTACAACTATCCCAGTGAAAGGAGAAATGAAGAAGTTGCGGCCCATCAGAAAAATGAAGTTCACAATAAGGAAGAATAATGATCCAAGAGCTAATATCCTTTTTAAGATTGTGGGCTTGGAAATTACCTCCTTACATCACAGAAGGAAGAGGACTTGCCACTTCTCATGGAGGAAGAAGAATCCAAAATCTGGATAATGGAGTTTGATGGTAGTCATTCCAGGGAAGGTTCGGGAGGCTGGTGTAGTATTATACTCTCCCTCTAATGAGGTATATCCTTTTTATTACAAGCTATAATTTGACAATACAAATAATATAGTAGTTTATGAAGCATTACTATTAGGCATGACTACAGTAGAGGACATGGGAATAAAGAAGTTGAGATGTAAAGGTGATTCAGAGGTTGCGGTAAAGTAGGTCCACCAACAATATTAGGTGAAAAACCCTAGACTCAGGCACTATAGAAACAGAGTGTGGGACTGCATTGAATCCTTTGATGCATTCTCCATTAAAGCTATCCCTAGGGAGAAGAATGAAAATGCTTATTCTCTAGTAGTGTCAACTTCCTTAGTGACACCTCATCCTTCTTTTGACAAAGATAAAGTGACCATTGAGATGGTGTTCAGACCCAACATACCAGACAATGCAAATCACGGATAGGTCTTCAATGATGACAATCATATCCTAGCCTTCTTAGAACAAAGGGATAACTTCAATAATCTTTTCTTTTAAGGTAGTGAAAACCCACACTTTGTGAATCATTCCCCAAAGAAGAGAAGGAAGAAATTGATGGAATTGATGAAGAGGAGTAATCAAACTTAAAGGAAACAAAATCCCTAAAGGCGTAGTTTCTTTGGAAGACCTCTTTGACAAGCATGACAAGTTCATCCAAGAGAAAGAAAAATAGTATTCTCGGTGTCCATCGATTTTGATCAAGAAAACATTAACACTTGAGAGAATCCAAGGATGGTCAACATTGGTAGATGTTGCTCACTGAAGAGAAGAGAAAGTTTGTTTCTCTACTAAAAATTACTCAGATGTCCTAGCCTATTCCTATGATGAACTCAAATCTTTTTAGCCAAAGGAAATGCATCACTCCATTCCTTTGAAGCAAGGAGCTAATCCCTTCAGGAAAAAACAAAGGCCCTAAAATCTAAAGATTGTCGATGTTATCAAAGAAGAGGTGACAAAGATGCTCAATGCTAAAATTATCTTCCCCATCCACCATTAAACATGGGTGGCTAACATTATGCTAGTAAGGAAGAAGAATGGGGAAATAAGGATTTGTGTAGACTTCTGAAATCTGAATAAGGCATCTCTTAAGGACAACTACCCCCTTCCAATCATAGATCATATTTTATAAGTAGTCACTAGATCGAGATTCTCTCTTTTCTTGATGTATTCTTAGGGTACAACCAAATCAAGGTGGAAAAAGAGGATTAAAAAAACAGCCTTCACAACACCTTGGGAACTTTTTCCTATAGTAGAATGCCTTTTGGCTTCATCAATGTTGGAGCCACTTTCTAGAGAGCAATGGACTTGGCTTCAAAGATTTGAAACATTGCATTGTCATTTACCTTGATGACCTCATGGTTTTTCAAAGAGGAGGGAGATCATAGCTATCATTTGGAGCAACTCCTTGCAAGGTGTAAGAAACATGGCATTTCTCTAAATCCAAATAAGTGCATTTTTGGAGTCATAGAAGGTAAGTTGTTGGGACACATTGTGAACAAACATGGAGCACACATTGATCGTGAGAGGGTCAAAGCTATCCAAGCACTAGCCATGTCATTTTGTTCTTGATTTTTCCGAACCGACTAAGCATATAAATTTCATGATGAAGCCTTAAGCAAGTTTCAAGTGGAATAAGGAAGGAAAAACAACATTTGAGGAGATCAACAAAGCCATTGCCAAAGCTCCAACTCTTGTATCTTAATATTTCAACAAGGATTTCATCATGTATTGCTATGCATAAGAAGATACACTATATGTTGTCCTCAGAAAAATGATGAAGGTTTGGAAGCACCCATTGCTTTCATGAGTTTTCCTTTAAAAATTATGAGCTAAAGTACATGACCCAATTGGAGACACATGCATATGCGAGTAATCAAAGTTGTTAAAATTTTAAAATTCTACATTCTCAATTCCCATACGGTGGTAATGGTCCATGGAAGTGCAATCAAGTACATTTTGACTCAACAAGATCCCGGGGCTAAGAGAGGAAGTTGGATTGCAAAGACCCAAGAGTATGACTTAGAGATTAGACCCTCTAATCTGGTACGAGGAAATAGTTTGTGCAGGTTGATTGTTGAAGATGAAGCTCTCTGGGCTCGGCATGGAGAAAAAGATGATGTTTGCTCAACCTATTTAGGAGACAGTCCATAGGTGCTATTTGTCACCACTACCGATGACTAGTATGTTGACATTGCTTACTACCTCACTTATGGAGAATGCCCTCCTCATCTTGATTACAAACAAAGAATGAAACTCAAGCTAACGGCAGCCAAGTTTTGGATTTGGAATCATGCACTTTACAAGAGAGACCTAGATGGTTGTTTCCTCGTGTGTGTAGATAAGGAGCAATAATAAAATTTGCTTAGGGCATATCATGATCAAGCTTATGGTGGACATTTCTCATAAATGATCACTATACATAAGATCCTCGAGGGAGATATTATTGGCCCTCCATCTTTGCAGACACTCGGGATTGGGTTTCAAAATGCAAAACATGCCAACAATTTGTTGGAAAGCCATAACTATTTGCATTGCCACTCGGGACTATGGTGATTGAAGAACCATTTCACCAAGTGGGGGCTAGATTTTATTAGTGTTCTAAATCTTCAATCTAGTGTAGGGCATACGTATGTACTCGGTGCAACTGATTACTTCACTAAATGGGTGGAAGCCATCTCGACCAAGTAAGCCAACTCAAAGCAGTCTACAACTTCATCAAGGAGAATATTATTGTTTTTTTAGGACTACCATATGGGAAATTATCATAGACAATGCCACCTATTTCTATTCTAAGGAACTCACAAAGTCTTGTTACGTCTTTGGAATCTCCTATCTCACTCTTCCGAATACTACCCATAGGTAAATGGGAAAGCCGAGTCAAGCAACAAGAACATTATGACCATTGTTCAAAAGATGGTAGATGAGAATCAAAGGAACTAGAAAAATAAATTATACGATGCATTGTGGGCCGATAGGATCACTCCTAAGAAGGAAATAGGTATGTCACCTTTCCAAATGTTGTATGGAGTTGAGGCAGATATTCCCCTCACAATTGAGATGTCATCTCTCAAGTTGCTACAAGAAATAGAAGATGGTCAATACAAAGACTCCATTGACAAGAGGATCCTCTTCCTGGAGAAGCTAGAAGAAAGAAGATGCCAAGTGGTGGATAGAATTAAGGAGCATCAGTTGAAAGTGAAGAAAATTTTTGACAAGAAGACCAAAGCAAGGAATTTCAAAGTTGGAGATTTTTTCCTGCTATGGGACAAGAGAAGAGAACCAAAGGGAAGCCATGGAAAGTTTGATTCATTGTGGCTAGGCCCATTCCAAATTCATGGAGCTTGTGGTGAGAATGTTTTTCTCCTCTCATACTTAGATGGAACTCCATTGGAGTTTCCTCGAAGTGGGAAATACTTGAAATTGTACCATCAGTGAAGGCCTTTGTACCATAGGTGGATTTTTTCCCTTTTCTATTGTGTGGTTTTGGTTTGGTTTTGTGTGTTTTTATTTGTGTGTTCCCTCCTTCCATTATCTCTCATAATTATACATGACTATGCAAGGCCCAATGGATAAGGCATTGGTCAACATAATATGTTTTGAAACTTGAAATTCTAGATCCTCATATCATGCCCTATCCATGCCCATTTCATGCCAGTCCCCAAGCTAGAGCCAACTATTGTCACCTGAAATCTGCTCTTTATTTTCATAGCCAAATTCAATTTTTTTGAGCTCATGCCCTTCGTTGGTGTTTAAGCCAAGTTAGAGATTAAAAAAATTAGCAAAGGTTATTCCCTAAAGCTGTTTAAACCTTTGGTTTTCTCATTGTTAGAAATCCTCCATTTCCCAGTCTTTACACGTAATATCCTCTTTGCAACCTCCATTTTTAATCGAAATTGTTCACTTGTTCTATAACTTGCATCAACAAATCATTGATTTTCCTCCATGCCTTTGGTTTGCGAAGGAAATTTGAAAATTGGACTCAAAATGATGAAGTTATCTTCCTCCATGTATTTTCCACAGTCGAGATGACGGGTGTCTTTTCCCCATCAAATTTTGGCCCCAATGAATACAGGTATGTGGTTAGATCCTATTGGATGGGGAGGAATGGGATTTTTGGTGAACTTAACACTTTTGGTCACTTTTGGCAAAAATGGTAAATTTCCCCACGACCACTGTCTCCACCCAAAATGTGCCACTTGTTGAAAGCCAAATCGAGCAACAATGCCGGTGGAGGAAATTGAGTTTTTGAGCCTTTTTTTTAAAAAGGTGAAAAGTTAAAAAATGACTCGCAATCCCAATCAAGCTATAAAGGTAAAATTCAAAGGTGAAGCCCACAGTTAAAAAGTCAAAAAGGAGAGTAGGGTGGAGGAATTTGAGTTTTTGAGCCTTTTTCCAAAAAAGGTTAAAATGTTGAGAAAAAGGCCACAACCCCATTTCTAATAAGAGGGTGCCACGTGTCAAGAGTCAAAGCGGGAGAGCGGGCCGGTGGAGGAATTTGATTTTTTGAGCATTTTTCTAAAAAATGTTAAAATGTTGAGAAAAGGCCGCTACCCCATCTCTAATCATAGGGTGCCATGTGTTAGGAGTCAAAGCAAGAGAGCGGACCGGTGGAAGAATTTGATTTTTTTATCCTTTTTCCAAGAAAGGTTAAAATGTTGAGAAAAAGGCCATGACCCCATTTCCTAAAAAGAACGATAACCAGATCGTGTCAAGCCAAGAACAAAGATGCTAATCAAACATCACGATCAATAAGATGAAAGCAATTCACCGAATAACTTTACATAAACCTTTGCAAACAAATGAGGTGATATCATATATTATTATAGAACTCAATGAAATACAATGAAAACGGGCCTTGCTTATATAGGCAAGGAATAACAATCTAAGAACAAGTCAAGGTCGTAGATCAAGCCATAAATCATGGAAAGAAAGTCATGGAAAGAACTAGTCAAGTCCACATTTATGAGAGAACTAAACATCAAGGATCTAGTCAATACCATAGATCTAGGAAAGAACTAGTCAATACCATAGATCAAGGAAAGAACTATACCTAACAACTAGATAATATCTCCTAATATCTAAATAAATAAAAAGAAATATCCACACACATAAGTGGGTGAGGATAAATACAATAATATACCTAGGTGAACATGAGCTAAGGTAAATACCTACTCTAACACCCCCCTCAAGTGAAGCTAGGGGCAAAAATAGAAGTGGCATGTCCATAGTATGAGTCCTAGAAACTAGGCATGATGAGGTACTCATGTATAATATAACCATGAAGAAATCTCAAAACAAAAGAAGGAAAGAATCTGCTAGAAGGAAAGAGAAAGAAGAAGAAAGATGTTCTCACAAACACCCCCAAAGAACAAATTCGAAACCCCAAGCATTCCACGCAACTCAAGGTAGCGAGGTGATGCAAAAGGATTCGTAAAGATTTCTGCAAGTTGTTGTTGAGTTGGAATGTACTCCAAGCAAAGAACTACATCCTGAATGTGTTGACGAATGAAGTGGATGTGTATCTCAATATGCTTGGTCCGTTGGTGCTCAACTGGGTTGCAAGAAATGTGAATTGCACTTTGGTTGTCACGCCAATGTAAAGTCAGTGAATCCTATGGGAATCTAAACTCTTTTAATAACTGGTGAAACCAAAGAATCTATTGACTCGCTATAGCATGTTGCCTTGTACTCTGCCTCACGAAGATGAACGTGCAATAGCCTATTTCTTTTTGCACACCCAAGCAATGGAGAAGAACCAAGACAAAAAGATAGCGGAAGTGGAATGCCTGTCATTAATAGAACACGCCTAATATGAATCTGTATACCCAACCAACTGAGTAGAGCCCCTAGTGTAGTGTAGGCCAAAGTGGGAAGTGTCATCCAAATAGTGCAAAATCTTTTTAGCAACTGTCGTGACTACTATGAGAAGAATGTGCAAACTGAGATAT
The DNA here is from genome assembly GCA_018340775.1 of Taxus wallichiana var. yunnanensis. NCBI lineage: Eukaryota > Viridiplantae > Streptophyta > Pinopsida > Cupressales > Taxaceae > Taxus > Taxus wallichiana. Next base: position 680,278,176 of record CM031239.1, read on the forward strand.
AAGCCCTACTGCATATGAAATATCAGGGAAAATATGGGTCAAGTACACAAGACTCCCAACCAACTGCCTATACAATGTAGGATCACAAAGTAGTGTGGTACATGTGGATGTAAGAGTAACTTCGGACTAAAAGGAGATGGACTTGGCTTGCAATCAGCCATATCAAAGCATCGAAGAAGATCATGGGTATACTTTTTCGACTCAAATGAATCCTCGAATATATCGAGAAATTTGCAAACCAAGGAAATAATGCAATAGCCCAAGATCTGTCATGTCAAACTACGTAGAAAGATCCCTCTGAATACTCTAAATGTGGGAAGAAGAGCTGCCAGTAAGTAATAGATCATCAACATACAAGACAAGTATCACAATATCCTCACCGACATGTTGGAGATACACTATATGATCAGAGTGGCAACAAACAAAACTAGTAGATAGAAGAAAAGAATCCATCTTCTCATACCAAGCCCAAGGGGCTTGTTTGAGACCATAGAGAGACCTTTGAGCCGACAAACAAGAGAAGAATCCTGAACAAATCTAGCTGGCTGCTCCATATATATTTCCTCTTGTAGATCTCCATGTAAGAAGGCACTCTTCACGTCCATCTGGTATACGGGCCACCCCTGTGATGCAGCAATAACAAGTACAAGGTGTATAAAATCCATCTTGGCAATGGGTGTAAAAGTCTCAGAGTAATCAATACCTTCAACTTGTGAAAAACCCTTTGCAACAAGACAAGCCTTATACTTGTCAATGGACCCATCAGCTGCATATTTGGTTCGGTATACCCACTTACACCTAACCATCTTTCTTCCTTTAGGAAGAGATACCAAATCCCAAGTATGATTCTTCATCAAAGAAGAATACTCAGTTGCCATCGCATCATCCCACTCTTGTATCCCATGAGCCTTTGAAAAAGACTGTGGATCCTTAGAAACTACCTAACACAAAAGTCCATAACCTGTAGAATGTGCGTGATGATGCCTAGTGGATGGAAGATCTTCTATGAAAGGTGTTTCCTCAGAAATGGTAGTACGAGCCCACTTAGGCATAGTGACAACATCAGTGGGAATAGAATCCTCAATGGCATCTATAACCTCCTCATAAATCTCCTCAAAGAAAGGATCCTCAAGATGAGATGAAGAAGAAGAAGGAATGTAAGAAGATGAAGAATTATGAGAATTGAAATGCTCATCAAACTGAACATGTGTTCGAAAAAGAACATCATGTGTATCAGGATCTAAAATATGACAAGCTCCCATGTCCTCACAATACCCTACAAAGATCAAGGGTTTACTCTTCTTATCCAAAGCTTTCCTTTTCTTCTTTGGCACAAAGGCCCAAGTATGGCTCCCAAAGACTCAAAAAAATGAGACATCTGGCTTAGTGTTGGACCAAGCTTCCTATGGAGTCAAATGCTCAAGTGCTCTGTGTGGTGTGTGATTCTAAATATAGTTAGCACAATTAACTACTTTTGCCCAATATATAGAAGGTATATCTCTAGAATGCATCATACAGTTAGCCATTTCCTTCAAAGTTCTATTCTTCCTTTCTGCTAATACATTGTTGTGGAGTATGAGGAACAAAATTCTGGTGAATAATGTTTTGAGTTGCCAAAAATTTAGAAAACTCATTCTTCAAGTACTACCCCCATAATCAATGTGAAGGTTTTTATACTACTAGAAGATTGTTTCTCGACCAAAGCGTTGAAGACTTTGAAGTGTGAAAAAACATCACTTTTGTACTTGACAAAATAAACCCAAGTATGCCTCGAGAAATTATTAATAAATGTAAGTGCATACTTAGATCCATTGAAAGATGGGGTAGGAAAAACCATCAAGTCACTATGCACAAGCTCAAGTGGTGAAGAAGCTCTCTTAGACAAATTCTTAGGAAAAGGATCTTGGTGTTGTTTCCTAATGCACAACCATGACAAAGTCCCTCAAGACAAGAAACTCTAGGAAGACCATCTACCATACCATGAGTGCTCAACTCCTTCAAATATTTGTAATTGAGATGTCCAAATCTTTCTTGCCAAAGCTTACTCTGTAAATCTGAATGAGAAACCAATCCTGTCCCTATAGAAGAAGTGTCATCAAAACCCTCAAAGTTATATAGTCTTAAACTATGATCAACAATACCCTAAGAAACAAGTGAATAAGGCTCCAACAAAGTTCTTACTTCTACCCCATATGGTGTAAAAGTCAATGTTTTCCCTTGACCAGAATGAAAAATTTGATATAAAGAGAGCAAATTTGTAGTGATGTTAGGAACATATAGTTCATCTTGGATATTGCCACCATCAATTTGTAGATCACCTTTTCCCTCAACAGAAAGAAAGGAAGAATCTCCAACCTCAATTTTGAAAGTAGAACTCAAACCTAGAGAAACAAAAGACTCCTTAAAATAAGTCATGTGATGAGAAGCAACAGAATTTATAACCCAATTGTCTGCAAGTGGTGACTGAGATCTTCCAACAACATTAAGTGTTTTTCCATGCTAATTAGAAGGAGGTGGAGTGGAGATAGAATTTTTTTTTCTTGACTGCATCCTCTAAGGCTTACATTCGCTTATAACACCTATTTTCTTCATGATTACTACCCCCACAAAAAGAGCATGAATGGCTAGACTTATTCTTGGATTTAGAAGACTCCTTGGGTTTTGAGTTGTTTTCTTTAGGTTTAGGAGCATTTCTTGATGGAGAAGGGGTGGATTTGATTTTACTATTTGGTTTTCCCTTGCTCTTAGGATTAGATGCAACTAATTCCTTTTGAGAGGTGGAAGACTCAAGGTGAGACAATTTGGATTCTTTCCTAGTAAGCCTTTCACAAAATGTTTCTAAGTTAGTCATTTTGAATGTGTCACCTAAGGCATCCATGGTAGAGAAAAAGGTAGAAGAAAAAATTTGGAATGGTCCTCTCAACTTGGGTAGAATCAAGTAAACACACTCTTCATCTTTCTTATCTCTTCCAATCCCCTTCAACTGTGTCAACAAATTCTTGAACTTGGTAAGATAGTCTATAATTGTTGGAAAATCTTCAGAATTAAGAGAGGTGATCTTAATTTCGAGTTGCATGGCTCTCATATGATCCACCTTACTAAATAAATCCTCCAATTTCTCCTATATTTTGAAAGGAGATTCACACTTTTTCAAATGAAACAAAAGACTGTCACTTACATAAGTTCCTATCAAACCCATACACTCATCAAATTTGCACTAGTACTAAAATTTCTCATATTCTCTAGTGAACATTGGTTGTTCTTTAGAAGTTAAAGCCCATAATCTTTTTCGCTTAATTATTTTTTCCATTCTTGGTTTCCATGTTTGGTAATTATGTTTATTTAATGTCTCAACATTATCTAATGTAGAACTAGATGCCATACTAAAAAAAAACCACCAAAATAAATGGAAGAACCAAGCAATGCAACAAGACCCCCAAGCAATGCAACAAGAGCCCCCAGATTTTGGCACTTTATAATGAGTGCATGTTACAATATGGCACTTTATAATTATAGTGAAATTCTCAAAATAAATATTTCCAATGGAAAGAGCACGGAAAAACAAGCACTTTTGCAAAAAACGGCACTCAAAACCGAGTTACCGATCAAAAGTTACAAGCTTTTCAATATTATGCTCTACTATTTATTTTAGTTGCCACTAAAATAGAATAAAATACTCTTGCCTTCACCACACAAATAAAATGAAAGGGGCTGGAGTTAAGAACCTACTAGTAGGAATCACAAGCTTTAAGCCCTCATATGACCATACCATATGACCAAGGGCTAAGAATTTTAAATAAAAAAATTATTTACAAAATAAAACTTACTGAGGCGAATGTCAATAGAAATCTTCTGCTCACGATACCATAAAAGGAATGATAACCAGATCATACCAAGCCAAGAACACAAATTCTAATCAAACATCACAATCAATAAGATGAAAGCAATTCACCATAATAACTTTACATAAACCTTTGCAAACAAATGAGAAGCAATATCATATATTCTTATGGAACTCAATGAAATACAATGAGAATGGGCCTTGCTTATATAGGTAAGGAATAGCAATCTAAGAACTAGTCAAGGTCGTGGATCAAGCCATAAATCATGGAAAGAACTAGTCAAGTCCGTAGATTTAGGAGAGAACTAGACATCAAGGATCTAGTCAATACCATAGATCTAGGAAATAACTAGTTAATACCATAGATCAAGGAAAGAACTATACCTAACAACTAGATAATATCTCCTAATATCCAAATAAATAAAAAGAAATATCCACACACATAAGTGGGTGAGGATAAATACAATAATGTACCTAGGTGAACATGAGCTAAGGTAAATACCCACTCTAACATTTCCATTCGGAGCGTGCCACGTGCCTAAGTTAAAAAGTTGAAGTGGGGGCGGGTGCCAATTTGTTCCAAATTTCCAAATCTCTAAAAAATCACAAAATGCAAAGGGATTTCCACATAACCACTCCAATATCTTCCTACTATGTGGACAACCTGATTTCAAAGTTACAAGAGAAAATCAAACGGTATGTATTCAAACTAGAAAATTAATGTAACGTTCGCATTGCAAGTTCTGGTTTTTAACCCGCCATGAGCATTTTCTTCACAGTGGAGGAATTTGAAGAGGTGTAAATGATTTATAAAGCGGTAACCATTTTGGCATGAGATATAATTGCTCCTCAGAGCCATTCCAAAGGGCTGGCAATTGATTTCAAAAAAGACCAAAGTTCTCTGTACCTGGAAAAGACAAAAAATGCCATACTTCTTCTATTTTCCCTTCGCCTTAGATTTTCCTCTATTCTCAAAGCTTTATACAAATTTTGCTCTAGCTTCAATAATAAAAGAAGGAATTTTCACCTATTTGATTGAGGGATTGATTGGTACCTTGTGACTAATGAATTTTAATTGGTCTTGTAGCTTTCTGTGTATTTTTTTCTTCTAACTATAAATGCATGTAAATGAAATTTCTAATTAATGTGTGTGGGCATCTGATATTCTACTCATGACATTATTTTTCTCCTACCTCCATTTCCACTCCCCTTCACCTTTCCAAGACAAATTTTCTTCTCTAGCAAGACATTGCTAGCTTTGCCACAGGGTCAATGGAGTGCCCATGTTGGATCTCTAGTCGAAAGGCCACCATTGAAACCCATCTTTCATGCATGTACCTATAGAAGCTACACCATTCAAGTAGAGGGACTTAGATTCCCATAGCGTTGGCTTGAAACCCACCAATTTCTCCACAAGAAAAAAATTCTTGCCAACACTAGGGAAGATTAGGACAAAGTAGCGAAATGGGTTTATGGGTGCTAGGCATGGGTGAATGTCGGTCATAGGTATGATTTGACTTTAGGTTGTAGGCATGGTTGAGTGGTTTTTTAATATAGGTGTTAATGATCTAGCCCTATATAGGATAGTCAACAATTAATGAGGAAGGTGAATGGTAAGAGGTTGTTGATCAAATAATCTTGGTCAAAGATCACACAAGGAGTCTCAAGCAGATAGAAGGCCCGGAACCAAGGGCATGGAAGGACGAAGGCAAGACCCGTGCGCAAAAGGCAAGTTAATATTTCAGGACTTAGCCAATTTTGAGCATGAAGACCTATTTTTATAAGATGGTGTGCGGAACACATTAACGATGTAGATATGTGCACGCCATGCATTTTCTATCTTTGGAGAAGTGGATCGAAGCATTTTTGCATGGAGATAGGCTAAGAATAGAATTGACACTTTAGTTAACTGTAAGAGGACTATAGATAGCACACTTGCATGTGTGGCTATAATTGTAAATGACATGTGTCTATCAATATCATGCGGCCTATTTTTGGAATAGATAAGTGTTGGTCCTGAAAATCATCACGGACGAGATCTATGGATAGATGAGCCAACGGTGTGCGGGGCATAGCCCTCTTTGAGTCAATGGTTAAACCGGTTTATTGCTATTCTACCGGTAGGAATCTATGTAAGCCTCACTGATTCTTCCTTCGGGGGTTTGGGATCTCATCCCAGTAGGGGTGTTTCCGACTGCGAAAAGAAAGGAAAGGAAGAGGGAATGAAGAAATAGTAGGTCCGAAGGAAGAAAAGAAATGAATTCCAAAGCAGAAAGGTCAAAAGGTTTATGTTTTGGGATTGGTAGTAAACAGAGCCAAACCTACTTGCATAAACAAACAAAGCAATACTGATGATGAATAAATGACAAGAAAGTAGATATGAATCTAACAGAATAAACACATACAGATCTAACATAAGAAAGGTTTGATGCATAACACAGCTATTCAGCACAAAGTCTCAATATTTGTATTACTGTTTTCTTCTGTTACAAGAAAGCTCAAAGTCTTTTTTCTTCACTTCTATTTCTCATCTGAAAGATATCCATCCATCCCACAATACTACAAGTATTGGAGTATATATAGAAGAAGAAGAGAAAAGAAAGCAAAAAGGAGCCAACAACTATTTACAAAGATATTTACAAAATATCTAAAAGTCATGTTGACTTTTTACTATTTGATGGATGACATCATCCCATGATGCAACATGGATGATGTCATCATTTGTATCAACATACTCCAGATATTTCCAAAAAGAAAGACGGAGAAGAGAAAGAGAAGAAGAAGAAGAAGAAGAAGAAGAAGAAGAAGCAGCTATTCGTCATCATCATCTTGCGGCCGAAAGGGGGTGGACTACTTTTGTTGCTCCTCAGGTGACGAGATATGGAAGTGAGAGCGGTATTCCATGAACTTGTTGATTATTGGCCCTAGTTGATCCTGGGAAGGATCCTTGTGCCTATCACTTATCGCCTCACAAGTCTCCCGCTCATCTACGAGCTTCTCTGGGAGTTTGGAATAGTCCTTTTCCGCCTCAATGAGGAACCCGATGAAGTCCCTACAGGCCAGCAGGTTGTTGATAGATTCTGTGTCAAATGTGACCTCTGGCCCCGTTCCTTGAGAAGTGATCTCCTTGAAGATCCGGGTGGTTTCATCAGCTTTCCTTAAAGTGAAGGAAGGAGTAAGTAACCCTGGCGACATATTAAGAACAATTCGTTCCATTTGGTGCATCGCATCTAGGGATTCTTCCTTGACTTTGTCAATCTTTTCTAGAATAAATTCTAGCTGATCCACCCGGTAGTCCAGAGTGGACATGATTTTGTTGAGGGCCCTTGGATGGCCGAAGACGCCGAACTTGACCAGATCTTCGACTGAACAGTCGAACATTTGTTGGAAGGTCTCGTGTTGCAGTCTGGCATGTTCCAACTCTTCTGATATGGGCCCTGCTAATGCTTGGAGCTCTTTATTCACCTTACTGATGTTCAGGTACAAGTCGGAGAACTCGGCGATCACTTTTTCACTGTCTTTGAGGATTTGGCTCCTCCAAGCGGAAACGGCCATACCCTGCTCGCCGATTTTGGCATATTCATTAATTTTCTCCTGGCTGAGAAGCTCAGAAGTCTCGGTGGTAGTTGTGGGAGGCGCACTACCCATCTTCTATAAGGCTTGGAGTAGATATTTGTTTCACTCCTTCAGTTGCCTTTTCTCTTCCTTGATTTCCTGAAGCTTTTTGCAGAGGGCGTCAACTGCAGAAAGAGCCTCCCCCTGAAGACTTTCTGAAGATGTCCCCATTGTGACTTGGGTCACTATAAAATTTGTCGAGAGATAGATCCTTTTTCTCTTTGAGGGGATTGGGGTATGCGATTTCCATAACTCTCTCTCCTGCAGCACTTTGAGAGAAGCGCGTGACAGGCTTCTGCTTCTTTGCCCCCTTAGATGGGATTACGGAAAAGTCCATCGGAGTGATGGGAACTTTCCTCTTTTGCTGACTTAGCTGCTGAGAGATCCAAGCTGGACCTATGGTAGAAGGACCGGAAATAGAGGAGGGGGCAGCTGCAGTAGAAGAGGGGAAAAACGTGGAGACACGTGGCGGCGGCATTGAGAGAATAGCCGAAGAAGTGCCCACGGAAGGAAGGGAAACTGTAGCTACGGAAGACATAGGAAGGGAAGGGAGCTCGGAGATGAGGGAAGAAATGGAGGAGGACAGATCAACGAGGGAAGAAAAGATAGATGAAGAGGCGGGGAAATAGTAGAAGAAGGGGAAGAGGACACGACCAAAGGGATGGTCGCTTGAGTCGCTCGAGGAGGGGAAGGAAGAGAAGAAGAAGGGACGGAAGGGACCTCGGTTGTTGTGGCAATGCCGACATCCTGAGTGGATGGGCCTATTGGAACTTCCTCTTCTGCTTCTTTCTCTGGCGAATCCAGAGTTATTACCTGCTCGGGTGCCGCGGAAGGAGGACTCTCAGGGGCTTCTTCCTGAATGGCGCTGGATTCACCTTCTACGCCTTTGCCCTTGCCTTTAGGCTACTTTTTGGATCGTGGAGGTGCATTGCCCAATGGGGATGTTGTGAAATCAACCCCGAGGTAGATTAGGCTGTTCATCCGGCACCAATGTTCTGTCCTCCGCAGAGTCTCCTTGACCCTCTCCTCAATTGTTTGAGGAGCCTTAGTTCTATCAATGGCCGAAAAGGGCCAATCGTCCCCATCGTGTCCAGTATATACCTTGTCTACTTCATCTTCCGTAGTTTGGAAGCCTTTGGGGACAATGGCTACCCCATATTGGATGATATCTACGCAATGCTAGGTGAGAATGATCCTTCCTTCGAGCTCCACCTCATGGAGGACGTCAATATAAATATCCTCGATCTGAGGAACATGGATTGGATCAAGTTTCGCCCTTGGTAGACAGCTCCTTGGGTCGAAGGTAGGCCTGGCTGGGAAGTCATGTTTCAAATTGAGTAACTCCAGCTCTGCGAACATCTCCTTCACCTTGTGGTGGGTAGAGCATGTGTATCGGCCTACTGTGAGGGGGAAAGGAGTTCCACCCTTCTTTCTTTTAAGGCATTTCTCGTGATATGTGATTAGCTGCCTTGACAGTTCCAGCAGAATCAGCTTAGGTCCAGCATACCTTGGTAGCCTGGTTGGCTCTCCCAAAAAGTTGGCAGCCCTTAGATAGGTGAATGTAGGAAACTGGGTGAACAAGGCTCCCCATTTCTCCGTGGCTGCCACTATGCTTTTGGTCGTGCGACCATAAGTCATATTCGGCCGACGCAGTAGATGATGTGGTAGAAGAATGCATCATTGATTTTGGTGAATTGGGAGATGCTATTCTCGGCCTCAGTCTGGATAATACTCATATATTTTGACCTGAGGCCAAACTCCACTCCGCGTCAGGCCTGGATAGTCCCTCTCTGATGCTGCAAAGCATAGACCACATAGGAGTTCATATGAAATGTCCCCGTTGTGCGTTGAATTGTTGTAGCTATTCGAGAGATTGAGATTGCCGCTGCTTATAATTTCTCCCCAGCAAAAGCGCTGATCAGGCATATTCTTGTTCATGGTCTCTAAGTACCGCAACATCCATTTATGGAAATAATGGGCATCAGAAAGCCCGAAGACCCTACTCAGGAATGTAATGGTGTCACTGAGCTCTTCTGAGAAGTCGCTGCGGTGGATGATTTGGGGCCACCGGGTTATTACCTTTTTGTTCTTCAGATAGACTTCATTCATTAGTTGCATACATTGATCCTCATTGTCATCCCAGGCCTTAATGCACTCCGCTTGGCTGACGGCCACAAAGTGCCGGTGGTGAGGGATGCCGAGTATTATCTCAAAATGATGGGCAGTGAGGTTAATGACTACCTCGCCCTTGCTGTTTTCGACACACCTTGTGTCCTTGTTGTAACACTGGGCAACCACCATCATAAATTCATTGTTACTGGCAGCTTGGCGACGGGGATTCCTCGGTGAAGTGCAGGGCACTGCCGATCAATTTGTCCATCCATGGACTCCTTGTAACTTTCTGAGTTCTGGCCCAGAATTCCTCCATATCAATATGTCCTAATTCTGAATCTCTGACGTCCATGCTGCACTCGGCCTGGGACTCGGGCATTCTGACCCTCTGATATTTATATTTCATTTCTTCCTCTGTAAGCTTAGCCTTTCCTTTGGATTTGATGGGTCTCTTGCTGGATGTAGACATATGTTCTTTCGAACTCAGTTGCTGATCTGCATGAAGAAGAAGTGAAACCCAACGTAGAAAGGTTGAATCAGTCATTTGATTTCCCATTGAAGTGCCAACAGAAGAAAGAGTTAGTTATTATTAGGCTCAGGGCGCAGGGTGCATGAAAATTGCAGCTTACAGGGCTAAATAGGTAAGGCGCACAGGAAAGGCGTGTTGCAAAGGTTAAACTGGCACCAAAGGTGCATGGCGCATGCATACTGCAGATTACATTTCGTAAAGGGCGCATGAAAACTTCGTGTTACATAGTGACAGGATGCGCCCTTTGGCGCATAGATTTTTCATGTTGCATTGGGATTTGGTGTGCCCTTTGGCACATGGAAAGTTTGTGTAACAGGAACTTTTCGTGCGCCAAAGGGAATATGGTGCGGCGCACGAAGGGTTTACACAACATGATGTTGCTGTGATGAGGAAAGCGCCTGCGCCTTTATAACTTCACACTTGGCGCAGATAAAGCCGGTGTTGCATAGATGTTGGGTGCCATTGGCGCATGGAAATGTGATGCAGCAAGGAAGGTTGGCGCGCCATTGGGGCGCAAGTTTAGCGCTTGCAGCATGTGAAGGAGGCGCCCTAAGGGCACAGAAGTTAATGATGCAGCAGTCAAAATGGGTGCGCCATTGGCACGGGTTTTGTTCATGTTGTAAGGTGGTCAGATGCGCCAAAGGAAGAAACAGTTTTTACATGGTTCAACCCTTCTTTCTTCCTTTCATTTCCAAGATTGTTTTGGGAGATATAATGGTTCAATCCAAAGGGTTTCAGACCATGCTTTTAGACAACTCCCTCTACCAGCAGTTCTAGAAAGAGGAGGAAAATGGAAAGACAGACAACAAAAAGGAAGGAGGGGGAAAGGGAACCAGATCAATATTTCAATATTTCAAACCAAAACCAGGCCACCAAGCACAACAAGAACCAAAAACGTAAAACGCACAAGAGGGAGAAGAACCTCTTACCTGGATAAATAGTAAGAGACGTGTAACGGGTCCACAAAGCGTTGAAAATGACGAGGCAGGGGCTGACAGGCTCTGATAAAAGAAATCACGTGCTCTGCGACTAGTGAAAATGACATTTTGGGCGCGCAAAAACATATATATATATAGCTGAGCTAGTCATAAATGCGCCACCCACTTTGTAAAGGGTGCATGAAAGCAGCTGTCGACATGGAAAAGCATGCGCCCTTTGGCGCATGAAAGCGTTTGCCAGCATGAAATTAAGCGCGCCTTTGGCGCACCAAAAGCTATGTCGACATGGGATTATGTGCGCCCTTTGGCGCACCAAAAAGTGTGTTGACAAAAGATTATGTGCGCCCTTTGGCGCACCAAAAAGGGGCGCAACAAACGTTGTGTTAACACGAAGGCGCATGCGCCTTGGCGCACGCAGGGAAGACTCAACATACTTTGGTGCACGGAAAGGCGTGTTGACACTGAAAAGTATGCGCTAAAGGGTTTAAAGGGGGCGCACCAAAAGTTGGTGTTACATAGTAATTCCATGCGCTTGACCAAAAAGACCAAAAAGACTTAAGTTTGAAAAACCAGATTTCCGGGAAGGGATTTTTTGCAACATTCGAACGCAATTGAGGATCCCTAGCGAGGGATCAAAACAAAATTTTGGTATGGTTATCGGTAAAATTTCCTTGTCAATTTTACGGGATAACAGCTGGCTCTTTCTGGGGACTATCCCTGAGCAAACTCGGGGGTAGAGAATCCCAGATCTCATGTGCCTATCCATTGGGTAACAGAGTCAAAAACAAGGGCGACCGGAGGGAGAACAAAGGAAACACACAACAAACCGAAAGCAAACACACGACGAAAGCAAACACACAACTAAAGCAAACTGTACAAAGAAGAGAGCAAGCTCTACTTCCTGAAGATCTTCAAATGTTGCCCACTATAGGGAAGCAGGAGCTCGGTTCCATCTAGATATGAGAGATAGAAGCTATTCTCTCCATTGAGCTGCTTGATCTTGAAGGGCCCTCTCCACAGGGAATCAAAATTTCCGTGCATGCCCTTTGGCTCTCTCCGCTTGTCCCACAAAAGGACGAGATCTCCTACTTGAAAATCCCTTTGCTTGGCCTTCTTATCAAACAGCCTCTTAACTTGATTCTGATGTTCAGTGATCTTGTCGACCACCCTTACTCTCTTTTCTTCAAGTTCTGCCAGATACATGATTCTCTTTTCAAGAGAATTTTGGAAAGTTTCATCTTCGATAGCTCGTGCAGCTTGAGCGAGAAGTTCCGTAAAAATGGGGAGTTCGGCATCGAGTGCCATATAACACTTGAAAAGGTGACATGCCGAGAGATCTCTTAGGAGTAATACGATCGCCCACAAAGCATCGTATAAAGACTTGTGCCACATTCACTTGATTCTCATCTACTAACTTCCGTATGATGGTCACCAAGTTCTTATTCTTGGATTCCTTTGACCATTTCCCGAGGGTAATAGTCGAGGCGTGAGCCAAAGTTATCCCATATTCATAGCAAAACTAATAACTTCCCGTGAGGAGAAGTTAGAAGCATTATCAAGCAACAATTTTTTTGGAACGCCAAACCTGACAATGATATTTTCTTTAATGAAATTGTAAACCACCTCAGAAGTGGCATGCTTGACAGGTATGGCTTCCACCCACTTGGTGAAGTAATCCATTGCTGTAAGGACATAGCTATGTCCGGCACTCGATTGAGGATTGAGTGCACCAATAAAATCAATTCCCCATTGTCTGAATGGTTCATTGATAATGACCGGCCTTAGGGGAAAGGCAGCCAACTTGGGCTTGCCGACGAATTGCTGGCAAGGTTCACACTTTGCCACCCAGGTGGCTGTATCTTGGAAGAGCGTCGGCCAATAGTACCTGGCTCGAATGATCTTGTGTGCTGTCACGGAGGAAGAGAAATGCCCCCCACAGGCTGAATTGTGAAAACTTTCCAAGTATTTTTACCTGCTGAGGTTTGTCAACACATCACAAAAAGATGCCATCTATCCCACATTTATATAAACCATCATCCCAGATGACATATTTAGCTGCTCTGAGCTTTATAGTGCACTTCTCCTTTGCAGTTAGGTGCATTGGGCATTCGCCGTAGGTGAGGAAGAAAGTGATGTCGGAGTACCATTCATCACTAGTTGCAACAAATAGAACCAGAGGCAGAGAATCAGGCTCTTCCTGCCGGTCCTGTGCTTCGTCGGTGTAGTCACCCCTGTCATCAGGGTTTTCTGAATCTTTGTTTTCAGCCATTAGCTGACACAGGCCCTTGCCCCTCACCAGCTTGGTTGGTTTAATATCCAGGTCATACTCCTGGACCTTTGTGATCCAATTTCCTCGCAAGATTCCTAACTCCTGCTGAGTTAGAATTGATTTCACCACCGTGTCAGGGACCAGCACCACCGTATGTGAGTTTAGAATGTAATACTGGAAATTCTTCACAGCTTTGACAACGGAAAAGGAATGCTTCTCCAATTGAGTCATTTTTAGTTCATGAGGCTTGAGGGGAGAACTCATGAACGCGATCAGAGATTCAACATCCTCTGAGTTCTTTTGCATCAATATTGTAGACACAGTATGCTCAGATGCGTAACTATACATGATGAAGTCCTTGGAGAAATCGGGACATACCAAGACTGGTGCATGAGCAACGGAAGATTTTATTTCTTCAAATGACCTTTTCCCTCTTCGCTCCATCTGAAAGTTGGTGACCCCTTCATCATGTTCAATATGTGACGGGTCTTCTCAGCAAATTCAGGAACAAAACGCCTGAGAAAGTTCACCTTTCCAAAGAAAGAATGAACACCAGTCTTGCTTGTAGGTAGAGTAAGGCTTTGAATAGCCTTAACTCTTTCGGTATCTATCTTTGTTCCTTCTTTGCTAACCACATGCCCTAGAAACTTCCCTTCGTGACTCCAAAAAAAGACTTTTTTGGGTTTAGGGAAATCCCATGTTCTCGGCACCTAGCCAACACTTGCTCCAAATGATCACAATGATCATTTCGTTGTTTAGAGAACATGGTTAAGTCATCTAGATAAACCACAATGAATTTCCCCATCATACCTTTGAATGCAAAGTCCATGGCCCGCTGAAAAGTGGCGCCAGCATTAGTTAGGCCAAAAGGCATCCTGCTGTAGGCAAATGTACCCCAGGGAGTAGTGAATGTTGTTTTAAACTGATCTTCAGCTGAAACTTCAATCTGATTATAGCCTGAAAAACCATCAAGCATGGATAGCATCTCTGATCCAGTTACTGCTTGCAGAACTTGATCCATTATCGGAAGTGGGTAGTTGTCTTTCAAGGAAGCCTGGTTCAAATTGCGAAAGTCTACGCATATGCGTATCTCACCATTTTCTTGCGACTGGCACAATATTTTCTACCCAAGTACTGTGGTGGATAGGAAAGATGATTCTTGCATCCAAGCATCTTCTGAATTTCAGCCTGGATAGTCCCCGAAATCTTAGGATTATAGTGCCTCTGCTTCTGGCGAAAGGCTTTGACATCTTCTTTCAATGGAATGTCATGCTGAACGTCCTTTGGCTTGAAAGATTTTAGATCGGCATAGGACCATGCCAACACGTCCATATATTTTTTTAGCAACTTGACAAATTTCCATTTCTCCTCAGGCGTGCAACATTTGCCAATGTTCACAAATTGCGGGTGCTCCATCGAACCTATATTGACCGGTTCGGTTTCTGGGGATGAGTCAGGGTCATCTCACCTCTTCTTTTTCACAAAACGGTCATGCCTGTCGAACAACCGCTCCAGAGAAACCAGGCCCTTTGGGATTTTGTTTCCTTTGAGCTAACATATGTCGTCGTTCCCTTCAGATTCATCGCCTTGATTGGTGACTGATTCACGGCAAGTGGAAGTAGATCCTTCAAAGTGTAATTCTTTTAAAAAATTTGCCTTCTCTAGAAAGGCAATGAGTTGGTTGTCATCGTTGAAAACTTGCCAATGCTGAGAATTGTCTGGCACGCTCGGGCGGAAAACCACCTCAATGGTGTATTTGTTTGTTTTCAAACCTGGGTGAGGGAGCATGAGAGATGCTGAAATAGCCAATGAATCAGCCATGTCATTTTGAGCTCTTGGAATGGATTCAATTGAAAAAGCATCGAATTCTTCGATGTTGTCCCACACCGCATTACGGTAGTGCCTGAGCCTTTCATTTTTTACTTGATATATCCTCTTGACTTGGTTTACAACCAACTCTGCATCACCTTGCACTTTTAGATTTTTAATTCCTCTTTCTTTTGCGGCTTGCATACCGAGTAACAGAGATTCATACTCAGCAGTATTATTTGTGTTAAAAATGCAACTTGAAAGAGAGAGGAATGACTTCTTCCTCGGGAGATATTAGCACGGCTCCGGTGCCGCATCCACTAGTTGCACAGCTGCCATCGAACTGCAAGGTCCAGATCTCATTAAGATCTTTTTCCTGAATGAGGACACCCGTTTTGTCCGTCTCGGTAGACAAGAAATAGTTCCCCATCCCTGATGATTCAAAAAGGATTTGAGCTTTGGGGTCTTCAGAGCTAGTAACCAAGTACTTTTTTTGTGATTCCGGCTCCAAAGTCTGCATTACGCCTTTGACGGGAATTCTAGCTTTAGACCAGTCCATATGAATTTCCCCACCAACTTCGCTGCAAAAACTTCTTCCCAGCAAAATTCCATAGGCTGCCGGAATGTCAGCAACGAGGACTGTCATCTTTACTCTTTTATCTGGGAATGCCGCAAATGCAAATTGCGCGTCTTTGATTTGGCCAACCAACGGAACCTGCTTGGTTTCCAAGGAATAACATCTGCCAAAAGGCTTGGTAAGAGTGAGGCCCAGAGCATGGGTGACCTTTGCCGGCATGACATTATCAGAAGCCCCGGAATCAATGATGCAGTTACTCAGCTTGTGTCCATTGATTAGGAGGGAGAGATAGAAAGGCTCTATCTTTCCTGACGCAGATGTTGAAGCAACATTTATGTGAGATTCAGGGGGAGTGGAAAGGATTCCTTTTGGGGAAACCTGATTAGATACAATAGCTTGACTTTGAATATACTTGGTCAATCTCACAAGCTGTTCGGGATTTGACTGAAGATACTCGGCTTCAGACATTTGGATCTTGGTCTTTTTTGCATGATCTATGATATCAAATGTGGCCAAGGGTTGCATTGGTGAAGGAATGAGTCCCTCACCTCGTGATGATGGAATAGGATTACTGGCCTTGGTAGGAACGTGAGAGGATTGATTTGGAGGAGAGATAGGGGAAAAGGTTTCCTTGTAAAAGATTTGCCAGGGAGTTGAGTAGGAAGAGGATTACCTCTTTTAGCAATGATCGGAGGCGCGTTTGACATGGCCTTCTCTCTTGGACGTGGCAAACTTCCGCTTCTTTTCCTTGCGAGCGAGTAAAAACAGCATATGACTGTCCGCTTGCATATCCCTGGGTACCCTCTTCTTCATCAGATTCTTCCTCATCAAATTCCATATACCCGATAGTAGAGTCGCCAGTCGGTTCACCGACATCTTGATCATCTTCACCCTGAGACGAAGGTTCTTCATAATACTGCTCTTCTTCTTCAATTTCGGCTAGAGCATTGGACGGAGGAGCCTCAGTGCCAACCAGCGGAGCGGTGTGGGTGCACGGCCTTTACGAAACATTGTTAGGAACAAAATTCCTCGCAGAATATCCCGGTATGAGGAACTGGGAGAGGCCTGAGCCACTGCTTCTTCAATGCAAGCAAGTCATTAACCATCTTTTGAAAGGCTGGATCAGACGAAGTAGTGGGTGAAGGGCCCAAAGATTTAGGCTTGGCTGATTCCCTTTTCAATTCACAGATATTATCAAATTATCTTCTATGTGAATAGCAGCGGCTTGGGCGAGAATCAAGGTGGCAACTCGTTCCTGAAGGAGCAAGAAACTAACTTTTGAGCTCATAGCGTTTACGAAGAAACACTTTTGATTCTCCGGCGTTGGAAGCATGGCAACAGGGACACGGTTGATTAGTGCATTGAACCGGGTGATAAAATCGTGCATGGTCTCATTTTCCTCTTTCTTCAGGTGAGTGATCCATGATAATAATGCAAATACATCCTCTGAAGGCTTGTATCTGTCTTCAAAAGCATCCCGCAAGGTGGCCCAACTGGTAATAGATCCGGCTGGTAAATGCTGAAACCATTCAGCCGCAGGTCCTTGTAGAGTTTCCAGAAAAAGGTGAACCGACACATCCTCGTGAGTTACATCCAAAGATACTACATGACATGATGAATGTAGATATGTGGGAATCCGTGCTCTGATTTCCGCTCCCATCGAATTTGGGAAAATTCTTTCGGTTTCCGTGAGGGAGTGCGTGAACTGGATGTGGTAAAGCCAAAGGACCCATCGCGTTTCCCCATGGTACTGCCATTTGAAAAGCCGGAAAGAGAACACGAGCTGGAAGCACGGTTCCACTGAGTAACAAGGCACTACAAAGGGATGTGGATGCCCCTTGCGAAAGATTCTTCCTTCGAGAAGGCGAGACACTCCTGGATGACCGGTCAGCCGAGCTTAGCACTGAAAAGTGTGCCGGTGTTATGCTGAAATTATGCCTTTGAAGCAGATCGAAAGTAGGATCAGCTTCTCCACGGGCTCTTCTGCTGCGCGTAAAAGGTTCACTCGCCAGTGTACCTTCCAGATCTGCAACGTTATGGCGCAGATTCAAACTTTCTTTTTGGCTGTACTTGCTGATTTTCTGGTTTCTCTGACAAAAACCAGCAGCAAATACTTTTCTAAATATTTAAAAACTATCCTCCTCAGAAAACCAATTGCGGTTAATGACAAATAACAACGAGGATAAGATGACAGAGAAGATTAGCAGGCTGATTTTCGGATCTAATTTTGACTTTTTTCAAAGGGTTTCAAACTTTAGCAAACAGTCAAAAACTCAGATCTATGGAAAAATACTGATTTTTATAAAAACTCAGTGAGCTAAAGGTCTCCAACTAGGCCAGATCTATGGATCTCAGAAGAAAATTTTCAATTTGGAGCACTTTTGCAAATTTTTAGATTTTTAACAAAAAGTTCAGATTTACAAACAGATAGTGATTCTTCTAATATTTTTGATTTTCTATTCTATCACTATCAAAGATATGATAGATCTATTCGATCCCAAATGAGTCGCCAAAAGCTGTTGAGTCCGAAAATCATTGCCTAGACAGATCTATGGATAGACGAGCAACAGCAACGGTGTGCAGGGCATAGCCCCTCTTTGAGTCAAGAAAGCTAAAGCCCGGTTTATTGCTATTCTACCACGCAGGAATCTATGCAAGTCTCACAGATTACGCCTTCGGGGTTTGAGATCTCATCCCAAAGTAGGGGTGTTTCGACTGCGAAAAGAAAGGAAAGGCGAGAGCGGTATTCCATGAACTTGTTGATTATTGGCCCTAGTTGACGAGATATGGGCGAGAGCGGTATTCCATGAACTTGTTGATTATTGGCCCTAGTTGATCCGGGAAGGATCCTTGTGCCTATCACTTATCGCCTCACAAGTCTCCCGCTCATCTACGAGCTTCTCTGGGAGTTTGGAATAGTCCTTTTCCACCTCAATGAGGAACCCGATGAAGTCCCTACAAAAAGGAGTTGTTGATAGATCTACTAACATGTCAAATGTGACCTCTAGCCCGTTCTGAGAAGTGATCTCCTTGAAGATCCGGGTGGTTTCATCAGCTTTCCTTAAAGTGAAGGAAGGAGTAAGTAACCACGGCGACATATTAAGAACAATTCGTTCCATTTGGTGCATCGCATCCATGGATTCTTCTTTGACTTTGTCAATCTTTTCTAGAATAAATTCTAGCTGATCCACTGGTAGTCAAGTGAGTGGACATGATTTTAGAAGAAGAGGGCCCTTGGATGGCCGAAGACGCGAGAACTTGACAGATCTTGGACAAACATCGAACATTTGTTGGAAGGTCTCGTGTTGCGATCGGCATGTTCAACTCTTCCGATATGGGCCTGTTAACGCTTGGAGCTCTTTATTCACTTTTCGATATGTTCGGTACAAGTCGGAGAAGCGATCACTTTTCACTTGTCTTTGAGGATTTGGCTCCTCCAAGCGGAAATGGCCATACCACCCGCTCGCCGATTTTTGCATATTCATTAATTTTCTCCTAGCCGAGAAGCTCGAGAAGTCTTGGTGGTAGTTATGGGAGGCGCACTACCCATCTTCTCCGTAAGGCTTGGAGCAGATATTTGTTTCACTCCTTGATTTCCTTTTTTCTTCCTTGATTTCCTAAAGCTTTTTTGCAGAGGGCGTCAACTTGCGCCTCAAAGAGCCTCCCCCGAAGACTTTCGAAGATGTCCCCATTGTGACTTGGGTCTTTGTAAAATCTGTCGGAGATAGATCCTTTTTCTCTTTGAGGGATTGGGGTATGTGATTTCCATAACTCTCTCTCTTGTGGCACTTTGAGAGAAGTACGTGAAGCTTACGCTTCTTCGCCCCCTTAGATGGGATTACGAGAAAAGTCCATCGGAGCGATGGGAACTTTCCTCTTTGAGTTGACTTGCTTTTTGAGATATCAAAGTTGGACCTATGGTAGAAGGACCGGAAACAGAGGAGGAGGCAACTGCAGTAGAAGAGGGGAAAAACATGGAGACACGTGGCAGCGGCATTGAGAGAATAGCCGAAGAAGTGCCCACGAAAGGAAGGGAAACTGCAGCTGCGGAAGACATAGGAAGGGAAGGGAGCTCGGAGATGAGGGAAGAAATGGAGGAGGATAGATCAACGAGGGAAGAAAAGATAGATGAAGAGGCGGGGGAAACAGTAGAAGAAGGGGAAGAGGACACGACCAAAGGGATGGTCACTTGAGTCGCTCGAGGAGGGGAAGGAAGAGAAGAAGAAGGGATGGAAGGGACCTCGGTTGTTGTGGCAATGCCGACATCCTGAGTGGATGGGCCTATTGGAACTTCCTCTTCTGCTTCTTTCTCTGGCGAATCCAGAGTTATTACCTGCTTGGGTGCCACGGAAGGAGGACTCTCAGGGGCTTCTTCTTGAATGGTGCTGGATTCACCTTCTACGCCTTTTGCCCTTGCCTTTAGGCTACTTTTTGGATCGTGGAGGTGTGTTGCCCAATGGGGATGTTGTGAAATCAACCCCGAGGTAGATTAGGCCGTTCATCCGGCACCAATGTTCTGTCCTCCGCAGAGTCTCCTTGACCCTCTCCTCAATTGTCTAAGGAGCCTTAGTTCTATCAATGGCCGGAAAGGGCCAATCGTCCCCATCTGTGTCAGTATATACCTTGTCTACTTCATCTTCCATAGTTTGGAAGCCTTTGGGGACAATGGCTACCCCATATTGGATGATTTCTACCAATGCTAGGTGAGAATGATCCTTCCTTCTGAGCTCCACCTCATGGAGGACGTCAATATAAATATCCTCGATCTGAGGAACATGGATTGGATCAAGTTTTGCCCTTGGTAGACAGCTCCTTGGGTCGAAGGTAGGCCTGGCTGGGAAGTCATGTTTCAAATTGAGTAACTCCAGCTCTGCGAACATCTCCTTCACCTTGTGGTGGGTAGAGCATGTGTATCGGCCTACTGTGAGGGGGAAAGGAGTTCCACCCTTCTTTCTTTTAAGGCATTTCTCGTGATATGTGATTAGCTGCCTTGACAGTTCCAGCAGAATCAGCTTAGGTCCAGCATACCTTGGTAGCCTGGTTGGCTCTCCCAAAAAGTTGGCAGCCCTTAGATAGGTGAATGTAGGAAACTGGGTGAACAAGGCTCCCCATTTCTCCGTGGCTGCCACTATGCTTTTGGTCGTGTGACCATAAGTCATATTCGGCCTGAGCAGGCAGATGATGTGGTAGAAGAATGCATCATTGATTTTGGTGAATTGGGAGATGCTATTCTCCAGCCTCAATTCTGGATAATACTCGTATATTTTGACCTGAGGCCAAACTCCACTCCGCGTCGAGGCCCGGATAGTCCCTCTCGATGTTGCAGCGCAGAGACCATGTAGGAGTTCATATGAAATGTCCCCACAGTGCTTTGAATTGTTATAGTTGTTCGGAGATTGTGCTACTTATAATTTCTCCCCAAAGCAAAAGCACCGATCAGGCATATTCTTGTTCATGGTCTCTAAGTAAAGCAAACATCCATTTATGGAAATAATGGGCATCAGAAAGCCCGAAGACCCTGCTCAGGAATGTAATGGTGTCAGCTGAGCTCTTCTAAGAAGTCACTGCGGTGGATAATTTGGGGCCACCGGGTTATTACCTTTTTGTTCTTCAGATAGACTTCGTTCATTAGTTGCATACATTGATCCTCATTGTCATCCCAGCCTTAATGAACTCGCTTGGCCGTGACGGCCACAAAGTGCCGGTGGTGAGGATGCCTAGTATTATCTCAAAATGACGAGCAGTGAGGTTAATGACTACCTCGCCCTTGTTGTTTTCGACACACCTTGTGTCCTTGTTGTAACACTGGGCAACCACCATCATAAATTCATTGTTGACGGCGCTGACGGGGATTCCTCCGGTGAAGTGCAGGGCACTGCCGATCAATTTGTCCATCCATGGACTCCTTGTAACTTTCTGAGTTCTAGCCCAGAATTCCTCCATATCAATATGTCCTAATTCTGAATCTCTGACGTCCATGCTGCACTCGGCCTGGGACTCGGGCATTCTGACCCTCTGATATTTATATTTCATTTCTTCCTCTGTAAGCTTAGCCTTTCCTTTGGATTTGATGGGTCTCTTGCTGGATGTAGACATATGTTCTTTCGAACTCAGTTGCTGATCTGCATGAAGAAGAAGTGAAACCCAACGTAGAAAGGTTGAATCAGTCATTTGATTTCCCATTGAAGTGCCAACAGAAGAAAGAGTTAGTTATTATTAGGCTCAGGGTGCAGGGCGCATGAAAATTGCAGCTTACAGGGCTAAATAGGTAAGGCGCACAGGAAAGGCGTGTTGCAAAGGTTAAACTGGCGCCAAAGGCGCATGGCGCATGCATACTGCAGATTGCATTTTGTAAAGGGCGCATGAAAACTTCGTGTTACATAGTGACAGGATGCGCCCTTTGGCGCATAGATTTTTCATGTTGCATTGGGATTTGGTGCGCCCTTTGGCGCATGGAAAGTTTGTGTAACAGGAACTTTTCGTGCGCCAAAGGGAATATGGCACGGCGCATGAAGGGTTTACACAACATGATGTTGCTGTGATGAGGAAAGCACTGCGCCTTTATAACTTCACACTTGGCGCAGATAAAGCCGGTGTTGCATAGATGCTGGGTGCGCCATTGGCGCATGGAAATGTGATGCAGCAAGGAAGGTTGGCGCACCATTGGGGCGTAAGTTTAGCACTTGCAGCATGTGAAGGAGGCGCGCCCTAAGGGCGCAGAAGTTAATGATGCAGCAGTCAAAATGGGTGCGCCATTGGCGCGGGTTTTGTTCATGTTGCAAGGTGGTCAGATGCGCCAAAAGGAAAAAATAGTTTTTACATGGTTCAACCCTTCTTTCTTCCTTTCATTTCCAAGATTGTTTTGGGAGATATAATGGTTCAATCCAAAGGGTTTCAGACCATGCTTTTAGACAACTCCCTCTACCAGCAGTTCTGGAAAGAGGAGGAAAATGGAAAGACAGACAGCAAAAAGGAAGGAGGGGGAAAGGGAACCAGATCAATATTTCAATATTTCAAACCAAAACCAGGCCACCAAGCACAACAAGAACCAAAAACGTAAAACGCACAAGAGGGAGAAGAACCTCTTACCTGGATAAATAGTAAGAGACGCGTAACGGGTCCACAAAGCGTTAAAAACGACAAGGCAGGGGCTGACAGGCTCTGATAAAAGAAATCACGTGCTCTGCGACTAGTGAAAATGACATTTTGGGCGCGTAAAAACATATATATAGCTGAGCTAGTCATAAATGCGCCACCCACTTTGTAAAGGGCGCATGAAAGCAGCTGTCGACATGGAAAAGCATGCGCCCTTTGGCGCATGAAAGCGTTTGCCAGCATGAAATTAAGCGCGCCTTTGGCGCACCAAAAGCTATGTCGACATGGGATTATGTGCGCCCTTTGGCGCACCAAAAAGTGTGTTGACAAAAGATTATGTGCGCCCTTTGGCGCACCAAAAAGGGGCGCAACAAACGTTGTGTTAACACGAAGGCGCATGCACCTTGGCGCACGCAGGGAAGACTCAACATACTTTGGCGCACGAAAAGGCGTGTTGACACTGAAAAGTATGCGCCAAAGGGTTTAAAGGGGGCGCACCAAAAGTTGATGTTACATAGTAATTCCATGCGCCCAGTCAAAAAAGACCAAAATACTTAAGTTCGAAAAACCAGATTTCCCGGGAAGGGATTTTTCAATGTTCCGAACACAAGGGATCCCTAGTGAGGGATCAAAACAAAATTTTCGGTATGGTTATCGGTAAAATTTCCCTTGTCAATTTTACGGGATAACAATAAGCGGTGAAGGGAAAGTCCCACCCTATATATATGATGTTAGGTACATAATAGGAAGAGAGATGTATCTATGAATGTATGAGTGGGTGAGTATGAAGAGTGTGTGTATACACATATGGTGAATCTTTGTATCAGTTCCATATGTGCATTGGTATGGATTGACAATCTTTGTAAGGAGCTTCGTACTTATTAATTAATGGAAGATATTGGCTAAATCTAAGTGTCATTACGTGTGAAGTGAGTAGTGCATGTTATTAATTCAATCATGATTACTATTTAAGCTTGTTATTTCATAGATCGAGTATACCATGTATTGTAGAATGATGGATTATTTATGAATCTATATGTTTCCTCCTTCATCATGTTAACATCCTATTATAACAACCCTAAAGAGGGACCTGGTACTTTTGCGCACTTCGGGTGAGTGCTCAGTCTAAGATGAGTGATGTGCTAGCATGACTAGGGTGTTATCTAGTAAATTCTAGGCTACATC
Organism: Taxus wallichiana var. yunnanensis; assembly: GCA_018340775.1. Taxonomy (NCBI): domain Eukaryota; kingdom Viridiplantae; phylum Streptophyta; class Pinopsida; order Cupressales; family Taxaceae; genus Taxus; species Taxus wallichiana. The sequence goes on from CM031239.1 coordinate 680,302,146, forward strand.
ATTAGTTCCATTTTCGAGACCTCTTTTTCAGTTGTTTTCAGGATGGTTCACGATGAAGACATATCGGTTAACTCTAGCAAGTATTGAGGAATGGATACATGATCTGGAGGAAGAATATGCACAACGGTTCAATAGTGGATCTTAGTTTAACACACACACTTGGGTAGAACAGAACCTGTATGACAACTTATATGAGATATTTTTGCTATCTTTCTAGTAGAACTATATGAGTGGCTTACTACTTATGCATCTCAACAGAATTGGAGGTATTACGCACTTTTTGGACATAGGAAGAATTTCAAGCCCTCTATGATGCTAATTTGATCTAGACTCACACGGTGGATACGTGGTTTTATGGTGTTCTAAACAAATTATATTCTAGAATATTCAATTTCAACGTACTCTTGCCTAGAGGTAGTTGAATTCTAGTGTTTTTGGTATCCAAGAGGAACATATTTGCAAGGTATTCTTTGTGCAATCAATATCTTAATGGTAAATTTGAACCTCGAGAGTAAACCGATGGCTAACTAAACCCTACCATGTGTGGGGGCAGGAACGTGTTTGGTTTAAGATGGTAGACCTAGTGGTAGAGAGACAAAGAGTGGAAAGGAGGCTTAAGTATAATGAGGTGCACGAGAGGGAGATAGAGAAGCAACGTTACATTGCAGAAAGTATGGTGTGGCGCGAGGAGAGAGATTGCTCATGAAGTATTTATGGCTCAAGTAGAAGACATAGAGCTAGAGCATCAGGAACTCCCCCATCTTGGAAAGCATGATAGAGATCCCCCCTCGACCTCACATGGAAGTGTACCAACAGAGACTACTTGGACCATGGGTGCGCATCTTAATCCACCTAGTGACCTAGCCCTTGTGCTTGGTTTTCAGTATCTAGTACAACAAGTAACCAACAAAATAACTTGGGAAGTAGGAGAGCAGGAGTAAGTTAGGGATCAAGTACATCAATGGCAAGATAGATGACTTCAATTTCATTTGGAGGAGCATTCTTAGGTGCATCATCCGCACAGAATGTTGGATTCACCTCTAAAAGTGGAACTACTTCATAGACTGTAGGGGTACACTATAGTACTACTGTTAGAGCACATGGGAGTACATGTACAGGCCCTATTCCAACTACAGGTGGTGGATTAGGAGGTATAGGTGGTTCTCGGGAGGTAGAGGGGAACACAATAGGTTTTGGATCGGGTGGTCAAGGTCTGCAACAACCATAGAAATCTATATGGATATGTCTCTTCATCTCTTAGAGTATAGAGGTATAGAGGATGCTGCCAAACATGTGCATATGTATGAAATCTTATGGTGCACTAAAGGGATCATGGCTGCTAAGTGAAAGGAAATTCAATTTGCCACTACATTACAGGGGTGCGCACATAGCTGGTATAGGAAGTTTGACCGTGATCAAACTTGTGTGGATTATGCAAGCATTGAGAGATGCTTTCTTGAAAGAGTTCCATATCCACGAGTTTAATCGGAAGAGTATAATTTTTCTCAAGGATATCAAACAAGGCACTATTGAGAGTGTACATGAGTATGATGCTCGTTTTAAGACACTTCTATCTAATCTATCTTATGACATTCACACTACCTAGCATGCTGGTGGTTCATTGGAAGATTAATTACACCTTTTAGAAGGGTGCTATCATATAAGACATACACTAATCTACATGAAGCTAATCGGAAGTAGCTTTACATGCTTTGAGGTAGTTGGGAGCATTGACGCTGGTGTTTTTCCCTTCCTAGACACACTGATTGCAGCTATGGCAAAGTAGTTAGAAAATCTATCGCAAATTTAGCCAATGAAACATACTCGGGAATTTGGTGTATAGATTGTGAAGTGGGGACGTCACACCAAGGATAGTTTCCCTTGTAGATCTGTACACTCATTATTGTTAGACTTTGAGATTTGTCATTTAAATCATGATGCTAGCCATTTTCCTTTTTACAAAGTGAGTGATAAGGAAGAATGTATCTTTCTTTTACAAAATTTGTAGGTCCATGACCCATGATACTAAGGATTTTCGGTTGATTGGTCAGATCTAGGATGCTATAGACCTTGGGGTATGACAGAAAAGTATAACATATAATTCTAAGGGTAATAATGAGTAAAAGATTGGGATCATAATCAAATGCGCTATGATAGGAATGAGGGGTGTTTTAAAGGAGGTCATGGAAGGGGATGTGGATATTGTGGTGGATATGGAGGATGAGGCTATGGTGGAGGAAGAGGTGAGTTCCCTCATGGAACATGTTATACGTGTAGATATCCTGACCACTATAGGCATGAATGTCCTCAAAATATTACATGTTCTTTCAGAAAGAACCATAGCTATGAAGAGTGCCCGGACTTATATGAGCATCGAGTAAGTAACATAAGTAAGAAAACAAAGGCGTCGGGATGGTTAGAATCCAATGTGTGGTAGAAGATCAGTGGATTCCCAAGATAATAGAAGGACATGAGGCATTGACAATGAAGATTACTACATGCGTTGAAGCGGCATGTGCATGAGAAAGGCATTACACCAGAAGCCTACGATCACCAAGGAGGAGGTTTTGCATGCAAGGTACCCAGATCCTACTCATCAGAAGGAAGTTTACCAGGATACCATGGAAGTGCTAAGGAATCTTCAAGGTGAGATACAGTACCTAAAGGAGCAAAAGAAAGCATCAGAGACAAGTCAAACTGATATCGATGATTTACGAGAGGTGCAAGATGTTGTGCAGGTGAATATTATTCCACTATTAGGAAGTTGGTTAAAAGGGAACACTCCACACGTAAGTCTTGAGACCAGACGATAGATTCTACATGCAAATCTTCCCCCTGATAGCATTGACTATGAAAAATAAATTACTCTGAATGCTATTGTGGATGGGTGGCCGTTGAGTAACATATTGATCGATATAGGTGCGAAGTAAATATGCTTACATAGATGCATGGGTATAAATGGGGAGGCCTCCATTTTAGCCATCATCTAATGTGTTATTTATGGAAAACTGGACTAAGGCCACTCCCATAGGATTTTGAAATATGCATCTATAATTATACAAGGGCCAAGTTCACTAGGGATTTTGAGGTATTAGAACTTGCGAAGCGAGACAATTTTCCAGATTACCCGCTTGGGACGCCCTTGGTGTTATGTGAATAATCTTGACTTGATATTCAATAATGGGTATATCATCTTTGAAAACAAGGAGGAAAGGGTTTTGATACCTTTGACAGATGGAAATTCTACACCATATGTTGAGCCTCTAAGTGAGGAGGATTTAAAAAGTCTATGTACGCGCTATTCAGGACCCAGAGGTCAATGAACCATCAAAATAAGGCATCCTATAGTGGGAAGATTCTCATTCTATTAGTGATACTATGAGTATTGCTTGTGACAATTGGGATCATGGTACATATGAATTAGTAGGGCATGAGGTGAAAAGTGTGGTTGTGCGCAAGAATGGACTTCATTCGATTCGATGGATAGGTAGCACAGTACCTTGGTATATAGGGGTAGAAGATCTTCTGCATTTTTGAAGGCCATGGAAATATAGTGGACAGATCAAATTAAGAGAAGAGATATGTTAGTATATACATTGTGTGGGACAGCAGAGCACTGGTGGGTAGTCCATAGAGATAATCTTATACACTGGGAAGAGATTGGAATATCTTTTTCTACTAGGTTTATAAGGAAAAATGCACCTATGCAAATATGCACTTATCATGGTGATCAACCTGTTCAGCATCACATTCAGTAGTGTGAGAGACTCTAGACAACAGGATAGGAAGCATTACCACCTTCACTTTGGGTACATAGATTATATTCTACGCTATAAGGATGCACACGTGCTTGGTATGTATATGTAAAACTACATCGAGAAACTAGAAACTAACAAGATTTGACTACAGGAATGATCAGACTTTTGACTACTTCTCGACTAAACCTCCTATAACATAGGCATTAAAATCAGTGCTTAACTATGGGAGATAGTTCAAAAGCGTAAGATCATATTCAAGAATTATTGGTGAGGCATATTTTGGAACATGTTTTGAGAAGGAAGAAGAAATGGACTCCTTACTACTTGAATGTGCTTCCCTTGAGAAAGAGAAAGGAAAGATGGTTTACATTGTGGATGATGAGGAAGTTGAGAACCTAGATATTGAACATTCACACGGGGTGTGTGAGGTCTTGGATAGTGCGGAGACAAGGATACGTGCATGTACCACGAACCCATGAAGACAAATAAGGTGAATATATGTTTAGAGGATGATCTTATGGAGGCCATAATTGGAGACTACTAGTCGAGACTCGGAGGTAGCAAATATCATCGAGTTACTCAGGGATTATCAGGACTTATTCCCTCGAGGATATCATGAACTTAAAGGTGTGCATGAATCACTTGGGAAATGAAGATCAAACTTAAGGATGGTGCATGGCCAATTAGAAAGAGACCTTATAGAATGAATCCTAATTTACGTGAAAAGGTAAAAGAAGAAATTGATAAAATGTTAAAATATGGAATTATCAAGCCCCTTGATGAGTCAGAATGGGTTAGCCCAATGGTGATCAATATCAAGAAGGATGAACAGATTAGGATATGTGTGGACTACATGGAGTTGAATGCTACATGCATCACAGATCCATTCCCTATGTCATTCACTAAGGAAATACTAGGAGTTGTAGGGCGCGAAATATATTCCTTCACGGATGGATTTTCGGGTATCGTCGGGTTAGGATTTCTCAGGAGGATCAAGAAAATACAACATTTACTATTGAATGGGGTAGTTTTTCCTATACTGTGATGCCCTTTGGATTGAAAAACGCACCTGTTGTATTCTTGTGCATAGTTGTTCAGGCATTTAAACATTTTATTCACAACTTCTTACAGGTCTACCTAGATGATTGGATAGTATATGGGCTTTTGAAATATCATTGTGACAATTTGTGCTTAATGTTTGAAGCGATGCAAACAATTGACTATCTCTTTGAACATAAATAAGTGCATATTTTCTACACCATTTGGGATACTATTAGGACATATAATCTGCTGAGGAAGGTCTGCTAGTTGATCCGGCCCAAGGTTGTAGTCATTTTAGGCCTAGAACCGCCTACTGCAGAGTCTAAGTGAGGTGCATGGATTTTTAGGTCATACATGATATCATAAAAAATTCATATAAGGGTATGTCAAAATTGTTTCACCCTTGGAAGAATTTGTAGAAATTAATCTGATCTAATACAAAGAATCCATGAAATAGATACACAGACAATAATTGAAATCAACAACTCTATATTATATTTTCATTAATTCACTATTTCAATACACTCCATTATATAGGAGATGTAAAATAACAATCCTTACAACAACATTTGTCTTCATATACAACCATACACCCATATGGTTTTAACCTCTCACCAATATAATAATAAAACAATACTAATTGTTTTATTATTCTAACTTACTAACTTACCACATACTAACCACATTTTACATTTACTATTTACATTTACATAGTAAATGTACTTTCACTAATTTACCATAATAATAATTACACATGTAATTATTATTCACCCATACAAATGGAGCACTAATATATATTTCCTAACATTCCCCCCCTTAGTGCGAACATGGGAAAACTCTGCTTTGTCTTCTTATGCAACGTGCCGCCACGTAGCATGCTCATGATCGGATGGTTTGAGGACAATACCAACAACCTCTGGATGGTTTTTCAAGTGGTTAACCAACAACCACACAACAGATGGTTTTGAGGACAAGTACCAACAACTCACGGATAGTTTTTCCGGATAACTAACAACCACGATATCATGATGATGCAAAAGTAGTATCAACAACTCTCATCACTATCTCACTGCAGGGAATAACATAGGAAATTCTACTGAAATCTGTTGCTCGTACATACATAGAGAAAGCTGACATACTGGAAATGGAACATTGGAATGATGTTCCCCCCTCAATGTGAAATTTCCACTTATTCAATCACGAACACTTTGGAAAGCAGGAACACCGATCTATAGGGAACTCGAAAAATATGACAAGAAGCACACGACACAAGCTGAAAGCAAATACACCACAAAAATGTCACCAAACCATCTATGCGGCCCCGTCGTTGGCAACTGACGAGAGGTCGCTGAATGACCTCCAACCTCCGTTTGCCTCCATCCTCCAGTAAATTCACTTAGTATAGAAATTCTTCATAATTATAGTCAATTTCATTTGTTATTTGTTCATCTCTAGTTTCCCATTCTACAATTTTGCTTACATCTGTAGGTGCTTTTTCATTTCCATCTACTATCCTCCATAGATTTTTATTCATTAACTGCATCTGAATTTTTACTCTCCATGTATGGAATTTCAACCCATTAAATTTATCTAATGGTGTATCCATTTTTCTGAATCTAAATATCAAAAAAAAAATTGAATGCAGATTTGAATTACCTCTGATTCTCTGATTTCTTCAAAAAAACAGCAATAATCAATGTGTTGTATAGTAAATTGCATGTTTCTCCCAAAATGTGAACTAGGTTTTGCTGAAATTTCTACTGTAGCTTCCTGTATAATAGATCATTCTGCACACAAAATTTTGGAGAAATCCAGATCGCGAAACTAAAGTTACGAGATCATCTTCGAGACATGCATTTAACCTACTCTGGTACCAAATGTAGAAATTAATCTGATCTAATACAAATAATCCATGAAATAGATACACAAACAATAATTGAAATCAACAACTCTATATTATATTTTCATTAATTCACTATTTCAATACACCATTATATAGGAGATGTAAAATAACAATCCTTACAACAACATTTGTCTTCATATACAACCATACACCCATATGGTTTTAACCTCTCACCAATATAATAATAAAACAATACTAATTGTTTTATTATTCTAACTTACTAACTTACCACATACTAACCACATTTTACATTTACTATTTACATTTACATAGTAAATGTACTTTCACTAATTTACCATAATAATAATTACACATGTAATTATTATTCACCCATTCATCAAATGGAGCACTAATATATATTTCCTAACAGAATTACTAAAGGGAAAGGTACATTTTATTGGGGAGAAACGAGTACTAATACACGTTTGAGATATTAGAAGAGATACTACTGCGCATCCATTTTGCACTTTCCCTCATGGGATAAACCATTTCATGTGCATGTGGATGCTTTAGCATGGACATTGGCACCTTTGTGTTAGCTTAACTGGTGAGGTATTATAGATCATCCAATTTGTTTTGCTAGTAGGAAGTTGACTCTTGTTGAACGAAATTATACAACTACAGAACGCAAAGCTTTGTCAATGATCTATGCATTGTACAAGTTTCGATAGTACTTGTTAGCAACACCATTTGTGTTTTATACAAATCACATGGCATTTAAGTACTTGGTAAACAAACCCATCTTACAGGGGTGCATATGTAGATGGGTGTTCCTATTTCAAGAGTTTGACTTCACAGTTGTGGTGAAGCCAAGGAAAAGCAATTCTGGACCAGACCATTTATCTAGAATCAATTCAGGAGAGGATGCATAGACAATTGAAGAAACAATGTCAAATGCACAATTATATAGGTTATAATGTGCGCCCATGGAATTAGAAGACATTGTTGTCTTTCTACAAAAAAGTATGGCACCAGAAGGAATGAAAGCTTTAGAAAAGAAGCAACTTGCTATACACGCAACACCATTTATGTTAATCAGTGGTGACCTCTACAAGCTAGGCAGAGATGAAGTATTACGTCATTGTGTATTAGAGCATGAGCATAAGGATATCATGGAAGAATCTCATGGTGGTATTACAGGAGGCCATTATGCAGGTGATGCGACTACCTAGAAGATCCTACTTGTTGGATTATGGTGGGAGACATTATATAAGGATTGTAAAGAATATTGTAAGGCGTGTGATCATTGTCAACACCTAGGAAAACTAGGGCAAAGAGATGATATGCCTTTGAGACTGATTACTAGTGTTGAACCATTTGAGAAATGGGCCATTGATTTTGTAGGACCTATTTCGCCATCCACGCATAGGACTGGATCACGCTATATCATTACTTACACAAATTATCTCACATGATGGGCGAAGTAGCACCTACCAAGGACTATACGATAGCTACAACAGCTAGGTTTCTATGGGAGAATGTTCTTACAAGATATAGATGTCCCTTAAGCTTGAAAATGAATAGAGGTACACTCTTTTGAATGAGACAATCAAGATCCTATTAGATGAGTTTATGGTTGCACACCATAAAACTACACCTTATCTTCCTCAAGAAAATGCAGAAGCTATTTGAGGCCTTCAACAAGATTTTGAGCCAGAATTTGAAAAAAATTGTGATGTTGGAAGAAAGGATTGGGATGACAAAGTATCAGCTATTATTTGGGAATATAGAACAACTTACAAGAGATTGAACAAAGCCATACTATTTCAGTTGGTGTTTATCATGGAAGTTGTTCTCCCTATAAAATTTATGTTACCTTCCTTACACATTGTGTGCACTGGAGGTCTAGTTGATGAACATGCTTTAGAAGAGCGTATCGAAAAGTTGATTCAACTATATGAGTGCCGAGCCATAGCATGATGGAGTGAGAAGTAGGAAAAGGCCAAGTAGAAGGCATGGCATGACTGAAACATAAGGGATAAGAATTTTGAGATTGGACAAATGGTACTTATTTATGACTCAAATTTCTTGCACCATCCAGAAAATCTCAAACTACATTGGTTTGGGTCGTATGTCATCACTTCTATACTTGAATCGAGATGCTTTCCGGTTAGAAGCACTTGATGGAACACAACTACCCGGCTACTTTAACGAAGTAGGTGAAGCCCTACTAAAAATAAGTCTTCTTGGTGTTTGTAATAAGGCAATATTGTCATTTAGATTAGGTTTTCAATTCTATATTTCCTTAATGTATTTCCTTCATTGTTATTATGCTTTGTCAATTTAGTTGTTGTTCTTGTGTAATAAGCACGCTTGCACACATGAAGCTAATTATTGTATGAAGAATGTTTATGCACAAAGGACTACACATACTTTTTGTGTGGGGTGGTTGTAGTTATCCAAGAAAAAGACTGTGGGAATTGAAAGGTGAAAGGAATAATCTACTACGGGTGTGCTTTAAGTCAAAAGAAGATTGCTTCTCAAAAGTGACCAAGGATGGAGATGAATGAAATAACAAGTATAACATGAGGTAAGTGGAGGCCATGATAGCTACTAGGAGAAGGTATAGTGATGAGGTACTCGGGTGTAGGAGCATGCAATGAAGAGAAGTCTGTGACCAAAAGGTAGGAAGGTGCACTACAAGGTTATAGTTGGGTAGAAGATCTTTCACGTGGAACAAACAGATTTGGTCGATGAATGAAGGGATATTTGGTAGGTGAAGGAGCAATAAATGCATCAAAATTTGAAAAATTAAAGGATTGAATGTGGATTCATTTTTACCGTTGCAACTAAGAGTATTTGAGAAAAGAGCCAAGTGTGAAGAGTCGAGTGATCGAGTTAAGGTGCGAAGGGTGTGAAACCAAGCATGACAACCATATCTATATGAAAAGAAGCTTGTTTCCCCTGGTGGTGAAGGGTATGATTGAGCAAGGAGACAAAAAGAGTTAGGTTATGAATTTTCCACCTAGGACATGGTTGAATCGAGCTAGGGTTTGATTCACAAAGTTACAGAGTTGAAGAGGAGACATTTGCAAGGTAAAAATGGCACCGAAGAAGGCATCTACAGTAGAGTAAAAGGAAAGAAGAAGGTGGTTATCGAGGAGGAAGAGATGACACCCAAAATTTGTTTTTTAGAGATGCAATATCCGAAGGAATCATCATTGAGAAAGAAATGGATTCACCCATTAGAAAGAGCAAAGTAAGTGAATACGATCATAGGACTATAGAGAATAAGAAGGAGCTCGATTCCTTTCTCACTTCTAGAATGAACAAGCACACGGTGGATGACATGCTAGTTTATGACGATGCGGGTGAGAAGATTTTGAAGAGAATTAGGGTCTACCAGTTATATGAGCTTCCATATTTTAGGAAGTATGAGCCCTTGTATCATTAGCTCATGAGCAGAGTTACATGAAGATTTCTTCTACTTTGTAGGACGTAGAGTTAGAATCTCATATGTGATTGTCTAATCGATTATAGGTATAAAGGCCATAGGAGAAGATTTAAAAGGTGACCTTGTAGATAAAGCTGTGATTTTAAAGACCAGACAGGAGTTGGGATACCAGAAGGGTGCGCGTGGAATGGACATAAAAAAATTGAAGAACCATCCAATTGTAAAAGTTGCAGCACACCTTATTACGAAGTTAAATGATCAAGAGCGGTGGTCACATGTAAATACTATGTGGTTACATGTGGCACGTAAGATGTCAAAAGGGGAATCTACAACATTACACGCTATATTATAGAGCAAATAGTTGGGTAAGCATGCACATGAGGGAAGATCAGCTTTGGGTTTGTTCTACTATCACTAGTATTCATGGATATTGGAGTACCGTATGGACCAAAGGAGAAAGTATGGGAATATCCCATGGAGAACAAGTCCCCAACTGAAATATTCAGCAAGTACCTATGCAAGGGGGCTATGATAGAATACGTAAAGAAAAAAGGGGAGAAATGGTATAACAGCTCGCGTGGAATTTGGGGGAGAGTGGTACATCCTAAAGGACTTACCAAGTAGTGGTAGGGGAAAAAGTTTAGTTTCTTGTATATCAACATTTTTGCATCATGCGCTTCCCAATGAAAGATGGACTCTGACCCTTGGTGTAAATTACCTTATGCATTCAATGCAAGGTATTTCCAAGCATCTATTCGTATATTTATAGACACGAGATGACTGGTTTTCAATTCAAATAAGGTAAACTATGACTACCATATGTTGAGGAAGAAGTATGTGTATCCTGGTAGAAGTGCTTATACAGAGAGGATCATTTCAGAGGTACTGAATATCAAGCCAATAATTCTAGTTGTAGCAGATGTGGGGGTAGCATTGGTGTATCTCTAGCTGAAGCCAAAAATGGAGAATAACAAATATGTGGAAGGTGAGTTCACACTTCCAGCACCACTAAAGGGAAAGCATACAATGGAGAACATCCCAGCACCTAAGCCCACATAACCAATTGAAGTGCAGGATGAGGAGGAGGAGTGTGAAGATAGTGGTGGTTTGGAGCATAGGGGTAGGAGACATCCTACAAATAAGGGTGAAGCTGAGCACATTGTTACACCACCTCAGCCACAAGAGGGGGATGATGAGGACTTGAATATATTCCAAGGGGAGCATAGGTTTAAAAGGGTATTTAGGAGAACAAGGACCCAAGGTGCTACTCAACCACTATGCACAAATCACCCAGACTCTCCCCATAAAAGGAGGTGACCGCATAGAGGAGGAAACTGAAGTTGAATGAGGAGGTGGAAGAGTTAGAGGAAATTACACCTAATTATCCTACACTTCCAAAGAACACAGAAGAATAGGGTGAGGAATCAAAGGGAAAAGAAGAGGATGAGAAAATACTAGAGGAGATAGTTATAGAGAATGTTCAGGACATGGAGACATAAGTCCCAAATTTGGAGGCTAAAGTTCCTAAGTAGCAAAGTTCAAGAAGAAAAAGTGGAGAGCACATTCCACTAGCCATGGGGTATGCAAAGGATGCAAGAAATATTGTCCTGCACCTGCTTCCAGAGAATGATAGCAAAAAAGGATTTATTTAGCTGGGAGTTAATAGATGAGGATATGGTGACTGTGCACACTTGAAAGAAACTATCATGTTCAATGCACACCCACATGGATGAGTATGACTTTGATGTGTGCAAAGAGTCATGCATTTTGAGATGACTAAAGAAGGCACCTCAAGATAGACACATGATAGTAAAGCCTATTGTTATGTCAGATGAGCAGGTCTATAATGCATTAGTGAAGGTATCTACTAACGTGACTAGAAGGAACATGGACAAAGCTTCCACGATCAGAGTGCTACACGAGGAGTTGAAGACAAAGGATGCAAAGATAGTGTGCATAACATAGGAGAGGGACTTCACATAGAAGAATAATGAGGTGTTTATCAGCATCGTAGAGGAGATTTGGGACAATGTCATCGAGTGAGGCCACACTTATAGGCCAAGGTACCATAGACATTTCTTTCAACGATACACTATGTGGGAAAGTTGGTAGACTTGGTACTTGAAGATGAAACTCTACGCATGCAGCCACCAGAAAGCTCATAACAAAATGCTAAATGGGAGAAAGCATCAGTGATGAGAAAAATTGCATCTTATGAAGGGTTATTTACAAGCATTATAGGAAGCATTGAAGAAAGCAAACCAGCTATAAATGTATGCACAAATTCATAGGAGCTTATCAACATCAATACCCTTGAAGAGAACAATGAGGTCCAGAAAATGATGAAAGATGAGACATTGGGCCGGGCAGAAAGATTATCAATGGTTAAACATAAGCACGAGTCCTTAACAGAAGCACAAGAGCCGCACAAGACTCAGTTGGAAGAGCTTAGAAAGCTACTTACGCAGAAGATGGACCTTTTATAAGGTAGAATGACATCAATGTCCATTGTTGTGTTGGTTCTGAAAAATGAGAAAGGAGAGATTACGAGGGATGAATTGGAATCCATTGCTTTGTGTACATCCCAAAAAACAAAGAAACCACTCACTAAATGGTAGGTATTGGAGGCCGAAACAAAGGAGGAGTATCCAAAGTTGATACTACAAACTGATAAAGAGGAGGTTGCCTCATAACCTCATAAATATTATTTTTTATCTACATTCTTTCATTCTTATTCTTTCCATTCTTCTATTCTTTCCTTTAATTTTTGGAGATACCCATTTTTGAGACGACAATGAGATTAGTGTGGGGTAATGTTGATCAAAGAATACTTTTTAAAGATCACACAAGGAGTCTACATGGGATAGAAGGCCCAAAACCAAGAGCGCGAAAGGATAGGTAGAACTTGCATGTGGAAGGTAATTTCATATTTCAAGACTTATCCAATTTTGAGCATGAAGTCCTATTTTCATAGGATGGCGTGCTGGAACACACCAATGATGCGAGAGATGTGCGCGTCATGTATTTTCTATCTTTGGATAAGCGAATCGAAGTGTTTTTGCATTGAGACAAGTTGAGAATAGAATTGACACTTCAGTTAACTATAAGAGGACTATAGATAACACACTTGCATGTGTGGTTATGCTTGTAAATGGCATGTGGCTATCAATAGCATGCAGCCTATTTCTGGAATAGATAAGTGGTGAAGGGAAAGTCCCCACCCTATATATATGATGTTAGGTACATAATAGAAAGAGAGATGTATGTATGAATGTATGAGTGGGTGAGTGTGAAGTGTGTGTATACGCATATGACTAAATCATTGTATCAGTTCCATACACGCATTGGTATAGATTGACAATATTGTAAGGAGCCTCTATATTTATTAATAGATGGAAGATATTGGTAGAGTCTAAGTGTCATTCTGCATGTGAAGTTGAGTAGTGCATGTTATTAATTCAATCATGATTCTTTGTTTAATCTTGTTCTTTTATAGATCCGAGGATAGCATGCATTGTAGAATGATAGATTAGTTATGAATCTATATGTTTCTTACTTCATCATGTTAACATCTTGTTATAGAAACCCTAAAGAGGGACTTGGTACCTTTGTGTGCTTTAGGTGAGTACTCGGTATAGGTTGAGTAATGTGTCGGTGTGACTAGGGGAGAAGAAATCAGTGAAAAGAGAGCATGATGAGTGACCAAAATCATGGAGTATGATGTGACTATCAAAGCCAAAAATCTAGTAAGAGGTAGCGTACTCTACAAGCAACTTGTTGAGGATGCACATAATGAATCTAAGACTTCATTGTTCCTTGATGAAGCTCTCCCATACGTGAACTTGAGAAAAATATAGATGTTGGCATGCATGATTAGGTGAAGGACATAATCACATTCCTTTCCAAGGGCACATACCATCCTGGTTTAAATAAGGAAAAGAAAAGACATTTGAGGTTACAATCTATCCCTTATGTTTTTATTGATGGACTTCTCTTCAAGAATAATCTTGATGGTGTGTTATTAAGGTGTATCAATGGTGCACAGACTGAAAAGGTGTTAGCAAAATTTCATGATGGATTCTTTGGTGGACACTTCTATGCCAAAACTATAGCAATGAAGATCATAATGGAAAGTATATTTTGGACCACTTTGCTCATATATGCACACAATTGGGTCACAAAATGTAAGGAATTTACTTTCTTTGTAGGAAAGAAGAGATTAGCATTGCGTCCTCTCACGACCAATCCAAGCAAATCAGCATTTTGCACAATGGGGTCTTGACTTCATAGGAATGATCAATCCACCTTCAAGAACTAGACACAAATGAATGCTGACATTTATGTACTACTTCACTAGATGGATAGAAGTTGGTGTGCTCAATGAAACAATTGAGTCGAGTCATCCTTGACTTTCTCGAGGGTATAATCATAAGGTTTGGCATTCCTTGAACAATTATCTCTGATAATGCAAAAGTCTTCTTTGACACTAAAATAACTTATTGGGCTCTAAATATCATCTATTTGAAGACTTATTCCAACTATTACCCTCAAGGAAATGGTCAGGTAGAGTCAACAAACAAGAACATGATTAGGATCATGAAGCACACAATGAACATCAACAAAAAAATAGTGGCATATAAAGGTCTTGTGCACGCTTTGGCGAGATATAATCATAGTTAAAAATCAATAGATAGTTCTCCTTATAATATTTTCTATGGAAAGGAGGCTACACTTATTTTAACACTTTATTTGAACTCTTTGTCACTTGGACCAAAGAGAAATCAGAATGGTACAGTTGGTGAATCTTGAATAATCAAAGAATTCTATCATGATCAAGCTATAACAGCATCAACAAGCAATAAAGAAATGGTTTGAAAAAAAGGCCAGGCCTCAAGCTTTCAAAGTTGGGTACTTGATCTTGAAATGGGATGCTGCCAGAGATAAACAAGGGCACCATTCAAATTTTGATGCACTTTGGAGTGGCCCATACATCATCAGTTCATGCAAGGAGGCTAACTCTTTCAAGTTAACTCATTTTGATGGAGCGCGTTGCAAATCCCAATAAATGGGATCCATCTCAAACCCTTCCATTAAGTTTTTGCATCATTTTGTATATATTAGAGTAGTTTATGTTCCTCCAAGTGTAATTCATGAACATTATTTTTTGTACATAGTTCTTTCTTCACGCATGCTTCGGCACACACTCTTCTTTGGTAGTTTACAGGATTTAGAATATAGTGAATAAATGATCCTTTAAGTGACTTCAGGGGCAGTTCTTCAAAGTTTCCAATCATAATTTCATGATCACAAAGTAGACTCCATGCCCAATGGATGCTACATGCAACTTATCTCCTTCATGTAGCAGGTAGATGGCCCTAAAATTCACCAAAATTGTTATCCAAATAACTCTTCTAGTTATTTAGACAACTTACATACATATTTTGGCTTAGATATCTTCATTACAAGTGGCATGCACCTCAGTTGTCTCTTTGGCACATTCACTTGGTCATTGTTTCCTCATATGCCCTTGCACACTTCCCCTTCTCCCTTTCTATTTTCCTTTTCCCTCTTTGTTCCACTCTTACCTTGTGCACATTCTTTGTGCATTCACGTTCTTCTTGGTAGTTATCTATCCTACAGGCATGCCTTACACATGCTTCAATTAGCTAAGTCCCTGCCCTCTCATGTGCCCCGCACATTACCTTGTAATAGTTGCGCCTTGACCGTATGTTCTCTGTTGACCATTTTTTCCCTTTTCCTCCACACACATGGTGATTACACATGTAATGTAGCCAAAAGATGAACAAACTTGATATAGTGCAAATAATATGAAGTCCAAAAGAAAATAGATCTCCTTCTTTGTTATTGAATAATGAATTACAATGTTTCTTAAATAGGAAAACAACTCCTAACTCGAGTTTCCAAGCAAACTCTAACTAATTTGACTAAATCTACTCTAGGTGGCGGAAATTACTATTTTTAGTAGTTTACTAGAACCTGCTATTCTTAGTAAGTTCGCATGCTTATTCGTATGGGCAAAAAAATTGCCACGCATCTTCTACATTCATAAATTAGAGGAATTGCCAACTTTCTAACTCATAATGCAACTAATAGACTAAAATTAACTAATGCCCAAAAAAGGAAAAAACCAAACTACAACTTAAATCCTAATTTTCGGCCTCAAGATGGCAGATTTAGGGCCTAAAAATGTGCCGAAACTTGCCCCATTTTATAGGGTTGGTTTCCATTGCATTCTTCTCATCAAAACATGTGGTTTCAAAAAAAGGACTCAAATGGACACTCGGAGCTCAAGTTATGACCTTGTCAAGTTCCTGCTAATTCTGGTGCATCATTCTCCCCTGCTTGAAAAAAACGTAGCTCCTGCAAGTTGTCTTCTTCAAACTACTTCCATTTATCTACATCCAACTTCTTAATCTCCCACTTTGTGACCCAAGTATTGTCCTCTTGTTCCATTCCTTTCCAATGTACCAAATATTTGTTGTATTTCCCATGTCGCATGTCCATTGTTTTCTTATCTAGAATATGATCCACTTCTTCTTTCTTCTTCACCGAGAACCTGCTGCCTCCAATCTACTACTTCATCACTAAAATCCCCTTTTGCACCATCCCCATGAAAAGAATAAAAATCTAAAACATTAAACACTTTGGAGAAAAACTAAATTCCCTAGCAATTCTACCTCATAAGCATTATCATTTATTTTTTCACGATTTTGCAAGGACCAATCTTCTTATACTTTAGCTTGTTATAGGTTCCTTTTGGAAACCTTTCCTTCCATATATATACCATAACCAACTCACCAACTATAAATACCTTTCTCTGTCTGTGCACATCTACTATTTCCTTATACTTATCATTACTATTTTGTAACTTCTTCTTGCAATTATTGTATATGTTTGGAAAAATTTTCTACATCATCATTGACTCGACATCAATCGGCATTGTATTGTACCAAATCTAACACCCAATTTGGATTATTCCCATACACAATTACAAATGGAGACTTTTATGTGGATCTGTTTATGGAACTGTTATATACAAACTCAGCTTGTTGTAATGCTAAGTCCCATTGTTTTGGCTTCTCCCCAATGATTCACCTTAACAGTTTTCCCAAACTCTGATTTACCACCTCTGTTTTCCCATCAGTCTGAGGATGATAGGCACTTTGCTGAAATGTAGTTGAGTTCCCAATTTCTTCCATAAAGTCCTTGAAGTGACTTAAGAACCTTGTGTCATTATCTGAAGTAATGGTTTTTGGAACACCATGCAAATGAATAACTTCTCTAAAAAAAAATCTGCTACGCATGTCACATCACTTGTTTTCTTGCAGGCAATAAAATGAACCATCTTAGAAAACCTATCAACAACCACAAAAATTGATTCATTACCTCATTGTGTTTTTGGTAATCCCAAAACAAAATCCATACTCATATTTTTCCATGACCCTTTAGGAAGCAATGGCATATACAACCTTGTATTCTATGCATGGCCTTTCGAGACTTGACAAATTTGACACCTCTCCACATATCTTACCACATCTCTTTTCAGCTTTGGCCAATAGTATTTCTCTACTACCAAGGCTATCATCTTATCTTTACCAAAATGCCTAGCCAATCCTCCACTATGTAACTCTTTCACTATATTCTCTCTCATAGACCCAACTAGAATACATAGTTGGCATCCCTTGAATAGGTAGTCATCCTGTAAAATGTACTCATCTAGGACATCTCCTGCATTGTCTGACAATGGACAAATTAACCTTTCAACAATATCCTTGAAATCAAAATCAGAAGAATACAAACCCTTTATTTCTTCAAAACCCACCACCTCATTTTCCATAGTGGTAAACAAAGTCACACGCCTACTTAATGCATCTACAACTTGATTCTGTTTTCCGGTTATGTTTTAGAGAAAAATTATAACCCTACAAAAATGATACCCACTTTGCATGCCTACTATTCAACTTCTTTTTGGTATTCACATACTTCAGGGCTATGTGGTCTGTAAATAACACAAACTCCTTAGGCACTAAGTAATGCCTTCAATGCCTTAATGCTTGTACATCATAAGTAGAGTAGTTCTTTCTTACCTCATTCAGTTTCTCACTAAAGAAAACTATTGGCTTTCCACCTTGACTTAGAATAGCACCAATACCCACATGTGAGGTGTCACAATCAACCTTAAACACTTTATCAAAATTTGGTAGTGCCAAAATGGGTGCCTCTGTCACCTTCTTCTTCAAGAACTGAAAACTATCCTCAGCTACCTTTGTCCACAAAAACTCCCTTCCTTTTGTGCAATCTATTATAGGTGCTACAATACTGCTAAATTTTTTAATAAATTTTCTATAAAATGTTGCTAGACCATGAAAGCTTCTTACCTTTGTTATACTCTGTGGAGTAGGCCATTCAATAATTTCCTTTATCTTTTCCGAGTCCATATGTACACCATCTATTGAAATAATAAAGCCCAAGAATACCAAACTCTCTTGCATAAATGTGCACTTCTTCATATTTTCATAGAGTTTCTCTTTCCTTAACACTTCAAATACCACCCTTAGATGCCTCAAATGTTCTTCTTTAGTTTTACTAAAGATCAAGATATCATCAAAATAAACCACAACAAACTTACCATTATACTCCCATAACACGGTGTTCATCAGTCTCATAAAAGTACTAGGTGCATTGGATAACCTAAATGGCATCACCAACCACTCATATAATCCATTTCCTATCTTGAATGTTTTTTTCCACTCATCTCCTTCTCTGATCCGAATCTAATGATAACCACTTTGAAGATCAATCTTGGTGAAATACCTAGATCCAAAGCAAACACATCCATCATATCATCAAGGCGAGGTATTGGGAACCTATACTTGATTGTAATTTTATTGATTGCTCTACTATCATGCACATTCTCCATGTTCCATCCTTCTTTGGTGTTAATAAAGTTGGGGTTGCACACAAACTCATGCTCTCCCTTATGACCCCCTTTCACATGAGCTCTTCGCTTGCCTATTCAACTATGCATGTAATGTTGGGCTCATCCTATAAGCCACTTGATTTGGGAGTGAAGACCCTAGAATCAAATCAATATGGTGTTGAATATCTCTTTTGGGTGGTAACCCATCTGGTAGCTCATCAGGAATAACATCTAAAAATTCTTCTATTAATTTTGTTGTTTCTACTAGTATTTGTGCACTTGCAAGTTCATCCTTATTTGTGACTAGTGCATAACAAAAAATGGTTGCCTTTGCCTCCTTCACAAATTCCTTTACAAAAAGCATATTTTCAGCCTTCCCCTCTTCCTTAAGAGGTAGAAAAACTATTTTTGCCATCCTTCCAGAAAGTATAAGTATTCTTTTGATTAGGGATCATTTTCAAAAGTTCCCTAAACATCTCTAAATTGTGTCAGTGCAAAATATCATCTCGAGAGCTTTCCAATGACTGTAAGAACGTGACAAACGGACATCGGGAGCTCTAGATATGTTCGGTCAAAGTTTAGACAGCGAAAAAGTCAAACTATGGTCAACTGGTCAATATTGGACTAATCACACTGTGACACGTGGCTTGCCACCACTCGTCGAATTTGCTCGATTTTCCTATCGGGAGATGACAAGTGGAATATATGCTAATTACTGAGTTAATTTATTTCTAGGCCACATTGTATGGGTCGAAATTATAATTACTTGGTAAGGCCACTTTCCAAATGCCACATATATATATATATATATATATATATATATATATATATATATTAATGTTTAAAACATTAGTATGAACCACCAAATCAAATGCATATGCTTTGACCACGTGGAAGGTGGTGAAGTGGTTGTTAGGGGGCATTAGACCCATGCGTGGAAACTTCCACGTGGAAGGAAGAAGGTGGTAAGCGGTGGTAGGGGGCGGTTATGCTCCAACGTGGTCTTTGACCACTTCATGCGCATGGAAAGGCTTAATAAAGCCTAAACTATTATCAGCCACCTAATGTGGGATATATACCCACTTACTTTAGCCACTCTTATGGGATTTTTATCCCTTAACAAATGTTATGCCGCTGCGTGGGGATTTAATCCCATTTCATATGCAAAACGGCCAATATGGGTATTTGATCCCATTTATTTTGGTACGGGTAAGGCTAATATTAGCCTAAGGATGATGTTAAGTCCATTATTTTTGGGCCCTAATTTTGTATAAATAGGGAACCCATTCTTTGTAAAGGACACACCTATGTATGATGGAGAATGAGAAATTGTTGTGTGAAGACCTAAATTATTTAGGCATTATTATTTTGATTATTATTGACCTATTATTTGTTAGGCAATAATAAATTAAATATTTGTGGCTAGGAGTTATTCAAACTACCTAGTCGGCCCATAGCACCACACCAATTACTTGCAAATCCTAGATTGTCGACCGGAGTGCTAGCTTCGCATTGATAGCGTCGGGAAGGCCGATCGAAGCCAAAGGAGATTGTGCATCAGGAAGGTGGAAGTCGGGTGCTATTTTTCACCCTTGTCGTCCGAAGAACTGGTGTACTGATAGGCAAGTAAAATTCCATTAGGTTTTCTTGTGAAAGTACTATTGTAACTTACAAGTTTTGACTAGTGGAACGGTTCAACCACGAACTCGGAGCGTAGGAAATCGCCGAACTCCGTAATCAATCTTTGTGCAATTTCATTATTGTCTTGCATTATTTTTAAATTGATTACTTAAAAGGAGAAAATCATCAGCAAATAATTAAAGCCTACAAGGGTCCGAGATCGAGTAGTAATAATCTAGTTATTTTTGGATCATCTTTCCCCATCATGAATAACTTTTCTATCAAATTGTCATGGTCTTCCTAGCAGCATATGACATGCATCCATAGGAATAACATCACACCAAATCTCATCCTTATAATTGTTCCCAATAGAAAATCTTATTAAACATCTCTTATCAACAATAACTTCATTACCCTTCTTAAACCATGTAATACGGTAAGGGTTAGGATTCTTCTCATAATGCAGACCCAATTTATCGACCATCTCATTTGAAACCATGTTCTCACAACTACCACCATCAATAATAACATTACATACCTTTCCTCCTGAAGTGCATCTTGTTCTGAAAATATTTGTATGCATCCATGCATCCCCCTTGATCTCCTTTCTTGGAGCAATCATCATCCTCTTGATCATCGATTTTCTCCAAAATCGGTGGGATATCTAGGTTCTATTCATCTTCTACTTGTTCAAATTCAACAATATTTACTCTTGGAGCATTTCATTGCCTCTTATCATGTGTACAAGAATGCGGGCATTTAAAATCCCGATTCCCTTCTTCACCACATCCAAAAAAACAAATGGTCTTCATGGAGCCTCCCATCCTCTATCGCCATCATATCCTCTGCCCCTAGAAAATATTTTTCCTCTTTGTTGATTCTAAAAATCTTGTCTCATATCTTCTTTCTTTCCAATCCATGAGATGATTCTCCCCTACCTTGGCTGAAACCATCTCATCCCCAAAAGGAAGATGAGGCCCCCTATTCATTCTAGGTGATCTCCTAAAACTTTGACGGTTTTATTTTTCCTCGGCCTTTAAGGCTAATTGATAGGCATCCTCCATGCTCTTAATCCTATACATACTTATCTCATCTTGAATAGAAAATTATAATCCATTTACATACCTTGTAGCCATTTTTTCCTCAGTTTCTTCATGATCTACACAAATGGACAACTTGTAGAACTCATCTATGTATTCTTACACTTTGTTTGTAAGTTTGCATCGAGATTTTGAAACATCCTGTAAAGGGTTTGTGCATAATCCATAGGGAAAAATTTATCTTTAAGCTTCTTCTCCATCTTACTTCACATCCTAATTCTTTCTTTTCCCTTTCTTGACCACTCTTGTTGTAGGTGATCCCACCATAACATAGCGTGACCTTTCAATTTCGTGCATGCAAATTTTACTTTCTTTTATTCGACATAGTCTTCCACTCAAAAAAATTCCCCATGCTAGTCAACCAGTCTATCAGTTCCTCTGGTTTTAGACTACCACCATACTCTGAAACATCAACTCTTATCCCATCATTCTTTCCTTCCAATTCTCGAAGCATCCTTTCTTCAAAAGCTAATGGTGGTGCTTGTGTTTCCTCCTCTTCACAAACTTCTTCTTCATATGTGTCATCTCCACCTTGATTTCCTCTCTAGGTTATCATTACAGCAAGCGCAACAACTTGCCTCTACAGATCTTACATATTCATATTCATCTAGGTAATACCACCTCCTCTTCCTCTTCCTCTTCCTCTTCCTACCATTTTTGTTTTAAGACATCGAACCAACTCTGATACTAGGTAATGTAGCCAGAAGATGAACAAACTTGATGTATTGCAAATAATATGAACTCCAAAAGAAAATAGATCTCCTTATTTGTTATTGAATAATGAATTACAATTTTTCTTAAATAGGAAAACAACTCCCAACTCGAGTTGCCAAGAAAACTCTAACTAACTTGACTAAATCTACTCTAGGTGGCGAAATTACTATTTTTAGCAGTTTACTAGAACCTGCTATTCTTAGTAAGTTCACATGCTTATTCGTATGGGCACAAAAATTGCCACACATCTTCTACATTCCTAAATTAGAGGAATTTCCAACTTTCTAACTCATAATGCAACTAATAGACTAAAATTAACTAATGCCCAAAAATAGGAAAAAACCAAACTACAACTTAAATCCTAATTTTCAGCCTCAAGATGGTGGATTTAGGGCCCAAAAAATGTGCCAAAACTTGCCCCATTTTTTAGGGTGGGTTTCCATTGCATTCTCCTCATCAAAACATGTGGTTTCAAAAATTGGACTCGAACAGACACCCGGAGCTCAAGTTATGACCTTGTCAAGTTCCTGCTAATTTTGGTGCATCAACCGCCTTCCTTCTACCTTCTTCCCTCACCTCATTCTTCCGCGTGCATACCTCGCACCATCCTCTATGCCATTCCATGCCATATCATTATCGACATGCTTGGGTGTGCCACATGAAACCGAGTTAAAGCACACCAACGGGGCACCAAATCCGCAACAAATCAATGAGTGAAATATGGCAAAAATGATAAGAACATTTTCACAGTTGATCGTCTTTTTAGACAATCCATGCATGCCACATGTCTTGCATAAGAAAATGGCCCTAACAAAATTCTAACAGCCATATTTTTTACTATAGAGCTATGATTAGCGCACTCCTAGTCTCAATCGATAGCTATTGATGTAGACTACAATGCTAGATATTCAAATTCGATTTAGTGGATCTAGTAGGTGAGAAATGGGAAAACATCATTCTGGACATTAATGAGTAGATCTGATTATTCTAACCACCCGATTTGATCTAATCGCCCTCTTTCCTTCTCCAACATGCCAAACAAACTTGGGGAAATGTAAATGATAGATTTATAGGTGGATTTTTTTGCAAGTGGTGTCCCCATTTTACCACGAAATCGGGACTACCCTATTTAGAAAAAATTATACTTCTAAAATAATGGTTTGTTTTATGTGTTTATTGCCAAAAGTTCCTATAATGTGTCAAGATATTCCTAAGGAGCCATATAAGTCATTGTTCACAAATACCCAGATGCCCAAAATTGTTTTATTCTGTCGTTGGGGTTTACCTATGGGAAAGTTGTATTTAATTATTTTGAGCCCCGTTTGAGGCAAATTGAGCTCGGTTTAACCCTGTTGTGATCGTACATGTCAATATTCCCATATACCAGTAGGGTTTTAACCAGGAATGAATCTTGGGCTTTATTTGTGACTTCTGGCAACGTTTTGTGTTTTCCCGTTTCGTTTTCTATGAAATTTCTCTGGATCAATTCCTTTGCTGGTTTGGCCTCGATTCTTAGCTTGGAGATCACCTATGCACATTTTTCTAGAAGGAATTCTCCATCGAAGGTCTAGTTCTCTCATAAAATATGAAGTAGTGCACCAAAAAGCTTTTTTTGGGCTGGCGCATTTTTGGAAAAAGATGGTTTGAAATGAATCATGGGATTTTTGGAAGTAGTAGGCAGGTGGGAATTTTGTACCTGCCAGGGTACTTTTTCCCATGGAAGCAACACCACTTAAGTCACAATGGGAAAATTAGAGGCAAGAGGTGGCAGAATTTCTTACCTGCCTTGCAAGGTAAAAATTCTCATTGTGAAATAAAAGAAAAATCACTTAAGGCATGAATGGGATTTTATTACCTACCTTGCAGGTAAATAATCTCATTATGAAAGTCAAACAACTTAAGTGAATCATGGGATTTTTAGGGCTGCCTTGTAGGGTAAATAATCCCATTGTCAACTGACTTTTAAAAATAGAAATCTCTTATGCCAAAAAGTGTGACCCCTTTAGGGAAGGAAAGGTAGCCTTAAATTAATTAATTTAATTAATTCCTTCTCCAATTTTGGCACCCAGGCTTGTGGAAAAGTCAACAGAGGAAAGTGGACAAAAGGAAGTTGGAAATAGACAGTTCTAAAATTAAATAAATATTATTATTTAATGCATCCCCTCCATGTCAAAAAGTGTGCCCCATTTGGAAGAGAAATAATACTTTTAAAGTATTAAATGAATTAATTAATTCCTATTTCCGGTGGCTAAGGTCAAAGCATATTGTGATGCTTGAGTTAAGCTGGAAGCGAGAACTCTAAAATTAAATAAATTTAATTTATTTAATGGCAATCATGACCATGCACACAATAGGCGCCCCATTTGAAGAGTAAAGTTTATTAATTAATTAATTAATTAATTATCGAGAATAGGAAAGACATTAATTAATTATATAATCATAAGGATTATATGATAAGGGCTGCCATAAGGATGAATTAATTAATCCCAAAGTAGAGAAGTGCAGCCTGAAAAAAAGTGCACCCCATTTGGAGAGGATTTTTGCTCAAAAGGTGTAATTAATGCTAAAAGCTTCCAGATTTGGCGCATAGGTTGAAGGAGGTTGATTTGTGTCTAGATAATTGTTTGCATAAGTGATACAGGTGCTCAGGTGAAGTTGGTAAAATTCATGTTTGTTTTGCATGCAAATAAAGCATCAAATTCTAGAGCAAAGAGCTTGATATATGCAGATTTTATGATTAAAATTCACTATTCATGTTACAAGTTGCCATCTTTATCTCGAATTAACTACGAGAATTCATCACGGGTGCTTTTATAACAGAATGGGAGCTTAAATCAATGTCCAATACATTGAATATATCCTCTAAATCTGAAGAATTATCTAGATCTGCACCAGTTTTAAAGAATTCCGACAAGATAAGGAGAAAAAGAATTATTCAGACAAAGATAGACATAGCCATGGCAAAGAGGGATGAAAAAGAGAGCACAACGGATTCATGCATCACTTCCAAATTCATAGACATCGGAGCCACAAATCTAGGCCCAGATCCAGATTTAGATCCAGATCTCATAATTGCAAAAGCTTCCTCTTGTTTCTAATGTAACCCGTGTAGAAGTTAATGCGTGGAAAATTTCTTCCAGGATCTTGTTCATATGCTCCCAATATTCCAATTAAAGCCTTCATTGAAGTTGTATTCACCGAGTTCTTTCCATAATTTTTAATTGCTCATATGCAATTAAAAATAAAAATGATGAGTTATTTACGGCAAACATTGCACTTATGCATGTACTGGAGAAGAACTACAAAAGCTTCAAGAGATGAACTAATTCAACCACTTCCAGATCCATCCACTTCTAGACACTTCTAGATCTAGTTTGGTAAAAATCAAAGACAAAAGAATCAGCTACATGCATAATATGAAAAAGGACAAGACTACATCTTTACTCTTTCTTCTTCTTTCTCTTATTTCCTCCGACAAAGTAATTGAGTGATCAATTAAATTATGCAACTTAAGTGATTGGTTTAAAATCCATTACTTGAAGAATTTAGCTACTTGGAGATAGGTGGAAAATGTGCAAGATAGAAGGTTCTATTTTCAGTTATAAATCATGCATGTTATGTGTGTGCATCTATACTTTTCTTAATGCTAAATCAAATGAAGCAAGAACTACCACCTAACATAGTTCTACAATTCAGCTCAAACAAAGCATAAACACCATCAAGATAGAGAACTAAGAAAGATATAAACTAACATTATAACTTTGAAAACATGAGATCAAAACTATGCATGCTATTTTAACATCTCTACTCTCCTAGATTACCAACAAAGAATGAATGGACCTATTTAACTCCAATGGTAATAAAAAATTGTTTTGTTTGATCCTTAAATAATGCAAGAATAGGAATTTTTAGCTATTAACAATGGTGACCTCTCAAGAAAACAATAGGCAAGCTCTTAGTCTCTTTCTTTATATGCTTTGCATTTTCTCTCTTAAGAAGTTTTAGGTGTAAGTAAAAGGTAGGTGGAGGGCTCTTTATATAGCCCAAAGGATAAAGGATTCAACACATTCTCATGAGTGTGGGATCAAGGTAAAACATTATTAGGAATGGATAAGGTTGTTTTACTAAAGGTAACCTTACTTTAGAAGGGTTTAATTTATGCTTAACATGTCATGGGAGTTGGGGGTGTTTTAATTAATCAAAGGTGATTAACTAATAGGTATATGTAAGCTTATAGAAGATAATTAGAGGAATATTAATATGATTTAGGCTATTATAAGGGGATTAAATCAATTAAATATTGATTAATTGGTTAAATGGAAGGGAAAACTAATTAATTAATAATAATTAATTAGTCTAGGTAGAAGGGGTGATTTATTAACGGAAGGTCGTTAATTAGGGTATTTGTTAGATAGGCAACTTAATTAATTAGCTTAGTGTAATTAATTAATGATGATATGAGGGAAAATGAGTGCTTTTGACGATGTCGTTGATTTGCGAGAAAGGGGATAATTATCGCAATTTAAATATTTAAATTGCTTGGGCATAATTATGGGTGTCTACATTTGCCCCTCTTTGGGGTGGCGTAAGTGACGCCACTTCAAAGATAGTAGACAGGTGGAATTTTGAAGAGGTAGAAGAAAAATTAGTAGAAGTGAGAGATACCCCCTCGAGTGTCGATGGGGTGATGAAAGAAGATGATCAACGATCGAAAAGGTGAGAGATAGGTAAAAGAATAGGAAGAGGTAAGATGCCCCGGTAAGATGGAAGAATAGGGGTGAGAAGAAAGTGATGTAGAATGAATATGGAAGAGGGGAGAGAAGAGCTTAGCCTCTAGCCACTGTGTATTGGAACAATTTCGGTGTCATCATATTACCATAAGAGCTACGTCATCAGTCCTTATGAAAAATATAAGCATATGACAAAGGTAGAATGACATGAAAAGCCATACTACAAATGATTGTCGATTGCTGAAAAAACCAACTCCATGCAACATACAAAATGCAATGCAATACGAGAAAGTGAAAGATTCCTAACTCCATGCAACATACAAAATGTAATGCAATATGAGAAAGTAAACAAACTAAACTAACAGAGAAACATAATATAATGTTTTTATTATCGAGCTTTAATTACGACCTGTGTAAATTAACAAGGGTTGATGATGGTGCCCCAAACAAGGATACATGTGAGGGGAATAATGGAGGACTCTTGGGTCCGATGGAAAATCAATGTGCACTATGAAATAGTACCAGGACAACTCATTGTGCCCCAGAGTACGGATGAAGTAAGCAGCCTAGCTTTGTTGATGGAGGTAGATCAAGATGATCCATAAGTCACACACATGAACAAGTGAGAACCAAAGAGTGATGTTTTGTAGGATGATTTTCAATTTTTAGAAGTTTTCTTAAACATATTTGAATTTTTTGGTTGATTTTTAAAGTGTTATGAAACTATGTACATGAATATAAGGAAGCATGGATGCCCTTAGCGATCAATGGGATGTACAAGGGCATAAGGCCACGTAGGTACCAGAAAGGTGAAGATGTAAAAATTCCCCAACAATTAGGTGGGAGTACTCAAAGGTAAACTCTTCACAGGTAGAAATGGGACCCAAGGCCATTATGGATAGGTTCAACATGATGGTGAACATAAACCCATGAAGTCTTTGGGAAGAGTTTAGGATACCCCAGTGTAAGTTGGCCTAAAAGCACATGATAGAAAGGAAGGAGAAGATTATTTTTGTGGAAGGGGACAAAGGTTTCGACAAACATGGAAAACAAGTAATCTTATACACATGGATGTTCTGAATGAAGTAGAAGAATGATGTGAATGATATGAATGTAGCTTAGAAGCCTCGGGATGAAGAAGTGATTAGCCAAAGGCATAAATCATGAGACGAGATATGGACTAGAGTAAGAGTCTGAACAAGGTCCAAAAAAGACACTTGGTAACATACTAATCCTATTTACTCATAGAGATCCTGTGTGTGCACATGGATTTTATTACCTCTTGAAGTGAAGATTTAATAGACAAGTGAAGACACCCTAGCCAATGTGTAGGAATGATTTATTTTGATAAGTGATTTTGTAACTGGAGGGTGAAAGGATAGCCGTACATTTCTCCACTGCCAGCCAAACATCCATAGCCCCAACAGGGATGTATTTGATTCTAATCACAACATTTCTCTCTTGCCTCGCGATCAGGCATCTATAGCCCGATAGAGATTATTGGAAATACCCCAAGAGAGAGTTATACATTAATTTGCTTTTGCTTTGTAGCTTTTAGCTTTTGAGTTTTGATTGATTTTGATTCTTTTGCTTTCTGAAAACTTATTGCAACTCTCTTGTTTGACAAGGGGTTAAGAACCACTAATGGTTTGATAGAAGGAGGTGGAAGTGATTGTGATGACAACATTGGCTAGTGTCAACAAATATGTCCAAAATTTCTTCCCAACAAGTTTATTAGATGTTTGAATGTGATAGGATCTCTATGAGGTCATTCGTTCTTTAATTTACCAAGGTGATAAAAGACCAAGGTCAAATAGATACCATAGAGATAAATGTCACAAAATGTGTGCGAATAAGCTAACCAAAATATCACCAAAGGGATGAAAATGGTAGGAAGACTTGTAGAATAATAACAAGGAAGGGAAGAAAGAAATATCCATGTGTACGCAATACCTGATTGCAATGTTTGATCTTTGTACTTTTGATTTTTGTTGTTTTTTTCATGTTTTTTGTATTTTTGTATTTTTGCATTATTTTTTATTTTTAGATTTTGAATTTTATTTTTTGAACTATTGTTACTAACAAAGTCACTCTATGTGATAGGATCCAACAATGATGTTTGCGACTTCCTTGATAAGGGATACTAAGCGTGTTTGTTTATCAAGAGTCATGTTTTCCCAATCTCAATGATCGTGGTGAGTTCACACTCAACAAAGGACTATGATTTATCCTGAAACATGGATTTTGTATGTGGGAGCTTGAGTTCCCTATCCAGAGGTTTATGCACTTTGTGCCATACTTGATGGTTATGTTGATGTGCGTTCTTGAATCGCGCTTGATTTACAACTTTGAGATTGTTCAAGTTGTTGGGAGATTTTGAGCTCTTGGAAGTTTTGACTGAGCTTGATAATGAACCTATTTGGGTTTTTTATAAGCTGACGCTTGAATTTTCTGACCTTGAGAAGGAGAAGAATGCAAACATTTAAGATTGATAATAGGAATGATAGAAATGGTAGTGGGCTTGCCACAACCATTGATAGAAGAAATATGTGATAGATGAAAAGGATATGGTCCAAGAATTGAAGAGGATGGGCTACCAGGAGGTGAGCCACGGATAGAAGGTGAAAGGCTACTAGGATGTGGCCCAAGAATAGAAGAAGAAGGGCTACTAGGATGTGACCCATAAATAGAAGACGAAGGGCTACTAGGATGTGGCCCAAGAATAGAAGAAGAAGGGCTACTAGGATGTGACCCATAGATGTAAGATGATGGACTACCAAGATGTGGCCCAAGAATAGAAGATGATGGACTACCCGGGGTGATCCATACATAGAAGATAAGGGGCTAGTTGGACGTGCCCCAATAATCAAAGATAGTGGGCTACTTGAAAATGTCCCACAAATAGAAGAGGGAGGGCTACTAGAAGGTGACCCACACCTAGATGAAGATGAAGGGCTACTTGGCACTAACCCCACAAGAGATTGTGATTGAGGAATTATGATAGACAAAGAGTTATTGGGTGATGAGAAGATAGGCCATGGATCTATGCAATACCAAGGAGTTTCATCACATAATGAAGAATGTGAAGATGGAAGAATAAGAGGAGGATCAAGTTACATGATCTAGGGCTCTTCCTCTATTTCTTGATCAAAGAAATCAACCTTTTCCTCACAATATGCAGACGCATCAAAGTCTAAAGAGAATCCTTTTTTGTAATCTACTAAAGCAATATCTTCATATGCCCCTATAAATGCCCTGATTGTTTCTTCATTCTGAAAGATATCAATTGGTATGAGTTGTTGATCGATCCTAGGGGTTTATTGGAAGAAATAGGTTCACTTGGTGTGGAAGACTTAGAAGATGTTTGATGATTATTGATAGAAGAAGATGATGTGGGGGACGAAGAATATGTGTAGCTAGATGTCTCAGGAGTAGAAGAAGGTGGTGTGGACCTACCTATACAATGGTATGTCATATGTAAAATAGTAGGATTAAGTCCAAAGTCTATAGATTGTGACACATGGGTCGATTTAGATGTTTGTCTTGAAGGAATTTGAGTCACACAAATCTTCACAGAAGGAAGATTTCATGGGGGTGATTGATGAAGAAGGTCCTACAAAGAAGGGGAGGACTGTGATTCAAGCATCGCATTAGATGAATGATGACAAGGGTCTTGTGAAGAAAGAGAGGACTACGATTCAAGAATTGTATTATACTTCTGATTGGAGGGATTTGGATTCGCATGTATCTTCAAAGGAAGAATACGTCGTTGGGGCGACCGATAAAAGGGTCTGCGAAGAAAGGGAGGACCGCAACATAAGAGTCACATTAGATGATTGTTGAAGAGGATCCTACAAAGAAAGGAAGGAATGTGATTCAAGAATTGCATTAGATGAATGATGACAAGGGTCCTGTGAAGAAAGTGAGGACTGCGATTCAATAATTGTATTATACTTTTGATTGGAGGGATTTGGAGTCACGTGTATCTTCAAAGGAAGAAGATGTTGTTGGGGTGACTGATAAAAGGGGTCCTGCGAAGAAAGGGAGGACCATGACATAAGAGTCACATTAGATGATTGATGAAGAGGATCCTATAAAGAAAGGGAGGACCATGACTTAGGAGTCGAATTAGATGAATCCGAATAGTAGTTTGGATCTGAATCCTCAGAAGAGTCAGAGGAAATATTTGGATTGGAATCCTCAGAAGAAGAGGAAATGTTTGGATTAGAATTAGAAGAAGAGTGGGGGAACTTGAATAATAATTTGGATCAGACGTGTCCAAATCATACCACCGACTATGAGATGAAGGTGGGGAATGAGTTACCCGTATGGGCTCTCTAGCACGAAGAACCAAACAAGGTTTAGTTGTGATGGGAATCCTATGATTTGAATTGTTGAACCTAGGTTTTTATTTTTGTAAGTATGGGGAACCACGCATGATAGTTAGTCATTTTTGGCACTATTTTAAGCACAAATTTCTAGATCTAGATAGTGTGATGGAACTCCTTCAAAGGGAAGGAAGTTAAATGTTGATTTGGGTAGCATAAGGACAACCAACTAGACATTTCATAAGTATTGATATGCGTGCGTGATTTTCTAAAGAATGTCTAAGGAAAATAGACATCGTGATGATGCAATATTGATGAGATCGAGAGGGATTGTCCTAGAAAATAAGTTTTCTAAATGAATAATCACAAGGAACAATCATGCAAGTGTGAAACACAAAGCCAATCAACAAGGAAATACACCATATGAAAATGCGATGCAAAGATGATCAACAAGATGTTTTCACTTATGCCAAGTTCAAGGAAATGAACAAAACATAAGTAAAAACAAGAATTCAATGCGATCTCCCAATCAAGATATACGATGAGCGAGCTCAAACTTGATTAAGACCTATATCTCAAAAAGTGCCAATTACAATTCACGAATGACACAACAATATCACCAAGATATGTTAACCCACTTTGCGAGAAAGTGAAGTATTGATATCAAGGTGTTATTGATATAACACGCACAAATGGTAACACCTAGCACTCTTTGAAATTGAGGTAATAATAGAACCAAACTAAAAAGCTCAAAGTATAGCTAGGAATAGTTAAAAATGTGTGCAACGTAACCATACAATATAGGTATTTATGTCGAGTTTACAAGAAACAAGACGTAAATATTGAAATTGTAGTGATACGATACAAACAAGCTAACTCTTCTAAGGAAGTCCGTAGTGATGAACCACGCCTAACTAAAATGACGACCTTGACATGGGTATCAAGATCACAATGGTTACCAATGACGTGAAAATGCCTCCGCACACTTTAGACGTTTAACTAACCCAACCACAAACATGGATGGGCGTAAACGGACATAAAAGTGAGAGAAACAGTCGATTGGTAACACAAAGGTAGTCACCCTTCTTTTGATCAACAAAGTGTCAAAATAATGTGAAGGAAGTAAATCATAAAAAGATGAAAAATGTTGGCTTCACTTCGATAGAGTTTCACCTCACCCTAAGGAAAGTAAAAACTAGGCGAAAGTACCGCGTCACACGTTTCTCAATGAAAATATGGTTCACAACTCAACACTGTTTTAGAATGGTCAAAGTGGGCTCCTAGCCAAAGTATATTCTCCTAGGTGGTTCTTTCACCCTAGGTGTTACAAAGTTGTCACGACAGCGCAATTTACCCAAAAAGTCACACCGACTAGTTTGGGAGTATCTCGGCTTTACTTTACCTCCTTCAAGAACAGTAGACAACTAGTGCATCTATGTGTACTATCACTGGGGTTGCCACAATGGACAACCTGTAATGCTATCTCACAAAGTAATCACTAGTCAAGTAGGTAGTGCGGAGCACTTCCCGTTTCATCCACAAGGTTCCCTCTTGGGTCAACTACTTTGGGGTTCTTGGAACCACCCCCATTGTTGTAGCTTAAGGTGTTATGCCAAGGGGTTATGTTCCGGTTGAGTGAGAGGGACGTACCCTTTTTGAAACCTGCAACTGAGTGTTTTGAATATGTTATTCTTTTTATCTTATTTAATTAGGTGTGGTTTGTTTGAACACCTTTTGAAAACTCGTATAACAACTATATTAGTAGTTTTTTATTTCATTTTGATTCCTCCTTTCTTTGATAATCGTTTTTAGGTCCCGCACTTAAGCGTTAGTAGTTCTCCAAGAAAATCATATTATTTAAAATAGGATTAACAGAGTTGCTTTTGATTCTCAAGATCATCCAAGGATGCAAGAGAAGATCATACACAACAAATAATCCAACTAAAAAGTAAAGAAAATCTTTTCAATCAATTAACCATACAAAATTCTTGATAAATGTTCATTCCCTAAACCAAAAGTGAAAGATGAAGTTTCCAATTTACCAAATGTTATAAAATGAAGACTAAAGTTGTTTTTGATTCTCAAGGTCACACAAAGGTGAAAGAGAAGAGCATACAAAAACTTTAGCCTAACTATATAGAAATGGAAAACTTCAAATCAAAGGACTATTGAAAAATGTTTTGTAAAAGGTTCATTCCCTTAACCCAAAAGTGAAAGATGAAGTTTCCAATTTACCAAATATTATAAAATGAAGACTAAAGTTGTTTTTGATTCTCAAGATCACCCTAAGGTGCAAGATAAGAGCATACACAAACTTTATCCCAACTATATATAAATGGAAAACTTCAAATCAAAGGACCATTGAAAAATGTTTTGTAAAAGGTTCATTCCCTTAAGAAAAATGAATAATCAAATTTCCAAGTTTAATCCCAATGTTAAAAAGATATAGATCAAAGTCATTTTTATTCTCAAGATCACCAAAATGTGCAAGAGAAGAGCATACACACACTTTGGTTAAAATCAAGGAAACATGGAAATACAACATTCATCAAAACATTAGACATGTTAGAAAATGACCAGTTTTAAACTAACAGAAAAACCTATAATTTTTGTAATTATAAATCCCAAATTTATGTTTTCATTGCATATTTAAATTCAATACCTTTCCAACACAAAAAAATGGATTCATTTCGAGTTTGGAAGCAAAATTTATGGCCTTCGGAAGATGGGTTACGCATATGCTTTCATGCTCACGGGTATGCACTTTGGACATGCACTCAAAAATGTAAAAAAATGTCCCTTAATCTGCAAAATGAGAAAAAATTTCTAACCAAGATTCAATTTTGACAACAACCCATCACATCAATATATGAATAGAAGACTCAACGCTATCAAACATTAACATACATGCTCAAGAATTTAAAATTTTCAAGAAATTGACAAAACTAGCATGTAGAATGGTGAAAAAGTAAGCTCTAAAAATGAAATCTTAAAATTTTCTCACCAAGATTAAATTTTACAGCAACCCACCACATTAATATGTAAATAGAAGACTCAACACTATCAAACACTAACCTACATGCTCAAGAATTTAAAATTTTCAAGAAATTAACAAAACTAGCATGTAGAATGTTAAAAAAGTAAGCTCTAAAAATGAAAACATGGAGAAATCTTGAAATTTTCCCATCAATTCCAATTTTGACAGAACTTCACCTCCTTTATACCTATAAGGAAGACTCAACACATGCAAACTCAACAAAACAAGTTAAGAAAAACAAGTTAGATCAATATGTGTAAAAGAGGGTTAGTAACCAAAAATGAAACTTAACTACAAAAACTTGAAATTAAGTGTAAAGGACAATGGAGTAAGTCCCACCAAGCATGCCAAATGTGTGCATGTATACTTTTCTTAATGCTAAATCAAATGAAGCAAGAACTACCACCTAAAATAGTTCTACAATTTAGCTAAAACAAAGCAAGATCTAAACTAACATTATAACTTTGAAAACATGAGATCAAAACTATGCATGCTATTTTAACATCTCTACTCTCCTAGATTACCAACAAGAATGAATGGACCTATTTAGCTCCAATGGCAATCAAAAATTGCTTTGTTTGATCCTTAAAGAATGCAAGAATAGGAAGCTTTAGCTCTTAACAATGGTGACCTCTCAAGAAAACAAAAGGAAAGCTCTTAGTCTCTTTGCTATATGCTTTGCATTTGCTCTCTTAAGAAGTTTTAGGTGTAAGTAAAAAGGTAGGTGGAGGGCTCTTTATATAGCCCAAAGGATAAAGGATTCAACACATTCTCATGAATGTGGGATAAAGGTAAAACATCCATTCAGATCTATATCATCTTCAGCATATTCCGGTAGCTGAAATTATTCATCAAGTCTACTCTTAGAGAATACGTACTCCTTTCATGATGTAGAATCAGCCACTTGCCCCTATAGCACCTATTCCATGGGGTGCAGCCTTTGGACCTCTGAATCTGACTCCTCCTATGCATGATCTACCTAAAGGGATGAGAAATAATTTTCCA
The DNA here is from genome assembly GCA_018340775.1 of Taxus wallichiana var. yunnanensis. Lineage (NCBI taxonomy): Eukaryota > Viridiplantae > Streptophyta > Pinopsida > Cupressales > Taxaceae > Taxus > Taxus wallichiana. Next base: position 680,337,717 of record CM031239.1, read on the forward strand.
AAATTCTTTGGAGATGGCAAGCAGAATCTAGATGACCACTTGGCTGTGTTTTTTATATCTGTGGAGTTCTTGCAGTCAAACATGAAGATGTATCTATTAGACTCTTCATAGAGACTCTGCATGACTTAGCTAGAGAATGGTTCTACTAGCTAGCTCCTGGCACCATAACCAACTAGGCTACTATGCGGGATGCATTCCTGAAAAGATTCAAACCAGCTGAAGATTCCAATACATTGATTACTCAGCTCACTCAGTTGAAGAAGGAGCCACATGAGCACATGCGGGATTTTATTGCAAAATTCCAAAGATTACTGTACAAAATTATGGCATCTACTTCTCTGAATGATGAGAATAAAAATGTATTCTTCATCAATGCTTTGCTTCCTAAAATAAGTTATCAACTACTAAGATCACATCCTGTGACTTGTTAGCAGCTCAAAACATGGCGGTTGAGATTGAAGACGACCTCATCATGGCTGGAAAGATAAAGAGCAACACTTCTAGAGCTGAAATTTCATCCTCTGCTACTACTTTTGATTCACTATTGCAAAAGTTAGCAAATGATATGTTGCAGATGAAGAAACAAATGGCTCAAATGGCTCAGGGCAACAACACTGCCCCTGCTCAGAATTTCAACAACTGGAACCACATTGCTGGTTCCCAAAGATTAGAAATTGAAGTTGCTCCTAGAAACAACGTGGAGATGAATGAAGAAGACCAAGAAGCTGACGCTGATCAACTCAAGAATGATGATTTTATAGGTCCTTCGTGACTCCAACATTAATTACCTAAACTACAAATCTGAACATGAGTATGAGGAGCTTCTTGAAGATGATCATGGTCATGCATATGCAATACTTACAAGATCACAAACTTGCCAAGCTGAAGCATTAGTAGATGAACAAAGAAGGGGCAACCCTTTGTCTTCTTCCTTAGCTCCCAGAAGTAAGCATGTGAGTTCTTCATCTCAACCATAGAAAGTGGCTCAGGTATCTGAATCTATTTCTTCTTTTGACATTATTGATCATGTTAAGAAAACCAGAGTTCAAATGTCAGAAGCTAAATACTTGAGAGCCTTTCTTGAGTAGTTAAATAGGCTAGTCAAATATGTACAATCACCAGGACAATCCAATACATCAAAAAGCCTTTTCCTAAGCCCAAAGATACTCCTCCCCATAGCAACATTGTAGTTGTTAAATCCTCACCATGTTCTAAAAGAGTAGAACCTTTATATGTCTCCTTATTGTTTAATGGTTTCAAATTAAGTAATTGCATTCTAGATTCAGGTGCTTCTAACAATGTCATGCCAGCTAAATTTGTAGATTCTCTTGGGCTTACCCTAACGAAAACCATAAAAAGGTGTTATTCCATGGAGAGACAAGTCCCTTTAATCGAGACAAATCAAAGATGCACAAGTTGTTTTGGCAGCTTTTCCTGACAAAAGATTAAAGATGACAATCTTAGTTGTAGATATTCTTGTCTCTTACGGGATGTTGCTGAGTAGAAACTTCTGCAAAGATCTAGGAGGAGAAGTAAAGATGGATTGGTCCTATGCTCATATTCCTATCAAAGGAATTAATCAGAAGCTAGAGCTAGAAAAGAAGTCTAAGTACACGGTGACAAAATTTGAGGATCCTAGATCTCAGATTCTTTTTCAGGAATCTGACCGTGGGGTCTATTTCTTGGAAATGGATAAAAATGTGAACGTGAATTTCAACCAGAGCAGAAGGAGCGATAAATTTTGGACTTTAGAGTTTAAAGGCACCTGTTGTTCTTTTGGATCGGGGCCAAGGCGTTCTACTAATATCTCCAGATCATGAGATATTTCCATACTCCCATAAGCTGATGTTAGAGAACACCAATAATATGGTGGAATATGAAGCATTGCTTCTAGGAATGGAGAAAGCTAAAAAGAAAGCAATAAAACTCCTCAAAGCTCGAGGAGATGCTAAACTTCTAGTAAAGCAGGTTCGAGGAAAAGTCAAGTCAAAAGAGATAAACTAGAGCATTACAGAGATAGAGTACTTTCTACCACATTTGATTTTGTAGCCTTTTCTATTAACTTCATTCCAAAAAATTAGAATTCCAAGGCAGATTCTTTGGCAGTCACAACTATACTATTGAATCCAGATAGACCACTGTCCATATTCAGACAAGGAAACCATAAAGTGGAGATGGTCTACCGCCCAAATTCCCTGATAATGTTAAATAGTGGCAGACTTTCAATGAGGACAAACAAACATCTACATGTCTACATGTTGAAGGGAGTAAATCACCATCATGAAAAATAGTCACGAGAAAAGTTGATCCAGGCTATGATGACAGTAGTGGAGTAATCCAACCAAAATGTAACAAAATCCCCAAGGGTTTAGTTTCCATAGTGAAGACTTTCAACAAGCGCAATCAAGACTCTAGAGAAGAATAAAGAACATGGTGATGGTGAATTTTCATAAATGCAACAGTAAATATGGGAACGGAGCAAGTTGATGCAAACTCACTTGCCACGGAGAGAAGAAAGGATGAGCCACCACCAGATGAAGTTGATAAGGACTTGCCTAAAGTATTTGACAAAAAGGCCATAGAAAGCAAGTTCAAGATCAAAGACTGGGTACTCTAGTGGGACAAGAGACATGAACCAAAGGACATGCATGAAAAATCTGATTCACTCTAGAAAGGGCCCTTCATGATCAAAAGAGCTTCCAAAATGGACACTTTTTTCCTTTTCTACTGGGATGGAATTGAATTTTTATTACCTTTCAATGGGCAACACTTGAAGCTATTCCGGACATGAAAAGTAGGGTAAAACCTATATGTATATAAATAAACTTTGTTTGTTTTTCCTTGTTTTGTTTCGTGTTGTGTTGTTTTTGTTTGCTTGACCCTATGCCCAAAAGACAATATACGAAACCAGAGATGTTGGGATCTCATCTTTTCCCTTGTCATTCGACGAGAGGAAAATGTGTCCACAAAAAGAGTCAGTTGGTGTCCCCAGATTTCACCACGAAATGAGACTACCTTATTTAAAAAAATGTGCTTTTAAAATAATGGGTCGTTTTATGTTTTCATTGCGTAAAGTTCCTATAATGTGTCAAGATATTCCTAAGGAGCCATATAAGTCATTTTCGAAAATACCCGGATGCCCAAATTTGTTTTATTGTATCATTGGGGTTTGCCTACGGAAAGTTGTATTTAATTATTTTAAGCCCCGTTTGACACAAATTGAGCTCCGGTTTAACCTGTTGTGATCATATATGTCAATATTCCCATATACCAATAGAGTTTTAACCAAGAATGAATCTTGGGCTTCATTTGTGACTTCTCGCAACGTTTTGTGTTTTTGTGGTTTCACATTTTGTTTTCTGTGAAATTTCTCTAGATCAATTCCTTTACTAGTTTGGCCTAATTCTTGGCCTAGAGTATTTGGAGATCACCTATGCACATTGTGCCAGAAGGAATTCACCATCGAAGGTCTGGTTCTCTCGGAAAAGATGAAGTCGTGCACCAAAAGCTTCTTTTGGGCTAGCCGCATTTTTGGAAAAAGAGGGTTTGAAGTGAATCATGGGATTTTTGGAAGTAGTCAAGCAGGTGGGAATTTTGTACCTACCTAGCAGGGTACTTTTTCCCATGGAAGCAATGCCACTTAAGTCACAATGGGAAAATTAGAGGCAAGGTAGGCAAGCGGGAATTTCTTACCTGCCTTGCAAGGTAAAAATTCCCATTGTGAAATAAAAGAAAAATCACTTAAGGCATGAATGAGATTTTATTACCTGCCTTATAGGGTAAATAATCCCATTATGAAATTCAAACAGCTTAAGTGAATCATGGGATTTTCAGGGCTGCCTTGCAGGGTAAATAATCCCATTGTCAACCGACTTTTAAAAATAGAAATCTCTTATGCCAAAAAGTGTGACCCCTTTCGGGAAGAAAAGGCAGCCTTATATTAATTAATTTAATTAATTTCTTCTCCAATTTTGGCGCCCAGGCTTGTGGAAAAGTCAACAAAAGGAATGAGACAAAAGAAAGTTGGAAATAGACAGTTCTAAAATTAAATAAATATTATTTATTTAATGCAACCCCTTCATGTCAAAAAGTGCACCCCATTTGGGAGAGAAATAATACTTTTTTAAGTATTAAATGAATTAATTAATTCCTATTTTCAGTGGCTAAGGTCAAAGCATATTGTGAGGCTTGAGTTAACTGGAAGCATAAGTCTAAAATTAAATAAATTTAATTTAGTTAATGGCAGCCATGAACATGCACAAAATAGGCGCCCCATTTGAAGAGTAAAACTTATTAATTAATTAATTAATTGCCAGGAATAGGAAAGGCATTAATTAATTATAGAATCATAAGGATTATATAAGCAGGGGCTGCCATAAGGATGAATTAATTAATTCCAAAGCAGAGAAGTGCAGCCCAGACAAAAAGTGTGCCCCATTTGGAGAAGATTTTTGCTCAGAAGAAGGTGTAATTAATGTTAAAAGCTTCTAGAATTGGCGCACAGGTTGAAGGAGGTTGATTTGTGTCTAGATAATTATTTGCATAAGTGATACAGGTGCTCAGGTGAAGTTGGTAAAATTCATGTTTGCTTTGCATGCAAATAAAGCATCAAATTCTAGTGCAAAGACAAACTTGGTATATGCAGCTTTTTATGATTAAAATTCACTATTCATGTTCTGGTTGCCATCTTTGTCTGAATTAATTGTAGAAAGTCATCACAGGTGCTTTTATAAGAGAAAGGGAGCTTAAATCAATGTCCAATACATTGAATATATCCTCCGAATCTAAAGAATTATCCAGATCTACACCAATTTTGAAGAATTTCAGCAAGATAAGGAGAAAAAGAATTATTCAGACAAAGATAGACACAACCATGGCAAAGAGGGATGAAAAAGAAAGCACAACGGAGTCATGCATCACTTCCAAATTCACAGACATTGGAGACACAAATCCAAGCCCCATTCAAATCCAGATCTCATAATTGCAAAAGCTTCCTCTTGTTTCTGATGCAGCTCGTGTAGAAGTCAGTGCGTGGAAAATTTCTTCCAGGATCTTGTGCATGTGCTCTCAATCTTCCATTTGAAGCCTTCATTGAAGTTGCATTCACCCGGAGTGCTTTCCATAATTTTTAATTGCTCATATGCAATTAAAAATAAAAATGATGAGTTATTTACAACAAACATTACACTGATGCATGTATTGGAGAAGAACTACAAAATCTTCAAGAGATGAACTAATCCAAGCTGCTTCCAGATCCAGCCACTTCTAGATCCAGTTTGGTAAAAATCAAAAGCAAAAGAATCAGCTACATGCAGAATATGAAAAAGGACAAGACTGCAGCTTTCCTCTTTCTTCTTCTTTCTCTTATTTCCTCCGAAAAAGTAATTGAGCAATCAATTAAATTATACAACTTAAGTGATTGGTTTAAAAGCCATTACTTGAAGAAGTCAACTACTTGGAGATAGGTGGCAGACGTGCAAAATAGAAGGTTCTATTTTCAGTTGCAAATCATGCATGTCATGCAAAGAGGAATTCCAGGAGGGAGATTGCCAGTTGTTTCCTTTCCCACTTCCACATGTGCCAGTTCAACTAAAAGCTTCCGACTTGTAATTGCCCCTCTACATTCTATAAGTAGAGGAAGAACCTTTGGGTTAAGGATCAGAATTTGTAAGCAGCATTCTTGTGTTCCAGACTTTGTGCTGAAACCCCTGATAGCCACTTGAAGCAAAGGAATATAAAGGAGCAGGTTTCAGAGAACTTTGTGTCACGGTGCAATTTGTTTCTAGCTTTCTATCTTAGATCTTCTAATAGACTTTGTGTTATTTTAGATCTAGATCTGAAGTGCCTTTGCTTATAATTTTATGCATTGATATCTATTGGTTTCTTCTATGTGCATGCAATCAACTCTGTTATCTATTGATTGGGATGCACATCTTCCCCATTTCTTCCCTGTGTTTTATTACTTCTTTCTTCTATAAATATTTCCTTTCTTAAACAACTGCTTACTTGCTGCAAAACTATACAGCTATGGTTCATGAGCTGAATAGTTAAAGTAAAACCCCATATAGATACTAGCATATTTTAATTGACAAATCTGACATGGGAGCCTCACTGGTAAATGAGGGAGATTTATCTCATGATCGCTAGGTTTTCAAAGCAATGCAGTAAAATCTAGCCAACACGAGCATTGAATGCTTCTTGTATGTGGTTTCCTTTCAAATTTAGGTGTTCCCTCCTTCTCTTCTTCTTCCATTGATTCATCTATAAATGTAAGAGTTGAGCTCATTGTTAATGTTGGACACTTTGGAACCTTATACACTTGGCTAAGGATTTCATATTTCTATATTTTGATTCTGAGACCTCTGTATCGGCTTGTGCATGTGGATATCGGCATATTTTGCCATTGTAATAGTTTTGTGCATTTTCATAAGTAATGGAAGCATCATTTTGTGACTATTCTCTATCCTAAGCATGTTTTTATTCTTTTTATTATCTTTCTTTTACATTTTTTCTTGATGTGTCACTCCATGTCCATTACTGAGTTCCATTTTTAGTTTTGTTCCATGAAACCGATCTCGGAAAAAAAATTTAGTTGTGTTATATGTGCCTAGCCTTTTTCATTCCTTTTCCTTCATTTTCACTCAAAACCAATAATGTTCATCCCTCTTTATCTAGTGTTATCACCTTCCTTAGATTGGTTTTCCATTTTTTTATCCTTCTATCCCTAGTCCCTTGGAATTGTTAGCTTAGTTTTATCTTTCAAAGCATTAGGAGTAGCGAGTATGAGTAGAAATAAATAGAGGAACCAGTCATCTCAGAGATCCATCTCAAGTGTGCAAGGTCTCGCAACTTGGAGGTGGTTCCATTGTTGTCTCGAATGACTCATTTCTTCCGAATATGAGACATGGGTGCAATTTTGACAACCAACATGTTCATCAATAAACTTTTAAAATGATCAACTTCGCTTCGGTAGAGTCATCAGAATCGTCTATGTTTGCATTTTCATGTTGTATTTTTGTATCAAGTATGTTAGTAGGTGGTGCACTATATGCAAGAGGAGTGTCAACGAGAAGAGTAGTAGTTTGGATGGAAGAAAGCACTTTAGGTAATATGATGGCAGTAATATGATTAGAAATAATTGGAGTGCTCGAGAGTAGGGCAAGAAAATTTTGAAGCACTAGAGTGACCAATGTTATATGTATCGATACTACTATATGTAATAAGCTATGCGAGAGGAATAGGAATAATATTAATAGGGTCTATGTGACAGAATTTGAAGGGTTAGGGATCTCGCAACAATAGTATGTCCATATCTATCATGCAAGAATTTGATCCATTGGTGCACATTGGATGGGACTACTTGTATTGTATGAATATAAGGTCTACCTAAGAATGATTGAATTGAAATGAATCATCTATAAAAAAATAAGTCTTTGAGGACACTCTTATTCCCAAGTTGAATATGCAATAAAATAATTCCTAGGCATGTCCAAGTAGTTGAATCATATCCCGAATAAGAGTAGAGTTCTTAGAAGTTAGATTATTGTTAATGCCCATTTATTTTAGAAGGGAATGAGTACATAAGTTTATGTATAATCCATTATCAATAAGTGCACGTTTGATGCAAGTGGTTTTGATAATGGTGATGATAAGAAAAGGCGCACATGGATTTTCATTAGTAAATGGCGATATGTCCTCGTTAGTGAATGATATAGCATGTAGAAATTTTGTGAGAGATTAAATAAGGTGTGTGAAAGATACCAAGGAATTGTCACTTTCTATATGGATAGAATACGGGGTGGCCTATAATTCTTGATGATAATCAAGAACATTGCGTAATAAGTCATAGAGGGATATTTTGACTAGTGTGTTCTTAATTTTTCAACAATATCATATCACTTAGAAGTAGGATGAGGAGTTGTAGAAGTAATGGGTGGCAGCATATAAACGGGTTGAGTGGTATGAGGATGAGTTTGGTGGGTAGTTACAACATTAATAGAAGGATCAACCATAGGCATAACAAAGCGAGGAGGATGTTGAGTATGAACTTGCATGAAATTAGGAGTGGTAACTATGCCAAAAACCCTAATGGGAGCGAAAGAGGGATAAGACGATTGAGTCATGACTTGATAAGGTGAATACATACTCAGAAGCAATGGGTTGGATCGCTCACGCTCACAAAAATGATTAAGCTAAATATGAAAATATATGAGCGCCTAATCTCATGATATAGTAGTAGTGAATGAATAACAATTAAGTACAAAAATTACATCCAAGAAAAAATAAGCTATAAAGTACAAAACCTTGAGTGCAAATAGAGGTTGAGAATCCTTATCGATTCATAGTGAAATATGGATTGTCTAGGAGTGATGACCATTTGAAAATAAAAATAAAAGCATCATACGAGAGAGCTATAAAAATTCAGATCTTGAGAAATTACCTAGATAGGGGCGACTGGAGAGAGAGAAAAGGGCGCTCATGGGTGCCTTAGGCCTTTTCTGGGTTCCTAGATCTCGTAAAATAGCTCGAAATCCTCCTCCGAGTTGTCACAAGGTGTCCACCTTTAGTCTCCTTTGATCACTCGATGTCACACCAATATCGTCAAGGTCGCTATAAACTTGCAATGAAATATGAATCTATAAAACCCTCAAATAGACATCAAATCCTAAATAATAAAGATGCATGATAAGGGATTGGTCTTTCCTCAACTATCACAATGGTGAACTTACAATGACTACACTACATCTCGGACCTAATGTGGTTTTATGTATGTGTGTGTGTGGAATCATGCCATAGTTGGATCTTGTGTGTGTCTCACTTGATAGCGAGAAAAGTAAGCTAAATCTAAATAAATGTTTTAAATGTGTGCATGGAATATAATGAAATCACCTCCTATGAAGTGTATGTAGTTGAACCAGCCCTTGTATCCTTTTTATGGTGCTATATGGATGTAATGGAACTCTTATACTAGATGGCGATAGCTAATGTTTAGTTTTTGGTCCTTTATAATGATCACATATCTTTATATTTATATGATTCCTTTGTTTGAATTTCGTAATTAATTTTGAAAGGCTGACTACCAAAAACATAATATGCTTAAATGGCTAGAAAATATTAAAAAGATGTAAACTATATATACTAAGGTTAGGGGAACCTGTGAGGGGACGAGGGCACCACTGGCGCGATGTCCTAGATGGGCACCGATGTCCAAGATGATAAATGTCAAGGTATAACAAGTAAAACTAAGAAATTAAGGGCGTACGACCAAAAGTGAAAACAAAAAGAAAATAAAGGTGTCCAAAGACATGGGTTGATTATTAATTTTTTCACTTAGGAATCATATGAATAGTAGTATGTAATAATGACTAGATAATTACCAAAAGAACATGATTTTATGTCTACACAAACACCCTCATAAAATGATTAGTGAAAAGATTTATCTAATACATAAAGTTTTTACAAGAATCCTAGATGGTTAATGTCGCAATCAACCTGATATGTTTAACCTTTTACAAGCAACCTAAGTGTTTAGAAAGATGATCAATATCATATAGTATGCAACCATTTTGAAACAAATGTGTGATTTATTAAGAAAAAGTAACCAAAGTATGAAGTAAAATAATGTAAAATGATGAGCACATAGCTTGGTTTTTTAATTAATTAATTGTTTATCTTAGGAATGATATTTAGCAAGAAAGTATGACACCCTACGCACCAAAATTATTAGTTTCACAAATAAAAATAGTTATAAATGAAATATAAGTTAAAAAAGCGAGACAAAGGAAAAACCTAAGTTCTCAGTCATGCAAGGCCGATGACATAGAGAGTGAGGTCATTGTTTACTAGAGTGAGTCTATTAAATAGTGAGGACTGCAAGATATGAAGAGGTTGCTAAAAGTTTGGTTCAAGGATTTTGTTATATAAGAATAATTTTCTAAAATAAAGGTTTCCACCATATAGAGAGAGATCGTTAATGCACTGTGTGAAAGCTGTTGAACAATATAACGGGTTTAGCTATTTAGAAAAATTACCTTGATTTTTTCTCCCAAATACCATATTTTCTTGAAAATGTACCTTTCCCAATCATCTACAAGTTGATTCCACGTCACCAAGTGCTATCAAGTAATACCTTAAATCTCAAAACACACAATAAGTATTCATGGTTTTATCAAAAGGTATGTATAAAAGTATGTAAGTATAATATTTTTGCAAAAGAAGAAGTGAAGTGATCAAGATAATGTTGAAAAACATTCACAAAACTTAATAAAAAGGAAAAAATAACAAAAATAATTTTAAAAGGAGAGGTCCTTTTTACTTGAGTGAGCTCACTACAAGATGGGATGAAGTTGTTGTTTCAATTCAATGACGTCACTAATCACAAAAAAATGTGAATAGTCTCAAATCTACCATGGTATACAACAAAACTATCATTACATGTCAAGTTTAAAGCCAAATGTGTCAAGATCGCTAAAAAGAGTAAAAATAGAGTATAAATACACATGGTGAGGCCACCACGAGTAGAGTCAAGGTCATTGATTTCTACAACAAGGTAGCTTTTACCAAGAGGAGGCCGGTGAAATTTCCAAAAATAAAAAAATGAGCTAAAATTCCAAAATAAAGAATTTCTTTTGGAAATATTAAATTTTGGTAGCACCTAGCCTCTTTACCACCTACCAAAAACACTCAACACTCCCAAACAAAAACATAGATAAAATAGAACATGGAAATTTACAAAAAATTCAAATAACTTGATAGAAAATGCAAGTAAAACTCAATAATAAATACACATGAGACAAAGGAGTGTCCCATTGGGCATCCCATATGTATGCATGCTAAAGAAATAGATAAAATTAAGCTAAGGATCTAACACCAAGTAAATCCTAATATATTTCAATAAGAAAATACATCAAGATAAAACATATGAAAGGAAGCTAAATAACTTGCACAAATATTAAAAACATGAATGCAAACCTCCCTCCATTGTGTGGATGTGCTTCGATATGTGGCTATTCCTTACAAGTTGAGTGCAAGCCATAAATGGTCTTACAAAAAAATCTCGGTAAAGGAATAGATTTCCTCCAAATGGCACAAAAGCCATGATTTATTCTTCCCTTACTACTTCAACAAGTAGGGAGTTGCTCACTTTGGAAAACCTTCCAACAATAAAAATGCTCTAATGAGAAATGGGTATGTATGTCTTACAAGGACATGGTGTGTTTTGGTAAGAAGGTATTAGGTCTCTTTTATACCTTTCCTCTTTGGGAAAAATATAACTTATAGTGAATGTGGGATAATTGAGATGTATAATTAGTAGTGGATAAGTAGGATTAGAATCAATTAATTAGGATAAATGACCCATAAGAGCTATGGGATGTTTAATTAATCAATTGGGATTAATTAATAGGTCAAGTTTACCTCGTATAAGCTATTTAGAAAAGATGTAGAGGGAAAATAGTAGGATTAGATAGGTTTGAGAGATGGATTTAGTTAATAAAAGGGTTTTTAATTAAACAGGAGATGTTGAAAGGGTAATTAATTAATAATATGTGATTAATTAATTAAAAGGAGATTTTAACTAATGAAGTGACATTAATTGGCATCCCGGATGGGAAAAATAAAAAATTATTGGAATGTTACTAATTATATTGTGACAATGGGAAGAAGAGCACCTAGTGCAATTTTAGTATTAAAATTATGTGGTAGAAATTAGGTGTCACGGTGTCATCCAAAAACAATGGACTTGAGAAAACTAGTGAAGTGGGAAAGGATTTATTAAAATTAATACTTCACATTTTCAACAAAAATTGCATTTATCTAATAAGGCTATCAACCATATTCATTTCCTAACCATGACTGTCATTTCAAGACTAAATACAAAACCATGAGCACAAATGTTGTACATACCCATGAGAATGATATGAAACTAAAAACCTAAGCTCTAAAATACTAAAATCCTCTTGTGAGAAGCCAAAATATAGCATAAAAGATACATCCCCAAAAATATTTATCTTCTACAACCACAAAAAGGGAAATTCGTTGCTCATACCAAAGTGTAACAATCCTGAGAAATTATGAAACCAATCTAATATTATCCTTAAATCACCTTTCAACTTGGGGTATGAGAACATTAACCCTGTTGAATACAAGGTAAAACTAAATCATCACATTTACCACTACCAACATTAGATATGCCACTAAATTAGCTATCACTATCATGGAAAAAGAGAAAGAAAATAGAGTTATCTTTAAAAGTACAAATGGTGATCATAATGTCAAATTTGATTGAAATCTTCACATTCCACCAATTTTTTTAAAGACTTTGAATTGAAACACAAGTTTTATAACTAAATAATTATTTAACCACTTCTTAAAGACTAAACCCTATATGATATGGTCTTAATTAAAATAAATATCTAGTCCTTTTCCAAACTTCCATCATTCTAACAAAAACATCAAGAATTCAATATAATCAATATGATGATATGAAACTTAATCATCACTCAAACCGCCCTACCACAACCAAGACCCAAACAATTAGGAACACTACATTCCATCATTCTAAATGTTCATAAATGAAATTTTCACATCAAGATACAAATGTATATAGTGTAAACAAGGAATTGTTATATTATTCTATAGAAAATAAGTGCAATCAAAAAAATAAATAAGAAGTGTAAATACGATGGAAAAGCGACATGCGAGCATGAGAATCTACAAGTAAATCTTCCTCACACCCGACCTCCCGAGGTCATGCCGAGACAGCCGGTGGGGATGGAATACACGTGGGATGCAGGTAAGCTAATTAGGTAATCTTATGTCTTCAACATGCAATAGCGGGATCTACGAATCTAAGGCAAAGAAGGCCCTCCTAACCTGAACCGATGTGATAGATCATTCGATGAGGATAGCTGCTCAAAGGCTCCAATCAATATCGAGCTCTACCGTTATCCAATCTATGGGTTGTGGAATACGTGGAAGATGACATGTGGGTGCTTCGTATATATCTCCGACAAGGTCATGAAAATGGAATGGCCAAATGTGTAGTGGATCTTTTGGTGCTTTATGGATGATTCTATGGTCTAGTCCAGAAATCTTTAGCTTGGTTAGCTGCTACGTTTAATAATGATAATTATGTGATAATGTCTGGTGGAAGTGGAGAGGACCTAAATACTAATGTTCGCAAACCAACATCAACATTGGTTTGACTTGTAGGCCCGTTGGGTTGTGGGACCTATGGATCACAACCGTAAGTTCGTGGTTGTTATGGACCTCCTATGGTCATATGAAGAGTCAACCCCTTAGTCCAAGTATCCAGTAGTCATATGCCTTTTCGGCCTCTATGTTTAGAACTAGAAGTTGCACGATTTTCTCGGAGTACCTAATAGGTGTTCTGGCAACTTGGATACGTAAGCTAGTGTCTATATCAACGAGGTCTCCTACATCTGGTTGTGGGACTAGTGGATCACAACCGAATGTTTGCTCTCTTTTAGGTCCTTCTACAGTCATATGGATATCTATCAAGGAAGTCTATAATTTGTTTAATTTGACCAAAACATGTGTGCTTTGTCATCTTCTATGTTTAATACTCTTAGCTGTGTGTTGATTTCTTGTAGGTCTGTTGTTGCTCGAAAGACCTGAATTCTGAGATTTTGATCTATGTCAGTTATTGCTACAACAATATTTGGTTGAGGCGCAATTGGCTCAAAACGTATTCCCTGGGCTCCCTAGGTCCCATGATTTTCGTACAAGATCAATATAAGCCTAACTTAAATGAAATAAACTAACTATGCAAGATATATTTATAGCATATATATATATTCCTCTATTTTTGTATTTTTGATAGAATTTTAACAGAATCGAAAGAGAAACTAATCTAATATATTCAGAAAATGACAACTAATCTAATAACAAAATTAAAACAAACAAGGTAGCCGGTGTAGCTACTTACTTGTGCAGTTGTGAGTTTATCCTAAATAACTAGATAGCTGATTAACTTAATTGAAAGATTCTCAATCCTGCCTTAGAAGTGAGGAATGAATCATAGTTTCTCAGAAACTATCAATCCCCACAGCTTCCCCGGCAATATCGAAAATGAAATTTAACTGAAATGAAATATTTTACTACTCTATTTGATATGTTTTAACTAGAACTTTGACAGATAAAACCTAGAATTTGCAGAATAGTGGCGAATCCAATAGTGTATGATTTTGTCCCCTCATAATGATCTCCTCATTCCTTCGTGTTCACGTGAGTCCAGAAGAGTGTGTATATGCTAGCATCAACAGAAGAAGGTATTTTGAACAATGACAGCTTTGGATATAGACCAAATATAATGCGAGTAGGAGAGGGATAGTGCAAGTGACAGAGCTTAGCGTATGCAATTCCTAGCGGGATTTATTGTGGGAATACAACACAAGTGTATCGAGAGATTCTAGAATCTACCTTCTATGAAGAACACAACCTACAAATCTAATGGATTCAATCTATAAATGACACTACTCTACTCTAAACTAATTTGTATGAATAGCGATGAACAAGACTAAAGCAAGAAGATCGAATGGCTTCTAACAGTAAAGGAAAACTAGCATGGATGCAAACATGAAGACAAAATGAGCTCTAAACAAGAAATTAATAGATTTAAATAATGGAAATGAGAAGTTGAGGGGTCATTTGCTTGAAAACAAGTTGGATACTTATAGATTTCACATTCACCCAAAGGTAATTCCCATTAGAACTCTTTTACCATTAAACAATGAAGAAACACTATTCTAGGGGACATAAAACATTAATACAAGCCAAGGCAGTTGAGAAAAGCTGGTAAAAGTTGAAAAATTATGCAAGTTGTGATCAAAAGAACGTGCTGGAAAATGCGTGAAGGGCCGCCACCCTGAGCAGGGTGGTGGTTATAGGACCACCACCCTACCAAGGTGACAGTTTCGTCACTAAAGGTCAAAACAAAACAAGGCACGAGGAACTTGGATAAAGCATTTGGGATGCTAACATATACTTCGTGAGCTTCTATGGATCCCAAACACCTTGTGAGGTGACCTGTATCATCATTGGGGCATGTGTGACATCGTTCTGGTAGCACATTACCCTTCTATTTTGGGTACGTACATATTGCCCCCTCAAAGAAGTGTTTTAACCATGAAGAGGTGTAAAATGGTGGGTCCAAGTATGGTGGTCCCAAAATGGGAAGCTAGAAATTATACCTAACACACCCGTGTGTCAAAATTTTTCCATCCGAGTTCCTGCTACCTGTAAAATGGAAAGAAGACCAAAGTGCGAGATAGATAAAACAAATCGAAAATAAATACTAAATTGGTATGAAATGAGGACTTACCATTTGTGCGGGGATAAGAACTTACCTTTGTCGGCCGCTCTAAACTTGCGAAAGGGGCATTAGAAATGAGTCAAAACACTATATATATATAAAATGGGCCCACTTTCCTATTCATTTGCACATGTTGATTTGATAGTTTTTGAGCTCTGGGACCCACGGTGACAGTTTTCAATGAGAGTATAGTCGAAACGTTCATATCGAGATAGCGATCATGCCTCGCGAGCAGAACCTCGACCCGTGAGATCTCAGGTTAGTTCTTCTCGATTTAACGTTTTTGCACCCAAAATGTAAAAATGATGAAAACTTTGTTGTGGGGGGGGATTTTTAGAAATGTCAATTTTAAATGTGTCTCTTAGGGGGCCTAATGGGTAGGCTTTTGTTTTAGCTAAAATGGTCAATTTTTGTATTTTTAAGCATTTTAGGGCATGTGACCCATTTTTAATCACGGGACAGGACCACCGCCCTAAGCAGGGTGGTGGTTACAGGACCACCGCCTTCCAAGGCGGCGGTTATGGAACCGCCACCCTGCTTAGGGTGGTGGTTCTCTTCAGAATGCTAAAACAACACTAGTTTGAATTCATTTTTGCATTTTTAGTGTCCTTACTTGCTTTAATGATTTTTCTAATGCAATCTTGATGCTAACTTGCTTCTTTTTGTGTGTTTTTGTGTGTTTTGTAGAAGAAGGAAGAGTACATTAGATGGAGCCAAGAGAGGGAGAGTGATTGGTGTTTAGTAGTATCGGATGCTCTCTCTCAAAGCTAAAGAGGATACTCTTCGAGGGCAGTATATTGAGGATCGCATGGGTCCCCCATGTTGCACCTACCAGTCACATATTATGTGACTTATTTTCTTATTGGGATGCTAGATCGGAACACCTTTTGATTTCCAGGTGTTAGGGGTGAGTGGACTATCACCCTAGAGGATGTCTACCACATTTTGGGAGTCCTGATTATTAGGAGGATACTTTCATTCGATACAGCAGTATCTAAAGCTCAGGTGACTTAGTGGGCCACCTATATGAGAGATGCAGTTGTCTCCACTAGTTTGAAGAAGGAGGTGAAGGTCCATTCTATTCTTGGCTTGCCCATCCCTCCGATCCATCAAAGCCATTATGGGCATCCTTTCTTTGAGACTGATCAAAGATAAGGGAGGAGATACTTTTCTCTACTGCTGGGCCCCCATCATCGCACATATTGAGGCACATGGTTGGATTTATGCTTGGGGAGCCGATATACTTGGGACCACCTATCACGACTCATACAGGGTGGTTTGATTACAGGGACATTCGCTGAGTCATCCGACCCTAGTTATGAGTTGGGTCTATGAGCACATCATCCCTTATGGGAGAGGCATAGAGGTGGCGGATCCCGGGGCCATGAGGGCAGCTAGATGGACAGAGATGATGGTGCTTAGAGCACCCCACCATCTATTTGCTTCCCTAACTACTGAGGATATGGAGGCCACACCTTATCAGGCCATGGTAGGGTTGTGGGGTAAGGAGACCTTTACTTTGATCTCCTGCTCTACTACAGGACAGCTTGTGGATAGGACGGGGAAGGTAGAGACACACCCCTTTGATCAAGTGCCTCAGTAGTTCGGCCTTTCTTATGTTGACATGCTTCCCCTAGTGGTGCCAGTGTTTAGATCAGTTCGGGAGGCTAGGGGAGGTCCTAGAGGCTAGGGTTGGACTGTTGTTACTCCTGGCGTCCCTATTGTAGCCAAGAGGGTGGTACGTGCTCGAGGGAGAGTTGGTGCTCCTCAGGCACCTTTACTTCGGATCACCACTAGCCCTAACCATAGCAGTTGATGACCCCTTGATATAGACTCGAGTCAAGGAGTTCACGGGGGAGAGACAGAGGAGGAGACCAAAGACATGGAGATCAGTGAGAGGGTGGGGAAAAGGATAACGATCCTAAGTGGCATGATACTCAGGAGATCTTACAGATGAGAGAGCAGAGTAGAGCGTAGAGAGGGTGACTCTAGTCTCAAAGATTTAATTTCTAAGGACCTAGGTGGAGAGGATGAGTCTGTGGTAGGACGCCATGTTGTCTCGGACGTAGGAGGGGACACCGGTCGCCGGCCAAGGGTTCAGGTGGTAGGTGCAGATCCCAGAGATCCTTCTTGGAGGCTCGGAGATCCGAGTGAGTTGTCACTCTTCTTTTGATGTTTATTTTAGCTAGAATTTCCTTAGTTACTACCTCTCTTTTTGTTCATCCTTGGTTTTACCTTTTGATTATTTTCTAATTTGTTTTCTCCTTTTCTTGTAGAGACTACTAATGAGTGGCAATACTTGATTTGCTAGGTATGTACTGACACCCTGATGCTCCCATGGAGAAGACTCATGCCGAGCTATCCATGGATGTAGGGGAGCCTTCAACAGCTGGTAGGCATACCGATGTTTTTTCCCCTATCTGGCATGTGGCCAAGATGGTGACCTCCCTCCGTACCGAGTTAGCCGGGTATAGGACTACAGAGTGCCTAATGAGGAGGAGCCACTCTCATAGCAAGGCTATAGCTACTATTCAGGATCACGAGCCCTCAGTGTACTTAGAGCACTGGCGTAGCCAGGAGTCCTAGACGTGATCGTGCACCTTCTGAGGGATCCCATAGGGATTGAGAGGCCACTTGGCTCTTTTTGTAGTGACTCTTGCTAGATTGTTTATACAACCATTTTGTATTTTCGGGCTCATTGAGCATTTTGACCATGCCTAGTGCATGATGGCATTGTACATAAAACCTGATATATATATATATATATATATATATATATATATATATATATACATCTCTTTTTGGATCTAGATCTCTTTGTACCTAGAGTTTTGTGATTCATTTTCACATGTATACTAGATGTTTATAAAAAAAAAAAAATTATATGCTTTTCAGAATGTATGCAATGGAGAACAAATATCACAAATGTTTTTTTTTTTGTATTTCATGATGTTGATGTATGATGATGTGGACACTATGTGATCTTGAACTTTAGTTTCTATAAGCAATTTTCTCGGTACTTCATATTTTTTTGACAAAATGTGATGATGAACTGGTATGATGAGTAGATGAACTTGCCCCAATCCTAACTCCACGCAACTAGTAAGATGCGAGGGCTCACCCCGAGAGCTAGGAAGGGCACAAGTTATGAGGTGTGTTGAAATGGTAATGATGGGAGATAGACAAATATTTTGGTGGAACCAAATTAGGATGCTACAAACCTATCCTACTCAAGTGACTCCATAGTTTAGAATGCAACTTGCTTTGCAGTTTATCCATAATTAAATCCGTAGATGGCCACTTGGTTGAAAAAATATGGTTTTCAAGGTTTTGAAATCTCTTGGAATTTTAGACATCTGATTCATTTGTTTTTGACTCAAGATTTCAAAGGTTTTTTTGAACTATTTGCTTATGACTTTCAACATTTATTGTCAAACGGACCCCTACACCTTGCCCCATGCTACTAGTAGGAAACATGGGCTTATCACCATGGACAAGGCACAGGTGAGTAAAGGCATTCCCATCCTTTCCCAACCCTACGTCACTAGTAAGAGATGCAAGCTCAACACCGAAGGTTGGTAGGGCAAGGAAATGTGTAAAAGTAAAATTTTCTATTTGATCTATATTTGACTTACTTACTTGAGCAAAATGTCAGTATGTTCTTATTTCCAAAGAGATATATACGCGGGATAGATGTGACACCATGAAGCTTCTAGAACAGACCATAGGCAAGACACCTACCCTAGGAAGAAACCAAAAGTGAGAACAAGCATGCAGGCCTTGGTATGGCTACTGTTAAGACTTTTTCATATCTAGCTTTAATTGATGAAATGATTTAAACAGTTGATGATGTTATGAAAATGAAGAAGTATGATTTGAATTCTCCTGCCAATACTATCAGAAGTTTGTAATGAATTGCTTAAGAATAAGTCCCTTGATCACCAAGTTTTACGAAGTGAGTGAATAAAATGAACTTAACTAAATGAATATGTAATGTAGATATAATTATACAAATAGTGTCGATGCTTCATGCGTAAAATCCTTTAAGATGCAAGGAATTGATTGATTCATAGAACTCCTCACCCTCTAGTGTATACAAGAGATACGCACCATTCTCGTAGTCTTTCATGACCTGATATGGGCCCAACCACTTGGGCCGGAACCTTCTTCCCTTGCCATTTTCTTATCGATCTGGTTTGTCTAGTCTTAAAACTAGATCTCCTTCATATATTTCCCACTCATAGACATTTTTGTTATACTGTCGACACATCCGGTCAAGCATAGGCTCTATGGCACTATTCGGCGTTTAACTCCGGCCTCGTCTAGACTTTCTAGTTGAGAGAGGTGTGCCTCCTATAAGCTTCTTCATCCGTAATCCTTGTAATGAGATGCGGAGACCGGGTATTTCAACCTCAAGTGGGAGAACTGCTTCTGCCCCAAATACCAATGAGAAAGGAGTTACTCCTGTTGGTGTTCTTATTGAGGTTGGTGGGCCCACAATGTTGGATATAGTTTTAAATTCCAATCTCATTTGTTCTCTTTGACTGTTTTGAGGAGAATAGCTTTCAATGTTTTGTTTGTTGCTTGACCTACCCATTGGCTTGAGGGTAGTAAAGAGAGGACATGTGATGGTTTATTTTGAGCTTGCTACATAGCTCACGAACCTCATTGTTCTTAAAGGACATGTCATTGTCTAAGATAATGACTTATGGGACACCATACCTACAGATACTTTGGTTCAGAATGAATTTGGCAATCACCAAACCTGGTACAGTGGTGAGAGGCATGACATCCACCCATTTGGTAAAATATTTCATAGCTGTGATTATAAAATTATGGCCATTGGTTGATGAGGGAGAGAATTTCCCTATCAAATCTAAACCCCATGTGGAGAAGGGCCACGTAGTCACTATTGGTTAGGGATTGTGCTGACATGTGAATCTTGTGAGAGAATTCTTGGCATTTGTGGCACTTACGTACAAATTCCACTGCGTCATGTTTGAGAGTGGGCCAAAAATAGCCCATCCGATGTATTTTGTGAGTGGTGGCATGACCACCGAAGTGGCCCCCACATATCCCACTATGGGATTCATGAAGAATCCTCTTGGATTCTTCTATGTCGACGCATCTTAGAAGCATGTCGTCGAAGGCTCTACGATAGAGCACTTGGTCTAAAACAACATATTTAGCAGTAATAATGCATAACCAGCTTTTTTGTTGTGATGTGGCACTTTTGGTATGTATGGTCCATGATAAAATTGATAATATCAATATACCAGGGACATGTAGAAATGGGGGGTCTGGTTTCAACAAAGTATACACATTCATCGGGAAAGTCTAGATCTACCAGCTCGCCTCCATCTAGTGGATTATCAGCTAACCAATCTGCAATGATTTGTCCTTTAATGATTTTTGGTTTACGAATGTTAACTCAAATTCTCCCATTAGGGTTATGAAACGTCAAACCTTCTTAGACAAGGACCCTTGTGTGAGGAATGTCCATAAATGGTTTGTCTTCACAATGACCCTTGTTTCTTGATCTAACATGTAATGTCTTAAGTGGTTTGTGGTGAAGACTATAGCAAGGCATTCTCTTTCTGCTTGTGTATAATGCATTTCATAATCGAGCAATGTTTGGCTAATGAAATAGATCACACGTTCTCGTTTATCATCGTCTTCTTGAGCCAGATGCAGGCCAGCGAGACATGAGTGGCTCGTGAGTATAGGATTAAAGGGTGGTCTGGCTTGGGAGGCATTAGCATGGGTGGTGACAACAAGAAGTGCTTAACTACTTCAAAGGCCTCATTGCAATCTTCATTCCAATCGTTACTATAATCTTTCTTGAGTAAATTATTGATTGGATGAATGGCAAAGCTTAAATCTGGGATGAACCTTCAGATTACACCGAGTTCCCTAAGAAATGACCCGATTCAGCACAAATCAAGGTGGAATCATTTCGAGAACAACCCGTATTTTGGTTGGATCAACATCAATTCCTCATGAAGATATAATGTATCCTAGAAGTTTGCCTCCTGTTACACCAAAAATGCACTTCTCTGGGTTTAATGTGACACCATACTCAATTAGTTGTGAGAGGATAATGCGGAGTACTTACGGGTGATCACAATGTTTCTTGGCCTTGGTTAATGAGTCATCCATATATGATTCCACAATTTTATGGATACGATCATGAAATATATACGTCATTTCCGTTAATACGTAGCGCTAGCATTCTTAAGACCAAATGGCATGACAAAGATAACAATAAGTTCCCAGGAGTTATTAATGTGGTTTTGGCTTGGTCTTGTTTAGATATTTTGATTTGATTATATCCTGAGAACCCATCCATGGGAGACAAAATCTGAAATCCAGTCATTGCGTCAATGATGATGTCAATGGATGGTAATGGGAAATCATCTTTGGGACAAGCTTTGTTAATATCCCAAAAATCTATACAAATGCGTATCTTCCCATTATTTTTGAGGACAGAACGATATTAAACACCCATTGTGAATAATCAACGGGCTTGATGAATTCTACGGAGAAGTTTCACTACTTCCTCTTTTACCATGAGAGCCACTTTTGGCTTCATTGGTCTTGACTTCTGTTTAATTGGCTTCGCATCTGGTTTAGTGATAAGATTATGTACCACAACTTGTGGTGTGATGCCTATCATTTCTTTATAGCTAAATGCAAAAGTCTTTTGATGTTTTTGATGATTTCGGTGTGTATTTCTATTTCTTCCGGAGTTAGCGAGATCCCCACTTCAAAATTCTTGGTTCTTCCTCCATTCCAATGTTTATGTTAATGGTTTCTTCTATCAAATAAGCGTTACCTTTTTCAAATTCGGGTGGGTGGAGGTAGTTCCAAGATTTCTCCATTTTCTATCTCGTAGAAATCGAGATCCTTTTGTGGAGGAGACTCTACCATGGGATTTCAAAAGTAGGAAGAGGAGTGTGGTATTAGCGAAAGATCAACTATAGGGTGAGCAAGGTGTAACTTTGCATAGGTGTTTAGATATTCGAGAGTGAGTTTATCACTTTGTTAACATGATGTAAGATAGAGGATTCATTCTCAGCTGTGTGTGTTAAAAGAGGGTTCATTGATATTTTCTTCACCAATGGTTCAGTACGAAGTGATACCTTGAAACTTGTATCTTCCAACTCATTACTTGGGGTAAAACGTGAAGCTGAGGTTACTATTGAATCTGTGAGAAGGTTCTGTTCTCGTGGGATTGCCTCAATGGATATGAAGTTGAATCCTTTGCTTAGATCTAATACCATTGTTTTATAGAGTTATAAGTGCTTAGCTCTAGTCTCATATACTTCAGAGACTTGGTTTGTAACTAATTGTGAGTCTCCTAACACTCTGATGTTATTAACACCGATCCTTTTGGCTATGATGAGGCCAAGGAGGAGGGCTTCGTACTTAGTGTCATTGTTTGTACATTCAAAGTTCAACTTAAAAGAAAAAGGTAGGATCTTTCCCTCAGGAGAAGTAAAGATCACAAATGCCTCGGCTCCATAGCGACACCTAGCTCCATTGAAGTGGAGAGTCCAATACTTACTAGGAAAAATGGATGTTGGGACATTTTTTGTGTCTATTTTTTCTGTTTCGATTACTTCTACCATGCAAAGTTCCTCTGCTGGAAGAGAACCAACTCCTAGGGTACGTCCCATACATGTAGAATCAAATGGTAGGAAAATTGGTAGATCTTGTTCTAGTAACTCGACAATTTTTTCATTATTTCCTAATGAAACTATTTCTGAGTTAGCTTCATTCTTGAGGGTAGGATGCCCTTGACTAGGTTCGTAATTTCTAGTTCTGTTGTAGATATTAATTTTTTTCTTCGGTTTTGAGTCAATTGGTTTGTTAAGTTGGTTTTTTGGGAGTTCAAACTCGAGTGAACGCTTGGTCTTTTCTTCAGGTCTGCTAGGTGTATGTCGAATGGTTTTGGGTCACCTTTTGCTACGAATATCCTTCCTAGGTGTAAGAATCTTATTTATTGGAATAACGTAGAAGGGATTGCTTTCATGCGATGTATCCATGGTCGACATAGGATCATATTATAGTTGGTTTCCAGATCTATGATATAAAACTCGGTGAGGATTGTCTTGGGTCCTAAGGTGACCGGTAATATTATAGTCCCAATTGAAGTAGCTTTAAGGCTATCATAACCTCTTAGCATATTTCTTGTTGTGGAATAGTTTGTTTCTCCATATCCTAGCTTTTGAAGGAAAGAGAAGGGGACAATATTAATTGTTGCCCCATCATCAACCATTGTGCATTTAACATAATTATTGTAAACCCAAACCTATAAATGCAAGGTCGAATCCCATCTACGTGTAATTTCAGCATCTGTTGGCATTTTTTTATGTCAAATATAAACTCGGTATCCCTATCAGGCTGCCTGGAGGGTGGATATCAAAGTCTATATGGTTTACTTATGTTTCGGCTAGTGGAGTGATGTTAATTAAATGACCTAGACCTAGTGCTTCTAAAAGAGCAGCCCTGTGGGTAGGAGAGTTCTTCAACAAGTCAAAAAGGAGATGTGAGAGAAGGTCTTTGTTAAGTCATTAATTAAATCATAAGCACCCACGGGTTTTTCCAATGTTTGTTGAATGTTATCTAGCTCTAGTGGATAGATTGGATTTGGTTGAGAAGAATATTCTCATGCTCTTTTTATGGCTTCTACGTGTAGCTCAATATCTAATTCCACTAGACCAACTATCTTGGTTCGTGGCTGATTTCTTAATTGCGGTGCGACAAGTGCATTTAGTGAAGTTAAGGCTTTATGATCATTATTTCCTGTTATTACACCTTTGTTCATCCCATTTGGATTTAATTTATTATTTCTATTGTGATTTGGAAGTGGATCATTGAAGATCTTAAGAGGTGCATTTTGAGGGGAAACCGCCTCGTGAAGGTATTTGGCATAGGTGTCATAGAATTTGTTAAGAACATATCTATGAAGAGTTGTCTTTGTTCTTCTGGAAAATGTTGCATGAACTTATTGTAATCGTGACAAGTCCTAGTGTCATGGCCTTAAATTTTGTGGAAACCACAATACAAGTTGGGATTATAATTCCTAAGTTGTTGGTTTGACACGTGTTGTGGTCCAAAACTCTGATTAAACCATTAACTATTAGGATTAAAGTTTTGCGTTTGTTGCCTTTGGTTTTGATATCCAGTTGAGTTTTGACTTGGACCCTATGTCTGGATCTGCCATTGTTGTTGTTGTTTTTGTGGATGATTAAAATCCACCGCATTGATTATTGGGGTAAAATTGTTGTTTCATTGATTGTTAACTAGTGATGAAACATTTACAATGTTTTCTTTTTTAGTCTGATCAGTCACTCCATCTATTGTCACTCCATGATTTTTGTTAAGGATTTTAGGTCCTTGATTGGCATTTTTGGTAGTAGGATAAGTCATAGTGTTTTGGTTGGGGATGATTAACCTCCCATTTGTTCCATATGTCTTGCGACCGCTATCTATTGCAGCTTGATCTATTCGAAGAGCACTCTCAAGAACTTCATCATAAGTTCTTAGTGGGAAATTCTGGACTTCTTCCTTTATCTCTCTGCTAAGAGAATGAAGGAATAAATCACATAGTTCCATTTGATCCATGTTTGGAGCGCTTGCTGAAGAATAGAGGATTGTACGCCATCTTTGGATGAAATGAGCAACATATTCATTATGTTCTTGTTTAATATGCAAGAATTCCCTGATTCATGTTCTCAACAATTTGTTCATGTCGAATGCCTTGATGAACTCTGAAACGAGTTGTTTAAATGAATGTATTGAGGCTTCAAGTATTCTGTAATACCAATCGAGGGTGATACCCTCTAAAGTTTTGGGGAATATTTTAGCAACAACTCCATCCCAAGGGAGCAATTCTCGAATGGCTGTGGCATAGGCCTTAATATGTGCATTTGGGTCTCCCTCTCCTTTGTACTTGGGTAGATCAGGGAGAGGTCTTGGAAGCATGATGCTTCGTATAGTGAAGTCTAAAGGTTCTTTCAAATATTCTGAATAACTCCCTATCGCATAGGTTTTGACCATTGATGGTGTTTGTTGAGGGGGTGGAGGTGGAATGGGTTGTTGATATGGCATAGCATATGTATTCGCAAGGGCATAAGGAAATCCTTGTGGTTGAGTGAACATGTCAAGAGAAGAGAACATATCTCCCTATGGTGATTTGGAATACATGTTTAAGTATGGAGGAGAATTGCTCAGGAATGGGTTATTTTGTGCTAAGTTGGGAGGTATCATATTCTCAACTCGAGCGGTGTTAGAAAACGTGGTTCTAGTTGGAATTTTTTGTAAATACTGAGGAGGCATGCCCAACATGCCTATTCCTGTGAGGAGGTCTACTTGGCTGGGATGATGTGGAGGATTGGAAGTTCCTACTTGCATGAACTATGAATTTTGACTTGCTTGAGCAAGTTCCAACCCCCTAACCTTCTCAACTAAGGCTAAGATGACCTCATTTAGTGAAGACATGGTATTTTTCCTTAGTGGCGTTTGTTGTATATCTTGAGGTTTTATAGGCATATGGTACCCTGCTATGAATTGATTGGTGCCCTACCAAGTTTCACCGAGGGCATTTCCTATAGGTGGAGGGATGGGGGTGTTTTCTTGGAACGAGACCTCGGGTTGTGTTTGCAAACCTCCTATAGGTGGGTACATACTTTGAGAGCATTGTTCACTCCTAGCATAACGTGCTAAGTTTTCGTTATCTAAAAATAGATATGGATCTAACTGCCTACTAATTTGTGGTCTAAGCAACACCTGAAGAGATGAACCAAATTCTGCAGTAAGTGTCATATTGTTTGAGCCGAAGGCTCTAGTTGTTGTATTTGAGTGAGCTGATCCAACTCCTCTATTTAGAAAGAATAATTATATCTAGTCCTTTGAGGTGGAGTTTGTGTTGAAAACCGGTTAGTTAAATAGTTGTCACCCCATGCTAAGAGCAAGGGTGATGGTTGTCTATTTAGTTGATTATAGTATGCTTCAAGACCTAGGAGAGGTCTGCCATATGCATCGTATCCTAACATATTCGGGGGGTATATGAATACCCGCAGAATAATGGGAAAGAGCGAAGGTGGATAAAATTAAAAGAAGAGTGTGAAAGTGAAGCAATTGTTCCTTTCACGTAAGTTTCACCAATTTTGTTGGTAAAGCTGATGTGAAGGCTAATGCGGTGGAAAAGATGACAAGTATACTAATTGGAACAACAAGTAGAAATAAGACTCTAAATCAGAAGGTAGGAATTTTCACGTTAGGTTCACCAATTTTGTATGATGGCAAAGCGACATGCGAGCATGAGAATCTACAAGTAACTCTTCCTCATACTCAACCTCTCGAGGTCATGCCAAGATAGGTAATGGGGATGGAATACATGTAGGATGTAGGTAAGCTAATTAGGTAATCTTATGTCTTCAACACGCAATAGTGGGATCTGCGAATCTAAGGCAAAGAAGTCCCTCCTAACTTGAACCGGTGTGATAGACCATTCGGTGAGGATAGCTTCTTGAAGGCCCCAATCAATATTGAGCTCGTCGTTATCTAATCTATAGGTTATGGGATACATGGAAGATGACCTGTGGGTGCTTCGTATATATCTCCTGACAAGGTCATGAAAATGGAATGGCCAAATGTGTAGTGGATCCTTTTGGTGCTTTATGGATGATTCTCTGGTCTAGTCCAGAAATCTTTAGCTTGGTTAGCTGCTACGTTTAATAATGATAATTGTGTGATAATGTCTAGTGGAAGTGGAGAGGACCTAAATACTAATGTTCGCAAACCAGCATCAATGTTGGTTTGACTTGTAGGCTCGATTGGGTTGTGGGACCTATGGATCACAACCGTAAGTTTGTGGTTGTTGTGGACCTCCTATGGTCATATGAAGAGTCAACCCCTTAGTCTGAGTATCTAGTAGTCGTATGCCTTTTCAGCCTCTATGTTTAGAACTAGAAGTTACATGATTTTCTTGGAGTACCTAACAGGTGTTCTGGCAACTTGGATGCGTAAGCTAGTGTCTATATCAATGAGGAGGTCTCCTACGTCTAGATGTGGGACTAGTGGATCATAACTGAATGTTTTCTCTCTTTCAGGTCATTTTACATTCATATGGATATCTATCAAGGAATTCTATAATTTTTCTGATTTGACCAAAACATGTGTGCTTTGCCATCTTCTATGTTTAATACTCTTAGTTGTGCGTTGATTTCTTGTAGGTTTGTTGTTGCTCGGAAGACCTGAATTTTGAGATTTTGATCATCGACGTTATTGCTGCAACAATATTTGGTTGAGGCACAATTGGCTCAAAATGTATTCCCTAGGCTCCCTAGGTCCCGTGTTTGTCATACAAGATCAATATAATCCTAACTCGAAATGAAATAAACTAACTATGCAAAGATATATTTACAGATATATATATTCCTCTATTTTTAGTATTTGTAATAGAATTTTAAGAAACGAAATAGAAACTAATCTAATATATTCAGAAAATGACAACTAGTATAATAACAAAATTAAAACAAACAAGGTAGCCCGGTGTAGCTACTTGCCTGTGCATTTGTGAGTTTATCCTAAATAACTAGATAACTGATTAACTTAATTGAAAGATTCTCGATCCTGCCTCAGAAGTGAGGAATGAATCATAGTTTCTCAAAAACTATCAATCCCCACAACTTCCTTGGCAATATCAAAAGTGAAATTTAACTAAAATGAAATATTTCACTACTCTATTTGATATGTTTTAACTAGAACTTTGACAGATAAAACCTAGAATTTATGCAGAACAGTGGTGAATCCAGTAGTGTATGATTTTGTCCCCTCAGAATGATCTCCTCGTTCCTTCATGTTCACGTGAGTCCAAAAGAGTGTGTATATGCTAGCATCAATAGAAGAAGGTATTTTGAACAATGGCAGCTTTGGATATAGACCGAATATAATGCGAGTAGGAGAGGGATAGTGCAAGTGACAGAGCTTAGCATATGTAATTCCTAGTGGGATTTATTGTGGGAATACAACACAAGTGTATCGAGAGATTCTAGAATCTACCTTCTGTGAAGAACACAACCTACAACTCTAATGGATTCAATCTATAAATGACACCACTCTAGTCTAAACTAATTTTTGTGAACAAGCGATGAACAAGATCAAGCAAGAAGATCGAATGTCTTCTAACAAAGTAAAGGAAAACTAGCATGGATGCAAACATGAAGACAAAATGAGCTCTAAACAAGAAATTGATAGATTTAAATAATGGAAATGAGAAGTTGAGGGGCCATTTGCTTGAAAACAAGCTAGATACTTATAGATTTCACATTCACCCAAAGGTAATTCCCATTAGAACTCTTTTACCATTAAACAATGAAGAAACACTATTCCAAGGGACATAAAACATTAATACAAGCCAAGGTGGTTGAGAAAAGCTGGTAAAAGTTGAAAAATTACGCAAGTCATGATCAAAAGAATGTGCTGGAAAACACGTGAAGGACCGCCGCCCGAGCGGGAGGTGGTGGTTACTGGAACCGCCGCCGCCAGGGGCATCGGTTTCATCACTAAAGGTCAAAACACTATTAAAAAGGGGGGCGAGGGATAAAACAAGGCACGAGGAACTTGGATAAAGCATTTGGGATGCTAACATATACTTTGTGAGCTTCTATGGATCCCGAACACCTTGCGAGGTGACCTGTATCATCATTGGGGCATGTGTGACATCATTCCGGTAGTACAGTACCCTTCAATTTTGGGTACGTATAGTGTCCTTCACCAAATAATATAATAGGGATTAAAATATAAGAGATCATTCAAAGGGGAAGCAAAAGCTTGTAATAAAAAAATAATGGGTCCAAAATGTTGCAATAACACCTTTTTTCTCCTCTAGAATGTATATAGTTTTTACTTTGGTTGATACAATCTATAGAGTATACATGTATACAAATCCATATAGGTTGAGGTTCAAACCTAAAATGAAATTATGAAACAAAATTTTATCATATTTTATGTATTATACTAACTACACAAGGTACACAAAATTGTATGCATACTCTCGTATGTTCTACTCAATCGACGTAGATCATATAACACATTTATACTTTATTAAAAATGTGTCAAGGGGTATATTGTAGCCATAAAATCTCTTAAACAAGATTCTAGGTAAGTATATCTTAATCTAATTGAATATTTTTCTCCTAAGTACTCTATCAAATTCATACACTACCTCTCAAGAGGTAAATATCTACACAAGCCTTATTTTTTCTTACATATGTGAAAATTTTGAAGAACCATATCAATTTGACAAGTTGTGATTGTTAATAAAATGCAATAGTACACCATTAATAGTTTTTGGTTGAATATTCAAACTATATTTTATATTATTTGTAGTATCTTTTTGGAGAGGTCTTTATCTCTCTTAGGTGATATTTTTTCCTCTCATCTATATCTCTACCTTCAAGTACCCTATCATCCCCACCCACTTATGAACTTTCTCTATATGTTTTCTATTTTTAGGTATTTAATTCTTATGTTTATGAGATGATAAAGCCTCTTTTTTATATGAATGATGGGATCCGTGAACTTAAAATTAAAAGTGTGGTGTGGGATCTTTGAAGCCCACTAACCCCTTATGATCGATCTCACATAAAATTTATCATACATCATGAAGGGAGTGTAAAATGTAAATACCTAAAACGTAAGGTTACAACTATGATTTCCTCATCATTCCACTTTCTATAGGATTTTTCCCTTTTAGTATGTGTGACATATTATTCATACCAAGGAGAACAATTGAGTCCATTATAAAAATGAGAAATCATTAACTTAATTCCAAAATCTATTGGTGTTTTAATTGGGATATGATACAAAATGCAATGCTCAAAATTTACACCAAAATTCACACTCACAAAAAGAAATAATATTTTTGAAATATTTTAATTTTTACTATTTAATTTTACTTGAAGCACACAACACTAGCTATGTTTCTTCAAGAACTTGTGCAGAATAATTTCCTATGATAAGGTTGGGTTAGGAATAACACCAATTGTTTGGCAATAGATTAGTTTAGATCTCGGGTTCGGTGATAGTAATGTTTAGTTTTAATAGTTCACTTCTCTTGCAAAATTAAGTTAGACTATTTAAAAGGGTAAATTCATAAGAGTTGTCTATGATTCCCTTAAGGAACCTCTTAATGATTTATTTTATATCAATTCTTAAGGTTTAATATAGAATAATATGAATGGGTTAAATAACCATATATCTAGAATCCTCCAATAACACTAAGCTACGATAACATGTTATAATTTAATAAGTCATTTTAGTTGTCTAGGTAAAATCCTAAATAACTTATTTAACTTGTTAAAAAGACATTATGTAAATGTTAATGGTTTTGAAATGATTCCATAACCTTTGATAGACTCATACTCATGTAACATTCAAGCTTACACCATGCAAAACCATCGACAAACCTAAAATCAACATAATTATATACTTATTATAGTAAATCCCAAACCCAATACAACCTCCACAAGCCTATCAACACTAAATGTCCATCCACTAGAAAACATTTGGCAACCCCTTAATAAATATTATCTCTTCAATTAGAGGATCCCAAGTTCAATCAACATTTAGTTGTATAACTACTTAAATCCACTTGAATAAAAATGCCAACTTACAGAGTCCCTTCCCCATTATTTTGAGATCAAAGAACCATGTTAGACGGTGTTGATGGATTCTTATAATGTCCTTTTTATTATTAAACACCACAATCCAATCCACTCAATCTCCATATCCTTAAAATTCACATATAAGGGAGTAACAATTTCAATCTCATTTAAGAGATGGAGAAAAAGTTAAAGGTCGTTGATTTTTTCAACCCCTCTTAATTACTAACCTTTATAGATTCCTATACAATATTCCTAGCTAGATAATTTAAATCCTATATTGTATGGTCCTTTTGATCCATCTTAGAAGCATCTAGAGATGATCCCGAGGCTTCTCTCTCAACTAAACCTGCTCCTTTTCACTATCATAATATTGGGAAGGTCATCCTTCCACCAATAATTGTCCTCTTTCTTGGAAATAAGAAACTTGGTATCTAAGTGGTATGTTTTAGAACACCTACAACATTGGAAGGAAAACCCGTAAAGTCAAGAGATTGAGTCCAAGGCCTATCCTTAACTTTCATGTCAATTTCAACAAGAAGGGTCTTAGAGGTATCTATACGATAAGGATCCACACATAAGTAACATGAGAAATAATCAAATTAAAGGTATCCATCAACAATTACTCACCCAAGATATTGCATGTTTCCATGAGGCATGATACATCCTAGAACTATAATGACAAATGTGACAACTTTATCCATACTAGTCTAGTGTTGAAATATTTAATGAGGGGATTAAATGTTGGGTATAGAGGTTTCATCACTTTAAGGTGTTGATCTCACACCCACACTTGATCATATAATACCATCTTCATGTCCTATAAAAAAAAACAACAATAAAGAAACCTTTGGTATAGGGTTAAATTTATGTGTTTTATCCTCTAGTAGGGGGTGCTACTACTCGGTTATCAAGGTGTGGAGATAAAGGAGATTTAGACAATAAATATTAAAATGGTAGATAAGCTCTTGTGACATGAACCAGTCCTCCTCAAAAAAACCTTCCATAGAACATCATTTGTAAAAAAAAAGGGATTATTAAAGTACCTCCCATCGGCTTAAGAGAAGCTTCTTGTTTATGATGAGAAATTTCCTCTGCAAAGGATTTTGGCCTAAAAGGATATCTTCTCTAAGTTAGTTTTAGTGTTTGTCCATTAGTCTCTAACTCTCTTGATTTTCCCCCATATTTACATCCCTAGTCGCGCATTTCTTCCCCACCACTATTAGTCCAAACCCTTTCCCTTCTCTATGACACTCCTCCACTTCTCCATGACCCAAGATTTCTTTCACTACCATAATCTAATCCATGATTGGGATGAGAACCCAAATGAGCGAAGGAAGGAATTTGTTTGGTGTCACCTTAAAGGCTGCTTCGTAAAATATTGTGTAACCCATGTGACCAAAGAGCCCATGTCTCTATCCACTAGTCCCTTTCATTTATATTTTCCTTACAATTTTAAGTATAAGCCCTTCATAGATCCACTCTAGCCCCTACTTCCAAGCGTAAAGTTACACCACCCTCATTTTTTTCAATTTTGACCTAGGGTTTTTAATTAATTAATATATATGTATATATATATATATATATATATATATATATATATATATATATCCAACTTACTAAAGTCATCCCTTAAATATTTTCACATATAATACTAATTTAAAGATGAAATTACTTTAATAATAAATCCTTAGATGCATTGAAATAAATAGTTTAATGGTAAACATTAATTTGTTATAAGTTGATTTTACATGTCCATTTCCCAGAGAAAATGATTTTGAAGGATTTAACGGTTAGGGTTTCCCTTCACTCACCTAGAGAGAGAATATGATCAAATATTTTCCAATTAACATACTTGAAAATTGGAAGGAATTACATGTCGTAATAAGCGGGGAATTTGTATAGATCTTCTCACCACCAAAGGCCTAAGTATTGAGTGTGTACATAGATGGAAAATTTTATTTCTTTGGCTCATTGGGTAAATGCCCCACATTCTTTATTCTTTAGAACTCATAATTATTTCATTTGGTTTTTGGAGGAGTAATCTTTGATTCATACTTTGTTGAGTACGAGATAATACTCCTAGTGTGGGGTAATGGTAGTCGGAAAAAATGGCTTATTGTTAGCCAAGTGTGGAGACTACGTACATAAGGGAATGTGCATGGATCGAAATGGATGCAAGAAGGTATGCACACATTAACATAAAGAAGAAGAAGAAGAAGAAGAAGAATGCGGGACTTGGTGCATGCACTATAGAAGAATAGGTCGGTGAGTAGGAGTTCACTCACTTATGGGACATTCAAGACTTAGTTGTTTTTGGAGCATCGACTAAAATTATGAAAGAAGGCACATAAAGCGTGACACAAAAGCAAGTTCTATAAATAAGAAAAATCACATGCAAATAAGGATAAGAGCAGAGCATGAGGGAAATATATTTATAAGATTAAAGCATGATAGAAAAAGTTATTTATAGCTCGACCTATAGTTAAGAAATATGAGAAAAAAATGTAGGTTATTGTTAGCACACCTATTGTTAGGAGACACACATGTAAGCGGTGAAGGGAAATTCTCACTTTGTGTATACATAGGTGTAGCACTCTTGTTAGCAAGTACCTTTTGATGTATTTGTAAATGAAGTTCCATAAAGAGTTATGTATGTGTGCATGGTCTAGTGCTTGGTTATAAGAAATTCATGATGTAATCAACATATTTGGTATGTAATTCAATGCATTTATGATCGATAGCTGTGTATGGGTTATAAAGATTACTGTTGAGCACATGGAATATAGCTCAACTATGAAAGCGCATTAGGATTGGGCGCGTAGGAAGGCACGGAATCATAGAGGAACGTGAGCATGCCAAAGTAGTTTGAATTCAAGAATTAGCTACTTTTTGTGGGCCAATGCTATTTTTGGAGATGGAGTGTTGAGCACGTGATAACATGAATACTTTCAGCTCACACAAGGCTATTTTGGGATTTGCAACAGTTCGAGCAACATGCATGATTACGATCTAATAACAAGATTTCTACTCGAGTTAACTATAAGAAGTCTATTGCTAGAGCACTTACGTGTTTTGTATTCCTTTATAAATGCACTTACATGCGAGGTGCATAGGTGGTGAAGGAAATTCCCCACCCTTATATATATATATATATATATATATATATATATATATATATATATATATATATATATATATATATATATATATATATATATATATATATATATATATATATATATATATATATATATATATATATATATACATACATACATACATATATATATGTATATATATATGTATATATATATATATATATATATATATATATATATGTATATATATATATATATATATATATATATATATATATATATATATATATATATATATATATATATATATATATATATATATATATATATATATATATGTATGTATATGTATGTATGTATGTATGTATGTATGTATGTATATGTATGTATGTATGTATGTATTTTCACGGTTTTGAGGAAACCAATTATTGTAGAGTTATGTTGTGGAATTGTTAGTGCGCATGACTCATGATGACATTACTATAATGTATGAAGCTTCTGTGTTTTGCAGTATTTAACATAATGGATCATATTGGTTGGATATTGGTGTTAGATGTGAGTGAGAATGGTTATTGCATGGTAAATATCATTATGATCATTATTTTTCAATCTTTCTTTTGGTTTAGATCTAGATCTGGCTTATTCATTGTGAATTATTTACTATCTATTATAAATCTAGATATATACATGCATAATCATGCTAACATTATGGACAAGAAACTCTAAAGAGGGACCTGGTACCCTTGCGCACTTTGGGTGAGCACTCGGTTCGAAAGTGAGTGATGTTCAAAGTGCGCCTTGGGTTTGCGGTGAATGCTAGGTTACATCATTGGTTTGATTGCTTGGACCTCTTTCTCACCCATTTTTTAGGATGTTGTGTGACATATCAATTGACCTTGGCCAGTATTAAGGAGTGGTTAGTAGATCTAGAAGAAGAGTATGCTTGTAGATTCAACATTGGACCTGATTTTAATGCATGCGTGTGGGTTGAGAAAATTTTGTATGATGTTTATATGAGACATTCTTTGTTATCTTTCCTATAGAGTTATACGAGTGGCTGGTTGCTTATGCATCTAAAATGAATTGGAGGTTTCACATGCTTGTTTGGACGCATGAAGAATTCTAGGCCTTGTATGATGCAGATTTGATTTGGACGCGCTATGTGGATGTTTAGTTCTAAGGTGTTTTGAACAGCTATATTCTTGAGTACGTAGTTTTGACTTACTCTTGCTAGAAGGTTGCTGAGTTTTAGTTTTTCATGAACTCAAAGGATCATATTTGTATGGTATTCCACTAGCGATC
Organism: Taxus wallichiana var. yunnanensis; assembly: GCA_018340775.1. Taxonomy (NCBI): domain Eukaryota; kingdom Viridiplantae; phylum Streptophyta; class Pinopsida; order Cupressales; family Taxaceae; genus Taxus; species Taxus wallichiana. Next base: position 680,373,128 of record CM031239.1, read on the forward strand.
AAGATCCTTCTTGTAAACCTAGATTTGGAACAGAAGCCAATGGCTAACTAAACCCCACCACGCGTAGGGGAAGGAGTGGGTTTAGTGAGCATGGAGGACCTAGTGGTAGAAATATAGAGGGAAGAAAGTTAGCTTAAGTTCAATGAGGTGTGTGAGAGGGATTTAGAGAAGCGGTGAGATATTGCAAAGAGAATGGCATTGTGGAGAGAGATGAATCGTGAAGGATTTGGAGCTCACATAGAAGACGTGGAGTTAGAGCATATGGATCTCCCCATTTGGGAAAGCATGTTAGGGAACCCTCTTCAGTCTTAGAGAGATTGCATTAGTAGAGTTGACATGGCCTATAGGTGTGCATCGAATCTACGGTGACCTCGCCCTTACACTTAGTTTTCCAGTTTCTATGATAGTCAGTAAACAACAAGCTAGTGTGAGCAGTAGAGTTGTAGTAGATAGATTTAATTTGTAGTCAAGTTCAAGAGTTAATTAGGGAGCTTATTCATCTATGGTGCAATCGTCATCTAATTTATTTGGAGGACTGTTAGAGGTATCTTTTCTAGTGCATTGTCGGCACAAAACATAGGCACGTAGAACCTTGGCATCATGTCCGGGAGTAGTGCAACTTCACAAACTATGGGTTTTTATTTTAGCACAACCATCATAACACAAGGTAGTGCATCTTCCATTCCATTACCTATTAGAGGGGGTGGATCAGGAGGATCGGGTGGCTCAGGCACTAGAGGATCTAGAGGTGGTGGAAATACATGAGGAAATACACGTTCTAGGTCTGGTGGGTAAGGTCCACACCAACCTTAGAAAATTTACATGGAGATATCTCTCCATGTCCTAGAGGATAGAGGTATTTAAGATACGATGAGCATGTTCATATGTGTGAGTACTATGGCGTGTGAAGGAGATTACGGCTCCAGAGCGCAAGGCAAGTCATTTTACAACTATGTTGCGGGGACACGCACATAACTGGTATAGAAAGTTGATCTTGATTAGAATTTTGTGAACTATATAGCACCGCGAGATGCTTTCTTGAAGGAATTTAATATCCCTGAGTTTGAGAAGAAGAGCATAAGCACGCTCAAAGACATTAAGCAAGGAACTACTGAAAGTGTTTGGGAGTATGATGCATGGTTCAAGACTCTCCTATCTAAATTATCTTATGACATCCATGTAAGCCAACATGCACAATGGTTCATTAGGGACTGATCACACCCTTTAGAAGAGTGCTTTCACACAAGACTTATACAGATCCGTGTGAGGCACTTGAAGCAGCTCTACATGTTGAGGCGGTAGGAAGTGTGGACACAGGAGTGAGCCCATTCTTGGAAGCACAAATAGCAGCAATGGAAAAATAGTTAGAGAAATTATCTGCTAATTCAGCACATGATATGTGTAGTGGGATTTGGTGTACAGATTACAAAGTAGAGGGGCATACTAAGGATATTTTCCTTGGAAATTGGTGTGCTCCTTATTACTGGATTGCAAGATATGTCACTTGGACCATAGTTAAAATCGATGCCCATTATTGTAGTACGTGATAAGAAAGAATGTGTCCAGTTACTGTAAGATTTGTAGTTCCTTGACTCATGATACCAAAGATTACAAATTGATTGATCAGATCCATGATGTCATTGATATTGTTGTACGAAATACTGGTGTTGCAAATAATTCCAAGGAAAAGGGAGAGCATCATGACTATGATCATAGTGAGGGGAATTTTGATGGTGGTTGTGGTAGAGGTTAAGGTTATAGAGGTGGATTCAAAGGTCGAGGTCACAGAGGCGAAAGGATTGATTTCCCTCGTAGGACTTGTTATACATGTGGATCTCCTATGAATTTCCATAAAATATTGTGTGTTATTTTTACGAAATAATCATAGTTATGAAGAGTGCCCCAACTTGTATGAACACTTAATCAAGAAACACAAATAGGAAAATAAGGGTGCATGAATGGTTAGAGTACAGTGCACCATAGAAGACCAATGGATGCCAAAGTTCGCATTGGATCCTGAGTTGGTACATGTGAAAATTACTACACACAGTGAGGTAACGCGTGCAGGGAAACTCTACAATAAAATTTAACTATTACTAAGGAGGAAGTTATGAATGCCAAGTATCCTAACCCTATGCATCAAAAGGAGGCTTATCAAGAAACCATGGAAGTAATTTAGAATTTACAGGGTGAGATACAGTGTTTGAAGGAACAATCGTGGAAGTTGGAACAAAAGAAAGCAACTGATCTCCATCAGACAGATGTTGATTATTTGAAAGAAGATTTCAAGATGTTGCACTAAGAGAACATTATTCCTTTATTGGGGAGCTGGTTGAAGGGAAATACTTCATGCATTGGGAATAAACATGAGATGTAGCTTCTACATGTGAATCTTCCTCTGGACATTTTGGATTATGACAAGGAGATTACTCTAAATTTTATTGTTGATGGTTGCCTCTTAAGTAACATCTTGATTTACACAGGTGAGGAATAAATTTACTCACTTTGGATCTGTGGATTCAGATGGTAAGACCTCCATTACATCCATCTTTCAATGTGTTTTCCATGGAAAATCAGACTAAGAAAACACACATTGGAGTTTTAAAAGATGCATCCATTATTATACATGGGGTCAAGTTCACTGGGGACTTTGAGGTCTTAGCACTTTCAAAAGGATAATTTTCCCCCATTACTTGGGTGCCCTTAGTGTTATGAAAATAATGTTGACTTACATTCCAAAATAGGGTATATAAATTTTTAGAATAAGGAGTGAGTCATTATACCTCGATGTGATGGGAAATCTATGCCTTATGTGGAGCTCTTAAGTGAAGAATACTTGAACATAATTTATGTGCGTACCATTCGAGATCTGAAAGTTCTTGATCCATCAAAAGAAGGAGTTCTCCAATGGGATGATGCACAGTCAATGAGTGATACTAAAATTATTGCATGTGATAATTAGGCACACAGAACCTATGAAATGATAGGGCACAAAGTACGTAATGAATCTACATGCATTAGTAATCCATGCAAGTATCACACATTTAAGTAGTAGCTATGTACCAAAGTATATAGGTGAGGAGAATCCAAAAATATTCCTTCTTGTTATGGAAGTTCAATGGGAATGTCAGGTGGAAAGAAGGAACATGTTAGTATATACTTTACGTGGGATGAAAGTGTGCTTGTGGATGATTCATAGGGATAATATTTTGGAGTGGAGGAAGTAAGGATTTCTTTATTTACTCGGTTTCTAAGAAGTAATGCACCTACTCAAATCTGTGCATTTCATGGTAATGATCATGTTCAACACCGTGTTTAGCAAAGTGTGAGACTCTAGACGGCGGGACATGAAGCTTACAACCTTTGTTTTGGGTGCATAATTTTTATTTCACTCTTGCGAGGTTGCGCTTTGCACATGGTATGTCTATGTAGATTTGAATAGAGCGACTAGAAACTAGAAAGAACTTGTTGAAAATATGACTCAAACCTTCAATTACTTTTCTTCTAAACTTGCGGTAAAGGAGGCACTTTGCAAGTTATGAAGTGCTTAACTATAGATGATAGTACAAAGGTTGAATAGTTACTTTAGTACTTATTAGGAGAATCGGGCATGGTGGCGCACTTTGGAGAGGAAGAAATAGATGTTGAATAGCTTGAGCACACCTACCTAGAAAGAGAAAAGGGTAAGATGATTTATATGGTTGATGATGAAGAGGTAGAGAACCGGACATTGAACACACGAGATGGTATGCACAAATTATTTGATAGTGCGGATGAGAAGGAACATGCCTACCATGATCCTATGAAGACAAATAAAGTGAAAATTGGCACGGATGTTGAACCTAAGGAGGCTATTATAGGAGATTATTTGTCTAACTCGAGGTTACTAAAATCATTGAGCTGCTTCGTGACTTTCAAGACTTGTTCCCTAGAGGTTGTCATGAATTGAAAGGTGTACATGAATCATTGGGAGAGATGAAGATAAAGTTGAAAGAAGGTATGTGCCTAGTCGGAAGAGTCCTTACAGATGAATCCAAACTTGTGCGTCCAAGGTAAAGGAAGAAATTGATGAAATGTTAATTTTTGGAATTATTGTTCCAATTGAGGATTCAGAATGGGTAAGTCCTATGGTGATCAAAATCAAGAAAGATGGTAGAATTGGGATTTGTGTGGATTATAGAGAGTTAAATGCTTCATGTGTGATTGATCTCTTTCCCACACCCTTTACTAAGGAAATCTTAGAAGGCATTACAGGGTGTAAAATCTACTCCTTCACCAATGGATTCTCTAGATATCATCAAGTGAGGATAACTATTGAGGATCAAGATGTAGACACCAAATTTGTGTCTTACGACCCCTTGTGACCCGCATCTCATCTCGCAATCTAACCTCGTCACCTAAACCTTACACAATTATTTATTAATTACCTTATAATTGATAAATCCACATCACCTTACCCGCCACCTCACTTTGCCACCTCATCATGACCTAGCCCTAACCCTAAACTAACCTAATTAAGACCCATGACTTGGTCAGGCTCACATCCATAACTAATGCCTCCTTACTCGCACCCAAAACCGACCAAGCCCGCCCGATGATCTCTCGGGAGAAAAGCAGGGAAGGTGGGCTATTTTACTAAAAATAGCCTACTTTTTCCTTACCGATGCCGGTTCCTACTCGACCACCGTCGGTTACGCAACCGCCATCGGTTCCCTGTAAATGGGCTCCCCAAACCAAAACAACGGATCAGAATTTCATTTTGGAGATCAGTCAAAGGATTTCTGGATCAACAGAGAGCATTGCGAGCGAGGAACAGAGTCCAGATCTTCACTTGACAGAGCAGAGACGAGTGGAAATACCAGAAGTGTTTACAACCAAGGAGATCAACTTGCATCTGTGCCAAAACCAGTAAGTCACATCTTGCATGTCCTTTGTTATAACATTTCTTATGCTTCTTGAATCTCAGTGCTCCTAAATCCGTTTCTGAATCCACTACCCAACGTGCCATTGCATCTAACTGTCATTCTTTTGCTTCTAACCATCCCATTTCCTAATACCATCCAAAAACCAGCCATTACAAACACCATAGCTGCCAAGAAGATCGTAGAACCCACTGCTATCGGTTATCAGTAACCGCCATCGGTTATCAGTGACCGGCATCGGTTATCAGTAACCGCATCGGTTCCTCTGATCAAAAACCAGAAAACCAGCCTTTCCCCCTACCCAGTTTAACGAAATAATTTAATTAATATTTTGCAGTCTTTTGTGTTAATTCATATTAGTAGGGGAACTCACCACCTTCGAAAGGAAGTTTTATATTTCCAGGCCCAAGGCAGTTTCCTCATTTATTGTTTAATCAAAATCTTGTGGTCTTGTGTTCTTATTTGCGCAGGTAGTCCTTCCAAGACAAAAAGGAGTTCTCCATGAGTCGGCTGATCTTTCTCTGATGTACGCGCACACCATCTCGACATTCAACGGGTATTCCTCCTAACCCTAACCTCATCTGTTTCTAAAAGGAATGAAAGGATAGAAGCAACTCTATTCCCGGGAAGGCGAAACATTCCGAGTGAAACATTTTGGCTTGCTTGCAAGTGGGACCCATTTTGGGTTTCTTTCTTTTGCTTATTTTCATTTTAGAAGCGCATATTTCTTTATTGCTTTGCTTTTTGTTATATATTTCAGTAAAGAATTTGTCTTGCTTTCCTAGTTTCGCATTAGTGAAAGTCATCTCTCTTGCTTCATCGAATATAATTTTCGATTTGGGTTTAAAACGCATGCATTGCATTCCTGCTTGTTGTTCTTCAATTCTAGTGAACATAGATTAAGTAACGAAGTCGTACACGTGGGGTGATATCCACGGTATTGACAGAAATTAACCTTAGTTTCACCGCACAACACATACCGAATCACTTCACAATTAACACAACACTCAAAATCCCCCTTTTCCGCGGTATTCCTCCGCCCGATTGAGGTAACCTTATAAGCCAAAACAAACTTGACATTTCCCCTTGGTCTTGTTGTTTAGGATTCTGACATCATCTTACGTCTAAAGGCATAAGCCCACGATAACTAAAATTAACCCTAGGATTAATCTCTAGATTTGCGTGTGCCTCTTGCTTGTTTCCAAATTCTGTTTTCTCTGTCATACTTTGTCTTCTGTGATCAATAAGTTGATAAATATACTCAACGTTGCTAAAAATCAAATTAGCAGCCTTTTATATCTTCTTATCCTAGACTTTTGACACCGGCATCGGTTAAGGGACCGACGTCATTTTCTCTGTGACCGACACCGGTTAGTAAACCGATATCGGTTACTGTCTTCATCAGCCCCTGACAAACCAGCAACTTGCCAAATTCATCATTTTGAGGTTGTTTTTGTTCTTGATAGATTAAAACTTTCCTGTGTGTTCTTGTCTATGGTTGTCATCACTCGGAAGCAAGCCGCCACCATGGTTTCACATGCCTGCTCTGTGTCTTTGCCTGAATCACCCCCTTCACATTCTATAGGGAACCCTATGGACACGGTGAGATCCCCAAATTCTGTAAGAGACAAGGACTTTGCCAAATTTACGGATGCTAATCCCAGTATTTGTCTGCACAATACTATTTGTCTCATGCCCCTGACCGTACGCCTGATGGTCAGCTCCTTATTGGCATGCCTATTAGTATAGCTGCTCATTTAGCTCCCACTCCTCCTAATAACAATGCCTTACTTCCTGCATCTCTAGCCCCGTCTCCCAATCCGATAGCTTCAGAGGTTCATACGACCCCGATTAGCTTTCCTTTGGTTAACCTTGGACCCCACGTATCGTTACCACCAACTGCCCCTATCTCATCTCTCTTTCAGACCACTCCATTCATGACTTACTCTCTGCCACCTATTCACACGAGCTTTCCTTCTCAAGCTCCGCCTACCTTTTCATTCCCATACACGTATCCAGTAACCTCAACACCTTATATGGGACATCCCTATTCTGTGGCATCATCATCTCATCCAACCACAGATTTCATCAAACAAATGATGGACAAAATGCAAAACCTGGAGGCTTCCGTTTCAGGAAGTCGTAGCGCCTTGACATACGAGCAAGTTTGTCGGGAGCCCATTCACCCTTCTGTCCCCCTTCATTCATACCCTCCTCAATGGGAGTTGCCAAAGTTTACTCGTTCAACAATGAAAGAGGATCCTCAACAACACTTGCGATCATTTAGACATGCTTGTTATTTGATTGCCCATGATGACGCCTTGTTACTCCGCACCTTCCCCATGTCCTTATCAGGACCCGCCTTGGAGTGGTACAGTGCTTTAACCCAGCATTCGATCTTCTCTTTTAACCAACTAGCCCAATCTTTCTTGGATCATTTCTCCATTAACATTGCCAAGAAAGTATCTATCACTGACCTCTATGCCATCCGACAATTTGAAGACGAATCTATCGCAGATTTCGTTGGACGATGGCGGGGCCTTATCAACCAACTTACGTATGCCTTGCCTCAAACTGAACTCATTGAACTATTTATGTGGGCCTGCGCTAAGCACATCTCCCCTACCCTCCAAATTCAAACTTTCCGCACATTCGACGAGGCCTTTACCATGGCTCGGAAACTTGAAATTCGAGCCTTAGAAGAAGAGAAATTGCGGTTGCGTAACAAAAACCCCAATTTCCGAACGCCTGATTCTACCAACAAGCCAAACACCACCACTCCTCACACGTCCACTTCTTCTAAATCAAAAGGAGCTGTCCACGCGGTGATGGTCAAATCTCAAACACCGTCCAATACTCTGCCGAAAACCACTTATAAGTACAAAGCCGAGCCCACCAGTTACACTCCCTTGGGAGAAACTTATGGCGTCATCCTGGAGAAATTGCTCAAAGTGGGCTATCACCTTGCCCCTGTTAAACCTCACTCTGGGTTTGACTCCACCCGCGCAATACCTTCCTGGTACAAAGAAAATGACTTTTGTAACTTTCACCGCGTAAAAGGACATAGTCATGAAAACTGCAAGATGTTGAAAAATATAGTACAGGAAATGGTTGACGCAGGGGATATAACCCTCGATAATCCTAACGCCCCTGCTAACCGAAATCTGAAAATTTTCAACAAGCCATTCCCGAATCACTCGTCCAACAGTAACGTGAACCAAGATATCTTAGCCGAGGAGAGTGTTCATGAGATCCATGCAGTCTTCGATTCTCAGCCAAAAGCCTCTATTGAAAAAATTTTAAATCAAGCCTCTCCACCAACACAGGAGTTTGAACCTCCTTCACCACCATCAAGCCAAAGTGAAATCATTCCTTTACCCATAGAAGAGTTAACTGCCCGGACTTCTCTTCTCATCGACGAGTCTTCTTACACCACATCCCTACAAGACTGTGAGCGGATGCTATCTAATTTATCTATTTCCCAAACGTCCCCTTCTACCACTCTTGTTGCATAAGAGGAAGGCTCGCCGCTCCTTTTGACATCCTTAGCCGAGAAATCTCTTACACTAACATCACCACATTCTTTAAACGTGACGGATCCCCTCGAACACGCCCTCCTACCTATTAGTCCCTCATCGCCTAAATCTTTTCAACGACCGGTTAACCTCTTAACATCTATTGATACAGTGCCTCATCTACCTCCTGTGTCACACCCGCAGTGGACTGGAATTACAACCCACCTTTCCTCCGTACAAAAATTACAAATCACACCTGGAGACTGTCATTCCACAGAAGATAGACAGGCCCTATGGGAACGTTTGAGTACCCCTTTTTCTACTCAAATGCAAATGGTGATCTGATGTCTCCACCATATACCCGAAGTGCTTACAGAAGCTTAAAATGCCCCTGTTCTCACCTTCACCCCCCTCACCTCTACCAAATGCCCCGTCCACTTCTATCAACTTAACCAGATCTTCCCCTACGCTTGGGACCTCACCAATGCCCAGTCTAACGCACCCGCCTAAGTGACTCGATCTATCCAAAAATAAATCCGTTCCGCCACCTAGGAGACAAACTCAATCCGTGCCCCTATCACAATCAAAACCATCATCGTCATACCTACCTTCCATATTGGGACCCCATCCCTCTACCTTACACCAATATATCATACCTCCTGCGTTTTCTTTAGAACAACCTACGCCTTCCGCACCTATACAGAAATTCCAGGGTATAGCAACACCGTCACTCCGCGTATCTTGTCCACCTATCAACCCTAAACAAATTCCATCATCAAAAGATTTGTTTTCAGTCACTCCTATTTCCCCGTGGTTGTTTTCTGATACCACGTCATCTGCGGCCTCATCATCCAACATAGCTTCTGCGCCAAAGAAATCACGTTTAGTAAAAACCATGTATCAACACCCCTCGGCTAAACCACCACCCGTGCGAACCAATCATGCCCAAACATTACCAAAACCCGCACAACCAATACCCTCATCCTCTTCCGATTTTGACCCACTCAAAGGATCTTACGCCAAAATCCTTGCTATGTTGGTGGAGAATGCGACCATTTCCCTACCTCCACTTAGACCTTATGACCCGTCTAAACCCCGACCTATGGGTTACGATGAGTCTAAAATCTGCGCCTATCACCGTACACTAGGACATGATGTGGAGGGATGCAAAGCTCTAAAAACCATCCTTCGCCAGTCACCTCTCCCGGATAGAAAGATTAAGAAAGACAACTTACGAAGGGAGAGACCTTTAGTTTCCATTCCCTCTCCTATACCATCTGTCCCCGCCTCACCAAGATCTGTCATTATTACAACCCCACCTCTTGAAGACCATGAGTTATCCCAACCATCTTCCTCATCTCAGGTCTACGAGATTAATATGATTAGTGTCGCTACTCGAGGGTAGAAAAACAATGGGAAAGCAAAAGAAAACACACCTGCGGCATCTCTTTCTCCGTCAAACATCCCGATTGCACCACCACCTAAAGTGGTCATTCGCGGACCCGCCTATCCCGTCTCTAATGGCATTGCCCACCGAAATATGATTAAACAGCTTCACCAATCGCCCGTAAAAATGACATTGTATGATCTCATTCAGACTTCTGAATCTCATCGACAAGCTCTCGTTGAGATCCTTCAAGGGATAGAGGTTTTACCTAATGAAACCCTGCCTGTCGCCTCCATTCTAACACCCAATCACGTTGCCTCTCTCACTAAACAGCCCACTACTCCAATCACTTCTGTCTCTATACCACAAGCTGCTGCAGTCAGTTTCTCTGAAGATGAAATTGTTGACTTTGGTACAGAAGACCCTGACCCTGCCCTTTTCATTTCCGCTTACGTCCGAGACATTCGAGTACGTCGGGTTATGATTGACGGGGGCGCTAGCCTAAACATCATCTCTTCAAAAGCCTTCCAACAGATGAACATCCCTTCTAGTTGCATGTGTGCCAACCCCATCATGTTGCGGTCATTCAATGACGCTATTACTTCTACCTTAGGCACCGTGATCCTCAACATTCGCGTAGGACCACGTACTTTACCCGAACTCTTCTATGTCCTTGAGGGAGAGTTCCAATATAATATATTGTTGGGTCGTCCTTGGATCCGAGCCATGGGATGCGTTCCCTCAACATTACATAGATGCATAAAATTTGAGTACGAGGGGAAGTCTTACACCATAAAAGCTGACCCTCCCCTTTTAAAACTGCAATATGTTATACCGCTTTGAACGATGTGCTTATACCCATCAAGACACCCATACATTCAACCCAACCATCCTCCTCAAATGTACCTCAACCATCCACCTCAACCGCGCCTACGCCTTGATTGATGAAACCACCATCGCAAAACCACTTCCCTTCCTAGGCAGCCTAACATTCCAACCTCGACCCCTTAGTAGATGTTTTTCGGTGCCTTTACGCTGGGGAGTACCGCCTATATAACGTTAGTTCTTTCCCTACCCCGCAGGAGTACGGACAATTACATGCACATCCCACCTACGACCGTCACGTGGGGGAGATAATCTCTTACGGACCACCCCATTGCCGCACTAACCTAACGTATGGGGGTGTTGACGCATCCTCCATTACCCCTGAACCTCCTCTTGGTGTGGTTCCTTTCCAATCCGATTTTCAATACTTGACAAATCGTCGTTTCGCCCTCACCTTCTTGACTCGCTGTGCGTGGAAAGGCTTTGGTTTTGGCCTTTACGAACAAGGCCGACATACACTCATTCCCGTGACTACCCGTAAACATAATGATCGCAGTGGTCTCGGTTTTCCCGAAACACCTACACAGGAGACACCTCCTGTCAGCTGTATCCTGGAAGAAGAAGACGTCGCCCCTACCAAATCATCATCACCCACTTTGCCATCATCACCCGCAGAATCTATAGACCCTGAATCCATCCCTCCTAACTTTTTTTTTTCATAAATGCTATCTTCATAGGTCCTCTCACGTATCAACGCGATAATGACGACCCATCTTCTTTGCCCCTTCTTTATCCAGACATGATCGAAGAGGATTCGCCTTTGATTAATGTTGTTGAATGCCAGGATGACGACTCCATCCTCACTTACCTTGGCGCGGATGATTCTTATATTCAACGAGCCTTACCATCTGAAACCCAAACTATGTTGAATGAATCTACCATAGAAATCAATATCCACACGGAGGAGGATCCTCACATTGTGAAGATTGGACAATCCCTTAACACATCAGAACAAGCCGCCTTTACTACCTTTCTCCGTGCTCGCAACCAAGCTTTCGCATGGTCTTACGCTGACATGCCAGGAATTGATCCTACCATCACCGTCCATAACATCACCCTAAACCCCGATTCCAAACCAGTCAAACAGAAATTGAGAAAAATGCATCCACGCATTGCTCTCTTGGTCAAAGAGGAGCTCCAACGACTCCTTTCTGTTTCATTCATCTTGCCTATTGACTATCCTCAATGGATTTCTAACATCGTACCTATCACTAAAGCGGCAGGGGACTTCGGATATGCCTGCATTTTCGGGATCTTAACCTCGCTTGCCCTAAGGATGACTTCCCTTACCTAGCATTGACCAACTTGTTGATCTAAGCTGCAGGTCATGAGATGCTCTCTCTCATGGATGGCTTTTCGAGGATCTGACCAAATTTTGGTTGCCCTGCCGATCAACACAAAAGCGCCTTCATAACTCCTTGGGAACCTTCATTATCGTGTCATGCCATTTGGCCTTAAGAATCTTTGGTGCTACCTATTAGCGGGCTATGACCTACATTTTTCATGACATTATGCACACTATCCTTGAAGACTATGTCGACGATCTTCTCGGCAAGTCTAAACATCGTAGTGAACATCTCGATGTTTTAACCATTATTTTTGATCGCTTTGTTACAATATTCGTCCGCCTTCAATGAAGAAATGTTTCTTTGGTGTTCTTTCGGGAAAACTTCTTGGCTTTATCGTCTCTTTGTGTGGCATTGAGTTCGATCCATCTAAAGTCAAAGCTATCCTAGAAATGCCCCCACCCAAAAATATCAAACAATTGCGTAGTTTACAAGGTAAGCTCCAATCTATCCGAGCGTTTCATTTCCCAACTCTCGAATCGGTGTCAACCTTTCCATCACCTCCTTAAAAATGATATTGCATTCCAATGGAGCGAAGAATGTCACCAAGCCTTGAAGCTCTCAAATCCTATCTCTTGCGACCCACCGTGCTTATCCCACCCCAAGACGACCGCCCTTTCTACCTTTACCTTTCCGCCACCGACCACATTTGTAGCAGCCATGCTTGCACATTGTGACTACGAGAATCACGAACAAGCCGTTTATTATATAAGTCGTACTTTGGTGGACTATGAGACTAGGTACACACATGTAGAAAAATTGTGCCTTGCCCTATCATTCGTGGCCACCAAACTCCGACACTACCTTCTAAATCACAAGACTTTCGTCATCACCAATCTGAGACCCCATCCATTACATGTATGCCAAACCTCATCTCGAACCAACGCATTGCGGATGGCTCATGCTTCTCGCCGACCTCGACCTTGAATTTGTCCACGAAATCAATCAAAGGACAAACCATCGCGAGACCAACTTGCGAAGCTCCTTTCTGGGGAACAATTTACCAATTTCACATTTCGACGAACTCATCGCTACTCTTTCCCTCACGGAGGAGTCGTACCCAATGACCCTCTTCTTCGATGGATCTAAATGCCAGCGCGGCGGAGGAGCCGGCGTTGTTCTCATTCCTCTCAACGCTGAACCTATGCCTCTTTCATTCCGACTTGATTTCCCTTGCACTAATAATACGGCGGAATACGAGGCCCTTGTTGCGGGTCTCAAGTTGCGTTACACTTAGGTATCAAATCTATCAACATTTTTGGCGACTCTCAATTGGTAGTCAATCAGGTTATGGGCGTCTACCAATGCAAAAATGAGGAACTTCAAAAATACAAACACTACGTGGATTCACTTCTAGCCTTATTTACCCACTATTCTATACAAACCATTCCCCACTCCACTAACAAATTTGCGGATACTATGGCTTGCTTAGCCTCGCAAATTCCCGCCGCGCCAACTGACTCTGAATTATTCGTCGTGGTCCAACAACTTTTTGCCCCATCCTATTCAACCCCGGTAGTTTGTATGATAAATATTGTGTCTACTAATTCACAGGATACCTGGTACCACCAATTTCACGACTACCTTACAATCTCTGTCCTCTCACACGACCTTACTAGTAACGGCAAACGTGCTTTTCTTAAAAGTGTTTCGCGTTATGTTGTCATGGGGGGACTCCTCTATAAACGTGGCTTTGATGGCATCCTCCTTCGCTGTCTAACTGGCGCGGAGGCCACTCATACCATCCAACAGGTCCATGACGGTATTTGTGGTGGACATTTTAGCGGCCTTGTTGGCAAACGAATCCTTCGCCTTGGTTATTATTGGCCTACTCTCAATAACGACTACTACGAATATGTTAAGCGTTGTGTTATGTGTCGTGACAACATGCCAACCTTCAACATACTCCTAGCCACCCGCTCCGGATCGCTCGAGATCTTTGGCCCTTCTCACAATGGGGTTTAGACCTTATTGGTGAGATTCATCCAACCTCTTCACAACGTCACCATTGGATAATCACAGCGACCGAATATTACACAAAATGGGTGGAGGCTATTCCACTCATTTCAATCAAAAAAGAAAAAATTGTCGAGTTCATTAACCACCACATTATCATCGTTTTGGTGTTCCTCATCGCACGATAACAGATAATGGAAAATCTTTCAAAAACAAGTTGTTGCAAGACCTTTGTGACAACTTTGGTATCAAACTTAGTTTCTCATCACCTTACTATCCACAAGCCAATGGGCAAGCCGAGTCCTCTAATAAAACACTAACCAAAATCCTCATGAAAGTTGTCAATGAATCGGAAGAAATTGGCACGATCACATTCCCTTTGCCCTTTGGGCTTATCGTACTAGCATTCGTACCTCTACTAATGCCACACATTTTTCTTTGGTATACGGTACCGAGGCTGTTTTGCCTCTCGAAATACAAATACCCTCCCTTAGAATATCTCTTCAGGATATTCTCACCAACGATGATTTCCGCCAAGAGCGGTTAGCCCAATTGGAGCTTCTTGACGAACGCCGTCTTACAGCTCTTGATCACCTTCAAATCTATCAAAAAACGCATTAAACGTGCTTATGATAAGCGACTTCATGAGCGTACCTTTAAGGTTGGTGATCTTGTTCTCAAAGAGAATCAACATGTAACCAAACTAGAAAAGAGCAAACGTGGAAAATTTGCTCCCCGATTGGATTGGGCCTTATATAATCACTCATACCTATGGATCTGGTACTTATCGTTTAGCTTCGCTTAATGGTAAACTGAGCTGAACCCATAATGCATTACATCTTCGACCATTTCTCTTGTTGAAATTAGTGTTATATCACTTCTTATCTACCTTCTCGTGTCCTTGAGCTCACTTACCACTACATACACTCTGTTTCCTACACTTCATAATAACAATCAAGCTCACATAGTTTGATCCTCACCTCCCCTTGATGATGCCTTCCCCTTTTAGTCTAGTCCATGACTTCAAAATATTAAAATAAGCCGTATCCTTATGGGATTTTCTTGAGTCAAACTTCCTACTAAACTAGATGCTTCACGCCAAATGAACATCTAGTCATCTAAATTAAATATATTTGCTCCCTCGAAGGACAACTATATGCCGAACTATTTTCTTTATTATATATGATTGCTCCCAGAAGGATAGCTATGCATTACAATCATATCTGCTCACTATAAATAGATTGCTCCCTGAAGGACACTATACACAGTTAGCCTTTATCGAAGCTTCTCGCATTGATCACCGTGAAGACCTCAAGAATAATACAATCAATATCCCTTGTAGACTTCCGCATCGATCGATCTGCATTCAATAAAAGAAAAGCCTCATTCAAAAGGACTTTTGAGTCATGGACTTGTCTATTTAGGGTAGGTTCTCTTTCGTCAGAACACTCACTTTGTAATAAGTTCTCCGTACCTCAGCTATATCATCCACCTCACCTCACCATTTGTTTGACTCAAGGGACGTGACGTATATCGATATATTGTGATTATACAACTCTTTTCACCTATTGACTTCTCGCCTATGCAAGGTACCTAGGGATTCAAGCTCATCCTATGTTAATATGTGGTTTGTTTAGCTCTTCTCAACTACGGGACACTTTTGCCTCTTTTGCTCGACTCTAGGATTGTGTGTTGACCTTAATCAGGATACGGTTCCCTACTATTTGGGTAAGCTAACTTTCGCTTTACCTATACCTACATCAACATCGCCCATACCTTACCAACACCAACAACATTACCCTATCAACATCAAATTCTTATCAACCAACAAATTGCCTAACCATACCCAAATTGCCTGAATTCACCTCTCCCTGGTCCTAAGGGAGAACTACATCGGTCTGAGGCCCCTCCTTGCTTTGTGCAATGGGCTATGTAGGCAGCACTTCGGAGACATGGGGTCTCCCAAGGTTAGCTCGACCATCCCCTACCATAACCTATCCTGTGTGGTGAATATAAATATTTTTGTGTATTTTTATTTAATCACAGTCCTCTTTATCCTTTTTCAAAACACCGAAAATCAAAACACAAACCAATCTTATTATTATTATCGCAACTCAAATCAACATACATATTCAGTTTTATTTAGATGTTAAACAAATACATCTTCTCTATCATCGACACGCAGGTCGACATCCTTATTTATTCTTATACCTTGCTAACATTTACTCAGACCCTCACGCCTCATCCCGAACTAGGTGATGATCGTGATCGTCGACCCCTCTCGCCGGGCCTCTCTGTCCTCAAGGGTACCACGGCTATTGGTACCACCCACTGATCTGCCAATCTCTCCTGTAACATATGAATACGCCCTCTCGCATGGAGGACTCCAGCCTCTAGTCTCCCCGCCCGTGACTCCGCAACCACTAACAATCCTCTTGTCTCATTCACCTGCGTTTGGAGCTGCTGAACCAAACGCTGCAGACGATCCCTCTCTGCTGTAATCACCGCTATGTCAGGACGCTCACGTACACCTCGCAGTTCTGCTACCCACCATAATCTATAGGCCTCTGTCGTTCCTGCATCCATTACCCTGCGATCGGCTGCTACCTCTTCAGGCCCTTCTGGAGGTGTTGGCCGGGGAGGTGAGAATGCTGCCTCGGCGTCGATCCTCATATATGGTCTATAAGCCAGGGGTATATCCTGCACAAATCCAAATTGTCGCCGCACGCGATCTATAGGAATCCTCTCATACTCACCGGCCTGTGCCCTGCGATCCACCTCAATCGCTCTACACCTCTCTGTCACCATATAGTTCCGTATGGCCTCAACAGATATCCAACCGTCACTCTCTCCCATACCTGCTGTAATACTCAATATCACCCGTCACGGCCTGGGATCTGGCCTCTTGTTCTGTCTGGACCCATCGTCTGAATCCCAACCTCTGCACTCCGGTTTCTCCCGACTGGATGGGTCGGCCTATTGGTCGCACACAAACAATGTGCTCATAGGCCCAACAGTGTAATAAGTATGAACTATCCAGTGTCGTCCTGTGATTTCACCTACAAGCCCATAAACCCCTGTATAGCTCCGCCAAATATGCAGGTGCCCATGCAAAAGTCACGTTCCTTTCTATCATCTCCCAAATAACACACATCAATGCCTTTGGAAATCTTCCCCCTTCCGCCCTCGGTAACGCATAATACCCTACCGCTATCATTAATATCACTGCTAACCTTGTCTCCTCAGGGTGTGCTGCATACATTACCCCATATGTAAAAGATAAACCCATTGTGTCAAATCTCGTGCGTATGGACCAAATATTTGTTGTTATCGCTCCCCATGCCACATTAGGTAGTGCACGATATCTTTGGTTCTCCTGTAATAGGGAGTCTCAAAATCCAAAACACATCTTCGATATTCTTGTCATCTCCCTGTTGGCAGATAAAAGGTATTTGTCTCGGGATTCCATCTCTCAATCAATGCCTACAACATAGCATGATTACGTGCGATTCGTGAATAATAGCGGATTCCACTTAACCCCAAACGATTTATCAATGTCCATTCAGCTGGTGTTACATCCACTCGGATTCGTGACAACAAATGGCTGCACACTATCATTCATCCTCAATCCTAAAACACCTACCTACGACAATAAATTGCTCGTTTATTCCTCTCTGTATACACGGACATACCCGAAACTTGTGATTACCTACCACGTAACACTTACCTCACTTATAACCCTTGCTATCATGTTTTCTTCTTCATATCTACCCACTTAATCTCTTATTCATAACACATGCAAAAATCAAATCACAAACAAAATGATACCTCTTGGGTTGCAGCAGCTTGAGGTGGCCCTTGTCTTCCCCTCTGTCGCTTCTTTGGATGCTTCTCCTCGTTACGCCATGATCACCACCCTTTTCAACTTTGTCTTTCTGCCTTCTGAATCTCAGATCACATTCACTTTCCTTGTCTATTTTCTCCTTCTCACCCAAATCTCTCATGCAAATACCTGTCTCAGTCGTCAAAAAGCGTCGCGTTCGCGTATTTAACCTCTTGCATGGCTCTAAAATTAAAACTTAAGTTGCCACCCTAGCTTTTCTATTTTTAGAAAAGCTCATACCTAAATAACCGGTATCGGTTACTTAACCGATATCGGTCTGACACTACCGATATCGGTTCCTTAACCGATATCGGTTACACACCTACCTTTTCTCAACAGCGTTCTTTTCTTCATTTCTCACCTAAATTTTTGTCGCGCCCGCCTCTTTTCCTGCATAACCACACCATTTACCACATTTGTTCATCCACCACACATCATATCATTACAATTTCATTAAACATCATTTATTTTATACAAATACACAACCATCAACTACGAATTTCAAGAAACTATCAATCTCTACATCATTTGGATCCAACTCATCAGTTACATATATCACAATGTCACAAAACCAACAATTCATCACATCACATGTCATTCATATATACGTACAAAAAAAAAAAACAAAACAAAACCATCAACATCATCCATCTATCAACATGCCCACTAAACTTATCATACATTATATATTACCAAACCATTAACAAAATATTTAAACACATTTTTGAACACTACATATGGATCAAAACATCATCTATATATATATATATACCAGTTTTCAAAAATACAATGTGCCCTACATCGGGGCCTCTGTGATCTCATAATATACCAAAGCCGGCACGCAGGCCGCAATACCTACCAAAAATCTCGACTCGGCTCGCAGGCCGGTCTCTCATATCAAAAATATACTCGGCTCGCAGGCCGGTATCAAATGTACAACCCGTACTCGGCTCGCAGGCCGGTATATAATAAATAAATGAATCAATACAATGAATAAGTGTCACATGAGGCCTCTATCAATCAACGGTTCACGAGACCGGTGCCCGTGTCCCTATACAAAACCATGTCGGGGATCTATCAGCTCTCCCCACCGCCCTCGGCACCTCTCCCCGCTGGTCCCTGTGGTGCCTCTCGCCTCCTGCCCGTCACGGACACGCCAGCTGTGGCTGCCCCTCCCTGAGATCTCTGGCTGTGCGAGGTCTCTGCCCTATGCGCTGCATACGCCTGATACTCGACTCCGGTACTATCAAGAATATCCTGATAATATCGGGCCTCTGCTCTAACCTCCATATAGCGATCTCGCGCCACTGAAGGAGCTGGGGCTGGTCCCCTGGCACCTAACACCAATACCCCTGAGCACGTACACTGCATGCACTGTCTTTTACACTGTGGTGGCAGTTTGGTGGTGGTCTTTGCTGTCTTCTTTACTGCACTTTGTGGGTTTGTGGTGCTAGTGGTGGTCTTTTTGCTGTGCTGCACTGCACTGTGGGTACGTGTGGTCTTTGGTGGTGGTCTTTACTGTGCTGTGCTGAGCACAGGCTATTTGCACTGTAAGGCCCCTATCATGCTGCGCTGTGATGAATGATGGCTGCCCTGTAAGAGCTGCACCTGACCCCTGAGCTGATCCCTCTCTCCTATATAGCTGCTGGCCAAGTGCAGGTGCTGCGAGTGATCTATCCTCGCTGCTCTCTGCCCAGCCCACCATACCCTGTATGCTCCCGTGCACCCGGCATCATCCACACCCTCACCTGCTGGTCTCTCCGCTACCCAGTCTGGATCCCAAGGCTGTGGCGCTGGCAGTGGGGCCTCTACATCATCCCTCCTGTACTGAGGGAAGGGAGGTGGCTCGTCCTGTCGTAGCCCCATCTGCCTGCGTACCCTCTCTAGGGGTATCCGCTCGTACTCTCCCGGCCTCCGTCCTGCTATCGAATGTATCTTTGGATCGGGCGCGGTGTCTGTGGGCTCCTCTGCCAGGCTGGTGACCTCTGTAGGGTCTCCATACAATGTCTACTGCTGTAAGGCCCTCTAGCAAGTGTCTATAATAGGCCACATCCCGACTGCATTAAGCTCATGGTGGCCCACGACTCCCAACCACCTCGAAAGCCATATCGGTATACGACTGTGGCCCACAGGCTTTGAGGGTAGCCCCTTGGGCGATGCATACGATGTGCTCGTATGCCCAACGGTCAACAAAATGTAGAACAAATACCAAATCGCCTCCTCGTGATAGCCCCATAACTCTCCTGTATAATTGCACCGGATACTGCTTTGGTGCCCATGAAAGCAGTGTGCTCCTCCACCATCTCCAGTGAGCACCCCCATCAATGCTCGTGGGAAGTGGCCTCCCTACGAATACGGGAGGCGAAGCGGGTGATCCTATCATCATCAACACGGCAAGCCGTGTCTCGTGTCTGTCTGTGTGCGCGGTACATGTCACCATATCCAATGCTCGTATGATATGATATCGTAAAGTGCGCGGCTGCATCCCCAAAAACCTGCAGTATGCTGTCCATGGCAGTCTCTGAATCTACCTGGAAGACTGCCTCTCCCTCGATCGGTAGCCGCAGGATGCGATACACATCCTCTAATGTGACGGTCATCTCCCCGGTCGGAAGATGGAACACATTGGCCGCCGGATCCCATCTCTCGATGAGGGCGACCATCAGGCTGTGATCCCTCTCTATCGCTCTGTACCTCTGGACCCCGCCGAGTCCCACCTCGCGCATGATGGCCCAATGCGCCGCAGATACGTGTGGCCTCATCCGACTCAATAGTGGAGGCATCCTATCACGCATCGTCAACTGCTGACGTGCCTGCAAAACCAACCCACATTCTTAGACCTACTCTTTATTATAACATCTACTTTACCATCTAAACCCCCTTTTGTATCCCCCCGACCATACCCTGACTCTCTACCGCCCCCCTCTAACAACCTACCACCCCCACACACCCACACCAAACCCAAACCAACCCAACAAACCCAAAACCTAACCCCACACCTAACCCTTCTCCACCCCTAACCCAACCCCCACACCGACCCCAACCCAACCCAAAAACCCAAAACCTAACCCCACCCCTAACCCACCCCTAAAACCCACAACCCAACCCAACCCAAAAACCCAAAACCTAACCCCACACCTAACCCTTCTCCACCCCTAACCCAACCCCCACACCGACCCGCAACCCAACCCAAAAACCCAAAACCTAACCCCACACCTAACCCTTCTCCACCCCTAACCCAACCCCCCACCCACCCCTAACCCACCCTAAAAAACCCCAACCCCCAACCCAAAAACCCAAAACCTAACCCCCACACCTAACCCTTCTCCACCCCTAACCCAACCCCACTCCCACTCCCACCCACAACCCAAAACAACCAACCCAACCCCACACCCACCCTCAACCCAACCCAACCCCTACATAAACCCACAACCGACGCCGGCCGATACATGACCGACGCCGGTCACCAACAACCCTCCCTTTCCCTAAAATTGTGCGACCGATGCCGGTCGCTTAGTGACCGACATCGGTCACTGTCTTCTCCCGGAGCGGAACCCCCGCGCGGCCCCCAAAACCCATTTTTTTACCTATTTCTACCCATCTACCCACCCAAAAACCCTAAAAACTTACCCACCTACCCACCTTAGCCTATCTAACCTATCTACCCTCTCCCTTTCTCAAATTACCTCCATTTACTCATTATTTCCTACAAAATACAAATTCCTACCCAAACCCCCCATTTAGCCTAATAACCATTTCAATGCATAAAATCACGAGTTTAGAACCCTACGGAGTGCGACGACACGTCATCGTGGTGGGATGGGTGGTGGCGGTCATTGGTCCGGCCCCTCGGCTCCTCTACTGCTGTGCCATGGCTCCAATCACGATCTTTGGGTCCCCTGGCCAATCACTGTTGCCTCCTCCTCAATCGGGCCCACTATCAACTCTCTCCACCAATCAATAGCTCCACCTCACTCAATCTAGCCCTCTAATCCCAAGTCTCCACGTCGAGACAAGTCGATTTGGATTACAAATAACAAAAAGTGACAATGATGAGGCCGTATTTTTCTTTTTATAGGTTTTCGACCTTAGCGATGTCGGTTTCATTTTACCCTAAGGAACCGTGTATCGGTCTCTTAACAAATTTCGGTCATGTAGAATCGACATCGGTTATTACCCAACTTTCACCCCATTCTTTTCGCTTATTTACTCCTTGCCTCTTTTTCACCAATATCGCCTCTATCCACCTTTCTTTGCACACCATTTGTTCACTTGTCGGCTGACCTAAGGCCTCAACCTACCAATTGGCCCAACCCAAGGCCTCAACCTACCCATTTGGCCCGACCCAAGGCCTCAACCTACCCATTAGGCCCGACCCGAGGCCTCGCCCTACCCATTTGGCCCGACCTAAGGCCTCGGCCTACCCATTCGGCCCGACCCGAGGCCTCGCCCTACCCCTTTGGCCGGCCGAGGCCTCGGCCTACCCATTCGGCCTAACCCAAGGCCTCGCCCTACCCATTTGGCCCGACCTAAGGCCTCAACCTACCCATTTGGCCCAACCCAAGGCCTCGCCCTACCCATTTGGCCCGACCCAAGGCCTCAACCTACCCATTAGGCCCGACCCAAGGCCTCGCCCTACCCATTTGGCCCGACCTAAGGCCTCAACCTACCCATTCGGCCCGACCCAAGGCCTCGCCCTACCCATTTGGCCCGACCCAAGGCCTCAACCTACCCATTAGGCCCGACCCAAGGCCTCGCCCTAACCATTAGGCCCGACCCAAGGCCTCAACCTACCTATCCGGCCCGACCCAAGGCCTCACTCTACCCTTATGACCTGACCCAGGGCCACCGCCCAACCACTTGGCCTGACCCAAGGCCGTATCACTTCAATACCATACCCACAATCAACGTTTTATTTTATCCATCCATCATGTACCTTTTGTTCAATCGAGCTCACCTGTTCGTGTTTTAGCATGATTAGGGTCCTTGACTTGATCTGTCGACCAACTTTGCCTAGACCTAGACCGTGACGTTTATCTCAACCAAACCAACCTTTTGAGTGCTGCAGGAACATGCCTAAACGCCTCTGTCACCTGTCACCTCACTGTTATATACCACTGGAGCTACTTCCTATGCCTTGGATACAGGATTATATCACCCTTGTTTGGATAAACTATCGACCTTTGCCTACACATTGTTGGTTTGCTTGTCAAATCATGTACCCTCCTGCATTTGACATCGTCTGCTTATCTTGGCATCCTCTCTCTAACATGTACCCTTTATCAACCCTATCCACGATTTCCGTTCACTCAATCTATGATAGATTTGAGGGGATTACCTATATCCTTAACATGAGAAACCACTTCATATTATTGTCAGCGCGACTTTACTGAACAAGCTACATGACATGATAAGGGGCTAATGTAGACACCAAATTTGTGTCTTACGACCCCTTGTGACCCGCATCTCATCTCGCATGATCTAACCTCATCACCTAAACCTTACACAATTATTTATTAATTACCTTATAATTGATAAATCCACATCACCTTACCCGCCACCTCACTTTGCCACCTCATCATGACCTAGCCCTAACCTAAACTAACCTAATTAAGACCCATGACTTGGTCTAGGCTCACATCCATAACTAATGCCTCCTTACTCGCACCCAAAACCGACCTTCTAGCCACTTGACCAAGCCCATGGCAACTGATCTCTCGGGAGAAAAGCGGGAAGGTGGGCTATTTTACTAAAAATAGCCTACTTTTTCCTTACCGATGCGGTTCTACTCGACCGCCGTCGGTTCTGCCGCCGCCATCGGTTCCTGTAAATGGGCTCCCAAACCAAAACAACGGATCGGAATTTCATTTTGGAAATCGGTCAAAGGATTTTACGGATCAGCGAGAGAGCATTGCGGCGAGGAACAGAGTCAGATCTTCACTTGACAGAGCAAGAGACGAGTGGAAATACCAGAAGTGTTCCAACCAAGGAGATCAACTTGCATCTGTGCCAAAACCAGTAAGTCACATCTTGCATGTCCTTTGTTATAACATTTCTTATGCTTCTTGAATCTCAGTGCTCCTAAATCCGTTTCTGAATCCACTACCCAACGTGCCATTGCATCTAACTGTCATTCTTTTGCTTCTAACCATCCCATTTCCTAATACCATCCAAAAACCAGCCATTACAAACACCATAGCTGCCAAGAAGATCGTAGAACCCACCGCTATCGGTTATCAGTAACCGCCATCGGTTATCAGTGACCGGCATCGGTTATCAGTAACCGGCATCGGTTCCTCTGATCAAAAACCAGAAAACCAGCCTTTCCCCCTACCCAGTTTAACGAAATAATTTAATTAATATTTTGCAGTCTTTTGTGTTAATTCATATTAGCAGGGGAACTGACCACCTTCGAAAGGAAGTTTTATATTTCCTGGGCCCAAGGCAGTTTCCTCATTTATTGTTTAATCAAAATCTTGTGGTCTTGTGTTCTTATTTGCAGGTAGTCCTTCCAAGACAAAAAGGAGTTCTCCATGATCGGCTGATCTTTCTCTGAGTGCGCGCACACCATCTCGACATTCAACAGGTATTCCTCCTAACCCTAACCTCATCTGTTTCTAAAAGGAATGAAAGGATAGAAGCAACTCTATTCCCAGAAGCCGAAACATTCCGAGTGAAACACAAGATAATATGAATTCCACCTTTGAGTGGGAAGGTTTTCATACACGGTTATGCCCTTTGGATTAAAGAATACACCTATAGTATTTTCATGCATATTAGTACAAGCATTCCAAGATTTTATTCACAAGTTCTTGTAGGTGTATATCAATGATTGGATAGTCTATGGACTTGTGAAAGATCGTTGTGATAATTTGAGGATGATTTTTGAGAGATGTAGGTAGTTGAGCATCTCCTTGAACATTAAGAAGTGTATATTTTCCACCCCCATTGGAAATTTTTTGGGGCACATCATCTGTAAAGAGGGCTTGCTAGTCTATCCTACTAAGGTATCTGTGATTTTGGGCTTGGGGGATCTTGCTAGCCAAAGCAAGGTGCATGGATTCTTGGGGCACATAGGTTATTATAGAAATTTCATTAATGGATATGCCAAGATTACCACGCCCTTAGAATAATTACTCAAGGGAAAAGTAAAGTTCTATCAAGGTGAGACACAAAAACACACGTTTGACACACTCAAGGAAAGGCTTATGACAATGCCTATTTTGTGCTTTCCTTCATGGTCTAAACATTTTCATGTTCATGTAGATGCCTCTAGAATGGCCATTAGCATCATTTTAGTTCATCCTGGAGAAGGGATTGTTGATCATCATATTTTATTTTCTAGTAGGAAATTGACTCAAAAAAAAATTATACGACAAAGCGTAAGGCCTTGTCTACATGATCTATGCGCTCCATAAGTTTCAACAATATTTGTTGGATACACCTTTCATATTTTATACAGAACACATGGCATTGAAGTACTTGGTTAATAATCCTATTTTGCAGGGGCACATATGTCGATGGGTTCTATTGTTTCAGGAATTTAATTTTATAGTGGTAGTCTAAGCCCAAGTAAGAGAAATTTTGGTCCAAACCATTTATCAAGGATTTAATCAGGAGAGGACACGTAGAGCATTGAGGACATAATGTCGATGTATATTTATTCAAGTTGAACTATGGGCCCTTCGACTTTGAAGATATTGTTGTCTTTTTACACACAGGTGTGGTGCCAAAAGGAATGAAGGCGTTAGAAAAGAAACAACTTGCTATCCACGTCACGCCTTACATGTTGATTAGTGGAGACTTGCACAAATTAGGCCATGCTGAAATTTTGCACTTTGGTGTGTGTTTGAGATTGAGTAAGACACAATTACAACATGGAGAGGCTCATGGAGGTATTGTAGGTGGATACTATGTAGGGGATGCCACCGCATACAATATTCTACTATCTGGACTATGGTGGGAAACATTGTATAAGGATTTTAAATCATATTATAAGGAATGTGACTATTTTCGGTGACTTGGAAATCCACGGGAAATGAGATGAAATTCCTTTGAGGCCTATTACTTGTGTAGAACCTTTTAAGAAGTGGGCAATTGAATTTGTGGGCCCTATTTCCCTAGTTGCACACAGGACATGATCATGCTATATTATAACTTGTACAAATTATCTTACAAGGTGGGAAAAATCGGCACCTACAAAGGATTTCACATCAACTACAGCAACAAGGTTTCACACCATTAAGTTTGACAAGTGATAGGGGCACTCATTTATTTCATGAGACTATCAAAATATTATTAGATGAATTCATGGTTGCACACCATAGGATAACCCCTTACCACACTCGAGACAAATGGGCTGTTGAGGCCTTTAACAAGATATTGAGCCATACTTTGACAAAAAAATTGATGTTAGAAGGTGAGATTGGGATGACAAGGTTTTTGCGGTACTTTGGGCATACCAAATAGCCTACAAAAGGTTGAATAAAGCAACACCCTTTCAATTTGGTGTTTGGAGAAAAAGTAGTTCTCCCATGGAATTCATGTTACCTTCTTTGTGTATTGCATGTGTAGGAGGTCTAGGCTGGTGAGCAAGCACTATAAGAATGGATTGACAAGTTGATGCAGCTAGATGAAAGGTGTGTCATAGCACGATGGAGTCAGAAGTAAGAAAAATCTAGGTAGAAGGCATGACATGACAGGCACATCAAAGATAAGAAGCTTGAGGTTGGTAAAATGGTGCTTCGTATGATTCAAATTTTTTGTGCCATCCTAGAAAGATGAAAGTGCATTGGTTGGGACCATATGTTATCACTCATATACTTGATTCAAGGCACTTGTCGGGTTAGATGCTTATTTGGATGGAACACGGTTACCCGGTTACTTTAACAAGAGTAGGATGAAGCCCTAATATGAATAAGACTTCTTGGTGTTTGTAATAAGGAAATATTTCCATTTAGACTAGGTTTCCCTTAATGCATTTCCTTTATATGTGTTTCCTTCATCGTTGTTATGCTTTAAAGGGAGTAAGGTGAAGCCCTACTATAAAAATCTTCTTGTTATGTGTAATAAGGAAATACTACCATTTAGACTAGGTTTCCCTTAATGCATTTCCTTTATATGTGTTTTTCAATACCAAGTTGAGTATTATTGAGTGTCATCCGAAGATAGGTATACATAAGGAAATTTTTGTGTAGGTGCTTTTTGGAAAGGGTATAGATAGAAAAAAAATATTACCATAAATGTAAGAATGGATGCACAATATAATGTGAGATAGGGCTGTAGTAGAAGAAACTACTTGGAAGAAGGCACGGTGGAAAAGTACTTTGGCGTATATAAGTGTATGATAGGATGTATGTGGTCGAAGTAGGATGTGCACCAGAAGGTTATGACTATGGCATGAAAATGAGCAGCACATAATCATTGGAAAATGATGTATTAATTTTGGGATCAATGGTAGGTATAGGAGCAATAAATATGACAAATTTTTTTAAAATCTATATAAGGATGAAATTTGGATTCATTTTTACCTTTGCAATTACTAATTTTAGAGCAAGCTCTTTACGAATGATCTTGTTGCAAACAAGCTAGCGAGACATTCTAAAAGTGTGGAGAGATAAGAAACCAGGCATTGTGATCATATTTGTGCATGGGATTGACTTGCGCTCCCATTAGAGAAGGGTTTGAGTGAAGAAAAGGCATGCGGGGAGGAGAAATCAAGCACTAGGGTTTGAATTAGAACTAGAGCACGTGTTTTTAGGCTAGGGCATGAAATTTTGAGTTGCACATCTCACCAGAGGTAAAAAGCACACCTTTTTAATTACTATGGCACCAAGGAGAGAACCTAGACCGAAGAAAAGGGGAAGAAGAAGGTGGAGGTTGAAGTCAAAGTAGAAGATGCCCCTGAAGGCAAGTTTTCAGAAATGCAATACCCAAAGGGAGTTCTTATGGGGTGTGACTAGGATTCACATGTTTTGTCATTTGTAAATTCAACAATTATGACCACAAAACCAAGGACATGAAGCGGGAATCAAAAAATTTTCTCATAGTGAAGACTACGAAGAGGACAACCAATGACATGCCAATTTATGATGATGCAAGTGAGAAATTGATGGCCAAAGTAGTAGTTTTATAATTGTATGAGTTCCCATACTTTATCAAACCTGAATAACTATACCAATGGCTCATGATTCGAGTGCATGAATATTTCTTTTACTTCATTAGGTACCGAATGAGGATTACAATGCCATTGATTTCCATCTTGACAGGGTTGAGGAGCTTGGGCATAGAGATAAATAGTGACCTCACTGATAAGGAGACCATAAAAAAGGAAGGATTTGGGTTACACTAAATTTGGGTGCAGGATGGATATGCCCAAGTTATAGATGTAACCAGTCATCCAGGAAGCAACACATCTACTAAAAAAGCTCAATAATCAAGAACGATGGTCTCAAGTCAATAGGGCATGGCTTCATGTCATGCGTAGAATGACAAAAGGGGTTATCTACAACATCTCCAACTTTATTGTTGAGACCATCATTGAGGAGGTGCAAGAAGGTGAAAAGATAAGTTTTGGTGTTATCCTTTTATCCTTAGTTTTTTTGGAAATTGGTGTGCCCGATGGGCCAAAGGACAATATATGGATGTTCCCTCAAACAGAGAAGTCTTTGGTAGAGAGATTTACATATTACACTTGTGATGGTTCAATGAGCGGACCCTTCAAACAAAGGGAAGAGCTATGGTATGAGTGGTTGTGCATTGTATTTGAGGAAGAATGGAGGATCCCCAAGGAGTTACCTTCAGTTGTGGGTAAATAGGTACAACTGGCAGTATACCAGCACTATTACATTGGGCGCTTTGTAATGAAAGATGGGAAATGGAGCCCATGGTGCAAACTTCCTTATGTTTTTACCACTCATTATTTCCAAGCATATGTTCGAGATTTTTTCGACACACACCGCTTGATATTCAACGCAGACAAGGTAGATTGTGACTACCATACACTGAGGAAAACCTATGTCTACCTAGGTAAGACTACTTACATTGAGTGTTTAATATCAGATGACATTAATATGAAGGTTGTAAGCTTGGCCATTGGCCAGTTGGGCATGGATTTGGTGTATGTATACTTAAATCCTAAACTACAAAATGGAAAGTACTTGGAAAATGAGTTCAAGTTACCTAGGGCACCTAAAGGGAAGCATATGGTGGGTACCTTAGAGGAGGAAGAGAATGTTCTGCCCACTGTGGATGAAGAAGAAGAAGGAGAGGAAGAGGAACTGCATGAAGATGATGGGATTCTAGAGAACAGGGGCAGGAAGAATCCCACTATTGAAAAGAAAAGGGAGCGCGAAATGAGTCCCCATTGTAGGAAAAAAATGAGGAGTCAGGCATGGTGAAGATAGATATAGAGAAGACTCCAGAAGATCCAAAGTACAAAAGGTTATTCATGAGGACAAGGGCCTAGAGTGTGGGGACATTACAACCGCTAAGGAGATCACCTAGGACTTCTCCACCCAAAGAAAAACATGAGAAGAAGAGAAGGCACAAGCTAAGAATGAAGGAAGAGGAGGGGGATGAGTCTAGTGAAAGCAGGCCTAGCACACTAGTTAAGCATGAGGACACATAAGAGCCTCACAATGAAGGTATGAATTATGATGAAGAAGGTCATAAGGAGAAGAGTGTAGAATTGGATAAGGTCGAGCCTTCGACGTGCCCGATGATACACAAAAAGGTAAAGACCCGACTCTAAACTTGGGTGCCCATCCTCCCAAAGGAAGGGGAAATGAAGGAAAAAGTGGGTGAAGATTACATAACTCTTGCACTAGGATATGTAAATGATACAACTAAAATCATGCGTACCCGATTTTAAAGCACTATACAAAAAAAAAGATATATATGACAGGGAGTTAATGGATGAAGATATGGCTAATGCGCGAACCAGGAAAAAACTATCTTGGTCCATGAAAAATCACATGGATGAGCTAGATTTTGATGTATGCAAAGAATCCTACATATTGCGTTAGATGAAAAAGTCTCCACATCTTTGACACATGAATATTAAGCCCACAAACATGTCCGATGATTAGGTAAACAATTCCTTAGTAAAGGTATCTACAAAGGTTACATGCAGGAATGCTGATAAATCAAAAACCATTAGAGCATTAATCAAAGACATCAAGGAGAAGGACAGAGAAATAGAGTGCTTGAAAGTAGAAAAGGAATGGGAAGAGGAAAAGAATGAGGCATTGATTAGTATGGCTAAGGAAATTAGGGATGACATTCTGAAGGTAAGACCTCATCTAGAGTCTCAAATCCCTCAGAAATTTCCTTCTGCAATGCACTATGTCCAGAAATTGATTAAACTGATCATAGATGAAGGTCTCGTGTGTATACCCATGCCAAAAGATCTGAATAAGAAGCAACAAGATCCAAGGCCACCATTTCCGGAAAATTGCAAGTTATGAATCTTTGTTGTAGGCCTTGAAGGATGAGCTTAAGAAGGGAAATCAAGCTCTGAACATGTGCGCAGCTCTGGATGTAATAATTAGGATAAGGACCCTTGAGGAAGATAATGAAGTCCTAAAGGCCATGAAGGATGAGACACTTAGGCATGCAGATAGACTTGCTCTGGTAAAATAAAAGTGTGAAGCCCTTACATTAGCCCAATATCCACACAAGGAGAAAATTGTTACACCCTTAATTATATATCTTACATGGGATGGATATAGCTAAGCTGGTGGCTATCATAACTTATTATCATGATGTATCTCTTTCATATATGATCTATTATCATTGGTTGTTGAATTCTTAATGGCCATATCATATGAATAGTATAAATAGGGGTTATAGGTAGTGGATGATCATTATGTTGAGTATTTGAGTCTTATTATATGTTTTGGAGGTTGCCCCCTCAAAGTGGCCAAGCTATTCTACTTTCATATTGAGAGAAATTATCTGAAATATTGTGTTATTTGGTGTTCTATTGCTGGTGATAATCATAATTAATCAAGTAATTTCATTACAAGTGGTATTAAAGCTTGATCTCGGCAGGACGACGTCAAACCCTAATTCTGAAGGTTTGGCTATATCTCAAGATTGGTAGTGAATTTTTCTGCAATTTTTTTGGTGTGGTGAAATAAGTCAAGTAATATTCTCTCCAAATTTCAATCAGTTTTGACTTGTTTTGCAAAAGTTATTACGGTTCTATATTTATTCATAATTTGGCTCCCTAGGGCGTAATTTTTGGAAAATTTTCAAATTTCTTATATTTTCGAAACCCCTCAAAAAAATAGCTAGGATTTCTTTTTATAAATTCCTATATTGGCCAAAAAAATTACGAAACCCTAAACCCTAAAATTATGCCCTATTAAGTCTACCCCTAGGCCCAAACCCTTTGTCATGGCTGGTAGATCTACCCGAGGCCAAGGAAAAGGACAAGAAACTCTAGGAATGACCCCAAATAAGGAAGATATTGCTTCAGAGTCTACTGGTTCGGGAGTATTTGAGGTGGTCATCCAACTTCAAGAAAGGGTTAACAATATGGTGAGTAAGGATGACCTTAATGTTGAGCTTCATCAACTGAAAGGTAGCCTTAGGAGTGAGATTCAAAAGGATTTTCATGCAA
Organism: Taxus wallichiana var. yunnanensis; assembly: GCA_018340775.1. NCBI lineage: Eukaryota > Viridiplantae > Streptophyta > Pinopsida > Cupressales > Taxaceae > Taxus > Taxus wallichiana. The sequence goes on from CM031239.1 coordinate 680,404,649, forward strand.
TGCAAGTAGGAGTTGTTGCATATTATTTCAAATATAACTTCTAATGCCATTCATATGGGTTCCACTATAAATGGTCACACAGATACAAATCACTCCAAGCAGGGAGGATCCTTTAAGCATTCAAGTGGATCTTCTCACCAATGGAGGGGCATGACTCCAAAAGTTAAAATGCATAAATTTGATGGAAAGGATCCACTCAATTAGATTACCCAAATGGAAAATTTATTTGATCTCCATTATATCCCAGGAGGAAAAAAGGTAACTGTGGCATCCTTATACCTAGAACCTGACCAATTTGTTTGGTATCGTTGGTTATGTGCTCAAAGGTAGAAGAATGGCTTAAATGTCACCTGGACAGCTTTCACTGAAGAGCTTCAATTACACTATATTTCTAGTGTTTCTAAGAATTACTTCAGCCAATTAGCAAAGTTACGCCAAACTGGTTCAATTAAGGAGTATGTCCATCAATTCCAAACTTTGTCCTTGCGTGTGGAGGATATTACATAAGATTATTTGAATGACCTATTTCTAGGGGTCTTAAGGACCACATTGAGCATGAGGTATGCATGTTTAACCCACTCAATGTTGTTGATTCTATTATCATGGCATGTCAAGTAGAGGAAAAATTTCTTTCCAATAGAAGGCAGTCCTTTTCTAGCATAAAAGATCGTAACACCTTGTCTCCTTCTTACCCTTGGCCAATTTGGTTGACACCTCAACAAATTGAAGAAAAAAGAGCCAAAGGGTTATGCTTTAACTGTGATAGAAAATATGGGCCAAATCATAAATGTTATGAGAAAAAATTGTTCTACATTGAAGGATCTAGTGATGAGGAAGAATATGAGGCAACATCAATAGAGGAAGTGGAAAAATTAGAGGAAGAATCTAGAGATCCTCAGCCCACTATTTCATGTCATGCTCTATCAGGTATTAGTACTCCACAAACCCTTCAAGTTGTGGGTTATATTAAGAAGTAGAAGGTAATAGTCTTGATTGATTCAAGGAGCACACATAATTTCATCAATCATAAGTTGGCAACAAGACTAAATTGTTTCATCTACCCAACACCTGAATTTCAAGTAATGATTACAGATGGTGGCACAGTCCAATGTTTAGGTAAATGCCATAAAGTTAAAATCATGATGGGTGATTACACATTGGAATCTATGATGTTTGTTATTCCCATGGGAGGAGATGATATTGTCTTAGGTGTTCAGTGGCTCACTACTTTGGGCACCATAGAGATAAATTTCAGGAATTGTTCATGCACTTTCATTCTAAGGGTAAAAAATTTGAACTTTGAGGTCTACAAGCTAAAGATCCTCTAGTGGTAAGTTCTCACCAAATGTAGAAGATTCTTAAAAAGGGGTCTGAAGGTTTTGTAGCTCGATTATTCTCTATAGAAGTCCAACCACAAATGAAGGTATTGCATCCTGATCTTCAAAAGGTTATTAATCAACATGTAGTTGTCTTCAAGGAACCAAGAGGATTGCCTCCTGAAAGAGAGCATGATCATGTTATTCAGTTGATTCCAGGAAGCCAACCCCCAACATCAGGCCTTATAGATATCCATATGTGCAAAAGAGTGAGATTGAGAAGATGGTGGAGGAAATGTTGGAAATGGGTATTATTCATCACAGTCAGAGTGCCTATTCTGCTCCTGTGGTGATGGTGCATCACAAGGATGGAAGATGGCACATGTGTCTAGATTATAGAGAGCTTAACAAGTTCACTATCAAAGATAAGTTTCCTATTCCCATCATTGATGATTTATTAGATGAGTTGCATGGTGCCATTTATTTTACAAAACTAGATTTGTGTTCTGGGTATCACCAAATTAGAGTCAAGCAAGAAGATATTCATAAGACAGCCTTCAAAACTCATCAAGGCCATTATGAATTCCTAGTGATGCCATTTGGTCTTACCAATGCTCCCTCCACATTCCAAAGCTTGATGAATTCAATATTTAGACCATTCCTAAGAAATTTTGTCTTAGTATTTTTCGATGATATACTCATCTACAACAAATCATGGGAGAAACACTTACATCACGTCAATATTGTCTTAGAATTATTAAAGCAACATCAACTTTATGCCAAGCCTTGAAGTTTTCTTTTGGGGTACAAGAAGTGGAATACTTGGGCCATATTATTTCTCATGAAGGTGTTAAGGTGGACCCTCACAAGATCCAGGCCATGGTGGAATGGGAAACCCCAAGAACCCTCAAACAATTACGAGGTTTCTTAGGTCTCATAGGGTATTATCGTAGATTTTTCAAAAACTATGGTAGTATAGCAGCACCACTCACAAAATTATTGAAGAAGGAATCCTTTTAGTGGAATGAGGAAGCATCTAGGGCATTTGAAAAATTGAAGGCAGCTATGTGCACCACTCCAGTATTAACAAACCCTGATTTCTCCAAAACTTTCGTAGTTGAGTGCGATGCTTCAAGAAATGGAATCAGAGCAGTACTAATGCAAGAAGGACACCCCATTGCTTTTGAGAGCTGATAACTAAAAGGAAAGAATTTGTTAAAGCCCACCTATGAAAAGGAAATGATGGCAATACTACATGCAGTCAAACAATGGAGACCATACTTGATGGGTAGACATTTTAAGGTAAAAACTAATCATGATAGTTTGAAATATTTCTTAGAGCAACGTCTATCTTCAGAAGAACAACAAAAATGGGTCACTAAGATGTTGGGATATGACTTTGAGATTGTTTATAAGAAAGGAAAGGAAAAAAATTCACGATGCTCTGTCTAGGAGGGATGAGTCCGCCGAAGCATTGTTATGTGCCATATCTATACTAAATGCAGATTGGGTAGATCAAGCATGTGAAGAATGGAAGAAAGATGCAACCACACATACTCTCATTCAAAATCTCAGGTAGATCCATCCATATCAGCTCAATTTATATGGAAGGGGGATACATTGTGGTACAAATATCGGTTATATCTATGTAAGAACTCTACACTTAAACACCATGTTATTTTAGAGCTACATTCTTCTCCAATAGGTGGCCATGCTAGGTCCTGAAAACATATCATAGAGTTAAGAAGGATTTCTTTTGGGAGGGGTTGAAAGGAGATGTTCAAAAATTTCAGGCGTAATGTTTGGCTTGCCGAAAAAAATAAGGGCGAGACCATTAAGACACTGGTATTCTCCAACCTCTCGTCTATTCTTAGTGAGATATGGGAAGAGGTATCAATGGATTTCATCATAGGATTACCTAAATCAGAAGGGAAAAGTGTCATCATGGTTGTGGTAGACAGACTTACCAAATATGCTCATTTTTGTGCCATGGCTCATCCTTTCACAAACTAGTATAATTTCCATCTCTTTTATGGATACGATTCAAAAGCTCCATGGCACGCCAAAAATATAGTAAGTGATCGTGATCCAATATTTACGAGTAACTTTTGGAGTGATTTTTATCTTGTCTAGGTGCCCAACTAGCCCAAAGTTCCTCTTACCATCCCCAAACAGATGGGAAAACTAAGGTGGTAAATAAATGTTTAGAGGAATATCTTCGATGTTTTACTTCAGATAAACAAGAACATTGGGTGCAATGGTTGCCACTTTGGTAGAATGGTGGTACAATGCTTCATTTCATACCTACTCCAAAATTTCTCCATTTCTAGCACTTTATGGGTACCATGCTCCATCACTCATATCTATCTTGAAGGTCAAACCAAAGGTGAGAGCAATCGAAGATCACATTCAACATCAGCATGAGGTACTCTCTAGTCTTAGAGAAAATTTGGCACGGGCACAAAACCATATGAAGCAACAGGCTGATCAACATAGAAGTGAGTGACACTTTGAAGAGGGAGACTTTGTTTTTGTAAGGTTACATCCATATAAGCAGTTATCCTTAAAACAACAAAGCAAAAGGATAATAAGATTTCTCCTAAATACTATGGTCCTTATCGAGTTTTGCAGAAAATTGGTAGTGTGGCATATAAGCTAGAGCTCCCTCCAGGAAGTAGAATACATCCAGTCTTCCATGTTTCTTGCTTAAAGAAAGTTATTGGGTAGCACATTTCCACCCAATCAGTGCTTCCAAAACTGGACAAGGAAGGAAGGATCATATTGGAACCTAAAGGCATTATTCAGACACACACCAAAATACTGAGGACCAAAGTCATTACCGAGTACCTGATCAAGTGGAAGAATATGAATATTGAGGATGCATCATGGGAAGATGAAGCATTCATGCAACAACATCCAGGGCTTCCCAACATTGGGGAAAATGTTGCTTTGAAGGGGAGGGGCATGTTACACCCTTAATTATATATCTTACATGGGATGGATATAGCCGACTTGTGGCTATCATAACTTCTTATCATGATGTATCTCTTTCATATATGATCTATTATCATTGGTTGGTTGGCCTTGTTGATGGCCATATCATAGGAATAGTATAAATAGGGGTTATAGGTAGTGGATGATCATCATGTTGAGTATTTGAGTCTTATTATATGTTCGGAGGTTGCCCCCTCAAAGTGGCCAAGTTATTCTACTTTCATATTGAGATAACTTATCTGAAATATTGTGTTATTTAGTGTTCTATTAATGGTGATAATCATAATTAATCAAGTAATTTCATTACAAGAATATACAAAATTTGGAAACTTATTGCGCAGAAAATGGACTCCATGGAGGGAATAATGTCAAGCATGACTAACATTGTCAGGGTTTTGCAAAATGAGAAATAAAATATGACTCAAGATGAATCTGGATGCCATTGTGATAGACATCCCAGATAAGACAAGTGAGGCGTTGAGTGACTAGCAGACATTGGAGGTAGAAATTAAGAATGAGTATCTGGAGTTAATACTGCCATTTGAGGAGGAAAGTGTTGAGTGATGTCTCATTATTTTTGTTGAACAAGTCTTTATTATTTCATTCATTATTCTTTTCTTTGGAGATATAAGTGGGATTTCCCATTTCTAGGGATGGAAATGTAGTTAGTGTGGGGTAATGTTGAGCACATGGAATATAGCTCAACTATGAAAGTGCATAAGGATTGGGTGCGCATGAAAAATTCGTGCATGAAGGTGCGGAATCATAGAGGAACATGAGCGCACTAGAGCAGTTTGAATTTAGGACTTAGCCACTTTTTACAGGTCAAGGCTATTTTTTGAGATGGAGTGTTGAGCATGTGATAACATGAAGACTTACTGACTTACTTAAGGCTATTTTGGGATTTGCAGCAGTTCAAGCGCCATGCATAGTTACGATCTAATAATAGGATTTCTACTCAGAGTTAACTATAGGAAGTCTATTGTTAGAGCACTTGCATGTTTTTTATTCCTTTGTAAAGGCGCATGGCTATTATTAGCATGTAGCCTATTTTGGAAGGCACATAGGTGATCCAAAAATGGGTGTTTTATTTTTTCCACTTTTAAACGCTTTCAAGGATCTTCAATTTTAATCAACTTAAAAGGATTGTATACTTCCAAAAACTGATCAAAATATGATTTAGGATTGAATTCAAACTAAAATTAAGTTTGCAATTTACTCAAAATTTCACTGTTTGATCGAAGCCCCAAAAATCACTATTTCTTGATTTTAATTGATTTTCCAATTTTATCAATTACTGATTATAGTTGCATCCATATTCATATTTTGAATTTAACTTACTTACAAATATCAAAAACTGAAAATAAAATTAGAACACAACACCCAAATTGTTTACGGGGTTCGGAATTCCTACGTCCTCGGGTTCGTGGTGAACCGATCCATTAATAATGTTAAAAATGTAAATACAATAACATTTATACTATCCAATAATGAATCAAAACCTACAAAAATGTGTTTAAGACCTTCGAAGGATGTTAATGGAGCTCACTTATGTCCTTCACCTTCCTGATCTACTTGCAGCAGTGCCTCCCTTTGGTTCTATGCCTTCGTGTGGATTTAACATCAAATAACTCTATCACAAAAGCTCCAAATTAGATAAATGATCACATCATTGTGATCGTCTCTAAAAATTTTGAACAACTTTTATATATAACTCAAGATCTAGTTTTGAGTGGAAGTGCCTCAAAATTATATTTTTCCAAAACTGCTTGCTTATTGGCTTGACACAGACCGACACTTGTCCATTACAAATACAAGTGAGCTTCATTTATACCACTTACAAGAGGGTGGTGGGTTGGTAAGGCTGCTTATCTTTTTAGATGAGGTGTTGGGTTCAAATCCCCCTTCCATAGGTTTAGGCGCCCAATTTAGCCATTGACCCCACATTTGGTGGGAAAGGGATAGGATAAGCCTTTTAAATAACTTTTTGTCCACAAAATCCTCCTTATCCCATGGGATTAGGCTTATTCCCATGGAATGGATTAAATAAAATATTATTATTATTATTTTAAATCCAAATCTATTAAAAACTTTCTAAGTGTCATGCCCATAATATGTCATTTGTCCACGTTAGAGTGTGCCATGTCATCATTTGACCACAACTTTGACTATGCATATCTTTCGCATACGAACTCAGATTTGGTCTGTTCAAAAATGCGTCAAAAATCTTGTGATGAGCTCTATACCATAAAACTAATTTTTTAAAAAATTACAAGACCATCAATTTTGCCTTGTCGCCAATTGCCACGTGTCACCTTGTCATTGGTCCACTTGTTGACCTATTGACCAAAGTTGACTTCCATGTTGACTGAACTTTGACCGGACATAACTTGAGCTCAGAGTGTCCATTTTTCATGTTCTTACAGTTGTCAGAAATATCTCTGAAGGATCTACTACATTGGAATGGTCTAGGAAGTTTAGGGAACTTTTGACACTGAAAAATATCCCCTGATCACTCCTCCCTACTGAGAAGGATTTTTGTCCACAAAAAGCTATGTATCAACCCACAAAACATGTTATCTCTTCCTGCATTGCAAAAACACATACAAGAACCCAAAATAACATTATAGGTTAATAAAATGTAAATATTTGATTAGCTAATTACATAACCGATCAGATAATAACACCTAATTAAGCTAGTGTTCAACTAAAACACTATAACCTTATCAACTCTGCACACAACTGTGAACTATCATACCCCACTGTAATGCCATCACAAATAATTGACCAGATAATAACACCCATTCTATTATAGAAAGCTAGTGTTCAACTGTCACTTTGTGATATGGCCGATTACTTAAATTATAATTTCATAACACAGATCAGTATACCAGACATCTAAATTGCCCACAATTAGGCTAGTGCCCACTGTCCATCTAAAACTGTAACAACTGCAAGTATTCACTATCCAGAATAAAATAGACTATCAATGCCCCAAAAATAGCTATAGTCAACAACTGAATCCATGTGAATCTACCAAAAACACTATATCGCCATCACAAATAATAAGTCAGATAATAACACCCATCTATAACGAAAGCTAGTGTTCAACTGAAACTTTGTGATTATGTTGATTACAACTGCAAATATTCCCTATCCAGAATAATTAAACCATCAATGCCCAAAATGGCTATAGTCAAAATCTAAATCAATGTGAATATGTAAATATTCTATCCATACACTGAAATGTAGAGGGATAGATTATAATATTTATGCTTACCCAAATTGGTCAACTACCATAATCTGTAAAATGATCACCTGGTACCTTTGCAAACTAGTTTTTCTATGTAAAAAATTACACCCTAATTTCAACCACATCTGATAGTTACAAAAATAAAATTTTCCCAAAATGAGGGCCTTATAAATTAGTGCAAATAACACATGTGGATACAAGTTTGTCTATTTATTACAATATCAAACAGGTTCCCAATGGGTCTTATAAGCATCCATAAATTTGCACAAATGACAACACTATAAAACTATAAAATTTCAAAATAGACATTTTGACGATGCCCATATCCATGCATATTGTTGTTAGAAATGGAATAACCAACCAAAATGTGAGAAGATGAATATGAGTATGATGAACCTATCACTCAAATCTTCTTTATGGCTACTTCCAAATTATTTCAAAGCTAAATAAAAACATAGGATCAAATCCCTAAAATATAGCTTTGAAAATGTTTGCATACTATCACTAGTTACTGTAATGCAAACATAAAGTTGAGGAATGTTTTTCCCATCCAATTACTTGGATTTCTCCATTTAGGTGGTTTTACTTCCCCAGTACTAGAATGAGCATTTACATGAGTTAGATCAACAAATTTTGGTTTGACATTATTTTCCTTTTTAAAAACTTTCCAATGTTGCACTGAAGGAACATACCAACACATCTTAACATCATGACCATTCCTTTTACAATGGGAACAAAATTTAACTTCCCTGTTTTTAGGAGTCTTACCCATTTTTTCATTCCTTGAACTCTGTCTAGGAGAATGATTCCTTTGTTTAGGAGAGGTAACCTTTTTCCATTTCTCACCTTACTAGAGTGAGATTGGTCTTTTGCACCTGCCTTATCATTCACAAAAGGCATTAACTTCTTTATCATATTTTTCCTCTTCCAACAATATGCTACAGAATGATTAGTACCTTCACAAAACGTGCAAGGAAAACCATACTTTTTTCTACCAAAGCTATATTGTTCAGATTGAAAGAGAGTTTTAGAAGTCTTAGGATTTAATTTCCCCTTAGTGCTATTTTTAGTGTAAGTGGGAGGAGGTGGAATTTCATTACCTCGTTTACCTATTTTCTTACACCTTTCATTGTTCCTCTTGATGTCGAATCTTGCATTTCTAAAGGCGTAGATCCTTAGTTGTTAGAAGCTTGTCTTCCTTTAGCTGCTTTGGAACTTTCTCCAATTTCCATTTGCCCACTAGAATAACCCAAACCTGCAAACCGAGGCTGATCCTCTACTGTATTGGGTTAGCATCACCTTGTTCATTTTTACCAAGGCCTTTTCCATTATATCCCATTTTAACCATTAGTTTAGACCCAATTCCCTTAGTGTGTTTTTCAAACTGACCCAAAGGAATATCTGAAACTGAATGAGAGGAAGAATTTTCATGTGAATAACTTACAGTGCATTTTTCTGTCATAGTACCTACATCTGATTTGGAAGGCATTTCCTTTTTGTTTTCACCTTGTTGCAGCTTTTCCAAGAGGGCATCCTTGGTCCATATTTCTTCCTGCAACTCTTTAACAAAGCCCATCAACTTCTTTCTTTGTGCAAGCATCTCATTGACATACTCCTCTTTCTTGGTTATAGAGGATTGTGGCTCAGATTTTAACTACACTATTTCCTCTTCTAAGGAATAAAAATTAGATCTCAAGAAAGAGTTTTCTTCTTGGAGTTGGCGGTTTATGGCTTCAAGCTTATCTAGTTGCTCTTGTTTGGATGACTTTCCCATGATTCCCTGTTCCTGTAAATACAACTTGTACTTCCAAAACTATGGACATTACAAAAGAAGATTAACAAGCCCCAAAATGTCTGCACACTGAAAAATGAAATCAATACTGAATCCAAAGCCAAAATTTTAAACACAATTAGAAGCTAATCCAGAAATCTAACTACTCTGATACCAAACTTGCTTGGAGATTAGCAAGTTTGCAAGCGTAATAACTAGCTCTGATACTAAACTTGATCCAAAACGGGTGTTTTATTTTTTCACTTTTAAACATTTTCAAGGATATTCAATTTTAATCAACTTAAAAGGATTGTATACTTCCAAAAATTGATCAAAATATGATTTAGGACTGAATTCAAACTGAAATTAAGTTTGCAATTTACTCAAAATTTCATTGTTTGATCGAAGCCCCAAAAATCACCGTTTCTTGATTTTAATTGATTTTCTAATTTTATCAATTACTAATTATATAGTTGCATCCATATTCATATTTTGAATTTAGCTTACTTAAAAATATCAGAAATTGAAAATAAAAATAAGAACACAACACCCAAATTGTTTACGGGGTTCGAAATTCCTACGTCTCCGGGTTCGTGGTGAACCAATCCATTAATAATGTTAAAAAAATGTAAATATAATAACATTTATATTACCCAATAATGAATCAAAAACCTGTAAAAATGTGTTTAAGACCTTTGAAGGATGTTAATCGAGCTCATCTTATGTCCTTCACCTTCGTGATCCACTTGCAACAATGTCTCCCTTTGGTTCGTTCTACGCCTTCGTGTGAGTTTAATAGAAAATAACTCTGTCATAAAATATCTAAATCGGATAAATGATCATATCATTGTGACCATCTTGAAATTATGAACATCTTTCATCTATAACTCGAGATCTTATTTTGAGTGGAAGTACCTCAAAATTGTAGATTTTAAAATTGTCTACTTATTGGCTTCGACATGAAACTCCGACACTTGTCCTTTACAAATACAAGTGAGCTTTATTTATACCACTTACAAGAGGGTGGCAAGTTGGTAAGGCCGCTTATCTTTTTAGATGAGGTGTTGGGTTCAAATCCCCCTTCCATAGGTTTAGGCGCCCAATTTAGCCATTGACCCCACATTTGGTGGGAAAGGGATAGGATAAGCCTTTTAAATAGTTTTTTTCCACAAAATCCTCCTTATCCCATGGGATTAGGCTTATTCCCATGGAATAGATTAAATAAAATATTATTATTATTATTTTAAATCCAAAGCCACTAAAAACCTGCCAAGTTTCACACCCATAATATGTCATTTGTCCACATCAGAGTGTGCCATGTCATCATTTGACCACAACTTTGACTATGCATATCTTTCGCATACGAACTCAGATTTGGTCTGTTCAAAATGCGTCAAAAAGCTTACGACGAGATCTATACCATGGAACTGATTTTTTAAAAATTACAAGACCATCAATTTTGCCTTGTCGCCAATTGCCACATGTCACCTTGTCATTGGTCCACTTGTTGACCCGTTGACCAAAGTTGACTTCCATGTTTACTGAACTTTGACCGGACATAACTTGAGCTCAGAGTGTCCGTTTTTCATGTTCTTATAGTCGTCGAAAATATCTCTGAAGGCTCTACTACACTGGAATAGTCTAGGGAAGTTTAGGAAACTTTTGACACTGAAAAATATCCCGATCAATAGGTGATGAAGGGAAAGTCCCCACCCCTATATTTATGTATTGATTTGCATGGTTTTGAGTACACCGATTATTGTAGATTTATGTTATGGATTTGTTAGTGCGCATGACTCATTATGACATTACTATGATGTATGAAGCTTTTGTGTTTAGCAATATTTAACATAATGAATGATATTGGATGGATATTGGTATTAGATGTGACCGAGAATGGTTCTTGCATGGTAAATCTCATTATGATCAATGTTTAGTCAATCTTTCATACGGTTTAAATTTATATATGGCTTATGCCTTTGTGGATTATTTACTATCTATTATAAATTTGGATATATACATGCATAATCATGTTAACATTTCGCACAAGCAACTCTAAAGAGAGACTTGGTACCCTTACATGTTCCGGTGAGCGTTTAGTTCAAAGCTAAGTGATGTGCCAATGTGCCTTGGTTATTTGTAGTGAATTCTAGGCTACATCAATTACTATGTCCGAATATGGTATAATGGGAATTCAAGTGTTAGTGATCATCATTTTTGTTGAATGATTTCCTTATTAAAAAGTTTCCACCTTGTATATTGTATTATCCTTCTTGCATATTGCTATGGTTAAGATGATATGTTTGCACAAAGAACCACATCCCGATAGCGAAATAAAGGGACCCGATGGTTGTGCATGCTTCAGTGAGCGTTCAAACATTGTCTAGATGAAGTGCCAAAGGTGCACCCAATTATGCTACAATACATACATACATGCATGTATGCATGCATACATATACATATACACACACATTAAATTCAAAATAATTGATAAATTTCTCAACTTAAATTTAAAACTACATATCAAATGAATTTGTGAGATTTATGACAATTAATATCAACAAAAATGAAAACTTTGAAATTAAAATAGTAGAAATATGTTAATATATTATTAATAAAACATATAAATCTTAATATTTCATTGATAAATTAGAAACGTCTATTAGTTTTGATTTTTAATTAGTTTAATTCGATTTGGTATTCTTTACTTTTTCATTGATTTCTTTTGATTTATATATATATATATATATAATTTAAATTGGTATTTACTAAGAAAGGTGAAACTTGAATGTTGAACTTGGAGGTCTGAAAGTTGGAAGTTGGAACTCATTTTCTACATAATTACAAGCTTGCACTAGTGAGTCCTTTCTTTCAATTTTTGTAATATTTTTGTTTTTTATTATAATTTAAAATAGTATTTTAATGCTCTCACAAACTTTAATGGTGTTTCTAGATCTTTTATTTGATTAGTGAAGATACAATTGATTAGTGTACAATTGATATTTATGAAAAATAATTGTATCTCGATAAACTATGAAATTGATTAATGTAGCATTGTTTTTGTTGGTTTATAATTGTACAACAAAGGCCCAAAGATTTATAAAGATTAAGTTTGTTAAAATCATTTAGATTCAATCAATTAGAGAATCCCACATAGATTTGTAATTATAATGTAATTTAAAAAATAAAAATAAATAAACTTGGCACTAGAAAAAAAATCCACCATAAAATTTTGTGTAAAAGTCTATTTTAATAAACATCAATATTAATTGCAACTTAACTTATGTTATGAATTAAGTACCTATTATTTGTGCCTATGTTGTTCTCTCTATAAGAAGAATAGAGTAAGAATGATTAAATAGACATTTTTGGGTTAACAATATTAATATACATTGTTTTGACTTGCATATTAAATTTTGAACATCAAATAACATTCACATAATTTTTTGAACCGTCACCTAACATCTAACATTGAACGTCAAAATCCAGCAGGTGTGAAGGTTGACGTTACAACTTTCAAGTGACTCGTATTTTATTTCTAAAGAAAGTTATGTTGCTATTTATTTTAATTTTAAAAACATGTGTACGGGATTCTTTGCGCTCGGAAAGGGGTACAAGTCAAGGGTAATTTAAAAATAAAACTCGGATATGTATGTGTTATTATTTTAATAAATTTTGAAATGTAAATGTTACAATCGTTGCATATGTAGAAGAAGAACAATTTAAGTTGCGTTTGATCAAGTCAAGGATTACATTGTTAATCAATGTTACTGTAGCCTAATTTTGAAATTAAAATTGAGGAAAGGGTCGCACTAAAAAAATGGTAAGTAGTCTGGCTTTTCAATTTCCAGTGTGTCATCGAAATAGTAATGAGGAGGAAGTGGTATTGATAGTAGTTAAGCAAGTCAACTGCTCGCCTTTTCGAAAGTTTCACATAAAATTTAGAAATCAAATTACAAGTTAACATCGTATCGAGGTGGCACTGGCAGTGACAAATTGACAACAACAATTGATGTCACTGGTTTATGATTATAAGGAGGTGCGAAATACTCGTTAAGCAATTGAACACGGTCGCAATGTATACCTTGTTCTTGTCTGGTTTGTTGTAGGCCGAACGCAAGCTGCATTGATGGCTACTGCCAGCCCCATAATCAGCATTGCTTCTCTTTGTTTGGTGATGGTGATCACGGCAGGAGTCACAGACGATAGAGATGGTAAATTCGAAACAAGCTTTGATACTTAACAATAATATTGAACGTCTTTCAAATCAGTTTATTAATTGGCACGTATGAATTCAGTATCGACGTTGAGATTGGTGCAAAGCCAATGGGGAAATACGCAGGTGCTGAGATGGACAGGCGCAGATCCTTGCTCTTCAAATTGGGTTGGGATTATCTGCGATGGTTCTCGAGTCACCGACGTGTAACTCTCTCTAATTCTCTCTCCTTCGTTACAAACTTTTGTAGCTTATTATTATATGGCCTCCCTCTGTTTTTACAGACTTTTGTCTGCGATGAGTCTCAAAGGAGAGCTGCCGACTGAAATTGGGAGGCTTACAGGACTGCAAAGGCTGTAAGTTGTTTGAAAACACACTGCAATAATTTAAAGGCTTTCAATTAGGTTGTACAGATCATTGATTTAAGGAACAATTACTTTGCAGGGACCTGTCGTACAATCCAGACTTGACTGGACCAATTCCATCCAGTTTAGGAAATTTGGCCGGCCTTCTCGAGTTGTAAGCATAATTACCCCCACTAAGTATACTGGATTTTTTTATATTTCAGTTGAAGTCCATGTTAATCATTTGTGGCACGTTCAGGGTGTTGATCGGGTGTAATTTCAGTGGGAGCATACCACAAGAGCTTGGCAACCTGAGAAGGCTCACTAGACTGTAAGTAAACTATTACTTTTCCCCAGTTGAATTGTTTGCAAACGGATAGATCTGTTATGATGTGCTGACACAGAAATTATCTATCAGGGATTTGAATTCCAACAAATTTGGCGGAAATATTCCTCCCACGTTGGGTAACCTTAGCAGGCTCTTCTGGATGGACATTGCCAACAATAATATAGGCGGACAGCTTCCGGTAGAGCTCGGGAAGCTTGTTGCTGCCGGTCACTTGTAAGGATTATATAATTTACAAATTTTAGAAATAACATTTTCAGAAAATCTGACGTTTTCGACTATATTTGGTTGCTGTGCATGCGCACCACCAACAATGATTTTCTGAAAAGAAATTAACTCCTCTCCTAACTTTCCCCGAAATGTGTTTTATGGGATAATATGTTTTATTTGGAGCCATCTCGTTAGGAATATGCATTTATAATCTCTCCATTGATTGTTGAAGCCACTTTAATAAAAACCGACTCAGTGGCTCCATTCCGCCAGAAATCTTCAACAAAAACATGACCCTGAAGCATGTGTAAGTATAATCCACCTTCATTCTTATTTTCTTAGACAAATGTATGGTTTTGTTCAGAAAAATGGGATTCCAGTCACCAAGACAAAGTATTATGTGCAGGCTGTTCGATCAAAATCTTCTTACCGGAGAGATCCCCTCAACACTTGGTCTTGTAAACACCATTACGATTTTGTGAGTTGAATATTTTTTCTCTGCAAATTGTGAAGTCTCATTCTTCAAAATTACACACTCTGTTACTGAAAAAAAAATACTCTGATTAACAGGAGGCTTGATAGAAACTTTTTGGAAGGTTCACTACCGTCGAACATTACCTCGTTGGAAAACCTGGGTGAAATGTAAGCTTTGCTGTTTTATTCCCAGAGATAATATATACATATATATGAAAACATTTGTGATTAGCGTGGTAACTGTTGGGATCAATTTGTACTTTCAGGCATATTTCAAACAATAAATTGAACGGTACTATACCTGACTTATCCGGGATGAGCAACCTACAATACTTGTGAGTAATATAGACCTGCAAGCTAGTCTACCTCCAAAGATCCCCCATTTATGTTATGAAGTCTAATAATAATGTTTGGGTGTGGTATTCCCAGGGACCTCAGCAACAATTCGTTTGATGTATCCCAAGTTCCCCTGTGGTTTTCTTCCTTAGACTTGTTAACCACAATGTAAGTCCAAAGTAATCTAAGCGCTGATCTAAATAGATTACAGAAGAAACTTAACTAATATTGATACCCTTTTCTTCGTTCGTGTTTGAATTGTTTCACAGCATGATAGAAAACGGAAAGTTGAATGGATCGTTTCCTTCTAATGTTTTTAACTTGCCGCAACTTGAAACCGTGTGAGTATTCTGTTTAAGTCCTGTCTGTTTTTAGTGACCATTGCCAATATTTTGTGGAGTCAATTAACACGGTTAATTGTGATTTTGTATGAGTAGGAGACTAGCCAGAAATTCCATCTCTGGAACTCTGGATTTCAGCATTATTGAAAGCCAAACGCTGCAAGACATAGATTTCGAGTACAATAACATCAGAAGCGCTTTCCTCCCCAAAACCGCTATCAAAATGTAAGAAGTTTTGTCATGTGATGGATTTGAATCACAAGCAATGTCTGGTGGTGATAATTACTTGTTCTAACACCAATTTTAGTAGAGTGATATGCTGAGAGGCCCAACCATTATTGTTTTGTGGATTGACAGCAAACTTACTGGCAATCCTGCCTGTGCTAACGGAAGTAACATCTCAGACGACAAAGAATGCCACACTGAATTGGAAGAAAACAACATCCTCCCTTACGCAACACCGATGCAAGATTGTGGCAAAGACATCAAATGTGGGGAGCATATGGAAATAGACCCTCGTAATTGTGAATGCGCAATGCCCTTTGGAGGGGAACTGGTTTTCAGATCTCCTCCTTTTCCTCTCTCAGCAATAATACCAGGTTCCAAATTCTAGAGAAATCCCTAGTGAGCGGCTTAAACCTGTTACAGGGGTCATCCTTGTATATACTTTGTTGCATCTTTTTGATTCCAATGAATATCTCAAAATACAAATTCAGATTTTTCCACCGGTTGCGATGAAGTATTTTGAGCCGTCAGAAATTGTAAAGCTGGGTAACACTTTAAGCGGACAGATTTATAAGTCACCAAAGGAATTCGGACCCTACTATTTCATACCTAATCCGGGTTACCTGTTTCTTGGTGAGAGATTGTCTTTTTTTCATTTTGTGCTTTTAGAAGGCCTTCTAGATGTTAAAAATAAAATTGCCATGTTTATTGCAGATTTTTCGAAGGGGGTCTAGGCGCTTAAGCACAGGGGCAATCATCGGAATGGCAGTCGGCGCAGCAGTGCTAGTCCTTGTCATTCTTGCCATCGGGATTTATGCATTGATGATTAAAAAGAAAACAGAAAAGGCAGTTAAAAATAGCAGACCATTTGGTATACAATATTTCTTCAAGAAGCTTATTGCATTACACACAGTATATACTTATGTAAAATTGCATATAGGTGAGTTGCTGGTTTTCTGTTTGAGGGTGCGTTTGTATTTCATCAGGTTCCTGGGGCCTTGCAAGAGGTGAAATTAGCGGAGATGCCCCCAAATTGAAAGGGGCAAGGTGGTTTTCATTCGAGGAACTAAGACTGGCTACAAATAATTTTTCCACTCAGAACGTAATTGGATCTGGAGGCTATGGCAAGGTAATGTCCCACTCTTCAATTACCTTTTCTGTGGGTCTGATAACAATAATATCAACAGCTAAATTAAACTTAATAGAACTAGGACTTTTTCAGTTAAATACAGAGATACTCTGTAAGGTCCATGCCAGGTTGAGATACAGTTTATTTAGGTACCTTTGCAATTGCATCATGTTTTATTACAGAGTTTTAGTTGTCCTTCACATCAATTCTATTTCACACAAACTGTCATTCGCTTGTTTGTGATGTTCTAAAGCAGTGGCCAAATTCAACAAACATTGTAAAACAGGGGCAAAATTCAACAAACATTGTAAAACAGGGGCAAAATTCAACAAACATTGTAAACTATTATCTTCTTGCTTTCCTTTGTCATATTTGCTCTTGATTTGGTAGGATAATGCAACATTGCTTTTAATCCTGTTCTTTACCTTCTCTTTCTTGCAGAGTTGGCATAAATACCCTTCTTTCTCTGTTTGTAATTTTTCATTTCATTTAGACTAGTGCAATGTGATAAAGTTTTTGCACTAAGCCTCTTTTGGATTGCCAGAGAATCTACAGGCCCTATCATTCCTGATTGCTTTATCTATTTCATATTTCTCAATCTTTTTTATTTAGTCCTGGTAAAATTATGTTTCAAATATGTGTTCCCCCGAACATCACAGAGTGGAGAGTTTGAAGAATTACGGTTTTTCGGTTGTATTTACATGTGCAGAAGTGAACAGGCTTGCATTTGTTTGTATGGAAAGGCAGGTGTACAAAGGAATGCTGGCAGTTGACAGACAAATGGTAGCCGTGAAGAGGGCGACAGCGGAGTCTATGCAGGGTGGAGCCAAATTCAAGACCGAAATAGAACTACTGTCTCAAGTTCATCACATGAATCTGGTGGGACTCATCGGATTTTGTTTTGAAGAAGGGGAACATATGCTCGTTTATGATTACATGCCAAACGGATCACTCAGAGACAGTCTCTCTGGTAAACTTGTTTCTGCTCTGCCTTTGCCTTTGAAGTTTAAACAAATCAGCATTTTCTTCGAAACTAAACACATAATTTCATGTTAACAGGTAGAACAGGAATCATCCTTGATTGGCGAAAGAGAATTCGAATTGCATTGGGGGCGGCGAACGGTTTAACATATCTCCATGAGCATGCAAATCCGCCCATAATTCACAGAGACGTGAAGTCCATCAATATTCTCCTCGATGAAACTCTAAATGCCAAGGTAGCAGATTTCGGCCTTTCCAAACTGATAAAAGACACAGGCGCAAGTGGTCATATCACAACTCAAGTGAAGGGAACACTGGTAAGTACATGAACTCTTTTAAACAGTTTCTATGGATTTTCTTAAACAATCTCATAATCCATTTTGTGTGATTGGGCAGGGTTACCTGGACCCAGAGTATTACATGACACAGCAGCTGAGTTACAAGAGCGACGTGTACAGTTATGGCGTGGTGCTGCTGGAAATATTGAGTGGCAAGGAGCCCATTGAACGAGGGAAATATCTGGTTAGAGAGGTGAGGACTGCAATTGAGAGAGGAGGAATAAATGCCCTTGCACAGCGCCGGCTGTTAGATACAATACTCGCAGAGTCTCCCATGACTCCCTCCATTTTAGGAAGCTTTGTAAGGTTAGCTCTGCATTGCTGTGAAGATTATGGCACAAATCGACCCAAAATGAGTGAAGTGATGAAGGAGTTGGAAGCCATAGCAGAAGATATGGGAGATAATGAGAGGGACGAAGAGACGACAAAGTTTGGAGGGGGAGTGTTGGCCATTCATCCATATGTTGGCTCGGCTTCATTTGATTACAGTGGGAGTGGTGGAAACATTGTGCCTTCCTTTGTACAACCCAAGTAATTTTAAATGTTTTTGAGTTTGTGTTCAAAATGGAAGGCCTTAACGGTATTAGATGACGTGCCAAGGTTAGTCCATGGCTCCATCTTCTAGGGTCAAACTTGTAAATTGACTGCGGTTCCGTTTTAAATCATGTGTCCAGGTTGCCCGTCTATGCTGTTGATGTCACCAACAATTTGAACACATGGCTGCATTTATGAATATAATTGCTCTGAATTGCCCAGAATTTTAATAATAATTTTCACTTTCAAACAATTGAAACAAGGCCATGATATGGCAAATCCTGCTTAATGCGTTTCAAGGGTGGAGCAAGGCAGGGCAGCAAAATATTCCTTAGGACATAACAATACAAGGCCATGATATGACTAATCGTGCCAAAAATTAAGATTTTAATAAAGAGAAGAAGAAGCAATATATGTATAAATAGAATTAGGTGACTAGAAATGCCAAAAAAATTACATCAAAATGCAAGTGCAAACTAACATTTTGTAGAGGAGTTGATACATTCCGAAGAATCTTGATTGAATGTATAATATATGATAAGAATAATCCTAACAATTTCTAAACACCATTTCTAAATTTTGTCCCTCCATTATGTTCGAATGACTTGGTTTTTTGAAATCATCTTAGAAATATCATAATTTTAAAGTAGGAAAGGTGGAAAATTTAGCTTGTTCGCTCCTTATTAAATGGAAAATTGTATTATTTGTTTATTGTCGTCACATTTGTCTTTAATTCATGTGTTAAATATGATAAAAGATTGAGGAACTCCTCTAAACGGATTTGTAGTTTGATTATGATGTTTGTCTTTTACATTTTTGTAACAACAGGAAATTAGTAGCCTTTCTACAAAGCACACATATATGGAAACAATATAAAAACTGAGTTTGAATACTATGGCAGTTGTGGAAGATGAATACTTGAGAACTTGTTATATACCTTTTAAATTCAAATCTTGAAATGAATGTTTCTCTTCCTGAAACTTTATTGTGATCATAGTACGTAGAATATTCCTGCATTCAAAATGAAAAGCATTAGAAGAGAAGGGTCAATAAGAAGTAATTATTATCTATTTCTTTAGCATTGATTTTAAATCGCCTTTCCAGTTTGAGTCTTTGTATGAAAAAAATTGAATAATCAAATCTAGAAACAAAGAAATTGATCTATGTCCTTATAGAAATTGATCTATGAAGCCATAAATCTTTTCATAAAATCCGTGGCAAGTGACAAGTAAAGAATTCATTAAAAGTATTTGTTAGTTTTAAACAATTATCAATATAAATTATAAAGATCACATCAATTTTTACTATTTCACATATAGAAGAAATTTGCCCACATCAAAATGACGATAAACTACTGGATGTCTTAACATAGTATAAGTGGTTAAGACAATAATACTAATCCAAATATATTGATAGATAAATTAAATATAAACAAAAATAATTCAACTTTCATTAATCTTATCAAATGCCGCTAATGTTGAAGAAACATTGTTTTTGGGCCAGGAGCTCAGGATTCTCTTTAATAAATTTGAAGAGCTGTCTAAATCACCATTATGTATGTCGAATATTTTAAAGTATTGTAGGTATCTAGCAAAACAACATGGAGGAAGAAACAAGAGAACCTACAGCAACTGCAAGGCTTTATAGCTACCAACACAAAAGAATTCCAGAAATACAACATGACTCAAATATTCAGATAGAAGAATTTTCTAAAAAAGAAGAATATCTTCACAATGAATCAGCTGAACCATCTCCAGAAACCAAGGCTTATAATAAACATGCAGATCTAGCTGAGCCTGGTTTAATCTTTTAACTATTTCATTAAAATTACTATTTATAACCTTGAAAAAGAGAAGAAAAAAATTCGTACCTCGGATCAAAATAATAAATCTTGCAAAATTCTTATTCCTCTGAAATGATGCCAAATACCTGCACTGTAAAATGAAAATTAACGCTAATAATCCAAATACATTAAAAACACCAAATAATGCATACCAGGAAGAAATAAAGATTCTGTTGAAACTGCGGATCGTGGCGGGTGTGAGGTGTTATTAAGTATAGTATAGTAAATTGGATGAAAACTAAAACCAAAAAGGAATATCCAAATCCGCGCCAGATAGTTTCAGTTACTTGCATAGAACTTGTGTCAGATAGTTTTCTGAAAAAAACTTAATTTTTTTTTAATTTATTGGGTCCTCCATTTAAGAAAAACCCATTAGTCAATGAAATTTGAGGAAAAACTTTTTGTTAATTTATTATTCTTAGAAGTTTAATATCAAACTTTACAAGAAAAAAATCAAATTCCATATGGTAGTTTTTATTGGTTAAACAAAATTGCATAATGTTATTGCTGAAGCCTAAATTCCTCCCTTCGGCATGATAATAATAAACATAACACAAAATATTTAAACTTCATTTCATAAAATGAGAATTTAAACTGCCCAAATTCCTACATCAAACAAATTAATTTAAGCAACAAATTAATTAAAGTGTTCGAGTATTTTGTAGCTTGTTCACCAAATTACAGTTTAGAATCTCCATCCAAGACCAATGAACTAAATGTAGGGGTTAACTTTGACGGAAATCTATGTGTGTCAAACAATTATTCAATGACAGTAATTTTCCTTCAAAAATGTAAAATAGTGTTACTTCTATACTATTAATAAAATATATAAAAGAATATTTTTATTTTTTTAAGTATTTTTAATGTATATTTATGTAGTTTACATATAAATATATATAAAAATGATGGTCATATTTTAAACATGCAAGTTACATGTGATAGTTATTTCAAATATTTGCAAGTATTTTACGGTGAAAAACATGAAACACATCTAAATGGACATCAAATTCAACCCTTAACTAGATGGATTGTATCTCTATTCTCCAATCTCATCGTTGGCTTGGAATTCACATTTGGTAACACAATTTTTACAAAACTAGCAATCGCACGTGAAATGTGCGATGTGAACGTTAAAGGGCAAAGTAAGACGAAGTTGATTTTGAAGGACCAAAACGTAAAAGGAGGAAGAGAGGTGCGAAGTGTAATGCCCCTTTTGTGTTGATATTTGTACTTGCTTCTTTGGTCGAAGTTTACAAATGTTGACATGTGATTTATGTTCAGAGTTGTTGTGCTCTTAAGAACTAGTAGATCATGTTTGCTAGAATGATATCAAAATCTATGAAATTTGACTGTTAAATATTCTTATGGCATTGTTGCACTTATGATGATTACCATTGAGTACTCATCTGACTAGTTTTTAGAAATAAATCGAGTGATTTCAGCTTGTGGAAAGAGAAATCAGAATTCTTGGGATAGATAGATAGAGAGGTAATCTGATAAGCTATCTAAGTTTTGATATGATTTTAGGTTCCCTAGATTATTACATCTATATTTGAAGAAAGACAATACATTGGATCAATTCCAATGATCCAAGGCATGCTCTTTGATCAATATATTATTACAATCATATTCTTTAAGTCTAATTGACTTCATTATAATTGTTGATATACCATCTTATTCAGATTTAGTTGATTATAAGTTGTAGGAGTTGCTTTGTAGCATCTTATTATCACAGTCATACTGCTGCTTGATCTCATTGGGAATTTGATTATTGCATCGAGTTATTTCAATTTCTTGAAGGCTTAACCTAGCCTATTCTAAGGTGGTGTGTATAAATGTTAAAGGACCTAACTATGTTCTATTTGCATTTAAAATTAATCAACATCAACCTAAGCTAAGGTTGATACATTATTAAATGGGGACCAAAAACCTATCTATGAACCTAAGACTTAACTTATGGACAAACCATGGTTGGAATTGCGTGGAAAGGTGGAAATAAGGTAAAGAAGGTGGTGTCAATCCTTAGGTGTAATTGGAAAATTAAATGTGGTGTTTAATGACATGCACCACCACCTTTGGCATAAACCAAGTCTACCTCCGCATGCACAATCATCAAGGTAACTAAAAAGACTTGGCAATATTTTGTTTAACTGATAGTAGTTGCTAAATTTGAAATAACGGTTGGCTGATTCGGAGGGTAAATGGCAATCTGCCATGACATTAATGATCTCGATGAAATAAAAACCACCTTGCGAAAGGGCGTGATGGTTTTGGGAAAAGGCATTGGAGTTAGTTTTCATTTTTCATTCGGTATTTCAAGCACTATGGCTCTACATGTTGATATTTTGATATTCGAACTGCTAGTTTGTTTCTACTTCATTAATGAACTCTCCATTGCATGGAGGATTTAGTGGAGAGAAATTTATGGTTTGGGCTATAAAAATAATGGGGAAAAGAAGTTGGGATTTATGTGGAATATGTTCAAAGTTTTCTTAAAATCTTACGAGAAATATTGGATAAAAAGTTTTGGAGCTTAGAAGAGGTTTGCAGGAAGCTCTACCGGGCATGCTAGACTCTAAATCATTATAATATTTTTCTTTGTTTAATTATTTCATGAAAATAACTCTACTCTTCAAGTGAAATCACATTTTGTGTTATGGGTTTTGTGGTTTTTGAGTTACTCGATGATTATTTTGTTGTGTTGTTTAATATTATTTGAATCTAGTTCTAAACTTCGATTAAATCCATTTCGGTTTCACTTGCATGATTGTGAATAAGTTTTCTTGAAATAGAAAGTTTCTAGGTTCATTGGTGTGTATTTGGTTGGATTTATGTATTTTTCATTCTTGGATATGCATGTCAAACTTGTTAAACCTGTTTTCTTAATACCAAAATATCTTGGTACTCTTCAAGGCACTATCGAGTTGTTTCTAAAACCCTTTTTATCATTAGCTTAAACCTTTAATGAAAGGTTCTGAACTTGGTTATTTACAGTCTAAGTACGTGCACTTTGTGGGTTTTTCACTTTTCCTTTTCGGCTATTCTATTCTGAACTGGGTTAACGAATCGACCTCTAATGATTGTTCTATGTGTTTTTTGTTTGATCTTTCCTTAAGACTCAAGTCTTGAGTCAAGTACCTTATTGGAAGTTGTGTTCGAATCATGTTGAACTTCTGGTTAGGTTTAGCAACTATAATGAAGATTGTGTCTCGAAGCCCTTTTGTAACTTGAACTATGTTGTATAGGAGATAGTATAGATCCGTTTAGGATCCTAGATAGTCAGAGCCAAAACTAAGTTCGTATTCTTCATTCTCTTGTATGAGTACTCTTGTATCTCAAATCTAGGTCTCACTCATCGTCTGTATTTTGATTTGGGTGATATTTTAACATTTGACTGTGCTTAGTTTGGTATCCATGTTCATTCTACTTTGTGGATGATATTATTGTGTGTAAAATGTTAAGTGGTTATCAACCACCTTTGAAAGATGAATTAAAGTTGTCATTAGGACGACATTGGTTAAGATTGATGAAGTCGAGCCATGTCGACTCCATAGTCTTAGATGGTTAGACTATTGTCTTTGCCTTGAGAGAGATTCCATATTTCATAGTCCCGCATCTTGAATTAGATTCAATACTGATTGTGACTTCCTTAACTTGTATGATTGTTTGTATTAGTTTATGGAAGGTTGATTAATAAATTCAACTGGTAATTCTTGCTCCTTCAGTTTTTTGTGATGTTAAAGGCTTCTGGTCAATTCACTAAATGAATCATTGATAGACTAGTCAAGTTTGTTGATCATTTTAAAGGTATTTTTGTGTATCAGTGATAGTTGTGTCTATAAATGACTTCATGTTGAGTTGTGATGGAAGTCAAAATATGGCTTAAGAACCCTTCTATTCTTAATACTAATTGTGTTGTAATTCGGTTCATTCTGAACCAACCCTGATTGTTAGTTGTATAATTATATCAAATTATGTACTGAGAACTTAGAAGACAAAACAAGAAAAAGGAATTAACTTGATTGCTATACCGAGTTATATTGTTGTATAGATATATATCATTTGTTCGAATAGATAACAAAAGATTATTAGTAATGTGGTATAAACTTCATTGATGAGATATAAGGTTTCAAAGTTCATATACTTATGGGATTATATGACTACCACCTTATAGGTCATACTCTTCTTATAATGAATAAGACACTGTTTATTCATATTTTTGATTGCAAGGAATACTAAGATTTTAATTGTTGAACAATGTAAATGATTTCAGGCATATAAGAATGGGTTTATATGACTGAAATCATGTTACACTTGTATTTTCATTTTATGATTGAATTGGATCAAATGTACATGTTTGTACCTTAAGTGACTGAAATTATTAGTGACAAAATAATTGTGATAAAGTGTATGACTTAAATTGACTTCTTTTATGGTTTCATTTATCTTGATTGTTCTTAGCATGCTTAAGAAAGAGTTGTTTACTTTCTTGGAACCTTAATTTGATTTCATTTAAAAGCAGTGTTCTTTTAATGAAATTATTAAGTTAGAGCATGTTGTTCTGAATATTTAGTGTTTATCATGCTTAGTTCATGTGAACTAGCACATGATAACAATCTTGCAGATGGATTTTGTGAAAGATGAAAGAAGAAAGACTTATAAGAAGTTGCATTTATTTTATTGATTAAATTCAATTGATCTGATTAAATGATTATTGTAAAAGTTTCATGAAGTGGTTATGTTTGGGAAACATGGAAGGCCTAGAGCCTTATTGTTGTAATCATTTGAAAACTTGTTGATTTTTGAAGACTGAATTATGTTGTTTATGGTATTTTAGCAAAAGGAAATAAAGATGGATTCTTGACTATATTGATCTTTGTAAATGGCTGAATGTTGTGAATTTGGAAGTTAGTGTGATTATTTCACTTATAAATAATACACATTACTTCTTAAAGTGTTTATAAGTTAAATATAGAAGGACTTAATGAATACTATGTAGCTTGTATGTTGATTAAGTGAAGGACTATACATAAAGTTCGTTAGTCAAATGAGATAAAAGATAAACTGATCTTATAAGAATGATATGGTAAACCTTATCTTGGAATTGTTGAATTGTAATATTATGTTCATATGGAAATGATATTATGTCCTTTATAAGGGCTATACTATAATGAATCATTATGAACTTATGGATAAGATTATATGTCCTTAAATGGAAAGAAAGGAAGCACACTTATAAGGTTGAATTAGTCTTTAAGTGATGAATCTTAAATACATACTTACAATATAAGTGCTTATTGTAGATGAAAATGAATGACCTAATAAAAGTATGTACAAATGAATACTTTTAATTAAGTGTAAATAAAGAAAAGTTACGTGCTTATCTTTGAAGAGTTGACTAACATTGATAGTATATGATACTTGATAAAGGTATGATAAATACCTACACATTTAGCTATGTATAAGTGCACTATCTATATTAATGTGAAATATAGAGACATTGTATTAGAGCTTCCCTATATTGATATAACTAAATTAGTGACATGGTACTTAATTGTATTAATGAGAAACATTTGCTTAATTTCTTAAGCTTAAGGAATAATTAAATCTGTAATTTTGTACTTGAATAAAAGATTGTTTCGATCCCTACTTAAGGATATTATTGACATGAGATTTAATAAGGTAATTAATCAAATTTGGGAAATTAAATATCCTTGGATCAATTTGAGATAGGACCTTAGGTACGACTCATTCGAGGTGAAAGTTTCGTGAGACCTAGGCTAACTGTCGTGAATTAATTAATACTTTGAAATATTAAGATACAATGTTCCAATTTAGGACCCTTGGTGGGTCAACTCACTACGGCTGCTACATAGTCGTATCCATTTAATGATGGTAGTCACTATTTGGATATTGCTGCTTAGCAGATGTACTGAGTTGCCTCATCAAGACCTTGAATTGTGACATGGTATTACATTAAGTACAAGCTTTGTTAAAGTTACAAAGGTAGATTGAACCTCACGGATATGCACCCCGATGTCAACTTATGATGGATACGGGAAGGGAAGTGGTCTAGTAATGATGTAAATCATTACGGAGACACTTACTTTTCCATAGGAATCATAGGATGACATAGAGGTACGTCTTCTTGTAGGTTAATCCAAATTTGTACCTTATACAAGACTTGTAGCTATTTACAACACCATTGATTGTTAATCCATATAAATAAATAAGTGATTAAGGTGAGATGACAAGTTCCCAATGGCGAGTGTGCCATCATAGAACCGAGCATGACATACATGACTCTGAAAATTTGTGCAAAGTAGTGTAAGTTGTTGATTACACTGTCGTGATTTCACCAAGATCTAAGCTGAGAGATTCTGGAGGGATTCCATGGCATAACCCAAGTAGACACTTAGATATCTTCACTTAATTATCATATCCTAAAAAGGAAAACCAAAGGATACATTTGATGTATTGTCTCGTAAAGAGTGTTGAGGGGGATCAAGTAGGATTTATATACTCTCATGTAGTTGCACATGGTTTATGAAAGTTATCGAAAATGGATTACATTAAGGTTTATGTTGGATTTAAATATATGGGTATTTAAATCAGATGCATAAAGTAAGAAATAATAATAAATAAAAAAATTCCTTAGATGTGAAGTGAAAAAGTGGATGTTACATTTTGGTATCAGAGTTGAAGGTTGTAGCTCTTGGGCCTAATGAGTCCTTACACTTAGTAAATTCTAATTTTATAAACAAAATAAAATGAATGAAGGATGTACCATGGATAACGAGCCAGATAAAACTAATCTTTGGGTTCGAGGTAAATAAGTTAGATAATACTCTAACTATCCTCCATGCAACACACTAAACTAGATAGATGCATGGAACAATGGTCGAGTGTGAAAATGATCAGTTCTTAGTAAAATATCTTTAACTGATTGATGACAATCAACAAGGGAGTTGCTTGATCGTTGAATTGTCTTAATGATAGATTTGGAACTTAAATCCAATATGAATGATAAACCCACATAGGGTGGGTGAAGTAGATAAGAGAGGACTATCTGTTGTAGCTACAAGTAAACTAAAAAGTCATTCTAGGCTAGAATGAAAACTCCAAAAAAATGTTGACTCAAAAGATAAAAACAATGTTTTTCTTAACATTGAGAATACTTGAAACTTTGTTTTTGGATAGATTATTTTGGTTTTTCTGTCAAATATTAACATACTTGAGATATTCAATTTAAGAACTATCTCTGATTTTGCTATTTTTGAGCAAAACACTTTTTAATAAGTGTTGTTACAACCTTTTGAAGCTGTAATAAACCTTTGAAAAATTGAATTTTGGGCAAAATTTTATTTTCTATTAAGAATTGTATGGTTGAATAAATTATAATTTTTACCTATGTTCCTAAAAATGTGATTGGACTAAATTAATCAATGGGATGATGATACGTTTTAGAGGGGATGTATGTAATGCCCCTGCTGTGTTGATATTTGTACTTGCTTCTTTGACAAAAGTTTGCAAACATTGACATATGATTTATATTATGAGTTTTTTGCTCTTAAGAACTAGTAAATCATGTTTCTTTGGAATGATATCAAAATCTATGAAATTTGACTATTAAATATTCTTATGGAATTATTGCACTTATCATGATTACCATTGAGTACTTGAAAGATTTGGAGAGATTGTATCAAAAATTATGCACCATGATGAAGTTACACTCCAAAGGAAATGTAATAGCTCCAGCGTAATCACAAGGAGGAATCGATCAATCAATGGAAGAAATTGCATAATAGAACAAAGCTTGCACATAGAGAAAGACAACGGAGTGTCTTGGCATACTCATAAATCAGAAATGAAATGGATACATATAGGGTGCTAAGTAACCCTAGTGCATGAAACATAAGAAAACCCTAAACCTAACCCATGTGAGATGACCCTCCATATGTGAGTGGAGGACACATAGGATCCCACACACCAACACCCCCTTCATCGAAGTTGGGGTAGCGGCTATGATGAGTCAGACTGAACAAGAAGACACTCCTAAACAACTAAGAAAGATGTGTCAATGGGGCCCGACAACTAAAGGCTTGATAAGGTGCCCATATACAAACAACATCTTCCTAGAATAATAAAAAGAAGAGAAATGGGTCCTGGCATAAAGTCTGATGAGGTACCCATGCACAAAAAGAATTCCCAAGCAAGTGAAGGAAAACCCAGTGGGAAAAACATCCACCACAAGAGAACAAAATACTCTCTAATCTAAGAAAGATGCCAAAGATGGGTCTTGGCCATAGACTAGCCTGTAAAGGTACCCATGTATAAAAGGGAAATCTCTCGGAAAGATGAAAAAGAGAGAAGAAGAGGGAGACGAGATGGATGCAGAAGATGCCATGGACTGATCTGAACTCTACAACTCTAAAAAGTCTCCCAGAAGAATTTTGATGATGAGATCCTCTCGCCTTTGGAATGACGAAGAGTCATCCACACTAAACTATGTGTCTTCCTTTAGGAAAGACAAAAAGATGTGCTTTGAAATCTGCCCACTCCACGAAGGAAATCAAAGGCGAGCATGAAGAACTCTAACTCTGGTCCATGAAAGTGTGACATAGGTCTATCAAGTGAGTGCGAAGGAGATGAAGGTAATGTCACGAGTGTAGAAGCTGTTAGAGTATGAAGGGTGAACACCTATAGAAAGGATTTCAAGTGATGTGAAGGAAATAAAACATCCTCCACGATAGAAAATGGATCCACAAACAAGGGTCAACACTCTCGGAATAGTGAGAGGAGGATAAGAGTCCTATGTAGTACTCTTGACATCAAAAATGGGTGCACAATCCTTGTCATCGAAGTAGAACCAAGCGAGTCTATGTCGGTGTAACTATCATCACATGAAGAAATAAAGGAGAGAACTGAATTAGTAGCAGCAATAATGGAAACAATATGTGAAGGATCTCCATAGAGGGACTAAAGAATAGTCTAGACACGATGGGGTGGATCTCGAGCACGCCATGTGAACCCATTGAGATGTAGAGACATGCATCATCATGTGACCAAAAAAATGGTTGTAATTGTTGAGAAAATCATTAAGATGATGATGATTAGTGGGCAGGAAGCGGCCCAAGCAAGAAGTGTGAAAGACCCTTGCAAGCAAAGTAATGTTCCATAGAAGCATGCCAAGATGAATAGTTCTTTCTCCCGGAAGAAGTGGCGAAGGGTGTAAGGTGATCCTACGACACTCAAGTCCTGGAAAGAGAACCCTCCATGATGTGGAATCGAAAGTGTAAGGTGCACAAATGCAAGACATTGGACTCAATCGATAATGTGTTTGTATGAAATACAACCACCTAGGAAAATATAATAACCCCCCTAATTTTGGCACTTTATAGTTTAGTGCATTGAATACGATTGGGTCCGAGCATGTGTCTTGAAACACTTGGTAACTCGCCTTACAATCAGTGTAATAACGTGAAAGAGAGGGGACCACAATCGTGTTTCGTTGAGTGCAACAAAGTGACACCATACACAAGCATAATTGCAAAAAACTAGGAAGGAGGTGAAATCAAATCTTGGTTATAAGAAAAAGCATCTCACGTCACAATGGATACCTCCTTACTACAAACTGTAGTGGATGAACGCACTAGTTGCAAGCAATAATAAGGGTAAATACAAGGTTTTAAACGAACTCAAGATGAGTCCCGATGATCTTCAGAACGTCGGAAAAGCACTCGGAAGGAAAATAGGTGCTCAGAGTGTCACTGCACACTTGAGTGCACGATTAGTAAAAAAATGACAATAACGCCTAAAGAATTATCGCTTTGAAATGTCCAATTTGGCTAATTTTAGAGCTATTGGAGTTTTAAAAAAATGATAAAAAAGTTAATTAAAAGATGATTTTAAATTATTACTAATCGAAAATGAAGATACCTAATTAAGGTCGTAATTAATAAAACTAGATTTAATATAATTAAATCTAATTAATTATGAATAATTAAGATCTAATTAAAATTAAATCCTAATTAAATATTTAAATATACTTCCCTTTTAAAAGAAATTCCCACCTAAAAGTTTAAAAAATTTACCATAAATGAATGTAACAAACTTACGGTTTGAAAGAAATAAATGAAATTTGACAAACTTACCATAAAGGAATGTAACAAACTTATGGTTATATAGAAAAAAACTACCCTCCGTTTGGAAATTTAAAAAAACTTACCAAACTTACCAAAAAAAAGGTCTCGGTGGTAACCATTTGAGGATACGAGTTGGATGGATCGGTCTTTGGGAAAGGTGTGAGGATCCCGAGTGGGTGTTAGCATGGATCGTGGTTGAAGCCGTTGGGAAAGGGCTCATGAAGGATGGGCTTGGGGCTCGAGGCACGTGCAGAGGAAACGAGGTCAAACCAAAGCCGAGAAAGAGTCGAGCTAAACACATGAAGGAGTAGAGCTTAGGGCAAGGGATGTGAACCAGGCGAGAGAAGAAATGATGAGGAGAGAGAGGGCTCGGGACAAAGAATGACTCGGATCGACAGAGCATGACCTCGCAGGGAGAAGGATGGCTTGGCCGAGCAATTAAATGATCTGCTAGGACCATTTGAAGATGACTCGGCTCGCAAGAAACGGCTCGGCCAGGGCAGAATGAGCTAGAAAAATGAGTTTCGTGGCAAGTTGAGAAAAGACCAAACTTTCCAGGTCAAACAATAAACCCGCAGAGCAAAACAAACTCGCCGAGCTCGGTCTGAGGAGTTGTAGCTCGTAGGTGTTGGTGGTGAAGGAGCTCGACCGCACAAGGTTTTAGCTCATTGTAGAGAAGAGCTCGGTTGTAGAGTTACAGAGGAGCTCGGTGGATGAGAGAGCTCGTGGTGAGCTGAACGAGATCGGTGGATAGCAGAGGATCCGTTGGTGAATGGAGAGAGCTAGGGGCTGAGCATAAAAACACCAAACACTAAAACCTATAATTTTGATATTGTACTGCAAAACACCATGAAAACATAGAGAGCTAAGAAAAACAAAGATCTACAAAAAATTTCTAGTTTAGTAAAAAATTAAAAACCAGAAAATAAACAACCTCTATTGTTAGCTGATCTGCTAAATTTATCCACTGACTAGCTAAATGTAGTTTGTAAAACCCTTGAAAACTCAAGGAGATCTGCACATGCACGAAGAACGAAAATCGAAAACTTTCTAAGAACAAACGACTTGTTAAATAACATTAGCAATAAATTTCCGAATCTAATGATCGAAAAAACTTGCACGAGGAGTAAAAATTGAAACCAAGAGCAATCACAACTCAAATGACAAATGCACGTTTACCGATCTCAAATCTGATACCATGAAAGAGTTGGAAATATTCAGACGTAAAGCGTGTACCACGATGAAATTTCACTCCAAAGAAAATGTAATAGCTCCAACGTAATCACAAGGAGGAATCAATCAATCAATGGAAGAAGCTGTAATAATGTAACAAAGCTTGCACATAGAGAAAGAAAATGGAGTGTCTTGGCATACTCATTAATCAAAAATGAAAGGGTACATATAGGGTGTTGAGTAACCCTAGTGCATGACACACAAGAAAACCCTAAACCTAACCCATGTGAGATGACCCTCCATATGTGAGTGGAGGACACATAGGATCCCACACACCAATAAGTACTCACGATTGGTTTTAGAAATAAACCGATTGATTTCGCTTATGGAAAGCAGAAATTGAAATTCTTGAGATAGATAGATAGACATGTAATCTGATAAGCTATCTAAGTTTTGATATGATTTTAGGTTCCCTAGATTATTGCATCTATATTTGAAGAAAGATGATACCTTGGATCAATTCCAGTGATCCAAGGCATGCTCTTTGATCGATATATTATTATGATCATATTATTTAAGTCTAATTGACTTCATTATAATTGTTGATATACCATCTTATTTAGATTTAGTTGATTATAAGTTGTAGGATTTGTTTTGTAGAATCTTATTATCAAAGTCATACTGCTGCTTGATCTCATTGGGAATTTGATTATTGCACCGAGTTATTTCAATTTATTGAAGGCTTAACCTAGCCTATTCTAAGGTGGTGTGTATAAATGTTAAAGGACCTAGCTATGTTCTATTTTCATTTAAAATTAATCAGCATCAACCTAAGTTAAGGTTGATACATTATTAAATAGGGACCAAAACCTATCTATAAACCTAAGACTTAAATTGTGGACAAGCCATGGTTGGCATTGCATGGAAAGGTGGAGATAAGGTAAATAAGTTGGTGCCAATCCTTAAGGGTACTTGGAGAATTAAATTTGGTGTTTAATGGCATGCACCACCACCTTTGGCATAAACCAAGTCTAACTTTGCATGCACAATCATCAAGGTAACTAAAAAGACTTGACAATGTTTTGTTTAACTGATAGTAGTTGTTAAGTTTGAAATAACAGTTGGTGGATTTGGAGGGTAAACCGGCAATCTATTATGGCATTAATGATCTCGATGGAAGCCAAAACCTCCTTGGAAAGGGTGTGATGGTTTTGAAAAAGGCATTGGAGTTAGTTTTCATTTTTATTCAATATTTGAGCACTATGGCTCTTCATGTCGATCTTTTGATATTCGAATAACTAGTTCATTTCGCTTCATTAATGAACTCTCCATTGCATGAAGGATTGGTGGAGAGAAATTTATGTTTTGGGCTGTAAGAATAATGTGGAAAATGAATTTGGGCTTTCTGTGGAATTTTTTTGAAGTTTTCTTAAAATCTTTTTGGAAAGTTTGAATAGAAAGTTTGGGATCTTGAAAGAGGTTTATAGAAGCTCTCACTGGGAATGATTAGGCTCTAACTCATTATAATATCTTTCTCTATTTAATTATTTCATAAAATAGCTCGATCTTCATGTGCAAATCACATTTTGTGCTATGGGTTTTTGGATTTTGAGTTACTCGATGATTATTTTGTTGTGTTGTTTAATATTATTTGAATTTGGTTCTAAACTTCTATTAAATTGATTTTAGGTTCACTATGCATGACTGTGAATGCGTTTTTTTCAAACAAAGAGTTTCTAGGTTCATGGGTTGTGTATTTGACTGGATTTATGTATTTTCCATTCCTGGATATGCATGTCAAACTTGTTAAATCAATGTTCTTAATACAAAAATATCTTGGTGCTCTTCAATGCGTTATGTGTGATTGTTTCTAAAACCCCTTTTTTCGGGTTAGCTTAAACCTTTAATGAAAGGTTATGAACTTGGTTATTTACTAGTCTGAGTAAGTGAACTTTGTGGGTTTACCCATTTTTCCTTTTGGGATATTCTATTCTTAACTGGGTTATCGAATCAACCTCTAATGATTGTTCTATGGTTTTTTCGTTTCATCTTTCCTTAAGACTTAGGCATTGAGTCGGTGCCCTTATTTAGGAAGTTGTGTTTCTAATCTTGTTGAAATTTTGGTTAGGTTTATAAAATATAATGAAGATTGTGTCTGAAGCCCTTTTTGTAACGTGAACTATGTTGTATAGGAGATACTATAGATCTATTTAGGATCTTGGACAGTCGGAGCCAAAACTAAGTTCTTATTCTTCGTTCTCTTGTATGAGTACTCTTGTATTTCAAATCTAGGTCTTATTCCTCGTCCGTATTTTGATTTGGGTGATATTTTAACATTTGAATGTGCTTAGTTTGGTATTCATGTTCATTCTACTTTATGGATGATATTTTGTGTAAAAATGTTAAGTGGTTATCAACCACTGAAAGATGAATCGATTTTCATTAGATGGTTCTTGGTTAAGATTGATGAGTTCAATCCATGTCAACTCCATAGTCTCAAATGATTAGACCAGTGTCTTTACCTTGAGAGAGATTCAAGATTGCATAGTCTCGCGACATGAATTAGATTTAATACCGATTGTGACTTCTTTAATTTGTCC
This sequence comes from Taxus wallichiana var. yunnanensis, assembly GCA_018340775.1. Classification (NCBI taxonomy): domain Eukaryota; kingdom Viridiplantae; phylum Streptophyta; class Pinopsida; order Cupressales; family Taxaceae; genus Taxus; species Taxus wallichiana. The sequence goes on from CM031239.1 coordinate 680,439,218, forward strand.
GATTGTTTTGTATTAGTTTATGGAAGGTTGATTAATAAATTCAACTAGTAATTCTTGCTCCTTGGGTTTTTGTGAAGTTAAAGGATTCCCTGATCAATTTGGCTAAATGAATCATTGATAGAATAGTCAATTTTGTTGATCATTGTTAAGGTATTTTTGTGTATCGTTGATAGTTGTGTCTATAAACAACTTCATGTTGAGTGGTGATGGAAGTCAAAATATGGCTTAAGAACCCTTCATTTTCTTGATAATAATTGTGTTGTAATTCGGTTCATTTCGATCCAACCCGATTGTTAGTTGTATAATTATATCAAATTATGTACTAAGAACTTAGAAGATAGAATAAGAAAAAGGAAGTAACTTGACTGCCATACCGAGTTATATTGTTGTATAGATATATATTATTTTGTTCGAGTAGATAACAAAATATTATTAATAATGTGGTATAAACTTGATCGATGAAATATAAGGTTTTAGTCATATAATTATGGGATTATATGATTTCCACCTTATAGGTCATACTCTTCTTATATTAAATAAGACATTTTTTATTCATATTATTGATTGTAAGGAATACTAATATTTTAATTGTTGAACAATATAAATGATTTCAGGCATATAAGAATGGGGTTATATGACTGAAATCATGTTACACTTGTATTTTTGTTTTATGATTGAATTGGATCAAATGTACTTGTTTGTACCTTAAGTGACTGAAATTATTATTGATAGAATAATTGTGATAAAGTGTATGACTTAAATTGACTTCTTTTATGGTTTCATTTATCTTGATTGTTCTTAGCATGCTTAAGAAAGAGTTGTTTACTTTCTTGGAACCTTAATTTGATTTCATTTAAAAGAAATGTTCTTTTTATGAAATTATTAAGTTAGAACATGTTGTTATGAAGATTTAGTGCTTATCATGCTTAGTTCATGTGAATTGACACATGCTAACAATCTTGCAAATGGATTTTGTGAAAGATGAAAGAAGAAAGACTTATAAGAAGTTGCATTTATTTTATTGATTAAATTCAATTGATCTAATTAAATGATTATTGTAAAAGTTTCATGAAGTAGTTATGTTTGGGAAACATAAAAGGCCTAGAGCCTTATTGTTGTAATCATTTGAAAACTTGTTGATTTTTGAAGACTGAATTATGTTGATGGTATTTTAGCAGAAGGAAATAGAGATGGATTCTTGACTATATTGATCTTTGTAAATGGTTGAATGTTGTGAATTTGGAAGTTAGTGTGATTATTTCACTTATAAATAATACATATTACTTCTTAAATTGTTTATAAGTTAGATATAGAAGGAATTAATAAATACTATGTAGCTTGTATGTTGATTAAGTGGACTATACAAAAGTTTGTTAGTCAATTGAGTTAAAAGATAAATTTTCCTATAAGAATGATATGGTAAACCTGATCTTAGAATTGTTGAATTGTTATACTATGTTCATATGGAAATGATATTATGTCCATTATAATGACTATAGTATAATGAATCATTATGAACTTATGGATAATATTATATGTCCTTGAATGGAAAGAAAGGAAGCACACTTATAAGGTTGAATTAGTCTTTAAGTGATGAATCTTAAATACATACTTACAATCTAAGTACTTATTGTAGATGAAAATGAATGACCTAATAAAATTATGTGCAAATGAATACTTTTAATTAAGCTATAAATAAAGAAAAGTTGTGTGCTTATGCTGAAGTGTTGACTAACATTGATAGTATATGATACTTGATAAAGGTATGATACATACCTACACATTTAGCTATGTATAAATGCACTATCTCTATTAATGTGAAATATAGAGACATTGTATTAGAGCTTCCCTATATTGATATAACTAAATTAGTGGCATGGTACTTAACTATATTAATGAGAAATGTTTTCTTAATTGCTTAAGCTTAAGGAAGAATTAAATATATAATTATGTACTTGAATAAAAGATCATTTTGATCCATACTTAAGGATAATATTGGCATGAGATTTAATAAGGTAATTAATAAAATTTGGGAAATTAAATATCCTTGGATCAACTTGAGATAGGACCTTAGGTACAACTCATTTGAGGTGAAAGTGTTGTGAGACCTAGGCTAACTGTCGTGAATTAATTAATACTTTGAAACATTAAGATATAATGTTCTAATTTAGGACCCTTGGCGGGTCAAATCACTACGGTGCTACACATTTGTATCCATTTAATGATGGTAGTCACTATTTGGATACTAATATTTAACAACCTGTATTTTAAGATGCCTCATCAAGACCTTGAATTGTGACATGGTATTGCATTAAGTACAAGCTTTGTTAGAGTTACAAAGGTAGATTGAACCTCACAGATATACACCCCGATGTCAACTTATGATGGCTATGGGAAGGGAAGTGGTCTAGTAATGATGCAAATAATTACGAAGACACTTAATTTTCCATAGGCATCATATGATGACATAGAGGTATGTCTTCTTGTAGGTTAGTCTTGATTCGTACCTTGTATGAGACTCAGTAGCATTTTATTACAACACCATTGATTGCTAATCCATATAACTGAATAAGTGATTAAGGTGAGATGACAAGTTCCCAATGATGAGTGTGCCATCATGGAACCAAGCATGGCATACATGACTTTGAAAATTTGAGCAAAGTAGTGTAAGCTTGGTGGTTACACTATTGATATTTCACCAAGATCTAAGCTAAGAGATGTTTGGTGGTATTTCGTGGTGAGATCCTAGGTATACACTTAGATATCTTCACTTAATTATCATATATTGAAAAAGGGAAAAACAAAGGATACATTTGATATATTGGCTCATAAAGAGTGTTAAGGGGGATCGAGTAGGATATGTATACTCTCATGTAGCTACACATGGTTTATGATCAGTTATTAGAAATGGATTGCATTAAGATTTATGTTGGATTTAAATACATGGGTATTTAAATCAGATGCATAAAGTAAGAAATAACAAAAAATAAAAAATTTCCCTGGATGCAAAGTGACAAAAAGTGGATGTTACAAGAAGAGGGGGTTAGAGGGAGGAGAAGCAATTGGGAGAGGATAATTTATTGGGTGGAATCATTTTAAGGAAGCAATATTTCTTACAAGGAGGAACATATGAATATTTTATCAAAAGTTCGATGAAGAAAGGGGATATGGTGTGCAGGGCATCGTGGAAATATAGTCTGGAGATATCTTAGAAAGTAAGGTGTTGTCAATGAATACTTGAAAGACAAACTTACATTTTTTGGTTCAATGTTGAAGTCAACATATGTTAAAAAATGCATTTCTTTGCATTGAGGGTTCATTATGTTGTCGATTTAAAGCTCATATATGATTATGGTTTCTCTTTAGATTTTAAGAATGCGAATAAGGTTCCCCCTCATAAACATTCATATTGAGTAACGGTGTAATAGGTGTGGGATATGATGAAAGAAGTAATGAGTATCATGATTCAACAAAAAAGAAAATAGTATCGACCTTATGAATAGTGATGTATAACGTTAATTTTAAGCCATATGGAGGGGCCACACAATCAATGTCATTAACTTGTCCATAAGTTGTATGGCACCATAAACCGGTCGTACATAACTGAATGAAATGGAATATTTCAGAAGGAAAAATGGAAAAGGGGGCTTTGCTATTATTTTATTATATCTTTTAAAGTGTTAACTTTTTTGGTTGGATGAAATTTAATATGTTTTTCATCGAAAATCATAGAGGCAAGGTATATTCAACAAGAATCCTCAAAAACGTGTAATTTATCTTCCATAACAAAAATTTTATCATATAATTAAGACTAATTATTTTTCACCTAACAATAAACAAAATCCCTCTTTTTGGTGAACACAGGGTCCTTGAATTGGTGAAGGAGCGAAGCTAGTGATAACCATTCAAAAGTGTTTCACTTGTAAAGGAATAAATATGAAACCTAGACAACAAGAATTTTGTTTCCCAACTTAAAAGGCAGTGGCACAATCCCGTCAATAGTTCCTTTGCCAACATTAAAAATCTAAGTCACAACTATATCAGTAGTTTCGCGTGAGGACCCATCATATCCTATCCCTAAAAAAACCATCATTACTCCTTTTTATGGTCTTAAAGGCTCCCAAAGAGATACTGATATGAAAATATGGAACAAAAGTGAAGTAAAAAAGAAAGACAAAAAAATACTTTTTTCATTGATAACTAGCATGTACGGCCGCATGATGCCCTTTGATGTAATGATATCGCACATGCCATGCCCTGTGTGGATAAAAAGAATCCTAGTAAATGGATCATAATACTATCACGATCGTCGATACATCTAAATTATGGAAAGTGGTGATTACAATATGTTGTTAGAGCTCTAGAAATTTTTACCGCACACATGCCTTTCAACATAAATATATAAAATAAGATATATATGTTAGGATTTAATATTAAGCATGTTCATTTCATTAATTATTATAAAAAGACACACATTCATATAATATAGATAATTTAATGGCACAAATAAGAAAATTCATGGAAAAAACAAAATTAATGAAAATGTCATAAATTTCTCAAAAAGTTAGTGGGGTGTTGTAGTGCCCAAAAAAACTATAAAAAGAGTAAATTAAAATAAAATCAAATAAAAGATGTAATGCATTTGGTGAGAATTTTTGGAGGTGGAGGTAGTACAATGGTTTGTGTTAAGAGAAGGGCCAACCTTTTCAGCCTTAGCAAGCAAGGAGAGTGACACATCCTAAACACCTTTTCAGAACTATCATTTACTTGCAAAATAATACAAGCACTTTATTTCAAATGCATAGGCATAATCACATGAAGAATAAGTTAATGTTTCAAATTTAGTAATAATTGGATAGTCGTAGAGTGAAGAAGTCATAGCTCTTCTTTACCTAACAATGGAAAAGTATATTTTTGTACTCTCATAATCAAATAAAGATAAATTTATGGGAATTGTGCTTAAAAGAGATCATACTCTCTTTCAAATAGTACCATCATGGGTCAATCCTGCATACGAAAAATAAATCTATACCTAATTCCTCCTCTTTTTACTATACACAAATTGATTGGTCTAAATTTATATCTGTATTGAAGTGGTTTAATTATTTCTGAGAGAAAATGTTTTCCTACCTCTGTTTTGATGTTGCATGAAAAAGAGAAAAAAGAAGATTAAGGTTTAAGAGGCATCATAGTGCCTAAGTGTGTTGATTTTTCTTCTTTCTTTCCTAAGTGCCTTTCTACATGTATCATTGTAACCTTGTAGTGCCATTTTCTTTCCTACCCTTTATCTTTTATTTTGAGTAGTGTTTATATTGATTAAGGCTTTGGAAGATACATTTCCTGCTAACCCACATATGTCTCTCTAATTTTTTCTCTTACACTCTCCCTCTGTCTAAAACCCTTTGTTTTTCATTCCTCGATCTAAGTGGAGTTTAGCACAATAACATGTGATCTGTTTGATGAAATGATTAGCATGCCTTCATAGGGCCGTGGGATTCACGAGGTGTGGAAGGGGGTTGGAAACCCAAACCCTCCCTCCTATTGTAGCTAATAGGTGTTAATCTCAATGATTCACCTTTGCTAGCATTCTACTTTAACCCACACCAAAATGTGAGCTTTCAAACATAACATAGGAAACAACATCCATAAAATAATCCGAATGATGGAATTTTCTTGTTGTGTAGTCTAACACATTCTATAAATAAATAAATACAACAAATTTGTCTTTCCATGTGCCTTACTTTACTTGAAGCGGTGTGTATGAGAGGATAGATGACTTAGCTTTGCTAGATGCGTGGAATTTGGTGGGTGTAGTTTGGTATTGTCTACTAGATGAGCAATGAAGGTCTTACTAAAAATGACTTTGGGAACATACACAAGGCATGTGATCTATTTGACAAAAAATGGTTGTGTTTTTGAAGCTTAAAAAACTTCCAAGTCAAGGCTAGGGAAGATTTCCTAGCAAATCGGTTTCTTTTTCCTAGTGTCTCCTTGGTTGTGTCTGAATTAAGCATTGGAGCAGCTGAAAGGACCATTTATATGCATTGGTGTTGGGTATGGTTGTTTGGAGGAAATGCTAAGTTTGTATTATATCTCATCCCATGACTCAAGGTGACACTATGGCTAAGCATCGTTTTTATGGAGCTCATCACACTTGGTCTCATGGTTTGTGCTTGGTGAATGTGGAAAGCTGATGTAGTCTCGTTGAATGTGGGGATCATGAGTTTTGTGTAAAAAGGTATAGTTTTCCCCTTTTTGCTTGCACTAAATTTTGCTTCATCATTTCTAGCTTTTTAAAATTAAATGTTGAATAATAAAGAATGTAATTCCAAAAATTGACAAAATCTTACCTTGATGCAAACTGTTAAAACATAAAAATAAATGATCTCGAAAGTCATGCGCATGGAGTGCCACACCCAAATGTACTTGAAAAACTAAAACTCTTTGCATGACCCCTGGTAACATGGAACACCTTAGGGAACCTTAAATGAGTTGTTTGAAATTATTTAACACACTTATAATTCGTATTCCTAAACCCTCTTAGCTTATCAGTCACTTATAGTGACATGGTCATTTTAATAAAACATGATCGGTTTCAGCTATGGTTGTTGCTTAGCTTGAGTGAAAATGAAAACCACTACCTCCTACCTCTAGAATGCCGATAAGAGAATCATGACCCACATTATTTCCATTAAAAACACCTTCGGAAACTAATTTTGCAAGTGGTTTTGGGCCCACTAGTTGTTGTGTGATAAGAGTTGTTGACACAATTACGATAACCGACCCCGGAGTTACCCTTGTAACTTGAGCTCTACTCATCGTAATCAATTTTCATCAGACACGATGAATTATATATATATAAGGAGTAACTAGGACCATAAAAATTTATGATCGAACTTAAAACAACAATATTTAAGACCTAGCTTGTAAGCACTTTTGTTGTTTTTTCGGTCATTTTCTCAACTTGTTACTTTAGCTAGAATCTCCTTCTGAGAGTCTCGTTGACTTCTAGCCACATGTGTGACCTCGTAATACCGTCATAATGTTATATAGAATATTATTTGATCTTTTATATTGTATGAATGGATTTTGAAACGTATGGTGTTTTTCTCTCTCCACCCTCTTTTCTCTCCAAAATTGACTATGATACTTTGGTTGATTTGAAAATGTACATTGGTTTGAAATAAAATGAGTATGGACATGAGATGAAAACGGTTATGAAATTTTGAATGGAAAATAAAATGTCTCTTAACTTTCTCTCTCATCCTTACTCTCTCTCTCTTCTATTTAATTAAAAATTTTAGAAATGATGAATGTGTGGACTTATGCTTGAGTGTAGGGATTTCCATACCATTCTTAGGACTCTGCCACAACATTAGTTATGGGTACATGAACAAAATGAGTAGTAAAATGAAAATTGTGTCTTTTATTAGCATGTTATTTGAAGGCAATGTAATTATTTAGAATATTTTAGTGATATTTTTATGAATAGAATGTATTATTTTCATTATTTCCATGATGTATATGATAGTGTTGTGTATTGGGAAAATGTACTATTTTGTACGTAGTTGTACTTTTTCCTATTTAACGAATGTTACTCTCAAAGTGGTAATGGTGTGTATTTAGTTAAGTAAATGAATTTGATTGTATCATGTTGATTTGGAAAATGATGTCAAAGAATCCTTCTTTTAGTGTCAAAATAAATATAGGAGGATGAAACTGGAACCTTGTCATTTAAAATGTTTAGTGTCATCGTAATTGTGGATATGTTTGTGCTAGTAAAATTATTGGAAAATAATTTAAAATGGTGTTATTTTACCTATATGCTAGTGTTGCATTGACCTAGGAAATCACTTAATCTTCAAAGACAAATATCAACTTACGTTTGTGTGTTTTCCTTTTGAGTGGGAAGCAAAAAAACCTACATATTGAAACATCTACCTTTGTTAAATGTAATGTTCCTCTTCAGTAAGCCTTGAGTTATGTTGGCTCCAAACACCTTTCGTAGTCCTATAGACTTAGAGATACCGTATGTGTTATGTGTTCCTCCCTAGGAACCTGGTTGAGAAATTTCACGTGGGTATGAACGTGTGTAAGATGCCTTAGTGTGAGGCATAATGTTACTTTAGTGGCATACAAGATGACATGTTGAGCTTGAAATCTCATGGTTGTTTTAGAGACTAAACAACATTAGAAGGGGAATATATTGAATAGTGGTTGGGACCACATGGAGAGTTAGGTTATGCATTAATGCACTATTAAGTTTTTAATTGTAATGGAAAATTTGTAACTTGGCGTTATTTGAGAAAGTACCCTTGTTAATAGTTTTAATGTCATGGAGATTACTCGCAACATAATAGATATTTCTTATGATGTGAAAGTGGATGTGAATGGATCCATGTGAGAACAAGTGATTTGGAAAACATAGTTTCTCATCAGAGAATATAAACTTAAAATGTGTACATGTTAAGATAATTCAAATCAACAATGGAGTGATATAATTTTATTGGAAGTCAAATAAATGAACCAAACCTAATGGAACCCTTTATAAGCTAAGTGTTAAATAAAAGTGAGAAAATGTAGTCTTGGAATACCTCAAGTGGCATGAAGGCATGCAAGACAGGGACATTTGATTTCTCTAATTTTGTCTTGTGGTAGGGTGTAGAGACCCTCGAGTACTAATGAATGTAGTAGATCGAGTGACCTCTCATGATGTTAAGGGAAAATAATCTATGATGTATTGTTACCAATGATTTCAAATATAACTTTTGAAGACTTTTGAAAGTGTAAAATATTATAAATTTTACATTTGACCCATTTTGTCCCTCTTAGATAAATGTTTCACTTAGTATGTAGTAATGGATTACCATGTGCTCCTCGTTTGGTGAAATTTTTCCCCATCCATGAATGCTTTTGAAGTTAATAGATCGTGAAGCCTCTCTTAAGGTTATTGGTGAAGGAAACACTAATTCATATTCACAATGATTTAAATTATTCCTTACAAGGAATTTTAGAATCATTTAGTTGTTGGGTTGTCTTGTTATATACATTTAATACTTGATGGTTTAAGAGAAATGAAATGAGTAGATAGGTGCGGGGTCACCTCTCCTTGTAGTCACGAATCCTTAGGTGTAAAATATGTGTCATTTGAAGTACAATTATTCTAAAACAATGTCAAGAGTGAGACCAAAGTATGACATAAGTGAAAGAGTACAAGAGTTAACGAGATGTTGGGTTAGGAATACTATCATACTTGAATCCCTTATAACTTAACTATACTTTTTCATGTTGTTAAAAATAAATAAGAATTGCTCTTGGTGAGATCAAAATTTTGAGCAAACATAAGCTCTTATATATATATATATATAATTTCATGATGTGAAAATGTAGAATGAATTCAAACAAGTTAGTAAACTATAATAACTATAATAGGAAAATAAAGATACCGTGATGGAATAATTTTTATGGGAAGAGGTATCTTGAATCTAAATCTCCCTTAAATCCTAATATTTCTTCCTTGACTTCATGTTAGTTTCCCTTGTGTAACAAGGGTAAAATTTAAACATCGAATAAATGTTTTAGAATAAGAACCTTAACATAAGAACGAGAGAATCAAGAATGTTGTATACATTTTGAAATATGAAAAATAAGTATTTCAGCTATGGAGATTTTCGTAAGGGGTAAGATTCAAATTAAATGATCATATTGTAAGTTGAATGTTAAATGAAATTAAGAATATGTAGGTGAAAAAGGATAATTTATCCTTGCACGATAAATATCCTTGGAATTTTAATTATAACTAAGATGTAACCATGGTAATGATGTGTTGTGGAGTTGTCAATCCTTGGGTCCCTTGTGGAGTTGAGTCATTACTAGTATTCTCTCATTAGGGAAAGTGTGGCATTGACATGTATATGGTGTTATCATGATTGCTTATGTTGGTCGATGTTTTGAGTAAGTGTCTTATGTGATGTTAAGTTTATGTATTGGCCCATGTGGTGTTGTGTAGTGAGCATTTAAAGTCAAAAAAATTATTTGATTAATTTTTGTTGTATTTATGTGTCAAATTATGGGCATTCCATTTGGTATCAAAGCAGAGGTTCATGCTCTTGAACCTATGGGATGGATTGGAGTTGTGATTATTTTAGATGGTGGTGGTGGAGATGGGAAGAATAATATGATATATGTTGTGAGGTGGCCAACATTGTTGTAGGCAGGAGTTTAGGTTTAAACTATGAGGTTAAGGAGATAGACGCAAAAAGATAAAGACAACCGCGATAAACCAAGGAATCCGTGGAATGAAGTAAAACTACGAATGAAGGATAGAAGCCGTCGAATATTACAAAGCCATGGAAGACTGAAAGAAGCCGTGGAAAATGACTTAAAGCCACGTAATGAAGTTAAATCATGCTAGGTCATGTCAAGTGAAAGAGGCACGAGTCAAAGGAAGTGACCTTTGAAATAGATTGTATTTTGTATATTTATTGTAATCAATGTATTATGTAAAGTGTGAATCATAAAAACATATGTGAATGCCATTTTGAGATTTTGTCGATAATAGAAATAGTATAATGAGAAGAACATGTATGTAATGAGGACTGATGTAATAATTAGTGATGAATAAATAAAGAATGGAGTTTGGAGTATAATCTATTACATGCTTTTACTTACTTTGTTGCTCTTAGTGTAGTGGTGGTGTATTTCCGCATACATCCTTAACCGTGATCGATTATTTCCTAAGCCCTACAATCATGTTGGGGTTTTTAGGTCAACATTTGGTGTCTGAGCCTAGGTTTCTCATGTTAAGTGGATGTCAAGAAATATCTCACCACCTGGATACTAGAAACTTACATTATTAGAAATTGAAAATTGGTGGGAAAATCATATCGACATATTTGTGAAAGGGGAATCAAAAAGACGGAAAATCACCTATAAAGAGGCGAAGTAGAAACCTTTGGAGAATTCAAAGAAGAATTTTGGTCTTATTTTCCTCATCAGTTGTGGCCTTGCTTATTAGCACATGCAAAAAGGACCGAATGGAAGCACATGTATTTGAGACAACCTTTTGAGTGGACTGCAAAAAAATTAACAATAGTAAAATACCTCAACAAACCGTGGACCAGAGCAATTGACTATTGGTATGAGACTACATTAGATTCTTTTATAATCATGTGGGAAATACAAGGTTGGATGAGCTTTGACAATAAGAAACAAGAAGTTTTAAGTGGAGCCACAGTTATTTTCTTCAATCAGTTCCATTGTTAATCAAGGTGTAAATGATCAAAAAATGATTAATTAGAGAAGTAGCCAAGTTCCTTTAGGGGAAAGGCACCGTATGATGGAGGATGTGAAGGGGGTGATCCAAGAATCATGAATTATCAGAATTAATGGGGAATTGGTTGGGGTGGCAGAAATAGGCCAACATGAGAAAAAGAAAAAAAGATAGAAAAGTTAGAGTGGTAGAACATAAGGATTAAGAAAATTAAGAGATAGTTAAAATCAAGGGAATGCAAGAGAGAGTGAGGTTAGCTGTAGAAAATAAGGAGTTAAAGGAAAAGTTAGAAAGATAAAAATGGAAAGGGAAGAGAGATCCAAGAAGATGAAAGAAAGAAAGGAGAAGTTGAATAAGGTTAAGAAAGGAGAAGAGAAGGTAGAGAAAATAAAATATCCACCCACATCGAGTGGAGGCCAGAAATTGGCTCACTTAGAAATAGAGTCAGATGTTCAAGATCTCACTATAATACTTGGGTCTTGCAGAGACCAATTATGGTTTGTTACACCTAGGAATCTTGTAGTAGAATATACTGTAGAAAGTCCCATTCAACAATCAATGACAAGACAAGCAATATTAGCAAGAGATCTACAACAATTAGTAGGAAGTTTAGACCCAACATTCAAAAGAGTTTTAGAAGTAGAAAGATGGAAAGAAGAGGAGATGATAACCCCATTAATGATTAGGGAAAGTGGAGAAGAAGAAGACAAAGTGTTATACGAAACTTAATAGAAGAGTTTGGAGAGAAGGTAGAGATAATAGATGAAAAGAACAAGGAGAAAGAAAATATAGATACACCGAGAAGAGGAAAAGATAGAGGAGATAGAAGGAAAAATTAAGGAGAGAGATAGAGAAGAGGATCAGGAAAGGAAAGAAGAAAAGAATAAGAAGAGAAGAATTGATGAAGAGTTAGAGATTAATCATAGATTAAGAAATAACAAAGATAGAAGGGTAGTTATTGACAACATTAGTTAAGAAAAGAAACCAAATAAAGAGACACACCCCAACCAACGTGAAGGCCTAAAGGAGATAAAACCCCAGAGTGGATGTCATTCCATGTGTCACTTGAGACATTGATTGAGAATCTACAAAAATAAAGAATTCTGGGAGAGAGATATCAAATATTGTTGGAAGAGAGTCAAAAGAGATGAGAAATTTAGAGAATTCCAAGAACTACTAGGAGAAATTTACTTTGACATTGAATTAAGTAGAGATAAAAGAAGAAGGAGCAGTCTAAAACCCATTCATAACCAGACATAGAAAGTGAAACAAGTTAAGCAACAACTTGTTGTCCATCCTAAAACCAATACACGAGAAAAAATGGCCTGAAGATCAAGATGTTGATATTTGATAAGAATTCTAGTGATGCATTGGAACACTTTTTCCTCTCGATGTCTATTGGAAAAGTAATAACACCATAGACGAGGTTACTAAAATAAAATATTTTTCATGGTCATTAAGGGATGATGCACTGCGTTGGTATATGAGATTGAATTCTCAAGGAATAAAATCATGGGTTGATCTTGAGAGAGAATTTAAAATAGAATTTCATTTCCCAGAATCCCCATCAGAAGGAGTAAGAAAGATGAGAGATTTGGTACAAAGAGAAGGAGAATCAGTGAAGGAATTTAGTCAGAGGTTCAATATTGTTACTAGAAAATTGGAAGAGCCCCTGACAGATAAACAAAGAATTGAATGGTTCACTTCAAGGCTACTTCCTTATCTTAGGGCTGCATTAGATTCACAACAGTTTAAAATGTTCTTAGAAGCAATTAAAATGGCAATTAAACTAGAAGCCCAGCTATGGAGAAGAGAAGGGGAAACTTCAATGAAGACTGAATTAGAGAGAGTACAGTTAGAACTGGAAAAATTGAAATTGCAACAAGAGATTCAAAGAACTGAAGGATTAAGAAATAGTTCCCCTCCAAAGAAAAATATGAGACCAAAGATATGGTGTACAATCTATTACACCAAAGGCCATAGTCGAATTAAACTCCCATATGCTAAGAATGCAAAGGAATAGCCACCGCAAGAGTGTATTCATCACAGAGAGCATTCTCTATTAACACACTACTATATGAAATGACATGGTGCAAAATATGTAGGCTTTGGGACCGTTGTCCACTCAAAATTCCCCTGCTCTTTAGAAAGTAAAAATTTTAAAATTTTGAGTTTAAGTGTCTTCTCTGTTGTACTCCATGTTAAAAGTTAGAGAAATTGAGAAAATCTGTGTTTTTGGGTCATTTTGTGTGTTTTTCGGGCCTGTCGGACATTTTTGTCCCGCGTGTCCCAAGTTCAAACGGCGCTCTATTCCCCGATCGGCCGGTTTCCCCGAAGTTGTTCCATTTTCGGACCGTCGGAATTTCTCGTCCCAAATGTCCCAAGTCCAATCGGGCAAGTTGTTCCATTTTCGGCCGAATCGCCCGAACCGCGTACTTCGCGCTTTCACGTCCCAAATGTCCCAAGTTCAATTTGACAAGTTGTTCCATTTTCGCCCGATCCGGCCGAGTCGCGTGTTTCGCGCACTTTTGTCCCGCACGTTCCAAAAGGCATTTGTGCGTCTTTTCCCCGCTTCGCCCGAATCGCCCGAGCCGCGTGTTTCGCGCATTCGCGTCTCACTTGTCCCGCATGTCCCAATTTCAAATGGGCAAGTTGTTCCATTTTCGGCCGAATCACCCGAGTCGCGTACTTCGCGCACTTTCGTTCCGCATGTCCCAAAAGGCATTTGTGCATCTTTTCCCCGCTTCACCCGAATCGGCCGAGCCGCGTGTTTCGCGCATTCACGTCTCACATGTCCCAAATGAACCAAGTGCCATTCGTGCTTATTTTTCCCGCTCTACCCGAATATCTTGCTTATTCAAATTGATAAATGCGCATTCATTATCTTTCTCTCTCCTAAACGGCTATATTACGAGCATACCCCTATGCATTTTTCACACTGCTTTCATGCTATTCTTTGCTCGAGCCCTTGCAATCTGAATTCCTGCGCGTGTATTCCTTCCCTCTGTAATTCCTCCCGAGTCCAGTTTGCGGCTCTACCCTCCGGATTACTATCAATATGAAGATCAAATGTCAGGGACAGTGAAGCTCATCATCTTGACTTTGGTGACTTTTTGGTCGAGGATGGCTGATGCAGACCCTACACCAACGGCGCAGATGATTCTATCATACTCATGTCGAGTTTGATAAAGAAATGGAGAAGTGCCCCGGATTTTGGGCTCAGTCTACAGCCAGCACGTCAATCCCTCGTGGCAGAGACATAGCCGAGGCATTGAAGAGATTCAGGCAGTGAATTTTGAAGTCAGTGGGTCCCTCCCATTCATAACCACCTGTCTTCTTCTCCTTATTCTTCTCTTCTTTTCTAATTCTTTTTCTCGGATTCATTGTAATTAGTTGAGGTATTGCGATTGGCAATCCTTAACTAATCTTTAGTTAAAAGAAGTAGTTACAAAGAGTAACCGATTTGTAAGCTATATAATGGCATCTTCATGCCATTTTTAAAGAGGAAGAACTTGGTTTATTTTCTAAAAGTGTAAATAGATCATAAAGAAATCAATACAGAAGGGCTTTCCATTCTTTGTCTATCTGATCTCTGTTATCCCCAAGCTTTCATTTAATTTTTGTGAAGATCATTTGTCTGTGTTATGTTAAGAAACTTTGTGTTCTGGCAGATGTTATTTACAAAACTTTGTGTCTCTGAATTCCATCTTATTTATATGATACAAATGATCTTGTTTCAATTCACTGTAACTTCGCATACATAAAGAATTACTTTGTTATCTATAATTCTGCATGTTTCCTTTCTGCTCATTCTCGTATTCTCATTCCTCAGTCCTTTTGTAATTGATGATCTTTATAGAAAACACTTTCATAATATCCAAGTTCAACCAGAAAATCATGTTTTGGATATTTGTAAATAGGTTCGTTTCTGAATAAGGGAACCTTTCCCATTAAAGAGGAGGGACTTCTTGTCCCCTGACTGTTGCTCTTCGTAAAGTCCTATTTGATGACCAACAATTTTTGGAAACTCATTTGGGAAATCATATTCCGCTTCTGTAATTTTGATCAACTTTTGATCTGGTGACTCCACGTTTTACTCGAGGGAGAAGGGCCCTTGGTATTGAAGATTCTTAGTTTCAGCTTTTGGAGCAAGCAGGGTTTTCCTTTCCCTTCAACAAGAAATAGAAAGACTCGTTTGACAAGCACTCCACCTGTTCAAGATAGAATTCCTACGGGTGGTATTCCTTCAGAGCCAGCTAGTCCTAATCTTCGAGCTTTGATTCTTACTGGTGTTGCAGTTCCTCTCCAAGCCGTTTTTCCAAGAATGGCGGTACCATTGCCCTGGGGTCATCGTGTCGGGCCCCTTGCTCTTCCTCAGCCTTTCCATGAGTTACCCAGAGGTAACCGGAAGAACTTCCCTAAATTCAAAGGTGATGGAAAAGTGCATCCTGATGAACACATCGCAGCCTTCATAGTTACATGTGGAGTTCTGGGAGTTGAACATGAAGACGTCTCCATGAGACTGTTCATTGAGACGCTACAAAATAATGCTGCTGATTGGTTCTATCACCTTCCGACTGGTGCTATCACTAGCTGGGACACCATGAGAACTAGGTTTGAAAACCATTTCAAACCAGCAGAAGATGTGCATGCCTTGCTAGCCCAAATCTCTCAGATAAAGAAAGATTCACCAGAGCCCATGAGAGAATTTGTGGCCCGATTCAACAGGTTAATTAATAAAATTCTGGCAAATACTTGACCTGTTGATCAAATCCAAAAATGTTTCTTCCTAAATGCCCAATCACCTGAAGTTAGTTATGCACTAAGAAGGGCTAATCTTGCAACATTGGCTGAAGATCAAACTCTTGCTGTTAGTGTCGAGGATGATTTAATCATGTCAGGGAAGTTGAGGAGAGACCCTTCCAAATCTAAGTCTGCTTTGCTTCCTCCTCTTCCACCCCTGGACCTAATACTGATCCATTAGTTCAAAAACTTGCGAATGATCTCATTGCCATAAAGAAACAATTGGCTCAGCATGCTCCTCTATGCAGACGTTCCAAGGAGGAATTTTCAGCCCAGAAATCATTTGCCTGCTTCTCAAACAAGATTAGCGCTTGAAGGACCTCCTGTTAAAGTTCCTGTCAATGCAACCTGTGAAGTTGAGGAACCAGATGATGATGAGGATAATGAAGCTTGCGAGGAATTTGTGGAAGAAGTTGATGATGAAGCAGATGAACTTGAGGGATCTCGAGTTAATTTCTTCACTACTGAGGGCATTGATGATGGAGATGATTTTGATGAAGTAGTAGTAGACATGAATAGTGAATCATTCTTTGTCATGACTCGAGAGCAGAGCATAAAGCAGAGGGAGAAAGTGACACAACCCTCCAAGAAATATAAGGAGCAGCTGGCTACTATCCCTATAATTGCAAAAAGAGGATCTCCTATCCCCATTTCATCTACACCAAAGGTGAGTTCATCAATCCCGCTAGTAAAGTTACTTTTTTTCTCCTAAAGTTGATAAACCTAGGATCTCAAGTGATGATGGCCCATCTACTGGGGTCTTTTGATATTATTGATCACCTGGAAAAGACTAAGGTTCAAATCTCAGAGGCTGAGTATTATCAAACCCATCCCAAAGCTTTTGCTAAAATGATTCACTTTGTCAATTCCCATTCTAAGACCACCTCTAAAGGCCTTTTACCCACTCCTCTTCGCACCACATGCCCTAGTCCTGCAGCATTGTCACCTCACCCAATGATAAAATCAAACCATTTTATGTAACACTTCTCATAGCTGGCCATAGGCTCAGTAATTGTGTCATAGACTCAGGGGCCTTAGACAATGTGATGCCTGCTAAAGTAGCTCATGCCTTAGGCTTGACCCTCACACGCACTTATGGATCTTGTTACTCTATGGAGAGTAAGGAAGTGCCCCTGGTCGGAAGAATTAAAGATGCACAAGTGGCTTTTGCTGCTTTGCCTGAGAAGAGAGTTTTGGCTACCATCTTAGTAGCAGATATTCCTCCTTCATACGGGATGTTGCTAAGTAGGAACTTCTGTAAGGATGTGGGTGGAGAAATTCAAATGGATTGGTCACATGCACTCGTACCTGTTAATGGGCAAATGAAGAAGTTGTTGCCTGAGAAGTAGTCTGAGTATATTGTACAAAAAATGGATGATCCTAAAGCACAAATACTCTATGAGGATATGGGGCATGGTAACTACATGATTATGTCCCCCGATGAAATCCAACTCCCAAAGTGTCACCTAAAGATCGTAATGGTGTTTGGATTTTAAAGTTTTATGGAAGTTGTTCCTCGGCTAGTTCGGAGCTAGTGTCCCACGGTGTCACCCGAAGGAAGCCTACATCCTTTTTCATTCAATTCTGATTGAAAATACTAATAATACAACAGAGTATGAGGCTCTCATTCTTGGACTGCAAGTGGCCAAAGAACAAGGTGTAAAGAATCTTCTGGCTCATGGTGATGCGGAATTGATTGTAAAGCAAGTTAGAAGCCTTTTCCAGGTAAAAAATGGAAGGTTGAAACATTACCAGAATCAGGTTTGGGATTCCATTGAATTTCTTGATGCTTTCTCCATCGAAGCAATACCTAGGGAGAAGAACAACAGGGCTGATTCGCTAGCAGTCTCAGGGTCACTACTGATTCCTCATCCTGACTTCTCTCAAGACAAGTTCACCATTGAGATGGTCCATCGGCCTAGTGTACCTGATAATACCAATAATTGGCAAGTTTTCAATGATGATCAACACTTGCTTTCTTTCTTGGAACTCAAGGGTAATTTTGAACAGCTGTATTTTGAAGGAAGCAACAACCTGCCTCGTGAAAGTGTGCCCTTTGACAAAGCAGTCACCCAAGGAGAAGAAATAGATCAAGATGGATGCATCAATCTCAAAGGAAACAATATTCCTAAAGGATTGGTGAGTTTGGAGGAACTATTTGATAAACATGACAGGTATGTAAAGTCTAGAGCTTCTACTGGACCTCAACAATCAGCTGAGTATGATAAAATTAATATTGGGAGTTCTACTGATCCTAAGCTCATGAACATTGGAAAATGTCACACACCGATGAGAGGAAGAAAAGGAATTTATCTTTTAAAGAGGTATAAGGATGTTCTTGCTTACTCTTATAAAGATTTAAAAGCTTTCAAACCAAAAGATATGCAGCATTTTATTCCTCTCAAACTTGGAATTAAGCCTTTTAAGCGTAAAAGCAGAGGCAATACAACCCCAAAATAGTGACACCATCTTTCAGAAATACGAAGTTGTTGAAGGCCAAAATCATTTTTCCCATTCACCATTTGACATGGATTGCCAATATTGTGCTCGTTAGGAAGAAGAATGGTGAGATCCGCATGATCCGTGTTGATTTTAGGAATCAATCAGCTTCTTTGAAAGATAATTATCCTTTGCCTATGATGGATCAGGTATTGCAAGCAGTAACAGGATCTGAAATGTTATCTATGCTTGATGGATTCTCGGGATATAATCAGGTAGAGGTTGATACTGCAGATCAACACAAAACAGCTTTCACTACTCCTTGGGGTACCTTTTCTTACAAGAGAATGCCTTTTGGGCTCATTAATGCTGGTGCCACTTTTCAGAGAGCTATGGATCTAGCTTTTGGAAGTTTGAAAGGGAAATGTATTGTCATATACCTTGGACGACTTGGCAGCAGTGTTTTCTAAAACAAGGGCGGATCATTTTGACCACCTAGAGACAGTTCGGCTAAGATGCAGAGAGCATGGGATTTCTTTGAATCCTAAAAAATCTGTCTTTTGTGTCACAGAGGGAAAATTATTAGGGCACATTGTCTCTAAATATGGTATTAAGATTGATCCTGAACGAGTACAAGCTATCCAAAGAAATTCCTTTCCCAACCAAAGAAAAAGGGCGTGCACTCTTTCTTTGGTAAGATCAATTTTTTAAGAAGATTCATCCCTGATTTTGCAGAGTTAACTTTGAATATTTCTCAAATGATGAAAGGGAAACAAACGTTTGGTTGGTCTTCTGAAGGAAAGGAATCCTTTGAGGGTATTAAAAGAGTTATCGCTAAAACTCCTGTTTTAGCCTGTCCTGATTTCAGCAAAGATTTTATTATCTACTGCTATGCCACATATAATACCTTGGCTATTATTTTGACTCAAGAAGACTCTAATGAGCATGAACTCCCAATTGTGTTCATGAGCTATATTCTGAAAGATCATGAGTTAAAATACACCATGATGGAAAAACATGCTTTTGTAGTGGTCAAAGCTGTTAAGCAGTTTCATTTTTACATCCTCAATTCTCATTCCATGGTGTTGGTTCCAGATACAACTATTAAGTCAATTCTCACAGAACAGGAATTTGGATACAAGAGAGGAAACTGGATTGCTAAGGTCCAAGAATATGACATTGACATCAAACCAACCAAGCTCGTCTCGTGGAAAAGGTCTTTGTGAGCTCATTGCTGAAGGAGCTAAGCATGAATTACTGGAGAATAAAGTTGGCCTTCCTACCATTCTGTTTCTTAGCTCAGTTGATGAATGGTATGCTGATATTGCTCATTTTCTCACCTATGGAGAATGCCCCTCTCATTTAACTGCCAAAGAAAAGAGGACTGTTAAACTTAGGTCAGTGCAGTATGTGTTGTGGGAAAATGCCTTGTTCAAACGTGGGTTAGATGGAAGATTTTTGAAATGTGTGGACAAGGAACAACAGAGAAAGTTGCTCTCAGCTTTTCATGATCAGGCATGTGGAGGGCACTATTCATCAATGGCCCTTTGCTCATAAGATACTTCATGGAGGATATTACTGGCCTTCCTTGTTCAGAGATGCATCCAAGTGGGTTGATAAATGTGAGGCTTGTCAGACCTTCATGGGAAGACCCAAATTGGCCTCTTTGCCTCTTAAGCCAGTTGTAATTGAAGAACCTTTTCAACAGTGGGGTTTGGACTTCATTGGAACACTTAATCCTGCTTCTAGTGCTGGTCATACTCATGTATTAACCGCCACGGACTATTTCACCAAATGGGTAGAAGCTATTCTAGTTAAGAGTACTACTTCTGAAGTGGTGTGCAGCTTCATCAAAGAGAACATCTTAGTAAGGTATGGTGTACCTAACAAGATTGTATGAGATAATGCTTCAATTTCTCTTCAATTGAGATAATGGATTTTTGCTATGGGTATGGCATCTCTTTGGCTCACTCCTTAGATTACTATCCTCAGGGAAATGGGCAAGCAGAATCCACTAATAAAAATTTGGTGACTATTATAAGGAAATTAGTCAATGAGTCTCAACGAAACTGGCACAAGAAGCTCTATGATGCTCTTTGGGCAGACAGGATTACACCAAAGAGAGCTATTGGAATGTCTCCTTTTCAAGTGGTATATGGAGTAGAAGCTCAATTGCGAATAAAGTAAGCTGGCCACCACACTTGATCTAATGAAGGCTATTCAAGATACTAGTTTCATGATGCTTTGATAAGAGAATTATGTACCTTCACAAACCGAATGAGGACAGATTGGTGGTTGCTTGATAGGATATAAGTTCACCAACTGAAGGTAAAGGTCCTGTTTGATAAGAAAGCCAGGTTCAGAGATTTCCAAGTTGGAGACACTGTGTTGTTATGGGATAAAAGGCATGAACCTCGTGGCAGCCATGGCAAGTTTGATTCCCTTTGGCTCGGACCTTTCAAGATCAGACACTTTGCTGGCAAGAGTTCCTTTTATCTTGATTACATGGATGGTTCTCTCTCTCCCACTTCCGTATAGTGGGTAGTACCTTAAGTTGTTCAAGTCATAGGTGATTGGGGAGTCCTTTGTATATTCCGCACAACGTTTTGTTTTATTTCCTTTTGTTTTGGTGTGTTTCCCTCGTATTGGTTTAATTTTTGACTCCGTGGCCCAATGGATAAGTTCTTGGTCTACTTCCCGAGTTTGTCTAAGTTCTTACCTTGTCCCATTCCTTGAATTTATGCCAAGTCATCTCCGAGAAGGAGCCAGGCTATTGTCCACTCAAAATTCCCCTGCTCTTAAGAAAGTAAAAATTTTAAAAATTTTACTTTAAGTGTCTTCGCTATTGTACTCCATGTTAAAAGTTAGAGAAATTGAGAAAATCTACATTTTTGGGTCATTTTGTGTGTTTTTAGAACTCTGTCGGACATTTTTTTCCCGCGTGTCCCAAGTTCAAACAGGCGCTTTGTTCCCGATCGGCGGTTTCCCAAAGTTGTTCCATTTTCGGACCCGTCGGAATTTCTCATCCCAAATGTCCCAAGTCCAATCGGGCAAGTTGTTCCATTTTCGGCCGAATCACCCGAACCACGTACTTCGCGCTTTCACATCCCAAATGTCCCAAGTTCAATTTGACAAGTTGTTCCATTTTCACCCGATCCGGCCGAGTCGCGTGTTTCGTGCACTTTTGTCCCGCACGTCCCAAAAGGCATTTGTGCGTCTTTTCCCCGCTTCGCCCGAATCGCCCGAGCCACGTGTTTCACGCATTCGCGTCTCACTTGTCCCGCATGTCCCAATTTCAAATGGGCAAGTTGTTCCATTTTCAGCCGAGTCACCCGAGTCGCGTGCAGTACTTCGCGTCACTTTCGTTCTGCGCATGTCCCAAAAGGCATTTGTGCATCTTTTCCCCACTTCGCCGAATCGGCCGAGCCGCGTGTTTCGCGCATTCACATCTCACATGTCCCAAATGAACCAAGTGCCATTTGTGCTTATTTTTCCCACTCTACCCGAATATCTTGCTTATTCAAATTGATAAATGCGCATTCATTATCTTTCTCTCTCCTAAACGGCTATATTACGAGCATACCCCTATGCATTTTTCACATTGCTTTCATGCTATTCTTTACTCGAGCCCTTCGTAATCCCGAATTCCTGCGCGTGTATTCCTTCCTCTCTGTAATTCCTCCCGAGTCCCGGTTTGTCACTCGCCTCCGGATTACTATCAATATGAAGATCAAATGTCAGGGAAAGTGAAGCTCATCATCTTGACTTTGGTGACTTTTTGGTCGAGGATGGCTGATGCAGACCCTACACTAAAATGGCGCAGATGATTCTATCATACTCATGTCGAGTTTGATAAAGAAATGGAGAAGTGCCCTGGATTTTGGGCTCAGTCTTATAGCCAACACGTCAATCCCTCGTGGCAGAGACATAGCCGAGGCATTGAAGAGATTCAGGCAGCAAATTTTGAAGTTAGTGGGTCCCTCCCATTCATAACCACCTGTCTTCTTCTCCTTATTCTTCTTTTCTTTTCTAATTCTTTTTCTCGGTTTCATTGTAATTAGTTGAGGTATTGCGATTGGAAATCCTTAACTAATATTTAGTTAAAAGAAGTAGTTACAAAGAGTAACTGATTTGTAAGCTATATAATGGCATCTTCACGCCATTTTTAAAGAGGAAGAACTTGGTTCATTTTCTGAAAGTGTAAATAGATCATAAAGAAATCAATACAGAAGGGCTTTCCATTCTTTGTCTATCTGATCTCTGTTATCCCCAAGCTTTCATTTAATTTTTGTGAAGATCATTTGTCTGTGTTATGTTAAGAAACTTTGTGTTCTGGCAGATGTTATTTACAGAACTTTGTGTCTCTGAATTCCATCTTATTTATATGATACAAATGATCTTGTTTCAATTCACTGTAACTTCGCATACATAAAGAATTACTCTATTATCTATAATTCTGCATGTTGCCTTTCTACTCATTCTCGTATTCTCATTCCTCAGTCCTTTTGTAATTGATGATCTTTATAGAAAACACTTTCATAATATCCAAGTTCAACCAGAAAATCATGTTTTGTATATTTGTAAATAGGTTCGTTTCTGAATAAGGGAACCTCTCCCATTAAAGAGGAGGGACTTCTTATCCACGAAAGAGGGTTTGAAAACCCGCAAGCGAGGATCACGAGGGACGACGTGCACATCAACGGACGTGCGAACGGAAGCGTGAAGAGATCTCGGGAGGAGCGAGCATCAACCGAATGTGCATGCAAAGATTCGACAAACAGGCGTAACCTCGATAAGCCACAAAACTCTCCTCTATCTCATAGATCAAAAAGACGTGTACATATAGGAGGTCTTTGAGTAACCCCGAAGTGCTGCAATCATGACAACTCGAGTAGAGAGGGGAGTTACATTCCCAGAATAGAAGTGTAACTCCCAATGACGCATATGACTTGTGACCGTCTTGGCCGACGACCGACACGCTGACGCACTAACGCGTAAGGGAATCTCATAATGACCTCTAAATGACACATGGACCTATGATCTCACCTAAGTGAGATGACTCACCTGATGATGTGGAAAATACACACACCAACACCCCCCCTTCATCGTAACTTAGGATGAGGCGGTAAGTCAGAAACGAGAAATGGGTCTCGGCACAAAGCCTGATGAGGCACCCATGTACAAGAAGAAGTCCCAAGCAGTGAAGGAAAACCCAGTGGGAAAAACATCCACCACAAGAGAAAAAAACACTCTCTAATCTAAGAAAGATGCCAAATATGGGTCCCGGCCATAGATGAGCCTGAAAGGGTACCCATGTACAAAGAGGCAATCTCTCAGAAAGAAGAAGAAGAGAGAAGAAGAGGGAGACGAGAGGAATGCAGAAGATGCCATGGACGGATCTGAACTCTGCAGCTCTAGGAAGTCTCCCAGAAGAATGTCGATGACGAGATCATCTGCCTCTGGACTGAAGAAGAGCCACCCGCAACGAACTGTGTGCCTGCCCTTAGGAAGGACAGAAATGACGTGCTGGAAGTCCGCCCACTCCACAAAGGAAGCGGCGACACGAAGAACACGAAGAACTCGAGTGCCTTGCATCGAAGTGTGACATAGGTCTAGCGAGTGAGGGCCAAGGAACCGAAGGTAATGCCACGTGCATAGAACTATCAGAGTGAAGAGGAACACCCGCAGAAAGGATGTCGAAGTGATGTGAAGGGAACAGAACATCCTCCACAACAAAAAAGGGATCCACAACTGAGGGTGGATCAATGAAGGTCTCTGGAAATGTGGAAGTGACATGATTCTGGAAGGGGCACTCCCAACAACAGAGATGATGAACTCCTCTAAAACACCTGTAGATGGATGAGGGACCTGTAGTGCATCACAAGTAGACTCTGTGAAAAGATGACTAAGGTCAAGTAGATACTCGTCCCAATGAGGGGGCTCAACAAATAGAAGAGTGATGTCAGATAGGTATGAGTCATCCAATGAAGGTAGAGGAGTGAAATGGGCCTCGCACACTGGAAGTGGAAAGGAGGCTGGTGTAATGACAATGTGAGACTGAGTAGAAGACTGCTCGATATCTGATGAGATGTGGGGGGTGACAACAATGTCTGGAATAGTGAGAGAAAGAGGAGAAGAGTCCTCTGTAGTACTCTCGACATCAGAACTAGATGCATAATCCTCGTCATTAGAAGTAGAACCAAGCGATCTGTGTCAGTGAAACTGTCATCACACGAAGAAATGGAGGAGACAACTGAATCGGTAGCGGCAGGCGGCGACGGTATGTGAAGGGTCTCCATAGAAGGACTGAAGAATGCTCCAGACACGGTGAGGTGGATCTGAGTCTGCCACGTGAAACCAGAGAGAACGAGAGACATGCATCATCATGTGACCAAAGACATGGTCACAAGTGTCGAGGAAGTCCTCTAGATGACGATGATCAGCGGGTGCAGGAACTGGCCCAAGCAAGAAGGGTAAAAGACCCTCGTGGGCGAAGTAACGTTCCATGGAAGCACGCCAAGCTGAATAGGTCTCTCTCCCGGTGAGAAGTGGCGGAGGCTGTAAGGCGATCCTACGGTGCTCACGTCTGGAAAGAGCACTCTCCATGATGAAAAAATGCAAGATGCAAGGTGCAAGACGTCGGACTCGGCCGATAATGCGTCTGCGTGTGTAGGCCCAAGAGTACAAACAACCCCCCCAGAATGCGGCACTTTATAAAAGTAGTGCATTTACAAAATTGGCAATGCCATCACGTAGAGTGCGGAAAATCATGCAACTTTGACCAAGGAAGCGCTCAGAAATGAGCAGCGAGTCAAAAGTTATCGCATTAAAACGATTCCCGCAACTAATGGAAAAATGCACTAGATACTGTAAACACATTAAAAAGTACACGAAACGGGTGCAAAGGGTATCGTGTGGGTACTCGTTGGAAACGGCACGGAATTTTAACAGGGTTTGTTTTGACTACGAGGGGTTAGCCTCCTGCCAACCCCGGACCTCACCCTCCGTCTTCGACAAGCGTAGGAAGGTCAAATTACAAGCAAAATACAGCCCAATAAATAAAAATACCAATGCCAAACTGAATGTTTTAATTTTTAAACACTTTAAAACATTAAAAAAAGTGGAGAGGAGGGGCCCACGTTGGAAGAGTGGACTGTTCAAGCTCCTGTCAAGGACCACGTGCTGGTTGTGCAGCAGAAAACGTCCAAAAAAAAAGCTGTACAGGTCACTGGAGGTCGCTGGAGGCTGAATGAGGGTGCTGCAGACACATGGGAGGTCGCTGGAGGTGCTGGGAGCAGGTGTGGCAGGTCTGCACAAGCTGGAGGAGCCGTTTGAAGACCCAAAACGCCAAAAACGCCCAGAAACGCCCAAAAACGGCTGTGCAAAGTCAAAAAACGTTTTCCAATGCTGGAGGCAGTGTCTGGCTGGCTGCACAAGCAGGTGAAGACCCAAAACGCCCCAAAAAACGCCTAACAATGCCAAAAAACGTTGAGCAAAGTCTGTAATACGTGCCAATGCGTAGAAAAACGTCCAAAGCACAGGAAAAACGGGAGCTGGAGCGGCTGAGGTCTGTTTGTTGCTGGAGGATGCTACGAGCCAGAGATGGAGGGAGCAAGAGGCAGCAAAGAACCACGAAGCCCATGCAAGGATCGCAGCAATATGAATAGTGAGCAAGAAACGCTGAAGAAGCAAGATGCCGAGCGGTCGAAGACTATCCAAAACCCAAACAAAGCACGAAGTCTAAGCCCAACACCACTATAAGCCCAGTAAAACCAGCACTTCTAGAGCTCAGATCTGAAACTGTAAACACTCCAAAACTGCATGCAAGGATGCAAAACCGTTAAACCCCAAAAACGAAGCCACGAACACCCGAAAACCAAACCACGAATAACCCGAACGGAGGTATGAAGCCCGAATCAGTGCAAGTAGAGCACGGTCGGAATTTCCATTACGACACACGCTGCGAGAGATCTGTATATCACGCCGGAAGCCGGAAAACACGCACAGAAATGCCGATGAGTGCACGGATCCACAAGATCCGCTCTGATACCATGAAAGAGGGTTTGAAAACCCGCAAGCGAGGATCACGAGGGACGACGTGCACATCAACGGACGTGCGAACAGCAGCGTGAAGAGATCTCGGGAGGAGCGAGCATCAACCGAATGTGCATGCAAAGATTCGACAACGGGTAGAACCTCGATAAGCCACAAAACTCTCCTCTATCTCATAGATCAAAAGACGTGTACATATAGGAGGTGCTGAGTAACCCCCAGTGCTGCAATCATGACAACTCGAGTAGAGAGGGGAGTTACATTCCCAGAATAGAAGTGTAACTCCCAATGACGCATATGACGCATGGCTTGACCGAGCGTCTTTGGCCGACGACCGACACGCCGACGCACTAACGCGTAAGGGAATCTCATAATGACCTCTAAATGACACATGGACCTATGATCTCACCTAAGTGAGATGACTCACCGATGATGTGGAAAATACACACACCAACAATCCCATTTGTTGCTCTTCGTAAAGTCCTATTTGACGACCAACGAGGACTAACACACTTAGGATACTTGTCCAATACTAGAAGTAACACCGCCTATAAATTAATTGATGTATTGTACCACATGTGGTTCTTACAATCATTATCACCATACTTGCCCTTGGTTGATGCATTGGACGATTTGAAGGATTATGCTGCTAGGAGAGCTATGGCTGTAAGGTAAAATACAACACCTAACCCTCCTCCTACACAACCATCTCCACAAATGATAACTACACCACAATACCCAAATCAATAAGGTGGTCAGCTGCATTTGGAGGCGGATACCAGGGAAACAATTACAACCCAAATTACCAAGGTTACAATGATGGGGGTTTGTGTAGAGGATATCGAGGAGGTTTCTTGGGAGGATACAAAGGAGGGTATAGAGGTGGCTACGACAATTATAAAGGAGGTAGAGGTTACCAAGGAAACCAAGGATATAATGATGGTGGTTACCATGGAGGGTATAATCAAGGAGGCGGATACCAAGACAGGAGACCAATGAATTGTTATAAATGCAAGAAATATGGACACTTGGCTAGAAAATGTACATAACCTGATCCATGTGGATTTTTCCATAAGAAAGGACATGATGCATTCTATTATCCATAAGTCATGTAATTATATAGAAGTGGATCAACAAGATTAGAGGCATTAGCATAAGAAGCTCAAAGAAAAGTACAACATATTACTCAAATTCCTTGGGACGAGGAAACTATAGCTAAAGACAAATCCACAAGGGCTTCCTCATCAGGAACTACAGAAGAAGAAAGGAAGGAAGAAGAAAAATAAATTTATAGAAGGAGGAAGTCAGAAAAAGGTGAAAAGAAAATTGAAGAACCATGGTATAGGGTTGCGGTCACAACTAGAAGTCTTGCTGAAAAATGAGGCGGTCCCTAAAAAGAAGAAAATAATAAGATTACCACAAGAAAAACACTCCTCGATGAAGAGGAATGGAAACCAAAGGAGATTATACAGAATTACATTACAAAGAAGTTGAAAAAAATAAAGCAATTATCCACAAAGCACAAACTATTGAAGAAAGAGGGAAAAATTATTTTGTAGAAGAAGAGGTTAGAGCCTTAAAGGAAATAACAAAATTAACCATCAATAATGGGTTAATAGAGAAACTAAAATAATTCAGTAAATATTGGAATAAAGAAGAGAGGACACATCATGTCCATAGAATTGAGGGAGGATACAACAAAAGAAAGGGAATGTATTCTAGATCCATGAACATGGCGAAATTCCACCATCTATCTAGATGTTGACATATTTGATACCACTATCACTAAAGTACTACTAGATCTTGGTGCGGATGTCAACATGATGTCCAAAATGACATGGGAAATTATTGGAAGACCAATGTTGGAACCCGCAAGATACTTTATTAGATTAACGAACAAATCATCAAGATAACCATTAGGAGTCCTAAATAATGTGGTAGTGAACTTCATGGGAATAAAAAAGATGGTGAATTTTGAAGTTGTGGAAAATGTATCTGAAAATCCCTCTTACAATGCCATTTTAGCCTTGGAATGGTTTGTAGACTGTAATGGAACACTAAGCTCTGAAGAAGAAGAGGTGACCTTGAGCGCAGATGGCATATGTGTTCATATACCTTTACATGTGGGTATGAGTGCCACGTAGGCCAAAGAGATATGGAACAATACAAAAGAAGAAGAATTTGATGAAATACAAGGGGTATATGCCTTAAATAATTTTTCTAGTATTGATAAGGAGTTTGAACCAAATTTAGATGGGGAAATATCAGTTAAGTTGGAAGATACTACTGAGAGCTCAGAAAATGTGGTGGAGGCATGGATACATGGGTTCCCTAAATCAAGGACCTAAAAATTACATTATGCGAGAAGGATACCACTAAGAATCATCACTTTAGATGATATCTAGTATTCCATGGTTACATTTTTGTACTGCTAAAGAGACATTTGAAGAAGTAGAAGGATATTTTTCAGCTCTAGAGGAAGAAGAAAAAGAGATATTTATGCCATCTAGAGAGGATTTTTCCATGGAAGAAGGAGCGCTAAAAGCAGATTCCAATCAAGAGAGTGTATAGATTGAGCCGAGGGCGTCACATCAAACTCTTCCAAAATATTCAAGTTTTGAGGATTTGGAAGGATATATCAAAATTATTGAGAGGACATTTCATAAAGATAAAGCAAGAGGTGGAAGTGTTGGATGAAACATTGACCATAAATTCCATGAGTTCGTTTGCGATTGCACAAAATAAAAATAGCTCACTGGAAATTAGTAACAATATTATTAAAAGCTAGGTTCTTAGAGAGTGAAGGCTACTATGCCGTGATCCCTGAATACAACTTGGAGAAACTGATTTGAAGAAACATATTCAAGCATTTGAGAAACATTAGTGGTTATGAAAGGAGACTTATCCCCTATTATGGACTCAATTGTTCATATGGACCCTAGGGCCCATACCGCGATCATGGTATACACACCGGGAAATCGGGTAGGAGACAAAAATTGGGATAAAATAGTCAAATATTTCTTCCATACCTTTACCTTTTGGGATGTGGATTTAAACATTTTGAGGGATCTCCAGAAGATAAGAACATTTTTATTTATGACCCCTGAGGAAGCTATAAAACAATTTTCAATGAATGACGAAGAGACAAAGGGGAGATCTTGAAGCCCCAAGAAATCGATAAAGATACACGAGCTTACAAGATGCTATAATGTAGAGAAATAATAAAAACTAGAGAACTTAAGATACAAAGTCATAGAAGATGAGAGATTAGTGGTAGAAAAAAAAGATGAAGGAGAAAAATACTATTATCAGCCATTGAAAATCAAGAATGAAAACATTGGGACAGAAGGAACTGAAAAACTGGCCAAAATTGGAGATTATTAGACAGACGAGGAAGTAGCTAAAGTAGTGGAGTTGCTACAAGAATTCCAAGACATCTTCCCAAATGATTCAAAGAATTGAAAGGGATAAAAGAATAACTTGGAACAATGAAGATTCAGATCAAGGAGGGGTTCAGACCAATGAAGAAAAGGCCATACAGACTAAACCCAAATTTGAAGGTGAAGGTGAAATCTGAATTAGACAAAATGTTGAGTGTTGGGATCATTAAACCAGTCGATGATGTAGAATGGATCAGTCCCATGGTGATCCAAAACAAAAATACTAGAGAGATCCATGTTTGTGTAGACTATAGGGAGTTAAATAAAGCTTGTGTACATGATCCTTTTCCGACCCCCTTTTTAGAAGAAGTACTAGAAAATGTAGCTGTACAGAGAAGTGTATTATTTCATAGATGGTTTCTTTGGGTACCACCAAGTCAAAATTGCTCAGAGGACAAACCAAAAACCACTTTTTCCACCAAATGGGGATCCTTCATGTATACAGTCATGCCATTTGGAATGAAAAATGCACTGGAAATATTTAGTAGGATCATGATAAATGCTTTCAAAGATTTCATTCATGATTTTTAGAATTTTATCTCGATGATTGGACAATTTATGGCCTGTTGAAGAATCACATACAAGTCTTAAGATTGATGTTTCAAAGGTGTAGAGCGTTACAAATTTCTTTGAACTTGAAAAAATGTATCTTCTTGACTCCTTTTGGTACTCTATTAGGCCACATAATATGCAAGGAAGGTTTGTTAATTGATCCTATGAAGACTTCAGTGATTGTAAATTTACCACCACCAAAAACTCAAAAGGACATAAGGAAAATCTTGGGATATACTGGATATCATAGGAAATTTATTAGAAACTATGCATAAATAAGTGCTCCTTTAGAGGAGTTGTTGAAGAAAAGAACCAATAAATAAATTCCTTGGTCTAAAGAGTGTGCAAATGCATTTGAAGTTTTAAAAGATAAAATTCTACATGCACCAATATTGATCTTCCTGATTGGAAGGTACCATTTCATGTTCATGTGGATGCATCTGGAATAGCAATTGGAGTCTGTGTTGACAACCGAGGGAGAAAATGGACCATCCAAGTAGCATTTTCTAGCAGGAAGTTGGTGAAGGAAGAAAAAACTATACCACAACAGAAAGAGAGGCCCTAAGTATGGTATACACTTTGATGAAATATAGACAATACTTACTTGCCACTTCCTTCACATTTTACACTAATCATGAACCACTGAAATATCTACTGAATAGACCAGTATTACAAGGAAGAATTTTTCGATGGTTGATGCTCTTCTAAGAATTTGACTTCACCATAGCAGTGAAACCTAGAAAGATAAATTATGGCCCTGATTATTTATCAAGGATTGAGAATGGAGAAGATGAAGGACCGATAGAGGATGATTTTCTTGGAGCACACTTATTCGAATTGAGGCCATACCAAAAGAATTTGATGAAATTTCAGCTTCTACATACAAGATAATTTTCAAGTGATTACACCCAACAAAAAAGAAGATTTTGTTGACAAGAGAATTCCCATTTACTTTAATCCAAGGACAATTGTACAAAAAGGGACAAGATGATGTCCTAAGAAGGGTAACACTAGAGCATGAAAGGAAAAATATATTAGTGGAAGCACATGAAGGGATAGCTGGCAGACATAATGGAGGAGAAAAAATAACAAGAAAGGTGATGATGGTCGAGGTTGTGGTGGCCCACATTGTTTAAATATGCTCATAAACATGCTAGAACCTGTGATATTTGTCAAAGAGTTAGAAAATGAACAAAAGAGATGAAATGCCACTCAGACCTATTTTGGCATTGGCCCCATTTGAGAAATGGGCTATTGATTTCATAGGACCCATCAAACCAGCCATCAAACACTCTCAAGCAAGATTTATCATCACTGGAATAGAATATCTAACAAGGTGGGTGGAGGCGGTTCCCACGAAATATTGCACTATAAAAACATCAACTAAATTTTTGTATGAAAACATAATTACAAGATTTGGATGTCCATTAAGTATCACCAGTGACCAAGGAAAGCACTTTGTAAATGAAACCATCCAAGAACTACTAAGCGGGTTCATGATTAATCATAATAGAAGCACTCCATACCACCCGCAGGAAAATGGAACAGTAGAAGTGTTTAACAAGGTATTGGAGAAGGTCTTAATGAATATTTTCTCGCTACAAACTGCTGATTGGGACTTGAAGATACCTATCACTCTATGGGCATACCGCACAACATACAAGAGGCTCAAAAAGTATTCTCCATTCATATTAGTATATGGGTTGGAAGTTACGGTCCCTATAAATTTTGTTCTACCTAGTTTGAGAGTTATTGTAGCATTTCAGATGATAGAAGATGATTCCTTACATGAAATATTGATAGAAATGGAAAATTTAGATGAGAAGAGATTTATAGTCGCATATAATCAAACATAAGAGAAGAGAAGAAAAACAACATGGCATGAATGCCATATAAAGGAAAATGAATTTGACATTAGAGATCGTGTACTACTATATGACGAAAATATAAGTATCCACGGGAAATCAGAAGGTCAGATGGCTAGGGCCATATATCATCAAGGAAATATTACCTTCAGGAGCAGTAAAATTACAAACACTACAGATGAAATAACTTCCGGGACATGTAAATGGAGCAAGGCTCAAGATTTATGTAACTTAATAAAAAGACCTAAAGTAAGAAAAAAAAAAAAAAAAAAAAAAAAGAGAGAAAAATACTAGCCTATTTGGAAAGGCGGAAATTCGGTGGGTAGGTCGAAGTACGATGAAAACCTCGCAAAGGCATCTCTATCCTTAGAAAAAGAAAAAGAAAAAGAGAAGAAAAGAAGAACACCGACCTATTTGAAAACTGAAAATTTGGTGGATAGGTCGAGGGGTAGGATGAAAACTGCAAGGCGTCTCTACCCTAGAGAAGGAGCATGAGAAACATAGTTCATAGAGGAAAAATACGCATGTAATAAAGGAGAAGGAAAGCCATAGAGGCTGAATATCTGCACAATGAGGAAAGAGGGAATACGTGGAGGAAGCCTACCCGTGAAATAAAGTAAGCCAAATAACTACCACAAAGTGAATTGTTGGGAATTTGGGATTGAGGAATAGTGTTATGATTCGATAACAAACAAAATCATGCACACAAGATCTAAACAATTCTCCAAAATCTACAGCAGTGAAAGTATAACTAGAATAATCCAAATCAAGAAAAAGTACACACACATAACACATCATGTACCATGGTTCACCCAATGTGGGCTACGTCCACCAAAGATAGAGATCTCATATATATAATACAACAAGAGTACAAACCAACTCTTCAATACAAGAGTATAATGCATCTCTCTAAGAGTATCTCCTCTCCTCTAGATCTCTAAATGGATCTCCATGAGTGCACTACAATTGTGCCTCTAAACACCACCAACAGATCTCACATAACTCGGAACTACTACATCTCTGAACTGCTACCAAGTTCTCTATGGATCTGCAACAAGACCTCTTACATGGGTCTACCAATGTGCAACCATGATTGTGCACCAAGAAGTAAGTTTGTCTCTCCATCACTACATAACCTATGTAAACATGAAGACAACCTCCTCTACAATATCTAGATCTACATGGATCAACAATACAATATGACCTTATGGATCTATAATATGAGATTAGATCTACATAGATCTATAATACAAGATCTCACCAACATGTGGATCTACAAGAAGCAACTCTATGTGATTTGCATACTATGCAAGACACTAAAATGAGACAATAACTATACAAAGGAAATATAGTAGAAGATGTTACCCTCTTCTCACCAATCAAATGTACCTGATATTTCCTTCTGTCCATCTCCTTTCCATGGAGTCTTTGTCTTCATGTAACATGTTATTTCTTTCTATTCTTCTTCTTATTTGTCTTCATCCTCTCAATCTAGGAGAATCGAGGACCTAATTGACCCTTCTCTTAATTTTCCTTCTAAACCCTAGCTTTCATGCTTATATAAGCGTTTATAAACTTAGGGCACTTAGCCATGCAATTACAATCAATAGATCTACTTTAATGCTCAAAATAGATTTAATTCCTGAGAGTTAAATAAAACACTTTCCACCACAGGTAACCAATGTTAGTTATCCTTAACCCTTTGCGCAGTTCCTCCTTGACTAACCGATGTTAGTCTTGGGTGACCGATCTTTGGCTCCCCCTAACTGATGATGGTTACAATGTTTTCCAATCACTTTGTAATGCATGCTCTAATGAAGCAATTTATCTCCACAACCTAACAATAACCATAAGTGTTCCACAAAGAAAAGAAAGAAAACAAAACCATGCTAAGAAAAACATAGAAAAGTCACACAAAAAGAAGAAGGATGAAAATGCAAAAGAAAAACTATGATACAAAAGAAATCACAAAGCCACACAATAGAGAAAGGCATTATAAAGCTACAACACACAACATAGTAAAGAAGTTGCATGATAAAGAAATGAATACAAATAGAAAGAGTCACGGAAGGATAATTAAGGAAAGATGAACAATGAGGAAATATCTGCGATACACACAAACAACCGAGAAAGGAAGAAAAATATAAAATGTGGAAAATACACGAGATAAAAGCCATGGAAGGAAGAAAAATATAAAACGTGGAAAATACATGGGATAAAAGCTGCTGCCACACACAAAAATGATTTTTTCTAAACTAGCAATAAATGCGGTAGGTGGAAAGGAAACAATATAAAAGGCATTGAAGGAGAATGAACTAAGGCACAAAAAGTTCAAAGAAAGATCGGAAAAAGGGTGAAGAAGAAAACTAGGGCACAACTAGGGAAAAGTACAAAGGAAAATGGATGTCCCGGTCGAAATCACACAAGAAGACCTACCAATTCCAAAATTTCTAAAGCACTCTGTGAAGTCATATAAAACCAATCTAGAAGGATTGTTCTCCCATATTCCATTTAAAGTTAGGTACATGAGAGAACTGCAAAAGTACATACACTCTCAAATTCTGGAATACGATCATACGACACTCGAAGTGGAAAGAAAATTGATTTTAGAAGAAGATCCAAATACAAAGGCACTAATATATAAGAAGAATGTTGAGGTCATCAAGGAATTAAAAATTGATGCTTGGAGTTGAATACCCTACTTTCCTAGGGAAGATTTTGTAATTTGAGTTCTATTGACCAGGCTCCATAATCAGATGCTATATTTAGACCAACCATATCAAATTAATACAAAGGTAATAGCTAGGGTTATTGGCTTGTGGGATAAAGGGCATTCAAAATCACCAAAAAGAAGATGACACTAAAAGAAATAGCTCGAGCGATGGGCATAACAAAATCAAATTGGGAGTTTGAATATCGATATTTCAATCACACATTAAGGTATGCCGCTAAATCCATATGCCTCAAAATTTATCATACCAATAGAGAGGATGGTGCCCACGGGCTTAGCACACAAATTCCCTAGATATGGTTCAATGTCACTCAAAGTATAACCTAGCTGAATTGTTAGCGGTGGAATTTCATGAAAATACTAGGAGAATTAAAGAAGGAAGCACACTTTTTGCTATGGCTCATTATTGATATGTTTGGCTATATACTTTACCAAAACCCTACCTCATAAAACTAAAACAATAGAATGGGAGGTAGATAAACCTATCACGGAACAAATTTGTGCACATATGGCTAGTCTTGATGTAGTAACTCAGATCACATCATTGTTAGGATGGATTAAAAGGATTAGGCAAATCATTGGCAAAAATCCAGGATATCAGAACAAATTGTTGCAAAATATGAAAAGGAGGTTTATTTTATCACAAACATCAATTACACATTCATTTGGCCTACAATTTCGTGCATACAACACATACCTCCATTACCTTATGAGGCATCGAGATGAACTTGTGGCTACATCTATAGAAGCAATTAGAAGTCTTCCTATCGACTCCACCAAAGCCAAATTGTAAAATTTTGATGAGGTAATTGAAGAAACATTTGAAGAATATAGACATAAAATTCTCCACACAAATGGACAAGGCTAGAATCAAGTAAAAATCCTCCTAAAACATATAAATGGAAAAAATCCCCTAGCATTATAAAACCCATTACAAAAAGACAAAAATCTCTAGCGAGATAAGGAAAACTAAATGAAGCCATGACCAAAAAGGAAAAGATGAAACCGAAGTCGAAGAAATAGATGATCTTTCTTAATCAAAGGAAAGAAAAATCATACACTCCATCACCACCACATCCACAAAACCAATCAGAACCATCAATTTTAGAAGAAGCGTAACCAGTAGAAGAAACATGGCTTAGTCAACAAGCATATAGCTATTATCATAAATGTTTAACTACTGGTGGAATTTCACAACTTTCACAAGAATACACTGCAAGTACAGGAGGAGAACAAATGGCTATAGTAGAAGCCATAGTGTACTACCTAGAGAAGCATGCCTTTATACTTGAAGATATAATTCATTTACTTACACCATCACTAGAAGAAGAAATACATGACCAAATAGAGATCGAGAAAACACACCACTGGATGAGATTCAAGAAGAAAGAACTACCTTGAAGAAAAAGAAACTCCGCACCAAGAATGAATTACATCGCATAAAATAAGTAGAAGAGTTGATTGGATTATTGATGAAGCAAAAAAAGGAGAGAGAGGAACATAAAGGGGAAAAGAAAAACAAGAGGCGCAAGAAGGCGGAGTTAGGAAGTAGTAAAGATAATGAATCCGAAGATAAGAAATAGAAGGATTAAAAAGACAAACAAGACAAGGAAGACTTGGACGGGAAGAAGAAGGAAGAATTAGTGAGAAAAAATATAGAAGAAGAAGATGAAAAATAGAACATAGAGAATGAGATAAAACAAGAGTAGGATAGAAAATTAAAACCAGATGAGGAGAGGAAAATAGAGGGGAAAACAAATAGAAAGTGGAGAAAGAAAGGAAAGAAAAAGAACAAAAATCACATGAGGAGAAAACCAAAAAGGAAAAGGAGGAAAAATAAAACAAAATCAAAGAAGAAGAGGATAAGAAGAAAAAGGACCAGAAAGAAAAGGAGGAGAAGGAAAAACAAGCAAAAATACATATGATATAATAAGTTAGTAAAGAAGAAGAAGAAAAAAGGAAAGTAAAAGAAGAAGTAGGTAGGAAGGAGAAAGAAAACACACAACATGAGAAATAGGAGAAGGAAATGAAAAAGAAGGAAACAAAAGAATAAAAAAATTAGGAAGAAAATGAGAAGGGAGAAAAATCTCAACAAATATTCCAAATATCATCTTCTAGCCTAATAAGCACACCTACACCTTGTGACTCATTAGCCAAAATCAAATAGGCTCTACGAAGAGGAAACAAGAATAGTCTTTCCAACTGCAACAAGGAGTTGTTGAGAAGACCATGGAGGGCTTTAAAGTCCACTTAGACAAACTAACTCCTTTACAAAAATATAGTTGCAGTCAAGTATTAGAGCATAGTGCCACTCAAGACTGGATGCAAAGGAGTGTGGAATTAGAAGAAGTAATTCACAAGATGCTCACCACCATCCAAATAGATAAGGCAAAAATCAAAGTTGACCCTATACTGTTTGTGGAAGCATCCAAAGAGTACGTGTAGGATAAATCCTAAAAGAAAACTGCATAAAATTAGAAGCAAAAAAATAAAGAATCCAAAAAACCGCAATCAAAGAACATAAGGAAGAAGTCATCAAACCTCATCTAGTAGAAAATTAGAAGAAAAGAAAGGAACTACAAACCATGGTAGAAAAGATGGAGACAAAGTTGAACAATGTCATGGTATACTACACTTATACTATTGGATGGCCAAGTATGACTCATGAAAAAGGTATAAATGGAGAAATTAGAATAGGAAATTCACAAAGCATCTACAAAATATGATATTTCTAAAGACATAAATGGTACACAAAGAGAAAAAATGGTGGATCTCACAAACAAATACCATAATCAGTAGTGGGCGTGGCAAGAGAAAATATACGACATGTAAGATTCTAGTAGCAGATTGGACAAAGCATTAGTGAGGATGCAACAAGAAGCTACAACTACACAAGATCGATGGAACAAGGTACGAGACACATCCCACTCCCTCCAAACTAGTCCCACTTATCCAAGAAAATACAAAATTACAAGAGTGGATAGAATAGGTGAATAACCATTTGGATTCCTGGTTCAAGTATGAAAATAATATACTCCCACAAATAACCAAATATATGCCACAAAGTACACCTTAAGGACTTAGAGGTTGGGGCATCCCACAAACCGACTCAGTGAATCAAGTGAGCGAACCTCTCACTATGCCAAATGTCTAAGTTCTGGGGAGGTTGATGCCTCCATAGTTCGGCATCCCATAAATATAGTTGGGTGAGTCGAGTGATGGAACATTTCCTATGCCGAGACATCTCGAGTCCGGTGGTGATGCCCATTGATCCAAATTTTGGCTAAAATTTTGAAGGAGTAAAAGTCGTCATCAATTATTGTCTCGAGGATGAGACAAAGTTTAAGAGGGGGGATAATGTAGATTGAGCAATAGGGCGGAAGCCTGATTATATTTAGTAAACTCAATCAAACAAGTTACAATGGAGGAATTGCAATACTTATAGGTATGCACAGGTCATGTGCAGACAAAGAGAGGTTGCACACAAGTACAACCTGGACATACAACGGCTTCCGATAATACGGGAAGCAACAAATGAATAATAACAATTATATTATTAAAACAATATAACAACATCCCTAATGTTTATATAAAACAAATATGGTTAATAAAACCATATAACAACATTATTTAATTAATAAAATTAATTAAATAATTATATAATGCATAATTAAAATATTAGGTAAATAATAATTAACCTAACATTCCCCCCCTTAATTTTGCATTTTCTCAATGGATGAGGAGAGGAACTCTTTGAACAACTCAAACTTGTCACGTGCAAGTGACTTTGTGAAGATATCTACCCGTTGTTCAGTTGTTGGACAAAATTGAAGCTGGATGTTGTGCTTCAACACATGCTCGCATATGAAATGAACCTGTACCTC
The DNA here is from genome assembly GCA_018340775.1 of Taxus wallichiana var. yunnanensis. Classification (NCBI taxonomy): domain Eukaryota; kingdom Viridiplantae; phylum Streptophyta; class Pinopsida; order Cupressales; family Taxaceae; genus Taxus; species Taxus wallichiana. The sequence goes on from CM031239.1 coordinate 680,478,256, forward strand.
AATGTGCTTTGTTCTCTCATGAAAAACTAGATTGCAAACAAGTTTGAGAACACCTTCATTGTCAACATACATGGTGGTCGGTTTGTCCTATGGTATTCGAGTCCTTCGAGTATGTGACGTAGCCAAATCGCTTCACAAACAACTTCTCTTACAGAATGATACTCAGATTCTATGGAAGAACGAGAAACAAAGTGTTGTTTCTTACTTCCCCATGATATTGGTCCAGATCCCATAAAGAATACAAATCTAGAAGTGGATTTTCTATCATCAATATTTCCTACATGATCTAAATCGAATATCCAGACAAGAAGAAGTTGTCATTCTTCTTGTATTCTAGACCAAGATCCACTGATCCTTTGAGATATCTCAAGATGTGCCTTGCTACTTTCCAATGACACACTTTGGGTTCCTACATGAACCTGGATAGATAACTTACTGCAAAGCTGATATATGGTCTAGTGTAGGTCAGGTAAATGAGACTCCCAATCAACTGTCGATAGAGAGTGGCACTTACCTCAGGAGATGGATTTAAATGAGATAATTGTAATCTTTTCTCCATGGGTGTAGCAATTGGTGTGCAATCCATCATCCTAAATTTCTTGAGCATAGTCTTGGTATATTTCATCTGAGAAACAAAGATGTGATTCTCTTTCTTCCATACTTCCAATCCAAGACAATAGTGCATTAGCCCGAGATTTATCATGTCAAACGATTGATTAAGATCTTTCTTCGTTGCATCGATCATCTTCACTGAACTACCAATAATGACTAGATCATCGACATAGACAAAAACAATCACAATCTCCCCCTTGCTTTTTGAGGTAAAGATTGGGATCGTATGGATTTCTAACAAATCCATGTTATACAAGATGTTCATTAATTTTGATGTACCATGCCCGGGGTGCTTGTTTGAGACCATACAAAGATTTCTTGAGTATGCATACCTTTGCTTCTTGACTAGGTACTACATATCCCTCAGGTTGAGTCATGTAGACTTCTTCTTGTAAATCTCCATTTAGGAAGGCACTTTTTATGTCCATCTGATGGACTTTCCAACCAAACTGTGCAGCTAGAGCAAAGATCATCCTGATCATTTTGATCTTAGCTTGTGGGAGCAAATGTCTCCTCATAGTCAATGCCTTCTTTTTGTGTGTACCCCTTTACTACAAGTCTTGCTTTGTACTTGTCCATGTCCCATCTACTTTGTACTTTGTTTTGAATATCCATCTGCATCCAATGGGTTTCTTCCTTGGTGGAAGATCGAAAAGTTGCCAAGTGTTATTCTTCATCACTGATTGATATTCAGAATCCATGGCATCTTTCCAAGCTTTTGACTATAGGGCTTCTTGGACTATAGAGGGCTCATCTGATTCAATAACTCTACTCATCAAAGCAAAGTTAACTTCTTCTCTTACTTTACTACGAGTCCATGGTCTAGGGGTGGATGTATCTGGTGGAGCATCCATTCTTACATCTCGTAATGTACTTGTACACCATTTAGGCATACGTTGAACTGTTCCCATGGGTCATGGTTCTATCCAATCAACACCATCATCCCCATCATTACTTTCATCTTCTGAGGGAACATCAGCTTCAATTTTTACAACAGGTGAAAAATCTACATCTTATGAGTCTAGAGGAGTCTCTTTTTTCTCAAAAAACTAAACATCTCTGCTGGTGTAGACTTTTCTAGTCTTAGGATCCATCAATCTATACCAAAGAGTCTCTTCATTGTACCCAATGAAGACGAGTTTTTGTGACTTCATGTCCAATTTCTTTCTATTTTGTTTGGGTATGTGCATGCTTGCTTTGCACCCGAATACTCTGAGGTGTGTAATAGATGGTTTCCATTTTGACCATGCTTCTTATGGTGTTATTCCATCAAAAGCAGTTGTGGGTGCTCTATTCAACAAATACACATTCTCTTTGCTTTTCGCCTAGAATGTCTTTGCAAGTCCGAATCATCGATCATACATCGCACCATTTCCACGATAGTATGATTCTTCTCAAAAACATCATTTTTCTGCGGTGTGTGTGGAGGAGGCATTTTCGATGAATCCTCGTGAGTTTGTAGGTAGTCTCGAACTCATCACTGTTGAATTCCCCCTGTCGATCTAAGCGAGAGAGTTTTGATGTGATGACCAGTTTCTTTCTCAACTACTACTTTGAACTTTTTGAAGGTTTCAAACACTTCACTTTTCTTATGAAGATAGAAAATCCACATTTTTCTCGAATAGTCACAACACAAAGCATGAAGTACTAGAACCCAAAATGACTTGGCTGCATCGGACCGCAAAGATTGGTATGAACTAGGTCAAGTTTACCATGAGCTTGAAATGTACTCCTTTGGAATGAAGCTCTGTGTTGTTTTCCTGCTAGGTAGTGAGGACACTTGTCTGTATCCTTCTGAAGAGATGGTAGCCCATGTACCATATTACACCGGTGAAGTGTTTGAGATATTTGAAACTAACATGACCAAATCTCCGATGCCACAACTATGCTGAGGTGGAGTTCTTAGCCACAAGTGCTTGATCGTCTCTGTGAACAAAATCAAGTTGGAACATGCGTCCCACATTGGAGGCTTTTGCAATTATTTTGAGCCTCTTGATTTATCTCAAATCAAACACATTTTCTTGTCGGATTGACTATCAAAGTCAATTTTTAGGTTGTGATCTAGGAGTTGGATGAAGGTAGATTCTTTGTCAACCTAGGGACATATAGGACATTTGATAGTCTGCATTTGCATGAACCAAGGGGTAGAGAAATGTTTCCAATCCCCTGAACTATATATGAAGAATCATCTCCCAACGAAACATGATTTTTTGATGGCATGTCTCTCATTGAAATAAACCAATCTCTATGGTCGGTCATGTGTCGAGTGGCTCCCGAATCAACATACCAGACATCTCTAGATGATGTGGATGGTTCACTTGATCGAGCAAGGAATAAGAAGTCTTCATTTCTCTAAATTGAATGTTGGTCTTGCAAACAAAACAGTGACATCCCAATGGACTGCACACAAAAAAACATGGTGGCAACATTAAAAAAAGGGAGGAGAAATAGATAAAACTAGTGAAAGGAAAATAGCATAAAGATCAAAGGAGATATTAAAAAAGAGGGGGAGCAGCTACAAACAAAATACAAAGTTTTAGATCCACTTCAAGTGGAAAACCTAATCCAAGAAAGCTCCATGCAAGCTCCACGGATGCCTCCACTCTGCCAGGTCATTTTTTAAAAAGGTTAGTCGTTGTTTCCTTATTTAAATACAAGTACTGTTGCGTTTTACATTCAAACATGCCTAAGCACCTTGGTGGATAAAATAGCCTTAGAAGTGGGAGGTGTGGGGTTTGAATCCAACCCCAACAAAAAAATTCCATTTTTTGAATTTGGTGGAATTTTTGGCGGGACCGCTAACTTTAGCAAAAATTTTGAATTTAGTTATAACTAACTAAATTTAGCGGAGAAATCCCTAATTTAGGGTAAATTTTTTTTCTCCCATTTCGCACCTCGCTTTTTTCATTTCAGGAAACTTTCTCCAAAAGAGGTATACCTAAAAATTGCATTTTCAAATTTGGTTTTTTGCATTTTTTTGCATTTTGGGTCATTTTGGGCTTAAGGCCACCGAGGGTAACTGTAAAACAAAAAAAAAATTGCTTGCCATTCAATTTTTCAAATTTTTTTGAATGCAATTTTTATACTTTAGAATATTGTACTAATTTACAGGGTGTCATAGTCAATTGTAAACTTTGTAACTAAGAAACTAAGTAATCATTGTAAGAAAAAATAGTGAAAATTGGTTCAGTAACACTCATGAGATCCTAGATCTCACGTAGTGTTTGGTATATGGGTAAGTGCACCAAGTTGGGGGACAATTAAGTGGACATCAAATCCTGAATTTTACATTAAAAACAACAAAACATCAAATTTAGTCTTCCGCGGACTTGAACCATGCCGAAAAGTAAAAACTATGTCATAAAAATGGTACCATTGCATAGGGGAGACTATTAGCTTTGTAGAAATACTGATTTTAAAGTGAATAGAAGAGGATAAATATCATTTTATAATTTTTTACTAATAGTAGGTCTTTAAGACACTTTTTCCTGTGAATGTTTATGTCTACGTTTAAGACTGCAAAATTTGTTTCACTTATTAGAATGTGATAAAACTTATACCATCCCAACCATGGTGAAATTATATACATGTTCAAAAAAAAATTATTTGATTTCAATATTTTTTGATGAAGTTATGGCAGGCAAACGGAAAGTGCTCTATTTTCTTTATGTTTTCATACCACTTTCACGGAAAAAATCATAAAAAATAAAATATTACTCAAAAAAATACAAAATAAAATCCATCCCAAGATAGATAGTGGCATATAACTTCTCACCAAAGGAAAAAAATATATATCAATTTTTGGTCATCCAAATTGTGGGCAAACGGACTATAATCTTATCGGCGTTTTTAAAAAAAAATACCAAGTCATTGAATTTTGAGTGTTTAATATAGCTAATCTTGTCCATTTTTTACAAAAATTAGTATTTTAGAAACTAGATTGGATGCTACGATTCATATTAATATAATTTTTTCTAATTTTGAGTGTATGTATTGCTAATAATCCCTACAAGTTGATATTATGTTGTTATTTGCAATATGATGTCCACGGATGACCCTATATTTGTCCATCAACTTCCTGCACTTACCCATATACGGTGCCTCCGGGAAGCACTTATGGGTAAATCCGTCATGACTAATACTACTACACTTAATGCCTAATATATCTGCAACAACATCATCTGGGCATCGTCCCTATAAATCGACAAGGAGTAATAAGGTCACAATGCACAAACTATGAACCATCCCATCCGTCTGGCGTGAATGATTGCACGACATAGATCTGAAAGCATTGATTGAGAAGACTTCTAGAGTCTTACAATTTATTTGTAGCGAGAATACTTGCTAATGCGAGAGACTAGCTCGGTCTCCTCCAAACGTAGCGAGAGTCCTCTAGAGAATGCATAGGAGGTTGTGAGTTTGCAGGGGGTTCTGGGAAGCTGCAGGAGGCAACACTGGCTCTCCGTTGATGTAGATTTCTTCTCCACGAATTATCCTTCCTCTGCAACCTTCTCCAACCTTGTCAGAGCTTCAATTCGCTCTAGTACCAAATGTAGATTGAGCAACAGGGCGAAAGCCTGATTATATTTATTAAAATCAATCAACAAAGTTACAATGGAGGGACTACAATACTTATAGGTATTGTACAGTCATGTGCAGACAAAAGAGAGGTTGCACAGGTACAACTAGAAATACAACAGCTTCCATAATACATCCGGGAAGCAACAAATGAATAATAACAATTATATTGTTAAAACAATATAACAACATCCCTAATGTTTATATAAAACAAATATGGTTAATAAAACCATATAACAACATTATTTAATTAATAACATTAATTAAATAATTATATAATGCATAATTAAAATATTAGGTAAATAATAATTAACCTAATAGATAATGTTGGCAAGAGTTTAGGTATAAACCATGAGGTTAAGGAGATATCCACGAAAATATAAAGATAACCACAATAAACTAAGGAATCAATGGAATGAAGTAAAGCCATGAATACAAAAGGATAGAAGCCGATAAAGATTAAAAAGTTACGAAAAGACTGGAAGAAGTTGCAAAAGCTAACTTAAAACCACATAATGAAGTTAAATCACACCGAGATCATGTCAAAATCCGATAGAGGCACGATTCAAAGGAAGTGACATTTGAAATAGATTGTATTTTGTATATTTATTGTAATCAATGTATTATATATAGTGTGCATCACGAAAGACATATGTGAATGCCATTTTGAGATTTTGTATGAGAATAGAGATAGGAGAATGAGAAGAACATGTATGTTATGAGGACTAATGTAATAATTAGTGATAAATAAATAAATAACAAAGTTTGGAGTATAATTTGTTACATAATTTTACTTAATTTATTACTCTTAGTGTAGTGGTGGTGTATTTCCCGCATACATCCTTAACAGTGATCGATTATTTCCTAAGCCCTACAATCCTATTGGGGTTTTTAGGTCAACAGATTGTAATTTTGATATTATGAACACACATGTTGTGCATGTCACTTAGTGTGTATTTGTTATCATGTTGATGTTCTTGTGATGAGAGTATTCGCTCTCCTTTTCATGGATTCAATGAAGAGTTCACGTGGGATGTGTCATCTTGTTATGTGTGAAAAGAATGTTATTACAGTTGCAGAGTATTAGAGAATTTTGTTATTATGTGATATGTAGGTGTGTTGATGTGTTGTATGAAAAAATTGGTGTATAGTGAATTAGATTGTATCATGATGTCGCCACCATGTTATATTGTAATTGACTATATGTTGTAATGATAGTCATTGTGTTCATCATACGTATACTTTGTGTAATATGTGATGCTTCATGTTGTGATTTAGGGGCATATGGTGAATGTATGACCCCTATTGTACAATACTTGCACTTTGGGGGAATTATGTGGAAACATGATGTATTATAACCTGTGAAGGTAATTATTGTGATTTATCTGTACATATACCATGCATAAGATGCTATGGTTAATGTGCATGAATCACCATCGTGTTAGTAATGTAGTTATGTGTTATATTGTGAACCTTACACTAACCGATCCTAAGGGAAGAAATCGGTAAAAATTGTATGTTTGGAGAGAGGAAATGAGTACCGTTGACCAGTCACTTGAGTTAAGTACGAGATAGGAGGTGGAGTCTTACAGACTGAAAATCCACATCTATTTTTTTAGTATGTATGATGGACTATCCAATGGGCACTATATATATTGTGGTTCGTGAATGCTTAAGCTTAGTAGATGGCAACATGTACTTTTTTCTCTCCCCATATATGGTTGTTGTTTAGATGACCTATGTGTACTTTAGCTTTGGTGTACCATTGACTAGTCACTTGAGTTGATTACGAGATAGGAGTGGAGTCAGTCGACATAGATTGAAAACCCACTTTTGTTTGTTTGGTATTCATGGCACTTTCCCAACGGGAAAAATGTATATATTTTTCACAAACACCTTACGCTTAGTGAATGACAACCTATACACCCCCCTTCTCAGACTATGTTGAGCCTTGTGGGAGTATGGAGGGATGATTCCGGTAGAGATGATGAAAATTATATTATTTGATAAATTATTTTAAAAGCTGAGGCTTGATGTCTGAGTGCCAAATACTTGATGATTACCCCTTTGATGGCTGTATAAGGCCACATAGTGATTGTGATGTGCTATTTATTTATACATATTTTATTCATAAGTTTAACTTTTCTTTTCTCTCCCTTTTTTTGGAATTAGTAAATTGTTTTATTTAACTTTTGTTTGAGTTGTTGCAATTTTGGGCATCTTATTTGGTTGTTGCACTAACATGTAGATTTTGCACTAACTATGGATATTTAGCCATTTTTTTGCTTAGTTTTAAATTTTCTTTTCAAGTTTAAAATTTTTGTAGGTTAGCCCAAGGCTTGGGATTTTTTCCACTTGGCATTCAAAATGGATTGTTATGTTAGTTCTAATGTTGTAATTTGTTGGAATAGGGTCATGGGATTCACCATGGAGTGGTTGGACCTATGGACCCACTTCGTTATATGGGGCTATGCCCCAAGGGGTCATAGGGCTATTTATTTTTTGAACTACAAGGTACTATGCCACTTAGGTGGGGGTGACAGGGCTCTATGTGCCCAAGGCCATAGGGTGACGACCTCATTAAATGGAGAAATAAGGAGATGGGACTCTATGGTTGAGTTACCAAATATGGAGAAATAAGGAGATGGGGATCTATGGTTGAGTAACCTGATATGGAGAAATAATGAGATGGGAATTTATGGTTGAGTGACATGATATGGAGAAATAAGGAGATGGCACTCTAGGGTTGAGTGACCCGATATGGAGTTATTTTGTGATGATTTGGTAGGTATATGGAGTTGTTTTTCAATACTTTGGGAGGTATATGGAGTTCTGTTGTGATATTTGGGAGGTATATGGAGTTGTTTTGTGATGTTTTGGGAGTGTGTGGAGTTGTTATTATGAGTTATGTGTACTCTTGTGAGTCTTGCTAGGCATTGTTATGATTTAGGTTTGACACTCCTATTGAGGAAAATTTTTACCTTAGGGGTTTGGTTTGATACTTCAAGGGGTAAAATTTTCTCAACCTTAGTATGGCAAGGTTTTCAAGATACCCACGAGATGTGATGGATGTATGATGTTTCACACTCCGTGAAGAATGTACTAGACTTATTTTTCCTACAAGTAATCCTGTAAATCAAAAACACTTACACAAAATAGAGTTAGTAAAATAAGTGGGCAGGTGTCGGCAAAGGCCTGCCCAGAAGCCCAAAGACTTCCTTATGTGGATGTCGACATGATTTTGAAACACTTAAGATTTATTGATGAGAAAATGGAGTACAATATACGATAGATGAAAAATGTGATTAATTGTTTATCACTTATTTAGCTTAATACATACATCGGTTCTAAGCAATGAAATGTAAAACAACAAGTTAGAATCCTAAGTCAGAATCTAAGTCAGTGTCAAGGTTTTATGAGAAGTTTGAGCCTATAGAGTAAGAAAAATCATCATCTTTGGTGAAGTATGAATTGGGCTCGACATTTAGTCTTCCATGAAGAAGTCGAGATCTCTTCCCATGTGTCGTATAGATGTGCGAGGATGAAATCGGTGAATGGAAGGTGATGTTTCTTTTAATGTCGAGTTTTAGATGTGGTGTGGGTGTCATCGGGGATGTCTAGGCCTACTTTTTATTTTTATTCATACCATGCAAGGTCATCTTGGATCCTCTAAACCTCATAGTGGGCACACAACTCGATGTCTTGTAGGATATCATATTCCTCCTAGTACAAGGGTGTCGGACAATTGGTAGCGAATCAATATTGGTAATGGGATGACTAGTACCTGATATGGCCATCTACAAAACCCATACTTGATAACATGTTAGCAATAAAAAGAAATGGATATGGATTGTTAAACAAATCTATGAAATAAAAATATTGAGCAAGAATCACAGGTGATTCTAGCAATCACCAACAATTATTGTGGATTCTAACAAGCTAATAAAATAGAGAATATAACTTGATTATTTTGTGACTGTAATGAATTTTAAATCTTCAATGATATTATTAGTGGAAAGACTAGCATGATTACCTAAAGATGGAAGAAATAATTTATCAAAATTAAGCTTACCTTGGATGATTGACCAAATATCACAAATTGAGTGGCGAGATGCATGAATATGGCTCCAAGATGTCTCGACAATGATCTTTGGATGATATGACGGGCGTCTTGATGCGGTGTAACAATATTAGTGCTTTGTTTAAAGGATGAGTCTTAGAAATGATGATGGATGGATGTGAATATCCTACCAAATTCTCTCCAAAATCCTCCCACAAAGAGGCTTAGGAATCTATTTATATAGATTGCCAACGACGAGATAATCGCTGAAAATTTTAGATAATTTGAGTTAGGGGATAAAAGAGTTATTTTATTTCCATTTCGAACTTGATTAGAAAAGGATTTCGAGAGAGGTTGGGATACTAAGAGGGGTGATCTTGGATGAGGACCACATTAGTTAGGATAAATGTGGAGGTGTTTTTAGAAGGTTTCTAATTTAACTTAGTTATAACTAGTTAGGGGTGGGAAGTAGATATAGGGATAAGTTAGAGGTGGTTAGGTCTTATTTATGGAAGGTGGCTACATTAACATGTTACAACTAGTGAGTGTGGATGAGTTCACATGGTGAGGTGTGAGGGTAAGGTGTGAGGGTGTAATTTATTTAATTAATTATTTTAGGGATAGGGATGTGGTGACGTGAGTATTAAATTAATTTAATTAAAGGGTACAAGTGGATGACCTAGGTCATGGAGTTTTGTGATTGACATGTTTTAATTGTTTTGATGATTGTGACTGAGTTTAGATATTGAAGGTGAGAGAGTGAAGATTTTTGGTGTCTACAACTCCTCTTGGTTACTATGTACTATTGAATATTTTCTTGTAACTATGTAGGTACTATCATGATCTTTGGGACATGTGATACCAGTTTGTATATGTAACAATGTGATGATTATGTTTTTGATGATGTGTGTGTTGTATTTATGCCTATGACATAATTACTTGAAACTATTTTTATGTGGACTACTTGTTTTCTTTCCATGGTGGTATTAGAGTTCTTGTGATGTGATATGGTCATTAAAGTATGTATCAAGATGTCTCATGGGTTGTTTTTGTTGTGTTGAGTTTTTTGGGACATCTTAAGGCCAATTCTTGTTATGCACTCACAAACATAATACAATTGAAATTCTAAAAATGAATAATAAGAGTTTGAGATTAAGAAATCTTGTAAAAGAAAAGACTAATTGAGTAGTAAACTAAAAGATAACTAACTACCAATCTTGAGAGAACATTATAATTTAAGATATCACCAAAATTAATTTGCTTCCTTGAGGTCACATTGTATCGACAAGTATTTTTGTTAAATGACATGTTTCATTTTGAATTTCTTTCCTAAGTACCCTTTGAGCTTCAGTATTGTGTTGCATCAATGAAGATACTATTATAAAGGAGGGAAATGTTGTGCCCAACATAAACTAAAAAATAATAAATAAAAATAAAATCAAATAAAAGATGTAATGCATTTGGTGATAACTTGTGGAGGTGGAGGAAGTACAATGAATGGTTTGTGTCGGGAGGAGGTATAAGGTTTTTAGCATTAGTAGGAAAGGAGAGAGACACATCCTAAAAACCTTTTAAAACCTATCATTTCCTTGAAGAATAATACAAGAACTTTATTTTGAATCTAGAGGCATAATCACGTGAAGCCTAGGTTAACGTTGCAAATTTAGTAGTAATTGGATATCGCACCACCTGCAGAAGTCGGAGCTTTGATTTACTAATAATGGAAAAGAGGATTTCAATAATCTCATAATAAAATAAACACAAATTTATGGGAACTGTTCTTAAAAGAGCTCCAACTATCTTTTAAACAAGACCATTATGGGTTAATCTCGCACGCAAAAATAAATCTAAACCTAATTCCTCTGCGTTTTACTATACACAAATTGATTGGTCCGAATCTATATATGTATTCAAGCAGTTTGATTATTTTGATAGGAAATGTTTTCCCTCCTCTATGTTGATGCTTTGCATGAAAAAAGAAAAATAAAGATTGAGTTTTAAGAGACATCGTTGTGCCTAGCTATGTTGATTTTGCTTCTTCCATTCCTAAGTGTCTCTGTGCTACATGTAATGTAACCTTCCAAAGTGCCATTTGTTTTCCTATCCTTTATCTTTTATTTTGAGTAGTTTTTATATTGATTATGGCTTTGGAAGATACCTTTCCTACTACCCCACGTATGTCTCTCTAGATTTGTCTCTTACACTCTCCCTCTACGTGAAACCATTTTTATGTCCTTCCTTAGTCAAAGTGGAGTTTAACAAAATAACATGTGATTTGTTTGACAAAGGAGTAGCATGCCTACGAAGGGATGTGGGATTCAAGAGGTGTAGAAGGAGGTTAGGAAACCAAACCCTCCCTCATGTTATAGCTAACATGTTCTAATCTGAACGATTCACCTTTGCTAGCATTTTACTTCAACCCGCACCAAAATGTGAGCTTTCAAATAGAACACAAGAAATGAAATCCATAAAACAATGCGAAGGACAAATTTTCTTGTTGTGTAGTCCGATGCATTCTATAAATAAATAAATAAATAAAATCTGTGTCTTACCATGTATCTTCCTTTACCTAAACAATGCGTATGAGTGGATATATGACTTAGCTTTTCTAGATGCATAGCATTTTGTGGGTGTGGTATGACATTGACTACTATAGGTGCAATGAAGGTCTTGCTGAAAATACCATTAAGAACATACAAAAGGCATGTGATCTATTTGACAAAAAAAGGTTTTGGTTTTCGGACTTAAAAACTTCCAAGTAAAGGCTAGGGAATATTTCCCAACAAATTGGTTTCTTTTTCCTAATGCCTCCTTGGTTGTGTTTGAATAAAGCATTGGAGCAGCTGAAAGGACCATTTGTATGCATTGGTGTCAAGTTTGGCTATTTAGAGGAAATGATAAGTTTGTATTATATCTCATCCTGTGACTTCGGTGACACTATGGCCAATTGTCAGTTTTGTGGAGCTCATTATGCTTTTTCTCGTGGTTTGTGCTTGGTGAATGTGGTAAGTGATGCGAGTCTCGTTGAATGGAGGGATAACAAGTTTTATGTAAAAGGTATGGTTTTCCCCTTTTCTCTTGCACTAAATTTCACTTCATCATTTCCATTTTTTAAAATTAAATGTTGAATGATAGAGAATGTAATTCCAACAATTGACAAAATATTACCTTGACATGAACTATTAAAACATAAAAAAAAGATCTTGAAAGTCATGCACATGGAGTGCCACACCCAAATGTACCACAAAACTAAAACTCTTTGCATGACCCCTGGTAACATGGAACACCTTAGGGAACCTTAACCGAGTTGTTTGAAATTATTTAACGCACTTGCAAGTCGTATTCCTAAACCCTCTTAGCTTATCAGTCACTTATAGTGACATGGTCATTTTAATAAAACACGATCGGTTTTAGCTTACGATTGTCGCTTAGCTTGAGTGAAATTGAAAACCACTACCTCCTACCTCTAGAATTCCAACAAGAGAATCGTAACCCAAACCATTTCCATTGAAAATGCCTTCATAAAATAATTTTGCAAGTGGGTTTTGGGCCTACTAGTTGTTGTGTGATAAGAGTTGTTGACGTAATTATGATAACCGGCCTTGGAGTTACCCTTATTACTTAAGATCTACTCATCGTAATCAATTTCTGTCAGACATGATGAATTATATATATACATGGGGAGTAAGGACCATAAAATTTTTTGATCAAACTTAAGACGATAGTATTTAAGACCCAACTTGTAAGCACTTTTGTTGTTTTGGAGAGACTTCTCAACTTGCCACTTTAGCTAGAATCTCCTTCTGAGAGTCTTGTTTGTCTTCTACCCACACGTGTGACCTTGTAATACCATATTAATTCTATATAGAATATTATTCAACATTTTATCTTGTATGAATGGATTTTGAAATTTATTGTGTTTTTTTCTCTCTCCACCCTCTTCTCTCATTAAAAATGACTATGATACTTTAGTTGATTTGAAAACGTAAATGAATTGGGAAATGTAAAATGAATATGGACATGAAATGAAAATGGTTATGACATTGTGAATGGAAAATAAAATGTCTCTTAACTTTATCTCTCATCCTTACTCTCTCTCTCTCTCTCTCTCTCTCCTATTTAATTGAAAATGTTAGAAATGATGAATGTGTGGATTTATGCTTGAGTGTAGGGGATTTCCATACTCAGTCCTAGGACTGACACAATGTTAGCTGCAGTACATGAACCAAAGTATTAGTAAAATGCCACTTGTGTCTTTTATTAGCATGTTATTTGAAGGAAATGTAATTGTTTATAATATTTCAGTGATATTGTTATGAATAGAATGTATTGTTTTCATTATTTCAATGATGTATATGATAGTGTTGCATATTGGGAAAATGTACTTTTTATACGTAGTTGTAATTTTTCCTATTTAATGAATGTTACTCTTAGTTGTAATTGTGTATATTATATTAAGTAAATGAAGTTTATTGTATCATGTTGCTTTGGAAAATGATGTCAAAGAATCCTTCTTTTAGTGTCAAAATAAATATAGGAGGATGAAAATGGAACCCTGTCATTTAAAATTTTTAGTGTCATCGTAATTTTGGATATGATTGTGCCAGTAAAATTGTTGGAAAATAATTTAAAATGGTGTGTTTTTACCTATCTACTAGTGTTGCATTGACCTAGGAAATCACTTAATCTTCAAAGAAAAATATCAACTTATGTTTATGTTTTTTCATTTTGAGTGGGAAGTGAAAAAACAAACATATAGCTTGAAATATTTACCTTTGTTAAATGTAATGTTATTCTTGAGAAGCCTTGAGTTATGTTGGCTTCAAACACCTTTTCATAGTCCTATAGAATTAGATATATCTGTATGTGTTGTGTGTTCCTCCCTAAGAACTCGTTTGATAACTTTCACATGGGTAGGCACACTTGTAAGATTCCTTAGTGTGAGGCATAATGTTCTTTGGATTTGGATGAGCACAATGTAGCCTTCTATTGGCATACTATGATTCAAGTGTTGTCAATGATGTAAAATCCCATTAATGACAAATAGAATGATGGATTGAAGTTATATCATGTTAAGTATGATGGTGACATGGATTTTCGGGTGTGTTATTGGTTTCATGAGTTGATTAAGTGAGAATGACTTGTTACAGCAAGTGAATCGATTGACCTAACTAGCCTAGGTGATGGTGCATGATGGTTGGAGCTTCATGATAGCTTTAAGAGCATGTTGGGAGAATGGGGAAGATTTTTGGGGAGTTTTTAGACACTCACATGAGTTTCAAGGTGTAGATACAAGTTGAAGACCATGTTTCACGTGCTCATCTAGACCAGGTCTAGGTCTTTAGGAGTCAAGAGGTTTAGATATAGAGCTGTTTGAGATCATGGAATCTTGTAAGGATATCATACATGATGTTTCACATATGTTAGGACCTTTTGGAGAAATTCCATGCTGAGTTATGAAGTTATTTCAGTTAACCCTAGCCTAGACTATGCAAAACCTTAAGGGGTAGCTATTTAAATTAGATGGGATGAGAAGTTGAGAGATTTTTGAGCTATGCCAATGATTGGATATGATGCACATAGGTGTCTTGGTGGTGTGAAATTTTTTTGGAGTCATTCTAAAGATAATTTTGAAAGATAAGTCATTTTTTGTGAAATAGGGTCAAAGAAAGGGTGCTTTGTAGCTTGAATTGCTCCTTCTAATGCTCACCATGTATTGTTTGCTTTGCATGGGACCTTGTGTATTTTAGGTATGTTTCTAAATTTTAGGTATAAGGTTTAACATAAATAATGATGTCATTTCATCATCACATTTTCTATGAACAAATGTTAAGAAGGTAAATAACTTTTTGTGTGCAGAAACCCTAGCTCAAAAGCAGGAGAGAAAATGCTCCTAAATGCCCAAAATTTATTGTTAGTGCATGGATTATTATTATATGATGTAGAGGACTCCTTCAAGTTTCCAAAAAGGTGTGGTAGAGCTTCTGGTGATGAGTGGACCCCACTCAAACAAGTTAGTTTCTATAGAAATTAAGTTTGGGACAAGGTTGTATAAAGGAGTTGTCCATTTGTTTCCCCCTTTCAAAATGGATTAACCTACAAATCTAGGAATTGATAGTTAATGGGGAGAAGTTTACAGCCATGTTTGGAGCTAAGTTTTCTTCAATGGTCAAGCTAGAAAAATGTATGAATTACCACCTTCTTAACTCATGTCAACAATAAATTTGTCGTGTGTCAACCACCTTATTGATGCACATCAATGACAACTTCATCACGTGTCAACTACCTTCTTGACACACGTCAATAACAAATTTTTGATGCATCAACTACCTTCTTGATGTGCATCAACAACAACTTTGTCATGCATCAACCACCTTCTTGATGTGCATCAATAATAACCTCATCACACATGTTGCCTTCTTGATGTACACCAACAAAAATGTCATCGCATGTCAACCACCTTTGTGATGCTCGTCAATAGAAAATTTGTCATGCGTCAACCACCTTCTTAATGTACGTAAACACCAACTTTTTCATCGTCTACCACCTTCTTGACGTGTGTCAATAACAATTTTTTCATGCATCAACCACCTTATTGACATGTGTTAACAACAACATCATCGTAAGTCAATTGACTTCTTGATGCATGTCAATAACAACTTCATCACACGTCAACCACCTTTCGACAAGCATCAACAAATTCATCGTGCATCAACAACAACTTTGTTACGAACCAACCTTCCTTCGTTGTACATCATCATTCCTTCCATTATGCGTCAAAATTCATTTCATCATGTGTCAAAGCATTCCTTTCGTCATGCATCAATATTCCTTCGATCGGTGGAAACTCTTTCCGTTCTTATCGGGCATCAAAGCAATGAATTTTAGGTATGATCGGACATTAATGACATTGTACAAGGTAGCTTGATAATGGGTTAATGAGGTATGGCACCCTTGTTCACTATGCGGGAAAAGTACCAATGGAAAGTAAACCAACATGGTCACCCATACCCTGCTGTGCAAGTAATTAATGAATGATGTTGATTGGTATCTCCTTTTATCTATATATATGTACTTTTCCTCCATTTGAAGGGAGAGAGAATTCAAAATTATAAAGGAACTCTTCCAAAATTGTTCTAGACTGTTGTGAGTTACATGACTTGAATTTATGCATTTTATGAAGGATTATTTCCTTGTGCCTATATTGTAATGGATTGTGCGCCATTTTAAGCAATAAAAATTAGTGTTTTGTGGCTCTTCTTTCCCTAGCTTAATTTATATCACATTTCTTGCCTTCTAATATACTTTATAGGTATATTGTGAATTTTGTGTTCCTTTACAGGTATAAATTCATTGTGCTTCATAAAATTGGAGGTTTGAATGTGTTTTGGGATTGTGGCACTTTGTCTTCCCTCTTCTTCCCCATTTTCCTCCACTTTCACTCACTAGGAATCTCTCTATTCTTTTTTTGGTGCTATCACCTCCCTTAGTTTAGGATTTACATTTTATGTATTTCTCTCTCTCGGTCCCTTAGAATTGATAGTTTAGGAGTAGGTTAGCATTAGAATAGGTCGGGAACCAACCTTCTCTCGGAGGTTGATCTCAATCGCAAAGGTCCACACCTTGAGACAATCCTATGTTTGTCAAGATTAGGGTTTTGTAATGTGAAAATCCTAGGGTGCTACTTTTCTGACATTACAATTTTAGCATGCCGGTGGGACTAAAGTCAAAATTTTCATTTTATCAAGATTGGGTATGTGTCTTGGTGAATTTCTAGCCTTTAGAGGCTTTGCAATAACACATCTGACAACTCCATCATTTAAATCTAGTGGTTTTAGTAGCCCAAGTTTATCAAGTTCATGAGAAGAGTGCAAACCCGGTCTAGAGCAAGAGAAGAAGGTATATTTGAATACTTGTAGTTATCTCTAGGAAGAGGAAGGAGAGGAAGAAGAGTACAAAAGGTCTCCATCTCCACCAAACAAAACATTATCCACACCTCCACACCTGGCAGACCTTTTCTTCAATCGACTTGGGTCCTCAAGCCACTCAGGATGGCTCATCTACAACCACCTCAAAACCCCTAAGAAAATTTCACGGGAAACAGTCCACTTTCCCTTAATGCACAAAATTTGGTCCCGATAGAAGCATTAAAAATATCCCTTACATCACTAGAGAAAATGACACAACTCCAATCGACCACATTCAAGACATTGAAAATGTTTGTTCCATATATGAGATTGTTGAGACTGATGTTGCGGTCAATTTGTTGGCTTCTTATTTCAAAGGAAAAGTGTTGTAGTGGTTTAGAGGCTTGGGAGTAGGATCAATTCAGGGTGGGATCAATTTTGTACATCTCTGTGGCGATTTGGGGGAGGGTTGACAACTTATCTCTTTTAGAGAAGATGACTATAATCAAAAGGGAACCAGTCAAGTAAATGATAGACTTCAATTCCAGATTCCAAAGAACATGGGAGAGGATCCCAATTGTGGTCAGACCAAAGGCGAAGGTGCATTTCTCTATTTTCTTAAAGCTCTAAATTATGATATATCTGTTATGATACAATCTATGGGAGGAATAACCCTACTAGATGCCTATGCCATAGCCATTAGAGATGAGAATTTCCTAATTCAAGTTGGTAAACTTGCACCTAGGCCACCTATGCCTCTCTATCCGGATATGGGGAATCCTAATCCTAATCAAACACCTACAATAGCCCCCATCCTTGCTCCAAGAAATCAGATTTCAAATGAAGCATCCACTTCTTCTTCTAACCCTTCAAATGACTTCTAGGAGGTTATGAAATAATTGAAAAACTTAGGAAATGAGTTGGTAACTCTTAAGAGGCAAAAGCAAGCTCAAAATTCTAGACCTTATCAACCTTAGTATCAACCCAATAAACATCCATATCAACAAAACATGCCACATGTTCAAGCTACTAATCCAAACCAAGGACAACCCTAAGCTATTAATCCATTCCAAGCATATAACCGTAATGTAGTTTTAACATCTAGGGCTTTGGTTCCAACTCAACAACATTACAAAAGATATGAATGGTGTTTCCTAAGTAGCCAACCGTACAATTAGGAAACATGATTCAATGGTGCTCTAAATCAAGAATTGATGGTGACTACAACAGTGTTCCTCAAGAACCAAACCAAGAAGAAAGTCAACAAAGTAGGTAGCTAATCAGGAAGCACCTCAAGCAAGACAACAATTGTGAATTGGTAAGATGAGGATTTATGTGGAATAAATCAGTCCCCTTCTCAAAGTGTGGTAGAAAACATGAGGTCTAAGAAGAGGAATATAGAGGAAGGGAATTCATCTAATCCAATTAATTCTTATCCTTCTATCACACTTTGGGGTATTAGCAATCCAAGTGCAGCCCCAAATGTTCAAAATCAGCCCAAACTACCTTCTAAGCCAAGCTAGGTACCGGTTACAGTAGCCCATGTGCAGGAGAAAGTCATGCCGAGTAAGGGGAAAAAGAAGGAAAATCCATATCCTTTTAACATTATTAATAAAATGAAGAATACCAATGTAAGAATTTCTATGTGGGAATCATTGAAAATTCTAGACAAAGTGAGAATTATTCTACAAGTAGCCATGGAAAATTGGTCAGCATCAAATGAGTTGTCCAAGAATCAAGAGAAGGTGCTCACTAATGCAGCTCCAAAAGGAGTTCATGGAGGTCAAGCAAGGTAAAAAAATGAAGCCTCCTCCATTCTATATATCTTTTATTATTTGGAACAACCTTGCACACAATTACATAATTGACTCAGGGGCTGGCAGTTCAGTAATGCCGAAACAAATTACAGATTAGTTGGGCTTGAAATACGACCTAGTTTCGAAAGGAGTAGTATAGTTAGATGGGACAATAGTGGGGAATTTTGGGATCATAAAAATGTTTAAAACTCACATTACATGCATGTCCTAATGTCACAATTCAATAGGATATATTAGTGATTGACTTTTCACCACTATATGTATTGTGCTTGTCAAGAGACTTCACTTCCAGGATTGGAGGCTACTTATCAGCTGGTTGGTTGCATATGCTCTTCAGAACAAGGTATTGAGCTAAGGCTTCAATCCAGTCTAAAACTATTGTAGATTTCCATATTGAGCCACATGTACTAGGCCTAATCAGACAACTTTATTAGCCTTTGATCAAGAGGATTGCCCAAACACTCAGGAAGCAGATACCAAAGTTAGGGGCATCCCAAATTTGACTCTTAATGAATGGGAAAACAAAAGACACAGATATGATCCATACAAGGAAATAGAGGAGGCTAAGTTGGGATTTTATTGTTTACATGAGGAAAACACACCTCTTCCTAGCCTCACCAAATTGGATGATAAGGGTGATAATGAAGTATGGAAACTATTCTTTGATGGCTCAAGGAGTAGGCAAGGCACTAGAGGAGGAGCAATGATTTTTTCACCACAAGGTATGAAGTACTACTTAGCTTTCTGTTTTCATTTTACTTATTCAAACAATACCATTGAGTATTTGATGTATGGATTGAATTGGGCAAGAAAGAGGGGTATACAAAACTTTCAAGTGTTTGGGGATAGTGAGTTAATTGTTAACCAGGTTAGGGGAAAACATGCTGCTAAGAATGATCTTCTTAAAGCCTACAAACATCAAGTATGAGATCAAATTGATGATTTTGGAGTGTTCAATATTCAAGCCATACCAAGGAAGAAGAATGAAGCTACGAGACAGGCTTGTGTAAATTGGAGAAACATTTGATGTGGTGGACAGTATTAAAAGAGATAAAGTACAACCACATATTCATGTAATTGTGAGGCCAGCTATACCAGATAATAACATGAGTTGGTAGGTATTTGAGAATGATCAACAAATCATTAATTTCTTGCAGGAGGAGGCTGAGTTTTGGGTTGAAAACTAGGAGAAATTACAGCAACAATATGGGGATCAAGTGGTACAGTTGTAGACAAACAAATTTCCAAAGGATTTAGTGACTCTAGAGTCAGTATTCAATCCTAATGACCAATTATGGAAGGAAAAGGAAAATATTCATGTCAAAGAAGAAGATTCGGGGCCAATTTGAGTTGGAGAAGGAAGAACGCTTCAAATTGGTAAGGTAAGCATTGATCAAGAAAATCTTGAATTTATATGACTTTGCCAAGAATTTCTAGATGTATTTGATTGGGGATATGAGGATTTGAAAGGATTTAATCCTAAGCTAGCACAATACATCATTGAACTGGATCTAGGATCTAAACCTGTCGGGGAGAAGAAAAGGCCAGTCAATCCTCACATCAAGCCCCCTCATGAAAAGGGACCTAAACAAGCTCATAGAGGAAAGCATCATATTTTTGATCAAGATTTCTTCATGGGTAGCGAATCTGGTGCTAGTTAAGAAAAATAGGGAAATCAGGTTATGTGTGGATTTTTATACTTAAACAAGGCCTCTCTTAAGGACCACTATCCACTTACTTCTATGGAGCAAATCTTGCAGGTTGTAGCCGGTTCCGAAAGGTTCTCATTGTTGGATGGCTACTCGGGATATAATCAAATCATGGTGAAAGAGGAAGACCAATTCAATATAACCTTCACTATAAAGTGGGGCACATATGCTTATAGGAAGATGCCATTTGGAATATCATATGCCAGAGCTAGTTTCAAAGAGCAATGGATATGTAATTCAAAGGATTTATCAATAAGATAGTTCTTGTGTATCTAGATGACATTATCATGTTCTCTACAAATGTAGTAAGTCACCTCTTTCACATCAAACAAGTGATCTAAAGATGTAGGAGATTCAAGGTGTCCTTGAATCCAAAAAAGTGAATATTCTTAGCTCATGAAGGTAAGCTCTTAGGACACATCGTGTCTAATAAGGGGTTGGAAATTGATCCAGAACTAGTTAGGAAGTTTATTATTACATCATGACCAAGTCACAAGAAGGATCTCCAAATCGTTTTGGGGAAAATTATTTTTTTAGGAGGTTTGTTCCTAACTTTTCCCATCTTGTCAAGCCACTCACACTAATGCTGAAAAAGAACATGGTTTTCAAATGGAATACTAAAGGAAAAGAAATCTTTGAAGCCATAAAGTAGGCCATTACATAGGCTCCAACCCTCATAAATCTAGATTTCTTGAAGGACTTCATCTTATACACTTTTGGAGGCACAAATGAAATATCTACCATATTGGTGTGGCCAAATCAAGGACTAGAGTAGCCTATTGCATTCTTCAACCAAGGTCTCAAGAGATTATGAGGTGAGATATTCATTCATTGAGAAACATGTCCTTCTGTGATAATACGTTTAAAGAAATTCAGGCATCTAGTGTCAAATCGAATTCATCTATTAGTTTCACATGCTAGTATAAAAGATTTTGTTTTGAACAAGGACCTTAATGAAAAGAGATTTGGTTAGATAACCAAGGTCATGGAGTATGATATTGATATAAATGTGACCAAATTAGTTAGGGGAAAGGGTTGTGTGAGCAGCTAGTTTCCAACCAAAGCATGTTGAATCAAGAGAGGAGGTATAAGTTTTTATGGTGTTACAATATAATCAAGAACATGCTACATATGGCATACCCATTCCTTGTTGGAATCAAGATATTATATATTTTCTTCAAATGGGTCAAATTCCTCAAGGATTGAGTAAGTCCAAAAGGAGGTATTTCAAACTTCATTGCATCCCATATGTTCTTGTAGATAATATTTTGTTCAAAAGGGATGTGAATGGTGTCCTCCTAAGGTGCATCAAGACAGATCAGATAGAGAGGGTATTGCATGAGTTTCATGATGGAGAGGTAGGTGGTCATTTTTCCCCAAAAAAATAGATATTAGAATCATGAGGGTTGGTTATTATTGGCCTAATATTTTTAATTATTTCTACTCATGGATCAAGAAATGTAATAAGTGTGCCTTCTTCATAGGTAAAGAGAAGATAACAACCCTCCCACTCCATCCTATCTCAGTTAAACAACCTTTCATGCAATGGGGATGGATTTTATTGGGGTGATCAATCCAAGTTCTAGCCTAGGTCACAAATGGATTCTTACAGCCACAAACTACTTCACTAAGTGGACAAAAGCAATTGCACTTAAGGAAGCAAATGAAGCTAGCATTATGGATTTCTACGAAGGTATTGCAATAAGGTTTGGTGTTCCTTCCACTATAATATTAGATAATTCCTTAGCTTTCATTGGAGAAAATATATCTAATTGGGCTATTAGAAATGGCATCTATTTGAGCACTTCTTCTAATTACTACCCCTAGGGTAATGAGGAAAAAAGTCCACGAACAAGAACTTGCTGAGAATCATAAGAAGAACCCTCAATGAAAATTAGAGGACTTGGCATACCAAATTTAAATCAGCCTTGTGGGATGATAGAATCACTCCCAAAAAGTCAACTAGTTATTCCCCTTTCAAGTTGGTTTATGGAAGGGAAGCACAACTACCAATATCCCTTGAGTTACTAGCCTTAGAGCTTATCAAGCAATTGGAGTTGTTTAAAGTTCTAGCTATGGAAGTCAGGTATGTAGAACTCATGGAGCTAGAAGAGCTAAGGAACCAGGCCATGAAAATAATGGAGAAGGACCAAGCTCAAATCAAGATGAGCTTTGATAGAAAATCCAAAAACAAAACTTTCAGGAAGGAGACTTAGTTTTGAAATGGGATGCAGATAGAGCCAAACTAAGAAGGCACTCCAAGTTTGATGCAATATGGAGTGGCCCTTACTTGATCTTAGGGTGCAAAGAAAACAATGATTTCCAATTGTCAAATTTGGACAAAGAATAATTGTAGATTCCAGTCAATGGGATCTACTTAAAGCATTATTATCAAGGATGAATCTCATTTCTATACATACTAGTTTAGGTTCTTAATTTCTCTAAGTGCTTGTAACATACTATTATTTTGTAGATAGGTTTGCTTTTAGATAAGTGTTTGTGCACTCTCTGCATGTTCCATTTGGGATATGTATGATTTTTTTATTTGTACATAGTTGTGCTTTGTTGCAGTTGTACCTTCAAGTTTCAAGTAAGGTCTGGTGATGAAGTAATGTCCTAGTAGTGTTCCAGATAAAGAATAGGTTTCAGAAATCAGATAATTTCAACAATTAGATGACTCCATGCCCAATTGATGCAAATTCACTTTGGTATTTTAGATATAGCGGGTAGATAACCCTGCAAGTCACCAATTGTTATCCATTTGTTGCCCCCTTTCAAAATGGATTAACCTATAAGTCTAGGCATTGCTAGTTAATGGGGAGTATTCTACTGATCGGAGTTTGAAGCTAGGTTTTCTTTAATGGTCAAGATGGAAAAATGTACAGATTACCACCTTCTTGATGCACGTCAACAACTTCATCATGCATTAACCACGTTCTTGACACGTGTCAACAATAACTTCATCACACATTGACCTCCTTCTTGACATGCATCAACAACAACTTCATCGCACATTAACCACCTTCTTGATGCATGTCAATAGTAACTTCGTCATGCGTCAACCACCTTCTTGACATGTGTTAACAAAAATTCTTCACATGTCAACCTCCTTCTTGACGCACATCAACAATAATTTCATCGCACATCAACTACCTTCTTGACGCATGTCAACAAAAAAATTGTTGTATGTCAACCACCTTCTTCACACGCGTGAATGGAAACTTCATTATGCGTCAACCGCCTTCTTGACGTGTGTCAACAACAACTTCATTTCATGTTAACTACCTTCTTGACATGCTTCAATAACAACTTTTGTCACACATAAACTGCCTTCTTGATGCGTGTCAACAACAAATTTGTCATGTGTTAACCACATTATTGACATGTATCAATGACAACTTTATCGTACATCAACCTTCTTCTTGGCGTGTGTCAATAAAACATTTATCGCATGTCAATCTCATTTTTGACACGCATCAACAAAAACTTCATCGTGCTTCAACCACATTCTTGGCGTGATTCAACAACAACTTCTTTGCACATCAAAAAAATTCATCGCATGTCAACCTTCCTTCCATTGCGCGTTAGCATTCCTTCCATCATGCATCAACATTCCTTTTGTCACGCTTTAGCATTCCTTTTGTCATGTGTCAACATTCTTTCCGTTGTGCATCAACATTCCTTTTGTCACACATTAACATTCCTTCCATCATGCCTCAAAGCATTTCTTCCATCACACGTTAGCATTCCTTCCATCGTATGCGTTAGCATTCCTTATATTGGTGGTGACTCTTTCCATTTTTGTTGGGCATCAACAAGGAATTTTAGGTATGTCTAGACATTAATGGCATCGTATAAGGTAGCTCAATAACTAGTTTAATGAGGTATGGCACCCCTGTTCACCATGCAAGAAAAGTACCATTGGAAAGCAAACCAAGTATGGTCACCCATACCTCCGTGCAAGTAATTAATGAAGGATGTTGGGTGGTAGTTCATTTTCTCTATATATATGTAAATTCCCCTTCATTTGAAGGGGAGAAACTTTGGAATTGTAAAGGAACTCGAAAAAATTGTTCCAACACTTTTGTGAGTTACAGGCCTCAAATTTATGCATTTTGTGAAGGATTCTTACCTTGTGCCTATATTGTAATGTATTGTGCATCATTTTAAGCAATAAAAATTAGTATTTTGTGGCTCTTCTTGCCGTAGCTTGATTTATATTACATTTCTTACCTTCTATTATACTTTTCAGGTATATTGTGCACTTTGTGTTTCTTTACAGGGTATAAATTTGTTGTGCTTCATAGATTTGGAGTTTTGAATGTGTTTTGGGACTGTGGCACTTTGTTTTCCCTCTTCTTCCCCATTTTCCCTCCACTTTCACTCACTAGGAATCTCTCTAGTCTTGTTTTGGTGCTATCACCTCCCTTAGTTTAGGATTTACATTTTATGTATTTCTCTCTCTTTGGTCCCTTGGAATTGGTAGTTTAGGAGTAGGTTAGCATTAGAATAGGTTAGGAACCAACCTTCTCTATAGGTTTGTCTCAATCGCAAGGGTCCCACGCCTTGAGACAATCCCATGTTAGCCAAGAGTAAGGTTTTGTAATGTGCAAATCCTAGGGTGCTACATTTCTGACATAACATGAGTTGCAAAATAAATGAATATTATATTTAATATGTGAGTTTTTATTGATGTCCATGGTATTTTGAGGTCATGATGATGCATTTAAATGGTCGGGTGTTCTATTTGTTAGGACTAGCCAAAGGGTAGTTTCAAGAAGATTGCGAGAGATGAGATTGGTTGAAGGCCTTCCACTTGGATTTGGAAGGAGTTCCAATATTTTTGGAAAGAGGATAAAGAGATATTTCCAGTGGTATAATTTTTTTTTCGAGGATGAGGATATTTAATGGGTCATCAAGGTTAGTTTATGGAGATGTTGATTTCTTGATATTCGGGACATGATTTCTCGGACTAAAATAATGAGTTAGTTGAAAAATAAAATGGATGAGTTGATGATTTATATTACCTAGAAAGTGAATAGGGATGAAATTTTTTTCCTAGTGAAGGAATTTAGAGGTATTGGAAGTGGCATAAAGGGTGAAAACTAGTTGAGTTTGTAAAACTAGTTTTTAGGTAACATGTTTTGGTGAAGAGGAAAATTGTTGTGGTTTGATAATATGGATGTTTCATGATGTCTAACATATATGGATATGTTATAAATATCTTGCTATTTTCATATATTGGTTAAATTCCATATTTTATATGTTTTAGAGTGTGCTTGATGTCAAAAGGTGAAGACATGGTGCGAAATAATGTTGTTCTATGAATGATATGAGCATGTGGGCCTATTTAATGATTTATTTGATTGGTCCAAGTAAATGTGAGACCATTTATGATTCTTATATGTTATATTACTCATGTATGGTGAATTTGGGATCTTTATAAGCATGGTTTTGTGATTTGTGGTTTTAGCTCATCCTAGTGATGGGGTTTTGAGCATTTTTGGTGCAAGTTGGATGGTTTTGGGAATGGCCGACCTATATGGGTCATATGTGAACATTTTAATGATTCAAATGGGATGTGATGAATTGTAATTGGTTGAAAAAGGATGGAAAATGAATTATTTTGAATTTGAATCATGAACAAGATATTAAATTTATGTTTTGCGTGTTATTTTAAGTGAGTTGCTTGAAGATGAAAAGTGTGACCTAGGTAAGAGTGTTTTACAGGTATGAATACTGAGTTTCAGAGCTGAGAGTGTGCATGTAAGGTTGAAGAATGTTTGTAAGAGTGTGTGAAATGTTTTGATGTAAAGGTAAGTGAAGAAAGTGAGAGATAGAGTGAGTTGGAGAAGCTAGGGTTTGGAAAAGTATTTAAAGGTGTTTGGAGATGAGTCTTGTGATCACCATCATATGAGTTGTTGCACCATATCTTCAAATGATCTCTTTGTCAAAATCTTGTGTGATGAGTCATATTGATACAAGTCTCTTGTTGTGATTCATATCAAAAAGGGTTTAGGGGTTGGTGATCCTTGTGGGGTTGGTGCCTCATCAATGAAATATCTTGTGATGATATTAACTTGATACTTTGTTGTGTGTAATCTCATAAAAATTTTACGTGGGTTTTCTTCCCCTTGAGGGGTTCCACATATATCTTATGTTATGGTGTTGCTTATCTTGTTCATGGTTGATTGAATGCATGTTCGTGATCTTGTGCACACATTAATGGATGGTTAATTAATTAATGGTTTATGTGAATAATATGAAATTGAAATTAATTTTGTATGAGGACTGATTCACCCCCTCCTCAGTCCATTTTTATTTCAACAACTTCATCCTTGAAAAATACATAAATACATTAATATTACAAAAAAATTGTTTAATAAGAATTATTTTTGCAATCCATTTTAAAATTACAAATTTATGAAATAATAAAATAAAATAAATTTGTATCAACAAATCTTATCTATGAACAATCTATAAAAATCATAATTATGTTTAACCCCATGATATAACATTCAATTATATATAATTAAACATATTTTATCACTATAATGTCTTCAACGGGAATAAACCAACTATGTGACACTTACTAATATTTAACAATTCACTTTTCCATTGATTCGAGACCAATACTGACAATATTTTGATTATGAGATACTGATCTAAGCATATTATAGTTTAGGGCCCACAATTTGACTCCATGCCAATAATATTGAATACGATGATATATTTTTAATTAAAATGCAATATTTTGCTTAGTAAAAATGTGATATTAGGAAGAAAAAAGTTACTTTAAAATAAATATCATTGTATGTGGAGGAGTAGGAAATGATGATAGGAATACAACTATCGCTTTTTCCTTTCCTCATAATACAATAAAAATAAACATGACACTTTCTACCCAACATACAAAAGCATATTAAATATGTCAATTTATACATCTATGAAACAATGATTTCCAACTGTTAAAATCCAAATAGAGAACTTGATACAGACATAGAAGTTGATTAGGATGAGGAAGTGGATGATGATGAATTTTATATGTGTGCGGACATTGATATGGACAAGGATGTAGATGGCGAGGATTAAAATATTTTGTCGAGCCCAGAAATTTCTAGTAGTAAAGACACCTTTTGTCATAATTAAAATTAAATTAAACGAACTATGTTATGGGGAATCGGTCAACTTTGGATTTTCATTACGGTTATTATTTAATTTAAAAGTACGAGAAGCTTTTTGAAATCATGATTTCAGAAACCACAATACAAAAAACTGGTTAAATGCAATGATCTCTTCCTTCCTCCCTTTCTATGTTTTAATCCAAAAATACAGATCTAAATAAGTACCCAAAACAACAATCTATCTGCTAACAAAAAGATGAATTTTGGCAATGGAGGAAAAAGCATGGACTTCAGCTAAGAGTGTCAATTCCCCCAAAGAAACCATCCATACCTATGCATCTTACGTCATGTTTCCAAAATAATGGTGATGAGGAGGACAAAATCAGAGCTGACAACGTCTAACGAGGTTTCACCGCGGATAATGCCAAGATGAATTTTCATTGTAGATGAAGTCCATTCCCTTATTTATATTAATGAGTTTCTTTGCATGTGCGTTAAATTTCCTTTATATTATGAGGGATTCCCAGGTTTCCCTTAGGAGCCTTCCCATCAAGGATTTGAGCAGCAAGTTGAAGAAGGGGGTGAAGACAAAGTTATGGTCCCTGCACATCATATTGTGAAATCCCTGGCCACCTTGGTCATCATTTCCGAAGCAAGGTCGAATTCTCCTTGAATTTGACAACCAAATATGAAGGTATAATTTGGAGGATGATTTTGTAACAATAGAGAGATTCATTTGCAAATGGGACACAAATGCCACACGAAGCATGCTCTTCTAGAGTAGCCGTGAAGAAGCTCGAATGTACATGGACACAATCAACATGCTCCATCGACTCATGGAACTTTTTTCTATTGATGCTAAGCAAATCCAAGAAACTTATCCATGTGTAGTATATTATGAAGATGCCCATGTTTTTCTGGAGAAGGATTTTTACAAAAAAAAATCTAACAGTGAACCTATAAATCCAGATTATAGGTCGCCGAGTGGTCGTCAACAAAGACAACCGTGCACTATGTCGGCCCTCTCACCGAGCTTCCCTTAAATATTTTACAATCCATATTCTACTAAGCATGAAGGATATGAATGGTGACACTTAGTAACTAAAGGCAAACCCCTTTTGTCAAATCAAATTAAAATATTAATATGTCGAGGATGTATGGATATTAATCTTTACCATCCACATCCTTGTCCGATGTAAGAGGGGGTAGGTCTCAACCCAACTATGTTCTACATAATTATTTTCTTCTCATTAATATATTTTTGGATTTCCTTCCCAATGTAAACATGTGAAGGTTAATGTAATATTCCAAGATGGATGGAGGATAAGTAAAAGTGACTCCATGTGCCAATTTATTTCACACACAAGGATATCGATGCATATATATAAGCTAACATACATAACATGTAAGTGCTTATTTCAGTAATTCACCACATTTTTTTGGCTTTCTTTTGACCAAATTTTTCTTTCATTTATTCATCTTGAATCCAAATTCAAAAACCTACCTCTAAACCCAAAAAAATTATGCCAATTAATCTACGACATACATAAATTCAAGTAACAAATGCACGAAGGAAATGAATGGTGACACAAAGTACCTAAAGTAAAACGCGTTCCATCGAATCAAATTAAAATATTAATACGTCGACAATGTATGGATGTTAATATTTTTCATCCACGTCCTTGTCTACTATCAAAGTGGGGAGGCCTCAACCCAACTCGAACGCCTTGACTTAATAAGCTTATAAAAATGGAGGAGAAAGGACACAATGATTATGACAATATATGTTTATTAACTTATTAATATTTAATCAATTAGCATTTAATAATAGTACTATAAGTGCTCTACGTAGGTAGGTGTTTTACTATTGGATTAAAGGCCCCTAATTAAATGATCTTTGTGTTTATATGGATGGTGGAGATGTCGACAAATATAGAATGATGATGGAATATTTTGTGTTCTAATGGGAACTATGCCCATATTAGTCAAAATGTGGTCAACTTCACATGACACTCAAATTTAGGATTTGACTTAATAATTTTGAGCAAAGAGGTGTTTGTCTGCTATTATGTGTAAAATGAGAGTAATGTGGTGGTGACAATGCATTGGGTCATCATCCGAGGTCCATCCATGATGAAGCTAACTATATACACATAATTTTTTAATTTTCATCTTTCATACCCATTAATAACAATTTCCTTTGGCAAATAAGGGTCACCGATATATCTATTTCTAGAGTGGGTTCCTTAAGGGGCATCGAAAACAAGGAATGGTTATTCGAGTAACCATTATGGGTTAGAGATAGTATTGTTGGCATTGTGTTGACATTTATGTCAAAGTGAATTTGTTTTCAGTATTTTCATTGACTTTCATTGATGTCAAAAGAGCTAAGAGTTATGAAGGTTAATTATTAGTGTCAAGCCAAGGCAAGTCTTATTGGTCTTGCATGGGGGTTCATTGTGTCTTGAGTTAGTTTATTGACTTGTATATGTGGTGAAGGGTCTTGGTGATGCTAAGATGATTTCATAGAGTGTGATGAAGGTCATTGCAGGTTTTTAAGGTTGGCGAAGTGATGAGAATTTCCTATTTAGTGAAGTAAACATGTTTTAGGTGCTTGTTTGTGAAGGCTAGTCAACATGTATGGTATGTGAAGATGGAGTACATGTATGTATGTGTTATGTGTATATGGTGAGAACATGGAAAGTGTTAGTGATCAATCCATTTCCTTGGATCAAGCACATATTTTTCTAGAATCTCCACCGATATAACTATTTTCAATGCTTCATATTGTTCCTCATGCTTCAAAGTCCAGTCTGAGTAAAAGAGAACTATCATTTTATAAGAAATTTTGTGGCTTGTCGAAATAAAAGAAAGGATTCAATTTGAAATGTTGGAGGACTAGTTTAATGGATTGGTTAATCAAAGTATAAAAGCTTCAGAATTACGGGTGATCAGGACTATGTCTACATCTTTCGCAAAGAACCTGCAATCAACACCAAAATGATTCACACTTCTCCAAAAATATGAAGCTCCAAAGGCCCAAAAGCATACAACCCGAATAAAAAGTATAAAGCTGTAAAACTTGTTAAATAACTCGGTTAAAAATGGACTTATGTATTTTTAAAAAATCCTGGGACATTCAAATGGCCATCAAATATATACATCACTAAGTAATTCAAATGTTTGTGAAGGAGAGGACACATGATGGGATTTCGGGCCTATTCGGGCCATTTGGGTTTCAAGGACTTCAAGTTTGTGGAATTTACTAGGTTTAATAAAATGTTGGGTGCTGCGATGGGGTAGACAAAGTCAATGCATCCAGATCAACAACCGAAGGTGAACATGTGTCACCATTCCGACACGAGTGAAGCAGATGGGATCGGTGGACCTCAAGTCCATGGAATGAATTGAGTTTCATAAGGCTTTGGGTCTAGGTGTTCGACAAATCAAGATGGATAAGTGGCAAAATTTCTATGGAGCCAACAATGAAGTATACCCAAATAGAATTTTTGATGTGAAGTCCTTACCTTGCAACCAATGAAAGAAAAACACAAATGCAAGAAATCACGACACTATGACATCTAAAGGAGCATGAATATTTCTCATTGGCTCACATTTTGTTGGGTTTATTCAATGTTATCAAATATTCTAATAGTGCGTAGAGAGTGGAGCTTCCTAATTGGCTCACATTTCACATCAATTAATCAAGGTTATCAAACAATATGAATTGTAAAGGATCATGGAGATTTTTCATTGGCTCATGTTTTATGGAAGGAAGTTAAATAAAAGGATAGTATGAATTGTGAAGCAAGCATGGAGATTTTCATTTGTTCACGCTTTAAGGTGGCTAAGTAAAAGTAAAAGAAAAGTCTTGCACCGTGAAGGAGAATGGATATTTTTCATTGGATCTTGTTTCACAAAGTAGGTAGTCAATACGAAAATAGTTTGAGAAGGTGAAGATTCATGGAATTTTCTTATCAGCTTACATATAAAAGAAAAGGAAAAGAAATACACATGTGGACTAAATCCAAAGTCAATCAAAAGCTATAATGTGTCACTCTCTTGTTCATCCCGATAGGAAAAACTTCAAATGGACATAAATTTTGATCCAGAGCTCCAAATCAAGAAAAATCAGTGTCGTTGGAAAGATATCCTTGGGATCTTCAAGTTGGAATCATATAATTATGGAATTGATGGTGTTTGGTGGGATAAAATGAGAAAATAAAAATACATAGGTGCACCTAGTAGTATCATCTACTTGTTTTATACGTATGTGGCGGTGAAGGCTGAATTAATCCCAAAATGCTAACAGAAGATCAGATATTTTTAGTTAGACAAGTTACATTCCCACTCTAATTAAAAATATCTTTCTTTATGAATAAGGGGAAATTCACTTGCTATTTTGGGGGAAAATTTAGAATTGTAGGAAACCGAACAAATTTTCATTAATATGGGGGCTTGTCCTCATATCAAAGGGTGGGTTTTTCGATTAAGGATTTAGTTTTGGTATTCTGATCAAAGGGGCTTAGTATTTCTATTTCTTAAAAAGGTTGAAGAGATATAATTGTGAATAGTGCATTTTTCCTTCGTGAACTATATATAGATTTCCATTTCCCATACTTTTGTGTCAAGGTGGTTGCAATGTACAACCATTGACAAAATTTGAGAGAATTCTCTTGATGTTCCCTTGTTAAGAAAGTCAAGATTTGAATGAAATATGTTCACTTTTGAGTTAAATTTTTGTGTTATGGGTTATGTATGTCAAATTATTGATTGATGAGTTATATTTTCTACTATAGTCTTTTGTTTATTACTTCTCTTTGTTTTACACTAGATAAATACTCAATAGTTGTGATTTGGTTATTAGTTTGATATTGTGATGTAAGCATTTACCTTACAATATTAGATTTAATTGTAAAATTCTTCTCTAACCATTTTTTTGAAGTGATTTTTGTTATTTCTTGCATGTATCTTGGGCATGCGAAAGGAAAAAGCAATAAATACTTGATTAGAATAATTACACGAGCTCTTGTGTCGAGTATTTTAGAGATTATGCTGAAACTTTGCATCTATTGAGTATCAATGAATACAAATCTTTCTTTATAGAAACTGTCACTACTTAATCCAATTTTATGTTCTTTCTAGAATTGCGGGTTACTCTAAAGTGTTAAATTCTTTGTTGCGAGGAATATCTCAACCTATAATCTTCCTTTTGTGAAGTTACCATCACCAAAATTGATCCCACCCCCTCTTATTAACTCCCATTCATTCTATTTACTACCTTGTTGCTCCAAATATAAGCTGAAAGTTTCATCTAGCCTTAATTATATTATCTAGAGAATGTAAGAACAACTGAATTCTATTGTCTATAGTAACTTGTGTTTGGTATAGTAAGCATATACAACATATTTTGTGACAAATTGTGAGAGTGAGTGTTGTATTCATGGCCATGTTTATCCCAGATTGATCCATCATTTCAATAAATCAAGGGGAAAATATCCTATCTCCCCCTCCGCATTGAGTTACACCTCAAGTCCTCTAACCCTGGTTCAAGGAAGGACCAAAATTAGCAGGAAAAGGCCATCTCCTTTGTACGTGCCCCTCAATCATCCCAAGGAAAGTGTTAGCCCCTCCCCATCTAAAACATTATACATTATCTGGTCTACCACCATTCCAAACATCCCCTCCCTAGAGAATGTATGTCAGGCCACCTAGGGGTGCAGATTTGAGGACCAACATAAAGCATGTGGATGAATTTTAGGGACACTCACAAGTGTCTCAGAGTGTAGATATGAGGATAAGTCATGGTTCCTTGGTCTACACTAGACCCAATCCTTGAGATAAGAATTTCATAATGTGGAGTAGGTTTATATGATGTTGTTTTCCAAATTTCAGGTGTTTGAATGTAATAGTAAGCAAGTTATGATTCTTTTCTCATACCACAGTTTCTAAAGGTGAGATTTTGAGATAAATCTTGGCTTTCTGATGCTCGTTGGAGAGTGTGAGATTTTCATGGGGACCCAAGTTCTGGGATAGTTTAATAGGTAGGTTATGAATATTTTCCAAGTGGAATTAGGTTATTTTATCATCAGGTTTTTATGAACAATCGTTAAGAAGGTAAATTGGTTTTAAACCCTCTTAAAACCTTAGTTTTAACAAATGAATTGAGATATCTTTCTCAAAGTGAACCAAAATTGATTTTTTGATGAAAAGTGATGATTTTATGTTGTATATGACTCCTAAATAATTATACATGTTTTATTTATAGTTTTTGGTTGTATGTGGGCCCCACTCAAAAATTCAAGTTTCGAATATTTTTCAATTTTCTCGAAAAGTGTCCATTGTACCTTGTTGGCATGCTATTGCATAGGTGTTTTCATTGATGAAAAACTCATTAATGAAAAAGTGGATGATGGAGTAGGGTCAGATAATTATTAGAGTGATGATGACATGGAGATTCAAGTATGTTAATGGTTTCACAGGTTGATTCAATGAGGATTATTTGATCTTGCAAGCCTATTCATGCGACTTAGCTAGCCTAGGTGATGTTGCATGGTGGTAGGGGATTCTTGGTGACTTGAGAAGCATGTTGGAATGTTATATAACATGATATGAGAGTTCTTGGGCACTCACATGAGTTTCAGGGTGTAGATATAGGTGGTGACTATGTTTCATGTACTTATTTAAAGTAGGTATGGTTGTTAGATAGCATGAGAGTGAGTTGTGGAGATATATGAGCTCATGGGTACATGTATTTAGTTTCATCATGATGTACCAAGTATGTTAGGACCATTTTTAGTGTTTTCATGATGAGTTATGGTGTTTTTAAGTTGAGCCTAACCTTTATAATGCTGAAAACCCGAAGGGCTAGCTATCTGAAATGAGGTAGGATGGAAATATTGAGAGATATTTGTGGCATGATTATTCTTGGAGATGTTATTAGGGTATGTTCTTGTCCTTTGGGAAACATTTCAGTTTTTATGATGATAATTCTGAAATATATGAGGTTTTTGGTAAAACATGGTCAAGAACTAATACATTTCAGCATTTCAATTTGAACTTCGATGTTCACCATGAATTGTGTGATTTGTATGTGATCTTGTGACTTTCAGGGATGTTTCTAAGTTTAGTTTATAAGGTTTAAAAAAATAATTAGGTGATTTCATCTTCATATTTTAATGAACAAATGTTGAAAACGTAAACAATTATTTATGAATTTCAAACCCTAGCTTGAAAGTGGTTTGTGATATTTTATTCCTAAGTGGCTAGAATTGCTTCCTATTTCATGGATGATGATTGTAACATGTATAGTAATCCTTCATATTTCCATAAAGGTATGGTAGAGATCATGGTGATGAGTGGAACCCACTCAAATATGCGGCTTACTGAAGAAATTATTTTGAGACAAGGTTTGTACAAAGAGTTGCCAAATAAATTGACATTTTTTGAGTGTGTGATTTTATATTGATGTCAAAATATGTTTTAGGTCACAAGGATGCATAAAAGTAAAAATTCCATATGAAGGTTGATGGTGAAAGGGTAGTTTTGAGGCGATTAAAAGCGGTCTTTAGTAAAATGGACATTTCAAGAGCTACATCCGGAGTTAGGAGGTGATTGAAGTTACGTTGGAAAGAGGGTTAAGATAAATTTCTAGGGATCCAAGGTTTTTATCATTATGATGAGTTTTGATATAGTTTACAAGTTAGTTTGTGAATACAAATAGTTTTGGCTACTTAGGACAGGCTGATTTTGCTTAAAGAATTGAGTTCGATGGATAATGTGATGGATTGAGTGATGTTTTATATCAATTGGAATATGAAGAGGGATTAATTTTTCATCCAGTTAATTCATTTTTATGTCTTTAAATTTTTAGGAAGGGTGTTAACCAGTTTTTTTGAAAACTACTCTTTGGGTAGCATGATTTGGTGAAGAAAAATGTTGATGTAGTTTGAACCCTTTGGTTTTTTCAATAATTATAAATTTATTAGAATTTTTATCCAGGTCTTCCATTTCCATTGAGTTTTCAAATTCCATGGTTGAGATGATTTTTTTGATCTTGAGGTCTAGAGGTGAAGACGAGTGTCACGAAGGGTCTTTAGAAATATGTGTTTTGAGAAGGATAAGAAGTAGTGGTCCCATTTAATGAAATATTTTGATTGGTTGATGAAAATTGTGACCATGTATGATGTTTAAATGTTATTTTAAAAATGTGTGATGAATTTTAAATTATGAATAAAAATATTTTTGGTGTTAGGAGATTTTTGGCATTCAATGCATGGGTTTTGAGGATTTTTGGTGCATGGAAGAAGGGTTTTTCTAGGCCGACCCATATGGGTCACTTTTATATATTATGAAAATTATATGGGATGTTTTTATGATGTATTGGTCATGAAAAATGAGGTAAAATGTTTTGGTTTGAATTTTAATTAAGAAGGAGCTTATAAAAGCATAGTTTTGGGTGCTTTTGTGAACTAGTTGAGTGTGTGTGTGGTGTGTGCAAGAAGTGCGACCTAGGTGTGAGAGTTTTTAGGTGTGTGAGAATGAATTGAGATCATATCAAGTGTGTGACATGTTAAATATTTATGGAAATCATGTATGAAATGGTTTGAATATTTGATATGTGAATAAAGTGCTAGTTTGTGCAAGTTTGAAGACTTAGGGTTTGAAGGAGTTTGGAGATGAATCTTGTGATCACCATCAAATGAGTTGTTGCAACATATCATCAGTGATATTCTCATCAAAATCTTGTGTGATGTGTCATATTCATGCAAGTATCTTGTTGTGTGTAATATCAACAAGGGTTTAGGGGTTGGTGCTCCTTGTGGGGTTGGTGCCTCACTAAAGAAATCTCTTGTGATGTGTAATATTCACTTGAGTGTTTGTTGTGTATAATATCAAAAAAAAAAATTAGTGGTTTTTCTTCCCCTTGAGGGTTTCCCACTTATATCTTGTGTCTTGTGTTGATTATATTGCTTATGGTTTCTTGCATATGTGATATATGATTGTGTGCACACATTAATGGATGGTTAAATGGTTTTGAGTTTTGAATAAGCAATATGAAATCTAATTTGAAATTTTGTAAGGAATGATTCACCCCATCTCATTCCATTGTGATTTCAACATAACTAATGAATAAATTGACATTTGAATTATGCAAGTTTTTTTATTCATGTACATGATGGTTTCAAAGGATGGTTGCGGTTTTAGGAGGTTAAGTGTGTCATATCTTACAAGACTGGTTTTTAGGTAGTTTTGGAAAGTTTAGAATAATCTCTGTGTTGAGATGTTTTGGAGGTGCTATAGTGATTTTTATGACATGGTTTGAGTTTAGTGATGACCTTGAGGTCATGGGATTGACATTTATATGTAACACTTGAGTTTTTGATGATATTTTAACAAGTTATGGCTTGTTTTTGGAGGACTAATTTTGAGGGTGCTTGGTTGAGCATGGTCTCAAGTGGGTTTCATGGCTTGAGATGTTGTTCTAGTGTATAACATGGTTACTAAAGGTTTCTTAAGGTTTATACAACATGTAATTTTGTTTCATTCTTTGGTGAATTTGGTTTTTCTCTATAACATTCCTCTTATGGCAATTTGGCTTCTTTTAGTGTTTTAGGGCTTCTAAGTCATAATGGTGGGCTAAAAGGTTCTAGGTGATGTTGGTGACCTATATGGTCCTATGGGTTCTATTTTAATTATGTTATTATGATGTAAGAATGTATATTACACTATTATGGCTGATCCGGGTGAATTACAATCAAGAAATAGTTATATAATCAAATTAGAAAGCTCATTTGAGCTAGTTGTGCATGTAGAGGAAAAATGTAACCTAGAGGGATGGTTGTGAAGGTGAAGGGGGTATTTGTGAGCTTGATGAGAGGGATATAAATATGTGACAAATTTCTAGAGTTTTATTTAATATGGATGAGATAGGGAAAAATTCCAAATCAGTTTGAAGAATAAACATATGTGCATGGAGGTTAGAGAGGTTTCTTGAGAGAGATAAAAGGAGAAGTGAGCTTCATTGAGTCATCATCAATTTTGTGAGAAATTTTTAGATATTTCATACATTTCAGATGGATTTTGTTTAGTATGGATTCATCTTAGGGAGTTGGTGCCTCCTTGTAGGGTTGGTGCTCTTTTAAACTAGGGGTTGGTGCTCTTTATGGGGTTAGTGCCACCTTGAATCTAGGGGTTGGTACTCCTTGTTAAGTTGGTGCTTAACTAAATTTTATGTTATAGTGGGTTTTATTCCCTATGAAGTTTTCCCACTTATATATTATGTCCATGTGCTCATCTAAATGGTTATGTTTCTTAAGTATGCATGCTTAAAGATTAAGTTGAATTGGATGGTTGATGGATTTGAATGTTAAAATGAATGTAAGTTTTATCACACACTTTGATTCAACCCCTTCTCAATGATTTTGATTCTAAAAAATAGTATCAAAGAAGATCGTTTGAAGAAATCTTAACAATCTTGAGGTGATATTTTGAAGCATAAAATGGGTAAGTTGGAGAGAGATCATGAGAAGTAATCTAAGGTTGAATTAGAACTTATGTATCTGTTGGTTATCAAACTTGCACCCATGTCTCGAGATCTAGAAGAACCGAGTTGTTTGTGAAAACAATAGAACCATCCCCAAGTTGTGGGACCTTGCGTTCTTGGGACAGATCTCTAGATAAGGTCGGTTCCTTGATCTAGTACTACTCCTACCGCTACTTGTAGTGCTTGAAAGGAAACTAAGCTAATAATGCCAAGGGACCAAGGATAAAAGGATAACATGAAAGGAAACTACACTAAAAGGTGATAGCACTAGAAAAGAGGGATGAACACTATCTATTTTGAGTAAAAATGAAGGGAAATGTGTGAAATAAGGCTAGACACGTGTAGCACAACTTAAAATGTATTTACTAGATCAGTTTCATGGAACACAACTAAATAAGGAGCTATAAGGGACGTGAAATGGCACAACAGGAATGCAATGCAAAAGAAAAGGAAAGAAGAAGGAATGCAAACACATTAGGACAAATAATAGTCATAAAATGATGCTCCTTTTACTTCTAGAAATGCATGGAGCTGTTAAAATGGAGAAAGAGGTCGATATCCACATGCAAGAGCCAGATCTAGAGGTATACAACTCAAAATACAGAAAAGATGAAGTCCTTGGAAAAGTTCGTAAGGATCCAAAATGTCCAACCTTAATAATGAGCCCAGATCTTACATTTATAGATGAATCCATGGAAGAAGAAGAGAAGGAGGGAAAACCAAAATTTGAAATGAAACCACCAACAAGAAGTATTGAATGTCTACAAATCCACTTAGAAATATGTCAAATGCACTTTCCAGTGCTGTTTAGAGTGTTGGAGAAGGAAGGAGGAAAATCGAGATCAAATCAGGTCGTTGAAACAAGTAGATCTTTCCATTAATTCTCAAAAATACATTTTCCCATTTATCACCTACTAGATCCACCAAGAATTTGAATTTGAATGTCTAACACTTGTAGCCTACATCACGGTTATCGACAAGTCCTATTGTGCACCGATTGGATCTCTATAGAAAACAATACGGCTATCAGAATTTTTTTGAGTTGTGGGTGCACGCAAAACATATGGCAAGCTCAGATTGGATGAAAGGATGGAAAATTGTGTAAATTCTTTATCATTTTTGCCATATGTCATTCATTAATTGGTTGCATGTGGCAAACTCAAGTATTCCAGGAGGATGACCAAAGACAAAAGGGCATAAAGGAGGGCTCCAAGATATGTACGTGGAATAATGAGGCATGACAAGAAGGTAGAAATAAGAAATGTGTGACGCACTTGGGGAAAAATAGGAAAACTTGTGAGTAGAGAACTCAAGGTTAAGGTGCAACTATTACAAGGTAATGTCCAGGGTGCACACGAGGGCCGATGACTTATCTTATTGAAGAAAGTTAAAGGCGCACATGTAGGGTGAAATAGATGTTAGGAATAAGGTGAATGCATATAGGGTGCATGCAAGGGGAAGATGGAATGAAGAGTAAGCACACAAGTACATGAAAGGAAAAGAAGGGAATGTGCCAAGTGAACTTGAGCACATGCAACCATGTAATGAATAGTTTAGAGACAAAAGATGCATATAATTTATACAAATAACTAGGAGAGTTATTTAGATAACAATGTCAAAGAAAGAAGAACCAAATTTTGGAGTCCTTGTCAAGGGTTATGAAGAACACATCAGTTTTATGAATTTTTATTATGATCAGATCATCAAAGTGTTGGAATCTCAAGCTGGGTTAGTGTCAACAACTCAAAGAAGAGGTAAAATCCCTAAAGGTTAAAGAGGTTTAATCCATCGGTATGAATCATAAATAATGAATTTTAAATAATATTTAGAGTAGGTATCCAATAGGTTGAAGACATTTGCAAGGTTTGAGAAGAGTAAAATGATCCTAAATGATATCTTAAGCATTCATCAGTCAACTAGTGACAAAACATGCATAGGTTTCATTAGATACCACAAGAAGATAATTAGAGAAGATGATAAGTATGATCTACCTAGTCAAGAAGTTGGCCCTAGTTCCAAAGAAGGTGAAAATGAAGGTGTACATGCCAAGAAGGCCTATTCTAAGAACTATGCAAAGTCTCATCTAATCATGAAACCAAATGCAAGAAGGTATGAAAGTTTATTTAATGGATATTTTTTTTCTTGCGATTATGGTCATAGAGAAAGGGATTGTAAGAATTACTTCAAAAGTAAGTATCCATATCGGTGAAAATACATGATTAACATGGTTTTATACACATTCCACAAATCTGGTCATAATACAAGATTTTATCATTTTAGGTCATCAAGGAAGGTCAAGAAGGTTGTTACTCCCAATGTCAAAGATGTATGGTTTCAAAGGTTTGATCATAAAAAATAGGTCAAGAAACATGGATCCAAGTTAGTCAAGCATTGAAAATAATATGATCTTGCTAATACAATCAAGAAGATAATTGTTGTTATCAAGGCTAAGAAGGAAAAGGATACAATCAAGAAGTTATATCTGGTAGCAAGTAAGGAAATATTGAAAAACTTGATTGAGAATAAGCTAGTGGTTGAGAAGATTCATGTGTGCTTGAATTTTATTCAAAAAAAGGAGGAGAAGATATACATAGTGTATTTCAAGCCTAATGAGCCAAAGAAGAGAAAAAATATCTTAAGGGTGACTGCTTGAAGATGGATGAAAAGGACGCGGAGATTTGTGAATCTCCCAAGTTTGTGTTGTTTTAGAGACATGTAAGGGTATGGAGTGTCGTACATAAGATTATTGAAGGAATTCACTAATAAATAGAAGCATATGTGTGCTCTGTTAAGAAGAGTACAAGGTGTGCTTATAATTTTGGAGTCATTGTAACTATAAAAGGAATTTCATGAAATCATGTTGCTCATATTAGACTTTGAAGGGCTTCTATATTGTCTTAAATATGTTTTAAGGTACATTATAAGTATGTTTTTACTTAGTCTGTGTTATGATGCTTCAAGAACTAGTAAGTGCATATGGTTTGCTAAGCACATTTGTTGAAGACAATAAAAGGTGTAAATGGTTCCTTAAGATGGTTAAGATTGAAAAGTTAGTTTTCTTTTTGTAACTCAAAGCGGTGGTCTTGAATTAAGGGTGATTTTAGAAATGTCATGTCTTAAGATCCATAAGAATGATTAGTGCTCCTAGAAGGTGATATCATCTAGTACAACTAAGTAAGGATCAAATGAGGAATGTTTGATTTAGAGGATCATCATTAAGAAACACTAGTCTATAAATTTTTCGAATTATCACAATCAGTTGCATTGTGTAGATTAGAATGAGATATTTATGACAAGTATAGTATATGTTGAAAATAGAGGCCGTATGCAGAAGTTAGTATACACCAAAATATTTAGCCAACTCGAAAAAATAATGGACTACATGCGGGTTTGTGGTGACATGCACATGTGCACATCTTCCAGTGGACCACAAAAATTGTGACAAGTTACACATATGGTATGGAATAAAAATTAGTATTGTGACTCGGTATTCGATACTCATTTTTTTAGATGCATAGGTCCCACTATTGTTTGGCTAGGGGCCCTCACCAAGGTTGTGAGACTCTTTTTATGGAGGGTGTCTTATACTACGATCTTTATATCACTATGTTTTAGATTTTGTATATAAGTTCCTTCATATTTCACCACTTGATACATGTGGGAAATATCATATATTATAAATACTTTGTATTGTATTGTATTATAACGAGATTCTTAGGTGACAACCCGAACTCAATGAGTCGAGCTACCCCTAGCTCATTCGATTGATTCGACCTACTACTGACTTGCTTGAAAATCAACCCATAACACTACTATATGATTGAAAATCACCAAGTGACCTTTTAAGTGCAAATCGACCTCCCGAGTTTGTGGTAGGAAAACCCATGTAGAATGAATGGATGGTTGTATGTAGCAGAATAAGGTGAATGTATGGAATATTCAGAAAATGGGTGATTGTGGTAAACAAGATATTAGGGAAATCTAATGTCTTCTACGAGAACCAAAGGTATCTTCTCATCTAAGAGGTAAACTACAATATCTAATCTATCTATTGCAATAATTGAAATGTAAATTATTTTCTACTCTATTAAATATTGTGTGTACGGATTCAAAATAATTAATTGAAGAAATAAGGAAATCCAATTCCAACCCCAACCTGGAATTTACAGTGCTAAGGTAAAGCCAGTTATGGTTTACTCTTGTGTCCCCTTAGTTATATTTTCTAATCTTCAATGTTCACGTGAGTCTAGGAAGTTGGGAATGCAGAAGAAGAAAAGAAGAATGTGCTGGAGAAATGGTGGCTTACAAGTGTTCTGGTAGCAATGTAGGTAGAGGAAGAACAATGCAAGAGAACAATGCTTGGTTGTGTAGTCTCTAACAAGATTTCAACAACATAAAAATGCAATCATAATAAAAATATTTGTCCATTTGCTTCAGAAGAAGTGGTGGTTTTATAGAACATAGGATGGGAAATGGTCTAAGCCATTTGGTAGCAATGGGATGCCACATCACAACAAGGAGGGGTATTTTAACTCTCAATCAACAATTAGAAGTGGAAGAGGAGGTTAATACCAACCAGCCAAGCTTATAATTAGAAAAATTGACCATGAAACATGCACAAAGTGTGAGTTGGAATAATTTAACATGCATCCAAATCACACCTAAGAAATCTCAACCAATTCACATGGAACCACTAGTTTGCACAGGGGCAGCGATTACGCAACCACTGCTAAAGTAGGATGGTGGTTACGCAACAACTACCTAAGTAGGGCAGCGGTTGCACAACCGCCTCCTAGGAAGGGTGGTGGTTGTGTAACTCAAGGTCAAAACTTAAGAAAAATGATGCAAAAAGCCATGGAAAAGTAGGAAATGGCTAAGTAAGGTAATCTAAGCTACAAATATGAACTACAAAGAGGTAAAGGGGCTTGGAAACATTTAGAATAGACATGAATAATCATTGGGGACTTTTGAAATGTTTTGAAAATGTAGCATGTGAAAATTTGGGTGCATACAACCACCTCACCTTGCCACTCCAAATGAAAACTCTCCTGTGAACCAACCCACAACGCTCAAACTATCCTCAACTCTTTCCACCTACCACTCAAACCACCGAGCCCAACATAGAACCCTTCACTGAATTAGCATGATGTTTAACCGGTTGTCCCACACATTATTTAACAAAAGTGGCTGAAGCCAATGATATCCACCAAACCTCCTTATTTTAATCAATCTTCCCTTAATCCACAGTAACCATGTGGGATCTTCCCCACAATAGTAACAAATGTGATGGAAGAGGTTAAGGAGGTTCGACCCTTAACCAACCCCATCCTAAAATAATAGCTTGTCATTGATTCAAGTGCTAGAGACATGTTATAAAATGGTCAAATATCTATATGAAGGGTAATCACTATAGGAATATGTATTCCTAAAGGCTTATTATGGGACTTAGAAGCATTTTGGAGGAAATTTTTCAAAGGAAGTTGTATTTTTTTGCGTAAGAGCATTATTATGGAAAGTTTTGGAAAACACAAACACTAAGAGGGGAGGGTTGAATAAGTGCTTCTCAAAAATTTGAAAACACTTCTAAAACTCAACAAGCCATTCAATCTTAATCAACCTTTACCATGAGGGAACAAATACATTCAACCATAAGGAAATAACAAATAAGAACACACAAATACATTGTTTAATGTGGGAAACCCTTAAAGGGAGAAAAACCCACTGAAATCAATGCACTATGAGGAAAATTTTCCTATAAAATATTACAAGGATTTCAATTTGTTGAGAATCCACTCAACTTGAAGCACCAAATCCAACAATTTAGTCAATCACCTACTTTACATGGAAGCACAAACTCCTATTTTAGAAATGTACAACTTACATGAAAGAAGCAACTCACTACTTTGCTAAGAACCCACTTAGATTTTTAAAATTTTCGATCACCTTCATCTAGTTGCTTGAACCAACAAATTGTGATCTCTTATTCAGTTCCTATACCTTCACTTTCCTTCTTTACTTGCCTTGATCACCACTTCATATTTTTGTAAAACTATAATTCAATGGCCTCTTTCACTCACACAATTTTCTCCCTC
Organism: Taxus wallichiana var. yunnanensis; assembly: GCA_018340775.1. Taxonomy (NCBI): domain Eukaryota; kingdom Viridiplantae; phylum Streptophyta; class Pinopsida; order Cupressales; family Taxaceae; genus Taxus; species Taxus wallichiana. Next base: position 680,522,701 of record CM031239.1, read on the forward strand.
ATTCATACAAACATGAACTAATTTTTCTCCTCTCACACCTCATATTCTCATCATCTTGTTCTTTTTAAATGTAGTTTTCAAGACACCTTTTTACATACACATATTATCTCTCATACACAATGATGAACCTATCTCACACCTATCTCTCATTAGCTTATTCTTCTCCTATTCTTCATTAAGAGAAGATAATTTTTCATGCAAAATAATACATACATATACATGAGGATTTACGCTCTTACACCTCTTTGAATTCATATTTCAAACCTCTCAACTTCCAACTTCTCCAACTCGTACCAAGGAATCTAGATGACATCATCCAAAACTATCATAATGCAATCATTGCATTTGTAGGGTGTCAGTTACAAGTAATGAAATTTATTTAGTTTTTCATGCCACTCATAACTCCTATGAGGACTTAGAAAACCTTCATGAGCTCACTACACCTCTAAAACAACTGAAAATATTCATTTTAAGTCTAACATATTCACTTTGTAATTGTCATATTCTTTTTTTTTCTTCTTCATGGAAGAATATTTGTCTTCTAGATAACAAGGAAAATAAACCAAGTGGTATAAAGGTTTGTGTACATTATAAATATCCTCTTTTATCCTTCTAAATCCTTGAAATACTCTACAAATTTCTATTTTCTCAACAAACCTCCATTAGAGCTCATATGCTCTACTAGGTGTATGGACTTCAAAAATAAGTCTTATTTTTGGATGCATGCACTCACTCTAAGTTCATATAATGTAAAAAAAAAAACAAGATGGAATAATCTCTAGGATATCCAAAACATCATCACATGATTAGGATGTTGTAGATTAGGGCTTAAGACTCCATTCCATCTCTTCTTCTTAGCTTGGAGCTCACAGTCATGACAACTCAAAAATGTAGTCACAAGATTGATTAACCAACACTAATGTATGCACTATAAAAACCTATTTATGATTTTAAAGTGATATTTAATACCTCTAGTTCACCTTAAAATAGTTGGAGAAACTCAACAACCTTCATTCTCACCAAGAAAAGACTGAGCAGGACAAGGTCCTAATGGATTTGAATGCATAGAAAAACAATATTTACAAAATGAGTTGGTTCAATCATAAAACCACCTGATCATAGCTCATATGGAACATTCATGGAAAGCACACATCCTTATTCAACTCATCAAATCCATAAAATGTATCATTTCTAGGTATATAATATGAATATGCTTGCATCTTTAAGACTTATCACTCTAGGTTTCAGGACACCAAAAACCATTTTTTACCTAAAGTATTCAATTACACAAAAATTCACTTTCATGCCAAACCAAATCCTTGAAAACTTCACTAGAGACCTCTAATCCATATTCAATTACCCACCTTTATGGGTTATGTGGAGAATTTCACATTTTCACATCTATTCCTCATACCTTATGATGGGGCTAATGGGATAGATTTGACCATTAGAAATTAGAAAAAATACACTTCACCAAATAAAATCATGGGCTCAAACATATCATATTAGACCTCTATCATCTGTCCATGCTCAATTTTTTCTTCAACACCATGCCTTTACATCATCATCCCTTCAAACCAACATGATTGGTTTTGGCTCTTCTAGCCCTTAAGCGGTAGGTCATCTTAGTTTCCTTGTTTCACCAAAATTATGAAAATAACCTACCTAAAAATTCTCTTCGACACTTTGGTCACATCCCAAGCTTACTCGTAAATTGATATTTTCATCCGAACTATGTTATGCATGACTTTACCAAAAAATTTATTCAAAACAATCATATTTATATATACCTTACCAGTTGACCTAGAGAATGAGACCACCACCAAAATGAAGTATGAAGAATCATCTATAATCCCCAATCATAAAATTATATTTCCCAATACATTTTATGACCAAATTATTTAATTCTTCTCCATTGCTTTCGAAGGAGGGTTTTAAGATGGTTTGGAACCCACTTGATTTATTAAGGATCATCCATAAAGCTATGACGTTAATTTGACCTCATTCTTATTGCTTTAGATTATTAAATCCATGTACCACTATCCCTAAAATCCTCAGGGTCCCATTAAAATATCATACATGTGGGTGAGAAAATTAATTTCACCATCATGGGTTTTTCCTTCTTAGAACCTTGGTAGAGCCAAAAATTCATTTTCTTGCTCCTCCTTTGGACTCTTGACCTGAAATTTTGTCCTCATCACTATATTAAATTACTTCACATGTCCCATAACTCATTTAAGTATGACATTATCTGGAACTCATCATCCACCATGACTTGTCCATGCATACCTAGCTTATTCTCAAGAATATGCCTCCAAAAGACCTCAATCATGCCTCTAATAGCTGAATCTTGACTTGTGGCACCTTCCACACAATATCTACACTATCACAACACATAATTCATGTTTATAATTACCTTTCACATATTTATTTTCTTCATACTCCAAGCCATGCTTGTACTAGGTCTTAGAATTAGGCCTAGTTGAGCTTGGTTCAACCAATAGTCCATAAATTTATCATGTTATCTATCATGAGGTAACTCACACACATTTGAGACAAGATTTCTCACACCTCTACATTTCATCATGGGATCAATTAGCTCCAAAAGTCACTTTCCTTCTTCGTTAGGCCTCCAAGCACCTAGACTAGGTCTAGATGATCACCTGCAAACCATGCTCAAACCTGTACCTATAATATGAGATTAACATGAGTGTCTTAATAAACAATCTTCATGTTATCCAATCCTTGACCATGTGTTGCTGAAAATATTTTTCAAGTAGGGAAAATTAGGTTTCTCCACCAACATTCACGGGGCTACGCCCCTCTACATTAAATGGTACAACTCCCATTATTGAATGAAAACTAATATAATCCTATATATTGTTATGGGTTGGCCATACCAACATTGGTCACCCAGGACCGATAAGCGGCTAGGTATGATCAACATCGTTCAGAAAGGGAGTAACCGACAATGGTTAGGGATATCCAACATCGATTACCTATGCGAGGATGTTTTAATTAACTTTCGGGAATTAGATTTATTTTTAGCATTAAAGTATTTCTATTGATTGTAATTACATGGCTAAGTTCCCTAAGTCTATAAATGACTATATAAGCATAAAATCTAGGGTTTAGAAGTAAGAGAATTAACAAGAATTAGAAAGAACCCCAAAAAGGTTGGTGAGAGAGAATTCTTGGTGATGAAGAAAAATCTTGATAGAAAGAAAGTATTGAACATCTGAGAGGTGTGGAAGATTGTAAATATTCATTGTATATCTTATCAAAGCTTTAGATAATAGATTGGCTTGTTTCTTGGTGGACGTAGCCCACACTGGGTGAACCATGTTAAATCTGGTGTTGATTTATGTCTCTTGTTTTGTATATTTCTTTCTGGTAGAATATTCGCTTTTATTTGCATGTATGCTTAGATATGATATATTGTTTGTACAACCGTGTGCTAACCCCAACAACTGGTATTAGAGCTTTGTTTGAGGGTTTTGTGTGTTGAAAAATTTACTCATAGAGGGTTTTTTGATTGAGTGGGAGCTACAACAATGGTAGAAGAAAATAAATACAAGGTAGAGAATTTGACGACTGAAATTATCAATTATGGAAGATGCAAATTGAGGATTATCTGTATCAAAGAGATTTGTACTTACTATTGGATGAGAAGTCTAGACCTACGAAGATGACTGATGAAGAATGGAAGATTCTTGATAGAAAGAATTTGGGATCTATAAGATTGAGCCTAGCAACATCCATGGCTTCCAATAATATAGATGTGGCTTCTACGATAGAGTTAATGAAATCTCTTGCTAATTTATATGAAAAACTTAGTAGTTCAAATAAATTTTATTTGATGAAGAAACTATATAGTTATAAGATGCATGAAGTTGGATCTGCATCTAGTAATTTAAATGATTTTCGATGTATTGTAAATTAATTAAAATCGGTTGCTATACCATTTGATGATGAAGTAAAAGTGATTTTATTCTTATCTTCTTTTCCTAATAGTTGGGATAACTTGGTAATGGTGTTAGTAATACAACATCTGCTAATAATATTTTGAAGTTTGATGATGTGGTTAGTATAATCTTAAATGAAGAAATTCATAGGAAGAGTACAAAGGAATCATCATCTGGAAATGATTTGAATGTAGAAAGCAAGGGAAGGTAGAAGGAAAGATCTAAGAGTAAGAGTAATGGGAAATCAAAGTCAAGGGATAGAAAATCTAAATCCATAAGTAAGGGAATTACTTGTTAGAAATGTGGAAAGAAAGGACATGCAAAGAAAGATTATTGGTCAAAGGATAAAGAGAACCAACAACCAGATAAAGGTAAAGAAGCAAATCTTGTTGCATCAGAGGTAATGCAAGATGCTCTTATTCTTTCTTTAGATAGTAGAATTGAATCATGGGTTTTAGATTCAGGAGCTTCTTTCCATGCAACCCCTAATAAGGGTTATTTCAGAAATTATGTCCAGGGAAATTTTGGGCATGTTTATTTGGGTGATGATGAACCTTGTAGTATTACTGGTAAAGGGGAAGTTCATCTAAAATTACAGAATGGAAATACATGGGTATTGAAATATGTGAGGCATGTGCCAAGCCTCAGGAGGAATCTTATTTCTGTAGGGAAACTAGGTGAATCTGGTTACATGGTTACTTTTACAGGAGACTCTTGGAAATTCACCAAGGGTACTTTTGTTGTGGCAAGAGGTAAGAAGGTAAGAATGTTATATTTATCTACCTGTATTATTGATTAATTTTCTACATTATCTACTTCAAATTCAGATGCATGCATGTGGCATAATCGGTTGGGTCATATGAATAAAAAAAGAATGCAGATCTTAAATGCTAAGGGTAAGTTATCAGATTTGAAATATTTAGATCTTGATTTCTGTGAGCATTGTATCTTTGGAAAGCAAAAGAGAGTGAGATTTCTCAAAGTTAGGGAAACTAAGAAGGAGTAAAAATTGGAGCTTGTACACTCAGATGTGTGGGGATTAGCTCAGGTAGCTTTTCATGGAGGATCTCAATATTATGTTACTTTCATTGATGATGCTACAAGAAAGGTATGGTTTTATTATATTAAAATTAAATCTGATGTTTTTGAGACTTTTAAAAGATGGAAATCCCTTGTTGAGAATGAATCAAATTCTAAGTTAAAGTGCCTTAAATATGAAAATGGTGGTGAATATTGTAGCAAAGCTTTCAATTATTATTGTTTAGTGAATGGGATACGTAGAGAAATAATAGTTCCAAGAACACCACAGGAGAATGGTGTTACAGAAAGAATGACAGGAAAATCATGGAACGTGCTATAAGTATGAGGATACATTCTAGATTACCCTTACAACTTTGGTCATAAGAAGTTGATACAACGGTTTATTTGATTAACCATGGGCCTTCAAGTTTACTAGATGGAGGAATACCAGAGGAAGATTAGACCAGAAAAGAGGTAGATCTTTCTTTTATTAAATTTTTTGGTTCAAAAGCTTTTGTGCATGTTGTTTAGGAAAATAGGAAAAAGTTGGATGTAAAATCCAAGAGGTGCACTTTCATTGGTTATGGATCTGGTGATTTTGGTTTCCATTTTTTGGGATTTAGAGAATTCTAAAATTATTAGGAGTCGTGATGTTGAATGGAATGAAAATAGAATGTACAGGGATCAAATTTTGGTACCTAAGGATGAACCTGTTGAGAAGTTTGTGAATGAAAATGAACTCTCAGATTTAAAATAATTGCGATAGGGTTACGGTAATCGGTGTCGGTTGACCCCGATCGACATCGGTTAGACGAACCGATGATCGGTTACTGAAAGGATCCAAACTAGCATCGGTTAGTAGAACTAACGTCGGTTAGAGGTGACCAGCATTGGTCATTATCATATTTAGATAGGAATGTCCAGGAGGCCCAAATTGATTCTTTGATACCCTAAACTCCTGTGAGAAGGTCACAAAGGGTAAGTATACTTCCAGATAGATTTACACCTCTATTTTATTTATTATTGAGTGATAGTGGTGAACCAGAGAGCTTTGAAGAAGTAATGTAGGATAAGACTCACATTCAATGGGAGCATGACATGGATGAGGAGATGGATTCCTTGGAATATAACCAGACTTGAGATTTGGTTAAGTTTCTAGTAGGTAAGAGAACATTATAGAACAAGTGGGTTTATAGGATCAAGGAAGAAGATGGTGGACGAGAAAAGATACAAGGAAATACTTTTATTAAAGGGATTTTCACGAAAGTAGGTATTGAATTTGGTGAAATATTTTCTATTGTTCTTAAGGTGAATTCTATTTGTCTTGTATCGAGTTTAGTCGTAGTAGAATATTTGCATTTAGAGAAACTACACGTGAAGATGACCTTCCTTCATGGTGATTTGGATGAAGAAATTTATATTCAGTGACCATTTGGGTATGAAGTCAAGGGTAAGCAGGGATTAGTGTGCACGTTGAAAAAGATCCTATATGGGCTCAAGCAAGCTCCAAGGTAATGGTACATGAGGTTTGATAGTTTTATGCATGAGCATGGTTACTTGAGATGTGAATTTGACCATTGTGTTTATTTCAAGAAGCTTGAAATGGGAGCTATATTATTTTGTTGTTGTATGTGAATGATATGCTTATTGTAGGATCTAGTATACATGAAATTGGTGAGATTAAGAGAAAGCTAGCTTACACATTTTCTATGAAGGATTTAGGATATGAAAAAGAATCCTTGGCATGCAAATACATAGAGACAGGAAAAATAAGAAATTGTATTTATCTCAGGAGGATTATATCTACAAGGTGTTAGAAAGGTTCAACATGTAGAATGCAAAACCTGTTAGCACACCTATGGCTAGACACTTAAAATTGAGAAAAGATCAATGTCCTTCATCACATGAGGAGGTCAAATACATGACACGAGTTTCATATGATTTAGTAGTTGGAAGTCTCATGTATGCTATGGTTTGTACAAGACCAGACATTACACAAGAAGTGGGAGTTGTGAGTAGATATATGGCTAATCTAGGTAAAGAGCATTGGAAAGTAGTCCAATGGATACTCAAGTATTTGAAAGGGACATCTAGCATGCAATTATGCTATGGAGGTTCAGATATTTCATTACATGGCTATGTTGATTTGGATATGGCTGGAGATCTGGATGGTAGGAGGAGCACTACTAGATATATTTTCACAGTAGGTGGAATGGTAGTTAGCTAGATTTCAAGATTGCATAAGGTTTTGGATTTGTCTACTACAGAGGTAGAGTATGTTCTAGCTGCAAAGGCTAACAAGGAGATGATATATATGAGTAGGTTCATGGAATATTTGGGAAAGAAGAAAAGTGATTGTAAAAGCTGTTCAGTGATAGCCAGAGTGCAATTCATCTGGTAAAGAACTTAGCATTTCATTTGAGAATGAAACACATTCAGTTGAGGTATCACTTCATATGGCAAGTATTGGAGGATGGACAGTTGAATCTGGAAAAGATTCATACGAGAAAGAACCCTGTGGATATGCTAACGAAACCATTAGCAAAGGAGAAGTTGGAGATATAATCCAATTTTTTTGGTCCTCAAGTTTGATACTTGAAGAGGAATAAACAAAGCTAAGGAAGAATCCAAGAGTGACACTATATAGGTATGGTGTAGTAATTAATCTCCAAGTGGGAGATTGTTGAGTTGTGGAGCTCAATTACTTCAGTTTAGCATGTAATGGAAACTTCTTTGGAAAATACAGAATGGCGGCATTGGTTAAAGGGGAACTAGCATCGGTCACTCAAGACCGGAAGTGGTCATGTATGACCAGCATCGAGTCAAGCAAGGAAGGAACTAGCAATGGTTAGGGATAACCAACGTCGGTTACCTATGCGAGGATGTTTTAATTAACTCTCGGGAATTAAATTTATTTTTAGCATTAAAATATTTCTATTGATTATAATTGCATGGCTAAGTGGCCTAAGTCTATAAATGACTATATAAGCATAAAATCTAGCGTTTAAAAGTAAGATAATTAACAAGAATTAGAAAGAACCCCAAAAAGGTTGGTGAGAGAGAATTCTTGGTAATGAAGCAAAAACTTGATAGAAAGAAAGTACTGAACATCTTAGAGGTGTGGAAGATTGTAAATCCTCATTGTATATCTTGTCAAAGCTTTGGATAATAGATTAGTTTGTTTCTTGGTGGACGTATCCCACACTGGGTGAACCACGTTAAAAATAGTGTTAATTTATGTCTCTTGTTTTGTATATTTCTTTTGGTAGAATATTTGCTTTTATTTGCATGTATTCTTAGATCTCGATATATTGCTTGTACAATCGATGTGCTAACCCCAAAAAAATGGTCAGATATCACAAAGGAACACTCCAATGAACCTATGCAAAGATGCTTGTATGGGGGTACAAGGGAGGAAATTACAACGATGTAGGGAGAAGGAGAGAAATTAGGAAAAAAGGTTTAATGTTGTGAGTAGGTCAATTTGAGTTCACACCCAATAACCAGAGTAGTTCAATCATTCAATATAGATGAAAGAAACAATGAAGCTAGTGGGAAAAATTAATTTAAATAAAAAACTTTTTGGATTCATCTATCGAGGAAAAAAATTTCCTCTCCAACACCATATAGGATCACTATGCTTACAAAGTGCATAAAAGAGAGAAGTAGAGGAAAAAAAGAAAAGGAGAATGAAAGAAATGTAGCTTTATTTCATGTATATTGATGACACAAAGTCAAATAACCACAATCCATAATTGTGAAAACTTATATACTATACCTATCTAAAATGTTAGAATCCTTTTAGAATGGAGAATCTAACCCAATTTATAGTAGTGTGAATTAAATCTTCACCTACCCCCACATGACTCTTTATAGTCTCATTCAACTCGCGACTTTTCACCTTCCTAGGAAGTGAGAAGTAAGATCCATTTTTATAAATTAAAGGTACTTTTACAATGTAACTTTATGAAGTCACTTAAGTGAATGCGACAAATTATAATGATTATGCCCAACGAAGAATTAGAAAGGGGAGAGAGGGAAGAGGGAGAGAGGGAAGAGGGAGAAAGAGATAAGAAGGGAGATTTTTTCATATCCAATGTAGAAGCTCCTATGATGATGAATCTTCTTGAACCATGCCTCATGTTGATAGGAATTTGAAGTGGGTTATCAATTCTTGAATTATTAGGTAAATTGAGCTATCACAAATTTATCAACTTATCTTCATTTGGAATTCAAATACATACCAACACTTTGGTCGAGTGTATCAAGGAAATCATTGATCCTTTTACATTGATGAAGTCATTATTCTTGATCCCTTGTAATTGTGGAAATGTAACTTTTGATACTGATTAGGGAATCTAAATTATATTTATTGAAATAAAAAGAGTCACCTACCTCCTTTCTGACCATATCCTGGAATGTGATGATGAGTTCTTTAGATGATGAGTCCTCAGTGAGCAAAGGGAACTCAAATCTTTGAATATAGTGGTATACTTCATTCAATATTTCAGAAACATAATACCCACGGTAGTCTAATTCAGAAATGGCATTATTGAGCATTGCATATTACACGTCCATGATATGGATCCAAACTTGAGACAAGATCTCAGTATTTGATGAAAACACTTCCTTACTCATGAGGGTGTGTGAGTCAAAAGAACTCATCTCAGCCACCACCGGTGGGAGCACCATATCAAATGACCAACCTATTTTGCAAAATCCTCCTTTGTCTTTCTCACTTCAGACAACATTTTACAAGTATAATTTATGAGATAAATGATGTCCTGGATGCAATGCCTTTCCTTGTTCAATGATTTTCTCAAACCACTTTTCATTGGCCTTACCCCACATCATGTATTATTGTGATTTCTTAATTGTGATGGGGTCAATACTACCTGATTAGAGGGATGTCTTTGATCAAGAGAGAGGATGTTGATTCATGTTCCAAGAAGGGTTGAATGTAGACATTGAGAGATTTAATCTATCCCTCTTGTTGCATAATTATTTTCTGTATTCTTTGTTCCGAGAAATGAGGTGGGAAGAGGATTATTTGGACAAATGAATTTCACCCTTGTGTGAGGCTTGATCCAATGAGATGTTAATTAAGAAAAATGTGTGATGCAACCTAGAATTCAATAATACAAGCTCAATAAGACCCTAGACGACGTTGGCACATCACTCAACCTAAATTGAGAGCTCACCTGAAGTGCAAAAAGGTACCAGGTCCCTCTTTAGGGTTGCTGTTGTAGGATGTTGACATGATGAAGAATTAACACATGTAGTTCTATTACTAACACATCATTCTATAGAGCATGCCAGATCCATCTCTAATGGAGAACAAAATTAAGTATTAACCATGATGAGATCAAAAACATACTAGATTCAGATACACACAGAACTAACACTTAGATTCAACCAATATCCTCCATCATATTAAATGAAAAAAGTATACAAAAGCTTCACTACAATAACAATAGTATGCACATAACAGATTTAGCAACATAATCTCACTATGTATACACATTTATATATCTATATATAGTTTAATACATACTTATAAGGGTGGGGAATTTCCCTTCATTGCTTATCTATTCCCAAAATAGGTCGCATAAGTCTCCAAAAATAGGCAATGTGTGACACATAAGTCTCCAATCAGTTTGAGTGCTCTGCATGCTACCTCAAAAAATAGATCCTTGTCGGGAAAATGGCTAAGTCCTGAACCTGTTTCTTTTCCCTACGTGGGAGTCTTTCCAATACATCTGCACCTTTGAATTCATTTTTCTCTCCCATACAAACCTTATGTATTTTATTTACTAAGTGCTAGGGTCTGACTGATCAACATTACCCCACACTAGTTGTATTTTTCCCTAGAAATGGTTGTCTCCAAAATGAATCAAAGAATAGAAGAATAGAAAGAATTTGGATGAATGAAATAATGTTTTTAACCTGCAGTTTCTTCTTCTACAACCTGAAAAATTAAATTAGGGATATTCCTCCTTTATCTTAGCCTCCAAGTGCGCCACTCAATGAGTACTTCCTCGATTTTTCTCGGAATATCCATAACAATGGACTCTAGTTCATCTGTACAAAACCAACACAATGCTAGACATTGCAGTCATCCTTCCCTCTAGTAAATCCATCTTCTGCGCAATGAGTTTCCCAAGCTCCTATAGCCAATTTTTGTGTCATTCTTGGGCTACTGCTAGGGCCTCACGCTTTTATTTAACCATTGCTAATATTTCTGCGTGGCCCAATGTGTTGTCCTTCATCACTTTCTAGACCTCATTGTTCTCCTCCGAGTTTTTATGTTGATGAGTGCCTCTGGAGCTGTACAGATGTTCAAGGCTTGGTCTTCCTTCATTAGTTCTTCCTACAACACTTGTAGCAGTCCCTCATATGATGTAATATTCCGCATCACTGAAGCCTTTTCTCACTCTACATATTGTGTTGGATCCTTTGGCATTGACATGCGTAGAGGTTCATCTTCAAGCACTAAGTCCACTAATGTACCTACATAGTGTATTTCCGAAGGAAATATATTTGGTACATTTGGCTCTAAGTGTGGCATAGCCTTTATGACATTATCACCAATTTTCTCGTGATGTTGATAAATACGAGTTCTTTTTGGTGTTAAGTCTCTTTCCTACATTAGGTGCACTATTTCCCCATCATTAGTTTTGATCTCTTCCCTTAGCGCCCTAATTGTGGCAGCCTTGTCCATATTCCTCCTTGCCACCTCTATTGAGACTTTTACTAATGCATTGCTCACCTGATCATCTAACATAACAATAGGCTTTACTATTATGTGTCTAGAATGAGGTGTATTTTTCAACCTCCTCAACACGCATGATTCCTCATAAACATCAAAATCTAGTTAATCTATGTGCATGTGCATCGATCATGATAATTGCTTCCTTATGCACATTTTTTCCATATCTTCATCCATTAATTCCCAGCCATATAACTCATTTTGTGTCAATGTGCTCTAGAAACGAGCGCAAACAATTTTACCTATATCCTTAGCATAACCCATGGCTGGTGGAATGTGCTCCCCACTTGTTCTTCTTGACCTAGGCTACTTAGGAAATTGAGCTTCTAGATTTAGGACTTGTGTCTCCATGTTCGAGAAGTCTCGAGAGCTATCCCATCTGTTCCCTTTTCTTCATCTTGTTGTCCTTCTACATTCTCTAGAGGTGTAGGAGAATTAGGCACACTTTCCTCGACTCTTCCGCTTCCTCATTCAATTTTAATTTCCTTATCCTTTTCTTAGTTATCTCCTTCTGTGGAGAGATTCGGGGTGATCTGTGCACTATTTTTAGAGTAGCACCTTGGGTCCTTGTTCTCCTGAACACTCTCTTAAATTGGCACTCTCCTTGGATTGCATCCAAGTCCTCATCATTCCCCTCTTATGGTTTAGGTGGTGTAGTTGCGCGCTCAGCTTCATCCTTATTTATAGGATGTCTTCTACCTCTATGTGCCAAACCATCACTACCTTCACGCTCATCCTCATCCTCTACTTCAATTGTCTCTATGGGATTAGGAACTAGAATGTTCCCCATGGTATGCTTACCCTTCCGTGGCCATGGGAGTGCAAACTCATCTTCCACATACTTGTTTTTATCCAACTTGGGCTTCAGTTAGAGGTACACCAGTCTTTGTTCTAATGTCTCCAACAACCAAACTTATTGGATTTTTCTCAACACATCGATATAATTCTTTCAATGTATGCATTATGTCTTGGATATACATACTTTTTCCTCAGTGTGTGGTAGTCACAGTTTACCTTGTCTGCATTGAATGTTAGTCAAAGCACGTGTCTAAAAATATGTGAATTGATGCCTATAAATACCTTGATATGAAGGCATATGGTAGTTTTTAGCATGGGCTCCAAGCCCCATCCTTCATTGCAAATTGCACAATGCAAAAATGTTGGTATATGGAAAAATGAACTTCCTTACCCACCACTAATGGTAAATCCTTTGGTATGTGCCACTCTTCCTTAAACACCGCGTAGAGCCTATTATACAATTTCTTATCCCTCTACTTGACTTGTTCGATCATCGATCCTTCACACAAGTACTTTCTAAATCATTCTACAGGTGACTTGTTCTCCATAGGATACTCCCAGACCTTCTCTTTTGGTCTATCTAGACACCCCGATCTCCATGAATATCAGAGACAATAGAACAGCCCCAAAACTGATCTTTCCTCCTGAACGTGCTTCTTCAATGATAGTTTCTACAATGTAACTTGAAATGTTATAGATCACTCCTTTAGACATCCTTTTAGCAACGTGCAACCACATGGTGTTCACTTGTGACCACCTCTCTTGGTCATTTAATTTTGTCACAAGGTGTGTGAATTAAGCTATGACAACGAGGTACTTTTTAGCTTGTCTATGTCCATGTTGAATGGACCCTTGGTATACCCTGACTCCTTCCTAGTCTCCAAAATTGTCTATTAAGTCCTCCTTGAGGTCTTCACTTATAGCCTTCAACCCTGTCACTATGGAGATCAACATGGCTAAAATCCTTACTATGTGTCCTGTAAAGTAGAAGAAGTCTTCGTGTACTCTTCTCATGAGCCATTGGTACAAGGGCTCATATTTTCCGAAGTAGGGGAGCTCGTATAATTGATATACTCCAATCTTCTTCAATAACTTCTACCAGCGTTATCATAGACTGACATGTCCTCCATCATGCGCTTATTTGTCTTTGTGTTCAACAGTGCATCCAACTCCTTTTTTTCTATGGTATGATGGTTATACTCACTTACCTTACTTCTTTGAATGTGGGAATCCCACTCCTAGCCTACTATAGTCCCTTATGGATATTGCATCTCTAAAAAATTACTCTCAGTGGTCATTTCTTCTTCCTCTATGACCACGTTCTTATTTCCCTTAACTCCTACTACAACTACCTTCTTTGGTGTCATTTCTACCCTGTAATCCTCTGACAATACTCGTCTTTTGACTTCTACATCGTGCAACTCAAACCCTAGCTCAAATCATAGTGACCTAGTGGAAATTATGTGGCCTAGCTTGGTTGTAATGAGTCTACTTTTCTCAAACCATCCTCCTGTGGGAACGTAAGCTTATCCTTTGTACAAACCTCCTTTCCATGTCTAGTTTCACACTCTTTGCACCTCAACATGATTGCTTGGCTCTTCACACTTGGCTCTTGTCAAATTTTCTTAATCGCAACAATAAGAATGAACTTGCATCCCATCCTTATATATATTTTCAAATTTTTGATGCATTTATTAACCCTTCACCTACCCAATGTCCTCTCATTTATTGACCAAATTTGTTCTTTCCATATGGTACATCTTCATACCCTAGTGATGACCTTCTAGCACGCATTCCTACCCTTTGGTCACAGACTTCTCTTTAGCATGCTTCCTTGCACCTAAGTACCTTGTCATTGCACCTTCCACTGGTAGTTGTTATGGCCTCCACTTACCTCACATTATACTGTCCTTTCCTCCATCTCCATCTTTGGTCACTTTTTAGAAGCAATCCTTTGACTTGAAAATAACCTGAGAAGCAGTTTATTCCTTTCATCATTTAATTCCAATAGTCTTGTACCTGGATACCAACAATCCACCCCACACTAAAAGTATGTGTAGTCCTCTGCGCATAAAAATTCTTCAAATAGTAATTAGTTTCTAGCGCGTAAACACGCTTATTCCACAACACGAAAATAAATTGACAAAGCATAGAAATAAAAGAAGGAAACACATTAAGGTAATACAAAATTGAAAACCTATTATACATGGTGATCCGCCTTATTACAAACACCAAGAAGACTTATTTATAGTAGGGCTTCAGCCTACTCCCATTGAAGTAACTAGGTAGTCATGTTCCATCAAGTGATTCTAACTGGAAAGTGCATGTTTCAAGGATGTAAGTGATAACATACGGCCCCAACTAATGTACCTTAAGTTTTCCTGGATGGCGTAAGAAATTAGAGTCATAGAGAAGCCCAATTTTTCCAATCTCAAACTTCTTTTCCCTTATGTTTCTATCATGCCATGCTTTATGCGTAGCCTTTTCTTGCTTCTAAATCCAACGTGCTATGGATCATTGCTCATACATCTTAATCATCTTTTCAATCTGTCTTCTAAATATTTCTCATCAGCTAGACCTCCAACATGTGTAATACGCAAAGAAGGTAACATAAATTCCATAAGAAGAACTGCTTCGGTGCAAACACTAACTGAAATGGTGTGGCTTTGTTCAACCTTTTATATGTTGTCCAATATGCCCAAAGTATTGTAGAGACTTTATCATCCCAATCCTTTCTTCTAACATCACATATTTTTGTCAATGTCGGCTCAAAATTTTGTTGAAATCTTTAGCAATTCCATTTGCCTAAGGATGATAGGGTGTAGTCTTATGGTGTGCAATCATGAACTCATCCAATAAAATTATGATTGTCTCATTAAGAAAATGTGTGCCCCTATCACTAGTAAAAATTAAAGGACATCCACACCTTTTAATAATATGTTCCCACAGAAATCGGGCTGTTGTAGCCACTTTATAAAGTCCTTTGTAGGTGTTTCTTCTACCCACCTTGTCAGATAGTCTATGCAAGTTATGATGTAGCACGATCTAGTTCTACGCATGAGCTGGTGAAATAGGATCCAAAAAATCTATATCCCATTTCTCAAATGACTCTATGCTAGTAATAGGTCTCAGAGGCATTTCATCTCATTGACCTAGTTTTCCAAGACGTTGACAATGATCACATGCCTTACAAAATTCCTTAAAATTTTTATATAGGGTCTCCCACCATAATCCAATGAGTAGAATCTTGCACGCAGTGGCATCACCTACATGATCTCCACCTATAATTGCACCACAATCTTCTTCCATAATATATTTGAGCTCATGTTATAATACACAAGGATGCAATACCTCATCTCAGCCCAATTTGTACAAGTCACCACTAATTAACATATAAGGTGCGACATGTATAGAAAGTTGTTTCTTCTCCAAGGATTTCATTCCTTCTGGTGTCATCCCTATTCATATAAAGACAACAATGTCCTCTATTTTTCATGGCACCCATTGTAACCTATATAATTGTGCATCTAGCATGGTATCCTCAACTACCTTTGCTTCTTCTCCTGACTATATTCTTGATAGATGGTCTGGTCCAATTACTTTTTCCTTGTTTTACCACAACTGTGAAATAAAATTCTTGAAATAAGAGCACCCATCGACATATGTGCCCTTGTAAAATGGGTTTATTTACCAAATAATTCAATGCCATGTGATCTGTATAAAATAAGAATGGTGTAGCCATGTAAGTACTAGCAAAATTTATGTAGTGTATAGATCATTGAAAAAGCTTTGTGCTCTATAGTTGTGTAATTTTGTTCTGTAGGAGTCAGCTTTATACTAGCAAAACATATAGGATGATCTACAATACCTTCTCCAAGTTGAGCCAATGCCACACCAATGGCCATGATAGAGGTGTCAACATGTACATGAAATGGTTTTTCCCATGAAGGAAAATGTAGAATAGGTGTGGTAGTAATTTTCTCCTTCAATGTCTTGAATGTGCACTTGCTGATGTTATCCCGGTAGAAATGTACCATTCCCTTTCAGTAACTCTTCTAATGGTGCGACAACTTTGGCATAGCCTTTGATAAACTTTTTGTAATATCCTGTGTGACCCAAAAATCTGCACACCTCACTTTGACTTGTAGCTCCCTTAGGCCTATAATGACTGCAACCTTTCGTTGGATCAACCAACAAACCCTCCTTGCATATTATGTGTCCAAAAAATATCCCAAATGGTGTAGAAAATATGCACTTCTTTATGTTCAAAGAGATACTCAACTATCTACACCATTCAAACATTAAGCGTAGATTGTCACATTGATCCTTAACTAATCCATACACTGTCCAATTATTTAAATATACATGTAAGAAGTTGTGAAGAAATTCCTTGAACTCTTGGATAACTATGCACAAAAATACAATAGGTGCATTTTTTAGACCGAAAGGCATTATAGTATAGGTAAAGCTACCCCATTTAGTAGTAAATGTAGTCTTTTCTTGATCCTCCTGGGAAATTTAAACCTGATGATACCCAGAGAACCCATCTATAAATGAATAGATTTTTCACCCTACAACTCATTCTAATATTTCCTCTATGAATGGCATACGAAATGGATCAATTATACATGACACATTCAACTCCATGTATTCCACACATATCCTAATCTATCCATCCTTCTTGATCTTCGATCACCATTATACTAACCCATTCTAACTCATCAAGGGTTTTGATAATTCTAGGCTTCAAAATGTTATCAATTTCATCTTTGACCTTTTCATGTAAATTGGGGTTCATTCTATAAGGTCTCTTTCTAACTCGGGCACGTATGCTCTTTAAGATTTATCTTCATCTCCCCTAATGATTCATGCACGCCTTTAAGTTCATGGTACCCCCTAGAAACAAGTCATGGTAATCCCTTAGTAAATATATGATTTTTTCCAATTGAGTCGACCAATAATCTCCAATTATGGCTTCCTTAGGCTCAATATCTATTCCAATATTCACCCGCATTGTCTTCATTGGTTTATGATAGGTTCATGTGGTCTTATCTGCACTATCTAGTACCTCACGCCTCCTTGTTGAATGGTTTACATCCAAATTATCTACTTCTTCATCATCCACTAATTAGACCATTTTTCCTTTCTCTTTCTTAAGGAAAACACATTGAAGTAATGTTACATTGGGCTTTGGTTCTTCATCAAGATGCGCTCCTAAGTCTTCTTTATCTAATTACTCTTGAAGGAATTCTTTAGCCTTGGAAATATCCCCCATAGTTAAGTGCTTGATAACTTTCAAGGCTTCTTCTACCAGAGGCTTTGTAGAGAAGAAGTCAAATGTCTGGGCCATTCCTGTAATTAAATTTTACCAATTTCTAGTTTCTTGATGGAGTTATGCATATACATACCAAGAACACGCACAACCTTGTAAAGTGGAATAAAGGCTTGTGCACCCATAGAAAAGTTAGTAAAGTTTCATGTCCTTCTATCCGATTCTCTCTCACTTCGAATGTGGTGCTAAACGGGTTGATTACCGTAATAAGTACTTATTTGAGTAGGTGCATTGCTCTGAAGAACCTAGTAGTAAGAGCAATCCTAATTTCATTCCATCTGACAAGATTATCCCTGTGGGTCACCCACCAATGTGTTGTTGTCCCACATAGTGTATATGCTAGCATATTTCTTCTTTCCAGTGGGTCTATCCAATTTTCTTCCATGGGTGCACAGGAATACCATGGGATCCCCTTCTCTTGTGTAACAAGGTACCAATTTTTTACCTATCCTCCGACATAACGTAGTTTTTACATCAAGGAAATATGCTCTTTACTTTGTGCCCTACTAACTCGTAAGTCTTTGTGAGCCCAATTATTACAAGAAACACTTGTAGTATCGCTAATAGAGTGTGCATCCTCCCACTAAATTAATCCTTCTTTGGTTGGTTCTATTATCTATGGATCTCGTATGCCACGTACATAAATCCTATTAAGATCTTCTTCACTTAAGGGATCAACATAGGGCATAGATTTTCCATATGTTAAAGGGATAATAAACCTTTCCTCTTTATTTTCAAAAATAATATAGCCCTTGTTGAACCAAAGATCAACATTATTTTCATAGCACCAAGGACACCCCAATAGAGTGGGAAGCTATCGACTCTGTCGGTGCTAAAAATTCAAAGTCTCCGGTGAACTTGGCTCCTTGTATGGTAATGGATGCATCTTTCAAAACTTCGATGGGAGTGGCCTTAGTTCGATTAGAAATGAATAATACATTAGAGGATGATTGTAATGGGGTCTTCCCATTTGTACCCGTGCATCCAAGGTAAGAACATTGACTTCTACCTGTATCGTATCAATCAAGAGATTACACAATAACCATCCATCCACAATAGAATTCAGAGTGATTTCCTTGTCATAATCCAAGGCTATGAGGGAAGACTCGCATGCAGGATATGTCATCTAGTCCCAAGACTTGCGCATGGAGTGTTTCTATTTAACCAACTCCTTAACGGTGGAATGATGTTTTCCTAGTGCAACATTTTACACACTTCCCTCAAGTCATCTATATTAGTCTGGACTATCTCTGATGCTTTCTTTTGCTCCTTTAAGTACTATATCTCACCCTAAATATTCCTTAGAACTTCCATGGTTTCTGATAAACCTCCTTCCGATAGGAAGGATCTAGGTACTTGAGCATGAAGAACTTATTCTTTGGTGATGGTAGGTTTCTGCTACAATGCTTCCATGGCATGTGCCGCCTTAGCGCAAGTCGTGATCTTCACTTGTAGTGCCCTTGATTCCTCCTCCAACTTAGGCATCCATTAATTTTCAATAGCACGTTGTATTCTAACCATCCCTACTCCTTTTTTTTTTATTTGTGTTGCTTACTCAGATGCTCATATAAGTCTGGGCACTCCTCATACCTATGGTTCTTTCCACAAAAATAACATGCAATATTCTAAGGACATTCACACCTATAGTGGTTAGAAGATCCACATGTATAACATGTTTTGTGAGGAAACTCACTTCTTCTACTACCCATGCCTTGTCCTCCGAATCCAACGCGGTATCCTTAACCTCGCCATGATCTGCCTTCAAAACTTCCCTCATTCCAATCATAGCACACTGGTTATGATCCTGGTCATGATGCTCATTTTTTCCCTAAGAGTTATCTAAAACTCTTGTCTGTTGTAACCAATATCTATAACATCATGGATTTGTCTAATCAGCCAGAACCTTCGTGTCATGAGTCGTGGACTTGCAGATTTTGAGTAGCTTGAAACGTAATAATGGGCAGCGGTTAGCATCATGGTTTAAATGGAATATTTCATAATCCATCAACAATGAGTGTATGGTTCTTTGAGGAAAACTATCCTTTCTGTGACCTTATACTTCACAATCTATGCACCAAATACCTGTGCCCATCTCATGTGCTGAATTTACTAATAGTTTCTCCAACTGTTTTACCATAGCTGTTATTTTTGCTTCTAAAAATGGGCTCACCCCAGTATCTATGCTTCGATTGCCTCAACATGCAAGGATGCTTCAAGTGATTCACGGGGATCATTATATGTCTTATGTGATAATTACCTCCGAAAGGGGTAATCAAGCCCCAATGAACCATTGTGCATGCTTTGGCTTGCATGTATGTCATAAGAAAGCTTTGATAACGGTGTTTTAAGTCATGCATCATAATCTCTAACACTTTCAATATTGCCTTGCTTAATATCCTTGAGCACACTTATACTCTTCTACTCAAACTCAGGGATATAAAAATCTTGAAGGAATGCATCCTTTAAAGTTATATAATCTACGCAAGTTTGATCAAGGTCAAACTTTCTGTACCAGTTGTTTGTGCGCCCTTGTAACGTAATAGAAAATTGGCTTGCCCTATGCTTAGAATTTGTGATTCCTTTTATGTACCACAATATTTCACACATATGCACATGTTCAGTAGCATCTTCTATGCCCTTATACTCTAGAAGATGAAGAGACATTTCCATGTAAATATTTTGGGGTTGGTGCGGACCTTGCCCACCTGATCCAGAACCTCATGTGTTTCCCCTACCTCCAGAACCTCCAGATCCACCTGAACTAGAGCTACCTATGCCTCCTGATCCCAAACCTGTAGCTGGGGTTGGACCAGAAGATGTACTTCCCTATGTTCCAATAGTATAATTGAACTGTATCCCGAAAGTATACGAAGCGTTACTACTCCTAGAAGTTAATCCAAAAATTGATGCACTTGTATTCTGTGCTGATGATACACCTGAAAAGGTACTCCCATATAACAACAAATTTGTTTGTGCTTCCATCACCGTGTTTCTTATAAGACTCGCCCATACTCTCCCACTACTTGAACTAGCTTATTGACTGCTTGTTGTACCAGATGCTAAAAATCTAAATGCAAGGGCAAGGTTACCAGGTGGATTTAGATGCATGCCCATGGCCCAAGTAGTCTCTGTTGGCACACTTCTACGTGAGGCCGACGAAGGATCCTTATCATGATTTCTAAGATGGGGGAGTTATTGGTGCTCGGCTCTATGTCTTCTATGTGAGCTTTAAATCCTTCATGAGCTATCTCTCTCCTCAACGCCATACTTTCTGTAATGTTACGTTTCTTCTCTATCTCCCTCTCGTGCACCTCATTATACTTAAACCACCTATCTTCCTTTCCGGCGCTAGGTCTACCATCTTTCACCAAACTGCTCCTTCCCCCATGCATGGTGAGTTTTAGTTAGCCATTAGTTTACTCTAGATTCAAAGTTACCATCAGGATCTTGATCACCAGTGGAATGCCTTATAGGTAAGCTCCCCTTAGATATCATAAGAACTAGAATTCAGCTACCTCTAGACACAAATAAGTGGAAATTGAGTATTCCAAGATATATTTGTTCAAGACACCATAGAACCACGTATCCATAGCTTGAGTCCAAATCATATCAGCATTATAAAGGGCTGGAACTCTTCTTGCGTCTAGACAAGTGCGTAATACCTCTAATTCTGTTAGATGCATAAGTAATCAACCACTCATATAATTCTCTTTGGAAATATAGCGAAAAAAATATATCATATAAAATTTCATATAGATTTTGTTCCACCCACATGCATGCGTTAAACTCAGATCTAGTGCTGAATCGTCATGCGTATTCTTCTTCCAAATTATGTATCCATTCTTCAACACTTGCTAAGGTCAACCGGTATGTCTTCATCGTGAACCATCTTGAAAAAATTGAAAAAGAGGTCCCGACAATGGAACCAATGATGCAGCCTAGAATTTAGTAATACAATCCCAATAAGACCCTAGATGCGTGACACATCACTTAGACTAAACTGAGAGCTCACGAAGCATGAAAAGATACCAAGTCCCTCTTTAGGGTTGTTTTTGTAGGATGTTAGCATGATGAAGACTTAACACATGCAGTTCCATTACTAACACATCATTCTACAGAGCATGCCAGATCTATCTCTAAGGGAGAACAAAATTAAGTATTAACCATGATGAGATAAAAAACATACTAGATTCAGATACACACAGAACTAACACTTAGATTCAGCCAATATCCTCCATTATATTAAATGTAATAAGTATACAGAAGCTTCATTACAATAACAATAGTATGTGCATAACAAATTTAGCAGCATAATCTCACTATGTATGCACATCTATATCTCTTTATATAGTTTACTACATACTTATAAGGGTGGGGACTTTCCCTTCACCACTTATCTATTCCCAAAATAGGTTACATGCTTTTACTAGCCACGCACCATTACAAAAATAACCACACATGCAAGTGTGCTAATAATAGACTACTAGTAGTTAACTGATAGTAGTAGATCTATTTCCGACCTGTTTCCATGCAAATTTCTTCATAGCTAATCCTCCAAAAATAGCCAATGTGTGACACTCAATTCTCAATTAGTTTGAGTTCTCCACACGCTATCTCTAAAAATAGATCCTTTTATGAAAACGGCTAAGTCCGAACCTATTTTTGTTCCCTTCGCATGAGTCTTCCGATACGTCTCGCACCTTTGAATTCATTCTCGCTCTCTCGTGTGAACCTTCCGTATTTTCTTTACTAAGTGTTAGGGTTTGGCTAATCAACAATGTGAATAAAGATATGATCAAATTACTTAAATTGATTTTTATTGTAGTAGTAAATGAATAATAAATTAAGTACATAAAGAAGTTCAAGGATAATAAGTTATAACAATGTAAAACCCTAGTTGAAATGAAGGGATAGAATGAATTAGCTATTTCCCAAAGATCTCAAAGATGCATAGAGATAGAAAAATGGAAAATATGAAGCACAGGATGTCACACCAAAGCTTAGAAAAATGAATATTTGGTGGAATAAGCTGAATTGGGGAAGCAAGAAAGGGCAAAGGGAACCTACGGGAAAACATGTGAGACTAGTAGTGGGCGCCTATGATTATGAAAATGCTCAAAAACCCATCTTTTTCTAGGCTGTAAGGTGTTTGTTGTCCTTCACCTTTGGTCTCTAGTATGCCGCACAATGTTCACCAAGGTAACTAGAAACTTGCAATGAAATAATGACCTATAAAACCCTTAAAGAGACATCAAATCCAAAAAAAGAAAGATTCAAAATGAGGGGTCAGACTGTCCTCAATTTTCAAACAAGTGATCTTATGCTAAACACTTTACTACATTTCGGACTCCAATGTAGTTCTTTTTATGTGTGTGAAATCATGCCGTAGGTGTCTCTTGTGCTTTTCGCACTTAAATAGTGAGAAAGTATCTAGATGTAAATAAATTTAATAGATGTGTAGACACAAAATCATACACTTTAGAAATTATTTAGTCCCAGTCTCATACTACTACTCATATACTTTTGAGTAAAGAAAGTACTAATTAAGCCTTCTTTATTGTCCATTTTACTTTGCTTTCTTTCGTGATCACCGAACTTTGACACATACTTGCACAATCTATTTTCATCATTTTCCACCATTTTAGCCTTGATCGGGGCACCCAAGCTAGTCATCGGGCACCGACGGGCACCCCGATTCTTTTTCCTCTTTCTTGCCACTTTTTGGGCACTTTGTAGTTGTTTGAACATTTTATATTTCCTATGGTCAACCTTTTAGGGTTAATTATGAAATTAGAACAAGAGAACCATATAAATATAAATTTATGAGACCATAATGAGGGACCAAGCACTAGGCACTACTATCATCATCTAAGGATGCATCCATTAAAGTGATCGAAAATAATCAAGTTATTACTACACGATCTCGAGACCCTTGTAGGCTTTAAATATTTACCAACAATTTTCTCCTTTTAAGTAATCAATTTAAAAAAATAATGCAAGATAATAAAGACAATTACATAAAGATTGATTATGGAGTTCGGCAATTGCCTACGTCTTGGGTTTGTGGTGAACCGTTCCACTAGTCAAAACTTGTAAGTTACAATAGTATTTTCACAAGATAACCTAATGGAATTTTACTTGCCTATCAGTACACCAGTTCTTCAAAAAATTCTGATGATCAGTCAAATTTTTCTTCACCTTCCTAATGCACAATATCCTTCGGCTTTGATCGGCCTTCCTGATGCTATCTATGCGACACTAGCACTCCGGTCGACAATCTAGGATTTGCAAGTAATTGGTGTGGCTCAATGGGCCTATTGGGTAGTTTATAATTTACTCCCAATCACAAATATTCCATCTACTATTGCCTAAAATAATAGGCCAATAAACAATATTTGTTGACACATCTCACAAATAAGCTTAACAAATAATAAGCTTGGGTTGTGTGCCCTTCTACAATAGAATGGGTTCCCTATTTATACAATTTTAGGGCCCTTAAAAAATGCAATTACATATAATATTTAGGCTATATTTAAACCTTAGCCTCACTGTAGCAAAATTAATGGGATTACATACCCATATAGGGTGGTTTGCATTTTTAATGGGATAAAATCCCAATTTGGCGCATTTGCATATGAAATGGGATTAACATCCCCATGTTAGCGGCTAAAGGTGAAGTGGGGCAGTTTGCATATTGAAGTGGGTGTAATATCCCACATTTGGTGGTATTTTTATTTGGGTAAGGTTTAATTACCCTTATCCCCTCCATTCTTCACGTGGATAATACCACGCATGGCTTTAAGCCCCCAACAACCGCTTCACCACCTTCTCTCCTCCACATGGAAGATTCCACTACAACCACTTTAAAAATGGGATTAGCATAATGTATGATGGCTAAGTGGGTATTATGTGGTTTATACTAATGTTTGAACATTATATAATATATATATATATATATATATATATATATATATATATATATATATATATATATATATATATATGCGTGACATTTGGGAATAATGTATAGTGGACTTACCAAGTAAATAAAAATTCGACCTATACTATGGGTATCAAAAATAATTAACTTAATCATCATGTAGTCCACTTGTCATCTCCTGATAGGAAAATTGAGTGAATTCGATTAGTGTGGTGGCAAGCCACATGTCACGGTCTGCAATTGGTCCAATATTGACCAATTGACTAGAGTTGACTTTTCCGTTATCGAACTTTATTTGGACATATCTAGAGCTCCTGTTGTCCATTTGTCACATTATCATAGTCATTGGAAAGCTCTCGAGATGATCTTATACACTAACACCATTTAAGGATGTTTAGGGAACTTTAAAAAATGATCCCCTGATCACACCTCCCCATTGAGAAAGGCTTTTTGTCCCAAAAGCTCCATACCGTCTGAATCGAAAAACTCTACTGCCACCTCGAAAGTGCTGTTGTAGTAGACCCTTGGGTCTTCTCCTCCAACCTTCTCACTTCGAAAACTCTGCTCTGATCCTAGGACCTATGGGTTATGGACCCACGACACTTCCGCTACGCCACTCTAATATCCGAAGAAGACCTCCACGCCTCTACTTTATGGTGCAAAGTTTATGAATGAAACCTCAACGCTCCTTCTATATGGTGCTAAGATTCTTGATATCTAACAACTAGGATCTTCTTTGACTCTATAACACATCTCCTAGCTCCGAGTTGATTCCAGTAAAATCCAAATTGGTTTGAAGGAACTCCATGTTAGGTAAAGCTTTGAGTGATCCAATGTCGATG
The DNA here is from genome assembly GCA_018340775.1 of Taxus wallichiana var. yunnanensis. Classification (NCBI taxonomy): domain Eukaryota; kingdom Viridiplantae; phylum Streptophyta; class Pinopsida; order Cupressales; family Taxaceae; genus Taxus; species Taxus wallichiana. Next base: position 680,548,367 of record CM031239.1, read on the forward strand.
ATGGACAATGACTTGTCCTTTTTCAGACCTCAACACCACCGATGCACGATGCTAAGCCTCTTTCAAGACCTCAAGCCTCCAATGCATGATGTTAAGTCATTCTGGAGACTCTATGCCTACGATGCATGATGTTAAGCCTCTTGCAAGACCTCGAGCCTCCAATGCATGATGCTAAGTCTGTTGATCAACTACCATTCATATGTGTGGTCACAATGCCTTGACACTGAATGATGTTCTGAGCTGATCCTTGTAGAGCTCCACTTGTTGACATACTAATATCAGGTACCACTCTATTGTATGGTCACAATGCCTCTACATAGAATGAAGTTTTGACCCGATGTCAATGCCAACGGTGATTCAGCTACCATTCTGTTGTATGGTCACAATGCCTCTACATAGAATGAATTTCCAAGCTGATATTTTGAGAGCTCTATTGTCTGCACAAATGGTAGATCAATCTCTGAGCTTTATATGAGTCAAATCCTATATCCAAGTTGTAACAGGTACTCACAAGATTATTAGGAGATAGGTGCCCCTAACATGGTCTTTATACAACTTTTAAATACAAGTGTAAGGAAATTATATCCTAATACATCATGTAGAACTAGTTGTAAAAATGCTCCATTTTTGGAGTCTTGTATAATAAGCTTAAAATACCAATTCTATAGGAAAATAATTTTGCATGGTAAACCTGTCATGCAAAATTTCTCCTACTTGGTGGCTTATGTACTTGGTCTTCTCCACTGCATCGCAATGTGGATTGACTTCATTTGTCTCCTCCCTACCGGACCAATGACTAAACAAGGAAAATATACTGCATTTTATGGTGTTAGAAAAATCACCAAAATAATTGCCCTTTGGGGTCTTACTAATGCAAGTATAACAGAGTACAAACATTGCCCAGAATTGGGTCTTTAACTAATGTGCCATGTCTGGTTAGATGTATACAAACATTGCCCTCAAAGGGGTCTTACCAATACATTCTACCTAACACAATAGTTTATGGTTTTATTATAACAAGAGCAATAAATAATGCTCGGAAAAACCCATACAATAGTTGAACAAAGTCAACTTTATTTGCACCTTAGATGTCTTACCAAATGTAGAATCCTCGGTGTCTATCTAGGATACCTCAATAGGTGTCTTGTGGATCCTTGGGCTCTCGCTCCTCTGCATATGGATCCTCATGGTCTACTGGAATGTATGTGACCTCAGTGTCTAGATCTGGATGATCCACAGGGACATATGAGCTCGACTCTACACTAGGATCTACTTGATCCCAGGTACATATGATTTTGAAGTCTCACTGTCTTTGCCTTGTGTAAGACAAACAACATGGCTTATCGTGAACTCGATCCTCCAGTTGTGCCTAAGGTGAAGCTCCACTCCACTCCTGTCATCAGTCATATAACCTTGATGAGTGGTTAGGTAGAAGTTTCCTAATACCATTTCGTCCATCTCCAAATGGATGATGTCGAGCGTGATATTTTCAGAAACTCATCTCCTAGTTGTGAAGCTCACAATGCAATAACTGGTAGAAACTCCATGCAGAGTACCATCTTCTGTACCAACTATCTTGGTACGAGGAAGTGGTGTCGTGGGAAGTCCTAATCGGTGCACCACATCGACAGTTACATACCCTACTTTGATAGTCCAATCGAGAATAAGGGTTACTAACTGTGCTTGTGCAACCACTGGAATCCACTATCTAGAGGCACTCACATGTCACAGGATGATGTCTAGACATTCCACTGGTGATCTTCGTGCCAATGGTGCTACTAACTAGCTAGTGTTGGGCCTTGTAATAGCCTTGCCCTTCTTCTGCATCCACTTAGGCCTCCTGTCTGGATACAATTTCTAGCATTGCTCGGTTTTGTGCCCTTTGTCACAATGATGACATATTACCAAGTCTGGTGAAGGTTGCCTCTCCAAGTGGTGCTTCCAAAGCTGACTGGCTTTAGCCCCCTTCCCAAGTGGAGCATCCAAGCTTCTTTGCAACTCTGTGATGCATTGTTGTTGCTTGCATTGATGCTCTCAAACAGTAGCTAGGTGGGTTTGTAACTCCACAATCTAGCGATCATGTTCTCGATGTTGAGTGATCATTACTCGAACCATGGTGCCCAATAATGCAAGCATAACCGGTAGCTGGAAGAAAAGGTATAGATCCATTTCTGTAAAACCAGCTCTGATACCAAACTTGATCTAAAAATAATCAAGTTATTACTACAGTCTCGAACCCTTGTAGGCTTTAAATATTTCTTGACAATTTTTTTCCTTTTAAGTAATCAATTTAAAAAATTAATGCAAGACAATAAAGACAATTGTACAAAGATTTATTACGGAGTTTGGTAATTGCCTACATCTCTCGGGTTCATGGTCAAACCATTCCACTAGTCAAAACTTGTAAGCTACTGATAGTATTTTCACAGAAAACCTAATGGAATTTTAATTTCCTATTAGTATACCAGTTCTTCAAAAACTTCCGATGATCGGTCAAATTATTCTTCACCTTCCTAATGCACAATCTCCTTCCTCTTGATTGGCCTTCCCGACACTATCTATGCGACGCTAGCACTCAGTCGACAATCTAGGATTTACAAGTAATTGGTGTGGCTCAATGGGCCTATTGGGTAGTTTATAATTTACTCCTAATCAAAAATATTCCGTCTACTATTGCCTAAAATAATAGGCCAATAAATAATATTTGTTGACACATCTCACAAATAAGCTTAACAAATAATAAGCTTGGGTTGTGTGTCCTTTACAATAGAATGGGTTCCCTATTTATACAATTTTAGGGCCCTTAAAAAATGCAATTACATATAATCTTTAGGCTATATTTAAACCTTAGCCTCACCCGTAGCAAAATTAATGGGATTACATACCCATATAGGGCGGTTTGCATTTTTAATGGGATAAAATCCCAATTTGGCGCATTTGCATATGAAATGGGATTAACATCCCCATGTTAGCGGCTAAAGGTGAAGTGGGGTGGTTTGCATATTGAAGTGGGTGTAATATCCCACATTTGGTGGCATTTTTATTTGGGTAAGGTTTAATTACCCTTATCCCCTCCATTCTTCACGTGGATAATACCACGCATGGCTTTAAGCCCCCAACAACCGCTTCACCACCTTCTCTCCTCCACATGGAAGATTCCACTACAACCACTTTACAAAGGGGCTTAGCATAATGTATGGTGGCTAAGTGGGTATTATGTGGTTTATACTAATGTTTGAACATTAATATATATATGCGTGGCATTTGGGAATAATGTATAGTGGACTTACCAAGTAAATAAAAATTCGACCCATACCATGGGTATCGAAATAATTAACTTGATCATCATGTAGTCCACTTGTCATCTCGATAGGCAAATCAAGTGAGTTCAATGAGTGTGGTGGCAAGTCACATGTCACAGTGTGATTGGTCCAATATTTACCAATTGACCAGAGTTGACTTTCCCGCTGTCTGACCTTTGACCGAACATGTCTAGAGCTCCCGTTGTCCGTTTGTCACTTTCTCATAGTTGTTGTAAAGCTCTCGAGATGATCTTCTACACTAACACCATTTAGGGATGTTTAGGGAACTTTCAAAAATGATCCCCGATCACAAAGGCTCTATTTGCATCCATCTCCATTCTGAGGTGCATGGTTGGTTCATCTACATCACACAAGCATAGGAGAGAATTTTATTCTATTCCATCCACCATTCTATTACATTTTTCTAAGCATAGTTATTTCTTGTTATTTTTAGAAAGTGGGAATGGAACAAGAGCACCTAGGGCATGATTGTAGACAATTGCACATATAAATACACTTGATTCTAAGATGTAGTGAAGCGCTCGGTTAATAAGTCTAACATTGTGGTAGGCTGAGGAAAATTTGAAACCTTCATATTCATCTTTTATTTTTTAGGTTTTGAAGCTTGTCTTGGGTTTTTATAGGTATTTTCTTCATCACGATTATTAGCAACATACAACATAGTGCGGTGATGTTAGTGCAACAAGAAGTGAAGGCATGAAACCATAAATTTACGCCTTAGATGAAGGTTACAAAGTTTTTTTACAGACCAAGGCACCCATTTCTTAGACTAGGGCACCCAAAGGCACCCCTACACCTATCCGGGTGCCCCAACCAAGTCAAATAGCTCGGATCTGTCTTCTTTGGGGCCTTTGCATATTAATTCATGCTTCCAAAATATTTAGTTTATTTTATGACACAGTCCAGATCATCCTACAAACAAGCTAAGCTCCTTCTAACCCTACTTGTCAATTAGGGTTTCACATTTTCATTAGTTTAGTTTCTTGGGACACTTTCTCTATTTATTCGTTAGATTTATTTACTATTATTTATTGATGTTCCTAGTTAGATTAACTTAATAAACCCTAAATTTTATTTAATCATTTTGGTGAACCCGATCGATTTCATGCTTAGGATCCTCATTTTAACTCTATTATGGCTGCCAAAGTTTCTCAAGTTTATTTATCTGATTTACTTAAGAGATGTCCCAAATGCCGGGTTTAAAACAATACCTAGACACCATGTATCTTGATGACAATATGGCCACACAAAATAAGTCCTATATTCAATCATCTATTTTATGACCCTATTATTCCTCCATCTAATCAACCCCTATTGGATTAGATTCAAGCTCTACATGCTTTATTTCAATAAAAATTAAGGCTATGGAATCCACGATTACATCTCTCAAATCTGAAATGCAATAGGATAAGGATGCTTCTCAAGCACATGATTTTTATCCTTCTACATCTCATTCTAATTCTATGTCTACTACATGTGCTCATATCAGTGAACCTCAAGTCATACTATTACTAGAGCCTCTCATGCTTGATTGAAATACTCAAAAAAATGATCCATCTACTCATTTATATCCTCCTTATTGACTAGAAAATTATCAAGGTTGTCCATATTGTAATTATCATCAAATCAATGGACATACTAACAATTTTTTCCACACTTTACAATGAAGAATAAAAAATCTTGAGTGTCAAGGCTTTATATCATTCAATGCACAACATTCTATTGCATTCCCATCTACAAATGCTACATCCACATGGGATCCTAAATTTGTTCCTTCTGTGTCAAATGAGCATCATGCCACCATTTATAATGTGCCTTCTTTGGATAGTTAAGCACCACCTAAGCAACCACCTATCAAAATCGATATAACATCTCCTCATCTTAAGACAGATAAAACATTATGTGAAAGTATGCAACCGCCTCTCAAAATCAATCAACCTTATTCTTTACTAGAATCATCAATACCACTAAATCTACCACCCGAGAATTCTAGCTATCCACCTCCACTTCCATTTACCATTCAATTTTTTGAAGAAACTACCCCTACACTCAAGTTATCTACAACATTAGCACATCAGCGTCCCATCATGTTCGTTAAGGAAAATAATCCCTACATTGATCCACTTAGTGCTTTTAAATAGACCTCCATCACTTACACAATTAGTGGGCATAGCATCTAACACATTCCGCCCTCTTAGCATCAATAAATCTTGCATTTTCCCATTATCATACATTCATCTCATAGCATAAGTATACTCATCACACATTTTCACATCATCATTACCCGATGACACACTCTTGTGCTTCAGTTCACACTTGAATGTTGAGGGATACATACTACACATGAACCTCACACACTTGTATGAAGCATTACCCATCGCATCTTCTCATACATCATATGTATTGCATGCTACATTGTACATTTTTTCTACATTCACACACCTTACAAATTCTACATATCATATTAGTCTTCATCATACATACATCTATACTAGGGTTGATTACGCACTTTTCATTTCATCTTACATGCTACACATTGTGTATATTCACACATCACGCGTCATACATAATACACTTTACATTTAGTCTACATCACTTAGAAATTTAGGCATCTGCACATCATACATATTTTACAAAATACACGATTAGGCAATATGAACATCTCACATCACATATTACACATCATACATCATACTACTCTCCATGATACACATACTGACACTCTCATGGTCTACGAGTCTAGAATTTTCCATACTACATCGTGTGTATCTTAAACTTGTTAGTGTACATTGTACATTACATTATATACATTGTACATTACACACTCTACTCATCACATGGTCATATTTCATTATGACATATCCTACATCATCTTCTACGTGTTGCAAACACTATCCTATGAAACACTCTAGTATCATGGTCTATCTTTCGGATCTGTTGATGATTTACAAATTAAAAGGACCTTTTAATACATACATGTTCATCATTCAACCTTCTATCATGTGACATTACTAGGCTAGTGACATATGCTTTAGGCTAAATGGTCACCTATCCCTTCATTTTGTAGTGGTATGCGCTATCGGCTACATCATCACTCCCTCTATTAATCTAGTAGTGATATACACTACATCATCACTCTTTCAATCATCTTGTCATCATATAAACTTCTGCTATAGGGTTGATGACACATCATTTCTAGGTCACATGTCCTCAAACATACACATCCATCATTCCACGTTAGACACAATACACATTTCGATCATTTACCGATGCGCACTCTTGTTTGCGGTTCATTCTTTATTGCGAGAGGGAAAATAAAATGAACCTCACTGCATACACTTCCATTCACTTGGGGGGCACGTGGATCTTTTCATTCTATCCTGCATTCCATTCCATCCATCCATAACATAATGCATATCTTGGTTTCTTTTACTCTTTCTTGCATATGCTTGTATTTGATTTCTTTATTACACATACTAGTTAGATCTCTTATATGTCATTTATCTATACCATACACACATGCACTTGCACACCTTTTTTTAGTTTTGATTGTAGATATATGTATTTTGCATGTAGTACATATGCTCACCTTTTACCCATCCTACATTGGTCGCTAGGGTCATCCACATCTGTCTCCCATAGGTGTTATTATTTCATTTTGTACTTAGCACACTATATTACATGGTTATAGACACTTTTGAAATATTGGTTATCTTTCTAACATGCTAATAGATGCTTCATGTGCATCATTTGTTTAATAGGATTATTTTCTTCCATGGCTATGTTGTATATACTTTCTTATTTTATTTCCTATTGTGTATGGGCCTTGCCCTATGTTTGGTGTGTACACTTGTTTGTTGTATGCGGCCATGATGGCCTTACATGCATTGTGCCATCATGAGTGATGTCCCATGTTTGTAACCCTATTTGTACAACTTACTTTTTCTTCTTACATTTTTACTTGCATTCTAGTTCACACATTGTCTATGTAGTTTACACTTGTTTTCTACATGCATGCTTGTTTGTAATAACACTTTTCTCTAGCCACTTATTTGTGTGTGCCGTGGTTTTTACAAAGTTCATTCCCTCCCCCCTCCATGGAAGAGTTACGGTGTTCATGGGGTTGGTCCTCTTTTGGGGCCACATTCTACTATCAATGACATCACATACACCCCCAAAGAGGGGGAATCATTTGGGGTTTACATACTATACAACTCTTCTACACCGTTTCAGTTTAGTTTTCCAATCTTGACATTAGTGGTTATACATCGATTGAGTTCAGACAAATCTACAAACCTCATACTCAGTGGCATTTAAAAGACATGGTTATCCTTACCATTATAGGGAGTAGTTATAAGTTAGAGGATACAACATACTTCCTCTCTACACTAATTCAGCTTGTGGCATCAGATTTCCCAAAAAACAAGGAAGTTTAAATATCTCTTCACACATATTCAGGGAAGTAGTTACGAGGTTAGTGAATACGAAAAAATCCTCTGTACACTTCTTGACCTATGGTGTCTAATCACCCAAAAACCTAAGACAAGATATCCTCTTTCTACACCCTTTCTCTCATCACAGATCAAGTGCACATGTTCCATTTTTCATTTGCTTATTTTACATTTACATACTCTTACATTCATATACATGCGTATTTGAATTCTTGATTTGTCTTCTCCTTGTAGTTCCGACCGTATGAGAAGCAAGTAGTAAAAAAGAACTACAACAATGGGGAAACAACAACATTTTGTGGTAACACACTCCATACTAACCATACGGGTAAATCCCACACACATCAACAACTTCACTTGTGTTTCCTCCCTAGGTTCACTCCACTTTTTAAATTTTTACATCTCTAGTTTCCACGCTTTGTATATTCCTTGAGAATGTTTTCTACATCAATCTTCTTGTTAGGAAATAAGAGATAAAATATGTGGAATAATCCCTTACAGAATCATGTGAGTAGAAACTAATATAAATAAAATATTACAGATCTCAAATAAAAGTGCAGAATAAATAACACAACACAGAGAGACAAGATTTAACGTGGTTCACCCAATTTGGGCTACATCCACCAAGAATCACTTGCTCAGATTTTATTACAAGCCTCCACTCTCTCAATACAATACCCAGATCCGTTTGGAGCTATGCTCAACAAACTCTATAGAATTCACACCCGAATTCAAAACACATCTGCAATACATTTGCTTGTCTATCTATCATATGCATAAGACCATATAAATAGACAACTACTTAAGTAGTTTTACAAAACCATGGGTATCAAACAATGGGAAAAAACAAAACCATCCCATAAACCTATGGGTAGCCGAAGAGGCAATTTTACAAAACAATGAGTGCAGAAACAATGGGCCCAAAAATAGCCCATAGTGGTTACCCATTACCCATGGGTTAATAACCCACCCATGAAAATTTTCTTTGGGGGCTTCGCCCCCGAACCCCCTTCAATCGGGGGCTTGACCCCTTGAACCCCCTAACCCACTCACCGGCGAGCGGGACCGCAAAAAAAAATACCCAAGTGTAACACATGGAAGGTGTACCACACTCTAACATGAAAATAGGCTCCAAAACATAACACTTCTTGGACATTAGGTACTCATCTTCATCTACTTTATGTTACCAAGATTTCTACTCACCAACATAAAGTGGGGGAAAATGTAGACATAAAATCATGCACTTTAGATATTATTTAGTGTCGGTCTAATACTACTATTCATATGATTTTTGAGTGAAGAAAGTACTAATTAACCCCCATCTTTTAAACACTTTACTTTACTTTCTGTCATCATTGTCAACCTTCAACACATACTTACCCAATCTATTTTTGTTGTTTTCCGTCATTTTAGCCTTGATTGGGGTGCCCTTGTCCTAGTCAAGGTGCCATTATCCTTTTCCTTCTTTCCCTCCACTTTTTGGGCACTTTCTATCCATTTGAACATTTTATATTTCTTGTGGTCATCCTTTTTAGGGTTAATTACAAAATTATAACAAGAGAACCATATAAATATAAAGTTATGAAACCATAATGAGGGACCAAACACTAGTCACTACTATCATCACCTAAGGTTACATCCATCAAAGGCTCCATTTGCATCCATCTAGCTCCATCACAAGGAACAAGGTTGGTTCATCTGCATCACACAAGCATATGAGGGAAGTTTATTTTATTCCATCCACCATTCTATTACATTTTTTGCACATAGTTATTGCTCACTACTTTCTCAAAGTGTGACTAGAATAAGAGAACCTAGGACATGATTGAAAAAACTTGCACATAGAACTACATGGGGAGTGCGAGATGTAGAAAAACACTCGGTTAGTCCACCTTTGTGAGAGGCGAGGACAGTCTAACCCCTTCATATGCATCTTTATTTTTTTAGAGTTTAATGCTCATATTGGGGTTTCTACAGGTCTTTTCTTCATCATCGATTACCAATCACATATGGCATAGTGGAAAAACGTTAGTGTGATACAAAGAAAATGAAGGAAACCATCAAACAACACCCCGGAGGAAGGTTCTGATTTTTTCACATAATAGGGTGCCCATTTCTCATACTAGGGTGCCCTGAGCACCCGTGTACCTATCTAAGAGGCTTAGTCCAACCAAACATCTCATATATGTCCTTTTTGGGACCTCTGCATGTTCATTCCTGCTTCCCAAATATTTAGTTTATTTTATGACACAGTTCATATTGGCCTACAAACTAGCTAAGCTCCTTCTAACCCTACTTGTCAATTAGGGTTTCAAATTTTCATTAGTTTAGTTGTTTGGGTCACTTTCTATATTTATTCATTACATTTATTTATTGTTATTTAATGGTATTCATAGTTATATTACCTTAATAAAATCTACATTTTAGTTAATCAAGATGTGTACATAGAATAGAATATACTCCCCTCTTATGAATTATATGTAGAATAGTGTAGTCCCTTAATCTTGAATGGATGATAGAATGGATTCTTGAATTCTCTTTAATATCCTTTGGATGAAACCTTAGGTGGCGATAACTAAAGCTTAGCACTTTGTCATTTATTATGACTAAATAACTTTATATTTATATGATTCCCTTTCTTGAATTTTGTAATCAACCTCGAAAAGGTATAATACCAAAATGATAAGATACTCACTCGGAAAGAAATAACTAGTTATTTATAAAAGTTAGCACCCTAGGATTTTCACATTCTAGATCCCTATTTTTGACTAACATGGGATTGTATCAAGGTGTGGGACCCTTGAAAATGAGACAAAACTTAGAGAAGGTAGGTTAATTTAACTATTCCTAGCCATAAAACCACTCCTAAAAAGGGGGATTCAACTATCTAACACTAACCTAAGATTCCAAGGGACCAAGGGAAGAGAAAGATGCATAATATTAAATCCTACACTAAAGGACACAATAATACCAAAAACAAGGGTTGGAGATGTTACGTGTGAGTGAAAATAGAGAGGGAATGAGGTAGGATAAGGTAGAAAGAAGTGCCACAATATGAAAACACATAAAAAATTCCATTTTTGTGGGGCACAATAAATTCAGATCCTATAAGAAAAGGAGAGTATACACAATATACCTGCAAATGTAATAGAAGGAAAAAAATGCACTATAACTCGAGATAGGACAAGAAAAGACACAGAACATGAATTTAATTACTTATAATGATGTATAATCCATTATAGTATAGGGACGAGGCAAGAATACTTTTAGAATGCCAAAATTTAAGGCCTACAACTCATAAAATCTACGAAACAATTTTGTGAGAGTTCATTTACATTACATAATGTCTCCTCAAAGCGAGGCAATTTTTACAATATATAGAGAAAGGAGCCTTAGAATTACTTCAAAAACCGACAACCTTCATTAAAAAGATATGGGAAGCCATAAAAATTGGTACTTTTCTTACATAGGGGTTATGGTCACCATACCTCATTAAATAGGTAGTTGATCAAATTTTGTATCGCTTCCATTAATGCTTGGTTCGTTGATGATTTTCATGTATTCATATGGTTACATGCATTTTTACCCTCGATTAATAGAATTTTCTTCCATGTCAATGAAATTCATAATTTATTTGGTGTTGATCAATTGCAATTTTTCTCCGATTGGTTGATTGCATTCTTTCACTTCATTAACCAATTGTTTGCCGATTGCATTTCATGAAACCGGTGGTTGTTACCATACCATCATCAGCTTCACTACCTCTAAGTTAGTTCGTTTTCACTACCGGATAGTAGCGAATAATTTATTGTTGGCGGTAGTATGTATTTTTCTGTCACACCAAAAGCTTGAACTAGTGGTGGAGAGGGATCTCATCATGTTAATTAGCTGCTACGCCAACACCCTCCTACACGATGGAGATGGGTATACACCCAATTAGCCCAACAACATTAGGAGGCAGTGACACCAAAAATTTCTGGGAGGTCACCCAATGCCACACTACTGCGGGGATGGCGCGCTTAACTGCCTAGCTCTAATACCAAATGATTTGCCATCACACCAAAAGCTCGAACTTATGGTGGAGAGGGATCTCATCGTGTTAATCAGCTGCTATGCCAACAAAGTGACCATGTGTCGACAGTGGTCTCCATCACCACTTTCATGCTCTTGGCTGGTAGCATCTAAGGATGTTACCGAAAATTCTTCACCATTTTTCACCCATGACCCCAACCGCTTCCGCTCAACTCGCGCGAGCATAAAAATTCTCTTGGTTAGTAGCATCCATACTTGTTACCAACCGATAGCATTAAAAAGCGTTACTAGATTGTAGCATTTATTGATGCTACCGGTGGAGTTAAAAGACACGTCCTTCATAAATCATCAAGTTGACAATAACTCGGCCAATGGCCCGACTTCAGCTGCGAAACTCACCTAGCTCTCGAGTAATGTAGCAACTTGGTTGTGATTCGACCAAGTTTTCCATGGGCCACCTTTCTCCTATGAAAAATGTAGGAACCCACATATTAACACCACCGGATATAAAAAATCATTCATTTGTAGAGGTTCATAAAAGGGATAATAATTTGACGACTTGTGGGGTGATCTTCTGCTAGATCACAAATATCACGACCTTGAAACATCCATTGGGCATGGAGTCGGTCGAAAAGCGAAACTAATTTGAGACTTGAAAAATTCACCCTTTAACCTCTAAAATCTTGTTAGAACCTAATGTGGCTTTGAAACCTGGATGAAAACTAACTATTCCATTTAAAGGCCCTTCGAAACTAGAAATTGGAACAACAACAAAACAAACAAAAAAATCATACAAATCCCAAATGGAACATGCGAGAGAGTGCACAAACACCTTATAACAATAATAACCATAAACTAATAACTTGACAATGTGCTACATGCACTTGGAGGAATTATAAATCTAATATAATATGTACAAGGAAGATACTTTACTTCGATAAAAGTGTTTTAGATAGATTCTATTGACTATAATATGAAGTTCTTCTCCATCCAGCTTTCATGATTCTAAGAGATGTTGCTCTTGGGGAAAAATTACCACTTGTATATTCGTCATGAAATTCATGTAATACCCTCTCTATTTGATTTGTTTTAATGCATATTAAGAGGAAACCATTCACATACCTTTTGAAAATAATATTTACTACAAGCACATATGGAATAACTTGTAACCTAAAATACCTTCTTTTGGCCTTACCCAACCCTTGAGGGCATTGACATGTTTGAAGGAAGTGCACTATATCCTAGGTCTAGCTATAATTGGGTGAGGCATGGGTTGATTGTTCTTGATCATTTTGAAGCACGAAAAACAACTTCCTTATACGCATTATGGTTGGGAGATAATTCTTCACACAACCATTTGCCTCTAACCAACTTGGTCACCTTGATATCAATATAAAATTCCAAGACCTTATTTATTTAGAAATCTCTTTTCTCGTTAAAATATTTATTTAAAAGAAATTAATTTACACTAGCGCATGAGACTAATAAATGGATTCTATTATTTGACACTAGATGTCTAAATTTATTTAAAATTCTTATCAACTATGATGCTTCTTGATAAATGAGTGTCTTACTTCATAGTCCTCCAAACTCTTTATTGAATAATGCATTGGGCATTTCATATCCTTCCCTATTCGGCTACATCAAGATTACATATATTGTGTCCGAGCCACAAAAATCATAGAGAATGAAGTCTTTTGAGAAGTCCGGATTGATAAGATTCAAAGCTTGTGATATTTCGTACTTAATATCCTCGATGTTGTTTTTCCCTCATCTATCTACTTAAAATACATGCTCTTTTTAGCATCATTCTCAGTGATCTAACCATGTTGGAAAAGTTAGGCACAAATCTTCTTACAAAATTAATCCTCCCTAGAAATATTTGGAGAGCTTTCTTGCGACTTAGTAAAGGAAATTCGAGAATGGCTTCAACTCTCTCTGGATCAATAGTTAACCCTTATTTAGACACAATTGGCGAGAGGATCTTACCCTCATGAGATAAAATATACATTTTTTCAAATTTAGAGACACTCCAAAATTCATACATCTCTCAAACAATTTCGTAGATGGGAGAGATGGTCAACAATGTTCTTGGAAAATATTTTAATGTCATCAAGGTACACAAGAAACATCCTATTAATCGGTCCCTTGAACGCCATGTCTATGGCTCTCTAAAATGTAGCTCGTGTCTAGAAAAATAAAATGACATCATCCTATAAGTATATGTACCCCATTTTGTGGTGAAATTTGTCTTGAACTGATATTCCTTTTTCACCATGATTTGGTTGTATCCTGAGTAGCCATCCAAAATGGAAAACCTCTCTGAACCAACTACTACTTGTAAATATTTTTCCATGGAGGGAAGTGGGTAGTGGTCCTTGAGAGAATCTCTATTTAGATCTTAGAAATCCACACACAACCTAGTTTCCCCATTTCTTTTCCTAAGCGGCATAAGGTTTGCAACCTAAGATGAGTGTTTGATCTGGAAAATGATTCTTTCCTTAATTATCTTGTTCAAATCTTTCTTTATAAGAGGCTCAATGTGAGGATTTACCAGCCTTTGCTTTTTCCTAATGGGTTTAGCTTTTGGATTCAAATCAATAGTATAATGTACTAAACTTGGATCAAATCCTCTTACATCTTCATAAATCCACACAAATATATTAAGAAACCTTTGGAAAATTTATATGAAATCTTTTTTTCTTTTTGGGTACTTACTTTGCCGATTTGGAGCACTTTGCCTTCTCCAATTAAAATAGGCTTGGAATCTTCTCCTTTGATCATGATGTTTAATTTCTCCTTCCGAAACTAGTCATTGAATCACTAATCCCTTAATCATCTTGTTCATTCTAAGTTGGACTAGTTGATCTCCATATTGCATCTCCAATTTGTCTGGTTTTTGAAGAGAACTCGGCCTTTTCTTGAAGAAAATTGATGATTTTTGGTCACTCTCTAACACTGCAAACTTGTGTTATTTTTGGAATAGCTAGTCTTACTATAAATTTCATATGAGGTTGTGCTTTGTCCCTTTTTTATATTTTTAGCAAAATCAAATGCTTCTCCAATTGCTGCAATCGATTCTACTGACCTCATTCTTCTTCCTTGGTATGGAACTTATGTTAAATGCTTCGAAATATTCTATGAGATCCCATACTCTGTTCTTATAACTATTGAGAAGGTCCTTCTTTGTAGCATTTAACCCTTTCACCTGATTCATAAACAACTCATTATCCCCAAATGTTTTCAAGTTCTTGATCTTTTTCTTTCTTTCCCATTGTAGACCATAGATAAGTGAATCATACTCCACTATATTATTTGAACAACTGAACTAAAATTTGAAAGAAGAGTAATATTTGATACCTTGGGAGATACGAGCACTACTCCTCCTCCAACACCTTATCTACTCCTTGAACCATCAAAGAACATTTTCCAAACCTCATTCTCATCTTCATCATCCAGTTTGGTGACACTAGGAAGAGGTATATTTTCTTCATGAAGATAATACAAATACAATTCAACCTTCTTCATTTATTTATATGGATCAAAGCCATGATTCTTGTGGACCCATTCATCAAGCTTCAAATATAGAATACCTCTGATTTTAGCATCTTCCTTCTAAGAGTTTAGGAAATATTCTTAGTCAAAAATTGTGCAATTAGCATTGACTAGGCTTGGCACATAAGGATCAATGTAGAACATAAAATTTGGCTTAGAAATGATAGTAGCCTTAGCTCCCTATTTGGTCTGAAAAGCATGTGTAACCAATCAGCTGACAAGTACCCACCAATCTTAGCAGTGAAATCCTGAGATAATCATAGGTTAAAGAGTGGAGGTAAGTCAATAATAGATATATCATGAGGAACCGTAACATTTGGACATGTTTATAGTGTGAGATTTAGTCCATTGATCACTCAATAGTACCTACTCTGTCCCATCTAATTACACCACTCCTTTTGAAATAGGTTCATACTTGAGGCCCAAGCTGATCTACAATTTGTTTTAGCATCTGAGCTGCTTGCCCTAAAGTCAATCATGTAATTTTGCCTTTGAATTATCACCGATGATCAAGGAAACATAGAAAGATGGGGGATTCATATTTATACTTGGTTGACCCCCTTCCTATTGCACTATATCGGTGAGAACCTTTTCTTGTTGTTTGGATGACTCTTTTGGGATGGGCAAGTTAGTTATAGCTACTTGCAAAAGTTTCCTTATGCACAGTATTGCCATTGATTCCCACAAGGAGATACTCTCATTGGTTTTCTTCATTTGATCAATGATATTAAAAGGACTTGAATGATCCTTTTGTTTCCCTTTTTCACCACTACTTTATCATGTACTTGAGATGGTATGAAGGGAACTCTAGGCTCATTATGTAGATTTGGAATTGTGCTTGAACTTTCATGTCATGTCAAAGAATGTAGATAAGGGCCTACATTTCTTGCTTGGCTTTCTTCAATTTCCCTCTTTTTCGACCTCATGTTGGCTGCCACATCTTGAGGGAGAGTTTTTTTATCCCAAAAATTCTTCAGTTTTCCAATTCACAAGTGTGGTTTTATTTAAAGGTTGCTCTTGAAAACCAAATGCTCCTAATTTTCTCCTTCATCTATCTCATGAGAAGCATAAACACTTTGCACCATTAAATCCTGACTTAAGATGCTATTAAGACATGTTGTTTGGTTATGTGGGTGACCACAAGAAAAACACCACTCATAGTCCTGTACAAGGTTATTATGGGCTAGAACCAGAGCTTTGGATGAGGAGGTTGTATTAGGGTTATAAGGATGAAATGGACTAGTAGGAGGAACTTGTCTTTGATTCTTATTTATAGCTTGGGAAAGAGGCTTATTTAGTTGATATGGGAGCTTTTTTGGTTGGTATTGAGGATGATAAGGTATGAAACTTTTAGGCTTGTTAATTCTTGATTATTAATAACTTATTCACTATATTTTTCAATTATTTCATGAGCTCCTACAATCCAATTGAATTACTAGAAGAGGTGGGTGCTTCATTAGAAGTTTGATTTATAAGAGTGGTGAATAGGATCTAACTCAGGTGTTTGGCTAGAACTAGGGTTCCCTATCTCTAGATAAATAGGAATAGGTGGCTTGGGAGAAAGTTTACTAGATTGAATTAGGAAATTCTTAGCTCTAATAGCTAGTGCATAGGCTCCTGGAAAAGTTATACCTCCCATAGATTGCACCATAACAACTATATTAGAATTAAGAGCTTTTAAGAAATAGAGAAATGCACCTTCATAGCTGGTCTTACAAGAATTGGAATTCTGTCCCATGTTCTTTGAAACCTAAAGTTGAAGTCTACCATTTGTTCATTTTGATCCCTCTTGATGGTGGTCAACTACTCTAATAGAGATATATTGTAACCTCTCTCTTCAAACTTATCACAAAGAGCTATGTAAAATTTATCCCAATTTTGAATTGATGCGATCTCGGACTCTGACCATTGCAAATATTTCCCTTTGAACGAGGATGCTATAATTTTTACAGCCACATCCATGTCAATAATTTCATGGATGGAACACACATTTGTAATATTCGGATGTGATAAACCAAAGTGGTGTGATTCTCTCCATTAAAGAATGGAATACTCTTCAAGGCTGCCACTAGAATTGTATTTTGTGTATTGAGGGCAAGTGGACTACTACCAGTGAAATTGAAAAATAGATTTTTCTATTGTGCAACCATTCGATAGGCCTAAGAACTCTTATGGATTGCAAGAAGGGCCTACCAGGTGGTGGTGTTGAAATATTTCTATTTGGTGGAGATGGTGATCTCTTTATTTGTCTCCCCTTCTTCCTCTTCCTGGTGATAATTGTAAGTACTCAAAGACTCCCTCTTCTACTATTTTGGAACTTGTTTGGATATTTCTCATGAATTTGAAACCCCTTTGTTGCTGGAACTAGTAGATTTTTCTTCTTAGAGTCATCATATGTGTTGTTGTAGAGCCTCTAAAGGCTATAAGTTCACCATGAAACACATCCAAATTTGATGAAATGGGAAGTATTGACTTCTGTCTCATAAGGCATGCCTAAAATATTATGTCAAAAGTTAGCACCCTAAGATTTGTACATTACAAATCCCTACTTTTGACATGGGGTTGTCTCAAGGTGTGGGAACCTTGTAAATGAGAAAAACCTCAAGAGAAGGTTAGTTCCTTTACGGATTCCTAACACTAAATCTACTCCTAAAAATGGGATGAAACTATAAAACACTAACCTAATATTCCAAGGGACCAGGGGAAGAGAAAGATGCATAAAATTAAGTCCTACACTATGAGGGGATAACACCAAGAACAAGGGTTGGAGATGTTTAATGTGAGTGAAAAAATAAAGGGAATGAGGTAGGAGAGAGGGCAGGACAAAAGTGCGAGAATCCAAAAACAAATTCAAACCTCCATTTTCATGGGGCATAGTAAATTCAAATCCTACTTGCAAGAAGAGAAGGGTATGCATAATATACTGCAAATGCAATATAAGGCCAAAAACTCATCATAACTCAAGCTAGCGCATGAAAATCCACAAAATAAAAATTTGATTTCTTACAATGATGCACAATCCATTACAATATAAGCATGAGGAAAGAATCCTTTGCAAAATACAAAAATCAAGGCTGTAACTCATAAATGCTCTTAAATAATTTTGACAAAGTCTCTTTACATTAAAGAATGTCTCCCCCAAAATGAGGTGAATTTTACAATATATAGAGTAAAAAACCTTAGAATTGCTTGATAACCAACAACCTTCATTAAATATGTATGGGAATCCATACAAATTGGTACTTTGCTTGCATGAGTGGTCATGGGTGCCATACCTCATTAAAATGGTAGTCAAAAAAACTTTGTACCACTTCAATTAAATTTTGGTTCATTCATGATGTTCATGTATTCGGTTGGTTGCATGCATTTTTTCCCTAGGCGGTAGCATAATTTCTCTAGTTTTGACCGGTTGTAATTTTTCTCTTGTTATTCGGTTGCATTATTTCACCTCGTTCTCTAGCATATGGCCAATTGCATTTCATGCAAATTTTTGGTTGCTTTCGTACCATCATCGGCTTCACTTTCTCTGAATTGTTTCATTTTAGCTACCGGTAGATAGCAGATAATTTATTATCGGACGGTAGTATGTATATGCTTCAATGAGCATGTGTTCGATGGGTCCCCATCACGGCTTTGATGCTACCATCCGGTAGCATCCATACATCTTACTAGCGATGTAGCATCTATGGATGCTCGACACTTTGCATCATTCTTTTCCCATGACCTCGGTCATACGCTCAACTCAGCTAGTATTATAAAAATGTGACCAACCCATAACATCTATACTACTTACCATTGGGTAGTATTAAAAATTCTACCAGCGGGTAGCATTCATACTTACTACCAGCCCGATAGCATTAAAACTTCTACCAGCGGTAGCATTTATTGATGTTACCATAAGGGTTATAACCCGCGCCCTCCACAACTCGTTGAGCTTGCAAGAACTCAGCCAAGACTGACTTGGGATACAAAAACTCTCCCATCTTGCCGATTAATGTAGCAACTCGGTTGCGACCTAGCGAATGCGCCATAGGCCACCTTTCTCCTCTAAAAATATAGGCACCCACATACTAATGTGCCCAAATCTAACAAATCATCCAATTATAGGGGTGCATAAAATGGATAACAACACCCAAATAATGTGAACAAAGTAAAAAGAGGTCGGGGGCACCCGGAGGGGATGTGGGCACCTAGCATTGGCATCCTCAATGGGCCTTTGGTATCTAGAATGAGAAATGTCGAGATATGAAAAGACAACCTAAGCTCAAAGGGTGTAAGACAAAAAAAAATTGTATGCAAATGGGAGTGTGCCCATTCTAATCATTGTAATACAAGCATTATTGACCTTAATCATTCCTCATGGGAACAATAGCATGATATAAGAGTTAAAAGGAATGGTCAATCTAATACAAGAAATATTCAACTTAAGAAATTTAATAACTCTATGAAGGTGTGAGAATGAGAAACTTGATATTCTAAAATGAATTAGATTTTATCTCTATTCTTCTTTTATGATTCCTATATGAGAAAGGGAATTTTTTCATTCAATACAATATTGAACTTAATAATTTTAATACCTATGAAGGATGTGATAATGGGGAACTACCCATTCTAAAATTAAGTAAATTTGTTCTATTTTTCTTATATGATTCCTATATGAGAATGGGAAACTTCCCATTCTAAAAATAAATAAATTTTTCTATATTCTTCTTATATGATTCCTATATGAAAATGGGCATCTACCCATACAATAAGAGATATAAATGTCTATTTGTATGTAAATGAGCATAAGCTCATTCTGAACATTCTAATATAAACAATATTAAATTTAAAAATTTAATACCTCTATAGGAATGGGTATGTGACCATTGATAAAAGATAATTTCTTTTGTATGAGAATGGGAGTACGCCCATTCTCATACAAAAGAAATTATCTTTTATTGAATGGTCACATACCCATTCCTATAGAGGTATTAAAAATTCTAATCATTGTAATACAAGCAATATTGAACTTAATCATTCCTCATGGGAACAATAATATGATATAAGAGTGAAAAGGAATGGTCAATCTAATACAAGTAATATTGAACTTAATCAATTTAATAACTCTATGAAGGCTGTGAGAATGGGAAATTGTCCATTCTAAAACAAATTAGATTTTATCTCTATTATTCTTTTATGATTCCTATATGAGAACAGACATTTTCTCATTCGATACAAGATTGAACTTAATCATTTTAATACCTATGAAGGTTGTGATAATGGGGAACTGCCCATTCTAAAACAAAGTAAATTTGTTTTATATTCTTCTTATATGATTCCTATATGAGAATGGGAAACTACCCATTATAAAAAAAGATAAATTTTATCTATATGATTCATATATGAGAATGGGAAGCGCGATTCTAAAATAAATTAAAGTAATATGAGATACAAAACTTAATATGAGATATAAAAATTAATATCGAGTAACAAATTAAATTTGTATTTTTCATGCTAAATATCAGAATGAAAAACAAATTTCTTGTAAGAGAGAAAATATCAAAACAATAGTCATTCAAAATCAATATTTTTATTATGTACTTGACCATTAAAAATTTCCTCTAAAAAAAGAGCATCGAAAATTTAAAATTTGAATCAATCCTACCATAATAAATGGCCGTGATTTAAAGATTTATAATGTTGAGCAATATGATTTAATTCATATAACCACAAAAGGGTACATGATTTAATGTTTTAAAATCATCATTTTTAAACATATTACTATTTATGCACATACCTTACCTTTTACAGGGACATTACCACACACTACCCTAAATTAATGCTTTAATATCCTAATGCTTAGACCCACTTTAAAATGATTTAGTTTATGGGCATGTAGTAATCATGATAAGTATGGTAAATTCTCCTAGTAGTGAACGTAACTGTAGAATTAGTCTCAATAGGAAAATGGAAGAATGATAGGTTGAGGTCTGCTTTAGGAATATGTTTTCATTATTTGGAATTAATAATAAACTTGGATTTAAACCTACAAGAACTTAATCACTCAGTATGGTGGTAGTAATAGTGGCGAGAATTTTCTTTCTTGTGGGATCAAAGTGAACATTTCCTTGAAACCCCACTCTATACTTACATAAACATTAACATGACTCAATATGACATGTCGACCAACCTCGATCACCCACCCAACTTGCTAGATTAGCTTACCCACCCAACTTGATAGGTCATCTTGCCTTCCCGGCTCAAAGCGAGTTAGCTCACACCGCCTTGACTCAATTGGTCATCTCACCGGCCCAACTTGGTAGGTCAACTCACCTACACGGCTCAGAGTCAAATTTCCTACACAACTCTATAGGTCATCCTTCCATCCTAGCTTAATAGGTGAACTAATCTGTCAAGCTCAGCAGGTCAACTTAGAAGATTAGCTCACCCACTCGGCTCATTCGGTCATCTCACCTACCCAACTTTTCTAGTCGGCTCGCTTTGCCCGACTTGACCATCAGCTCAACAGATCAACTCACCCACCTAGCTTGACATGTCAACTTTCCCACCAATCTTGAAAAATCAACTCACCCACCCAACTTGACTTCCCAGCTTGGCCTACGTATCTTTCCTTCCCATCTCTTCCTATAGAGCTTGACCACCCAACTCAAAAAATAAGTAATCTTTACCTAGGTGGTGTTATCTTGTAAAATTGACAAGGGCAATTTTATAGGTAACTGACCAAAAAAATTCTGGTTCCTCGTCGGGGTCCCTCAACATTCATAATGTTGTAAAATCCCTTTCTGGGAAATCTAGTTTTCCAAGCTTAGTCATTTTGGTCCTTTTTGGTGGGCACACCTTTTATCTATGCAACACAAAATAAATTTGTGCCCCCTTTATTTCCTTTAGCGCACCCTTTGAAGTGTTGACACAACAATTTTTGCACCTACCTGTGATGTGCCTTTCCTGCCTACGCCAAGGTGCATGCGCCATTAATTGGTGCGCCAAGGTGCTCAAAATCCAGTGTTGACATATTTAAATTTATGCTAAAGGAATAGATAATTCCATCTTGTGACAAAGACATATCCACGCCAAAGGGCGCAAAGTTTTTCATGTCGACACATGTTTTGGTGCACCCCTTTAAAAAGTCGTTGGTGCATTTATTACACTTTTGGCTATATATAGGTGCATCCGCCCTGTCACTTTCACAATAAAAAACACGTGAAAAACTTTATTCCTCTACACTTGTCAGCATGCCTGTCATCCTTGTGTCGCGTTCGTGGACCCCACTTCGTTTCTCTCATTCTATATATTCCGGGTAAGTGGTCCTTGCTTCTCTTGTGTTTTTTTGTTGGTTGTTTGTGAAGTAGGATGAAATGAATCTGAGGAAACCATAAACCCCTCCTGCCCATTTTTGTAAATCTTCCCTCCCAAGCCATTTTCACCCTCTTTCTAGATCTGCTGGCCAAGAGGGCTCTGTCTCAAAAATGAACCCAGATCTCTTTGCTATGCCCCCTTCACCATCTAAATCCATGTTGAAGGAGGCCTAAAAGATACAAACCCATCAGGAAGGAGAGAAAACCTAAAAGCTATCATTTCCACCTGCAGTTTTCTTGCTTGGCACAATCGCCTACCTTGTTGCAAAAAACACAGTCGTGCCAAAGGTGCACTGACCCTGATTGCAACACACGCCTTTCTTGTGCCAAACAAAACCAAGTAAACCTTTCTCAGGCACTGGCACAATCCCACTTACAACAACAAAAGTGCCATGCAATCTTTTCCTGCGCCGCACCAAAGGTCCCCTTTGCGCACATAAAGTTAGTGCTACATGCATTGATCTTGCGCCCTTTGGCACACCAAAATTCCATGTTACATGTTACCTACCTATGCCATAGGCACATCCTACTCCCATGCAACACCAAACTTATTTGCGCCCAATATAAAAATTCATGCAATGGTGTAGGTGCACATCTGTCTACAACACAAGCAAATATGTTATATGCAAATTTCTGCGCCTGCGCCCTTTGGCGCTGATTTCTTCCTTGTAACACTCCGCTTGAGTGCCATACTTTTGACCCTGCAGCCTACAAATTTCCTATGCCAGAGGCTTTTAAATTGCTAACTCCTCATTCTATAAAGTTTTGATGGAAGATCTGATAGCTAACATGGCTCTTCTGCGTTGGACTTCACTCCTTCTTATAGATCAACAACTGAACTCAGATCCACATATGTCTACATCAAGAAAAAGGCCAACCAAGTCAAAGGGTAAGGCTAAGCTCATAGAGGAAGAGATGAAATACAAATATCAGAGGGTCAGAATGCCCGAGTCCTAGGCGGAATGTGACCTAGATATCAAAGATTCTGAACTTGGCCACATTGACATGGAAGATTTTTGGGCTAGAACCAGGAGGGTCACAGGCAGTCCTTATATGGATAAGCGGGTGGGCGGTGGTCTACATTTTCTTGGGGATAACAAGTTTATGATAGTGGTGGCCGCTGCTTATAACAAAGACACAAGGTGTGTCGAAAATGAAAAGGGTGAGGTCATAATCAACTTCACTACCCGGCACTTTGAGATCATGCTAGGAATTCCCACCACCGGCATTTTGTGGCTGTAAGCCAAGAAGACTGCATCAAGGTGTGGGAGGATAATGAAGACAAATGCATGCGGTGATGAGCGAAGTGTATTTGAAGAATAAGAAGGTGATAACCAGGTGGCCACAGGTTATTCACCGCAGTGACTTCTCGAGGAACTGAGTGATACCATCACATTCCTAAGCAGAGTTTTTGGGCTTTCTAATGCCCATTACTTTCACAAATGGATGCTCAAGTACCTAGAAACCATGAATAAGAATGTGCCTGATCAGCGCTTTGAATGGGCAGAGATCATAAGCAGCACCATCTCTGAGCAGCTCTAACAACCCATCACAACGGGAGATTCTACATGAACTCCTACGTAGTCTACGTTGTAGCCTTAGAGAGGGATTATCCAGCTGAGCCGATGCGGAGTTTGGCCTCAGGTAAAAATATACGAATACTACCTAGAGTTGAAGCTGGAGAATAACATCTCACAGTTTACCAAGATCAATGATGCTTTCTTTTATGGCATCATCTACCTTTTGAGGCCAAATATGACTCATGGTCGGATGACCAAGAGCATAGTCACAACAACTGAGAAGTGGGGGGCATTATTTACCCAATTCCCCACCTTCACCTATCTCAGAGCAGCTAACTTCTTGGGGGAGCCCACCAAATTACCAAGGTATGCTGGCCCTAAGCTGATCCTATTGAAGCTATCCAGACAGCTCATAACATATCATGAGAAGTGCCTGAAAAGGAAGAAGGGCAGAACTCCTTTCCCCCTCACAGTGGGAAGGTATACCTGCACTTCTCACACCAAAGCCCAGAAATGTTTTAGAAGCTGAGTGCAACACTGAAACACAATTTGTCGTGCCAAGGCCCACCTTCGATCCAATAAATTGGCTCCTAAAGGCAAAACTCGATCCGATCCACATTCCACAGATCGATGACATCTACATTGACTTGTATCATAAGGTCAAACTCGGGAGAAAGGATCACTCCCACCTAGCCCTAGAAGATATTATTCAATATGGCATGGCCATTGTTCCAAAAGTTTACCAAACAACCGATCAAGAATTTGATCGGGTGTATCTAGACATGGAAGGGGACAAGCTGCGCCGTTTGCTGCAATTGATAGGACAAAGGCACCTCGGACCATTAAGGTAGGGGTTAAGGAGACAATGAGGAAAGCGGAGCATTGGTACAGAATGAACGGCCTTATCTACCTTGGAGTAGATTTTACCACGTTCCCTGTAGGCAACGCACTTGTCAGGCTGAAACATCTGCCAAAGGGCAAAGGCAAGGATAAAGAGGGAGAATCAAGCTCTACTCAAGAAGAATCTCCTGAGAGTCCTCCCTCTTCCGCACAAGAACAAGTTGTGAGCCTGGTATCTCTAGAGAAAGAAGTGGCAGAAGGTGTTCCAACAAGCATAACCATTCAGGATGTTTCCACTGCTACAACTGCTGAGGTCCCTTCTATCCCTTCTCCCTCTCCTCTTTCCCCTCCTCACGTGACTCAACCAACCATCCCCTTGGTTGTTTCTTCTCCCCATCTTCTACTGTTCCCCCTTCCTCTTCCTCCATCTTCTCTTCCCTCGCAGAGCTATCCCCTACCATTTCTTCTCTCATCTCTCAGCTCCCTTCCATTCCCATGACTACCTCCCCTGCAGTATCTTCCCCTCCCGTGAGTGCTTCTTTGGCCTCTCTCTCGATGCCACCACCAAGTGTCTCTACCCATTTCCCATCATCTACTACAGCCACTCCCTCTTCCACCTCGGGCCCACTCCCTTAAGTCCAACATGGATCTCCCAACACGACCGAAAGCACCAATGGAATAAAAGGAAAGTCCCCATTGCACCAATGGAAGTGATTTTCATACCCATTATCCTACAAAGGATAAAAGGGCTAACTAAAAAAGCCTATAACTTGCTTCTCTCGAGTGCATTGAGAGAAAGAGTGATGGAGATTGCATACCCATATTTTTCCGTAGATCTAAGTTTTTGTTTATCAAGTTCAGAATTATATCAAAACATTTTTTACAAAATTTCAAACCCTTCAAAAGTCAACTCTAAGATCCAAAAATCAGCTTACTAAGTTGGCCATTATTTTATCCTTGTTAATATTTGTCATTTAAGCTGCTCACTCCTTCATTCACCTTGAGGAAAGTGAAACCATTCAAAGTTTTCACTTTCGACCTTAATGAATCCAAAAGAGGATAAAATTAAATATCTAGAAAAGTACATCTTTGCTGATTTTTGTCAATAAAATCAAATGATGAAAATCGATGTTGTCAAAGTACAATAAAAAGAGTTCTTTAATCTACTCCAAAATATTACGAGATCGAAGTGGGTAAAATGGCGGGTGAACCATTTACTCGTAGAAGAAATTTCGTGGAGGAGTTGATCCTACTTTTGAACTACTTCAAAATCACAACTTGATGTCTATACAGGGCACATTTCTCATCGCTAATTTGGATTAACCGGTCATCCGGATGTGTCTCACCTCCACGAAGGAAGAATTTTCACAAGGAACATCCTCATCTCTTTGAAGTGCTTTCTTGCTCGGTGGAACCGTGTTTCTAGCTCACGTCCTTTTTCCTTTGTTGTTCAAATGGCGGGGCATTACCATCGCCCATTCGATAGATTTTCGAGATCAACATTTTTGGGAAATGCCATGGGCCCTCTTGCTTTGCCACATCCATTCACGCGCTCCCTCATGGAAACCGGAAGAATTTTCCCAAATTTGATGAGAGCGGAAACCAAAGAATGGATTCACATATATCCACATTCATCATGTCATGCAAAATATCTTGGATGTGACCCATGAAGATGTGTGGAGGAGTTCACCTCTTTCTAGAGACCTTGCAAGGACCTCATCGCTGCAGAGTGGCTCCGGCATTTACCGCCGAAGATCTATCACTAGTTGGGCCACATTACGAGCTGCTTTTGAAGACAGATATAAGCCTTCCAAAGATGTGTTCGCGTTATTGTCAAAGATCACTCACCTAAAGAAGGAATTCAATGAAACCATGCATGATTTCATCACCCGTTTCAATTCATTAATCAATCGTGTTAAAGCCATGCCATGCTGATTTCCCACACCGGAGAATCAAAAGTGTTTCTTCGTCAATGCCATGAGCTCAAAAGTAAGTTTCTTACTCTTGCAAGAACAAGTCACTACTTTGGTTCTCACCCAAGCTGCTGCCATTTGGATTGAAGATAACTTGCTAATATCTGGCGAATTAAAGCGAGAGCCATCCAAGCTGAAATTTTCAACTCCTTCTCAAGTCACTTCATCAAATCGACATTCCAGAAGATGGTGAACGACTTTCTCGCGTTAAAGAAGCAGCTAGCTCAAGCTTCTCCCAGCTCTTCATACCGGGATATCCCATGAAGAAATTTCACTTCCAATAATGCTCCTCAAAGGCCACACCTACCTGCAGCTGCTCCACGGTTGGCACTTGAGGCCCCTTCGGTTAATGCTTTAGCCAAAATCGAAGAAGAGGAGAAAAATTATGAAGAACCTTGATCTCAAGGTGAAGATGACCAAGATGTTAGTGAATCGACTGGCGACTCTACTATCGGGTATATGGAATTCAACGAGGAGGAATCTGATGAAGAAGAGGGTACCCAAGGATATGTGAGTGAACATTATTATGTTGTTTTCACCCATTCTCAAGGAAAAGAAGTATAAGTTGCTACCAAGATAAAAAAAAGAAATTTGTGTCAAACACGCCTCCAATCATCGCTAAAAGAGGTAATCCCCTTCTTACTCAACCCGTTATTAAGTCTCTTTCAAAGAAATCTTTTTCCCTATCTCCCCTCTAAATCAGTCCTCTCATATTCCCATCAAGATCAGT
Source organism: Taxus wallichiana var. yunnanensis (assembly GCA_018340775.1). Lineage (NCBI taxonomy): Eukaryota > Viridiplantae > Streptophyta > Pinopsida > Cupressales > Taxaceae > Taxus > Taxus wallichiana. The sequence continues at coordinate 680,576,149 of CM031239.1, forward strand.
AATCCTACCCTACCATCGTGAAATTAGGGACTTATTCCTTCATCAACGCAACCCTTGGCCGCGCACAACATAATTGATTATGCTAAAAAGACCAAGATCCAAATGTATGCGAAAGTCGAGTATCTTTGGTCAAACCCGAAAAACTTGTAAGGTTGACTAAATATATTCAAATCCAAGCTATCATCACTCCTCAGATCTCCCCGAAAGGAATTCTCTCTACTCCTCCTGCATCTCACATAAATGTTATCTCGACCTCGCATCGGGAAAAATAAAACCTTTCTATCTCCCCCTCCTAATCAATGGTCACAAGTTGAGCAACTGCATAATTGATTCTAGAGCTTCTGACAATGTCATGCTGGCAATAGTCACTCATGCTCGGGCCTCACCCTTACTAAGCCTTTTGTCGGATGTTACTCCTTGGAAACCAAACGAGTTTCGTTGATCGGTTAAATAGAACGCATAGTTTACTTTTGTAGCGTTCCGGAGAAAAGAGTAAAGGTGATTGTCCTCGTTCTTTGACATTACGGTGGCATATGGAATTCTACTAGGAAGGAACTTTTGCAGTGAAGTTGGTGGAGAAATTCATATGGAATGGTCTAAGGTTAGAATCCCGAACAAAAAAGTAATGCAAACATTAGAGCCGGAATCACAAAAGAAGTACTTGGTCACCAATTCTTACGACCCCCAAGCCAAAATTCTCTTTGAATCATCAGGGATGGGAAACTACTTCTTGTCTACTGATTCTGACAAAATGGACATCCTCATCCAGGAAGAAGACCTTAACAAAGTGTGGACATTGTAGTTTGATGGCAGCTATGTGACTAGCGGATGCGGTGTCGGAGCTGTGTTGATTTCCCTGGAGGAAGAGATTATTCCTCTTTCTTTCAAATTGCAGTTTTTCAACACGAATAATACTGCTGAGTATGAATCCTTACTACTTGGCATGCAGGCCACAAAGGAGAGGGGAATCAAGAACTTGAAAGTGCAAGGTGATGTAGAGCTGGTAGTAAATCAAGTAAAAAGGATATACCAAGTAAAAAATGAAAGGCTCAGGCATTACCGCAATGTGGTATGGGACAACATTTAAGAATTTGATGATTTTTCAATAAAATTCATTCTAAGAGCTCAGAATGACATGGCTGATTCATTAGCCATCTCAAAGCATCTCTCATGCTCCCACACGGGGTTGAAAACAAACATATATGCCATTGAGGTAGTTTTCCGCCCAAGTGTGCCAAACAACTCTCATCACTGGTAGGTATTCAATGATGACAATCATCTTATTGCCTTCCTAGGAAAGGTAGAAAATTTTAGTGAGCTTCATTTTGAAGGATCCACTTCTGCATGCCGTGAATCTGTTATTGATCAAGATGATAAATCAAAAGGAAGTGATGGCATATGTCAGCTCAAAGGAAATAAAATTCTAAAAGGTTTGGTTTCCTTGGAATGTTTGTTCAATAGCCATGATCGTTTTGTCAAGAATAAAAGGCAAGATAATCCTAACTCCTCTCCAGAGACCGAGCCAGTCAATCTAGATTCTATGGAACATCCGCAGTTTGTGAACATTGGAAAATGTTGCACACCCGAAGAAAAGCGAAGTTTGTCAAATTGCTGAAGAAATACATGGATGTATTAGCATGGTCCTATGCCGATCTAAAGTATTTCAAGCCGAAGGACATCCAGACATGACATCCCGTTGAAGGAAGGTGTCAAACCCTTTCACCAGAAACAGAGGCACTATAATCCTAAGATCTCAGGCACCATCTAGGCTGAAATACAAAAGATGTTGGATGTGAGAATCATCTTTCCTATCCACCAGTACCTAGGTCACAAATATCATGCCAGTACGAAAGAAGAATGGTGAAATACGCATTTGTGTAGATTTTCGTAACCTAAATCAGGCATCCCTGAAAGACAACTACCCGCTTCCCATAATGGATCAGGTTCTACAGGCAGTAACTGGATCAAAAATGTTGTCCATGCTTGATGGTTTTTCGGGCTACAATCAGATTGAAGTCTCACCCAAAGACCAATTCAAAACAGCATTCACTACCCCCTAGGGTACATTCACCTATAGCAGGATGCCCTTTGGCTTAACCAACGCTGGCGCCACCTTCCAGCGGGCAATGGACTTCACGTTCAAAGGTATGATGGGGAAGGTCATCGTAGTTTATTTGGATGACTTAACTATGTTCTCTAAACAACAAAAGGATCATTGTGATCATTTGGAGCAAGTATTGACTAGATGCCGAGAACACGGGATCTCCCTGAATCCGAAAAAGTCTTTTTTGAGGTCATAGAAGGAAGTTCTGGGACACGTTGTTAGCAAAGAAGGGACAAAAATAGATGCCGAAAGGGTTAGGGATATTCAGAGCCTTTATTTACCCACAAGTAAGACCAACATTCACTCTTTCTTTGGAAAAGTGAATTTTCTCAAGCGCTTTATTCCCGACTTTGCTGAAAAGACTCGCCACATATCAAACATGATGAAAAGGTCGCAAAATTTCCGGTGGAGTGAAGAAGGAAAGAAGTCATTTGGGGATATAAAATCCTTCGTCGCTCGCTCACGCACCGATCTGGTATGTCCCGATTTCTCAAGGATTTTATCATGTAGAGCTATGCATCGAACCTCATGTATCGGCCATCTTAATGCCAAAAATTCTAAGGATGTTGAATCCCCAATTGTGTTCACGAGCTCTCCCCTCAAGCCTCGTGAGTTAAAGATGTCTCAGTTGGAAAAGCATGCCTTCACCATTGTCAAAGCAGTCAAGAACTTCAGGTATTATATTCTAAACTCTCATACAGTGGTGCTGGTCCCTGACACAGGAGTCAAGTCCATCTTAACTCAACAAGAGTTAGGGAGTTTGCGAGGAAATTGGATTACAAAGGTTCAAGAGTATGATCTAGATATAAAACCAACCAAGCTGGTAAGAGGCAAGGGCCTATGTTAGCTTATGGCTGAAAACCAAGATTCAGAAGACCCTGAGGAAAAGGATGATCGCATCAATAAAACACTCGGCCAGCTGGAGAAAGTTGATTCTCTACCTATGGTTCTATTTGTCGCAACTAGCGATGAGTGGTATTTTGATATCACTTTTTTCACTTATGGTGAGTGCCCAGCTCATCTAACCTCAAAGGAGAAACATACTATAAAGCTTAGAGCAACTAGATACGTCATCTGGGATGATGGTTTATACAAACGTGGAATAGATGGCATCTTCTTGCGATGTGTTGACAAGCCACAACAGGTAAAGTTACTCAAAAGTTTTCATGATTCAGCATGCGGTGGTCATTTTTCCTCTTCCATGATAGCACACAAGATCATCCAGGCCAGTACTATTGGCCAATGCTATTTTGGGATACAGCCACTTGGGTAGCAAAATGTGAGCTTTGCCAACAGTTTGTTGGCAAACTAAAATTGGCTGCTTTTCCCCTCAGGCCGGTCATTATTGATGAACCATTCAGGTAGTGGGGAATTGACTTTATCGGAGCACTCCATCCCCAATCGAGTGCCGGACATAGTTATGTCCTGACAGCAACGGATTACTTCACCAAATGGGTGGAGGCCATACCCGTTAGGAATGCCACCTCCGAAGTTGTTTGTAACTTCATCAAAGAGAATATCATTGTAAGGTTTGGTGTTCCAAGCAAGATTGTTGTTGATAATGCTTCCAATCTTTCCTCTCGAGAAGTTATCAATTTTTTCTATGAATACGGAATAACCTTGGCTCACACCTTGGATTATTACCCCCAGGGAAATGGTCAGGTAGAATCCAGTAATAAAAACTTAGTGACCATCATACGGAAGCTAGTTGATGAGAATCAGTGAACGTGGCACAAGTCATTGTATGATGCTTTGTGGGTAGACCGCATTACTCCCAAGAGGTCTCTCGGCATGTCACCTTTTCAAGTGTTATATGGAATCGGACTTGAGCTTTCCATTTCTACAGAACTTCTGCCTTGCGCAGCACGATCAATTGAAGATGATACTTTCCAAAATTCTCTTGAAAAGAGGATCATGTATCTAGCAGAGCTCAAAGAAAAAAGAGTAAGAGTGGTCAATAGGATCACCAAACATCAGAATCAATTAAGAGACTGTTCGATAAAAATATAAGCAAAGAGATTTCCAGATGGGAGATCTCATCCTTTTGTGGGACAAACAAAGAGAGCTAAAGGGCATGCATGGGAAATTTGATTCTCTATGGAGAGGGCCTTTCAAGATCAAGCAGCTCAATGGAGAGAATAGCTTTTATCTCTCGTATCTAGATGGAATCGATCTCCCTCTTCCCTATAGCGGGCAACATCTCAAAATATTCAGGAAGTAGAGTTTCTGACTTCTTTATCTGATTTGCTTTTTGTTGTGTGTTTTCTTTTGTCGTCGCCCTTGTTTTTGACTTTGTAACCCATGGATAGGCACATGTTGATATGGGATTCTCTACCATTAAGCTTCACTCAATGATAGTCCCCAGAAAGAGCCAGTTGTTATCTTGTAAAATTGACAAGGGCAATTTTACAAGTAAACCTGACCAAAATTTTGTTATGGTTCCTCGTCGGGGTCCCTCAACATTCGGAATGTTGTAAAATCCCTTTTCGGGAAATCTAGTTTTCCGAGCTTAGTCATTTTGGTCCTTTTTGGCTAGGCGCACCTTTTATCTATGCAACACAGGATAAATTTGCGCCCCCTTTATTTCCTTTGGCGCACCCTTTGAAGTGTTGACACAACAATTATTCCACCTCCCCATGATGTGCCTTTCCTACCTGCTCCAAGGTGCATGCGCCATCCTGTCAACAACAAAAATATTGTGCCATTAATTGGTGCAACAAGGTGCTCAAAATCCAGTGTTGACAGTACTAAATTTGCATTGAAGGCACAAATAATTCCATGCTGACAAAGACATATCCGCGCCAAAGGGCACAAAGTTTTTATGTCAACATGTGTTTTGGTGCGCCCCTTTAAAAAGTGGTTGGCTCATTTATTACACTTTTGGCTATATATAGGTGCATCCACCCTGTCACTTTCACAATCAAAAGCACATGAAAAACTTTATTCATCTACACTGTCAAAGACACCCATCATCCTTGTGTCGCATTTGTGGACCCCACTTTGTTTCTCTCATTCTATATATTCCGGGTAAGTGGTCCTTGCTTCCCTTGTGTTTTTGTTTTTGTTGGTTGTTTGTGTTTTAAATTGCTAACTCCTCATTTTGTAAAGTTTTGATGGAAGATCTGACAGCTAACATGGCTCTTCTGCGTTGGACTTTGCTCCTTCTTCTTGCAGATCAGCAACTGAACTCAGATCCACATATGTCTACATCAAGCAAAAGGCCAACCAAGTCAAAGGGTAAGGCTAAGCTCACAAAGGAAGAGATGAAATACAAATATCAGAGGGTCAGAATGCCCGAGTCCTAGGTGGAATGTGACCTAGATATCAGAGATTCGAACTTGGCCACATTGACATGGAAGATTTTTGGCCCAGAACCAAGAGGGTCACAGGCATTCCTTGGATGGACAAACTAGTGGGAAGTGGTCTACATTTTTTTGGAGGAATCCCCGTCAGTGCAGTGAATAACAAGTTTATGATGGTGGTGGCCCGCTATTATAACAAAGACATAAGGTGTGTCGAAAATGAAAAGGGCGAGGTCATAATCAACCTCACTGCCCGGCACTTCGAGATCATGCTAGGTATTCCCCACCACCCAGCATTTTGTGGTTATAAGCCAAGAAGACTGCATCAAGGCGTGGGAGGATAATGAAGACAAATGCATGCAGCTAATGAATGAAGTGTATTTGAAGAATAAGAAGGTGATAACTAGGTGGCCACAGGTTATTCACCACAGCAACTTCTCCAAGGCGGCGATACCATCACATTCCTAAGTAGAGTTTTTGGGCTTTCTAATGCCCATTACTTTCACAAATGGATGCTCAGGTACCTGGAAACCATGAATAAGAATGTGCCTGATCAACACTTTGAATGTGTAGAGATCATAAGCAACACCATCTACGAGCAGCTCAATAACTCACCACAACGGGGAGATTCTACATGAACTCCTACGTAGTCTATGCTTGTAGCCTCAAAGAGGGATTATCCGGCATTCGGTGATGCGGGTTTGGCCTCAGGTAAAAATATATGAATAATATCTAGAGTTAAATCTAGAGAACAACATCTCATAGTTTACCAAGATTAATGATGCTTTCTTCTACGACATCATCTACCTTTTGAGGCCAAATATGACTCATGGTCGGACGACCAAGAGCATAGTCACAACAACTGAGAAGTGGGGGCATTATTTACCCAATTCCCCACCTTCACCTATCTCAGAGCAACTAACTTCTTGGGGGAGCCCACCAAATTGCCAAGGTATGCTAGCCCTAAGCTGATCCTGTTGGAGTTGTCCAGACAGCTCATAACATATCATGAGAAGTGCCTGAAAAGGAAGAAGGGTGGAACTCCTTTCCCCCTCACAGTGGGCAGGTATACCTGCACTTCTCACACCAAAGCCCAAGAAATGTTCTGTAAGCTGAAAGCGCTTAACTGAAACACAATTTCCAATGCCAAGGCCCACCTTTGATCCAAGAAATTTCCTCCCAAAGGCAAAACTCAATCTGATCCATGTTCCATAGATCGAGGACATCTACATCAACCTGTATCATGAGGTCGAACTCAGGAGAAAGGATCACTCCTGCCTAGCCCTAGAAGAGATTATTAGATATGGCTTGGCCATTGTTCCAAAAGGTTAAAAAAGCGATCAAGAAGTTGATCGGGTGTATCTAGACATGGAAGGGGACAACTAGCCATTTGCCGAAATCAATAGGACATAGGCACCTCAGACCATTGAGGTAAGGGTTAAGGAGACACTAAGGCGAATAGAGCATTGGTGGAGAATGAATGGCCTTATCTATCTCGGAGTAGATTTTACCACCTCCCCTTTGGGTAACGCACCTATCAGGCTGAAACATTTGCCAAAGGGAAAAGGCAAAGATAAAGAGGGAGAATCGAGTTCCACTCAAGAAGAAACTCCTGAGAGTCCTCCCTCCACTACACAAGAAAAGGTTGTGAGCCTGGTATCTCTAGAGAAAGAAGCAACAAAAGGTGTTCCAACGGGCATGACCATTCGAGGATTTTGCCCGCTGCACAACTGCCTGAGGTCCCTTCTATCCCTTCTCCCTCTCCTGTTTCCCCTCCTCATGTGACTCAACCAACCATCCCCTTGGTTGTTTCTTCTACCCCATCTTCTCTGTCCACCCTTCCTCTTCCTCCATCTTCTCTTCCCTTACGGAGCTGTCCCCTACCATTTCTTCTCTCATCTCTCAGCTCCCTTCCATTCTCATGACTACCTCCCTTGCAGTATCTTCCCATCCGTGAGCATTTTCTTGGCCTCTCTCTCGATGTCACCACCAAGTGTCTCTACCCATTTCCCCTCATTTACTGCAGCTGCTCCCTCTTCCACCTTTGGGCCCACTCCCTTAAGTCCAGCATGGATCTCCCAACACGAGCCAACATAAAAGGAAAGTCCCCATTGCACCAATGGACTTTTCCGTTATCCCAGCAAAAGGGGCTAAGAAGAAAAATCCTATAACCCACTTCTCTCAGAGTGCATCGGGAGAAAGAGTGATGGAGATTGCGTACCCCGATCCTACAAAGGATAAAAAGGATCTGTCCCCTACAGACTATACAATGACGCAGGTCATAATGGGAACGTCATCGAGAGCCTTGAGGAGAGGCCCAATCTATGGTGGATGCCCTTTGCAACAAGAAAAGGAGGAGAAAAGGCTACTAAAAGAACAAAATAAGCATCTTCTCCACGCCCTACAAAAATGGGTAGTGCACCTCCTACAACTACCACTGAAACTCCTGAGTTCCTTAGTCAGGATAAGATAAACGATTACGCCAAGATTGGAGAATAAGGCATGGCGGCATCGCTTGGAGAGACCAGATCCTCAAAGACGGTGAGGAAGTAATTTTCAAGTTCACCGAATTATATCAGAACATTGGTTGGGCAAACAAGGAACTCCAAGCAATTGTAGGACCTATCTCCAAAGAGTTGGACTCTTGGGTTGATCAGATGGAATTTGTCCTGGAGAAGATAGACAAGGTCAAGGAGGAAGCCCTAGATGCGATGCATCAAATGGAGAAAATTGTCTTAAGAATGTATCTCGGGCTTGCTCACTCCTTCATTTTCCTTGAGGAAGGCAGATGAAACCATTTGGATCTTCAAGGAGATCGTCTCTCAAGGGCTAGGGCTAGAAGTCACTTTTGACACTGAATCCATCAATAACCTTCTGGCTGCTGCGAATTTGCGGGGTACCTGATGGAGGTAGGTAATGATTATTTCAAGCTCCCTGAAAAACTTAGAGATGAACGGGAGACTTGTGAGGTCATCGGTGATCATACCAAGGGTCCTTCCCAGGATCAACTGCAGCCGATGGTCTAGTAAGTTCATGGAATACCGGGCTCAATTCCACATTGTCTCTCTTGAGCAGAAGCAAGATACTCCCTTTCAGCCACAAGACGATGATGAATAGCCTTCCTCCTCTTGGCTTTCTTTTTGTAAAAATCTAAAAGTATGTTGGCACAAATGATGACATCATCCATGTTGCACCATGGGATGTTGTCATCCACCAAGTTGCCCAAAGTCAACAGTTGACTTTTAGATATTTTGTAGATATTTTGTAATTAGTTGTTGGTTTCCTTTTGGCCTTCTCTCCTCTCCTCCTTCTATAAATACTTGGATACTTGTAGTATTCAGGTGGTGGACACTTTTTAGATAAAAATAGAAGTGAGGAGAAAAGGCTTTGTACTTTTGTAATAGAAGAAAATATTAATACAATATTGAGACTTTGTGCTGAATACATGTGTTATGCATCAGAGATTTCTTATGTTAGATCTGTATGTTTATTCTGTTGAATCTACTTCTACTTTTTGTCATTTGTTCATCAGTATTGCTTTGTTTGTCTATGCAAGTAGGTTTGGCTCCATTTATTACCAATCCCAAAACATAGACCTTCTGATCTTTCTGCTTTGGAATTCATTTCTTTTCTCCCTTCGGATCTATCTTATCTTTGTCTTTCCCTTCTTTCCTTTCTTTTCACATTTGGAAGCACCTCTACTGGGATGAGATCCCAAACCCCCAAAGGCAGAATATTGTGAGACTTACATAGATTCCTGCTGGTAGAATAGCAATAAACCAGTTTCACTTTGTTGTCTCAAAGAGGGGCTAAGCCCTACACACTGTTGGCTCGTCTATCCATAGATCTGCCCACCCAAAACATTTTCAAACCAACAAGTGGTAACCCCAAATTGTACTTTGGTAAAAACATAACAGTTAACTCCCCATCGTAACATGAAGGATTGAAAGAAGATTTATTATATATACATTAGTAGTTTGGTTGGGATGAGACATGAGGTCCATTGGGCATTGATAACATACATTTATGCAAGGGAATGATCTTGTTGAAACTCTAAAACTTGCAAATTAGACGAGTAAAATAGCATAAACGGCCATATTTAGATGCATCCATTTATAACTATGGAGGATAACAACTATGCAAGTCTTACAAAATATTGAAGTGATATTCTTAAAACCCAGATCAAAAATACAAAAGATCAAAAATAGGGCATTATCTTTAAACCCATATTAGAATATAAGGGAAAGAAAACCAGATGATATTCTTCATCTCATAATAAATCAACAGAGAAGAGTTAGAAAAATTCATGCATGTGATTGGATTGGTGTATCTCTGAAATTTTCTTCAAATCTTCTACTTCACAAGCCAAAGCAGTCCAACAAAATAGAGGGAACATAAAGCGAGAAAAGGATGAACAAAAATTGGAGAGAACAAACAATATCTTAGAAATTTTCTTCAAATATTCTAATTCACAAGACAAAATGGTCTAATGAAATAGAGGAGCCCAAAGAGGAAAGGATGAAAAAAAAAGTGGAGAGAACAAACAATATCTCAGAATTTTTCTTCAAATATTCTACTTCACAAGACGAAGCGGTCTAACAAAATAAAGGGATCTCAAAGAGGAAAATATGAAGAAAAACTCAAAAGCGATCTAATAATAATCAAAGAAATAGGTCGCATGCGATAGCTTCATGGTGAAGCTTCTAATTCCCAAGATCTCTACCATTCTTAAAAACATTAACCACCATTAATCTCTCTACTGTGCCATGTAGTGGTGTGAATTAAATGCCATTAATATCACCAATTTCCCTCCAACGCATGGTTGAAGACATGTTTTAAAATAAGTACCTTCAATTAATAAATAAATGGTGGTAAACAATATATTTTCACATTGGTGGTCTCGCTAGGTATGTCATAGTAAAAAAAAAAATAAAAATTTAAACAATATCATAGCCATGTTTTAGGTTATTTGCATTTAAAATAAAATATAAATTTTAAACATTATCATAGCCATGTTTTAGGTTATTTTCATTTAAAATTAATTGGTACTAATTTATAATAGAGAGGGAGAGATGCATGCATGGATAATTAGTAAACTTGTGAGACAATATACAAGATGTTTAATTTCAAATTTTAATAATATTAGGTTATTAATGACATGTCATATATGGTATGAATATTATTATTTTCTTTTTTATTACAATTGGAAATAAGATATATGAATATATTTAAATGTTTATTAAGTTATGCACCTTATTCATTCATTAGTGTCTCGATGTTTTCAATAATAAATATGAGTGAGAGGAGAGGGGATAGTTAGGGAAACTCTATATGATGGGGGTTTCACGAAATCACTCAAATTTTTCATTCAAACACTCCTTGAACTATATATGGGGATGGAGACTTAAATAGATAGAGGGGAGGGGGTAGGTCGATCCAAAACATCTATTATTAAAATGACTTGAACATCTATAACAATTTCATTTCTTATATAATCAATGCCCAATTCGACACCCCTATAGGAGCTCAATCAAAAACAAAAAAAAATATATAATTTCCTCATTGATTACAAAGGACAATCCTATTATTTGGTACTAATACCATATTTACTGATATTTAAGCCTCATTCTTATTTTGATTTTTTCATCACATTTAACCTTGAATCATATTTTTTAATATTTATCTTCAATAGGTATCTTCGATATTTATCAAGTTTCATTATATATATCTTGAATGTACATAAAAAATAATTACATCTACCACATGTGTTTGTGTTAAAATCATTGATACTATAATATGGTTGTGATAATGATAAAAATTATATAACTTATAGTACTCACATCAAAGGTTAGCATTAGATGTTCTAAATAATGAGATAATAATTTGGAAGAACATTTAGAGTAATTAGTTTTTATTTATTTTGAGAAAAATATTATTACTTGCTGAAAAAATGAGTAACAAGAATAATTAAAATGAGGCAATACACATAATTAGAAGGGTCATATTCCCATACTCATATAGGAATTGTTGGAGCTCAAAATTACACCCTACCCCAAGTCATAGAAAACTTAGGATTTTGAGGCAACATGGGACTATCTCTTAGTTGTGGGACCTACAAACTAATAAAAACCTTGAGAGAAGGCCGACTTCCTCTATCTATTTCTAATGCTAAAATACTCCTAATACCGAAATAAAATCCTAACCTAAACGTGCAAGAGGACCGGGGATATAAAGAAATGTAGAAAAGAGGAAATCCTAAGCTAAGAGGGGCAGCGATAGTACTTAGGAAAAAGGGTTGATCAATCTCCACGAAGGCAAAGAAGGAAGGAAAACTAGGGAGAAAGGGTGGAAAAGCGCAACACATTCAAGAACTACACAAACCATACATTCCTACATGTGAACAAAACATGAAATGGAGCACTGTAAGTAAGGTGAACACATAGTATGCCAAGAAAAGAAAACAAAGAGGAAAGGAGAAATAAAACGTGGGACCAGGGAAGAGAGATAGCCACAAAATCTGATTTTATTGCTTAAGGGATGCAAATTTGTCTACATTCATGGCAGAAGGTGAAAATACATTGTAGATACCAAGCTCAAGATCTAAAACTTGTGGGAAGTCGGCCACCATTTTGGCATGGTGTTGTTACAACAATGAGGGATGAATCATATTTTACAATGCATAAGTTCCATATTTATAGATAAAGAAGGAGATAAGGGGAGGAGAAAGAGAGGGAAACTTGAACTCAAATTTCCAACCACTAATCATAAGCAATGCATTCCCTAAAATATCTCGAGCACCTTTGATTATCCATTTCCACACACCTTTTTGGGTTCCCATGTTGCATTAAATTCGGTGGTTGTGCCACTTGGAAAAATATCTTTTGCATATTGGATAAGTATTCCATCTTTTAAGTGTTTGATAAATCTTCATCTATATAAGATTTGTAGAAATCATATCATCGAGATCGAATGATATGGCAATTTTAGTCTCCATGGAAAATTGCCATTTCCATTTTTAAGGTAAGTGCACCAAGTTGGGGGGCCAAAAGGGAGTCAGAAGGGGACATATTTTTCTGAAAAAAAAAAACTTCAACTTGTATGAGTTTTTCAAAATAGTTACACTCAAAATTGGAAGATGTTATAGAAATATGAATTGTAGAATTTTGAGTCTAGTTTCTAAGCTACTAAATTTTATTGAAAACGAGATAAGTTTAAGTGGGTCAAACAACTAAAATACCAACATATGCTCTTGTTTTTGTTAAAAACATAATAGAGTGACTTTCGTGCCCCCCACCATTTTTTGAGCACCATTTAGTATTTTTGAAAACCCTTTAGTAGAAAGATAGCTAGGAGCATCTAGTTTGGGCTCCATTTTTTTAATATTTTTATAGTGAATATTTTTTTATTTATGATTTTTCTAGTACATAAATTTTATGTTTTGAAAAATAACAAAGCTTCGATCATGCCCAACTACCTATAAAAATATATAAAAATTATATATATATATTGAATATGTATATAATTATGCCTAGTTTGGGCTAGTATATTTAAAAAAAAAATCGATCACCCAAAAAAAAGATACACCATGAAAGATAGACATATTTACACTTCAAAAAATAGCTATAAAAAGACATAGTTAGAAAATAAATAATATGGAAACCTTATATTAGTTAGAAAATTTGAAAAATTATATTTTTAGAAAGAAGAAACTCTGCTCTATGTCATGGTATAATTTTTTAAAAATGGATCGATTGTTTTATTTTGATTTATCATAGAGGAAGTGGCATTTTTACATTTTATTGCAAAAACACGTTGTTTGATGTGTTTATACAGGTCCATGCCTCAGGCTTGGGGATCTAAACCAAATCCCAAGCCTTGAGGCATGGCTTGGAAAAAGAGAAAATACAAAACGCGTATGTGTTTTAATGTGTACGCATTTTCTTTGTTTATATATTGTGGCCCCCCAACGTCCCTTTCATCTCTTTCACAGGAATTCTGCAAACATTATGTTTTGTTTGTAATTTTCTCTACATTCTTACATGATTTTTTAGTAGTTCATTTTCCCCTACCCGGGAGTTGATTTTTGTAATCATGGGAAATAAACGTCAAGTTAAGGACAAGAGGAAAGTAAAAACAATACAGGAGCAATTAAAAGAGAAGAGAATAAAGAAATTGAAGAGAATGCAAAAACTTGAGCGGGGTAAGGAACATCTGCTATATCAAATGTAGCTAATGTATTAGAAAATGGGGATGAAATACATAATGAAAATGTAGAGAATAATGATTTTGCAATGAATAATGATTTTGTAATGAATAATGATATTGAATTGAATGATAATGTTGGTATGAATGAAGAAATTGATATGAATTCAATTGTTGAACCCTTACCTGATAATCCAAATGTTAACCCCGAAATTTGTATGAAAATGCTAAATGAATAAAGTAACCTTGTAAATAAATCTTCACCTCTAATAACACCTCCTTCCATTTTGCGAAGAAAACCAATTCACTTAATTGAAATTAATGAAAACATTATAAAACCAATGCCTAACAAAATGTAAGAAAGAAATGCAAGAAGAAAATTTGTAGTGGAATTTGGGATAATTACTTTGAGAATTTAAATGACACACAATGATGTTAATTATTTGTTACATTGATGAAATTAATTAAGATGGGACCTATAATGAAGACCTTGGGGTTAAGAACATCTAATGTTGTTGATCAAAATGTGTCGATTGTTGAAAACATAATTAAAGCATACCAAATGTAGGTGGTAAAAGACACCAAATATAGTAATGCTATACGACGTGAACTTAATAATTGTATAGTAAGTGATAAAATAGTTAATAAACGCTTGATTAGAAAAATAAGAATTTCTTTGAAGCTAAATAGAAAACACTAATGAAATAATAGAGAGACATAAACGGCTTGAGTCGATCAATAACAGCGACTATTAGGATTTCTCTAGTAGACTTCCATGAAAAGACAAGAATACATATGATATTCTAAAATAATTAATTGTAAAATTTTGGAATGAGAACACAAGGGTGTCCTGAATAGAAGAGATAGAGTAAAAAGAAAGAATAGGTTATCATAATCATGAATCATGTGCAAAACATTTCTTAGATATGACTCAAACAGAATTGTTCTCTAAGTTTAAGAATGAAAATCCAAAAATTAACATTAGCCAAATATTCTTTGAAATGAGCAAACCCTTTTATGTGAAAATCAATCACTCACATACCACTTGTTGTTGCAGGCATTATGTTGAATTTTCAATGCATTATGAAATTTTTGTCAAATACGTCATGTTTTACATGCTGACATCATGTTGTAGGAGTGTGGATTAAATGTCCCACAATAATCTTCAAGGGAATTTATTCCAACAATATTTTGTGAAAAATCAACAAGACAATTTTTATAACAAAGCATGTTTGGATGGAATGTGCAATGTATGCGGTGGCTTGCCAAATCTGAAAAGTTGTATCCATGAGGAGAGTACATATTCAATAGGAAAAGAATTGGTTGATTTCACCAAATATAAATCAGTGGCATATCAATTAAAATATGGAAAAGAATCTAAGAGGTGTTACTTATTAGAAAAAAATTACTGTATTAGAATATATGGTCAAATTCAGAGAGGAAATTTTTATGAGTATGTAAGACACACACATAGAGCTCGATGGTTGGATGAACAATTCAAGTTAACAAAGGACACATTCTCACTTGCAATACTATTGTTTCAATAGTTGACTTCGTGAGAGAATTACACATTGCAGCCACAAATGGAGGTTCGAGTCTCAAAATTATAACTCAATGTAAGTTTCTATTTTCGTGAATATAGCATTCATGCACTCTTCTAAAAGCAACGAGAAAGATCAAAAATATTAAGAGAGTATCATTTCTACGAGAATATGTACATGGGTGCTTCTAGGTTTTTATGCAAACTTGAGCAGAGGAACACTAGTTTCGATCAACATTACATTTGGTTGAACAACTACACATCACAATTCAAGAATGCATGAATGTTTTATTGGATAATTAGGATGCAAAAAGAAACAAATGTACAACATATCGGAGTTTTACTAAGGCGGGGCATGGAAAAGTAAAGCATGATGGTGCTAGAGCATGTGTGAAAAGAACACTTACAAGAGAAGAGTTAAAGTTCAAGGATGGTGCTAAATTTACATATGCAAAAACATTGTTGATTGGTGTGTCAAGAATATGGGTCATGAATCTCAAGAGATATCAAGCGGTTCGTAGATATTTTTGGTTGATAGAGGAACAACATATGGAAAAATTTGAATATTGTATGATAGTTGCGGGATCAAGTGATATGCACTCATTAGTAGTTCGGATGAAAATGCTTGGACTATTTATGCTAGGTGAATGACATGTTTTTATATATCATACATTAATTTTGCATGGAATGAATGGACTTGTAGACCTCTAATTTCACTCGACACACATCAAGTTCCATAAGTATTACAACTTGTAGGGTCTTTAGATCAAATGACAACATCACCTAACTTTGACCAAGTCTCTAATTTAGTGCAACAAGGTACATACATATATGTACATTCCATGTTTTAGATTTATAAATTATTAAATGGTCAACTCTTAATATATTTTTTAATTGATTGAATAGTTTGATTTTTTGATACATACGACACGTTTTTGTAGTTATTGCGACAAATTTAATGAAGAGGGAACATACTACTTCTTGTCTCATTATGTAGAGGGGAAAAAAAATTGACTTCCACATTCATTGATGGTGAAGACCTTGAGTATCCATTGGGTCAATGGTAGTCATTGGAACTTGTCTTTGACGATGTCCTATCAAAAAATCAAACATTTGGTTGTTTGAAGGCTATGAATTACATCGGAAGATACTTCACTATTCACATTTGGTCCTTACAACAAATATTAAATTGATCAAATATTGAGGTCGGCCATCAAACAAGAATATGTGGAAGGTTCGTGAAGTAGATCATGAAGCAATTCTTGTTACATTCAAGAATATAATTGATCCTTACAGTTCATTGGATTGAATTTCCAAAAGTATGTTCTTCATGAATTTAATTTGAATATTTACTTAAATGATTTTGTTTAAATTTTGTATGATTTAAAATTCTATTTAATTGTTTACTAACATGTTTATGTATGTTAGTGGTGCCAAAAAATCTTCCACCTTCACATGGTTGACACTATCGGTAGAGAATTTATTACACAAGAAATTTAATAAAATATAAATTACATGCAAAATTTAACAAAATTTACGTGTTGTTTGAATACCTCGGTGAGTTGTTGCGCGAGATGAAATCACGGCGGCAACACCTTTATCTACTTGTCGCGAGAGATGTCTAGTGAAGTCAACATCTTTATCAAACATGTATATCATGCGAGTTAGATGGACATACAAAAACATACATATATTTGACTTCAAAACTTATACACACACACACACATATACACATATATATAGATACACACACACACGTATGTGAAAATTTTACATTATTAACATTCTAAATTACCTCTGTGAATGTATGTGTACACATGGTGCTCGCCGCTTGTGGTCGGGATGAAGATGCACCTCCCGCGCATTGTAATATCAATGCATATACATGTACAAATACAATTATTTCAAAAATTTAACATATATAAGTAAATCAAGTACTCCAAACTTTTTGTAACACACATAACAAAACATAACAAATTTACCTGCAAAGGTGACGCTGATGAATGTAATCCAAATGTCTCACTCAAAAGGACATCTGACATAGTGACATTATCATGTGTACCCCTAGCACTAGGTGCACCAAAATCAGTACACATGAAAGTATTGTCCTCCTCGGGCCCCAAACATATGCTACCACATGACAAGCAAAGATGTGGCCTCATGCTAGTACTCCCTGAGGGAATACTCTATGTACCTCTATGCAAGCATCGGATAAAAATCTCCCACATATGTTGAACAAGGGTCACAAATAGCGTGTGGACTGTATCAATATTTATTGTCTCCTTCACTACTTGAGGGAAAATCTTAGGGTGAGGGGGCTTACATACGGGAATCTACCATTTAATCACTCATTCTTATTTTTATTTTTCATTATATTTAACCTCGAATCATATATTTTAATATTTATCTTTGATAGGTATCTTCCGTATTTATTTAATTATATTTATCGGAATGCACATAAAAAATAATTACATCTACCACATGTGTTTGTGTTAAAATCATTGATATTGTAATCTAGTTGTGATAATGATAAAAATTATATAACTTCTAGTACTCACATCAGAGGTTAACATGGGACATTCTAAATAATGTGATAGTAATTTGGAAGAACATTTAGAGTAATTAGTTTTTATTCCGTTAGAGAAAAAATGTATTCGACTTAAAAATGAGTAACATGAATAGTGAAAATGAAGAAAAACACATAATTAGAGTGGCATAATTAGAGGAAATATGCATCATCTAAATGGTCATATGCCCATTCTCATACAAACAATTTTTTTATCTTGTATTGAATGGGCATATGCTCATTCTCATATAGGAATCATAATTGAAGAATATAGTTAAAATTTATTTATTTTTAGAATGGATAGTTTCCCATTCTCAAATCCCTTATAGATATATTAAAATGATTAAGTACAATATTGCTTGAGTTATAATGTTTATAAATTGCATATGCCCATTCTCATACAAACAAATATTTATATCATTGTAACCTCCTTGGCATAAATGGAATTGTAACCTATATTTATTACCCATCATTTAAATTCAATTGGGTCAACTTCAATCATAGTTTGGAATTCATGTTCTAATTATATTCATATCAATTTTAATTATATGCATAATTTTGAAGTATTTCCAAACCTTATTGATTTATAGAAATTTTCAGCTCACGTGTTATGTGTATATAATATTCTTATGGTTATATGATGATTTTTAATTTATTTTATGCATAAGTTTAACAAAGTTTCTATCATCTCACAAAATATGTATTTTATGTTGTTCTGACATCAATGTATCGTGCATTTTTAGAGGGTGATCATGTGGAATTGTTTTTAAAAGGTACAGAGTTACAAAGGGAAGATTATATCCAATTAGGAAGACACTACATTGCAGAGATGTGCGAAGAGGATTTTTTGTTGTAAATGTTAACATAGTATTGGATGGAAGAGTAAAATTTCCTTTCTTAGTTGATGAATTTGAAACCTTGGTAGATGTTGGGAATAAAGGATACTACATTACTTGTGAAGAGGGTGAATTATAAAAGCATGTAGATTTTTCCATTCCCCCTAATTTTTGTAGTGAAAACATTTTTATTGGTTCAAAGGATTATAATGTAGAAAGTGACGTGGATTGTAATAATGCCAATCTTGAAAGAACCATCAATACTGAGTCCTAAATATAGAAGAGATTATGTCATAGATAATTTCATTCTCAAACAAAATTTTTATATTAGAGACAATGACATGTCCATGGGTTCTATAACTCATGTGCTAGAAGATCATAAAATTAATGGAGAGAGGTTAGGTCCTTTGAATTTTGGTATATGGATAGAAAATGTTGTAAATATGTGTTCTGATTCCTTAAACTTTCTACAACCTAATAAATCAATAACTAATAACTTCTTTATATACTTAGATCTACTTTGGATTCCAACATTGTCTTGGGTTTTGGAAAGTGTTGTCTTTATGCTGCTCACATTGTGGTGACATCATTTTGATACTAAAATATTTATTTTTCCACAAATCTTGATTAACATGTCTAAATAGTGTTGTTGCGTTGCTCACATTTATAGCCTCCATTTCCAAGGACTTAGACTTTATTTGTATCTAAAATTGTTTTAGTATACCTTTTTAGGAGATCGCATCAACACCTTCTTAGTATTTAGGTATTTTTATTTTAAACTTGACCTAAGTGGTGATATTGTGTTGTCACTATTTACACTAAACCTATACTTGAAAAACAGGGAGTAACTATTCTTGTGATTGGGTCATAGTCTTGTATAAGATTGTTGAGTCCTAGATACTTTTTGCTACACATACCTTTTGATAGTGTGTCATTCTTTATTCATTGGTGTCCTTAGTGCATATTGCCTTTGGAATTATTCCCATTCTTTGATTGACATTCTTTGTGATGATTTGACGTTGTTACATTTGGTTTTTCCTAGGGTCCATTTTAAATCAACCTTAGAAAAACCTAGTTCATTATGCCTCCTATGACAAGGATGGGGCATCAAAAATTAGGGTCCAATCCCTTTGTTTTTGTCTAGGTTCATTATAGTACATGTACACACTTGTCAAACCTTAGAAAAAACATTCCTATCAAGTGACTCTTAAATCAAATTAAACATTGGAAAATTTTACTTTGTATCCTTTGTGTTGCTAAATTTTGATCAACCATTTTGACATTTACACTTTCAAAATTGTTGTCCAAACCTTGTTGGATTGTCAAAATTGTGTCATTGCAAAGTGTATTTTTTTCCTTATATTCTCTTTGGAAAATCACACAAGCATCCCCATATTTTCAAAATGTGTAGTTGGTTGTTTTTATGTTGCTCAAATTAACATGGAACTTCCTTCCATTTGAAGGAGTTCAATCACACTATCTAGGTCTAGACATTTGTATCTAACAATGCCAACAATGACTGACTATCACATGGTCCCTTATACTTATGAAAATAGGGAATCAAGGTTTTGACATTTCCATCAAAGGATGCCCATCATGGATAAGCCTCATTTTTTTATTTGCGCTAAAGACATTCTTCAATTACCCCTTTCCCCACATTCATCTCATAGTCGGTGGTATGATTCTGACAATTCCAATCTAAATTATTCTTCTGATTCCCCGCATTCTTCTGAGAATTCTAATATAAACTATTCCTTTAATTTTACTTTTAAGTTGGCATCCTCTCTTTCTTCACAGGACCTCGTTTATCAGTCACCTCAAAAATGTATTCCTCGTTTGAAGATTAATGTGACTCAAATTCCTTCTATTCAATCATCCAAGTTGACTCCTACGTCGTAATCTACAGACTTTATATGCAATCCTATTTGTTTACCAATATTATATCATCTTATAGGTAAACCAATGTCATCTTCTTCCACTCATGAGACATCTCAATCCAAGTCTACTTCGTCTCTTGAATCATCTTCTTCTATTAATCGAAATCCAATTCCTCTTTGGCCCTTGGGTCATTTCGATCATTCCTTATTTTATATTCATCAATCTTCTAAAGATTGATATTTACATCCATGTCAAACCATTCACAAGAAATGATGTGCTAAGATATATTTTGACGCACTATCTAATTCCTTTGTGGACACAATAAGGTAAAATATTCCCGTCATCTACATCATCAAACACCTTCCGGATCCTCCACAACGATTTTGGACCCTTTTCTTCTAGTAAAACTCCTGTGGTCGACCAATGACACATACCAATCAATTTCTTTCAAAATGAAGGAAAAATTAGATCATTTATAGGGGTGCACAAAGATATTCCTCTAAAGTATTATGAGAAATGATTCTCTCTATACCTTGATGTGTTCGTGTATTATGGGGAAGTGGTTGAGTCCTTTTGTCAAAAAGCATAAGAAGAACCTAGGGTCATAGAATTTGATCCTATTATTCTTCCATCTTTGTGTTCTTCATTGCATGAGGAAACACCTACGTATTGCATTGATCCATAGCCTCTCTTCTCATTACCCAATCATTCTTTATCTATGACAATTCCTCAATCGTAATCTCACTTTGGGTCACCATCGAGTATCCCATTATCTTCTTCTATATGTGGGCCACCTCCTACTAGCCCATTACCTTTTATATGTGGGCCACCTCCAAGTAGCCCTTCATCATCTATTTATGGGTCACCTCCTAGTATCCCATTACCTTCTATTCTTGGGCCACATCCTAGTAGCCCTTCATCAACATCTATGTATGGGACACCTCTAGGTAGCCCATCATCTTCTATACTTGGGCCACATCCTAGTATCCCTTCATCTTCAGTCTATGGGACACCTCTTGGTAGCCCATCTTCTTCAATTATTGGACTATATCCTTTTTATCTATCACATTATCCTTATAGCAATGAATGTGGCAATATCATCATCAATTCTCACATCAATTTTCAACGTCCACTTTTTTCTCAAACTTCTCAGGATCAAAAAAGTCACATATTAGCTTATAGGAAACCCAAACAGTTTCTTCATCAAACTAAGTTCAAAAATTCCTAGAGATCCAAAGATCCCAAAAATTTAAATGATCATAAAATTTAAAATCAAACGCGATCCAAAAATTCACACCAACGCAACCATCAAGTATGGTACAAAGTTCATAAACCTTTGGATAGGGAACTCAAGCTCTCACATACGAAATCCATGTTTCAAAATAAATCACAGTAATTTATTGAGTATGAGCTCACCAATATCAACTATATTGAAGATAATATGACTCTTGATAAGAAAACATGCATAGTCTTCCTTATCAAGGAAATCCTATAACAATTTGTTGGATCTTATCACACCGAGTGACATTGTTGGTCTTAATTTCAAAAATACAAAAAAATGAGAAAATATTACAAAAAATAAAAGGTACAAAGATCAAACATTGTAATTAGGTATTACATACACACAGATGTTATTTCTTCCCTTTTATTCCATTCCTTTCAACGAATCCACCATATTCATCCTTTTAATGATATTTTTGTTAGTCTATTCACACTCATTTTGTGACATTTATGTCTATGGTATCCATTTGATCTTGGTATTTCATCACCTTAATAAATTAAAGAATGATTAACCTCTTATAGATCATATCACTATTTTCATCTAATAAACTTGTTGCGAAGGACTTTTGGATGTATTTATTGACACTAGCCAATGTTGTCATTGTAGTCACTTCCACATTCTTCCATTGAGCCATCAATGTTTCTTGACCTCTTGTCAAAGTAATTGAGAGACATGAAATATGATTTGTGAAAGAAAAAAAAATCAATCAAAGATAAAAAAGCAAAAAGCAAAAAGAATATCAATATATAACTCTCTCTTGTGGTATTTCCAATATCCCTATCGGGGCTATGGATGCATGACTAGCATTAGCGATTTTTTTTTACTAGAATCAAATACATCTCCATTAGGCGTATGGATACCTAACTGGCATTGGAGCAATGTATGGATCTCCTTCCACCATCCATTCACAAATCCACTTTAAAAATAAATCATTCCTACACATTGGCTAGGGTGTCTTCACTGGTTGTCTATCAAATCTTCCCTCCAAGAGGTAATAAATATCCATGTGCACACATTGGATCTCGATGAGAAAATGGGATTAGTATGTTACCAATTGTCTTTTTTTGGACCTTGTTCAGAATCTTTCTTTAGTCCATATCTTATCTCATGATTTGTAACTTTGGATAATCACTTTCTTGTCGCTAGTATTCTAGCCACATTTTCCATATCCTTACATGGAATTTATATTTTTATTTTGCTTCGTTCAGAACATCCATGTGTATAATATTTCCTTTTTACTATGTTTGAGGGGAACTTTATCCCTTCTTTTAATAAACAATCTTCTACTTCTTTCTATCATGTGTTTCTTGGCCAGCTTACACTAGGGCATGCTTTCTCCTTCTTAACACATCATTGGTTTAATTTCTTCATCATGTTGAACCTATCCATATTGGCCCTGATCCAACTTCTGTGTGTGAATATTTTTCCTTTGTATATTCCCATCTAATGTTGGGGGCAACTTTGCATCTTCACCTTCTTGCACATACGCATGGAATTCTACCCTTGTACATCCCATCTATCATTGGGGGCATCCATGTTTCTTTATTTTCCTGTACATAGATTTGGAAAACTTTCAAAATACCCTAAACATTCATAAAATATCAAAAATCCAAAAAATTGGTAAAAATTCACAAAAATCCAAAAATTATAAAAGTTCAAAAATTTGTAAATGACATGCATGCAACTGAATCTTGTATCAAATGCATCATCCTCAAACATCAAAATTTTTCCTACAAAACATCTTTCTTAGGTTCTCACTTGTTCTCGCACAACGAATCACGATTCATTTTGATCTACCTCCATTAACAAAGGTTGCTTGCTTGCTATGTCTGTACTCCCTAGCAAAAAAAGTACTTTAGTACTATTTCATAGTGTATGAATTATTTTCATAGGACCCAAATGTCATTCAGTATTCCCCTCACACGCATCCTTGCATGGGGCACCATTTTTAACCCTTTTCATTAAACATGAACATTCAAGAACTTAAGCTTCATAACAAAAACATTGGTGCAACTGTCTTGAATTTTGTTTGTTTGAGTATTTGTGTTTTTACTTGTTTCCATGTTAGGTTAGATTTTTACTCTCTCTTATTACATTTCATTATGTATGTTGCATGGAGCTAAGAATTTTTAAGATGAATAAATGTAAGTATTATAGCTTTTCATGTTATTTTACACTATTATTGTATTCATACATTTTAATAAGGGATGATAATGTTTATCATTTAAGAAAGAATATAAAAGAAAGTTTTTATTGAACAAACTAGATGCAAAGGCTATTTCCATATTCTTCATTATCATTTCTTCTCACTATCAAATTTTCTTCCACCTAGATTCTTCTATATGTTTCCTTCCTATTTTTCAATCGTCAATTGACTTCTTCTATCACCCCATCGACACTAGAGAGGGAATCCTACATTCTACTAATTTTCTTCCAAAAATTACTTGTTTATGCTTGTCTACTTTCTTTAGCAGTGGCATTACTTGTGCCACCACAAAGAGGTGAAAATGTAGACACCTAAAATCCTCTTCCACAGTTTTAATGCTAAAGTGCTACTCATTATCCTATATCTCATCATTTCTATTATAATTAGTGATTTTCACTAATTAAATAATGTTTCCCTCTATTTTGGTCAATAAATGATGCTTCGTTAATTAACTAGCTTCCATCACATTACGGATGCCAATTAACGACACATCGTTAGTTATAATACTCTTACGATCAAAGCGATTAGCTATTATTAGTTAATTAAACCTATATACCCTTGCATTTAATCAATAAACCATTTTATTGGCTAAAACTACTATCAAATGCTTCCAATCTTACCAAATTCCTCCTAAATCACCTCGAATAGCCTAAAAAGCCTATTCTAGCCTATTAATTCAAGCACCCCCAACTCCCATGAGTTCTTTAACTCACTAGTTAAATTATCTAATCATGGTTAATTAGCCTAGA
This sequence comes from Taxus wallichiana var. yunnanensis, assembly GCA_018340775.1. Taxonomy (NCBI): domain Eukaryota; kingdom Viridiplantae; phylum Streptophyta; class Pinopsida; order Cupressales; family Taxaceae; genus Taxus; species Taxus wallichiana. Next base: position 680,600,814 of record CM031239.1, read on the forward strand.
GTTACTTTATCATTTTTCCCACATTTATTTTTATTCAAGCTTTCCCCAAATAGAAAGCTATAAAAGGACAAGCACTACCTTGAACCTTACACCATACTTTGAATATTATTATCATATAAAATATATGACCAAGAGCCTTACTCCATTAAAGGAATAGCTTGCATCATCCATTTTCATCCATTATTAAAGCTTGGTTAGTAAGAGAAGACCTAAACATGGCCTTGTAGCCATTTTAGTGAGATATCTTCACCATATTGAAGTAAAAACATCTAATTTGATTTCTTATGATCTTCTTAGGTCCATTTTTAATATGCAATCATATACTAAGTAGAAATGTTGTAATTATACGAGCGATTTCATGTTAATTCATTATATACATTTCAATAAGGTATGATCTTGATGGTTCATTGATAAATGTGATCTTAGCTCTAGACTACTAGGTGTTATTCTATTTTAGTTAGCTCTCTTTTATGAAAGTATAACATGTGCTTATTTGTTTGGCCAATAAAACATGTTATTTTCCATAAATAAGAATTTCCATTATGATTAATCAAGAGAGTTCTCAACTGGATGGGCTACACCTTCGATCAACAAAATTTGAATTTTAAGGGAATTATTACTACATTAATGCATTTCTCATCATTTGAGTGAAAATGTGTTGCAGAGGGAACAATTACCAATGTAGTTAAAGGAGACATACTAACTTTTAAGATATTGAATGCCAATAGCTTCGGTGTGCTTATTGATAGAGTATTCAACCCTCCTTGCAAAATTATTCTCCCTATCTGAAGGATCACTCATACAATGTCCTGTTAGGCAATTGACTGACATGAACGACTCTCAGATGGATATTATATTTTAAGAAGTATTAAAATAGTTTGAGGTCATCATGTGGGATGCATTAGAAGAAAGAAAACCTCTATTTGTTTATCCAATTTAATTTGATGTCACTAATCACAATCATTCCAAAAAAGTTATAAAAAGATCTTATAATGCTACAAAATATCAAAAATTGGATACCCCTCTAGCCAATCCATCAAATCAAAATTTTGAAGCTTATTGTATTTTGTATATTTATTGTAATTAGTGTATTGTATAAATGTGTGCCTCACGAAAGACTTATGTGAGAGTGCCATTTTGAGATTTTGTAAGAGAGATAAGAGAGTTAGAATGAAAGGAATGTATATGTACTAGAATGATGTAATGTATTTTGATAAATGAATAAAGATTGGAGTTTTGGGAATGAATTATCTTGCATATTGTTCTTTACTTTTTTGTTCTTAGAGTAGTAGTGGTGTATTTCCCACGTACATCCTTAACAAAGATTGATTATTCCTAAGCCCTACAATCATGTCAGGGTTTTTAGGTCAACATTTGGTGTCTAAGCCCAGGTTTCTTTCGTTAAACAAATGTCGGGAAAAAGTTCACCACTAGGGTATTAGTAGCCCGCATTGTTAGAAATTGAAAGTTTGTGGGAAAATCAAATCGATATATTCATGAAAGGAGAATCAAAAGGAAGAAAATAACTTATAAGGTGGTAGAAGAAGAAGTATTTGGATGATTCGAAGAATAATTCTAGTCTTATTTTCCTCATCAATTGTGGCCTTGTTTGTTAGAACATGTAAATAGGAAATAATGGATGCAAATGTAATTAAGACAACCCTTTGAGTGGAGTTTGTAGAAAAACTAACAATAGTAAAATATCTTGTATTGATATGGGACTACATTGGATTCTTTCATAATCACGTGGGAGATTCTAGATTGGATGATATTTGATAACAAGAAATTGGATGTTTTAATCGGAACCCACAAACAATTTCTTCAATAATTCCTTTTCTTAATTAAAGTGTTAATAATCGAGAAGGGATTAATTAGAGAAGCAGAAAAATTTTCTTTAGGGGGACATACATCATGGTTTAGCTGATGTGAAGGGGGGTGATCTAGGATTCATGACTTGTTAGAATTAATGGAGCATTGGTTCACGTGGTAGAAATATGATGACATGTAGAAAAATAAATTTATAGTTGGCTAATAGGATATTAGGACAAATTAAGGATATTTAAGTTAAGAAGAGTAACTAAAATGAAGAGAATGGAGGAAAGAGTAAGGTTGGCTATAGAAAAGAAGGAATTGGAAAAAAAAAGTTACAGAAACTAAGATTAGAGAGAAAAAAGAGAAAAAAGACGATGAAAGAGAGAACGGATAAATTGAATAAAGTCAAGAAAGTAGAAAATGTAGAAGATTTACCCACATCAAGTGGAGGCCAGCAATTGGCTCACCCAGAAATGGAGGAAAACACTTCAATTATCACTATAATACCTATGTCTTATGGAGACCAATTAGGTTTTGTTACCCCACAAAATCTCGTGGTGCAATATATTGTAGAAAGTTCAATTCAACAATGAATGATGAGACAAGAAATATTAGTGAGATATCTACAACAATTAGTAGGAAGTTTAGACCTAGCATTCAAGAGGGTTTTAGAAGCAAAAATATGGAAAGAAGAGGAGATGAGAACCCCATTAATGATTAGAAAAGAAGGAAGCTAATGGATATGGGATATGAAGGTTTATTGATTTCATGTGAAATGATTCGTGCATTTTTATAAAGAGTGTATAATGGTTTTTACTATATTTTAGGCCATGAGAATGATTTTGTTATAGAAATTTTTAGTTGTGAATTAGTATAAATTTTGGTTTTGGTCATTTGATAGGCCTATCAGTAATTATGTGATACAAAATTTTTGTGACTATATGCACTTAGTGTTTACTCTACATGAGAATAGGTTAAATACCGAGTTTGATATAGATTACTGTGTTTTGATCATGCCTTGTCGATCTTAAGGTTAATTTTGAACAAGCTCATAAAGGGAAATATTTATTAGAGCTTGGTTAAGTTTTTCTATAATGGTATTTTATATAGAAGTGGTAGATTGTGTTTGTGTAATGGAAATGATGGATACATTAGCCTTAAAAAGGGATGTTGGATCGGATGAATGAGGATCTAACAATATGGATACTTTAGATTTGTTTTTATCTATAGTCTTAGGGTCATGGGAATGTGTTCTAGTGGTGATATGTACTTTACTAATTGTATGCGAGGGGATTTAATGGAAGAGTCCCCATGTTTAGTGGATGTAAAGATAGGTAATGGTTTGGATGTACTAGTATTAGATATTTTATTAGGTGTTTTGGATTGTTCTAGATTTGTAGGGAGAAGGCCTTTGTTAGCATGTCCTAGTGTGTGATGATAATCACAAAATGCTTTAAAATTGTACTAGGAGGGTTTCCACCCTTTATAGCTAGATGGATTAAGAGGAGGTAAAGTGATGATAGAAATTTGGATGAGCCTTATAAGGATCAATTCATAATGTTCTTTCGAGGAGGAGGTCAAGGGAGTGATGATTCCTTAGATTGTATTGATGTTGAAGGGACCATGTTTTGTGTGATATTTTTAGATACTGTTGGGAATGATTTTTATCGTGCGACAATGACTAATAATTTTTATGAGGGTGCGGCCATCGGATATAAGGCATATAGTTTATATTATTTATCAAGGAAGTCAAATGGCTAGGTGATATGATTTTTATTTATTTACAAAAAGGGGTGTGTGGTTGTGTAATGTGAGACTTTTGAGGTTACGTATATAATGTTGAGTGACATGGTCATCGTAAGAGTTTTTCACACATTGAAAAATAGGTTTATTTTTTAGAACCAGTCAATAACCTATAGATGGATTTGAAGAGGATGCGATAGATTTGGATGAAATTATAGTATTTTTGGTGACAAGATTAAGGGACGTGCCTAATTTAATGGGTGCTTATTTCATGGAAACACAAGATGTAGTGGATAGTTAGTTTGTTGTTTTTGTGATAGAATTATATGTTTATAAATTTTATGGTGCATCTATGATGGGAACACTATATTTTGAGGGTGCACATGATTGATCTTGGATTGTGTTGATGGTGTGACAAGAGTGGATAACATTAGATTGTGGTTGATTGGTAGATGGGGATGATTTGGAAAGGGTTGTTTAAACCCATCCAAATTTTGATCCGAGAGGTGCATTTGGTTATCTAGTTATAGCTCACCTTTTTAATAATTTCTTGAACAATGTTTCTAAATGATTTTTTTCTTGTGTTTTTAATGGGAAAAATGCACTAGAAAACATGACAACCATACCCTAGTGTCAAAAAAATTAAATGTCATACCTTTCAGGAACCCCCATACACCTACCCTTGATGTCAAGTCTAATATTGTTCTTCAAGTATTCCATTTGTGAATTTCATTAGTCCCCTAGGTGATTTAGGAAAAATCAAAATCATTCAAGTTCCTTTGAGCGAGTTTTTCTCAAGACGTGTTTTTAAGAAAACAAAGAAAGGTATTTCACCACCCTTTCCAAGCCAAGTGCACCATCACTTTGGAGTAGTGCGGAAGACTAATATTCATCATGGAGGCGTATCTAAGATCTAGAATCATTGTGTGGCTGATTTAGGATTATTATGGGAAGATTCAGAGGTTTAGGATCCGAGTTCACTAAAAGTGAGTTTTGGGCCTAAATGAGATTTCACCGTAAAAGAGTACTTGAACTTTGAAGAGTGATTTCGAGAGCTCGAGAATGCGTTATGAGCCAAAAAGATATATTATTGGAAACAAATTTTTTTCCTCCATATTGTGGTAAAATCATACCTACTAAAAGTACCATGAATTTTTCAGGCCAACTCATTCTTTCCATGCACATTAGGTGATCTCGTGAAAAAATGAGGATTTTAGAGGTGTTTCAAGAAGAATAAATTCATGGGACCCCTCCCTTTATTCTCAAAAATTATTTTTCATGCAAAATAATATAAATAAGCTCTGAAAAATCATCGACGTGACTCAAGTTTTGACCTTTGAGCCAGCTCTCAAGGTACACTCTTCGGTACTTAATCAAATTTACAAAGGGACACATGGCAACACAAGGCTAAGGAAAATTATTGTGGCCATTATTTTCCACAAAATAAAGGGACGATAGGTTCAAAAAATTCACCCTCCTCCCTTTATCCCTTTGGTCACCCATATGACCTAGTGACTAATTTCCAACACTTTTGACCAGTTTGACCTGCTCCTCCACCTACCCCTGCATGCATGCCACTTGTTAAGCTAGGGTTTAGGCACATTTTATTACACTTATTATACCCAAAAAAAATGGAAAATGGGGAAAAATTTATTCCCACCCTTTTCTTTCCTCCTGAACCCTTATACGACCATTTTCCCGGCCCCTAAGTGCTTAACTCTAGCTCCCCTCCTCGCTCCCTCAACGAATAAAAATATGCCACTTGTCTAAAAAAGGAAAAGGATAATTATTTTGCACCTATTTTACACATAAAAAATGGAAAATACGGGAATTAAATTTTCTCCACCCCCTCTCTTCACATTCCAAAATTATTAAAGGAGGAGATATCCATTCTTTCATCCAAATCCCCACTTTCTCCTCTAATTTGTGAAAATTCTGTCATTATTTCTACCGAATCTTGCAGCCATAATTTTCATCCTCCATCAAATCCATCCATGCTGTAGTAAACAAAGATAGTAAAATATATTGATAAATCCAAATTTTCAAAGATGAAGAACCAAAAAAATCCTTGAATTTTTTTTGAAACCCGCGAGCAAGATTTATTCGTATCTAACAAACTAATGAGCAGATCAATGTGCCATTTTTTGAAAAATTAAATTTTCCCACGAACCTTGAATATGCAAAAGGAATTTATGGCATGCATGATCCATATATTTTACAATGAAGAAACCCCAAATTTCCGCGACAAAAAAATTTAAAATTTAAAATCTCTCAATCTATTAACCGAGTAGACTTGAAATTTCAAAGGTTTACTAAGGAGAAAAAACCCATATCAAAAATAGTGGTTTCATCATAGACCAAGGTCTAAAACCTATTTTACACAAATAGTAAGCCTCCTACACGGAAACTTTCTATTTTTGGTAAGTCACCATCAAGGTATTTTCTTCGAAAGCAGTGTGAACCAAGAACATCCAGAAGATCAAAATGAGTGATCAGAGCCAAAAAGTGTAAATTTATCACTTACTAAAAATAGTAACCCCCTGTTCCAAATATAGAAAGTGCTCTAGGAACCATGACTTTTGAGTTAAGAAGGGTGAAACCAGTCAATGCCCTCTTATAAGAGTATGCCGAAGTGGGTGATAGTGATGTCACTTACATGGCTCTCAATAACCTCAAGTCACACATGCTCACATAATCAAGGGGAAAATTTGAAGACAAGGTGTTTGCAAGTGGATTTTTTACGGTGGGTCGACATCTAGTTTATATACAAAGTATTGAGTTGGTCATGGCTTTCTTGTACCATTATGAACCAAAACAAGGACCATTCGGGAAGATGATGGCATAACCATGGCAGTGATTGCCCCAAAGGCTATCTCCTTTTATAGGTAGATTCCACTTGGATTAACATGGCATTCATCTTTAAAGAAAGGGAAATTAATGAGTGGAACAACATGGATTCATATCTACAAGGCCTTACTGATGGGTTCTTGGTTGAATTCGAGGATAAAACCTTCTCAAATGCCCAAATCTCTCTCAAGATGTGAGTTCCACGAGGGATTTTTTGATGTGATCACCATTCTTAGAAGGGTGATGGGGAAAGAAAACATGAGGGATTTCAAGGAATGGATGGCACTCTTCCTCTTGATGATCATTAAAGGGAATCAAAATATAGGACTGGGGAAAGATCATAAGCGGCTTGACAACCTCGCATCATAAAATTCTTTAAGTTACTATGTAAAAGAAGTACTACTTGAATTATTTCTTGTTGTATCTCCTCACCATCTCACAACCATTAGAGGATCGACCCTTTCTAAGAACATATCTTCAAAATTCCCTGAATTCGAGAAGTTACCTCAATTGGTTTTGAAAGAAAGTCATTGAAATTTCACTTGGGTGAATGATGTCTTCACAATGTTGACTATCAAAACTTTGGATGATGACCTACATTGAGGATGTTTCCATAAGCGACCTCTTTGATAAAGAGATATGAATCATTCTTCATTAATTTCCCCACTTTTTCCTATATTAGAGGCTTTGGCATCGATCGCACTCCTTGAGGTTACCCTAGTACCATAGTGATCAAATGGTATTGTTCGATCTTTACAGGTAAATGGTGGTAGATGTGAACTATAGACTCACAAATCAGAAGAAGAAAACCATTTCTTTCCCCATCTAATTGGGGGGTCTTCACTGCAAGAGAGTTTCAAAGATGCGTCACATTTAGAGGTGGATTTTTTACATCTAACTTTACATGCATACATCCCAAGGACTGATTTCAACATCCAAATTAATCATGACACATTATATATCGTGGAGTTACATCATGTCCCATAGGTAGAAGAATATTGGGCCAATTGTATTGGTGATTTCAATGTCTGAGAAAGAGACCATGTGAGAATGAAGATTTGGAAAATGAATAAATAAATTTTCCACTGGTAAAAATAAGGTGTGTAATATGATGGTACGGAGCTATATGACCCAGTCAAGGCGGTGGCAAGCTTCTCCTTTGTCACAAGGTGAATTGAAGTGTGCCCAAATGAGGCAATATTGCTAAGCGAGCATAGAAGGTGATCAAGAGAACAAAAGAGTGGTTCCGAATAATAAATCTACTGCCCTTACATTAGGAATATTCCCCACACCTAAAAGATAGGCCTTGTACCATTCATCAAAGAAACTTATGGAGGTCACTTCTAGTTCGAGCCATTTAGAAGGAAGCTCAAATCAATAGATCACGAGTTGGGAGTACCCTACTAAGAGAGGCCAAAAAGAAGATCCAAGTAGTAGAAGAACCTATAGTAGAGGCACATGATGAAGAAGAATAACTAATCGAGATCCCAGTTCATGAACCACCACAGGAGGATCCACCCCCTGTTGCCACTCATGCCCCCTTTGCAGGAAACAACCCTTCCACCTGAGCAAGAGATGAAAAGTATGATAGTTATAGAGCTAGAAGAAGGTGAGATGTTCCCTTGGATGAAGAAAATGATTTCAAAAGAAACTCATACCATCTAATAGGTCACAATCCTTAACCTATTAGTGATAGCGTCGTTAGCCAAAGGAAATAAGAGTAATTTTTCTTATGTGGCCTCACACTTTTTTAGTGGTGAAACATGTGAACAATATGTTGAAGTAGTCCAACCTAAAGTGATCAACTGATGGAAGAAATGACACCATCTGATTATGAAATGAGTACCATTTCATTGGACTTGACCACTCATGAAGGAGATGATTATATGTTTCTGTAATCTTCCACTCACGTCATTGCGAGAAATCAAGAATATAAGAAGAAGATTGAATATTTGGAAGAACAAGTACAAACAATCTCCTCGTGTATACAACATCTAGTGTATCTAAGTGCTTCATCAATATTTATTAAATAAATATCCCCAATAAAAATCATTGATTCAAAATCCATCAGAAAGACTCAAGAGTTAACCATACAGGGATGAGAAAATAGTAAATGGTGGGTATAATCTTGGAGAAAGGAGAAGCATTGATCCTGCGGGCGTAATATCAATTTTCAAATACATGTGTACAATTGTGGAAAACGTTTGGATGCTTAGAGAGGAAATGGAAAATGAAAATAGCATTGGGACTTGACTTATCCATTAGAGGAGGAGATGGGGAATACTCACTCACATAAATTGGTGAGTAAGAATATATTCAATTCCCCATCAAAGGACTTTTAATGTGTGTGGGTAAGGACTCTCCTTTTCGAGTAAAAAATAATTAATCAATCTATTAATGATTTGGAATCAAATGAATAATGGGATACAAGGTTCAAGATCATGAAAATAGAAGAATTGAGAAACTTGGAGTGCTTTTGATGGAAGAAAATACCACTTTGCTTATGATTTGTTGAATCCATTTTAAGAACGAGTTAAGAAGGCAATTTGAAACCCACTTTCTTTCAAGTCATCTTGAAGTCTCTATCGGGGATGTGAGCTACGTTACATTCATTGTGGAGAAACATCAGTCATGGTTTGATAAATTTAAATATATCAATGATGTCACTGATGGATGGAAAGAATCTTTGAGATATATGTGCATCCCTCTCGTATACAAGGTGGCTCTCGCAAAGCAACACGATTGAAAAAAATGTTCAATGGAGTTGATATTTCCCAACTAGAGGTGATCGAGCATAGTCGGGTAGCAAGGTGCGATTGGTAGGAGTAGATTCTTCATCAGCATAATGTACTCTCTTTTATTTCTCCCTTTTCTCTTCTTCCCCCTTTCTCTTTCTCTCTCTTCATGTTCTAATTCTTCATTGGGGTTGCAATTTTTCATAATGCCTTATTTTTGTAATTAAAAAGTAACTTTAGGATTATAATGTAATAATTCACCTTTGTTTTATAAAAAGGGACTTAATATTTTCTAAGAATGTGAAAATTCTTAAGTTGTGCAAAGGCATATGAAAATTCATTGGGGGTAGGCGAAGAGTCACTTCTCTTTCTATAAATTGTAAAGGCACCCATTTACCAAAGGGTTTTCATTTTTGTGAGTTCATGAGAGAGCATTCCTTGTGAAGAAACAAATAGATAACAATTCTTCTACTTCTCATTCCTACATTCTTCCCACTCTTATCATGTACAATTTTTCTCAAGCATCAATACAAGGAGTTTTCAACCTTTTTTGATAAGGGGATTTATTGATACTATTTTCTCATAAATTTTAGCTGGTCTTATTTCTATTTGCAAGATTATTTTTTTATAATTCATGTGTGATGTATTTTTTCATATTAATGGTGTAGGACTTTGATATCCTAGTTACTGACATTAATCCCTCTAAAATTTTCTCACTCCCTTTCTGCTCTCTAAGCAAAGTCCTATCTAGCAAGAAATTACTAGATTTTTACGTAGGGTCGAGTGGAGTTTCCCTATTGGATGCCCGACCACAAGGCCACCACATAAATGACATTTCACATGCGGATGAAAAAATAGAGTTACACCTTTTAAGTAGAGGAACTTATATTCCAAGAGAGGGAAAGAAGTCCAAATTTTTTCCACCGAAAAGTTTCTAACAAATAATTTTTGGCACCCACCATGGGGATGACTTGGCAGCATCTACACCCAAAATATGACCTCAAGAAAATACAAAAATATCCAAAAAATAATAATTCAAAGTTGAAGAGTCACATGAGTCTTATGTCTCATAACCATGGTTATTCCGGGTAACCCTACTCTTCAAAGGCCTGAATTGTTATTCCATATTCAAGAAGACATCACATTAGATTTGAGAGAATCTATTTTCCAGAGAAGATATTTTTACACAATGCTTCATTGCCACAATATTATTGGATCTTGAAGAAGAATGTGTTGTTAAATAGGAAAGAGCGAGACAAATTCAAGAACCACAAAGAAGAGTGTAGATTTTCAAGTTGGCATATAAAAGATATACTTAGTCACAGAGGCAAGGATGAAACATCGACCCCATCTTCAAAAAAATTCAATGAAGGCAATAACTTCTCAAAAATCCAACATATCCCCTTTGATGAGGCCATAAATTGGCCATAAATTAGCATTATTTTGTCCTTCCAAGTTACCTTTTAAAGTGGATTTAAATGTAATCTTGGAGATTATTATTTTCTTAAGATAGAATATAATATATATATATATATATATATATATATATATATATATATATATATATATATATATATATATATATATATATATATATATATATATATTTATTTCATTATTTAAAAGTATTTTGTTATCTATTTTATTGACTAATCTTGTTGATTATTTAGGAAAGATGCAAATTCTAGTATATGCAAGCCATAAAGTAAAGATAATGCTAGTTCGGGAAAAATGGAATTGATAATGAATTGTATATCTAAACTTAAATATGATTTCATATGTATATTTCTCATGAAAATTTATGCAATTTCAAAAAAATAATCATCTCAATCCGAGATCATGTGCAAAAGTTATATTTGTTTTTAGTTAGCTTTGGAGTAACTAGAGTTATCTCCGGAATTTGTAATTTTAGTTCCAAAACTTATAGATTTAGTTCTGAAACTTACAGATTTAGCTAAAGTAACAATTAGAGTTAGCTCACTGGAAAATTGAGAGTTAGCTCCAAAACTTGCGATTTTAGTTATGGAACTTGCGGTTTTAGTTTCTAAACCCTGCATAAAATGAGGAAGTATGAATAATCGAAAATCCAATGGGAAATAGTAGAGATTTTTGTTCATAGAAATGTGTTTAAAAAAACCTCATTCATATTTGTGTTGGGGTTATCACACCAGTTATATAAACAATATATCAGATCTAAGCATACAGCAAATAAAAGTGGATATTCTACTAAAAGAAATATACACAATAAGAGACATACATCAACACCAGATTTAACGTGGTTCACCCAGTGTGGGCTACATCCACCAAGAAACAAGAAAATATATTATCCAAAGCTTTGAAAAGATATACAATGAAGATTTACAATCTTCCACACCTCTCAGATGTTCAATACTTTCTTTCTTTCAAGCTTTTGCTTCATCACCAAGAATTTTCTGTCACCAAAATTTGTAATTTCTTTCTAATTATTGTTAATCATCCTTCTTTATTACTTCTAAAACCCTATCTTTTATTCTTATATAGTCATTTATAGACTTAGGGAACTTAGCCATGTAATTACAATAAATAGAAATACTTTAATGCTAAAAATAGATCTAATTCCCGAGAGTTAATTAAAACATACGCACAAGTAAATGCCGTTATCCCTAATCGCATTTGCTGGTTCCTTCCTTACTTGACCAATACCAGTCTTCACACCTAATCACTACTGTGTCGTGTGGTGATGTTGGTTCCCCATTAACCGATGCCGATTCCATCGTATTTTCCGGCAAGTTTCCATTGCATGCTTGTTGGCAAGAAAATTTGTCTTGTGGACAAATTTGTGGATTTTAGGCCAATGCTATGGGAATCTAAGTCCCTCTACATTTGAATGGTGCAGCTCCCATTGTTTAGCATGTGGGAAAAACCATTTGAAGTGGATTTATGGTGGTTTTTCAGCCAGAGATCCACAGGAACACTCCATTGTCCCTATGGCAATAATAACAACTCCTTGCTATGGTAGAAATTGATCTAAGAAAGGGGAGGGAGTGAGAATGAAGGAGGGGGAAATCAATGTTGTGGGTAGAGTGTTAGATGCCCACACACATCAACTAGAAGTTTCATTACATGCATTAATTAATATAAGAAAGACAAATTTGTAATTTCTGAGCACAAGACAAAATAAAACACGCTGGTCACAAAGCACCAATCGATTTTTCCATCGAGGGGACATAAAATTCCTTCCTTTTTTATTGATCTCAGAGTTAAAACTCATACAACGAGTGGGAATAGAAGAAAAAATGCAGAGGAGGAGAATAAAAGAAGACTAACAATCATTTTTGTCCTCTATTTGCAAAAAACGTGCTTCCAATTTCCAAATTTGATTGCCAACCCCTACAATGACATAGAAAAACCATTAAATCATTTGACCCAAATTTGTTACAAACAAATTTGATCATTTCCCCTCTTCTAGATTCCTCTGCCACAAAGAAAACGCTTCTGACGAGCCCAAAAAAGAGTTTCTACATGTAAAAATGTATTTTATATTTCAATTTGCCAGTTCGCATATGAACCGTTTGATCCTTTTCCCTAATTGCTTTGAAATCGAGCCATCCACATGGTAGGAGAACATTGGAGTGGAGTCGAGGGAAACTTTTTTGCATTTTTGCATGCCAGAGACATTTTCTCAATTTTCTCCCAAAACTCCATCAAAATTTAAAATTTAAGTGTCCATCATGTGGATAATTTCACCAGATTTCCATTGATACTAAAAACACGAAAATCCGAGCTCTAGATCAAAAGATATGGCCTCTTGAAGATTTAGGGAAAAATTGGCAAAATTCAAGTCTGCAAGCCAAAATTTGATCTCTTTCCCTCTTTTTTCAAATTGGGAAATTTTTCCCCAAAATCTCCATCCCCCACCAACCCGATGACACGTGGCACTTTCTAGTTCATCCGTGGGCTTCAGAATAACATTTTGCCCTTTTTTCCCGCAAGGAAAAATTTCCCAAAGTCCTCCGCTGGCCCGACCTCCACTGCTGATGTGGACACATGGCACCTTCTGATTTGATGTGGAGATGCAGTCCAACATTTCACCTTTGCACTTTTATGGTTTTGGAAAAAACCAAAAATACTTCCGATGCCCCGATCCCCGCCGATGAATGGACATGTGGTGCCTTGTGATTAAACGTGGGGACTTAATCAATTTTTCTCCATTCTCCTTTGTGGGCTTGCGGGTGAAATTTTTACCTTTGAGTTTTTAGCCAAAAGGATAAGTGTCAAATTTCTCTCTACACCTCTGCCAACCCACCAATTTCCTTGGCAAAATTTCCTCCAAACTCCACCTAGCCATAACTTGCAAATACGAGTCATGAGGATTTCTTTACCTTTCTGGAAAGGGGAAATAATTATCTATCTGATGAAGTAATACCTAGAAAATTTTGAGTGCCTGAAATGTGTAAAAATTTGACTGAGGCACAAAAGGAAGCTAGTTAACCCAAAATAAGAGGGAGCTTATTTTGGTTAACAAGTATGATCAAAACATGGAAACTTTGAGATAGGAGAAAGTTGTCTTTCTTGAAAACTTGCAATTTTCCCCTTTACACATTTGCAAGACAATAGTTGGCTCTAGCTTGGGGACATGGCGTGGATTGAGCAAGGTGAAGACATGACATGAGGATCTAGAATCACAGGTTTCAAAACATATAACATTGACCAGTGCCTTATCCATTGGGCCTTACAGAGTCATGTACAATACTGAAGGAAGGAAGAAGGAAGGAGGGGAAAACACAACAAACCAAAACCACACCAAAATAGAAAACAAACCAAAACACACACAACAGAAAAGGGGAAACAACAAAAACTATGGTACAAGGTGAGGGAAAACTCACTTTCACTGATGGTACAACTTCAAATATTGCCCACTTCTAGGCAATCCCAATGGAGTTCCATCCAAGTATGATAAGAGAAAGGAATTCTCACCACAAGCTTCCTAAATTTGAAATGGACCCAACCACAAAGAATATAACTTACCATGACTTCCCTTTGGCTCTCTCCTCTTGTCCCAAAGTAGGACCAAATCTCCAGCTCTAAACTCCCTTGCTTTGGCTCTTCTGTCAAAGAGATTCTTCACTTTCAGCTGATGTTCTTTGATTTTGTCCACTGCCTAGGATCTGCTCTCTTCTAGTTTCTCAAGGAAAAGGATTGTCTTGTCAATTAAATCTCTGTATTGGTTGTCTTCCACTGTTTGAAGCAGCTTGAGAGTCAATTTCAATTGTAATAGGAATCTCTGCTTCAACTCCATATAGTAGCTGAAAAGGTGACATGCCTATTGCCTTCTTAGGAGTGATCCTATCAGCCCACAATGCATCATATAATTTTTTGTGCCAATTCTTCTGATTCTCATCAACAAGCTTGTGGATAATGGTCACAATATTTTTGTTGCTTGACTCAGCTTGACCATTCCCTTGAGGATAGTAGTCAGAAGAATGAGCAAGAGAAATCCTGAAGCCATAACAGAATTTTGTCAATTCCTTCAAAGAGAAATAAGTAGCGTTGTCTACTACAATATTTTGAGGAACTCCAAAATGAACAATGATATTCTCTTTTATGAAATTACAGACAACTTCAGAGCTAGCATGTTTGGTTAGAACAACCTCCACCCACTTAGTGAAGTAATCTATGGTAGTGAGCACATAGGAATGCCCTACACTTGAATGAGGGTTTAGAACACCGATAAAGTCTAGCCCCCATTGTTGAAATGGTTCTTCAATCACCATGGGTTTGAGTGGCAAGGCAGCTAGCTGAGGCTTTCCAACAAATCACTGGCATGCTTTGCATTTTGAAACCTAGTTCTATGCATAGCAAAGAGAGAAGGCCAATAGTACTTACCTCTAAGAATTTTGTGGGCAATCACATGATGGCGAAAAGTTTCCACCAAAAGATTGATCATGATAGGCTTTAAGGAGTTTTTCTTGTTGTTCCTTGTCAACACACTTGAGAAAACAACCATCTATCCCTTTCTTGTAGAGTGCATGATTCCAAATGACAAATTTGGTTGCTTTCAGCCTAAGTGTTCTTCGCTACTTGTAATCTAAATGAGGAGGGTAGTCCCCATAGGTAAGAAAGAAAGTGATGTCTACATACCATTCCTCTGTAGTGTTCCCAAAGAGAACTTGTGGGAAATATTCTGAGCATGTTGGGAAAGTGTCATCTCCTTCTCTAAGATGAACTTTGAGAGATTCATATTCAGCAATCAACTTGTACAAACCATTTCCTCTAACCAGATTAGAGGGCTTAATCTCCATGTCATACTCTTGGATCCTTGCAATCCAATTTCCTCTTTTGGCTCTAGGATCTTTTTGTGTCAAAATGGACTTGATTTCACTTTTGGGGACCATCACCATGGTGTGAGAGTTGAGTATGTAAAATCTGAAATTCTTCACGGCCTTGACCACTACATATGCATTCTTCTCCAATTGACTGTAATTTAGTTCATGCTTCTTCAAAGGGCAGCTCATGAAAGCAATAAGTGCTTCCAATCCTTCATCATTCTTCTAAACTAGGACAGCAAAAAGAGTGTGCTTTGAGGCATAACAATACATGATGAATTCCTTGCTGAAATCTAGAGATACCAAGCAGTGTTAACACTTAATGGCCTTCTTGATTTCTTCAAATGATGATTTTCCTTCACTACTCCATTTGAAACCTATTTGAGGCTTCATCATAGAGGTGATATGCTTTGTTATTTTGGAAAATTCGGGGACAAAGCGGTAAAGAAAATTTACCTTCCTAAAGAATGAGTGCACTCCTTTCTTGCTAGTGGGAAGATATAGTGCTTAAATAGCACTTACCCTCTCAGGATCAATATGTGCTCCATACTTATTCATGATGTGTCCCAATAACTTTCCTTCTATGACTCCAAAGATACACTTCTTGGGATTTAGAGAAATGCCATGTTTTCTACATCTTGTAAGAATCTTCTCCAAGTGGAAGATATGCTCACTTCTCTTCTTTGAAAACATGGTTAAGTCATCAAGGTATATGACAATGCAATGCTTGAGATCTTTGAAAGCTAGGTCCATGGATCTTTAGAAGGTGGATCCCGCATTGATCAGGCCAAAAGGCATCCTATTGTAAGCAAAAGTGCCCCAAGGAGTTGTGAAATCCATCTTGATATAATCTTCTTTGGCCACTTTAATTTGATTATACCCTAAGAATCCATCAAGCAAAGAGAGCATCTCAGATCTAGTAACTGCTTGTAGGATATGATCCATGATCGGAAGAGGGTAATTGTCCTTGAGAGATGCCTGATTCAGATTTTTGAAATCTACACATATTCTGATCTCCCCATTTTTCTTTCTAACTGGTACAATGTTGGCCACCCATGTTGAGTGGTGAATGGGGAAAATGATTCTGGAATTCAGCATCTTGTTCACTTCTTCCTTGATAACATCAGCAATCTTTGGATTATAGGGTCTTTGTTTCTTCTGAAGGGCTTAGCATCTTGCTTCAAAGGAATGGAATGATGCATTTCCTTCGGTTGAAAAGATTTGAGCTCGTCATAAGAGTAGGCCAGCACATCAGAGTACTTTTTAAGCAAAGCAACGAACTTCCTTTTCTCTTCAGGTGAGCAACATTTGCCAATGTTGACCATCCTTGGATCTTTAGAAGTCCCAATGTTTTCCTTGTCAAAATCAGATGGACAATGAGAAGATAGATTTTCTTTTTCATGAATAAATCTATCATGCTTGTCAAATAGGTCCTCTAGAGAGACTAGACCTTTGGGGATCTTGTTACCTTTCAATCTGATCATGCCTTCATCATCCACTCTTTCAATTTCATCTGATGCATCTTCAGCCACAACTTCTCTATGTGGATTAACACTTCCCTCAAAGAAGAGATTATTGAAGTTGTCTCTTTGCTCCAAGAAGGCTAAAATCTGATTGTCGTCATTGAAAACTTGCCAGTGATTTGCATTATCAAGTACACTTGGTTTGAAAACCATCTTAATGGTTATTTTTTCCTTGCCAAAAGAAGGATGAGGAGTCAATAGGGATGTTGATACTGCAAGAGAATCAGCTCTTTCATTTTGTTGTCTTGGGATGGCTTCAATAGAGAATGCATCAAGGAATTCAATGTAATCTCACATTCTATTCCTATAATGCCTGAGCCTTGGGTTCTTCACCTGGTATTGTTGGTGGATTTGCTTCACTATCACTTTTACATCACCAAGGCATCTCAGCTTTTTGATTCTGCATCTTCCACTACACTTATGCTCAAGAGGAGAGCTTCATATCTCGATGTATTGTTGGTGTTGTCAAATTGCAGTTTGTATGCAAAAGGATGCATCACATTAGAAGGAGAGTACAACACAACACCAGCCCCTGAGCTTGCTTTGGAATGGCTTCCATCAAACTCCATAGTCCAAACCTGATCTTTCTCTGATTCCAAGGAAAGTGGCAAGTCTTCTTCTCGTTGTGAAGTAAGGAAATAGTTTCCTAATCCACAATCTTGAAAGAGGATATTAGCTCTTGGGTCACTGGAACTTCTTACTATAAACTTCATTTTTCTTACGGAAGAAGTTTCTTCATCTCACCCTTTACTGGAATAGTTGCAGAGGTCCAATCCATCTTTATCTCTCCACAAAGTCTCTACAAAAACTTCTACTCAAGAGCATGCCAAAAGATGCTGGAATGTCTACCACTAAGATGGTTAGAAGTACTTTCTTATCAGGGTATTCAGCCAAAGCCACTTGTGCATCTTTTATCCTTCCTACTAGTGGTACTTGCTTAGATTCCATTGAGTAACAAGCTCCATTAACTTTGGTTAGTGTCAGGCTGAGAGCATTGGCAACTTTGAGTGGCATTATGTTATCAGAAGCTCTGAGTCAATGATGTAATTGTTGAGCTCAAAACCATTCATGAGAAGAGACAAGTAGAAGGGTTCCACCTTATCTATTTTGGAAGCACTTAGGGCCAACATGTTTTGAGCAGGTGGTGTAGATGGTGTCAGAGAAGACCTTTAGAATTTGAACTTGAGGGTATAGAACTGCTACTCCAAACAACATTGATTAGTCTATCAAACTGAGCAGGGTGTGTTTACAAGTATTCAATCTCTAAGAGCTGCACTTTGGTCTTACTTGCATGTTCCACAAAATCAAATGGGACAATGTTGGATGAGGGGGAAGTTCCTAGAGTGAGGGAAGGTTTACATGGTAAGGGTCTTTGAGGAACTTTGGCTGACTTGGAAATTGGATTGTCTTCTGAGGGTGAGGCCATCAGCTTAGAAGGAGGTGAAGGTGAAGCTATGGTCTGAATTTTAGCTAACTTAGAATAGAATTCATTGGAGGGAGGAGTGTTTTTAATAACTTGTGAGCTAGAAGAAGGAAAAGGTGACTTACTAGATATAATAGCCTGATCTCTAGCAACCATTTGGCTTGGTTTCATTTTGGCTAAATCCATTGAGGGTGGTAATGGTGAGCCTCTACTTGATGATCTTATTTTGTGTGGCTGTTGGAGTGGGATCTTCTTTAGTTTTCTTTTCCTCTTGAGCCACAGAGGGTAGAGCATCTTTCTTGGATTGAGCTTGAGTGAAGACAACACATGAGAATCTTGGGGCTTCCTCTTCTTCTTCCCCATCATCAACAAACTCGAACAAGCCATTGTGTATATTAACTTCTTCAATTTCAAGGTAGCCTTCGTAATCCTCTACTATGTATCCTTCAAGTTCATCAATTTCAGCATCCTCTCTTAATTCTCTGATGTCACAGATAGCATTAAAAGGAGGTGCTTCGAGGGAAACTTGGCGAGGAGGTGGTGCAAATATTTGTCTATTAGGGAAGTTTGGCCTCCTTGGAGAATTTCTCATTGTCATTTGGGATAGTTGTTTCTTTAAGGCAACCAAATCATTTGCCATTTTCTGGAACATAGGATCTGTAGTTACTGAAGCTGAACTCTGACCCTTCTACTTCCCATTTGGGCCTTTCACCTTTCTAGAGAGGATTAAGTCATCACTAGTTTAATGGAAAAGTCTTGAGCTTCCCTCAGTGTGTTTGGTTGGGCTCTTCTGAGGAAGAAACCAACTTTTGATGGCAAGGCACTGATGAAGAATCTTCTCAAGTGGTTCTCAGGAGGTAGCACATATTCAGGGATTCTTCTTGTCAATCTATCAAACCTTGCTACAAAGTCCCTCATGGATTCAAAGCTTTCTTTATTTATTTGGAATAATTGCACCAGCGAGCTCTTGACCACTTTCACTACTCTTCAATCTATTTTCGAATGATCTTTTAATATCTTCCCAACTAGTAATAGATCTTACAGGAAGCATGTAAAACCATTCAGCAGCCTTTTCTTGAAGTGATTCCACAAATAGTCTAACTGACACATCTTCATTCTCAACTCCTAATACACCACAAGCAGTGATGAGTGCTCCTACATGGTCTTCAGGGAGTTGAGAAACATCTCCCTTGAATTTGGGAAAATTATTTCTAGAGCCTCTTAGCAAATCATGAAGAGGTTTTGGAAGGAAAGTGGGCTGTGTTTCCTCCCCCATGGCACAATAGACCTATGTGCTTCACATTCACAATCACCCATTTTGTTTCTATTTCTAGTTTCTTGGTAATCTAAGGCCGCTCTCTCTCTCTCTGCTACTGCTGACACTGAGTCTTGCAATTTCTTCAAGTTGAGCTCTAATCTCTTTCTCTTTGTCAAACTAAGCTATAACTCTTGCTTCTTCTCTCTCCAACTCCTCAAAATTAGGGTCAATCACTCCTCCTTACCTCAGTTGGTGAGTATACCTTCTATTAGCCAACTTGAAATTTTATTGTCTTCTCTTTCACAACCCAAAATTTTGTAGCAATGGTGAGATGATTTACACTCTACCAAATATGCCAAGTAGCCTCTTTCAGGTCTGAAATGATTTCATTTGAATATGAAAGAGCAAAGAATGTTTTCTAGAAGGATTTCTAAATTTTTGAGTCACATCAATGCAATTCATATGGCTGCTCAATCAGTAAAACTCTTCTATTTGAATCTTTTGTATTTTTGGATCACAAGGAATTTCAGAATTCAAAGGCAACTTAATGATATTTTAAAACCTTGTAGTCATTTTTGGGTGTAGATGTTGCAACTTTTCCCCACGGTGGCGCAAAACTATTTAGAAAATTTGTCTTGTGGACAAATTTGTGGATTTTAGGCCAATGCTATGGGAATCTAAGTCCCTCTATAATTGAATGGTGCAGCTCCCATTGTTTAGCATGTAAAAACAATGTGGATTTATTGTGGTTTTTCAACCAGAGATCCACAGGAACACTCCATTTTCCCTATGGAAATAATAATAACTCCTTGCTATAGTAGAAATCGATTTGAGAAAGGGGAGGGAGTGAGAATGAAGGAGGGGGAAATCAATTTTGTGGGTAGAGTGTCAGATGCCCACACACATCAATTGGAAGTTTCATTACATGCATTAATTAATAGAAGAAATACAAATTTGTAATTTTTGAGCACAAGACAGAATAAAACATGTTGGTCACAAAGCACCAATTGATTTTTCCATTGAGGGGACATAAAATTCCTTCCTTTTTTATTGATCTCAGAGTTGAAACTTGTACAACAAGTGGGAATAGAAGAAAAAATGTAGAGGACGAGAATAGAAGAAGACTAACAATAGTTTTTGTCCTCTGTTCACAAAAATGTGCTTCCAATTTCCAAATTTGATTGCCAAACCCTATAATGACTTCGAAAAAACATTAAATCATTCGACCCAAAGTTACAAACAAATTTGATCATTTCCCCTCTTCCAGATTCCTTTGTCGCAAAGAAAATGCTTCTAACAAGCCCAAAAAGAGATTTTGCATGCAAAAATGTGTTTTATATTTCAATTTTCTAGTTCACATATGAACCATTCGATCCTTTGCCCTAATTTCTTTGAAATCGGGCCATCCACGTGGTAAGAGAACATTGGAGCAGAGCCGGGGGAAACTTTTTTATGTTTTTGCATGCCAGAGATGTTTTCTCAATTTTCTCCCACAAAACCCCATAAGAATTTAAAATTTAACTATCCATTATGTGGATAATTTCATCAGATTTCCATTGATACCAAAAATGTGAAAATTTGAGCTCTAGATCGAAAGATATGGCCTCTTGAAGATTTAGGGAAAAACGGCAAAATTTAGGTCTGCGGGCCAAAATTTGACCTTTTTCCCTCTTTTTCTCAAATTGGGATTTTTTCCCCAAAATCTCCATGCCCCCGCCAACCCGATGACACGTGGCACTTTCTGGTTCATCTGCGGGCTTCAGAATAACATTTCACCCTTTTTTCCCGCAAGGGAAAATTTTCCCAAAGTCCTCCGCCGGCCCAACCTCTGCTACTAATGTGGACACATGGCACCTTCTGATTTGATGCGGAGATGTGGTCCAAAATTTCACCTTTGCACTTTTATGGTTTTGGAAAAAAACCAAAAATACTTCCGACACCCCGATCCCCGTCGATGAATGGACACGTGAAACCACGATCTCCATTCTCCTTTGCGGGCTTGCGGGTGAAATTTTTACCTTTGAGTTTTTAGCCAAAAGGCTAAGTGTTGAATTTCTCTCGCACCTCCGCCAACCTACCAATTTCCTTGGAAAAATTTCCTCCTTACCTCCATGGGCCCACCTAGGGAAAATTTCCCCTCCAAACTCTGCCGAGCCATAACTTGCAAAATACAAGGAGTTAGGAGGACTTCCTTACCTTTCTAGAAAGGGGAAAGAATTATCTATTTGATGAAGTAATACCAGAAAATTTTGAGTGCCTGAAATGTTTAAAAATTTGACTGAGGCAAAAAAGGAAGCTAGTTAACCCAAAATAAGAGGGAGCTTATTTTGGTTAGCAAGTAGGATCAAAACATGGAATTTTTGAGATAGGAGAAATTTTTCTTATTTGAAAACTTGCAATTTTCCCCTTTACACATTTGCAAGACAACAATGCTAAACTAAATTAATTGATCTCCACAACTCAACAATCTCCCACTTGGAGATTAATTACTTCACCATACCCATACAACATCATTCTTGGATCCTTCTTTAGCTTTTTTTCTTACTCTTAAAGTCTCAAACTTGAAGACCAATAGAATTTGAGTGTAGCTCCAACTTATCCTTTTCTAGTGGCTGCATTAGCATATCTATAGGGTTCTTGCTCGTATGAATCTTTTCCAGATTCAACTTCCCATCCTCCAATACCTATCGTATGAAGTGATACCTCAACTGAATGTGTTTTGTTCTTGAATGAATTGCTAAGCTCTTTACCAAATGAATTGTACTGACTGTCATTGAATAGTTTACAATCACCTTGCTCCTTTCCCAACTCTTCCATGAACCTACTCATCCATATCATCTCCTTGCTAGCCTCTATAGCTGCAACATACTCTGCCTCTTTAGTAAACAAAGCCATAACCTTTTGCAATCTTGAAATCCAACTAACTCGTCATTCCACCTATCGTGAAAATATATCCAGAGTGAGCCTCCTACCATCCAAATCTCCAGCCATATCTCGAATCAACATATCCACATAAAGAAATATCTCGAACCTCCATAACATAACTACAAGTTAGATGTCCCTTTCAAATACGAGTATCCATTGGGACTGCTTTCCAATGATCTTTACCTAGATTAGCCATATATCTACTCATAACTCCCACTACTTGTGCAATGTATGGTCTGGTACAAACCATAACATACATGAAAATTTTAACTACTGAACCGTATGGCACTCATGTCATGTATTTGACCTCCTCATGTGATGAAGGGCACCGATCTTTGCTCAATTTTGAAGTGTCCACCATAGGTGTGCTAACAAGTTTTACATTTCGCATGCTTTGAACCTTTCTAACACCTTATTGATATAAGCTTCTTGAGACAAATATAATTTCTTGTTTTTCCCTGTCTCTATGTATTTGCATTCCAAGGGTTTTTTTTTCATCTCCTAAATCCTTCATAGAAAATGTGTGAGCTAGCTTTCTCTTAAGATCACCAATGTCCCGCATACTAGATTCCGTAATAAGAATATCATCCACATACAGTAAAAAGTAATATATCTCCCATTTTCAAGCTTCTTAAAATAAACACAATGGTCGGATTCACATCTCAAGTAACCATGCTCATGTATAAAACTATAAAACCTCATGTACCATTGCCTTGGAGCTTGCTTGAGCCCATATATGATCTTTTTCAACCTGCACACTAATTTCTCCTTACCCTTGACTTCATACCCAAGCGGTTCTTTGCATATAAATATCTTCATCCAAATCACCATGAAGGAAATCCATCTTCACATCTAGTTTCTCTAAATGTAAATCTTCTACTGCAACTAAAATCAATATAGTACGAATAGAAGTCATCTTAACAACAGGAGAAAATATTTCACCAAATTCAATACCTACTTTCTGTGCAAATCCCTTCACTACAATCCTTGCCTTGTACCTTTTTGTCCACCCTCTTCTTCCTTAATTCTATAAACCCACTTGTTCTGCAATGTTCTCTTACATGCTGGAAAATTGACCAAATCCCAAGTCTGGTTATGTTCCAAGGAGTCCATCTCCTCATCCATGCCATGCTCCTACTGAACACGAGTCTTATCTCGCATGGCTTCTTCAAAGCTCTCTGGCTCACCATTATCAGTTAATAATAAATAAAATAGAGAAGGTGTAAATATTTTTGGAAGTTTTACTTACCCTTTGTGACCTTCTCACAGGATTTTGGGGTACCAGAGACTAAATTCAGCCTCCTAGGCATTCCTATCCAAATATAATGATGACTAACACTAGTCACCTCTAACCAACGTCGATTCGCTAAGCAATGTCATTTTGGATCCTCTCGTAATTGATACAATTCATCTAACCGGTGCGGTTATGGGTTAACTGACACTGGTTATTATGTAACCCTATTGGTAATTCTTTAAAATCTGAGAGTTCATTTTCATTCACAAACTTCTCAACCAGTTCATCCTTGGGTATCAAAATTTGATCCCTATACATTCTCTTTTCAATCCATTCAACATCACAACTCCTAATAATTTTAGAATTCTCTAAATACCACAAACGGAAACTGAAATCACCAGATCCATAACCAATAAAAGTACATCTCTTGGATTTTTCATCCAACTTTTTCTATTTTCCTTATCAACATGCACAAAAGCTTCTGAACCAAAAACTTTAAGAAAATAAATATCTACCTCTTTTTTGGTCCAAGCTTCCTTTGGTATTCCTTCATCTAGTGAACTTGAAGGCCCACGGTTAATAAAATAAACCGTTGTATCAACTACTTCTACCCAAAACTACAAGGGAAATCCAGAATGTATCCTCATACTTCTAGCACGTTCCATGATTTTCCTGTTCATTCTTTCTACAACACCATTCTCTTGTGGTGTTCTTGGAACCGTTCTTTCTCTATGTATCCCATTCATTGAACAATAATCATTGAAAGCCTTGCTATATTATTCACCACCATTTTCATATCGAAGGCACTTTAACTTAGAATTTGATTCATTCTCAATAAGGGCTTTCCATCTTTTACAAGTCTCAAAAACATCATATTTATGTTTAATACAATAAACCCATACCTTTCTTATAGTATCATCAATGAAAGTAACATAATACTGGGATCCTCCATGAGAAGCTACCTGAGTTGGTCCACACAAATCTAAGTGTACAAGCTCCAATTTTGCTCCTTCTTTGTTGCCTCAACTTTAAGAAATCTCACTCTCTTTTGCTTTCCAAAGATACAATGGTCACGTAAATCAAGATCTAAATCTTTCAAATATGATAGCTTACCCTTATCCTTTAAGATCTCGCATTCTTTTTGACTCGTATGACCCAACCGGTTATGCCACATGCATGCATCTAGATCTAAAATAGATAATATAGAAAAGGAATCAATAATACAGGTAGATAAATATAACGTTCCTACCTTGTTATCTCTTTCCACAAAAAAAGCACCCTTGGTGACTTTCCAAGAGTCTCCTATAAAAGTAACCATGCAACAAAATTCACCTAGTCACCCTACGAAATATGATTCCTCCTAAGGCTTGGCACATGCCTCACATCTTTCAATACCCATGTATTTCCATTTTGTAATTTTAGATGAACTTCTTGTTGATGAAAAATCACAGCACCCCTGGATGTTGATCAGATTTCTAGGTTGATCATACTAGCATCCAGTGTGATTTCATAACATTGAATCCTTTCTCCAAGTGTGGGACTTGCAAGAATGAGAAAGGAATCTCCAGAGAAGGCTGGTTCCTATTCCTCTGTTCAGATGCACACAAAATGCAGAGGGTTTACTCAAAACCTAATCTAACTTGCCAAGGAGACAGGGTAAGAAGATGCATAAAAATAAACCTAAGCTAACAGAGGTGATGCACCAAGGAATGAAGAACATCTATCTTGCCAATAAACATAAACCATTCAAATGTGATGCAAGATCATGCACAGATAACAAAATTTGCAGTGAAAGACCAGGAGGATGCAAATGAACATAGAGAGGGTTGAGAATCATCCACAGACATGCATTACTTTCTCCAAGGATTGATACAATACACTACAAAATGCCAAGAGGTAGAGTCACATTACAGTTTCAAATGGGAGGTTTGAACTCCACAAATTCACCTGATAAAGAGAAGAAGGGAGGAGCAAAATAGGAAATGTTTGACCTTTTTAAAGAAGCCCCTCTTTACAATATATAAGAACAATGAGAGAGGCAAGAGAGAGGACAGTCGAATCTACCACAACCACTTCTGGATTGCATTTAACTCATCTTATTATGGTAGAAGTGTTGAATCTTGGCAAAACAATGATCGGGCTGTCTAGCAGAAACAGTGAACTGTCTGTTGTATTAAAAGCTGGTTGTTGAAATGTAAACATGTCCATTATCACACATCGAGCCGTTTCTTAACTTTATCTCTCCGAATGAACCAAAATTCAAGCTTGACCCTGAATCGTGTAGAGGATTTCACCAGACTTTCCATTGATATAAAGAACATGAAAATTCGAGCTATGGATTGAATGTTATGGCGATCTGAAGATTTAGGGCACAAAAAGCAGCCAAAACGGATATTTGAATTTTTCCTACGCTCTACCACTTGGATGACACGTGTCGGGATCTGGTTGGAGGACGGGGGTGCGGGGTCATCCTTTACTTTTTAGTTTTTGGCTCAATACTTTTGCAAATTTTCTAAATCCTCCCGAGCTCCGTACTCCCCGCTCCATAGGACACGTGTCTTGTGTCTATTGGCTCGGGCCGACCCTTCAAACCTCTCCCTTTGAACTTTTGGAAATTTGCCCTTGTGACACGTGGCATTTCTTGATTCATCCACAGCCTGCCGGCTTTTCACGTCCCTCGCGTCCCTTTGGCCCGGTTGTCCGAAGGCTATGGGACAAATTTCTCTGATCCACCCGATTCGGGCTTCCCTGTCCCTCTTTACGTTGAAGACACGTGGCGAGATCTCGATTGGCTCTCGGCTCCTTCAGCTCCCCGCGTCCCATGCGTACTTTTGTCCCACTTGTCCCGGACTGTCTGGGACAAATTCTTCCAAACCGCCCGAAATGGGCTTCCTTGTCCCTCTTTGCGGCCGCTTCGCCTTTTCACATCCTTCGCGTCTTTTCGGCCCAGATGTCCCAACCTTATCTGCACAACAGTTAGTCAATTTTCTCACCTTCGGCCGGTTCACCCTTTCGCGTCCCGCGCGTCCCCATGGCCCAGATGTCCCAATCTTATCTCGCACAACAGCTTAGTCAATTTTCTCACCTTTGCCGGTTCGCCCTTTTGCATCCGCGTGTCCCCACGGTCCGATGTCCCTTTGCTATGTGGACCGCCTAGAGGCTTTTCGGCCGATTCACACCCCGACGTCCCAACTGTCCGACTGGCTGCTGTGAGGACTAGGACTTAGCCGATTTTCATGATTTTTTCTGGCCCAAGCTTGTTTTTTGTAACTTTTTCACCCCTTTTTAGAACTTGCTCTTTTCTTCTTGGACAAGAGAGTTAGAAAAGGCCGAGGGGACCCTAGAAACATGATTTTTTTGCCTCGAATCAATCTATTTTCCTGGGACTTGAGTATTCTCGATGCATGTTATCAAATTTAACCTGGGGAAATTTTGACAATAGTTTGGCGACTCACTGGGGCACTGCCTCGCTAGGTAGAAGATCAGTGGCCTTTTAACAATCCATTGGGCATGGAGTAATGACCGAAAACCAACCCGATTCTAATCCCGATCCACGACACTGCAACTCATTCCTTGAGAGCACTTTGAATTGTAGAAATTAAACCTGAGAGTGAAAACTGTGCCAAAGCACTTAGGGAAAAGAAACCTAACTACAACAAGACAATGTGCATACGCACTTAGAGGAACTGAAATCTAGGCTAATATTTACAAGGGCAAACCTTTTCCTTTTAGTAGCAATGTTTAAGATAGATTCCGTTAACTGGAATCGGTACTTCTTCTCCATTTAATGCAGAAAATTGGAAGGCATTACCACTTTTACATCTCGTGACCATGTAGGGGCCGCTCCAAATGGCATCAAACTTGGAATGCCTTCCAAGTTTCACTCGATCTACATCCCATTTCAGAACTAGGTCCCCCTCCTGGAAGGTCCTTGTTCCTACCTTCTTGTCAAACCATATTTTTACTAAGGTCTGATCCTTTTCAATCATCAGAATTGCATGTTCTCTTATTTATTCCAATTCCATCAACTCTGCGTATCTGGTCTCCATTGGTTCAAACTCAGACAACTCCAACTGCTTCATGAGCTCCAATGCTAGAAATTCTAATGATATAGGCAATACTGCCTCTTTCCCATAGACCAATTTGTAGGGAGAACTACCTGTAGACCTCTTTGGTGTTATCCTGTCAGCCCATAATGCTGATTTTAGCTTGGTATGCCATGTCCTTTGGTTTTCATCCAGAGTTCTTCTGATGATCCTTAGCAACTTTTTGTTCGTGGACTCTGCCTGTCCATTACCCTGTGGGTAATAATTTGAAGAGGTGCTTAAATAGATTCCATTCTTGACAGCCCATTCTGTAATCTTGGAACCTATGAATGCTAATGCATTATCTGATATGATAGTGGCTGGCACACCGAACCTGGTCACTATTTCTTCATAAAAGTCTAGTATGTTAGACTCACTTGCCTCCTTGAGTGCCACTACTTCGGTCCACTTGGTGAAATAGTCTTTTGCTGCAAGTATCCACTTGTGACCTTGGCTTGAATTGGGATTGATGACTCCAATGAAGTCCAGTCCCCATTGCATGAATGGCTGATCTACTGAAATTGGATGAAGGGGTAGTGCTGCTAACCTTCCTTTTCCTGTGAAGAATGCACATTTCTTGCACTTTCTTATCCATGTATAACAGTCACTGAACACTGTGGGCCAATAATACCCTACCTTCATTATCTTGAGAGCTGTTACTCATGGGGCGAAATGTCCTCCGGAATCTCCATCATGAAAATCTCGTAACACCCTCTCAATTTGACCTGTCCCAATGCACCTCAGTAGAACTCCATTGATGTCTTTCTTAAACAAAACACCATCAACAAACACATATGGAATGGCTTGTAATCTAAAGTATCTCCTCTTTGCTTTGCTCATTTCTGGAGGGCATAGGCTTGTCTATAAGAAGTGTATCATATTCTGAGTCCAATAGGGAGTGGGCACATCATCATTTTCCTATTCTTGACCATCCTGTAGTACCAAGATAGCCTCTTTTCCATTACCTGCTTCAACTTGCTGACTCAAGGCTAGTTGTTCGCATAGTCCCTTCCCACGTACTAGTTTGGTGACCTTAATCTCGATGTCATATTCCATGACACGGGTTATCCATCCTGCACGTTTCTCATTCAGATCCTTGTTTAGAAGGAAGTCCTTGACTCCCGTATAGGAGACCAATAATTGGATCTTGTTGTTTGAGACTAGGTGCTTGAATTTATTTAAACTCCTTATCACTTCAAGTACATGCTTTTCAATGCAAGAGTGCCTAGTTTCGTATTCCTCCAAGCTTTGACTAAAGAAAGCAACTGGTTGTTCTACTCCTTCTTTGTTTTGTTGTGCCAGGATTGTAGAAATTGTGTCTCCACTACCAAAGGCATATAGCATGAAACCCTTGGAGAATTCTGGATTGATGAGAGTGGGAGCTTGAGATATAGCCTCTTTTATTGCCTCAAAACTTGCCTTGCCTTCAGATCTCCACTTAAATGCCATGCTCTTTTTTAACATCAGCATTATTGGCCTTACGAGAGCTGCAAAGTTTGGAACAAACCTGTGGACAAAATTGATCCTTCCCAAGAAGCTTTGAAGAGCCTTCTTGTGACTTGGCAATGGCAATGCTCGAATTGCTTCAACTCTTTCTGGGTCAATCGTCAATCCCTCTTTTGAAACAATATGGCCTAGAAGTTTTCCCTCATGAGCTAGGAATATGCATTTTTTGGGATTCAATGATACCCCAAATTTTCTACACCTCTTGAAATACCTGCCTCAGATGAAAGAGTTGGTCCACCGCATTTTGGAGAATACAATGATGTCATCAAGATATATCAGAACTATTTTATTGATCAACCCCTTGAATGCCATATCCATTGCCCTTTGGAAAGTGGCTCCAGCATTTGATAGGCCAAATGGCATCTTCTTGTAGGCATATGTGCCCCATTTGGTGGTGAAAGTTGTCTTGAACTAGTCTTCCTCCTTCACCATAATCTGATTGTAGCCTGAGTAGCCATCAAGTTGTGAAAGCCTTTCTTAACCATTCTACAACCTGCAATATTTGCTCCATGGAAAGGAGTGGGTGATGGTCCTTCGAGAGAGAGGCTCTATTCAAGTCTCTCGAAGTCAACACATAATCTGATCTCCCCACTCTTCTTTCGATTTGGAACCAAGTTGGAAACCCAAATAGAATGCTTGATTGGGAATATGATTCTTGACTCAATCGGTTTGTCCAATTCTTTTCTCATGAGAGGCTCCATGTGTGGGTTGACTGGTCTTTGTTTTTCGCCTAACAAAGCTTAGTATTTGGATCCAATTCAATGGTATGCTGAGCTAAGTTGTGATTGAAACCCCTTTAAATCTTCATAGCTCCAGAAAACACGTCGGGGAACTCTTGACACGGCTACATGAACTCATACCTTTCTTGTTCGGATTGTCATCCTTCCAATTTGCAATGGTTTGTTCTCTTCTACTAAGATGGATACTGAATCCTCTCTCTTGACCTGAATGTTTGCTTTCTCTTTTCTAAACTGATCATTGGGATTAAAAATGGACTCCAAAGTGATAAGTCCCTTGGGTAGCTTGTTAGTTCTCAGCTGTACCACTTGGTCACCATATTGCTGTTCCAACTTTTCTTGATTCTTAGCTGAGAACTCAACTTCTTCTTGCAAGAAATGGATGATTTGCTGGTCATTCTCAAACACTTTCCAACTAACATTGTTATAAGCGGCACTGAAGGCCTCACAATCACGTGGATGTTTGGCTGTAACCTGTCTTGTTGAATACTTTCCACAATGTCAAAGATCGCCCCTACTGCTGTAAGCTGCACAGCTTGATTCTCTTTCCTAGGAATGGATTTGATGCCAAAACCCTCAAAATCTTCCATGAGGTCCCATACCCTATTCTTGTAGCACTTGAGAAGATCATTTTTGGTAGCATGTTGTCCCTTGACCTGATTTACAATCAATTCACTGTCACCAAAGACTTGTAAGTTCTTTATTTCTCTCTTTATTGCCCAATGCATCCCTTGCACCAAGGCTTCATATTCAGCAGTGTTATTGGAGCATGCAAACTGAAATCTAAAAGCTGAATAGTACTTTACTCCTTGAGGTGAAACAAACACGGCTCCACCTCCCCGCACCTTGTCTACTCCTTGATCCATCAAAAATAGCTGCCATACCTCATTGTCATCTTTTTGGTTTGGCTTGGTGATGTTAGGAATAGGCTGATTTTCTTCGTGTATGCAATAGACCCCTAGCTCGAGATTCTTCCACTTCTTGATAAGGATCGAAGCATGTATATCGTTTTCCCATTCATCAAGAGTTAGATCCGGGATGCTTCCAACTTTAGTGTCACTTCATCATTGCTTGGGTGGTCTTCTTGATCAAATCTTTGAGCAGTTGGCGTTAATCGACTTGGAGTGTAAGGCTCAATATGGAAGTCTGCAATAGGTTACGACATGATGGTGGCTTTGGTTCCATACCTTGTTTTGAACAACATGTGTGACCAATCAGCAGACAAATATCCTCCAATCTAGGTGTGAAGTCCTTGACAAGCAAAGGGCAAAGAGTGGTGGAAGATCTATGACTAATACATCTTGTAAAACAACAACATTTGGAAATGCATGCAAGGTAAGGCTCAAGTTTTTAATCATTCCAACTGTTCAAGCTCTTGCTGTCCCATCCAGCTGCACTACCCCTTTGGATATGGTTTCATACTGGAGCCCTAGGTGATCGCCTATTTGTTTAGGCATTACCGAGCTACTTGCCCCGGAAGTCTATCATGCAATTGTGCACTAGCTGATTTCCAATGATAAATGAAACATAGAAAGGAGGGGTTTCAATATTTTACCTTGCTATCCTCCATGATTTCCTTTAGGTGGGTAGCATTTGTAAGCACTTTGTCTTGCATTTGCTGATTCGAAGTTGGCCAGTCCTTCATGGCAGCTTTGCAACAAATCTCTCGGCTTGGGATAGATAGGGATTCCCACATTGATATATTGATGTTTGTCTTCTTCATCTGATCAATGATACTTGAATGGTGATGAAGTATCCTTTGCTGACCCTTGGTTTGTACATTCACCCCTTGCACGTGGGCAGCAACAACTGGTATTTGAGTTGGCCTAGGGGCTGTTCTTGGCTGCCCTTGTGCATTTGAAATTGGATTTTGCTTGCCAACCACTTGTGGAGCCATGGAAGGTTGTAGATTGGTTGGGGCTAATGGTTATTCCTCACCCAGATTCCTCCTTTTTGACCTTGTGTTGGCTACAACACCTTGAGAAATTACCTGGTTCATGCCACAAAAATCCTCTACTTGCCAATTTACCAATGTGGTGTCGTTTGGGGCTGATTGCTGTTGGAATGTTTCTTGTTGTTGGTTGTTTCCTTGACTGCCCTCACCCTCCACACCAGTAGTTGTCACCATTAATGCTTGATTGAGAGCACCATTGAAGCACATGGATTGGTTATGAGGCTCATTGCATGGAAAACACCAATCATACTCCTAGGCAATGTTGTTTTGTGTTGGCACCAATGCCTTAGAGGCAGATATGGCATTTGGATTATAGGGCTGAAATGGTCTATTGGTAGGAGGCCTTGTTTGATTTATATTTGCAGCTAGATTAGGAGGCCTTTGTGGTTGGTATGGCTGCCTGTTAGGCTGAGCTTGGGGTTGATAAGAAGGTCTAAAACCTTGGGCCTGCTGCCTTTTGAGAGTAACCAGCTCGTTGCCTAGGTTTTGCAATTGCTTCATGACTTCTTGAAGCTCATTTGGGGCACTTGGAGATGAAGTGGAAGCTTCATTTGAACTCGATTTCTAGGAGTGGGAGGAGGAGCTGAATTAGGTGCTTGATTGGTGTTTGGACTCTCTAAACTTGGAAACAAAGTGGCATGGGAGGTCTAGGGGCAAGTTTTCCACTTGGATCAAACAATTTTCAGCTCTAATGGCAATGCTATAAGCCATAGGGATAATTATGCCTCCCATGGACTGAATCAACATAGAAATATCAGATTTTAGAGCTTTGAGATAGTAGAGAAAAGAACCTTCTGTTGTTGGCTTGACTGCTACTAGAATTCTCTCCCAAGTCTTTTAAAATCTAAAGTTGAAATCGGTCAGTTGCTCATTGGGAGCTCTCTTGATGGTTGTCAGCTGCTCCAAAAGAGACAAGTTGTCTCCCTTTTCTCTAAATTTCTCATGAAGTGCTATACAGCCTGATTCCAATTTGTGATAGAACTAGCTCCAAGGATCCTAAACCATTGTAATGCTTTACCCTTGAATGAAGATGCCAGCAACTTGACAACCACCGCATCTCATCGATTTCATGGATTACACAAAGGTTAGCAATATCTTTAACGTGATCACCGGAGTAGTCTGATTTTCTCCAGTGAAGTATGGAATGTTCTTCAAGGCTGCAATAAGAATTGGATGTTGTGCATTGAAGGCAAGTGGGTTGCTGCCTGTGAAGTTGACATAGGGGTTGTTTTGTGCCATTCTAATTGGTCTTAAAACCCTTGTTGACCGAATGAAAGGCCTACCAGGTGGAAGAGTTCAGAGGGTTCTATTTGGTGGAGATGGAGACCTTTGAATCCTTCTTCCTCTCTGCCTTCTTCTTGGAGATAATTGCAGGTATTCAAACAACACTTCTCCTTCTCCAACTCTTGACCTTGTGGTGACTCTTCTCATGAGTTTTCGTGCCTGCCTTCTTTGAAACCAGTTGATTCTTTCCCTTGGAGTTGCAGGATGTGCAAATAATAGCTCTTTTCAAGCAAGAAAAACTGCAGCAAATCCACATCAACTTTTTGCTGCAATAAAAATGAGACCTCTAGTGTTCCACCGAGTGTGCCAAAACTGTTGATGCAAAATCACAGCACCCCTAGATGCTGATCAGATTTCTAGGTTGATCATAATAGCATCCAGTGTGATTGCATAACATTGAATCCTTTCTCCAAGTGTGGGACTTGCAAGAATGAGAAAGGAATCTCCAGAGAAGGCTGGTTCCTATTCCTCTGTTCAGATGCACACAAAAACACAGAGGGTTTACTCAAAACCTAATCTAACTTGCCAAGGAGACAGGGTAAGAAGATGCATAAAAATAAACCTAAGCTAACAAAGGTGATGCACCGAGGAATGAAGAACATCTATCTTGCCAATAAACATAGACCATTCAAATGTGATGCAAGATCATGCACAGATAACAAAATTTGTAGTGAAAGACCAGGAGGATGCAAATGAACACAGAGAGGGTTGAGAATCATCCACAGACATGCATTACTTTCTCCAAGGATTGATACAATACACTACAAAATGCCAAGAGGCAGAGTCACATTACAATTCAAATGGGAGGTTTGAACTCCACAAATTCACCTGATAAAGAGAAGAAGGGAGGAGCAAAACAGAAATGTTTGACCTTTTAAAGAAGCCCCTCTTTACAATATATAAGAAGAATGAGAGAGGGAAGAGAGAGGAAAGTCGAATCTACCACAACCACTTCTGGATTGCATTTAACTCATCTTATTATGGTAGAAGTGGTGAATCTTGGCAAAATAGCGGACTGTCTAGCAGAAACGGTGAACTGTCTGTTGTATTAAAAGCGGTTGTTGAAAACGCCGCTTCTGTCCATTATCACACGTCGAGCCGTTTCTTAACTTTTCTCTCTCTAGACTGAACCAAAATGCAAGCTTGACCTCGAGAATCGTGTAGAGGATTTCACCAACTTTCCATTGATATAAAGAACGTGAAAATCTGAGCTCTGGATCGAAAGTTATGGTGATTTGAAGATTTAGGGCACAAAACAGGCCAAAACGGATATTTGAATTTTTTTCCCGCACTCGCCACTTGGATGACACGTGTCGGGGATCTGGTTGGAGGACAGGGCGTGGGGTCATCCTTTACTTTTTAGTTTTGGCTCAAGAATTTTGCAAATTTTCCAAATCCTTCCCAAGCTCCGCACTCCTCGCTCCATAGGACACATGTCACGTGTCTACATTGGCTCGAGTCGAACCTTCAAACCTTGCCCTCTCGAACTTTTGGACATTTTCCCTTATGACACGTGGCATTTCTGATTCGTCAGTGGCCTCGCCGGCTTTTCGCATCCTCGCATCCCTTTGGCCCGGGCGTCCCGAACCATGCGGGATAAATTTCTTCAATCCACCCGATTAGGGCTTCCGCCATCCTCTTTGCGTTGAAGACACGTGGCGAGATCTTATTGGCTCTCGGCTCCTTTGGCTCCCCGTGTCCCACGCGTACTTTTGACCCACTTGTCTGGACTATCTAGGAAAAATTCTTCCGAACCGCCTGAAATGGGCTTCCTTGTCCCTCTTTGCGGCCGCTTCACCTTTTCGCGTCCTTCGCGTCTTTTGGCCCAAATGTCCTAACCTTATCTACACAACAGTTAGTCAATTTTAACACCTTCAGCCAGTTTTCCCTTTCACGTTCCCACGCGTCCCCACGGTCCAAATGTCCCAATCTTATCTGCACAACAGTTAGTCGATTTTCTCACCTTCGACCGATTTGCCCTTTCACGTCCCGCGCATCCCCACGGTCCAGATGTCCCTTTGATGCGTGGACCTCCTGGAGGCTTTTCGGCCTATTTGTGCCCCGACGTCCCAACTATCCCGACTATTGCGAGGACTAGGACTTAGCTGATTTTCATGATTTTTTCTGGCCCAAGCTTGTTTTTTGCAACTTTTTCACCCCTTTTTAGAACTTGCTCTTTTCTTCTTGGACAGGAGAGTTAGAAAAAGGCCGAGGGGACCCCAGAAACATGATTTTTTGCCTTGAATCAATCTATTTACTTGGAACTTGAGTATTCTAATGCATGTTATCAAATTTATTCGACTACTAGTATGGGGCACGATATAGGGGCCTACCCTTACACTTCACACACAACAATGATAAGGGTGTCGGGTGCTTAGCCAATATACCGATAGCCAAAACATTTATAATGCGATCGAGAACATCATGGTAGAATTCCTATTGAGTGATTAAATCCCAATAGTTCCACTTGGTATAATATATTTCAAATGTTTAAGTTTGATGCATGAGTTTAGATGTATTTGGAGAAAGTGAATGCAAAATATTACCTCCTACTTAGAATAGATTAGAAAACAAGAATGAAGTTGTTCCTTTTAGACCCAAAAACAAAAATGTGTATTTCAATGAGAGTTCACAAGAAAATATGCAGAAAGGATAAAATAGGAACAATAAGAAGAATACCTAGGTAATGTTATTTTCCTTATTTTATTTCATTATTTTAGAAGGCACATTTTTTTATCCATGAAAGAAAACCACCATGCATGAAAACAAGTGAAACTCCTACTAGTGAGGTTGGTGGAAAGAAAGAAATGGAACACAAAGAAAATTAAAATGAAATGAAATAAAAATAAAGGAAGCATCGAGGAGGAAGCGTGGGTCCTACCAAGTAATTCTAGAATATTTGATGAGATTTCCCGCTTCCTGTTTTTGATTAGTGAAAAGTATATGAGAAATCAAGAAACCTCAAATTATGGGAGGGTTTAAGTGACCTCTTGATGTAGATGATGGTAAAGATCGTATGGACACAAAAGAAGAGATCCTCTCCACTTTGAGATTGATGACCTGCACAACAAAGAGAAATAAACATGAAAAAAGTAGTAATAAATATGGTGGGTTCCCTGATGATGTCAAACCCAAGAAGATAAAACTTATTAGGATGCATGAAAACCCACGTGATAAGAAGACATCGATAAATGATAATAGATAAAAGGATGCATGTAACAAAAAGAAACATAGATCGACATGCTAAATGTACATAAATGATGGTTTGATGATAAATTTTTTTGAAACAAACAAAACATTAGTGGGCCAACGATGACTGGTCCGAGTGGTCCAATGCATGACGACCAATGGAAGGTTGATTGAAGGATGGACAGAACAAAGCTAGAAACGATATATAGTTGATGAATCTAATGCTAGGATGAGGATGATATAAAAGGGTGTGGGAGATGATATATCTAGTGGATCTTAGTAGCGGGTCGATGGGGACCTGAGAAATATTGGTATGATCGGTGGACCGATGAAAAGTCGGTTAATAAATGCAGAAATAGGGGCTAAGTGCTTATTTTGGAATATTGATTTTTATTTTGGTGTTGATAGGGAAGGTAGGATGCAAAGGGTGACCGATTGGATGGTGATAAGGTTTGATTCCACAATGATTTGGGTAGGGTTGATGGTGACCAAAGTATGGTATAGGATTTTGATAAGTTGATAAGATGGGAGGATGGATATAAGTAAAACCAAAGATAGTTGAAAGGATGAGATGAGCTCTTGGGAAAATTGATAACTTTGAAAAATAGAAGAAACAAAGCACTAAAGAGATCTCCAAACAATATTCAAATAAATCCAAGCTCTAATGTTAACATGCAAATGATGTCAAGGTTGATCCAACTGATGACAAAAGCTCTAAAGATGAGGAAGAAGGTAGTAAGTACACAAGGATAGTAGAGATATAAAAAATTTAAGGGCTTGAGAGAAGGGGTGGAGGTGAATAAATAGGGTCGATGATGACCTGCATGAGTCTTAATTGATCGAGAGAAGACTGCAAATTAGGTAGGTTGAGGTAGATTTGATTTCGGAAATGAAGGTGTTAAAAAGGAAGGAATGGGGTGACGATCTGTTATGGCTACATGGGAGAAATTATGGGGAGTTAAAAGGGGAAATGGATAAAGGGTATGTAAGATATTTAAGGGTATTAAATGGGGAAATAAAATAATAATATTAATAATGTAGGGTGTGAATGGGATGGGGTGATTAAAATAATAGGTATGTTTAATGGGTACTTAGATGGGATTAGGGATAATGAAGGGTGCTAAATAATTCTAGGATGAAAATAAGAGGAATATGTGTTTAGGAGGGAAATTGAGGTTTTGAATAAGAAGCGCATGATGAATGTGTGAGATAAGGATAAAGGAGGAGCAAACACAGGATGGGAAAATGTATCAAAAATTGGTGTCTATATTCTAGTATAGTAGGGAGAGGAGGGTGATATTTTGATGACCTAAAAGGATATGTGGGTGTAGGGTTGAAGGCCATGAGAGTAGGAGCTAATTATATTCAATCGGGTCAGAGCAATTGTTTGGAATTATTTAGGATATCTAGAGGTAGCCAATTCCTATAGGTGTGAAGATGGAGATGTGGACATGTCATTACCAGTAGTCACAATGATTTGTGCCATCTCCGATGAGGAGGGACGATGATAGTAGACAATTAGGGTGCTCTACGGAGGTGGATGACACTAGGGTTACATAGACATATGTTGTATGGTGGCTAGATCAGCCTACCAAAGTTGATAGATGGGTATGATCCCATGTAGAGGTGGCTCTTTAGGAGTTTGTGGTAATGGTAAGGAAGGTAGGGGTGAGGATGATGGTGGAGGTGATGACATGGGAGCTTTAGAGGCCATCATTACTCAATTGGAGGCCAAGAAGGCTGTGATGTTAGGCGATAGGGATACCTTGACTATGTAGAGATATGGTTTGGTGGGTGAGTGGAATGGACTAAGCTAGTGGCTTTCAAGTGTGTAGGAGGAGCTAGCACATGCCATATATGTGTATGACAGGTATGTATAACAATGAGAGGTCTTAAGAAAGGCCCTCAATATCAAAGGTACCTCGATGTCGAGGGCCCAAGCTAATGGTCATTTGGGACCACCTAGTAGTGTTAGCATAGATAAATACAATTCATCGTATAAGTATTTGGGGTATTACAAGGAGATAGTAAAAGAGGATTCTTAATGAGCCTTATTTTTAGTATATCGGGAACATTGATGAGTGGGACCCGGTTGTAATGCAACAAGTATGGGTCAGCCACAACAAGGTCTAAATAGAGATGGTCCTAGTAGAGGACCAGATGGAGGTGAGGGTGGTGATTAGGGGAGTAACACCCAAGGAAGCATCCAATTGATGATGTTTAGTTAAGTTGGTAGATGTGATATTTTTGATGTATACGACTCTTTGTGAAGCCTATATTTAATGTCTAGTTTTGATATACGAGTTTTGAGACTTGAGATGATGTATAGTGACATATTGATATCACATATATATGATTATGATTTTGACTTTGATTTGTGTGTTGAGTTACCTTAATGTGTTGTTTTTGGGTGTAGTATGTAATATTTGGATGTGATTATGTTGTATTTTATGTATATAAGTTGATAAATGATGATAGATGTTTGATGTTAGATTTTTATATTGATGTTGATTTTGATATGACGTCTTTAAGATGTATATGTGATCGTGAAGCGTATATCAAAAATGTGTCTTATTCATGGATAAGAGTAATGTGAAATGATTTCCTTTAGACTAGATTTGATACATATGTGATGGTAAAATGTAGAGTGAAGGAATTTGTGCACCTTTGGCCTTATAATGAGATGTTAACATGTGACTAACAATGGGCGGTTACATGTAGGACATTTGATAGGGTTGAATGTGAAATGTATACCTTCTTAGAACATGCAAAGGGTAGAAATATGTCGATGTGTGAGAGAGTATTTTCTATTTTCAATGGTTTCGTAACCTCATGACCTAACTATATATTTTATGTTTGATGCAAACCGATCAATATGGAAAGTTTTCTCTTAGGTGGAAATTTGATTGATGCGGGAACATTTCTTAGGATGCCTTTCTATATTTTAACTTTTTTTGAAGGCTTCCCGATGTGGGAATCTTGTTTACATTGATATAGGTAGCCATCCTTCGAGGGAATAGTCTACGGTTTTGGGTTTTTAGTTTTTCTTTTAAATATTCATCCTTTGAGGGATTGATCTATTATTTGATAGAAAACTATCCTTCAAGGATCATTCTACATTTATTTTTAACAATATGATTTTGATATTTGATAAACGTCCTTTGAGGGATCAATATATTTGATACAAAACATCTATAGATATTTTTAACTTTTATTTTCATGCCGAGGAATGCCTAATAGACCATTTCGATAAGGGGAAGAGATGCGTGCATGTACTACACACATGTGTGTCTTTTAAAATGTCTTTATTTGGTATATAAGGTGGATGGATGTAATGATTATGGGGTTTCTAAGTGAAAGAGGGTTTAAAACCCGCAAGTAAGGATCACGAGGGATGATGTGCACATCAATGGATGTGCGAACGATAGCATTAAGAGATCTTGGGAGGAGAAAGCATCAACCGGATGTGCATGCAAAGATTTGAAACACGGGCAGAACTTGGTTAAGCCATAAAAATCTCCTCTATCTCATAGATCAAATGGGGTGTACATATAGGAGGTGCTAAGTAACCCCCAATGCTGCAATCATGACAACTTGAGTAGAGAGGGGGAGTTACATTCCTAGAATAGAAGTGTAACTCCTAATGATGCATATGATGCACTAACGCACTGACGCGTAAGAGAATCTCATAATGACCCCTAAATGACACATGGACCTACGATCTCACCTAAGTGAGATGAATCACCTAATGATGTGGAAAATAACACACACCAACACCCCCCCTTCATCGTAACTTAGGATGAGGTGACAAGTCAGAAATGAGAAATGGGTCCTGGCACAAATCCTGATGAGGTACCCATGCACAAAGAAAGAAGTCCCAAGTAGTGAAGGAAAACCCAGTGGGAAAAACATCCACCACAAGAGAACAAAACACTCTCTAATATAAGAAATATGCCAAAGATGGGTCCCAGCTATAAACGAGCTTGAAAAGGTACCCATGTACAAAGAGGCACTCTCTCGGAAAGAAGAAGAGGGAGACGAGAGGAATGCGAGAAGATTTCATGGATGAATATGAACACCGTAACTCTATGAAGTCTCCCGGAAGAATGTTGATGATGAGATCCTTTACCTCTGGACTGAAGAAGAGCCACCCACAATGAACTGTGTGCCTGCCCTTAGGAAGGATAGAAATAAT
Source organism: Taxus wallichiana var. yunnanensis (assembly GCA_018340775.1). Taxonomy (NCBI): domain Eukaryota; kingdom Viridiplantae; phylum Streptophyta; class Pinopsida; order Cupressales; family Taxaceae; genus Taxus; species Taxus wallichiana. Next base: position 680,641,569 of record CM031239.1, read on the forward strand.
GTGTTGGAAGTCTTCCCACTCCACAAAGGAAGCTCAAGGCGCAAGAACACAAAGAACTCTAAGTTTGGTGAATGGAAGTGTGACATAGGTCTAACGAGTGAGTGCCAAGGAACTGAAGGTAATGCCACGTGCGTAGAACTTTCGAGAGTGAAAAGAGGAACACCCGCATAAAGTATGTCCAAGTGATGTGAAGGGAATAAATCATCCTCCACAACAGAAAAGGGATCCACGCTGAGGGTGGATCAATGAAGGTCTCTAGAAATGTGGAAGTGACATGATTCCCGGAAGGGGAACTCCCAACAAAAAGATGATGAACTCCTCTAAAATACCCGTAGAGCATCACAAGTAGATTCTAAGAAAAGATGACTAAGGTCAGGAAGATACTCATCCCAATGAGGGGGCTCAACAAATAGAAGAGCGATGTCAAATAGGTATGAGTCATCCAATGAAGGTAGAGGAGTAAAAGGGGACTAACACATAGGAAGTGGAAAGGAGGCTGGTGTAATGACAGTATGAGACTGAGTATGAGACTGCTCGATATCTGATGAGATGTGGGATGTGGCAACACTCTCTGGAATAGTGAGAGAAAAAGGAGAAGAGTCCTCTGTAGTACTCTCAACATCAGAACTAGATGCACAATCCTTGTCATCAGAAGTAGAACCAAACAAGTCTATGTCAATGGAACTGCCATCACATGAAGAAATGGAGGAGATGACTAAATCAGTAGTAACAACAATGGTGGTAGTATGTGAAGGGTCTCCATAGAGGGACTGAAGAATGCTCCAGACATGGTGAGGTGGATCTGAGTCTGCCACGTGAAACCAGAGAGATATAGAGACATGCATCATCATGCGAACAAATACATGGTCACAAGTGTCAAGGAAGTCCTCTAGATGATGATGATCAGTGGGTGTAGGAACTGGCCCAAGCAAGAAGGGTAAAAGACCCTCGTGGGTGAAGTAACGTTCCATGGAAGCACGCCAAGTTGAATAGTTCCCTCTCCCGGTGAGAAGTGGCGGAGGCTGTAAAGTGATCCTACGATGCTCAAGTTTGGAAAGAGAACTCTCCATGATGAAAAATGTAAGATGCACAAAAGCAAGATGTTAGACTCGGCTGATAATGCGTCTGCGTGTGAAAGCCCAAGAGTACAAGTAACCCCCCAAAATGTAGCACTTTATAAAAGTAGTGTGTTTACAAAATTGATAATTCCATCATGTAGAATGTGAAAAACATGCAACTTTGACTAAAGAAGTGCTCAGATCCGAGCAACGAGTCAAAAGTTATAGCACAAAACAATTCCCGCAACTGATGAGAAAATGCAATAAATGTTGCAAACACATTAAAAAAGTGCCCGAAATGGGTGCAAAGGGTATCGTGTGACTACTCGTTGGAAACGGAATAGAATTTTAGTAGGGGTTTGTTTTGACTGTGAGGGGGTTAGCCTCCTACCAACCCCGGACCTCACCCTTCGTCTTCGATAAGCGTAGGAAGGATGAGCAATACAAGCCAAAAACCCAAATTGTTAAAAAATTACAGTGCCAAACTGAATGTTTTAATTTTTAAACACCTTAAAACATAAAAAAGGTGGAGGAGGAGGGGTGGGGTCCACGATATGGAGCCATGTCGCTGTTGTGTGAATGTAGACCCCAAAAATGCCAAAACTAATGGCCACGAGCAATGTTGCAGGTATATTGATTCCAACATAGGTTGCAGCAAGGAAACACCATGTGTGGAGGAGCTGGAGGTCTTTGGAGCAAGGCCATGTGCCAAGGTTGGAGCTGGAGGAACCACGAGCGGTTGTACAACCACCTAAATATGGTCTGCGAAGGAAAAAATGCAGTCTGCAAGAAAAAACGTGCTGTGAGAAGGTGAGAATAACATTTTCCAATGCAAAAAAGGCAGGTGGAGCAGCGAGTTGAAACACCCAAGGATCGGGTGCATGGAGATGGAGTAGGTTGGAGCCAACATGCTAGGGCTGGGAAATGTTGCGGGGGGTCATTGGTGAGTGCGAGTGTAACTAACGAGGGGATCCTATTATGCGAGAGAAACATAAAATTTCAAACGTGAGACTGCATAGCTATGCAACATCGAGAGTCAAGGAGTTATATCGAGCAGAGTACACCATCCTGTATGAGCAGATCCTTCCAATTGAGTTGTCCTACGAGCTGAGCTACCAGGTATTGTAGGCAGATTGTTGAGCGAACATGCACGAGGTTTTTGACTCCAAGTAGAGTAAGCTTGAAGGAAATGATGCATGAGCATGGCCAGTCCAGATGGGAACTTGTTGGATTATTTATAGGCAGAGCGAGTGGGTTTGAATATGAGCCAACCTAGGCTAAGAGATCCCCTCTGAGTAGGCTTCAAGGTGATAGTCGAATTTGCAAGGAAACGACAAAGTTTGCCAAGTAACGTGTCACTATACCAAGTGAAACCACCGAGAATAGCAGATGTTAGCTCTAAGTGCAGTGCAAAATGGAAGGTGACTATGGAGATTAGAATCAAGGCTATCCCCAAAACACCAACCATGGAATTCTGCAGAGATATGATAGAGCCGAGATCACAACAATAACCCACAGGTCCACGCCAAGCCAAAAACGAGCTCACACGAATACAAGCAATCACGAACTCAAAAATGAATAACGCAAACCCGATACAAAACAACCCGGTAACCTCTAAAGACCACATGCAAAAATTGTAAAACCATGAACACTCGAAAACAACCACGAACAACCCGAATGGAGTTATATACCCCGAATCAATGCACTGAAGCACATAACGGAATATCCATTACGACACACGCAACGAGAACTAGATATCACGCTGGAAGCCAGAAAACATGCACAGAAACATCGATGAGTGCACGGATCCACAAGATCCACTCTGATATCATGAAAGAGGGTTTAAAACTGGAAAACGAGGATCACGAGGGATGATGTGCACATCATTGGACGTGCGAACGGAAGCGTGAAGAGATCTCGGGAGGAGTGAGCATCAACCGAATGTGCATGCAAAGATTTGAAACACGGGAAGAACCTGGTTAAGCCATAAAACTCTCCTCTATCTCATAGATGAAATGGGGTGTACATATAAGAGGTGTTGAGTAACCCCCAGTGCTGCAATCATGACAACTCAAGTAGAGAGGGGGAGTTACATTCCCAGAATAGAATTATAACTCCCAATGATGCATATAACGCACTAATGTGTAAGAGAATCTCATAATGACCCCTAAATGACACATGGAACTACGATCTCACCTAAGTGAGATGACTCACCTAATGATGTGGAAAATAACACACACCAACACTAAGGAGGAACTTCTCCATGTGAAATATGCGATTAATAGAGCCTTTGTGCTCATATTTAAGGTTTTAAGGATAACGATGGAAAAACACATACTTTAAAATCATTACAATGATGAAATGAGAGGCTAATGGAAAAATAAGATATTTGATGTGACTACTGTCAAGACGGTCAATGCGTTCACAATAGAAATGTTGCAAGTGTAAGGAATTCAAAGGCTCCTTTTTAGGTGTACCATCAAGGAGGCCAAACGATAAGCTCCGATCCATACTTGTGAGTGATGACATATGGACCAATCCCGGTTAGGGGAACAATTACCACGTTTAATCCTTTCCATAGTAGTGACATTTTGATTTTCTTTGAGAAAAATATCATCTATGTTAAATTCACATTCCTTGACATGTTTGATATATGCATGATTGATGAACTCTTGATGGACATGATGATGTTTATGAACTATTAGGCTTCATTCATCTAATAGCTCTAATTGCACTAGACGTTCTTTTCTCTAATACCCATTAGGGATAAAATCACTAAGGGATAAATAGAATGATGGGATTTGAAATTCAAAGGGTAAATTCTCCTCGAGCAATATACTAGAGAAAATGATGTAGTTCTGTAAGATTATAGATACTAGTGCAATAAGCCCGGATAGAAAACAATATTTGGAGATGTCAATTCTTGCTTGCTTGATTGAAAGTTTTCATAATAATTTTGTTAAGTGTTTTTTTATAAGCTTCAGCTTGTCCATTTTCTTATGGATAATAAGGAGATGAGAAGATTAGTTTGATGTTGAATGTGTCACATAATTTCTTAACTTCTTTATTCTCGAAGGATTTTAGATTATCGATGACTAGATTATAAGGGATGTGAAGTGACATATGATATGTTGATAGATGAAATCGATGATTTGGTTTTCTTTAGTAGATACTAAATGGATGGCCTTTACCTATTTATTTAATTATTCAGGTTGGTGTGATGATAGAGTGATTTCATTGTAATGAACGAGGGTTGATGAGACCAATGAGATATAACACCCATTATGAGAAGGGTCATAGATATTGAGTGGGATGTAAACCCTAGATGGGAATGTGAGTGAGATTAGAAATTTGTTGGAATTTTACACATTTCTTGACAAACACACAATAATATTGATTGATAGTATTCAAAGTAGGATCCCATTCATAGGACACACTTAACAAAAACCATCCCATTGAAGTTTCCACAACATATACCGTAATGAGACTTCTGAATGGTTTTAGTACATTCATGATATTTTAGACATATTAACAAGAGGACATCGAATCCGTGCTTATACCAAGCACCACCTATGAAGACATATCAATGTAGCACGTTGAAGGAAATATTTCTTAGCATTTTTAGACAAGTCAGAGGGAATTTTTGATTCTAAAAGATAGTCTAATATATGAATACACCAGAGGTTTGTTGGATTGTTTTTGATGAGATTGATAGAAGTTAGTTCAATTTTATAGGATGGTTAGTAAATTATATGTACAACAATGAATAATTTAGAATCTTGAGTTGGTAGAGGGATGAGAGATGCAAGAGAAGCCATGGTTTTTGAAAATTTGTTAGAAGATCATGGAACTGTCTTGATGGTGTAATGGTCAAAGGATTCTAAGAGGAATTCAACAATGGCTTAATATTTTTGTAGAATCTCATTTTTACACTGATAAATTTCTTTTATTTGGTTGATGACAAGATAGGAGTATCCATAGATGTCTAATATTTGAACATTGATAATAACGAAGGTTTAGAGACCCATGATTAATACTTTATATTTTCCCATGCTATTAGTACATTTGAAAAATAATTTGAAAGATAGCAAGATAATAGTCCCCATGGAGGTATAATAACAATACTAACACCTCCCCTTACTAACACTTATATCCATAAAAGCAAGTGTCATTTTTAGAGGGGTTTAATCATGAGTGATAATATTGATAGATTCTTCAGGAATTATTCATGAGGTTTATGATTTTCAAGAAGAGAGGATTGATGAGTTAATCAGCAATAGCTTGTCCTTTGATATATTTTTGCGAGATGAATTCAAGGTAAAACTAGATCATGAACATGAGCCATCGAGTGATGTTGTCACTCGATATGTCTTGGAATACATGGTATTAAGGGGATTGAAGTTGGTAACAATGTAAGTCTTGTGATTAAGTAGATAATGATGAGCTTACACGTTTGAAGTACAAGGCACAACATAACTTATAGGATTTACTATAATGAGTCTCGTAGTCATGGAGAGTGTGGCTTATATAGTAAACAACCTACTCAAGGCCCCGATCATCTTGATGAGTGAGCATGACACCTAAGGCATGATTAGTAGTGGATATGTATAGGTAGAATGGATCCCCCTCATGCTGATGGGTAGTTATAGGTGGCGATAGGAGGTGTTGTTTGAGGTCATCGAAATATTTTTAACAATTTTTTCCCATTTAAAGTTTACATCCTTTCGAAGAAGGTGGTGAAAAGGTTGAAAACGATCTAAAATATGTGAGATAAAATGGTGGTTTGATTGAATCTTAACTGAAGGATACAAATATTTTTAAGTTTAATGGAGGAGCCATTTTGATGATGGCCTTAATCTTAACGAGGTATACTTAAATGCCCCTAGTAGAAATGATGAACCATAGGAGTTTACCGGTGAGAACACCAAACAAAAACTTAAAAGGGTTGAGATGAAGAAAATATAAGATAATACGAGCAAAGATTGTGTCAAGGATAATATTGTGGAAGATATATGTCGGTGCGAGTTGATAAGTGGCACAAGTATTTTTAAGTCCAAAGGGCATTACTTAGTAATAGAAATTCCCCCAAGAAGTTATGAAGGATGTTTTATGTTGGTCATTGGTGGTGATAAGGATTTGATTATAGCCATAGAATCCATCCATAACGGAGAGAATTTCATGGCCGGTGGTGAGATCAATGGTCCAGTCGATGTTCGGAAGGGAGAAATCATCTTTAGGACAAGTGAGATTGAGGTCTCAGAAGTTGGTACAAATACGTAACTTTCTTGAGGCTTTGGTTATGGGCATGATATTAGAAACCCATTATGGATAATCAATGGGTATGATGAAATTAGTAGAGAGCATATGTTGTAACTCTTCTTTGATGAGAATAGATATGTGAGGGTGCATCCTACGTAACTTTTGTTTGATAGGTTTGGCGTTAGGATAAGTAATGATATTATGAACAATTATGTTGGGGTCAATACCTTTCATATCACTATATAACCATGTGAAGGCTTGAATATATTTTTATTGGAAGGTGGTGAAGTTGTTTAGTTCTGTGAGTCTAAATCTTGGATGACTTTAACTATGTGGCACTCTATGGAGTTCCTATATTAATATCCATAGTGGATTCGTTGAGAAGAGTCAATGTGTCGGTGGTAGTATTTTTTGAAGGAAATGATCCTCTTCTCCCATATGAGAGAGGATGGATCGGTCATCTTGGAATTAAAGAATGTTAATGGTGGATAAATCCTCTTCTATCATTTTGAGCCAAATGAGAGAAATGGTTTCAATACCATGGTTATTCTTATAAGTCAATGGTCTTAAGGTGATAGTGCTAACTAAAAAAATTAGATGGGATGGAAACAACGTCATCTACATCTATGGGGTCATTGTGAGTATATGGAGAAGATGGTTCTGTTCTATGGTGGGAATAGATGTGGTGATCATTGAAGACTCAAAGGCTAGTTTTGAAACCTAACCCATATTTTTCATGTGGTTTATGGGAGTGGTCACATATTAAGTCGTGGATACCCTTCTCATAACTTCCAAGTATAAATCCTTTCTAGGCATAAATATAGAGATACATTTGTGCAAAGGATTGGTTGTATAGAAATATGAATTACGATATGAATGTTTTGGGATGGCATTGATTAGTAGGATGTGGAGGAGGGTGATTGATTCCTTCATAGATGAGGTTGTTTTTGAGAGGTGGTGGATAAAAGGAGATGAAATCCTAGACATTAGGTTCATACATGGGTTATTTTTCAGGTCTTCCCTATCTCTTTGGTATATGAAGAGAATTAAGTGTAAGGAGACGATATGTCATGTGGCATGCTTTAAAAGGGTTTAGATCTACAGGATCCTAAAATTTTTACCCTCATGCTCATATTTTAGACATTGATGGAGTGTAGAGGGAATACAACACATAATGCTTATCCAAGGTCAGCTTAATAACATGTTATATTGAAAATCTCCTTCTACTAGATAGAAGAGTTAGTGAAGGGTTTTAAAGTCACATTTAATTGGTCTAATGTAGGGGTCACGGTGACATTAAAGGCTCTTAGTAAGGCTAGTGAATGAGAAACAAGGGTGTTGGGTGGTTAAAGTTGATCAAATACATGTGATGATATTATGTTGATGTTGGCACCATCGTCAATCATGACCATCTTAATGAGAGTATAATTTATTTGGGCAGTGCTGAAAATTTAGAGATTGTGGTCCTCTGGTTGTAATGATGGGATTTATGATTTTTCAAAAGAAATGGCAACAGATATTTTGAGTGTACCAACTAAGTTTTCAAATGGCTGAGTGTATCATTTCCTACAGATGTGGGGAGAAGTTATAAGCTTCTCAAGGAAGCTACCGCCAACCTTAATGCTATTTTTATGTTCCTTTTGATGGTTATCCTTTTTCTACTCTTTTGAGCTCTGCATGGAATTTATAGCGAAGCTATTATTTTGCAAACTAGTTTTGGCTTTACATGTTATTTTAAACTATAAGTGATATTTTTCTAGGCTATTAATGAACTCTGTTATAATAAAAATGGGGTTTCTGGGCTGATTTGGAGATATTTTCTTGTTTGGATTTCTTGAACACTCGAGGAGGTTTGCTAAAAATAAATATTGTGAGCTCAGTAGGCTAGGAGAAAACTCTTAAAGGAGTTATGTGCTATTCTCACAGGTATGAAAACGTCCTCTCCGCCATATTTATTATTTATAGCATAAAAATGTTTTAATGATTGAATAATTGGGTTAAATCTTCTCTATAATTTATGGATATGGGATATGAAGGTTTATTGATTTCGTGTGAAATGATTCCTGCATTTTTATAAAGAGTATATAATGGTTTTTGGCTGTATTTTAGGCCATGAGAATGATTTTGTTATAGAAATTTTTAGTTGTGAATAAGTATAAATTTTGGTTGTGGTCATTTGATAGGCCTATCGGTGATTATGTGATACGAAATTTTTGTGACTGTATGCACTTAGTGTTTACTCTACATGAGAATAGGTTAAATACCCAGTTTGAGATTCAGTTGTAGTTAAAAGTATATACATATAGGTTTATATTTATTCTACTCAAATTAGTTATTCAAAGGAAACAATGATATAACAAGGTGTTATATTTAATATTATAGTTTTTATAGTATGAAAATTGAATGGTTAGTTCGGGTTCAATATGGAATAATGAAATAAACCCATCTAGATTTATAGATTACGCATGATTATATCTTATATAGATGATATACAGTCGTTATAATCTATTATAAACCCTCGGCCTTCTGGTTATTTTTTTCTGAGTTGATAAGAATGCCGAATGACCTTTTCTGTGTTAAATGATTATATATTACCTTATGGTAAAATACCCATTTGGGCTTGGATTGAATAAATTCACCATGATGTTTTGATTGTGTGAATATGTCAGGATTTCATCCACTTTTTAAGCTATAGCTTATTTATTCATGCTTAAGTAAAAATGGTAATCGTTGTTCTAGATGCTATGAGCCTTCACTCTAGTTGAATTGGGTACTTAATAGATCTTGACGTCTTGGGCCTATGTGTGAAATTTTATTGATATGGATTAAATGTTGAAAACCTTAACCTGACTATGTGGGTTAGTTGAATAACTCAGAATTCTTATGTTTTGTAATGTGAATGCACTGTTTTGTTTTATTAAGAACTAATAATGATGTTCAGATTCATTAAGGTAAGTTCTGAATTTTAAGGTAAAGACTAGCTTAATTTATGTTGGACAGTGTGAGTTCACTTTGATAATATATGTTCATTCGTTAATGGATGTTTTAAAGGAATAATTGGGTTTGTTTTCAGTTAGATTAAACATCCATTTAATTAGTAACATAAATCATTTTTCAATGAATGATTGAAAGGTATGATTGTTTACTTAGTTAAATGATTAATATGTTTGATTTTTGTGCAATTAGGATATTAGAAAGCAAGTAGATTTACTTGAAATGAATAATATTGGTTAATTTATTAGAATTTATTCAAAATCCAATCATGTTAAATTGATGAATATGTGAATAGTGAGATCTTAATCTATATTCTTCTCTTTTATAATATTAGTATGAAGGAAAGGGAAAAGGGAAGTGGTAACAAGTTCCCTATATTTGATTCCGGAAAAAAAAATGGGTAGCAAGAGTATTGATCATTGAAATATTTTAGTGCTATAAATTGTAAAGATAAGGTGGATGACCTTTTCATGCCCAAACTCTTTCGAGTGACCATTTTCTAACATTTTTATAGATGGCGAGAAAGTGCATCATTTCTAGCGGATGATTTATAAAGACTATTACAATCCATTAAATAATAAGTGTTATGCTAAAGATATGAATTTGTTTGTCCTACGAATAAGTCACATATGTACCAACTTATGTTGTCTATGGGGAAGGAAATGGTTGAGTAATGATGATATTTATTACGCAAACACTTTCTCTCCCATAGGCAACCTAGTTTTGTACAGATGTGCTTCTTCACACAAGTTGAAAGCTTTTATACCTTCTGCGTATATTGTAACTAATTTAAATTAACTAACTCGAATTAATTCGATAAGCGAACAAAGTGATATGGTGATGGGACATGTTTTTGTTGAAAAATATGTCATCTAGAAACTGAGCATGTAATGCATGACTCTTAAACTTTGGCTGAAGTAGTGTAAGTCATTACATTGTCAAAGTTCACCAAGTTCTAATCAATAATGTGATATGTTGGATGGGATTCGATTGACTAAATTCCGGTAGACACTTAGAAAACATCACTTGTAAATCAATTTTGAGAAGGGTACCAATTATATACTTTGTATATAGACTCGAAAGAGTAATCTATGGGGATCGATGGATCTAATTGACCCATAGTTATGCACATGATTTATTGATTTGTTATATGATGAATTATAATTATATTGTTGTTGGATTTAAATGTAAGGTTGTACATTTAAATCATTGAAGGAAAAAATTTAGTTTGGGAAATTTAAAAAAGTCTCGTCTTTTGAAGTAATGGAAAGTAGGTGTTAGATTTTGGTATTAGAGTTGAAGGTTGCAGATCTTAGACTTAATGAGTCCATATGCTAACTCAAATTTAAATTCTTGTCTAATAGAGAACATGGTTAGAACTAGGGGAAACATTGTGAAAGACCAACCTGTAGTTTGCAAAGTAGCCACGGTGAAGAATTTGGATGAGATTCTCGCTACCCTTTAGGACACAAGAAATCAAATGGTTCTTTTGTAACATTAAATCTTAGGAAATGTTAGTGATCACAGAAGTGATGGTGATGAGCCATCATAGGAACATCGTAATGCTGAAAAAATTATATTGTAGATCCCAATGTTAATGCAAGCACGAGTGCAAATAAGGTGAACCAACCTAAGAACAAGAGGGCACATTTGGAAACCGAATGCACAAACAATATCAAGAGGATCAGCCAACCTAATTTTGATGGTACAACCTTAGGTAATAGAGCTATGAATTGGATCGGTGAAATGGAGAAGTACTTCACTATAAGAAAACTCTTTAAAGAAACTAAGGTAGTTTGTTGACCATATCATCTCTCCAACAAAGCATCCTCATCGTGGGAAAATAAAAAGGTAGAGTTGGATCTGGATGAGGAAAATATTACCTAGAATCATTTTAATGCATATTTTAGATAGCATTGGTTACCCTAATTCTACTATGATCGAGAATATGTTTTAATTTCAGACATTAACTTAGGGAAAAATGACGGTGGATGGATAATGGGAGAAGTTCACAAAACTTCTAAAATACATACCTCAATACCAAACTGATGAGAAATTTCACATTAGAAATTTTATCATGGGATTAAACCTAGTGATAGGAGGTGAAGTTTATGTCCACGGACCATCAACTATGGATGCTATTTTTGAAAAATCAATAAGGAAAGAATAGAAACTACAGGCTATTTCTGCACATAAATAGGAGAAGAAAAATAAATTTGTCAATGCACCATCACCATTAGCACCTAAAAAGGTGGCATAGAAATAGGTTTTGTATTAAGAACATGAATGGTAATTGAAATGGAAATAAAAATACAGAAGTTAAGACTACTGAAAATAATAATAAAAATGGACACAAAAATACATCTAGTACAGAAAATAAATCTGAAAGAAAAGGACCTTTCGGGGGTCATTATATCTACGGTATAGATCATTATGCTAATAACTACCCTTAGAGGAAGAAATATAGTAACTAGAAGCACTACATACATATTGCGGTGATTGATAAGCAAAAAAAGTTAGGCTATGCTAGTGAAGCTACAGGTAAGTTGTATGGATTACCTGTAACCAATTATTTGATACTGGTGCTACTAAATTTTGTTTTTCTACTAAATTAACATCTAAAATTAAAAGAAAAGTTGGTTTTATGAAAAAATCATGGTCATTCAATATGGGAACAATGTTTTCCACACTGTTAAACAATGTCTATTTGGTGCAGCATTGGAACTACCAAGCTTTACCACTGAAGTAGACCTTTGCGATCGAAAAACCCAAATTTAACTAGCAATTGTGCACACACATTTTTCTTGTTTTGTATTGATTTTCGATTTAAATTTGTGCATTATTTCTTTTTGTATTTTTAATAAAAGAATAAAAGCTGCAAGTACTGTGCAAATACTGAAAGAAATGAAGAGGATTCACCAGTGAACGTGACGCAAGAATTGATAACGGAGTTCGGCGCTTGAGGCCTATGTCTTGAGTCGAGTTGAATGGGACCGATCTATTAAAATCTTGAAAATAATCCTTTAAAAATAATTCTACAAAATTTAGACCTTCTCACAGTCTTCCTCTATTGAAAATAATAGGGGTTTCTTTTTACATCTCCTCCAAATTCCACCATTAGCTCAAGATATGAGCAATACAATATTTCTACACAGACTCGAATGCATTACAAATAGAATATCACCCTATTTATATTGTTTATGCGCCTCCTGGTATGACGGCTGGGCACTTATCTTTTACTCGGCCCACCCGAGTTCCATTCCCCTCCTTTGCTTTTAGTTTATCCTTTTAGGATTAAAATCCCACATTGGGCGCATGTAATCTTAGCCAAGGGTTTAAAATAGTAAGTGGGCACGCTTTTTGAGTGGCAAGAGGGCCGCCTTAGCCTATGTGATAGGCGCTTTGTTTGGGGTGCATTTCTTGGGTGGTGCATGGTATATTTTTAGGCGCCCAATCCCAATATATATGCATGTATAACCTATAGTGGAGGATAGTTTATAATATGCATGATAAGTTAGACTAATGCGTGGACAGTTGGAGAAATATGCGTTGAAAAGAATAGGAATATGCGTGGAAAGTGCAAATAAGGTTATAAGGTGTGGATAATTTAAATAATACATGCCCATTGTCCCACATGCATGGCGCAAAGGGAGATATAGAGGTTTATATACACAATTTGGTTGAATGGTTAAATGAGAAGGAGGCCAAGGCACCCCTCCATAATCGAGTGTGTCGAACTGGCTGAGGGCCCCCAACCAGTAAATAGCGGGGTCCATTTGTCCAAGAACGAGTGTCCAAGACCGGCGTTCCAAAACCCATTTTTAATACGTCACACAATTCATCCATGTGTCGCAATACGATTCGCAACACTTGGCGAGCGTGCACACGTCCAACTCCGCACAAAAACTCCAAAATTCACGCTTGCCCAAAAATTTCAGCGGGCTATAACTTTTGCAAACGAGCCGTTTCCCCGCAACAAGTGTCGTCGGAGTCGTATAATTTTTCACCACACTTTAAAAATGATCGCAACAATTTACGAGAAGATCTTAGATCGGTGTTTCTCTGTGAGGATCTCTCGGATCATTCCTCCCACCGAGAAACTTTTGGACCCCAAAATTCAACCTAATTGGTGAATAGGTGAGGTATTTCTCCCTCACCTTTCCGGTTTCCATCCATTTTGCCTTGTTCGGATGCATGCCTTTAAACCCAACATGAAGATACTCAATATCACCTCTTCGCGAAGTTCTTATTTTCTTGTCCAAAATGATGTCTTCCTGCAACTCATCAAGATACTCAGGAGCAAAATCATCAATGGAAGGCATAATGTTAGAATCATCATGATCAAAAATCATAGGCGGTTCATACAATCTTAAGTTCTCAACATTTACAACTGAATAGATTTGCATATATGGAGGTAAATCTAACCGGAAAGCGTTATTACCAATTTTTTCCAATATTTGGAACGGACCATACCGTATAGGTTTCAATTTTTTACCTTCACCTGTCAGTCTTTCCTTGCTGATGTGAAGCCAAACTGAATCACCAACTTTAAACTTGTGATCAGTTCTATGTTTATCATGCCTAGCTTTGTACTTAGCTTGGCTTTTCTCCAATTGTTCATGGACATATTGATGAACCTGTTGTATTCTCTGCACAAATATTTTAGCCTTGTCAGAATCACTTGCACCATTAACAACAGTTTCATGTCCATAATATATATCTAATGGAGAATTAGGCAGATATCCATCACAAGTCTCAAATGGAGACTTCAAAGTAGAAGAATGTAAGGCACGATTATAAGCATGTTGCACATAATAAAGATGTTCATGCCACAATTTAGAATGTTTGTTACTATAGCCCCTAAGTAATTGTACCACCTTTGTGTGGTTTACAACCTCTGTTTGACCATCAGCCTATGGATGAAAAGTAGTGCTCTTTTTCAGTTTTGTGTCCATTAACCCCCACAATGTTGACCAAAATTCCCAAGAAATCTAGAATCCCAATCAGATATGATTGAAGTAGGTAAACCAAAATGAACCCAAACAAACTGAAAGAATAAATGTGCAGCTCCCTCACCAGTTATTTGTTTAGTACATGGAACCAACACACACATTTTTCTAAATCTGTCCACTACCACATATAAGTAATCATGTTTTTTCCGTGTCATGGGCAAGCCTCCTACAAAGTCCATGGAAACACTTTCCCAAGGACGTGTTGGAACGGGAAGAGGAGTGTAAAGTCCTAATTTCCTGTTACTTGGCTTGCTTGTGGCACAAAGAACACACCCCTTAATATATCGGTTTACATGTTCATGCATTCTAGGCCAATAGCAATATTTTTGTAAATGTGCAACTGTCTTACTAACACCAAAATGCCCTGAAATAAGAGAAGTATGTGCTTCCCTAATCATATGCACATGCTCATTTTCTGGAATACAAAGTTTACCAGAATGATATAACAATCCTTCATGCAAATGATAATATTTTTCTCCTACTTGTTTCCCACTTACTAAATCCTCATACACTTCTCTAAAATCAACATCATTTGTATATTGTTCCTTGTAACTAACATGAGCCAAAGAACTATGCTGCAAAAGGATAGATGTTATTACCACTGGTGGTATGGATAACATGTCGGCAACCTTGTTTTGAATACCTTTTTTATACCTGATTACAAGATGAAATTGTTGCAAAAATCCCATCCACCTGAAATGTCTAGACTGCTGCAATTTGGTTTGTGTTTGTAAATATTGAAGCGTTTGATGGTCAGTATGAATAATTGTTTCTTTTCCCATTAAATAATGCTTCCATTTTTTAACACTTTGAACCAAAGCATACAATTCTTTATCATAAGTTGGATAGTTTCTTACCGCACTTGTAAAGGTTTCGAATGGTAACACACAGCGGTCGTTTGTTCTACATCAAAAGCGCCCCATTGCGTAGTCACTAGCATCCATCTCAATCTCAAATGAATGTTGTAAATCCGGAAGTGCCAAGATCGGAGCGGTACTTATCTTCTCTTTCGGTGTATCAAATGCTTTTTTGTTTTCCTCCCCATGAAAGCCCTGTTTAATACTTGTCAAAGCATGCAAAGGAGATGCAATATATGAGAAGTCAGCAATAAATTTCCTCCAAGATCTTGAATCGCACCTAGAAAACTTCTAACTTCCATCACATTTGTGGGTCTAGGCCATTTCACAATAACCTCTATTTTTGCAGGATCAATTTTCAATTCTCCATTTCCTACAATATACCCCAAGTAAATTAAAGATGTTTTTCCAAATTCACATTTTGACATCTTCAAATACAATTTCTCTCTCCTTAGTGCATCTAAGACTTTCTGTATGTGTTTAATATGTTCATCCCATGATTTACTGAAAATAAGAATATCATCTAAGTAGACAATAACGAAATTATCAATGAATGGTCTAAAAATTTCATTCATAACTCTCATGAATGTTGTCGGTGCATTGCACAAACCAAAAGGCATCACTAACCATTCAAACAATCCCTATTTCATTTTAAAAGTAGTTTTCCAAACATCACCTTCATCTGATTCTTACTTGGTGATAACCACTTCTTAAGTCTAACTTAGTGAAATAAATTGCATTTCTTAATTGATCCAGTAAATCATCTATTCTAGGAAGAGGGTAACGATTCTTTATAGTAATCTTGTTTAAAGCACGGAAATCAACACACATTCGCCAAGTGCCATCCTTCTTAGGAACCAATATAATTGGTGAACCACATGGGGATGTACTTGGGTGAATTATACCTTGAGCCAAAAGTTCCATTACCTGTCTCTTGATTTCCTCGTTCTCTTCTACTGACAACCTGTACATTCCAATATTGGGAAGAGGTGCATCCTGAAGCAACTGTATCTCATGTTGAACCCCTCTTTTGGGAGGTAGACCTTGTAGATCCTGAAAAACATCATCAAATTGAGAAACAATTCTTACCAATTCATCCTTATGTTTTAGATCGCAAGTCTCAAAAGCCATCTCATTTTCTTTTTCCTTGGCTTTGACCACCATGAGCACAAAACTTTTGCTTGAGTTGACAAGCCTTTTCATTTGACCTGCAGTTACCAAGGATAGATTATTCTTTTCACGGTGAGCTCTAATAATAAACTCAATTCCATCCTTTACAAGAAAATATTTATTTTCTTCCCTATAGAAGATTGCTTTACGATCATACAAATAAGGACTTCCCAAAACCACCCCACAAATATCCAAAGGAACTACATCCAATTCAACCTCATCAATAAACTTGTCTGTAATGGCAAATCTGAAAGTACAAGTTTTAGTTACCTGTAGTTTTGCATCATCACAAACCCAGCCCAAAGGATAAGGCTTAGGATGTGGTGTAGTTTTGAGTCCTAGTTTTTTAACAACCTCCTCTGAAATCAAATTAGCTTGAGATCCACTATCAAAAAGAGTATCAATTTTTGTATGCTTTGAAATTACTCTAATGTGGAAAAGCTCATTTCTTTTCTTATCGTCAGGTGTAGTTTGTTTACTAGAAGAAGATGCAACATCTGTAGTGCTATTGTTGGAAATTGAAAGAGTTGATTTACCTTGTAAACCCATAGCTGTGATTTTGGTTTCATCACCTGAATCAGAACCAAGATCATGCACTACGGTGTTTGTTTTATTTTCTTTTCCTTTTTAACCATCCATTTAGGCTTCTTTTTAGGATGTAATTTCCAACATTTAGACTCATCATGGTATTTTTACACTGATTGCAAAATAGTTTTTCATCTTCCTTCTTAATGGTAGAGTTTTTTTATGCTTACCCTTTCCTTTTCCTTGTTCTTTCGAACCTTTTCCTTGATTGCTTGTTCTTTGATTAAAAGAAGAGAAAGAGGACTCCTTTGTCATTTTCCCTCATGCTTCCGGATGGGTTGCTTGAACACATTGCATCAAGATTAGTAGTACCTAAAACAAGTATCATATGCCTTAGATAACTATGCAATCCACCAATATATTTGAGCAAAGTGTTTCTTACGTGTTTGGGAAATTCCCAGAGTTAGAGCCCTTTTCCTAAATTCTTGTGTGTATTCTTGAACACTTTGTCCCTTAGTTTGTCTTAATGTTTGCTAATCCATCATAGCTTGTTGCTTATAACCAAGAGGATAAAATTGTTGCCTAAGATTTGAAACAAATTCGGACAAGAAGTGATTTCTATACCTTTGTTTTCTTCCACTTCCCGAAGCTTACTCTCCCACCAAATAAGTGTTGTTCCACCCATCCAAAGAGTTACAGATGAATCTTTGCTTCATCATCAACAATTTTCTGAACCCTGCAATATACTTCTATTTGCTTGACCCAGTTATCCAACTTCTCTGCATTTAGCTCTCCAGTATACATAGGCAATTCAAACTTGATATCTAACTTTAATGAAAGAAAATCAAATTTTAAGGAGTCTCTTTTTGGAATGTCAGAACTAGAGCTTTCTTCTTTCTTACCTTCTCTAGTCCCCTTTTCCCTTTTCCTTTCTTGGTACATTTCTTCCACCATTTCCTTCATCTGTTGGAAGGATTGACGAAAGTTTTGTTCCACTTCCTCTCGATCCGCCATTATAGGACTTTGAGATCGTCTGGTACCAATTTTGGGATCTCCTTCAACTAATTCTCCTTCACCCTTCTTAGATCGAGACCTTGTTAACATCCAACACACAACTTGCAATCCAAAACATGTTAAACTGAACCAAAAATCAGTCAAAACCAGCTCTGATACCAATGATCTGGAAACCCAAATTTAACTAGCAATTGTGCACACACATTTTCTTGCTTTGTATTGATTTTCGGTTTAAATTTGTGCATTATTTCTTTTTGTATTTTTAATAAAAGAATAAAACTGCAAGTACTATGCAAATCTTTGAAAGAAATGAAGAGGATTCACCAAAGAACGTGACGCAAGAATTGATAATGAGTTCGGCGCTTGAGGCCTACGTCTCTGGGTCCAGTTGAATGGGACTGATCTATTAAAATCTTGAAAATAATCCTTTACAAATAATTCTACAAAATTCAGACCTTTTCACAGTCTTCCTCTATCAAAATAACAGGGTTGCTTTTTACATCTCCTCCAAATTCCTCTCTGTTAGCTCAAGATATGAGCAATACAATATTTCTACACAGTCCCGAATGCATTACAAATAGAATATCACCCTATTTATATTGTTTATGCGCCTCCTGGTATGATGGCTGGGTGCTTATCCTTTTACTCGGCCCACCCGAGTTCCATTCCCCTCCTTTGCTTTTAGTTTATCCTTTTAGGATTAAAATCCCACATTGGGCGCATGTAATCTTAGCCAAGGGTTTAAAATAGTAAGTGGGCGCGCTTTTTGAGTGGCAAGAGGGCCGCCTTAGCCTATGTGATAGGTGCTTTGTTTGGGGTGCATTTCTTGGGTGGCGCATGGTATATTTTTAGGTGCCCAATCCCAATATATATGCATGTATAACCTATAGTGGAGGATAGTTTATAATATGCATGATAAGTTAGACTAATGCATGGACAGTTTGAGAAATATGCATTGAAAAGAATAGGAATATGCGTGGAAAGTGCAAATAGGTTATAAGGCGTGGATAATTTGAATAATACATGCCCATTGTCCCACATGCATGGCGAAAAGGAAAATATAGAGGTTTATATACACAAGTTGGTTGAATGGTTAAATGAGAAGGAGGCCAAGGCACCCCTCCATAATCGAGTGTGTCGAACCTGGCTGAGGGCCCCCAGCTAGTAAATAGTGGGGTCCATTTGTCCGAGAACGAGTGTCCAAGACCGACGTTCCAAAACCCATTTTTTTTAATACATCACACAATTCGTCCACATGTCGTAATACGATCACAACACTTGGCGAGCGTGCACACGTCCAACTCCGCACAAAAACTCCAAAATTTGCCAGTTGCCCAAAAATTTCAGCGGGCTATAACTTTTGCAAAGCGAGCTTCGTTTCCTACAAAAAGTCATTGTCGTCGAGTCATATAATTTTTCCCCACGCTTTAAAAATGACTGCAACAATTTTTGAGAAGATCTTAGATTGGTGTTTTCTCTGTGAGGATCCTCCGGATCATTTACTTAGCTCCTCTAGGCTCATATGACATAGTCATAGGTATAAACTAGCTAGCCTAACACAAGTGAACTTTATCTTTGCCTTGAAAATTAGATTAAATGTCATAATGACCTATAGAAAAGAGTACAAATTTGAGTAAAAACTTATTTTATGGTTAGGAAAATCTCATCCATGCAGCTTAAGAAGGTTAAAAACAAAGGCTACATGCTTTATGCTATAAAAATTAAAGATTTTAGTGAATAAGGTTAGACTTGATAGAAGATTATCCTCTGTTACATGAGTACATTGATGTATTTCTTGAAGAACTACCTGGTTTTTCACCTAAAAGAGAGTTTGATTTCACCATAGATACCAAACCGGGAACCAAACCAATTTCTAAAGCTCCCTACAGAATGATAACAGCTGAACTTGTTGAGATTAAGGAACAATGCATGAACTTTTATCAAAAGGTTTGATTAGACCTAGTGTATCTCCTTGGGGAAGACTAGTCATATTTGTAAAGAATAAATATGTAACACCTAGGCTATGCATCGATTATCAGATACTTAACAAAGCCATGATCAAGAATAGATACCCCCTTTATAGAGTTGATGACCGATTTGATCGAAGCATGGAGCATTGGTTTACTCTAAGATCGATCTGTGATCAGGTTATCACTAGTTGAGAATAAAAGAAGAAGATACTCACAAGACTTCCTTTAGGACAAGGTATAGAAACTATGAGTTTACTCTGTTACCCTTCGGGCTTACCAATGCTCCAACAACTTTTATAAATTTAATGAACAATATGTATTAATAATACTTGGACAATTTTGTGCTAGTATTATTGGACGATATTCTCATTTATTTGAAAAGTGTTGATGAGCATAATGAACATCTTAGGATTGTCTTAGATGTGTTAAGGAAGAGAAAATTGTATGGTAATCTTTTGAAGTGTTTGTTTTATAAAAAAAGTGCAATACCTCAGGACATAATAAATAAAAACAGAACTTTTGTAGATTCATAAAAAATTACAACAATAAATGAATGGCCAGAATGTAAAAATGTACATGAAGTGAGAAGATTCATGAGGTTGGCTAGATACTATAAATTTTTGTAAAAGACTTCTCAAAATTCTCTACTCCAATTACCTTGTGCAAAAAAAAAGAATAAGAAATTTGTTTGTCTGAAAAATATGAAAATGCTTTCAATTTGTTGAAAGAGAAACTAACTACAACACATGTATTGAAAGTTCTAGATCCTAATGGGAACTTTATTGTAGTGATAGATGCCTCAAGTGAAGTTTTAGGAGGTATCTTGCTACAAAATAACCATGTGATTACATATGAGAGAAGAAAAAAAAATCAAAGGGCATGAGCTGAATTATGCTTCCCGTGACTTGGAGCTTGCTTTCATTGTGCATGCTTTGTAATTTTGGAGACATTACCTTTTTGGAAAGCCCTTTGAACTGAAAACATATCACCTCGGGATTAAATGCATCTTCACACATCCTAACTTAAATGTGAGATAACGAAGATGGTTAGAATTTTGATCATAGAATGACTTTGATATCAGATATATAAAAGGTAAGTAAAATTGAGTGGCAAATACACTAAGTTTTAGGAAACACATTTCCGCCATTGTAACTTTGAGGACCCAATTCAAAGATGAATTCAAGAAAGTGATCTTGGCTCATTCCTATTATCAGCATGTTAAAGCAATGCTTGTTGCAAATCCTAATGATAAGAGATACAAAGGATTCATATTCGATAATGAAGGAGTCCTAAGGTTTGAAAATTGAGTTTATATACCCTTGGAAAATGAACTAAGGAAGAAAGTGATAAAGGAATTTCACGATGCTCCTAGTTATGGACATCATCAAATGACTAAAATGCTTGCTAATGTAAAACAACAATATTTTTGAAATGAATGAAGAAGGATATAATAAACTATGTATCTCATTTCTTGGAATGTCAGTGTGTTAAGGATGAACATATGCATCTAGTAGGACTGTTGTACCCTCACAACATTCCGCGGTACAAATTGAAAATAATCAACATGGAGTTTTTGTAAGGGTTGTAAATGTTGAAAATTAAACATGATCTTATCTTAGTTGTAGTTGAAAAATTAAAAAAGTATCTCACTTTATGTTAGGGAATCGAAGGACGATTCACCTATGCTTGCAAAAGGTTTGTACATAAGATTTTCAGATTGCACAGAATAACTGAGTTAATAATTTCAGATAGAGATCCTAGGATGACTACTCATTTTTGGAAAACTTTGAATTTATCCTTAGGTACAAAGGTAAATTTTTGTTTTGCATACTATCCAAAAATAGATTGGACAGATTTGAAAGGGTAAATTAGGTAATGGAAAACATACTCATGATGTGCAACATGGATAAAATATAGAAGTAGGAAGAATATATTCCATTGGTTGATTTTTCTTACAACAACACTTACCACTTCTCACTGAAAATGGATCCTTTTGAAGTATTGTATGGACAGAAGTGTATAACACCTGTCAGTTGGGACAACGTGGAAGACAGGGAAGTTATATGACCAGAAATATTGACAGAAATAGAACAAGTTAAGCTCATTCGTGAGCGATTGAAGGAGGTTGTGGATAGACATAAGAGCTATGCTGATTTAAAGAGAGTTGATAGAAAATTTGAACAAGGAGATAAAGTTCTCTTACGAGTCAAGACTAAGAAAATTTCAATTTCATTTGGCAAATCAGCCAAAATGTCACCTCGTTATGTTGGAGCCTTTAAAATAATTAAAGTAATCAACCCTATGGCATACCAGCTAGTGTTGCCTCCTGCATTCTCTAAGATGCATGATGTTTTTAAGATCTCTTTGCTTAAAAATTATGTATCAGATTTATCATATCTACTTAACTGGAAATCATTACATGTTCAGGATCTGGGTGTCATCATGGTTGAACCCGTAAGGGTACTGGAAACGTGCAGGCTGCACTTACAAAATAGAGAAATAAGTCAGTGCAAGGTCCAATGGGACCAAT
This sequence comes from Taxus wallichiana var. yunnanensis, assembly GCA_018340775.1. Classification (NCBI taxonomy): domain Eukaryota; kingdom Viridiplantae; phylum Streptophyta; class Pinopsida; order Cupressales; family Taxaceae; genus Taxus; species Taxus wallichiana. The sequence goes on from CM031239.1 coordinate 680,663,958, forward strand.
TTTATGAAGAAAATGCAACTTGGGAGAATTAAGATGAAATAAAAACTAATTTTTTGTACTTGTTTTGTTGATAAAACATAAAAAAATTTATCTTCCATTATACTTTTTCTATTCATTATTTTTGAATGACTAAAAATGTCATAAATTTTGTTGTTTTGTTAAAAAATTGGTTAAAATGGGTTGTTATAGCCAATATAATTCTGTTTGAAATCTCTGAAAACTTGATGTTTGCAAGTTTCAATTATACTTTTCTTGAATATTTGATATTTTAAATAGTTATATTCCCTTTGATTTGGGTTAAATCTATAAATGGATGGATCCAATTATTGGGACAATGTTTCTTAAGGGAGGAAGTATGTCATACCCCACTAGTTTCATTTTGGATGAGTATATATTTTATCTTGTTGTAGGTAATAATATGTTTGGTTATCTCGAATTTTGCATGAAGCTTGGATCATATTCTCGATTATGGCTTGTTGTTATACTCATAATTGATTGCATTGGTAGTGAATGTTAAAAACAAATGGACTTATTATTTTGATGAGAATTGATTTTCCTTGTATTTGTTTCACTACTGTATTGATATTACTTACTTACAACATTGTGTAACCATTTGCATTATATGAGCCTTGTGATCTTAACTTGTTTAGAATTAATGTTAAGTTACGACTTAAAGGAAGAGGTCACAAACCTTTTAAGTTTTCTAGTTTTACTAAAGTTCTAAAGATCTTGATAATTTGGGCAAGTATTAATGGAAATATTGATGTGGTTCAGGTTATAACCATTGTGATAAATATTTATAGCTTGATTAAATAAATTGATTAATGAACTCGGGAAATTTATAAAGTTGTGGACATGTTCAAAAGGTCTAAAGACCATATCCTAGTGCAATAAACTAAATGGTCATTGACCATGGGTAGAAAATAAATTTATTTGGCAAGGGTGATTAAATGGTCATCAACCCAAAGCATTTAAGTTATTTAATTTTAAGCCATTAAAATATGGCCACCCAAACTATTGTTATCTTTATTAAATTTTAATGGGCCAAAGGCCACTGGTAAAGGCTAAGTTTGAATTTTTAAAAAGGTTTTCAACCATTCTCGTGTTAACTCTTCTCTAGATGTATGGTGATGATCCATCCACCTCGGTCACGGGAATACTAAAATTAGCTGACAATATTAGATGGTGGTTTTAGAGGAAGCATTACTTATTCCGATTGCCTTAATGGGAATTGATCTCGATCCTACGAATGTGGAGAGAAGCAAGAATTTTCTCAAGGAAGCTACCACCAAACTTAATGCTTATTTTTATGTTCATTTTGATGGTTATCCTTTTTTTTTCTTTCAATATTTGCATGGAAATTATAATGAAGCTATTATTATTGATGCACCAGAATTAGCAGGAACTTGACAAGGTCATAACTTGAGCTTGGGTCCTGTTTGAGTCTTTTTTAAACCAATTTTTTTGATGAGACAAACGCAACAACAATCCACCCTATCAGTTGAGGAAAAATTCGACACATTTTTGGGCCCTAAATCCGCCATCCTGAGACTTAAAATTAGGATTTAAGTTGTAGTTTAGTTTTTTCCTATTTTTGGGCATTAGTTAATTTTAGTCTATTAGTTGCATTATGAGTTAGAAAGTTTGCAATTCCTCTAATTTAGGAATGTAGAAGATGTGTGGCAATTTCTATGCCCGTACGAATAAGCATGTGAACTTACTAAGAATAGTAGGTTCTAGTAAACTACTAAAAATAGTAATTTCCGCCACCTAGAGTAGATTTAGTCAAGTTAGTTAGAGTTTTCTTGGAAACTTGAGTTGGGAGTTGTTTTCCTATTTAGGAAACATTGTAATTCATTATTCAATAACAAATAAGGAGATCTATTTTCTTTTGGAGTTCATATTATTTGTAGTATATCAAGTTTGTTCATAATTTGGCTACATTAATTATGCAAACTGGTTTTGGCTCTGCATGTTATTTTTAAATGCGAGTGAGCTTTTTTATGGGTTATTAATGAACTTTGTTATAGTAAAAATGTGGTTTCTAGGTTGATGTGGAGATATTTGCTTGTTTGGATTTCTTGATCACTCAAGGAGGTTCACTAGAAAGAAATATTGTGAGCTCGATAGGCTGGGAGAGAATCTTAAAAGAGTTCTTTGTTATTTTCATAGGATTTAAAACATCCTCTTCCCCATATTTATTATTTATAACATCATAATGTATTAATTCTTGAATACTTTCATTAAATATTATTTGTAATTTGTGAATCTGGGATGTGAAGGTTTATCAATTTCGTGTGAAATGATTCCTTAATTTTTATAACGAGTGTATAATGATTTTTAGCCGAATTTCAAGCCCTAAGAATGATTTTGTAATAGATATTTCTGGTTGCGCATTAGTATAAATTTTGGTTAAGGCAATTTTATAGGTTTGTGAGTGATTATGTGATATGAAATTTTTGTGACTGTATGCACTTAGCTTTTTCTCTACATAAGAACGGGTTAAATACCCTCTTTGAGATTCAATTATAGTTGGTAGTACATACATTTAGGTTTATGTTTATTCTCCTCTAATTAGCTATTCGAAGGAAGAAATGATATAACATGGTGTTATAAGTATCTATTATATTTTTTTATAGTATGAAAACCAAACGGTTAGTTCGGGTTCAGTATGGAATAATGAAATAAACCCATCTGGTTTTTTTGTCTACACATGAGTATATCTTATATAGGTGATATATAATCATCGTACTCTATTATAAACCCTCGGTCTTTTGGTTATTGTTTTCTGAGTTTATAGGAAGGTCGAATGACCTTTTCTATGTTAAATGATTATAGATTTCCTTCTGGTAAAATAGCCATTTAGAATTGGCTTAATTAAATTCACCATAGTGTTTTGATTTCATTAATATGTAAGGCTTGTCATCCACAGTTTAAGTTGTAGCTTTTGTATTCATGCTCAAGGAAAAATTGTAATCTGGATTAGGATGCTACGATCCTCTGCTCAAGTCGAACCTGGTACTTAATAGATCTTTGTGTCTTGGGCCTCTATGTGAAAGTTTATTGATATGGTTTGAACTTTGAAAAACTTGAGCCAATTGTGTGGGTTATTTGAATCACCTAGTCTTCTTATGTTTTGTACAGTGAATGCATTATTTAGTTTTACTAAGAATAAATGATGATGTTCAGATTTGTTAAGGTAAGTTGTGGATTTTAAGGTAAAGACTAGCTTACTCTATTTTGGACAGTGTGAGTTCACTTTGATAATATATGTTCATTTGTTAATGGATGTTTTAAAGGAATAATTGGGGTTTTTTTCAATTATAATAAACATCCATTGAATTAACAGCATAAATCATTATGTTGATGAATGATAGAAATGAATGATTGTTTACTTGGTTGAAAGATAATTGTGTTATAGTTCTTTGCAATTAGGATGTTGGAAATCAAGTATATTTTATTGAAATGAATACTATTGGTTAATTCATTAGGATTTATTCGGTAGTCATGTTACATTGATGAATATGTGAATAGTGAGATCTTAATATATATAGTTCTCCTTTATAATATTATTATGAAGGAAAGGAAAAAGGGAAAAGGAAGTGGTAATAAGATCTCTTTTTTTTATTTCAGAAAATAATTGGGTACTTGGAGTATTGATCATTGAAATATTTTAGTGCTATAAATTGTAAATATAAGGTGGATGACATTATCATGCCAACTCTTTCAAACTAACCATTTTCTAACATTTTTTCAGAGGGCGGAAAGTAAGTCATTTCTAGCGGATGATTTATAAAGACTATGTTAATTCAAATATGTTGATTATGATTTATTTATTTTTTGGATTGAGGGTAAATTGAGGGTGTTTGAAAGGACCCACATCCTTGTACGATTGAGAATTTTTCTTGAGAGGAACCAAAACTTGGTTACAATGAAGGAGACCACTATTTAGGAACCCAATTGGAGCAACCATGAAACCGTAGTGAAGATGTAGTGACCAACGACAATGGTCGTAGCGAGTGGGACAACTATCAGTGAATGGAGCAAGAGGAACAACCACCAACGTCAGCAGTGAGAGGAGCAGCCACCAGAATCAGCAGCAAGCGGAATAACCACCAGTGACAGCAGTGAGAGCATCAACAGTGAGCAGAGCAGCCACCAGTGTCAGTAGTGAGAGGAGAAGCAAGTGTCAACAATGAGAGGAGCAACCACCAGTGTCAGCAGTGAGAGGAGAGCCACCAGCGTTAGTAGCGAGGAGTAACCACCAGTGTCAGCGCAAGTAGAGAAGCCACCTCTAAGCGGCGAAACCACCTCCAAGGAGGATCGTGCCTTGGGGGGATTTGAACTGGGTGGGCAAGCACACAACCATGTGACTTGACCGCACCACTCCCACCCCATCGGCATGTTGATTATGATTTTAAGTTGTATTAATTGTATGATATGTTTGTAAAAGTTTTTTTTTGCTACATGGTATTATTTTGAAGAAAGTAAATTTATCCTCAATGCAAATGTAATATTCGAGAAGGAATTTTACACTTATTTTTACACTCGATTATTAATTACAAAGTGGATCAAAATTAGATATAAATTATATTGTTGTATTTATGGAATTCAACATTATGTGACTTATATTGATATATGTTGTATGGATTTAAAGTGTTATGAAATATCATATTAAATAAGTACTTGATAAATATGATATATTTATTATAACTTGAGTGTTTTGTAAACTATTTCGTTTGATAAGTTCAATTAAAATTGTACTTTCAGAATAGTATGACAATGTCATAAATAGTTAATTATGGACTATGATAACAACGCAACAAACTATCTTAAATTACATTTAAGATGTATAATGGATGTAAGTAAATAAATTATAAAATGATTACAATCTATATCAAAACTAAGTTATGGACCTTAGGAATGTATTCATATGCGATAATGTATTATTGCGATATGAAGGGAAAGTCATAACAATATTTCTCATTAAATTAAATAAGTTAAGTATTATGATGTTCCTAATATATGGAACTCGACAGACAACTTTGGATGGCTACGGTAAAGAAGTGTTCTTCTAATGACATATGTCATTAATTGAATATTGCCACAAAGAAGGTATCCTAAGTTGTCCCTTTGAGGTCCATTTATTACGTCTATTACAATCTATTAAAGAAAATGTGTTACGCTAAAGATATGAAGTTTCTTGTCCCGCACAAATAAGTCACATCTTTATCAATCGATGTTCGCTATGGGAAAGGAAATGGTTGCGTAATGATGAAATTCATTACGTAAGCACTTTCTCTCCCATAGGAAACCTAATTAGGCACAAATTTGCTTCTTCACACAAAGTTGAACAAGTTCTATACCTTGTGTGTAGCTTGTAACTAATTTAACTTAACTAACTAATTCAATTATGATAACTAAACAAAGTGATATGGTGATGGGACATGTTTTTGTTTTGTCTAGAAACTAAGCATGTAATGCATGTATCTTAAAATTTTTCCGAAGTAGTGTAAGTCATTATGTTATCCAAAATTCACCCCCCAAGGTAAATTTTGATAACATACATTAAATTCTCAAGTCCCAGGAAATTATATTGATTCAGGACAAAAAGTCGTGTTTCTAGGATCCCCTCAGATTTTTTTTAATTCCCCTGTCCAAGTAGAAGAGAGCAAGTTCTGAGAAAAGGTGAAAAATTTGTAGAAAACAAGCTCGGGCCAGAAAAAATCATTAAAAATGGCTAAGTCCTAGTCCTCGCAACAGTCGGGACATGAGGGACATCTGGGCACGAACCGGCCGAAAGGCCACTAGGTGGTCTGTGCAGCATTTGGGACAGTTGGGACAAAGGGACGCGTGGGACGCGGAAATCGAACTGGCTGAAAAATGAAAAAATTGACTAACTATTGAAATAGGCAGTTTGGGACATCTGGGCAGTTAGTACGCGGAGGATGCGGGTCGGCTGAAAAGACTTAAGGTAGCCCAGAACAATTGGGCTGAAGGTACGTGAACCGTCAGAATCAGAAGCGAGGAACAACGAGTTCGGGACAAGCGGGACAAGAGTACGCGAACCGGCCGAACCGGGCGAATCGGAAGAATTTGTCCCAAGCTTGATTTGGGACAAGCGGGATAAGAGTATGCGAACCGGCCGGCAGTTCGGCGAAGCGGAATTTCATCTTGGGACATCCGGGCCAAAGGGACGCGAGGGACGCGAAAATCAAGCGGCCGACAGCAAGGAAGAAAAGTCAATGTTTGACCCGTGAAACTTCAAACGGCCATAACTTTTGACTCCGAGCTCCGATTTTCACAAAATTGGACTTTACGAACGAAAACACGACGTCCTCTACGACACAAAAACTGGATTTATTATTTTTAATGAGGGTAGATATATTTAAATAAAAGAAACATATTCGGCTCCAGTCAGTTAATGCTCATTCCCGTCAAATGACGTGAAAACCCCGCTGACCCAAATAGCTGCCCGCACTCAGAAGGCCATAACTTTTGCATTTCTCAACAAAATCGCACAAAGTTGGTACCATTGGAATCATGGCTCCAAGCCCGATGCACAAGCAATCAAGAAATTCCAGATTTGATGAGATATTGATTGAGATTTTTAACAAAATGTGGCTGGGTTCAGAACAGTGTTTTATTTGGTAGCTGGGAGTGCAATTAAGAGGCATGGTCATCATTCTTTCTCTGCCGCAAAGCACATGGAACAAGACGGGAGCCTTTTTCAAGTAATATATAATCATTTCACTCAATTTAATGCCTCTTACAGGTGGTTGAAGGACAGATTTCGGGATTTCCATTTTCCCTTCTCTTCCCCTTCTCATTTTTTCTATAAATTGGAGTGTTGGGCTCATTGTAAAAAGGGGGAGTTCTTTGTAGCAAAGCTCTGTCAAAATTGCTTTGTGAAGCCAATGTGTTGTAGGCCCTTGTAGTGGACTCCTTGCATGGTGATCCAGGCCCTTATCTTGTAATAGATTGAACTGTGCATATCATGAAGCAATAAAATACCAGTTTGTGGATGTATCTTCCCCTGCTATGTTTTCTTGCATTCTTCTTGCCCCTTTAATCTTTCTACAAGAATATTGTGTCTATTTTTATGTTCTTGCAGGGATCCATTATCATTTTGTATGCTTGGAATATCATTGTGAATGCATTTTGCTAGATTATGGAGAACTGTCATCACCTCTTCTAGTGTGCACTTTGCTTCTGTATTTCACGCATTTGGAGAATACTCTCACACCCTCCTTTTCTGATGTATCACCGCTTTAGTGTAGGCTTTCATTTTGTGCATTCTCTCTCCCTGGTCCCTTGAAAATTTGGGTTAGAACAGTTAGCTTATCCCTGCATTAGAGTAGATTGTGGCAGGTAGTTTAGGAGCAAGAACCAGCTTTCTCTGGAGGTCTATCTCAAGTAGCAAGTCCCACAACTTGGAGATAGTACCCATGTTATCCAATCACACCGTGAGTTCAAGTATATGCACTTGTATAAACACAGGGGTGCTGTGATTCGGTGATAACACATTACACTATCAGGTTCACCAAGTTCTAATCAATAGTGTGAGATGCCGGATGGGATTTGATTGACTGAATTCTAGGTAGACACTTAGAAAACATCACTTGTAAATCAATTCCGAGAAGGGTACCACTTGTATACTTTGTATACTAACTCAAAAGAGTAATCTATGGGGGTCATTAGATCTAATTGACCCATAATTATGCACATGATTTATTGATTTATTATCTAATGAATTATAATTATATTGTTGTTGTATTTAAATGTAAGGTTGTACGTTTAAATCACTAAAGGAAAAAAGTTAGTTTGGGAAGTTTTTTTTAAAAATATCATCTTTTGAAATAATGGAAAGTAGGTGTTACACATAAGGATAAATCTAAAAATGTTGTCAATGTCATCATTGTTACATCTTCTCCGGCATCCATCTTCTATACTAATCCCTTACAGATGGATCCTTAAACCCCCTAAGGGAATCATATATTTGAATATTTAATAATATCATGGCTACTGCCTCATCCAACTTCCTCCCATCCACCCCGTCAATGAAACACATCCTAAATTAAATTGTGGTATCATGAGGACCACTATTGCAAACACCATCGATTTGCATCCATGACATTGAGAAGTTTCACACATTCAAATACTTTTTCCAACATCTTATCGAATGAGGGGACCTCCACTTGGATAATCCTAATGCACCTCCTAACCAAGCTTTGGACGTCTTCAAAAATCCTTTTCCTAACCACTCACCAAATAAACAAACATATCTTCCCACATCCTAAGAACTCAACTCCCACACAATCAACTCATTAAATCAAGAATAAATATCATCATCCATTCTTGTTATCCCTCCACTTACCTTACCCACCTCTATTCCTCTAAAATCTACAACTACACCAACATCCATGCCCATAATTACCACTATCAAATCTATGTCTACCCTATCAAGCATCTATTATGCCCACATCCCTTGAATCTACATTTAGACCCACCACATATACATCTTATACACTCACATGTACCAAATCTATACCTATCCTTTCATCAACACCGATCTCTACATCTACACCCGTACCTTTGATCGAATCCATATAAACACCTTCACCGAACCTACTATGATATCCACGTCACCCTTCAAACCTCTATTATGAATACATCCTTGCTTAACACACCCTCAAAGGCTCTCTCACCCCCATCCTCATCCCACATAACTACTACCACTACTATACCAACATCTTCAAAACCATCTATAAATCCTTCTAATCTCATCAAACGTATTATCCAAAAACCACTTCCACTTTCTATCCCCATGTCATTAATGAAACATACACATGCATCACCTATTTCTATCTCTAAAGATCCCCCTATTCAAATCATCATCATCCCCGTAAGGGTAAAACATCACATCGTAAATATAAGAACCTTTGTGTTCCTACATAGAAGTTAATCACTCACCCCCATAAGAAGTTGGAACTTCCTCCCTCGAAAACCCATCAATCCAAGTCATCCTGTCACATCCCTCAAATTCAGTCTCTTATATTTGGTAATTGAGTTGTAAAATGTTAAATGAATTGCAAAGGCAAGACAATAAGCCTTGTTGTGTAGCAGTGTGTGTGCTGCCTACACGTGTGGATGTATGTCTTGAGAAGGATATACACACGTATGCATGATTAAACATGAAACCACATGACATCACTTATTTCCGGCATATGTAATGAACTTAACCTTCATATCAAACCCTTATTTCTTGCATGGAAGTAGAGAGTACTTACCTCGATGAGTATATGATGTCTACAGTGCATTGTTGTAGTATCATTTACTGAACTTGATTAATATATGTAAACATTGTTTTACATCATTTTCTGACTCGAGTATAAATAGCCACATGCCTTGCTGAAAATGATGATTTGATGTAAATTGATACCTTGCTTGATTATTGTACTTAATGTTGAAATTGATAACTTTCTATTTTGGATTGAAATAGTGACTTGCTAAGAATGACTGAAATTACTCATGGTTGTAAAGTATTATTTTTACATGAAATAAGGTTGATTGGAAAATGAATGACTCTATCTCAGGATGAAATTTTTAGACCTTGTAATTCAATGCTATATGATTGATCTTCATCATGTATAAAGCTTACTTTGTGTTGTTAAGTTGGTCCTTGACCACCATTATTTTCTAGTGGTTCGAGTGAACTTTTACTTACCATTCGGCAACCAATTAGTTGTGAAAGGATGTATTTATATAAATGATGGCTAAATTTCATAGCCATTCGTATAAGTTTGGGGTGGCAATTGATAATTATGGCTTAAAAATTACAAAGCCTAAAATTGAAACATTATAACCTTATTCAATTGGTCGGTCAACCAAGACCGATAAGTCTATTGCTTGTGCTTTAATTATTTCAATCTCTAAGTGGAGAATTGAACTTTAGTAGTGTATTAGGACATGATTTTTTTAAGGTTTGATCTTGTGATTATATGGAATGGATGTTCACGATGGTTAATAGCCTAAAATTGTATTATTATTATTGGCTATTTACTAAGGGTTATAAACATTAAATTGTTAGGCCACATGACATAATAATTAATGACTTATGATTTAATGGTCATTAACACTTAGTTTGATGTGTTAAAATACCTGGATCTATCACTAATGGATAAATATGTGGGCTTAACCATATTTTATAGCTAGGTGATGGTTTAACTGGTCATAATATTAAGTGATTAAGTTTGTAACTGTTACATTTAATATAGACTTTTAAAAGGGATTGCTTGATTAAGATCCCATCATATTTAGGTTATATAAGGTTTTAAAATATAAGAAACTCCCACCAAATATGGAGGTGAGAATTGAGGGTGGTGTAAAGTTCCTCTAGGCCACTGAATGGCACCTGAGAGTATTAATGAAAATTTAATAATATTAAATTTATTGGAAGCCATAAAGCCACATCGAGAAGTCTTTACCATAAAGCCCTCCTTGTTTTGTATGTGATCGTGGGTTTTGATAAGATCAAGTGAGATCTCTGTATGAAACTGTAGATCTATTTTGGGATAAAAGTCAATGCATGGTAGCTGTTGGCGGAGTTTATGGATGCTTTTGAGGAGAAAAGATAGGTCAAGCCAGTTAAATATCAAGGTAAAACTTAAAAGGAGTTGAGATGAAGAATATTCGGGGGAAATCATGGGTTACGTTGGCACAATCAATAAGTATTTTGAAAATAGAGTTTGAGAATATTTCATTCTTCTGTTTCAGGAATGGAAAGCTATTCCCTTTCTCTTGTAGATTAAATCATTCAAATGCTTTTATAAAGGATTTCCACATTATATTTATGTATGGAAATGTACTTCTGAGCTTTTATATGGTATTGTGTTGATCTAGGTGTTGTTGATAATGATTATTGATGCCTAAATACACACACATCTCTCTCTCTCTCTTTCTCTATGTGTGTGTGTGTGTGTGATCCTTCGAAAGACACAGTAATGATTGTAATTATGTGTTATATCATTTATGGATATATTACAGGTAGTTTTCTACTTTCTGCTTGTTTAATGAATGTATTTCAAGGGATTCTATTATGATTTATAGGAGAAGTATTTCATTAAATTATGGGATAAACCAGGGGTCTAAGGTATTAAAAACTGTCGTTTCCATTAAAAATAAAATTTGTGGGGGAGAATTGATAGAAATGTGTTCTTATTATCCCTCTTGATTATCTACTTGCTAGATCCATATGGGATTGATCTGTAGTTTTGATTTTGTTAACAATTGATCCTAAAACAATTTGGGGTTTCGGCGTATGCGGAGTAGTGATATAGGCATATACCAGTCGAAGGATTCAGGAGGATATCCTGGAAATCCTAGGTGAGAATGTTACGGTTCAGGCATGCAATAACAAATTATTATATTAATACCATAATTGGAACACTTCGAGTTAGCATAATGGCCTGTAGACTCGGTATATCAAAAAGAAATACATAATTAGCTATGGTGTAAAAAGCACTTTTATAAATGTGTTCTAAAGATTTGTAATTCAATTGCTATAAAGAGATTGTTCAGTCACTATCCACAAAGCTTGCGCGAAGTCGAAACTGAGATGGAAATAATTGAAAGCATTAAGCATGGAATCTTGTGAGCCTGCATTGATATTCACTTTCTCCTTATGGAAACCTACTATTTTATGATTACATGGTAATCGGAGGGTTGTGGAACATCCTACACGGTGAGTAAAATGATTATGTTATGACAAAAAAGGGATCTGTACATTGTGTATATAACCAGTAAGATATCGAATTGCCAATGAAATTTGTTGATAGTGAACCCCGATGGAAGGTAGTTTATTAATTTTTGGGTAAATTTCCATAGTTTAAAGGTAATCTCTGATACCTAAGTATTCATGAAATACACGACATTTGGTGTTTTGTGTGATTTAATTATGTTTTGATGATTGCATTTGCAAAGAGGAATTTGTAACATATCAATGTGATTAATTCACTTATAGTCTTGTAATTGAGAAGAAATGGATAGGTGTCAAGATGATGTGATCAACGTAATTTGCATTTCTAATAAGGAAATAAGGAATAACTTTGGATTATAAGGTATAGGTCTTATATTTATGCATGATTAATGGCCTTTGATTGAAGTATTGCAGGTTCAATTATGGTAAATCAAGGTCATGTAGCAGCAATATATTAAGTACTTTACTTGCATGATATTTTAAAGTAGAAAATGTTTGTTGTCAGGAAACCCATGTGATTTTTGTACTGGAAACTAATGTATATGTTGCTGAAATATATTTTTTAGGCATTTTAATGATATAATCTATAAGGATAAAGTGGACATCTTTCCATGCCAGTCATGTTGGAATTACTATGTGCATTTGTTGTACATAATTTTTAGATCCAGGATTTGAAGTGAGAAAAAGAAGGATGATTGAGTTTCGTTGATTTTTTGTACCTACTTTTGTGAATTGACATAATGCAATTTCATTGAGTAAATGAAGGTTTTTCTAGTACTTGATTTTATAAATTTGGGAAATATATGATTGTAAAGATGGCCAAAATGGATTGCTGTGATATATAAATGAGATCCCTTCTTATATGTCTAATGTGACTTCATTTGAGGATTGTTGGATGTTGTTGTGTAAATGTGATACTTAATCAATTTTTAATATGAATATGAATTATAAGGAGTTTAATTATAAATGGGTACTTGGAACATTTTTAATATTGTATCAATAAGTAACTACTTATGAATCCTAGGTTATGCAAAGACATACATGTCATTATTTGACATTATTATTTAACGAAGAATAAAAAAACAATAAGATGTCATTAGGAACTATCATCATAATCTAGATATAAGACCATTTTGCTTATGGTATCCAATATATTATCCTTAAAAAGTCATCGTATTACTATGCACTAATAAGGTAAATGTGTAACCCTTAATAGTCATCATATTATTATATTATCAATTAATGTCGGCTCATCATGTAGAGTGTGTTAGTTGTATATATGCTAACAATAAGTGATCATTGCAACATTCGATGAATCAAATGATATTGGTTCAAGGTAACAATATAAATTAACAAGTGACCTCGAGTCATAAGAGTCATAAGATAAACTATGAAGATGTAAGGTTGATATAATGGAAATAAGGTCCTTTCAAGTCTCAAGAAAAGGAAATTTAGGTTCGAGAATCGATTAAATTAAGCTTTATATACCTTAAAGGGATTAAAGAAAGATAAATACCCTTCCCTCATAATGGAAAGTATATTTAAAGACCATTATGCACTTTGCACACATTATTTCTTAGTCATTGCCTCATTTAAAATTATTGGGAACAACCGCACACCCTTTTGTGGAATCAAGTCGGTGGGGAGAACTAATGTATGCATTTTAGTTCTATAATTTTGAATAACCTTCTTCACATAATTACCATACTTATCCAAATGGATTTTATACGGGGAAGAAGTTCCAGTTCTTAAATAATGTACTTCTCAAGTATTAGGAAGTCTGAATCAACTTAATAATGAATTAAGGACAAGACAATTCTTAGGTTGTTAATTATGAACAATTAATTCAATTCGATAATTGGTATGGGACATTTATGTGATTTTTATTACTTGAATGCTACCTAGCTTGAAATGGTTTGATTTTATTAAATGGGAAGAAGGGATGTGTGTGTGTGTGTGTGTGTGTGTGTGTGTGTGTGTGTGTGTGTGTGTGTGTGTGTGTGTGTGTGTGTGTGTGTGTGTGTGTGTGTGTGTGTGTGTGTGTGTGTGTGTGTGTGTGTGTGTGTGTGTGTCTATATATGTATATAGTTATATACATCTGAGGAAGAGGATAATGTATCAAATGTTTTTGCACATCATATGTTGGTGGTATCATTTATAACTCTACAAGATTTATGATCAAATGTTTGGAACACGTAAAATTGGAAACGGGTACATGAAACAATTAAGAACATCATCTTCCTTATGTGTGAGGACAAGCCCATTAATGTAGCTAAATTATGAACAAACCGAAATACTACAAATAATATGAACTCAAAAGAAAATAGATCTCCTTATTTGTTATTGAATAATGAATTACAATGTTTCCTAAATAGGAAAACAACTCCCCCTTGAGTTTCCAAGTAAACTCTAGCTAACTCGATTAAATCTACTCTAGGTGGTGGAAATTACTTTTTTAGCAGTTTACTAGAACTCGCTATTCTTAAGTAAGTTCACATGTTTATTCCTACGAGCACAGAAATTGCCATGCATCTTCTACATCCCTAAATTAGAGGAATTGCCAAATTTCTAACTCATAGTGCAACTAATAGACTATAATTAACTAATGCTCAAAAATAGGAAAAAACCAAACTATAACTTAAATCCTAATTTTTGGCCTCAAGATGGTGAATTTAGGGCCCAAAACGTGTTAAAAACTTGCGCTAACGAGTAGGGATGTGTTCTCTCATCAAAACACATGGTTTAAAAAAATGGACTCAAATGGACACCCGGAGCTCAAGTTATGACCTTGTCAAGTTCTGCTAATTTTGGCGCATCATTCTCCCCTGCTTGAAAAAAATGTAGCTCTTGCAAGTTGTCTTCTTCAAACTGCTTCCATTTATCTACATCCAACTTCTTAATCTCCCACTTTGTGACCCAAGTATTGTCCTCTTGTTCAGTCCTTTCCAATGTACCAAATATTTGTTGTATTTCCCATGTCGCGTGTCCATTGTTTTCTTATCTAGAATCTGATCCACTTCTTCTTTCTTCTTCACTGGAACCTGCTACCTCCAATCTACTAATTCATCAATAACATCCCCTTCTACACCATTCCCATGAAAATAATACAAATCTAAAACATTAAATACTGGAGAAATATCAAAATTCCTGGCAATTCTACCTCATAAGCATTATCGTTTATTTTTTCACGATTTTGCAGGGACCAATCTTCTTGTACTTCAGCTTGTTATAGGTTCCTCTTGGAAACCTTTCCTTCCGTAGATATACCATAACCAACTCACCAACTATAAATAAATTTCTCTGTCTGTGCACATGTTATTTCCTTATACTTATCATTACTATTCTGCAGCTTCTTCCGCACTTCTTCCTGTAATTGTTGTATATGTTCGGCAAATGCTTCTACATCATCACTGACTCTACCATCAATTGGTAGTTATACCAAATCTAACACCCCATTTGGATTACTCCCATACACAATTGAAAATGGAGACTTTCCCATGGATCTGTTTATGGAACTGTTATATGCAAACTCAACTTGTGGTAATGCTAAGTCCCATTATTTTAGCTTTTCCCCAACTATGCACCTTAACAGTTTCCCAAACTCCAATTTACCACCTCTGTTTTCCCATCAGTCTGTGGATGATAGGCACTCTGCTGAACTGTAGTGGAGTTCCAAATTTCTTCCGTAAAGTCCGCCATAAGTGACTTAATAACCTTGTGTCCCTATCTGAAGTAATGGTTTTTGGAACACCATCCAAACGAACAACTCGAAAAACAAATCTGCTATGCCTGTTGCATCACTTGTTTTCTTGCAGGCAATAAAATGAACCATCTTAGAAAACCTATCAATAACCACAAAAATTGAGTCATTACCTCATTGTGTTTTTGGTAATCCCAAAACAAAATCCATACTCAGATCTGTCCACGACCCTTTAGGAACAGGCAACGACATATACAACCTTGTATTTTGTGCATGGCCTTTCAAGACTTGGAAAATTCGACATCTCTCCACATATCTTACCACATCTCTTTTTAGCTTTGGCCAATAGTATTTCTCTGCTACCAAGGCTATCATCTTATCTTTACCAAAATGCCCAGCTAACCCTCTCGTTATGCAACTCTTTCACTATATTCTCTCTCATAGACCCAACTGGAATACATAGTTGGCATCCCTTGAATAGGTAGCCATCCTGTAAAATATACTCATCCAGGACATCTCCTACATTGTCTAACAATGGACTAATTAGTCTTTCAACAATATCCTTGAAATCAAAATCAGAAGAATACAAACCCTTTATTGCTTCAAAACCCACCACCTCATTTTCCATAGTGGTAAACAAAGTCACACGCCTACTCAATACATCTGCAACTTGATTCTATTTTCCAGATTTATGTTTTAGAGAAAAAGTATATCCTTGTAAAAATGATACCCACTTTGCATGCCTACTATTCAACTTCTTTTGGGTATTCACATACTTCTTGGCTATGTGGTCTGTAAATAACACAAACTCCTTAGGCACTAAGTAATGCCTCCAATGCCTTAATGCTTGTATAATTGCATAAAATTCCACATCATAAGTAGAGTAGTTCTTTCTTACCTCATTTAGTTTCTCACTAAAGAAAGCTACTGGCTTTCCTCCTTGACTTAGAATAGCTACAAATACCCACATGTGAGGTGTCACAATCAACCTCAAACACTTTATCAAAATTTGGTAGTGCCAAAATAGGTGCCTCTGTCACCTTCTTCTTCAAGAATTGAAAACTATCCTCATTTGCCTTTGTCCACAAAAATCCCTTCCTTTTGTATAATCTATTATAGGTGCTACAATACTGCTGAAATTTTTAATAAATTTTCTGTAAAATGTTGGTAGACCATGAAAGCTTATTACCTCTGTTATACTCCATGGAGTAGGCCATTCAATAATTGCCTTTATCTTTTCTGATTCCATCTATACCCCATCTGCTGAAATAATAAAGCCCAAGAATACCAAACTGTCTTGCATGAATGTGCACTTCTTCATATTTGCATACGAGTTTCTCTTTCCTTAACACTTCAAATACCAACCTTAGATGCCTCAAATGTTCTTCTTTAGCTTTACTAAAGATCAAGATATCATCAAAATAAACCACAACAAACTTACCATTATACTCTCGTAAAAGCACAATGTTCATCAATCTCATAAAAGTACTAGGTGCATTGGATAACTCGAATCGCATCAACAACCACTCATATAATCCATTTCCTATCTTGAATGTTGTTTTCCACTCATCTCCTTCTATGATTCAAATCTGATGATAACCACTTCGAAGATCATTCTTGGTGAAATACTTAGATCCAATAAGCACATCCATCATATCATCAAGGTGAGGTATTGGGAAACGATACTTGATTGTAATTTTATTGATTACTCTACTATCCATGCACATTCTCCATGTTCCATCCTTATTTGGTGTTAATAAAGTTGGTGTTGCACACAGACTCATGCTCTCCCTTACGACCCCTTTTGCACGAGCTCGCCACTTTCCTATTCAACTCTGCATGCAATGTCGAGCTCATCCTATAAGCCACTTGATTTGGGAGTGAAGACCCTGGAATCAAATCAATATGGTGTTGGATATCTCTTTTAGGTGGTAATCCATCTTCTAGCTCATCGGGAATAACATCGAATTTTCATCTATAAATTATGTTGTTTCTATTCGTATTTGTGCACTTACAGGTTCATCCTTATTTGCAACTAGTGCATAACAAAAACCAGTTACCTTTTCCTCCTTCACAAATTCCTTTGCAGAAATCATATTTTCATCCTTCCTCTCTTCTTTAAGAGGTAGCAAAACTATTTTTGTGCCATCCTTCCAAAAAGTATAAGTATTCTTTCCCCTATCATGAATAACTTTTCTATCAAATTGCCATGGTCTTCCTAGCAGCATATGACATGCATCCATAGGAATAACATCTCTTATCAACAAGATAACTTCATTACCCTTCTTAAACCATGCAATACGATAAGGGTTAGGATTCTTCTCACAATCTGAGACCTAATTTATCGACCATCTCATTTGAAACCATTTTCTCACAACTACCACCATCAATAATAACATTGCATACCTTTCCTCCTAAAGTGCATCTTGTTCTGAAAATATTTGTACACAGACATGCATCCCCCTTGACCTCCTTTCTTGGAGTAATCATCATCCTCTTAATCATCATATTTTCTCCAACATCTAGTGGAATTTCCAGGTCCTGTTCATCTTCTACTTGTTCAGCTTCAACAAGATTTACTCTTGGATCATCTCCTTGCGTTTTGTCATGTGTATAAGAATGTGGGCATTCAAAATCCCAATGACCTTCTTCACCACATCTATAACAAAAAAATGGTCTTCGTGGAGCCTCCCATCCCCTATCGCAAGCATATCCTCTGCCCCTAGAAAATCCTCTGCCTCTTTGTTGATTCTAGAAATTTTGTCTTGTATCCTCTTTCTTTTCCAATCCATGAGATGATTCTCCCCTACCTTGGCTGAAACCATCTCATCCCCGAAAGGAAGATGAGGCCCCTATTCATTCCAGGTGATCTCCTAAAACTTTGACGATTTTTTTTTCCTCGGCCTTTAAGGCTAATTGATAAGCATCCTCCATGCTCTTAATCCTATGCATAGTTATCTCATCTTGAATAGAAAATTTTAATCCATTTACATACCTTGCAGCCATTTTTTCCTCAGTTTCTTCATGCTCTACATGAATGGACAACTTGTAGAACTCATCTGTGTATTCTTGCATTGTTTGTAAGTTTTGTCTGAGATTTTGAAACCTCCTATAAAGGGTTTGTGCATAATCCATAGGGAGAAATTTATCTTTCAGCTTCTTCTCCATCTTACTCCATGTCCTAATTCTTTCTTTCCCCTTTCTTGACTACTCTTTCTATAGGTGATCCCACCATAACATAGCATGACCTTTCAATTTCGTGCATGCAAATTTTACCTTCTTTTCTTCTGACATAGCCTTCCACTCAAAAACATTTCCCATGCTAGTCAACCAGTCTATTAGCTCCTCTGGTTTTAGACTACCACCATACTCTGAAACATCAACTCTTATCCCATCATTCTTTCCTTCTAATGCTCAAGAAACCTTGTTTCTTTAAAAGCTAATGGTGGTGCTTGCGTTTCTTCCTCTTCACAAACTTCTTCTTCATATGTGTCATCTCCACCTTGATTTCCTCTCTCGGGTTATCATTGTAGCAAGCACAACAACTTATATTTTCAGATATTGCATATTTCTATTCATCTAGGCAATATTGCCTCCTCTTCTTGCCATTTTTTTAAATACTTGGAACTAGTTTTGATGCCGGATAATGTAGCCAAATTATGAACAAACTAGATATACTGTAAATAATATGAACTCCAAAAGAAAATAGATCTCCTTCTTTGTTATTGAATAATGAATTACAATGTTTCCTAAATAGTAAAACAACTCCCCCCTCGAGTTGCCAAGTAAACTCTAGCTAACTCTGACTAAATCTACTCTAGGTGGCGGAAATTACTATTTTTAGCAGTTTACTAGAACCTGTTATTCTTTGTAAGTTTGGATGCTTATTCTTATGGGCACATAAATTTCCACACATCTTCTACATCCCTAAATTAGAGGAATTTCCAACTTTCTAACTCATAGTGCATCTAATAGACTATAATTAACTAATGCTCAAAAATAGGAAAAAGCCGAACTATAACTTAAATCCTAATTTTTGACCTCAAGATGGCAGATTTAGGGGCCGAAAACGTGTCAAAAATCTTCCCACCTAGTAGGGCAGGTTTCTTCGTGTTCGTCTCATGAAACACATGGTTTCAAAAAAAACTCGACTCAAATGAACACTCGAAGCTCAAGTTATGACCTTGTCAAGTTCCTGCTAATTTTGGAGCATCATGCATTTAGGTTTCTTACCAAAAAGACCCCCTTAGGTGGTATGGGACATCTAAGGAGGTAACAACTACATGATTCCTTTATCATGGGTTGTCTTGTACTATTAAGAAAGTATTTTGAATAAATGTTAATGATTACTTAGGAAGTTAACAGTGAACCTAGTAACATATTAACTTAAGCATAGAAAGACAAGGAATGTTAATCCATATAACTAAATAAGTGATTAAGGTGAGATGAAAAGTTCCCAATGGAAATTATGTAATCACGGAAAAGAGTATGGCATATATGACTCTGAAACTATGCACAAAGTAGTGTAAGTTGTTGATTACACTATCGTTATTCCACCAGAATCTAAGTTGTGAGATGTTTGGTAGGATTCCATGGTAGAACCCAGGTAGACACTTAGAGAGAATCACATAATTATCATATCCTAATAAAGGAAAAACCAAAGGATACATTTGATGCATTGACTCATAAAGAGTGATTGAGTATGATGTGTATACTCTCATGCAACTACACATGGTTTATGATAGTTATCGGAAATGGATTACATTAAGGTTTATGTTGGATTTAAATATATGGGTATTTAAATCATGAAGCATAAAGTAATCAAAAGAATACCTAGAAATAAAGTTACAAATGAGGTTGTTACATTTTGGTATCAGAGCTAAAGGTTGCAGCTCTTGGACCTATTGAGTCCTTACGCTTACTAAATTCTGATTTTTTTAATAAAATAAAATGAATGATAGAAGGACATACTATGGATAACAAACTAGACCAAGCAATGTTTCAGGTTCGATGGTAAGTAAGTTAGAAAAACAAAAACACTCTAACAATCCTTCATGACACACTAAACTAGATAGATGTGTGGAGCAGCTGGTAAGTGTGAATATGATCAGCTAAGATAAACAACTTAGGCTGAATTATATAAATTAGTAAAGGGTTGTTAGATTGAATAAAATTTCATAATAATAGATTCGGAACTTAAATCCAAAATGACCTATAAACCCATGCAAAGGGTAGATGGAGTAAATAGGACAGAACTATTTACAAAAGTAGCATTAAACTGAAAAGACAAACAGGATTGAATGAAATATGTAATAGATGTTAACTCAAAAGGAGTAAAGAAAAATAAGAGCATTGATTAGTTGTAGGAATTAATTGAACTTTATTACTCTAGTTTCAAACCTTAGGGAGATCACCTAGTTCTTTTTTTTCATTGTTATGATTCGTTATTGATCTCTACATGTGAATCCATGGTGAGATAATTTGAAAAAACTCCACTTCACTTATTCATAATACAAAATTTCTATGCAGAATGAAGGAGATTGTGTGATATATAAATTGATGTAAATGGGGGCACGTTGCGGATTTTGTGGGTGAAGAAAGTTTCTTCATTAAAAGCTTAAAGAGCTCTAAAATTACAAACCTTGAGGAAATATAAATAAGGAAGAAACTTCAGTGGAAGATTTTGTTCGTGGAAGGAAGTTTTAGTTTTCTGATCATGTAATAAATGAGAGAAAGCCTTCATAAGTTCAGGCATGAACCATTCCTACCATCTCTTTACAATTTAACCCATTTCGTATTTTTATTATTATTATGAGATATCTGTTGTAATTTCTCCCTTTGATCTTTCGGTTAGGTTATGGTTGATATCTTTGTTGAATATGGTTGTATTTAAAAGCTATTCCAATATATTTGTTTTGTTTGCCCCGATTGGGGAAGTTGATGTGTACATCTATTGATGACATTATAATTATTAATTATTGTCGATTTGAGTTCATCTCGCTTATGTATGAGACTTGTATAAATAGTGACACTACCTATAATTAGGGTAATTGTTGTGATTATATTTATATAAACATGTATGTTATGATTTCTTCACCATTGAGCCTCTATCGCGAATATCAATTCATGCGAATAGAATGGCTGGCAGTGACAAATTTTCTTCTCCTTTAAGTGAATGTTTGGAGGTGAGACTCAGGTTGAAATGAATTACATTCATTATTAGTGTATTCGTTCCAATATTTCAGGTACGGATAGGAATAATCCTAATTAAATCCACAACTTATATTTTATGTTGTCAAATGCGTATTTGTATCCTCTAATTCATCTGTAAATGACTTCTTTTCAAATATTTAATCAAACCATTCAGTCTGAAATGTTGTTGATTGAAAATCCTATATTGTATAAGGTAACTTGGTACTTGTCACTTCGTAAGATTTAAGGTAAACAAGGTTACCCGGTCTTCTACAAAACTGCAGACCTCTTGCTTGATGATAGATAAATAGACTATCAACACTCATTTTGTGTGTCAAGTCCAACTAAGGATTCCTTAATAAACTTTTTGATGGTTCATTATGCTTAAGCAACCAATTCAACAGTGTTCCTTGATCAAACGAGGATTAATGAGTATAATGATTAAGATATGTCGAAGTGGCAGATAGCTGATATATGAAATGACTAAGTTATAATCAATTAGCAATGAATGATTGACTAGTATCTTGTTGTGGATTAAAGATTGTGAAGCCTTTACCTGCAACTAGGAGGTCTTTGACAGGGTTGTCACATTTTGAAATGTTACTTAACATTAGTTGATCTCCTTTTAAATAGTGTGTCTGATGAGTATTCACTTGGTCACTTATTATACTATTATTCAATTGCATAAATAAACTCATAAATTTCTTTATGAGATGATTGTTTGGCTATAGGGTGTATCTCTGATTGATAATATAGCTAAGTATCTCTTATATCAACATGGATTCTTAGTATATGTTGTTATGAAAACTAAGGAAGTATATACTTATATACGTTAACGATCAAGTTTGAGTTTTGGCCTTACTTGATTTTGGATCTTAATACGACTGAATGTATTAGGAAATAACTCAATTTGATGTATTGTATTAAATATTATACAAGACTGTATGTTGAGTTATGAAGTATATTTTTCCTTAATTCTTACAAGTTATAATTGTATATAACTTAGATATATATCATGAAAATGCCTATAACTAGTTAAGGTATTATAGAACTAATAAGAAATATACTAATTGTAGAAGTTATGTGACGGACTTTTGTAGAATGGATATAATGTTACAATGATATAAGTATGGGCTTATATGATTGTAATATTATTATTCCAGCTTTGGATTACTTGAGTAGATCCTTTTGTAAAAGTATTTTTTTATCACCACTTTGGTACTAGTAGACATTGGTAAGGATAAAATTGAGTCAGTATTGACTAAAATTTGAAAAATTGCATGTTTTTTACAAAAATAATGAATTTTATCCATGGATGACAGATATAATTTTTTTTTGATATATTTTTTTCTTGTGAAATGTTAAATGAATTACGAAGTCGAGACAATAAGCCTTGTCGTGTAGTTGTGTGTACAACTACATGTGTAGATGTATGTCTTGAGAAGGATATACACACGTACACATGATTGAACACACACCACATAACATCACTTATTGTGTAGCATATGCAATGAACTTAACCTTCACATCATACCCTTATTTCTGGAATGGAAGTAGAGAGTACTTACCTCGATGAGTATATGATGTATGCAATTCATTGTTGTAGTATCATTTTCTGAAATTGATTAATATATGTAAACATTGTTTTACATCATTTGTTGACTCGAGTACAAGTGGTCACCTGCCTTGCTGAAAATGATGACTTGATGTAATTTGATACCTTGTTTGATTACTGTACATAATGTTGAAATTGATAACTTTCTATTCTGGATTGAAATAGTGACTTGCTAAGAATGACTGAAATTACTCATGGTTACAAAGTATTATTTCAGCATGAAATAAGGTTGATTGCAAAATGAATGACTCTCTCTCAGGATGAAAGTTGTAGACCTTGTAATTCAATGTTATATGATTGATCTTCATCATGTATAAAGCTTACTTTGTGTTGTTTAGTTGGTCCTTGACCACCATTATTTTCTAGTGGTTCGAGTGATCTTTTACATACCATTCGCTACCGATTAGTTGTGAAAGGATGTATTTATATAAATGATGGCTAAATTTCATAACCATTGTGTATAAGTTTGGGTTGGCAATTGATAATGTTGGCTTTAAATATTGTCAAGCCTAAAATTGAAACATTATAACCTTATTCAATTGGTCGGTCAACCAAGACCGATGAGTCTATTGCTTGTGCTTTAATTATTTCAATCTCTAAGTGGAGACTTGAACTTTAGTCGGTGTATTAGGACATGCAAAATTTGTAAGGTTTGATCTTGTGATTTTATGGCATGGATGTTGATGATGGTTATTAGCATGAAATTGTATTATTGTTATTGGCTATTTACTAAGGCTTACAAACATTAAGTTGATAGGCCACATGACATAATAATGAATGACTTATGATGTAACGATCATTAACACTTGGGTTGATGTGTTAAAATACTTGGACCTATCACTAGTGGATAAATATGTGGGCTTAACC
Organism: Taxus wallichiana var. yunnanensis; assembly: GCA_018340775.1. Taxonomy (NCBI): domain Eukaryota; kingdom Viridiplantae; phylum Streptophyta; class Pinopsida; order Cupressales; family Taxaceae; genus Taxus; species Taxus wallichiana. The sequence goes on from CM031239.1 coordinate 680,688,090, forward strand.
ATATTTTATGGCTAGGTGATGGTTTATTTGGTCATAATGTTAAGTGATTAAGTTTTCAACTGTTACATTAAATATAGACTTTTAAAAGGAATATCTTAATTAATATCCCATCATAATCAAGGTATATAAGGTTTTAAACTATAAGAAACTCCTCCAAATATAGAGGCAAGTTGAGGGCGGTGGCGAGTTCCTCGAGGCCACTGAATGGCGCCTGAGAGTATTAATGAGAATTTAATAATATTAAATTTATCAGAATCCATAAAACCTCATTGAGAAGTCTTTGCATGCATCCAAAGGATTTTATTTGGTTGTTGTTTTCTCTCTCTTCAATCCCTCCTTTCTCTGCATGTGATCGTCAGTTTTGATAATATCGAGTGAGATCTTCGTATGCAACTGTAGATCTATTTTGGGGTAGAAGTCGATGCATGGTGGTTGTTGGCAGATTTTATGGATGATTTTGAGGAGAAACGATAGGGTATGGAAGTTAAATATTAAGGTAAAACTTAAAAGGAGTTAAGATGAAGAATATTTGGGGGAAATCATGGGTTATGTTGGCGTAATCAACAAATATTTTACAAATAAAGTTTGAGAAGCTTTCATTCTTTTGTTTATGGCATGGAAAGCTCTTCCTTTCTCTTATAGATTAAATCATTCAAATTCATTTTATAAAGGATTTATGTAGTATATTTATGTATGGAAATGTACTTATGAGTTTTAATATGGTATTGTGATGATTTGGGTGTTGATGATAATGAATATTGATTCCTACATACATACATACACACATACACACACACACACACACACACACACACACACACACACACACGTGTGTGTGTGTGTGAGCCTCTGAAAGACACGGTGATGACTATAATTATGTGTTATATCATTTATGGATATATTATTAAATTTACAACTCTCTCTCTCTCTCTCTCTATGAGCTTATGGCGTGCATTTTTGGAGAATACCTAGTATTTTGGGTTTCTATGCTTTAAGAAAATGGGTAGTGTTTTTCTTTCTGTTGGTTTAATGAATGTATTTCAAGGGCTTGTATTATGATTTATAGGAAAAGTATTTCATTAAATTTTGGGATAAACCAAGCATCTGAGGTATTAAAAGACTCTCATTTTAGTTAAAAATAAAATGTTTATGGGAGCATTGATAGAAATGTGTTATTATTCTCCCTCCTGATTATTGACTTGCTAGATCCGTATCGGGTTAATGCGTAGTTTTGTTTTTGTTGACAATTGATCCTAAACCCATTTGGTGTTTTGGGGTATACAAAGTAGTGGTATAGGTGGATACCAGTTAGAATATTTAGGGAGGATATATTTGAAACCCTAGGTGAGAATTTTACGGTTAAGGGATGCAATAACATGTTATTGTATTAATACCATAATGGGAACACTCTGGGTTAGAATAATGGCCTGCACACTCTGTATATAATGAGAAATACATAATTAGTTATTGTGTAACAAACACTGTTTATAAATGTGTTCTAAATATTTGTAATCCAATTGTTATAAAGAGACTATACAGTGACTATGTATAAAGCTTACACAAAGTCAAAAGCGAAATGGAAACAATTGGAAGCATTAAGCATGGAATCTTGTGAGTCTACATTGATATTCACTTTCTCTATATGGAAACCTGATATTTTATGATTACATGTTAAATAGGAGGTTGTGGAACATCCTAAATGGTGAGTAAAATGATTATGTTATGAAAAAAGGGATCTATACATTGTCTATATAACTAGTAAGTATCAACTTGCCAACAGAGTTTGTTGATAATGGACCCCGATGGGAGGTAGTTTATTAATTGTTGGGTAAAGTCCACAGTTTAAAGGTAATCTCCAACATTAGTATTCATGAACTGCATGATATTTGGTGTTTTGTGTGATTAAATTATCTCTTGATGATTACATTAGCAAAGTGGAAGTTGTATGATATCAATGTGATTAATTCACTTATAGTCTTGTAATTGAGAAGAAATGGATAGGTGTCATGCTGATACGATCTTCGTAATTTGTATTTCTAATAAGGAAATAAGGAATAGCTTTGTATTATAAGGTATAGATCTTATATTTGTGCATGGTTAATGGCCTTTGACAAAAGTATTGTAGGGTTAGTTATGGTAAATCAAGGTCATATAGCAGCAATATATTAAGTACTTTACTTACATGAGATTTTAAAGCATAATTTTTTTTTTTGGTAGGCAAGCCATGCTATTTTTGTACAGGAAACTAATGTATAAGTGATTGAATTTCTCTAGAATTCAATCAGGTCTATTAGTTAAACTATTCTGAGATAAAGTCAAAAAAAAAATTATATTTTACTTATGTGGAAGAGACACGGGTAAAGGAAATGAAAATGATTAATGATCTTTATAATTGATCCTTGATGTTTTGAGTATATATATCAGTCCAACATATGTGCATGGAAAGATGTCCAATTTATTGTCATAGATTATATCACTAAAATGCCTTTAAAATATATTTTAGTAGCGAGTCATGTTGGAATGACCATGTGCATTTTTGTACATAAATTTTGAGATGCAAAGATTCGAGTTGAGAGAAAGAAGGTTGATTGAATTTCGTTGATGTTTTGTGCCTACTTTTGTGAATTAAAATAATGCAATTTCATTGAGTAAATGAAGGATTTTATAGTACTTGATTTTATAAATGTGGGAAATATTTGATTATAAAGATGGCCAAAAAGGATTGCTTTGATATATGACGAGATCCCTTCTTATATGTCTAAGTTGTGACTTCATTTGGGGATTTTGGATGTTGTTATGTAGATGTAATACTTAATCAATTTTTAATATGAATATGAATTATAAGGATTTGACTTATAAATGGGTACTTGGAACATTTTTAATATTGTATCAATAAGTAACTACTTATGAATCCTAGGTTATGCAAAGACATACATGTCACTAGTTAACATTATTATTTAACGAAGTATAAACAAACAATAAGATGTCATTACATAACTTTCATCATAATCCAGATATAAGACTAGTGAGATTATGTTATCAATATATTATCCTTAAGCATTCATCGTATTACTATGCACTAATAAGGTAAACATGTAACCCTTAATAGTCATCATATTATTATATTATAAATGAATGTTGACTTGTCTTGTAGAGTGTGTTAGTTGCATAGTTGCTAATAATAAGTGATCATTGAAACATTCAATGACTAAAAGGATATTGGTTCAAGGTAACAATATAAATTAACAAGTGACCTCAGAGTGGTAAGATAAACTGTGAAGATGTAAGGTTGATATAATGGAAATAAGGTCCTTTCAGGTCTCAAGAAAAGGAAAGATAGGTTTGAGAATCAATTATAATAAGATTTACATACCTTAAAGGGATTAAAAAAGATAAACACCCATTCCCTCATAAAGGAAAGTCTATTTAAAGACCATTGTGCAATGCACACATTATTTCTTGGTCATTTCCTCATTTAAAATCATTGGGGACAAGTGTAGACCCTTTTTGGAAGCAAGCTAGTTGGGAGAACTAATGTATGCATTTTAGTTCTATAAATTTGAATAACCTTCTTCACAGAATTACCATTCTTATCCAAATGGATTTCATATGCAGAAGATGTCTCGGTTCTTTAATGATGTACTTATCAATATTAGGAAGTTGTATCAACTTAATAATGAATTAAGGACATAAAAGAATGCTTGAGTTGTTAATTATGAACAATTAATTCAATTCTTATAATTCGTATGGGAAATTTATGTGAGTTGTCATTACTTGAATTCTACTCTACAAGAATTTTGATCAAACCTTTGCAACACGTAAAATTGGAAACATGTACGTGAAAACTATTAAGAATGTTATCTTCCTTATGTGTGAGGATATTCTAGATTTAGGGCTCTTACCATTAAGACCCCCTTAGGTGGTATGGGGCATCTGAGGAGGTAGAAACTGGATGAATCCTTTATCATGGGTTGTCTTGTATTGTTAAGAAAGTATTTTGAATAAATGTTAATGATTACTTAACAAGTTAACAATGAACCTAGTAACATAATAACTTTAGCACATAAATACAAGGAATGTTAATCCATATAATTGAATAAGTGATTAATGTTAGATGAAAAATTCCCAATGGCGAGTGTTCTCTCACGAAATAAGCATGACATATATCACTCGAAACTTTGCGCAAAGTAGTGTAAGCTACTAATTACACTATTGTGATTTCACCAAAATCTAAGTTGTGAGATGTTTAGCGGGATTCCATGGAGGAACCCTAGTAGACACTTAGAGAGCATCACTTAATTATCATATCCTTATAAAGGAAAGACCAAAGGATACATTTGATGTATTATTTCATAAATATCTATTGAGGGGGTCGATTATGATCTATATACTCTCATGCATTTGCACACGATTTATGAAAGTTATCGAAATAGATTGCATTAAGGTTTATCTTGGAGTAAAATATATGGGTATTTAAAACATGAAGCATAAAGTAATAAAAAAATTCTCTAGAACTTAAGTGAAAATGAGGTCATTACACATCCACTATCCAAACATCTATCCTAGGGCCTCAAACTTTAATTTTGGGACCGTACGCTTCATTGAAACATCTATTACTATCCATCCTTAATACAAAACATTTGTCAATTCCCCAAATCCACATCTAAATTTATATATTCACCCTTCCAAATCCACATTTAAATCATCCATCCCTCCTCATCAATTTAAATCAAAAGTAACTAAAGAAAAATCCAAACCTAAGGCTCCTACAAAGCCTCATAATAACACCACTCCTCTCTTGCCTTCATCATCTTCCCCATGTCAAATCCTCCTAACACTTCACTCTCATAAACTCCCATCAGATCCTATCTTGAAATATTTGAGTGTCTTCTCCAAGAATCTGCAATCACCATTACCCCTATTAAACCTTTCAATCCACGAGGGCCAAAACCCATGTGGTTTGATTTCAACACCATATGTGCCTACCATCATTTCCCTAGACACACCACAAAAACTATAGGGCCCTTCTCATCAAAAATTTTATCAATAAAGACAATATTCTCATCAAATAAGATCACCGTCTCGACCTATTAGTCAATCCACATCCAAGACCTATCCTCCAACCAAGTTCATGACCTCTAAAACTTCTTCCTCATCCATGTCTTTCATTTAATTTGTGGATTATATTTTCATGTGTGGAAGTTTTGAAGATTATACACTAAAATTATTTTACATCCTCGAAAGATGTGCCCGATACATCAGAAATGTGCTCTTCTCATATTGGTGGTATTTTGACCCATAGGTTTATGGGGTGATTTTTGTACACACGGTATTGTAAAATTTCTTAAGAAGTTTCCTATTGATGTGGTTTTTTGAATATGGTAGGGGATACATAATAGTGTAGATGTGTGTGAGTTCAAGTGTGAATTTTTGAGAGTTTGTTGAGTACATCTCAAAATAGATTTGGGTATTGTATTGACAGAAAGAGGTGGAATTGTAATAAAAATATGAGCAAGTGATTCTTAGTGGACGTAGCCCAAATTTGGTGAACCACATTAAATATTGTCTTTATGTTGTGTTCTTTTACTTTATGCACTTTTTTTTTTCATATCTATGATGTTATTCTACATATTAGTGTAGACACTAAAATTAGGTCACACTCTCCTTGGTCCCTTGTCAAATAAACACCTTAAACACATTCACCTAACCATGGCCCCTTTCACCCCACTCTAATATTAATTTAATTAAATTAATTCATTATCCTCACAATATTTATTATTTAAATATGCTAATGGAAATAATGCCCACATATCCACCTCCTCACATCTAGCCACCTCACCTTAAGACCTATTATTAGCATGTTTTCATAACTAACTAAGACCTACCCCAACCCTAAAAATCAAAGCCTACATTCCCTCTAACCACATTCCTGCATGTTAGAAGGAAGCTTCCATTCTAATCCGTGGGGCAAACAAACAAGATCCCAGAAAATCAAGGGGATCTACCTAGTTTAGTAAACCTAGGAAATCCCTCCCTAACCGATCTTTAGTTACCCTAAACCACCATCAGTTAAGCCAGAACCACCATCGGTTACCATTTAACCCCATAAACAACCTTATTTCAAGGTTGGCACATTGTTCGAGAGGTTGAGACATCTTCGAGAACAAGAGACGAAACCAAATCTACATGCAAGTATAAGCGACATCTGTACACACATCAAAGCATCCATAGCCAACACTGAAGCAACCATGAAGCCATTTTCCTTCACGGGAGCATTAAGGGGGAAGCACCACACCACACCAAGTTCCTTTCATTTGATCACCCACAATTTCAGCCGGACATCAAGCACGTATAAATAGTAAGTTTTGTTAACTAGCACTGGTTCATTATCATTTGAGTAGATACTTTTACTTTTGTTGTTAGTTTCTGCTCCCATTCCCATTCCCCACCATTTTACCTCCATGAAAACTTGACCATCCCTTCACCCACACCATTCAACCGCCCATATCCAAAATTTCATCATCCTGTGCATACCTAAAGACCCACACAAACCTTGCCATTTCCCTTTCATTTTTATCTAGCATCAGATCTACCCTCACCTCAAGTTTTTATTGAGTTTCCTGTACCCTGACCATACCATCGCCGGTTACCCACAACCGTCACCGGTTCACCTAAACCGATACCAGTCATACCAGACCGACGTCGGTCTCTATGTTTTTATCATCAGACCAAGAACAGAGCTTAAAACCTCAATCAAATACCCCAACTAGCCCAGAACCTAACCCTAACCAATATCAGTACCCTGACAGAGACCTTGACCTTCAAATTCAATCATAGCTTAGCCTATTATGAATGAATTTTCTTATTGTAGATGAATGAGATACCTAAATCATTTTAACTATAGTAGGATTTCCTTTATTGTTAGCATTAAGTTGTTTTAAACAATGGATTGACAACCATCTAAGAAGTATCACACTTCCTGGATCTAGCATACTCTAGGTAGTTCCTCCAAGAAAAAAAGCTCTCACGATCAGCTGTGGATCCAGAAGTCATACGCACACAATAACCTACAACCAGCATTTCAACAAGTATTCCTCCTAGCCCTTTACCCTTATTTGTTTCGTCAACATTCAAAGAAACAATCTACAATCAGGTGAAACATTTCGGTACACTCAGTGGGACCCATTTGGGGTTCTTTGCATTCTTTCATTTCTAGGTGAAAACGTTGGATGTTTGTTTCTTTTCTAACAAGTTCTTACATTAAAATTTATCCCCTGGAACCTTCTCCTCTTCTATTGTCTAAAAGCAATCATATTTTGGTGCTTAAAATGAACATTTCTTCCTTCTCCTGTTCATCAATTTATGGCATCAAATTCTACATTTTGATTTGGGTTTAACAATAATTTCATTTCATCCTTCTTTTCTACATTAGCTCATATTAATTGAGGGCAACCTATATGCTAGAAGTCATTCTGGCCGATGGTTGACAAATGAATCATACAAAGCACTTTCTTTCTATTTATCTTTCTCTTTATCTTTCTCTTTCTCTTTCTCTACGAGTTTTACCTAAACACCACAAAATTGAAAATATACACATTCTTAAACAACATCTTTCCTAGAAGAAGTTGTAGGTGATCACATGATCACGGCATAGTGGGCACCCAACTCGTTGTTTTTGTCGAGTCATACTTCAGAGAAAAGCCTGCCCCCACCATAACATACCTAAAACCTCTCCTTGTAGATCTCCTTCTTCATAGGAAGCCATCCTCACCAAAAAACTCTATTCTAAAATTCATGAGTCAGTCCTTAAATAGCATAATCTAAACAAACATAATTGAAAAAACACTCTTAGGATCATATTTTTCTTAGTGTTTCTGCTTGGCTTGTGTTTTGAGGTGAGAGGATTTCGTTCTTCATTTTCCTATTTTCCTTGCACACTCCTCATCTCGGTTAGTGTATTCCGACTTCATCCGAGTGTTCTGGACCATATTCTCATCATTCTTAAAATTATGGGTTTAATTCCAAATCAAATTTTAAATTAAAACCACATTTTATTCATCATTGTCTCAATTTCACAAGAAGGTGTCGGTCCGGTGAATGTTTTGATTACCCTCGACCATCACCGGTTTCACCTAATCGGCATTGGTTCACTGTTATTTTGGTTAACCTACCCAAAAGGACACCTATTCACCTTCTTTGTTGTTTAGAGTCTCTGTCACTATCATCATATTCACTGACCTGGTAATTCCATTAACATCTTGCATACTTGGAAAATTATTGGCCTTTTACCTTGTTTTGACCAACTATCCACTTTCCACAAAGTGACCGACTATGGTTACTGGTGGATCAGCGCTAGTTTAACCTAACTAGCATCGGTTATCTGTGTAATTTTCCAACTGAAATTTTAGTCCCGATTCATCTACCACCGCCTATTTATCCTATCTCTGTTGTATTTCTGTGTCACTTACAAAAATTATTCTTACCACTTTAGTACCCATTCACATGGTGTTGATGCATTGATAAGCAAACACCCTCATATTCCACGCTAGTTGTCAACCACTTCCGTCTAGTCCTTCACCACCTTCCATTCTATCACTAGCTATGGATCCTATCCAACCTATCTCTATAACCACCTTTAGGAGACGAGGAGTTCACACGAATCCTTAACCAAAATCCTATCACTTTTTAGTTTTATCTTTCCCACTTGTCTACTCAAGATGCCTCACAGTCACTGGTTGATATATGACATACCTGTATCTATCCCCCAACTCTCGTTCCCACTTCTACATCAGCCCCATCCGTCTCTGCACTACCCTCGCCTTCTTTGCTGACTATTGTTTCACATCTAGGCCCTATATCTATTATGGTTGTTGTGTTTTCCACATCCGTTGCAGCCGCCACATCCACTATACCTTCACCAACCACCCAAAACGTAACTTCATCTATGCCTATTATCTCATATATACCCATAGCTACACAACCACCCCCAGTGTTGGTGACCCCTACCCCTTTTCAAAGTATTGTCCTTTCTATTCCACATTCCTTAGCCCCATTACTACAAGGGTTACCACAACTCTTCCACCTCCATATATGTACAATCGGTAGCCTCCCATTTCATCGATCATTCATTCTCGGATATGTACCTCATATCTCACTCTCTCCTTCTCAATGTACCTATACGGCAAAGTGCCATATCTTTGGAATGCCACCCTGTCATATGCCCAACACCAACCCTCTTACGCTACAGGAGGCACCCAGCCATCACAACCTACCAATGACCTAATCAAGGTAATGATGGACAAAATGCAGAAATTGGAGGCATTGGTATTTGGATCCCGTAACACTCTCACCTACGATGATATTTGTAATGAGCCTATCCACCCATCCATTCCTATCCGTCCATATCCCATACATTGGGAAATGCTTAAATTTAACCAATTCAACAGTAAAGAAGACCCACAACAACATTTGTGGTCTTTCAAACATGGGTGTTATTTGATCGCCCATGATAACGCTTTGCTTCGAGAACATTTCTCATGTCTCTAATCGGTCCCGCATTAGATTGGTATAATGGGTAACCTAGACACTCTATCTTCTCATTTAATCAATTAGCCTAGGCCTTCTTGGATCACTTCTCTGTTAATTTGGTTAAGAAGGTTACCATGACTAACCTCTACTTTATGCATCAATATGACGACAAATTTATCATAGATTTTGTCACTCATTGGCGTAGCCTGATAAATCAACTCACATTCCAACTACCACAAACTGAACTCATTGATCTCTTCACGTGGGCTTGTGCTAGACATATCTCACTGACCCTATAGGTCCAAACTTTCTAAACCTTTGATGAAGCATTCACCATGGCATGAAAACTAGAGATTTGGGCCATCGAAGAGAAGAAAATCCAACTACGTAATAAGAACTCAACATTCAATTTGAATGATGCCTCTTCTTCTTCGAAACCCTAGAACAATTATTCAAAATCCAAATGAACTACTAATGTAGTGGTACTCAAGGCCGGCCCAGCCCATACGTCAAATCAGGCTAGCCCTCATCAAATCTCTCACCCGTTTAGACTTTTCAATTCAGACAGAACAATGGAAATACACCCCAATTGGGGAACCTTATTCTTCTATCTTAGAGAAGCTCATTAAAGCTAGGGCCATCACCCTTCCTCCCGTGAAACCACATAATAGTTTTGACCCTTCTCGCCCCACACCTGCGTGGTATAAAGAGCATGACTTCTACAACTATCATTGAGTAAAGGGTCATAGTGATGGAAATTGCATCACTTTCAAAAACATTGTCCAGAAATGCTCGAGAAAGGTGAGTTAACCATGCAGATAATCCCCCATTCAAAACCTACACATCTTTAAGAAACCATTTCCTAATCATGCACCTTCTTCTGATCAAACTAGAGATACCTCAACTCATGATAGCCATACCTGTGAGGTCCATGTTATTTTTAGAGACACACACTGTTGCTTCCCAATTACCTCATATTCCTTTCTTAGAGGAAATTATAGCCCAAGTCATCCACCGCACTTGAACCCATCTCACCTATTCCTCCACCCACAGAGGAACACCCTTCACCCCCTTCCTCACCCGTGGAGGAGCCTTCTATTAACATCGAGACTATTTCACCTTTGGCTTCTCCACCTAGAGAGCCATCACCCGTAGTACCTCTCTAGCCCATGGAAGATGCTTGTTTATCTCCTCCACCCACATAGGAGCACCCATCATCTCCTCCACCTACAGAGGAGCACCCATCATCTCCTCCACCCATAGAGGAGCACCGTTATCTCCTCCGCCTATCAAAGACCCAGTAGAAATGCCTTTACCTCTAGGTGACCATTCTCCATCAGTTACCCAAGATCCTATGGACTTACTTTGCTCTCTTACCCACAGAAGCTGAAGCTAGAAAATTCCCCATTTCTAAGACACATTTTACGGGAATCTCCATTAGATCATCATCAACCTCTTCTACAAAGCAATTCCGTTCTCATGCTTAGCCGATTGCCTAGATTATGCGGATAGAGCCTTACTTTAGGGGCATCTTCGCTTCTGTATCAACGCAAATGTAGATGTCACTTCATCGACACTTTCACTATCTACCCAAAAATATTTTGGCCAATTGAACCAAACACAACCATAACTGTCACAAATTCTTCCATGATACCACTCATGTCTCAACTCACACCCCTAGCCATAACCTAACATGCATCAAAACCCAAACCTACACCTACATCATCTTCCTAACCTAAACCTATTAATACCTTAGGGGTCATCCCAAACGCCAGCCTTACTCATCCACCCATCTAATTAGATTTAGCTACACCCTCTAAAGCCAACACCAAACCTACTCCAACACCCAAACAGAAGAACCAATCCCATAGATCTCATACCCCAACCTCGCCTTCATCACCTTCACCCTTTCCATCCATCTTAGGACCTCACCCTTCCAACACTATTAAGAAAACTCCACCCATAGGTAAACCAAAAACACAGCAGCCCATTCCTCCCTCATAGACCTCTAACATACCCAGGCACCCGACACAAATTCCACCTACACTTGCAATATATTTACCACCTATACCTCGAATACCATCAGTAACTTCTTCATTACCCATGACACTTCAGTCTCTTTCCCTCACACCCCTTGCATGACCTGGACCATCTACCTTCACAACACCTTAGTTATCCCCATGGGTAACTCTCCCGCTTCCACCATCCACTTTTTTCTCTATATCTCATGTACCCATATCATCTTTACCCAAGAAGGTACAACCTAAAGAAAAAAATCCACTACTCTCCAATAAGGTAGTCAAACCAACCACACACTCTCTTGTCAGTTCATCTACCATACCCCTACCCAAGCAAACATGACCAACACCTAAGACCACACTAGCACCTAAAACCATAGCTCAACCCACTCCCCCTCATGTAAAGACCCTTCTTACACAATCAGCCGCACCTACACCCACACCCACTTTCACTTCCCATTGTGATCCACTAGCAAGATCCTATACCAAAATCTTAACCAACCTCCTTGAAACTTTTTCGTCACATTACCACCACTCAGACCTTATGACCCTCTCAAACCCAAACCAAAAGGGTTTAACGACACCAAAAAAATTTCCTACCATCGTGTGTGAGGACACGATGTGGAGAAATGCAAGGCTTTGAAAACCATTGTTATCCAGTTGTGTCCTCCTGAAGAAAACTTTGACAATGATGACCTTCTCGATGAGGACCCCATTTCACCATCACCCATTCCCAAAATACTTCCCCATCTACTCAAAGCAACCAAGGCCACCACCCCACAACTTCTAGAGCCACCCCCAATATTCAAAATTAACATGGTTTGTATCGGAGAACTTGCCAAACCTTCACCCAAATATTGGTGTGCCCAACTCATCTCACAAGGTTCTTTCCCCGCCACTTGGCTTTTACCCTTTTTATCATTAGACCTTTCATGGCTCACCTACTTTACCTACCTCCCACCTCAAATCAACATTATCCACGTTCTTTACCCATGCTCTCGAAGGACAAAGGAAAGGAAAAGGCAACCAACCCACCAACCAATCCTATACCCAACATACCATCTGCACACACACCTAAAATCACTATCTCGCAGCCCCACATATCCTATTTCTAATGGGGTTACACATTGCACCATGCTCAAACAATTACACCAATCTCCTCTCAAAATTTCCCTATATGACCTCATCTAAACCTAAGAATCCCATTATCAAGCTCTCATGGAGATTCTTTAATCTATTTAGGTCTTACCCAATGACCCTACACCTATGGCCTCCATTATTACACCCCATCATGTACCCTGTCTCACCAAGTTACCCTCATCATCTACACCTCCACCTACTCATCAAGTAGCCTCCCTTAGATTCTTAGATGAAGAGATCGCACCACACCAAACCGATGACCCAGATCCAACTCTCTTCATCTCTATCCACATCAATGATATACGTGTATGATGTGTTATGGTCGATGGGGGCACTAACATTAATATCATCTCTTCCCATGTATTTTCTCAAATGCGCATACCTGATAATTACATGCATAAACATCCCATCATGTTGCATTCATTCAATGATGCTATAACCTCTACACTTGGCACCATCATCCTCCATGTTCGCGTGGGCACCCGCACTATTCTAAAGTTATTTTACGTCTTAGAGTGGGAATTTCAATATAACCTATTTCTTAGTAGAACATGGATTCATGTCATGAGTTGGGTTCCTTCCACTTTGCATCGTTGTGTAAAGTTTTAGCATGAAGGACACACTTATACCATTCTAGATGACCCATCACCTTTTAAAACTTGCGGCATGCTTTACCGACCTAATGATGTGCTTATACCTATTAAAGCATCTACCTCCACTACCACCGCCTCTTCACCTACACCTCCACTTGCCAATGCCTCCGCTACCTCAACCACGCATACCTCCTCCCTTCCTACCACCGCCATAACCTCCATGGCCAAACCATTATCCTCCCAATCCATTAGCTCCACCTCCGATCCGACCTCTCACACATCATTTATTCTAGCTACCGACATACTAACCACTGATCCTTTAGAAGGCATTTTTAAATGCCTCGCTCTGGGGAGTATCACCTATATAGTGCTAACACATTCCTTACTCCACAAGAGTACGGAAGTATTCACCAAACACCCTTGTTATGATCACTTTATTGGAGAGAACCTCATTTATGGTCCTCCCCACCTTCTTACCAATCTCACCTATGGGGGACTTGATACTACCACTTACAAACTCCGAGCCACCTTCACCAACCCGCCAATTTTCACGTGACATCCAATCACTCACCAATTGTCGTTTCACCCACACCTTCCTACACCGATGTGTGTGGAAGGGTTTTGGTTTTGGCTTTTACGAGCAAGGCCACCATAATGTTATTCCATGTACTACCCACAAGCATAATGACCATAGTGGTATTGGCTTTTTATCAACCACCTACCAAGAAGGCCCGCATTGAACTCATTGAGGAAATTAGCCCTTCTCCACCTTCTTCACCCACTCCACCTTCATCACCACCTTCACCAATAGAGTCAATGGATCCATAATCCATCCCTCCTAACTTTTTTTTCATAAAAACCATTTCCTTGGGGCCTCTAACTTATCAACGCGAAGGCGGGCTCCCTCTTCTCTACCCTTCCTATATCCTGAAATAATCGATGACGATACACCTTCAATTAATGTCATTCAATGTTAGGATGATGAATCTATACTCACCTACCTTGGTGCAGAAGACTCATATATTCATTGGTCGTTACCATCTGAGACACAAACCATGTTGAACGAATCAACAATCAAAAACAACATCCATACTTAGGACGACCCACACATTCTAAAGATCGGTCAATCTTTAGATGCTACTGAATAAGAAGCCATCACTTCTTTTCTCAAAAACCATAACCACACTTTCACTTGGTCTTACACAGAAATGCCCAGTATTGACCCCACCATAGTGGTCCACAATATCGTAACCATTTCCGATGCTAAACCCATCAAACAAAAGCTGAGGAAAATACACCTCGCATTGCTCTTATAGTCAAAGAAGAGCTTCAATGCCTTCTTTTTGTTTCCTTCATCTTTCCCATTGATTATCCACATTGGATTTCTAAAATTGTCCCCTGTCACTAAGGTAATAGGGGAACTCCACATTTTCATGGATTTATGTGACCTCAACCTAGCTTGCTAGAAAGATGAATTTCCCTACCGGTATTGACCAACTAGTTGACCTTTCGCTGGTCATGAGATGTTATCACTCGTGGATGGCTTCTCCGGTTATAACCAAATTTTTCTTACCAAGAGGATCAACAAAAAACCACATTCATCACCCCTTAGGGGACCTTCTCGCTATCAATTCATGCCTTTTGGCCACAAAAATATTGGTGCCACATATCAACAGGCTATGACTTACATCTTCCATGACATCATGCATCGTATATTGGAAGATTACATGGATGAGATCCTTACCAAATCGAAACACCGCTCCGAACACCTCACCATCCTCAAAACCATCTTTGACCACCTCATTAAATATTGCATTCACCTTCAGCCCAAGAAGTGTGTCTTCATGTTCTCTAAGGAAAGCTTTTGGATTTATTGTTACTCGAATACTACACAAAATGGGTTGAATCCATACCACTCATCTCCACGAAAGTCAAGAAAATATGTGAGTTCATCAATCATCACATCATCTATCACTTTGTTGTTCCCCATCACCTCATAACTAATAATGGAAAACAATTCAAAAATAAAACCTTGTGGAAAATTTGCAACACCTTCAACATTCAGCTCAGTTTTCGTCACCTTATTACCCACAAACCAATGGCCAGCCCGAATCCACTAATAAAACCTTGAACAAAATTCTCATGAAAGTCGTTAACGATGCTAGGAAGGACTGGCATATGCACATTCCTTTTGCCCTATGGGTGTACCGCACTAGTATTTGCACTTCCACCGCTGCCACACTTTTTCTCTCGGTCTACAAAGTATAGAGGTTGTTCTACCTCTCGAAGTCTAGATTCCTTCACTGCATTTCTCTCCATGACATGCTTAATGATGAAAAAAATTTCAGGACTATTTAGCACAACTTGAGTTATTAGACGAACGTCATCTTAATGCTCTTAACCACCTTCAAGTTTACTAAAAATGTATCAAGCGTGCCTAAAACAAACATGTCCATGAATGAACCTTCCAAGTTGGTGACCTTGTCCGAAAGAAAATCAACATGTAACCAAAGCAGAAAAATGTAAACGGGAAAATTTGCTCCTAATTGGCGTGGATTATACATTTTGACTCATACTTATAGATCAGGTACTTATCGTTTATCTTCACTCGATGGTAAACCCAAACCTAATCTCCTTAATGCCTTGCATCTTCGACCATTCTACTACTGAATTTTAGTCATACCTCACCTTCTATCACTTTCCATGCTCATCCCTTGAGTGTTATGCACCTCCTACACCTCACCAACAATTAAACAAAAATCATGTGTGTACTCATCACTTTTTATCTTCTCTTAAACATGTGTACCACAGCGTTACACATAGCATGATTCTCATGGATACTTCTTGTCTACCTTTAGATGAGATCCCATGGTCATTCCACCTTGCTTTCTTGAACAAGAATCTTATTCTTCACCTTAGTCTTGTCCATGTCTTAAAATCCCTCACATGGGATCCAACTCCTTGAGTCCAACTTCCAATAAAAACATGACTCCCTCAAAAGGACATCTTTCTCTCTCCAATCGCTACTATAAATAGACTACTCCCTCGAAGGACAACTATGTAAAGCTCATTCAAAAAAATAAAAAAAATAAAAAGGAAGAGAGACAAGAATTTGAAGCTTCCCGTATCAATCAACTTCATGAAGACCTCAAGGGTTAATTTCCTATACCCATATAGACTTCCCACATTGATCAGTCTATCTCAAATACAAGTCAAATAAAAAAATTTCATCATGGACTTGCCCATTATTACATTGGATCTCTTGCCAAAAGGCATGATACCTACTACCATATAAACTACCAATTTTCACCCTCTCACCATTCACATTTTCATTTCCTACCGCCTCAAGGGACCTCTTGGAACCATGACATTTGGTGATCATGTGACTACTTTTCACCCTTAGAACAATCAATCATGCAATGTCTTTAGGGTCTTACATTCATTACCTCTCCAAGGTATGACCTACTTGTTATGATCCTAACCAATCAGGTGGCTTTCTTACCTCCTCTTATCTTTTAACCTTCCTTATTACGTATTGATTACCTTATATAGGACTTGGTCCTTGATGCTTACCTTTGGGTAATCTTCTTCTTCCACCACAATCAAAATCACCTATACTAATTTTCCCACAACTCACCCATACCTAAAAGACCTAAAATCAATCATGCCTAAAACCTACCAACTCATTCTCATATCTCCTCATTTTCTTCCCTAGATTATGGGAGAAATACATCGGTTTGAGGTCCCTTTTCACCGAGGACTATGTAGGCAACACTCTGAGGGCATGGGGCCCTTGGAGGTTAGCTCGACCACTCTCTACCCTAACCAATTCATCTTTCATTTTCCTAAATCACATTCTACCCTACTTAGTTTCCTTTTTATATCGAAAATTGAAAATTAAACCAAACAAACAACAAATTGCTTCACATTTTCATCATCATCAAAACATACATTTCTTGTGACTACCATTTCTTTACCATCATCATGCATGTATTATAGAACATATTAAACATGACCCATATCATCATTCATTGCACACATTAATGAATTAAAAATCAACCACTTTTGAATCTATCCATGCCTAGACCACAACCCGACTCAATCCATGCCTAACACACCTACCATGAATCCATCTATGCATAATAATAAAATTGTATCACCACAAACACATAATGACCATAATCATCATCATCTCTATAAATAAAATATCCAAACATGTGTATCCATATACATAACTATCAAATGTCTTCAGCACGTAGGCCAGTATATATAATCCAATCTCTCAAAACTCTCATATACAACCTCACCATCTTCAGCACGTAGGTCGGTATATGCTCAAAATATACAAAACTCTCGTACATCCTCATTGTATTTAGCATGCGTGCTAGGACATATCAAAAATGACTAAAATACATCAAAATATAGGGATGGGCATCAAGAATCATCTTGCCAAACATCCTCCATGTCAGTCTCTCTGGTCTCCTCCTCGGTTCCTATCTCGACGGCCTCATAACACCTCACCGCCTACCATATGTCACGGTCGAGGATCCTACCGAGACATCACCCGGAGCTAGTCTCTATGAGCTAGCGGCCTCTCCTAATCATGTCTCGGAGATCAATTCCCCCTTGCTATCCACGTTGTGAGTCGGGATCTAGTCCTCTCACTCGAGGCTTGTTGTGCCTTGTACTCTCCATAGGATAGAAAATCTATCCCGATGCTATCAACTGATCCTAGTAGTATCTTTCCTCTCCTAAGGCATCACGTAACCTAGATAGGGGTACTATCTGTGGTGGTCCCATCAGCCTCCTCCCCTTTACCTATCCTATGGGACACTGTCCCATCCTCGCTATGAATTAGGACCCCATCCTGGTTCTATATAGGTGCCATCAACCTCACACCTTGTGTCTATAATCGCGCCTAGAGTGCCCGATCTACACATGTGGAGTGGCCAAATGTCCTGCATTCCTCTAACCTATGCCTGCATCTGCGGCTACCTACTCATCATCGCCCTCTCCATCTCAACCTTGGGCCATCTGGGCCTATAGATTGGCCACCCATGCATGTAATGTGACCACCTATATCTCTCGATCCGCTAGTTGCACTGTACCATCCCTAACTAGGTAATCAAGGTTGCCACCTATCCCTATAGGGTATCTCTCTGCATAGTAATGGTGGCTAAATCGACTACCCCGGCCTAGGTGGTACTACTCTTAAATGAGCCGCCCACCACTGTCTGTATCTATTTGTCACTCTGGCATCATTGATCCGCTGGTCTATCACCTCCTCCTCCTCCCGTAGTGAGTCCGCCTATGGAAGTGGTAGTGGTCCCTCCACAACATCCCTCCAAAGATTTATGGGAAGGGTAGAGATATATCCTGTCGTAATCCAAACTACCATCTGACCTATCAATAGGGATTATCTCATGCTCTCCTACACGGTGCTTTCTATCCATCCGAGGAGCCGCAGCCGCTAGCTCCTCAGCCATCTTTCTATTTGAGGGATAACCCACATACATTCTCCATATAATATCTACCCTAGACAATCCCTCCAATAGCCGCCAAGTAATACACTATATCATGTGTAGCCTTGTTTGATCACCGCTCTCCAATAACTTGCACCCATCGCCAATACCCCACCCACACAAAACCTAGCTCAAAAGCATATTCCCAGGGAATACCTACTAGAAGAATATAGACAATGTGCTCATAGGCCCGCATTGTAGAATAAAAGTGCAACATATAACGAACCCGAGGAGCCACCCATAGCTCTCTATAAATTTGTACACGGAATGTTGGCACCCAATCAAAGCATTTCTCACCATCTTCATGTCATGTTGCACACCCATCAAGGATCGTGGGAATCTCTCGACCCTCTACATTTGGTAGTGCAAAACAATAGATCGCCTCCATCAATAATACTACTAGCCTTGTCTCCTCTGGAGGGCATAGGTACATCTCTATATAGCTCGGCTAGCACTATGAAATGTTATCTCTGCCATCCCCTCCCCAAAACCGTCAACATTAACTCCTCGGACGCCTATGAGGAGATTGAATATACCTACATCCCCAATGTGGGTAATCGTAGGATCCTAAACACATCCTCAAGGGTGACTGATCATCTCACTTTCGGTAGGTGGAACATGTTGGTTATGGCATCTCATCTATCGATGAGGGAGACCATCAAACTCGGCTTCGGACTACATCTTGGTAGCGTCGAACCCCACTCAATCCCACCTCGTCAACATGCCTGCAACTCCTTGATTGCCGCCATGCATCGAATCGTCATGAGCAAGGGTGGCACCCTATCTCACATTCTCGCCTAATCTCACCCGCATCCAACACAACAATCACATTATTAAAATAAGACCACTTCTACATTCACCCATACCCATACCCATTACCCTAACCTACCGACCTACCTACCCCTAGCCCTACCCTACCTAATATCACCTCACCTATTAAACCACATAGCTTGAGCCCTCACCTACTTCCATTTAGACCCACTCCTTGACATTACCTTTTTCCTACACATCTATACATTTTTCCATAACTCAAACCTTACCTATTTTTACCCCTTACCTATGTTATGAATTTCACCAAAACCACTTTTCTCACCCTTATCTACCTCACCCACCCAACCTCAGACACCTTTTGGCTCCTTTTCCCCTAATTTCAATCGGTACCAATTACCCCTAACCGACCCATTCTTACCCCACTTCAACCATCATCGGTCATATGCTTCATGACTGATACCGGCGCACTAACATCGACGTCGGCTACCCTCCAACCGACACCACTCACTATCGCATAAAAACTAGCTACGCCCAAACCCCCATTTTTCCTTCAACTCCCCTTTTTTCCCTTCTACCCACCTAATCTTACCCAAATACCCCCTGAACCCTTCCCCACCCCTTCTCCACCCAATCCCCTTCCTCCCCATTCCTATTTTACTTGATTACCCTCCCATAATTTAAAATTTAGTTTCCCCAAAAAACAAAAAACCTGTTTTCACCCACTAATTCTAATAAGCAAAACCATGAGTCGAATTGAATCCTACCTCATCACACTATCGCCTCGCATGGTGGTACCTCCGACCACTACACTTTGGTGGTCCCCCTGATCCCTCTCCTACCTCTGCCATCACCAAATGATCTCTAACTCTCCGTCTAATCAATATAATCAAATTAATCCAACCTCGCTCATGGATCAACCTATCGACCAACTATCACCTACCATGTGGCTCACCAACTCAATCCTCGGTCTCACTCTATCACTTTCCATCTTTTCTTTCTCTTTTTCCATTTTCCCAATTTGATAAAAGACAACTGATTTGAAAAATGTGGTAATTTTTCTTTTTATAACCTACCCGACTTAACTGGCGACGGTTTCACCTTGACCGACATCGGTCTTGTCTCCTAGATTACCATGGTTGGTTCATCTTGACCAGCATCGGTTCCTATGAACCGTCATTGGTTTAGTTGCTTAGTATTTTTTCTACCTTCTACGCCCAATTTTTGACCCGAATCCTTTTACCTCACCCACACCTCACTTGGACACTTCCCTATATCCTCTTGACCTTATCATTTACCCTCTCACCTCATCCTCATTCGGGGACTCATTATTTTTCCCATACCTCAGCCCTACCCATGCTGTGACCTAAATACTTAGACCTGGAACATCGCTAGTGACCTTTGACCTCATGTGTTCACTATACCTTGTGGCACTATTACCTATGTTGATGGACATCCTAACCTTACCTTGCCTCTTGTCGTGACCATTTATCCTGACCCAACCCTTGGTGTACCGGAACATACCTACCCATTCTTGTGACCGACCTACATCATGTTTCCGACCATATCCCATACCTTGGATATCTAGGACTCACTTCAACCTTTTTGGATAAACCTATCGACCTTTGACGATGTAGAGTTTACCTTCTCTTCAACCAATCACTGTCTATAATTTTTACGTGTGCGTGTGTGTTTGATTTATTACTACCTTTGACCCTTACCCATTACCTAGATTACGAGTGGACCTTTTCTCCTTTTTACCCGCGTCGCCTACCTTCCTCTTCCTCACCTTCACCTTTTATCAAATCACTCACCAATTTTTCCTTCGCCTCATCGGTTCCCGGTTGGAAGGGGATCACCTTCACCCACACATGGGGCAACCCCATCTTATTTTTGTCAACATCGCTTACCAATACAAGCTATGCAAAAAAAGGGGCAAAATGTAGACACTAAAATTAGGTCACACTCCCCTTGCTCCTCGTCAAATAAACACCTTGAACATATTCACCTAACCATGGACCCGTTCACCCCACTCTAATATTAATTTAATTAATTTAATTTAATTAATTCATTATCCTCATAATATTTATTATTTAAATATCCTAATGGGGATAATTCCCACATATCCACCTCACCTAGACACCTCACCCTAAGACCTACCCAAACCCTAAAAATCAAAGCCTACATTCCATCTAACCACATTCCCACACATTAGAAGGACTCTTCCATTCTAATCCATGGGGCAAACGAACAAGATCCCAAAAATCAAAGGGATCTACCTAGTTTATTAAACCTTGAAATCCTACCCTAACCGACGTCGGTTACCCTAAACCGTCACCGGTTAAGCCACAACCACCATCGGTTACCATTTAACTCCCAAAACAACCTTATTTTGAGGTTGGCACATTGTTTAGAGGTTAAGACATCTTTTGAGAATAAGTGACAAAACTAGAGCTACATGCAAGCAGAAACAAAGCATCCGTACATGCATCAAAGCATCCATAGCCAGCACCTAAAGCAACCACAGAGCCATTTTCCTTCATGGGAGCATCCAGGGAAGCACCAACACCACACCAAGTTCCTTCCATTTGATCACCCACCATTTCCAACCAGACATCAAGCTCGTATAAATAGTAATTTTTGTTAACCAACACTAGTTCATTATCATTTGAGTAGATCCTTTTACTTTTGTTGTTAGTTTCTGCTCCCATTCCCATTCCCCACCATTTTACCTCCATGCAAACTTGACCATCCCTTTACCCACACCATTGAACTACCCATATCTATATTTTCATCATCCTTGTGCATACCTAAGACCCACACAAACCTTTCCATTGCCCTTTCATTTTTATCTAGCATCAGATCTACCCTTACCTCAAGTTTTTATTGAGTTTCTTGTACCTTGAGCATAACGTCGTCGGTTCACCTAAATCGAGCATGGTCATACAGATCGACATCGATCTCTCGTGTTTTTATCATCGAGACCAAGAACAAATCTTAGAACCTCCATCAAATAGCCCAAAACCCGACCTTGACCAATACCAAGTACCTAAAGAGACCTTGACCTTCGAGGTTCAATCATAGCTTAGCCTGTTTTGAATGAATTTGCTTATTGTAAATGAATGAGATACCTAACTCATTTTAACTACAGTATGATTTCCTATATTGTTAGCATTAAGTTGTTTTAAATAGTGGATTTACAGCCATCTAGGAAGTATCACACTTCCCAAATCTAGCATACACTAGGTAGTTCACTACATATATTGTTTAATCTGTTATTTGATGGTCTTATTTTCCATTTCATGTAGTCCCTCCAAGCAAAAAGGAAGCTCTCATAATCGGTTGTAGATCTAGAAGTCATACACGCACAACAACCTACAACAAACATTTCAGCATGTATTCCTCCTATCCCTTTACCCTTATTTGTTTCACAACATTTGAAGAAATGATCTAGAATCGTAAAACAGTTAGTTTCTACTCTTGTACTTCTATGTGGGATTGTTCCACATATTTTATCCCTTATTTCCTAACGGTTGGTATTAGTTCTGGATTGATTTATCAAGTGATAAAACATAAGGAAAGTTTTATCTTGAGTGGATGCTATGGCATATGATGGAAGATCAAAGGTTGATAAATTCAATGGTAAAAGTTTTATTCTTTGGAAGATGCAGATGGAAGATTACCTTTATTAGAAGGATTTTTATATTGTACTGTCTCAAAAAGGGAGCAACCCTCAAGCATGACAAATGAGGATTGGGATTTGCTTGGATAGGAAGAAACTTGGGACAATATAGCTATTTCTAACATCTTTGTTATTATTTAATGTTTCAAAGGGGAAGACCCTAAAATAACTCATGCATGCATTAGGGAAATTATATGAAAAACCCTCTTCCTCTAACAAGATATTTTTAATGAAATTTTTTTAATATGAAGGTGTCTAAGAATAGTTTAGTATAATATCATTTGAATGATTTTAACATGTTTACGAATATGCTAGCTTTGTTTACAATAGAATTTTATGAAGAAGTTAGGGCTTTATTAATTTTTACTCCTTACCCGAGAGTTGGAATAGCCTTGTAATGGCGGTAAGAAACTTGATACTAGATAACTCAAATTTTAAGTTTGAGGATGTTGTAGAGGGGTGATTATAATTGAGTAAATGCAAAGAAAAATATCTAGGGAATATTCTACTTCAAGGAATGATTTTATGATGGAAACTAGAGGGAGGAGTAAGAAAAGAAGTTGTGGAAAACTAAAAGATCGGGAAAGGTAAATATCGAAAAGTAAGATGGTATGACGACACTATGGAAATCTTGGTCATACAAAGAAGGACTATTTAGAGCTTCAGGAGAAGAAGAAACAATAGGAAGAAAACAAGGAGGTGAATGTGTGTTGTCTGCGGAAATGTGGTCTTTAGACACAAGCAACATTTCAAGGGACACCAATCCCTCCTCTTTGTGGGAGAGGTTCCCTTATTCACCTAAAAATGGAAAATATACCTATTTACAAATATACAATCTAAATATTGATAGATGAGGATTTTGGTGTAAAGAATGTTTCCATATCCAATTATTCTCAATACAGAAGATGAAAAAGGTATGAGAGTTTTAAGAGGAAACAATAGTTTAAATGAGAAAGACTGGTAAGAAGAGACACAAAGTTCAACTTATCCACCTATAAAAATAAAATTATTCTCCTTGCTTAGGAAGATCACTCTCTATTGTAATAAATAAATAAATAAGGAAACATTATTGGATGTAGATACTACGAATAACACATTACTTATGCATGCATGGAACTTCAAGAATACATGAATTAGTATATCAGAAAATCCATCAAATATAGATGTAATAGGCACAAAGTTCTTCACACTATAGCAAATGAATTGAACACGTGGTTTTTATATTTAGATATACTAGATACACATTCACAATTTTGAACAAAAATCCAACAACCCCTTTATAATGAGAAAAATACTTATATACGAAGAGGGGCGGTTTGAATAACAAACTTTCTTGATCAATTATTTTTTAATTAAGTGATAACACTTAATTAATGAATTACATAGTTAGCTTTATTTACAATTTTATATTTTCAAAATGATAAAGCTAACTTTCAAAATACAACGACTAGAAATAAGTATTATCAAGCACTATAAGAAGGAACACTTATGAACGGTGCAATTGGGGTCTTCACTTTGAGTATATAATATCTAAACTTTGCAAAGACACTAGCAATCTCCATGCCATTTGGAATTGTAGTATTTGTTGTGGCATTTAACCAAATGCTAAGAGTGAATTCCATTTCTTAACAAAATGTCTCTATTCTACATCAAACCTTTGGAGGCTTCTATGATTGGATTGTGAAATTCTGTAATTTCCTCCATTTTTCGTTTAGTAACATTCTCAACCTTAAGTAAGTCTTCCTTTATTAGTACACCGAACTTTACCTTGACTTCATCCACAAGGTTCCTTTCTATGGAATTTTCCTTTTATATGTGGCATCTAAGAGCATGTAAATTAGCCAAGATTGAAGACTTGAAGGCTTCTCCTTTCGGTGACATGTTCTTTAGTTCAGCTGATTTATTTTTCAAGTAATTTAATTTTCCACTCAACTCCAAAATCCCATTTCTTAGAGATGTTATTCTTTGCATCATAAAAATATTTATGAGAGAAGGATTTTTTCATCTGTTGTGCTCATGATCCTTAGGTCCTAAATACATTCTAGCCAAATATTGAGTTCCTTATCAAAAAAATGTAATCACTATATCAAAGTGACTCGGGCTAGAGAGTTGTTTTCGTATACTTTGTAAGCTTCATCTAGTAGATTCGATCCATAAACCAACATCCCTTCTACTAGTGCCTAAACATATCTTCCGTATTAAGCATATTTAAGAATGTATTTAATGGTGTCTACATATTCATCAAATAGAATAGTGGGAGGAGTTAAAGAGAGAGGAGTAGGATCAAGAACTTTATACATAGAGAGAAAATATTTGATGAAACTGGAAAGGACTTGGACATGTTATTCAAATTGCTATTGTGTTTTCTTATATTTTTATACTCTCTCAATTACCTTAGAAATTGTCTCTTTCAAGTTTGTAACCTCTCCTTTAGGAGTAGATTCACCAAGTGGGATCCTAATCGGTTCAGTCAGTAATAGTTATGGATTTTTCATTATTTTCTTCTCTTAGCTTTGAAATCTCTAGGAACTATTGGCCCTTTGAATAGGATACCAACCTTGAAGTTGTCTTGGCTCTTTTGGGTGGAGTTAGAGTTGTACCAAGTAGGGAAGCTACAATATCAAAACTAGGAGCCACAATCTTTGAAGTGAATTTTCTCCTTTTTTATCAATCATGGGTTGGAAACATGTGAAATAATAACTTGATGAGGGGGGAGGTAGTACCAATTCCAAACTAGAAGGACAATGAGTGAGTAGAAGGAACATCAAGAGTGAGTACCTCAATAGTAGAAGAAGAGACTTCTTAGACTGGTGATTGAAGCTTGGGAACACTCACTTTCCCAGTGTTTGGTTCAATGATTTTCACCTCATCTTATTCTTCTTCATTTCTCCCTTCCTCATGACCACTTTCATCTTGATCATTATTTTTTCTTGACCGAGATAGATTTCCCTATATCTTTCTTCTCCTCTTCAATGTTTTTCATTTCTTCATCTAGTGGATTTAAAACTTTCTCAGCAATGAGAGAAGCTTCTGTTGTTAAATTATGATTTTTTTCCTCCTCCACATCTTTCTCTGGATTCTTTTTAAATTCCTTTATCTCCTTTGTCTTATCTTTATTTGTATATACTTTGGTGGTAGCGTATAGAGGTAAGGAGGAAGGGGTTGGTTGAGTCTACACTTCTAGAAGAAATATGGGAAGCCCTTTTTGTGATGGAGAAGCTTCTTGGGAAGAATATTAGGATACATTTTTATGATAAGTCTTCATTTTCTTATCAAATCAAACCTTGGTTCTTTAGAGCATAGCTTTTTTATCTTAAAGAGATCATATCTCTTTCGAAACCAACCAATAATAAGAAGGGGCATGTGTTGAATGGTCTTGATATATTCCACAAAGTATGGTCTTCATCGTCATCTTGTAAATCATCTAGAAATTTGTATACTTTCAAGTCTTTGATGTGTTGTAAAGAGAGTCTGCAAAAATACCTCCTTCTTAATTCATATTCATCTCGACAGTCTTACCAACATTCATCCAGAGTATGAAAATGATAAAAATCATTCGAGATGATTAGAAATTAAATTATTTATATAAAAACAAGATTTTTATTAAATGAGTGGAAATTGAAGTCATAGATTGTCCTTTATAGATTATTGGCATCCAATGTAGTCCTCCAGATATAATTTCCCAAAAAATGAATACTTGTAATATTTTTATCTCTACATGTTACATGTAACATGTCTAATTACCTACAAACTTCAACAAGAACCAATTTATCATTGCAATACATAGGTAGCTTATTGGGTGTCCCCTCAAATCTAGCTAGCCTAATGTAAGAAAATTTTCTAAATTGAATGAAGAGGTTGCCATATGTGGAGATCAATTATTTTTCCTCTATGACACTCTTTCTGTTGTATTTCCCTCCAGAAGCCTCATAATATACATGGTGAAAACATCATTCACCCTTCTAAAATTATGCTTATTGTTCTCAAGGATGAGTTGTGGGTAATATTCATATGCTGGTCCATTTTTCTTATCCTCCGAGGGGACAAACCTACCCAAACTCTATAAGCAACAATTGTGTACATGAGGTATGAAGTAATGTAGAATGTCTTTATTTGTTGCACATTATTTAGTTCTTTGACTAAGATTTTCACAAATAATCTCACCCAAATCAATCTCGGTTTCCCTCAAAAATAATATTTATGTAAACACACATCCAAAACTGGAATTCATTGGTGGAAGGGAGACCCATTAACCTAGCCAAGAGGGTGATGATATATGATAGCTCTTCTTTGAAATATGACCTATACAAGACCTTGGGAAACTTAGAAGCTCCCCTTTTTTGAGACTCAAGCCATGATTTTTTTATCATTTTATTGTATTTATCCTTGTCTTTTTCAAACATATATTGGACTGAACCAATTTAAGGTGTTTGAATCATCAAAAACTTAGATTCCTAGAGCTAAATTTATACAACTGACATCTAGTTTGGAAATCACTTGGCCTTAACGGTCTTTGATTTCTTTGGTATTAGGGTCAAAGCAGGAGGCACAAGCTAAAACTATATTTGTACATTACATAGAGAGAGTAAAATCAACGGCATGAGTAATTCCACCATCTTTAATGCATTTAGCTATAAGGGTAGCGACGTCTTCATAAATTCATGCCCAAAATCATCAAGGTCAATGTGAAGAATATTGCTATCCCCTATATTAGGTACAAATGTTTCTAGAGAGGAAATATTTTCATCCCCATATACTAGAACTTCATGGTGGAAATATGGGAAAATCGCCACTCGTAATGATGAGGGTCCAACATTGGATTCCAAGAAGAACATGATGGTAGCGCACAAAAACCAATTTTATACTAAAAACACATAGAAGGATTCATAATTACTCACCTTAGCTATAGGAAGAATGGTGTTCCTCTCAGGATCCCAACACAATTCAAATTTTTTTAAATGAGTGAAAAATTCTCAAGTTATGGCTAGAAACGGGCTAGAGGGCACATAAACGAAAGGCACACGGTTCTCAGTTGAAATCCTTAACTTGAAATTGTAAAAGTGAATTACTTTACCCCTTTTTATACTTTTCTATTAGAAAAGACTTAGATAAATTCTCAATTAGGGGTTCACAGTGTATTGTGGGGAACAGAAAAGGTTCATGGAACAATTTACTCATTTTCCCCTTTGTATTGTGGATATGACAGAGTTGCAGGGAAATGAGGGCTTGAGGGAACAAGGGTCAGGAGGGGCTTGGACTTCCAAAATACCCCAATGCAAGTAAAATATTTTAAGTGTGATCAATTCGTGTATGCATGGGAAATAGGGTGCCCTAAGGAACACGGATGGTAATTTCTTCGAATACCTAAAAACTCCGCATTACAAAGAAACAAAGGAAGTGCGGGTAAATAAGGCTTATGGAGATCAAAATTACCATGAGAGCAAAGGGTCGCAGGTACCCAAGTATCCACATCACCGCAATACAAATAAACACTTAGTAAACTTAGGACAGAGGCTTTTTTGGATCATTGACAAGTGCAGAGAACAAGAGGATGCAAGGAAGAAAGGCCCAGAACGAACAAGGGTCATGAGTTCTCAAAACACCCAAAATCTCTGTAATACAAAGGAGGTGTAGTTAAGTGTGGAAAAAATGCATATCCGAAGAACACAGGCCCCAAATAAACAATGGACTTAAGGGGCCAAAATTTTTGACAATGTCACAAAATAAAGGATATGACCCAAAACACCTCAAAATGACTAAGTGTTTGAACTTTTTCACTTCCTTAGAACTTCATAAAGACAAAAAAAAATGAAAAATGGGTTACTTAACCAAAAATGAAAAAATAAATGAAAAAAATTGCACATTTTTTGGATAAGTGAAAACATTTGGCTCTTTCTAGGGATTGGATTGACTTGACATAGAGAAAAAAACATAGTAAAGAACCCCGAGTCTCCGGTCATAACACAAGTGCTTTATCCACTGGGAAAGATATACAAAACACAACCATATAGAAGAACACAAAAACATAAAGACAAAACATATACCAAAAACAAACATTGTACAAGACTATACACAAAGGACTATTATTTACTTCAATACTAGAAACAACTTCAAATATTTGCCACTATATGGTAATGGAAGTGAAGTTCCATCCATATAGCTCAAATAGTAAGAATTTTCTCCAAAGACAAAATGACATGATTTTGAAAAGACCAAGCCGAGTGAATAAAACTTACCATGTCTTCCTCGTGGTTCAAGCATTTTTTCCCTAAGGAGGAAAACATCTCAAACCCGGGAAGTCTCTTGGTTTAGCTTTCTTGTCAAATAATTGTTTGAATTTCTATCGGTGCAATGATTATGTCAACAACTTGCAATCTTTCTTCACCTAATTTTTTTAGGTACATTACCCTTTTCTCCATGACACTTTAGAACTCTTCATCTTCAATAGCTTTTGCAAGGTGAAGTGTGGGTAGCTCCAATGTCACTAGAAATTGTTCTTTCATTCCATACACTAGCTGAAATGGAGACATCTTGATGGATCTCTTCATTGTGATCATATCTGCCAGAGAGCATCATACAACTTCTTATGCCAATTCCTCGGTAATCCATCTACAAGCTTCCCGATATTTATTACCTAGTTTTTGTTGGTCGATTCATCTTGCACATTCCCTTATGGAAATTAATTAGATGAATGAGAAAGGGAAATACCATATCCATGAAAGAAATCAATCAGCTCATGGGAAATTTTGGGGCATTATATTTGAGAATTTTCTTCAAAATCCTAAATAAGACTAGTATATTTTATTTGATTGAATCAAAAACTACCTCATAAGTGGTTCTCTTCACTAGGATTTATTCAACCCACTTCATGAAATGTTCAAGTGGATATTAAATCATGTGTGTGTCCGAACTTTAATTTTTATTAAGAGTTCTATAAAATCAAGCCCCCACTATTGGAAGGGCTCTTCAATTACCATTTTTTCGAGAGGAAACGTGGTTAACTTGGGTCTACCCACAAAATTTTGAAATGCTTCACACTTTGAAACCCACTTTGTTGTATCTTTGAAAAATTTGGCCAATAATACCATACATAGATATTTTGTGAGTTATTATTGCTGAAGAAAAATGATCTTCACAGTCTTGATCATGAAAATATCTCAACAACCTCTTCTACTACTCTTTATCAACACATCTAAGGAACCAACCATCAATTCCTCTCTTGAAAAATGAATTTTCCTAGAGGACATAGTTTGTAGATATAATATTAATATTTATTTTCTCTTTGGCACTCAAGTGTGCCAAACATTCTCCATAAGTTAGGAAATGAGTGATGTATGCATACCACTCATCAGTAGAACTAAGAAAGAGTACGGTTGGAACACTGACAGTTTCATTTTCAATTGATTCACTCCTCGGACCATTAGCAAGAAATTTACATAAACCCTTACCTCAAACAAGGTTAGTGGGATTGATATTAAGGTCATACTCCTAGACCTTTTCTACCTAGTTACCTCATTTTGATCCAAATTCTTGTTATGTGAGAATTGACTTAAATTTTGTATATGGTACAATCACGGTGAAATGAGAATTCGGGATGTAGAAATTAAATTTCTTCATTTGCTTTTACCACATCAAAGATGTTTTTCTCCATTTTGAATACTTCAATTCATGAGACTTCAACACATAGCTCATAAATGCAATAGGAAATTCACATCCCTAGAAATTCTTCTACACGAGAATTGCTGCTGTGGTGTGTTCAAAGGAAAAAAATAGGTTATACAATATTTTTCATAATCGGGTGGTAGGCAAGAATAGGTGTTTTGGCAATAGCTTTCTTGATATTCTCAAAGGCATCCTTTCCTTCAATAGTCCAATGAAAATATTGATTCCCTTTCATCATGTGGGCTATATTTCTTGTCAATTCTGCAAAACTAGGGATAAATCTTCTCAAGAAATTAATCTTTCCAAAGAAGCAATGCGTACCTTTCTTACTTGTTGAAAATGGAATCTTTTGGATTGCTTGAACATGTCCTGGATTTGTTTTGATTCCATCCTTAGATATAATATTCTGAGTAACTTTCCTTCTTTCACATCAAAGATAGACTTCTTTAGATTCAAATAAATTTCATGGTCCCTACACCTCTGAAGCACATATAGTAGGTGTTGAAATTTATCTTCTCGTTTCTTCGAGAAAATAGTTATATCATGTAGATAGATCACTATAAATTTATTCTTCGATCACCAAATACCACATACATTTCCCTTTAGAATTTAGCACCTATATTGATGAGATCAAATAACATTATTTTGTAGGAAAATGTGCAGAAGGAGTTGTAAAAGCATTTTTATGTTGGTGCGGTACATCTACCTCAATCTAGTTATAGCCCGAGAATCCATCGGGCATGAATAGAATTTCGGGCCAATTCGCTTTCAAAATTTGATCCATGATAGGAAGCAGGTACTTATCTTTGAGAGAAGCCTGATTTAAATTTCTAAAGTTGACACAAATCTAAATTTCTCCATTCTTCTTCCTAATCGACACAATTTTGACAATCCAAGTTGAATGATGAAAAGTAAATTTTATCCAGAATTCATCAATTTTGGATCTCTATGTGAATGGTGCCAACAAATTTTGGATTATATTGTCTCTAATTCAGAACTGAAATGGTTGAATTCCTAGATTCAAGGGAATGTAATGATGTATTTCCCTTAGTTTAAAATTTTTCAAATCATCATATGAATAAGCCAAAACATCTATATATTTCTTCAAAAGTTCAACCATTTTTATCCTCTCATCGCCGAGAGCAACACTTACCAATATTTTTAAAAATGGCTCCTCATTGCTTTCAATATTAGCCTTTTCAAATTCATCTTACTAGCCATCTTCTTATGATATTTTCTCTTTGATGTACCTATCATGCTTATCAAATAGGTATTCTTAACTTAGAATATCTTAGGAATATTTTTTCCCCGAGCTTGATACAACCATATTTTTCGACTCTTTCTTAACTCCTTAAGATACAAAAGATGTAGTAGACTCTTGATAACCATCTTCACTTCCCTCAAAATACAATTGAATGAAATTGTCTTTCAATTCAAGAAATGAAATCAAGTGCTAATAATCGCTAAATATTTTCCAATTGTCTCGCATTATCTAGGATATTAGGTCTGAAAATTTCATCAAACTTGTTTAACAATCAATTATGCATATGCTCGGGCACAAAGGTTATTTATTCCTATTTCTTGCTACTCTTTGTTAGGTGAGAAGAAGTACCTCATACTAAGTATTGTAACATCCCTATTTCATGATTACAAAATCAGGAGTTTTATTTTTATATCAATGTTCTCTATTCCAAATTCAGCATTTAGAACCACATTAAATCTGTTAATAAATCCTACAATAGTAACCATATGTAGCTATTATGACTCAGATGTAAAACTAATCTCTCATATTTCATTTCAATGATGACTTGGTATAGAACCGATATCTCATATTTTGTTTCATTTTATACTCAATAAACTTGTGGTTCCCTTTTCATTTAAGGGTTCATCAAGTGCTACTGACCAAGGGCTTATCTAGGTACTTTTTACGAGTACCCATCCTATATCCCATACCTTATTCTGGTGAAATTAAGATAACGTAGCCAAAATCTTGTGATACTTGGCCAAATTTTCAAACATGTTTTCTATGCCTATATTCCAAGACGACATCCTCGTCATGAAGGAGTATGTCTTTCACCACACTTTAAATTATTATCTTGATTAGACTTTCTTGACCTATGTCAATCCATTTCATTATTAGAAAATAAGAAGAGATAGACCCCATGGGCTAGGGAAGATAGTCCACTTATAGTGACTAAGAGTAACTAAGTGTGTTTGAATTGACCCCCATCATTTCAAATCAACTCCCTTACTTATAGTCAATGCAATTTGACATCGACCGTAGACCATAACTCGTCACTTCTTAATGTATAAAAATAAATTGAGATCCCCTTTCGATAAGGAATCAATTAGAGGGGATGAATGGGTTATTGTGCAATAACAACTGCTCCACAGTAACCACCTAATGAACCCCATCATTAGATGGGTACTGTGCAGTAGTTGTTACAAAAATCTAAACCTCCCTTGTTAACAAGTTCATCAATTCCTTTAATTCGCAGCTTTTTAACCACACCCTAGTTAATTTCAGCCTTTAGGTGTCCTTCTTAAGGACTAACTCAGTTCTATCAACATTCCAATAAGGAATGTTATGTTTTCACTTAAATTAACACGAAGGATCTACAAATTTATTTTTTCTCATTACTTAATCTCCTTTGAGTATGAAATTTCCTTCAGTTGACTAAGAATATTAGAAACATGGTAAGTATATTATATGGCAGTAACCACATACATCCAAACATACTTAGGAGCATTCAAAGTTCATTTTCTTGACTCCAAATGGGTTCTTTACTTTCATCCCATAATAGTTTCCATGACTTAACATTCATTTTCCCTTAAGTCATTCAAATATTCAATTGTTATAACTTAGTTAAACATTATCCCCTAAGTATAACTCATCTATGAAGGAAGGATATTTTACATCCACCTCATATCCTATTCGAAGGGTTCATTTTGTTTCCCATTAGTGAACAACCCCCTTCATCAAGGTTTCATAACATAATTACATTATGCATGTAAGTCAAATATGTATCATATTTATGAATTCATTATTACAACAAGAAGAACTTTTTTCTTAATGCCTTAAAGGTTAGTTCAAGTTATACATCTAACCCCATGTTATCATTCCTATCCTACTTAAGTACAATTCATTTTCATTATTTTAATTTTTCGTCCATTAGGATAGATAGATTGCATTATAGTATAATCACTTATAACCCTTTTTACAAGATAGATTTGAATATGTACTTAATAAGATTAATTACTATTTGTGATTATCCGTAAGATCCGTATCCCTTTACTATTATTCATGCAACCCTTCTTATTTTTATATTGTTCCTCATAAAACGGTCGTACAAGTATTGTTCGTGATGATGTAATTAAGCATAGTCATTCATAACTTAAATTCCACAACATATAACTTGTTTAGATATAACCTATTCTTTCTTTGTCTTAACCAAATTATTTCAGTAATTAAAAGTTATAGAAGCCAATAACTATTTCATAGATAAGACATTATATTTATACCTTCCATAAAGGTTGTTTAAAAGGAAATGATTCCTATTTATTCCATTTTTCCTCATATTTAAAGATCAACAATAATATTCCTTACTTTATAATAACAATATTAAGCTAGTAACATTTCATATGACTTCCCTAAGATTATTAATCAATGTTAAGAAGTAGAGAAATTCATATCATTTGATTCCCTACAAGCTTGATTTCCAAGTGAAATAACTCTTTAAATCTAAAAGATCATTCCCATCCAACTAATCCAATAAAGAGAGAATGATTCAAGAAACCACTTCAATCATTTCCAATTTAAGATGTCAACTCCAGTAGACAAGAAGTAATTCAAATTCTTTCAATAGTTTATATAACTGTCCTTAGGCCTTAAACACTTATTCACAAGAATAGTTCAATAAATGAAACATAATATTTTCATCAAACTACATTTCTTCAATCAATAGAATAAATGCATCTTTCCATAAGTCTTCCTCTTTTCCTTTTCACGAAATTTATATGCAAGAGCATTAACATCTATCAATTCATTTGAACTGAGCATGATAAGAGAAAAATACTTGGAACCATATGTTCTAACTAACAACTTCAAAAAGGAAAATTTCTTATTAATAGAAATCAGTCAAGGGTTTAGAAATATATTTTCCTATTTGAACACTTCAGAAGTACCATACTCAAGTGTATCACAAAACCCTGCAATGTTAGCATCTAACTATCCAAATGAGTCTGATTTCTATCAACTAGAATACTATCAGAAAACAAATCTAACATTCATCCATTATCCAACCAAACATGTAACCCCAAAATATACAAGTATACATTCTCTCTTAAGAAATATCACACTAATAAAGCAAATTCAAGTATACATAATAATAGATGGGAAAGAAAGAGTAGAAATTCCTTAACCATGCAACCCATACTACATGGTTAAAAAAATTACTCAAATCCAAACAATTATATTAAAAAATTAATTCCATTCTAATAGTCCAACAATCTAAATGTTTGATGGGATTTATATAGCTAAGCATAAGGATAACAACAACAAAATCTCAAGGCCAAAATCCATCTTAACTTATCAGACAAACAATCCATACAAGAATAACTTTCCTTTAACAAAATTAGAGTGCATATAAGTCTTTGGAATACACAATATATATAATCATCATGGAGATAGTATTAAATCAATACAAGTATCCCATACATGATTGGTAAAGAATAAAACCTAACCGAATACATCATTTAGAATGAGAAATATCGCAATCAAATAACCTTTCAAATTGGCTAAACGATATCCTTCATCGTATTCATATGATCAAGGATTGATAAGGATTTAGATTGATCAAAAATCATGAAAGTTTATAAAACCATCCAACTAGTCCGGGTTAAGGTTCCAACCATACAACCTAACCATTTAAGATCATTAAAAATAGTGATCAAAACTTGGACATACAAAAATATATAACAATTCAGCATACTTTTTGCACATTGGATGTCTTCCCAAATATTCAAAAAAAATCATAGGATGATTCACAATAAACCCCAGGTAGACATTAAACTTCCTTGGTTTGAAACAGTCATTACTACATGTCCATCTTACCATAAGACCGTTCACATTATCCCATCCAACACTACACCAAATCGTCTACCTTGACAAGTATAAAAGAAAATATAACAGTCACCATGATTAAATAAAAAGAACCCAAAGTTCATGTAACCAAGGAAAGGTATAACCCTCCACAATTAAATGAAGAAAATCCAAATGGCTAAATCAAAGAACAGTCCAGTGACCTACTTTCTCATAATAGAGAATGTAATTAATCACCATCGGTATGAATAGTACCCAGAAGCTTCAATTAAGATCTAACCCAACCTAGGTTAGCAAAAACTCAACAAAATTTCCAAATTGATCACAGAATAATACAATGGAAACCATACCCAACTTGGTTGAGAAAAAACTCACCCACACGAGGTGATCAAGAAGCAAAATCCCCATGACCTCATAGTTGCATTGATCACAAGTTCGAGTATTCAAAACAAGATTCAAAAATAGGCCCAAGATAGATAGTAATATCCTTAAAGGATAACAGTCTAACTCGACTGAGTGCTCAAGTTCTCTCTTGACCTAAAACACGGGGTCATTAATTTCTCTAAAATATAAGCACATGAAGTTCTATGATCATTGAAAACTAACAACGCAAAGATCGATAACAACACCTGCAAAACCCATTTGTAAAATGTATACACATGTAACTCAAAATACACTTATCCTTTCCATCACAGTCATGGCGAGTTTTTTCAAAAAATCCAAACCAGTCATGTAAAGAAAATTGATATTTCAACCATGATAAAACAAGTGTACGATTCTACAAGATCAAAAACTAGTTCTAATAGCTATTTATCAAGAAATAGATTCCATAGTATTGAAAGCAATAATAAAAACCTAGAACCCCAAAATTCTTTCTATAATAAGAAAAGTTATTTTTACAAACCAATTAGATAGAGAAAATTTTTACAAGGGATTATAGCCTATCATGCCTTGTAGAGATTCTTGAAGACTTCTTCCAACTCCTAGGACCATTCTTCTAACTCCATGATAGCTTCTACAGTCGAAGCAACCAATCTTCTCAAAACTTTCTCCACCTTTCCACTGGAATCTTCCTAAAAATTCTCTCCATGAAACAAAGAAGAAGAGATTCAAACCAAAATTGAAAACCAATTCAATCACCCAAAACCTCCATTTGCAATGTGAGAAGGAGAAACAAAATGACCAAATGGAAATATAAAAACAATACTACCTTCGTTGAATTTGGCATGTTTTCCCATAGTGCAGTTTGGAATGATTTTCCAAATCATAAATGCCTACCAAGACGGTATGTTTATCCCACCAACTTCCTCCAACTTTATCTAGGTTAGCTTCTAACTATTTAGCCAACCAAACAACCTTGTTAGAGTCATTTTTAGTAACCTGCAAAATTCAAATTTGGCTTACTGCTAAAGAGTGGCGGTGTCTACCATTAATACAAATTAAATCAAATCTCTAGTACATGCAAGGGTGGTAGAAACCACCAACTTTCCATTTGACCATGTATCCCCATTCCCAATGCCAACCGGGGTCAACATCAAGCTAGGATCCAAGTCCCTTTCCATCATAGGTTAGGGTTTATATTAAACTGAGCAACATTACAATTAGGCATAGATCACTTAAGTAAGGTTATGAGGAATTCAAGTGTTATGAAAACATTAGTCATAACCTCTGCTTTAATAAATTCCACAACCAAACCTTACCATCTGGGATATGTTTTTAAAATGGAGTAGTGTTACTCGAGCCAGACCCTCAATATGGAACCAAATCATAGGAAAAGCTGGAATAAGTCACCAAGATCAATTATTATGAATTAATAATAAAATAAACAATTGAACAATTACAATCTCTTGCATTAATCAAAACTACCGATCGAATTAAGAGAATTGCTTGGATCAATGAAACTGATCCAAGGTATTTTCTTAATCGATTCTTAATAATAATAATAATCAGCTATTATTGACTTAGGATAATTTTCCAATTTTACTGACTTATCAAAAAGTTCTAAGACAAGATTCAACTTTCCACAAGATGAAGACATCTAGTTAATTTTATGAACCAATTAAGTAAACATCACAATTCAAGAGTACATGGAAATAAATGGATTATTAATCACACAAATCTCAACTGAGATAAACATTAATATACCAACATGATTTAATCTATTATGTAGAGAAACAACTCAAGAAAAATCACATTTCAATCTTGCATTCCATTTCACAATGAGCAATCACAAATGAAAGGATGGCATAGGTGTTACGATTATTGTTAGTGTTATAAAATTGAAGCTTGTAAGAAAAAGGGTGGAGTTTACCATCGATGAGACCAACACAATTCCTGCTCCAGAACCGGTTGTGGAAAATTTTCCATCAAACTCAAGAATCTAGACACCATTAGGGTCATTCTGAAACACCTTAGGAACTTTGGCCTCAACTTCAAAGATCACCGTGTAATTTCCATGACCAATATATTTAGAAAGAATTTGAGCCTTAGGGTCATTTTTCTTTTGGACAATATATTCCACCTTATTTCTAGCATTAACTTTTTCATCTGTCGGTTGATTGTAACAAGAGCATGAGACCAATCCATCTGAATTTATCCTCCAACCTCTCTACAATTTTTTTTTCTTAAAAGCATTCCATAAGAAGGAGGTATGTCTGCAACCAAAATTGTGGCTTTGACTCTTTTCTTAAGAAATGCAGCAAAAGATACTTGAGCATCCTTAATTCTCCCAACTAGGGGCACCTCTTTAGTCTCCATTGAGTAACATGAACCAAAGGTTCGGGTTAAGGTGAGGCCAAGGGCATGGGAAACTTTATTAGGCATTAAATTATCATATGCTCCTAAATCAATGACATGGTTGCTATGTTTGTGGCTAGCTATTAGCATTGTGACATAAAAGGGATTAATATTTTTAGAGGTGGAGGGTGTAGCAGCCATCAAATTCTTTGGAGAAGGAGAGTTGGGAGTAGGAAAAGGAATTTAGAAGTTATAGGGGATTTATTAGGCTTATATTTGACAAATTTGACCACTTGATCAAAGGATTCAGGGTGATTCTAGTAAAATCATCTACTAAAATATGAATTTTGTTCTTCTTTATGTGGTCAATAATATCAAAAGACCATGGGGTAGATGGAGTTTATTGATTGGAAGTAATAAAGGTTTTGGATTTATCAACCTTTGAGGCTAAGGGTGTTTTTGAAATAGGGGTAGAAGGTGCAGTTGTTTTAGGAACAAAAGAACAAATGGAAGGAGAATTATACGGAGAAGTAGTAGGAATGGGTGATCCTCTTTTTGTAGCTAGTGGAGTGGAGACCAAAAATTATTTGGATTTCTCTTTCTTTTTGAGTTGTATAACATCCTTCTTCTTACTCAATTGTTCTCTAGTCATGACATCATAGGACTCATTATTCATGTCTATAACTATTTCATCATAATCATCATCTTCATCGTTTATTCCTTCAGTAGTAAGAAAGTTGACTTGAGATTCATTTGCATCCTCTTAGAATTATTCTAGTTCTTCTTTAGGTTATTCCATCTGATTTGCTTCTATGTCATCATCGAGGCTCTGGATGTCACAGGATGCATTCACTAGAACTACAATAGGAGGATCTTCTATTTCCATCTTTGGTTGAGTAGGAGGTAGATGGTTTCTTGGCTAAAAATTCCTTCATGGAATTTCCTTGTAGGGTACATTCTATGCAAGCTTCTTCTTTCTTGTAATCAAATCATTGGCTAATTTTTGAACCAATTGATCAGAACTAGATGCACCTAAAGTAGAAGCCTTGGCCTTAGGTGGTTCTTTTCTCAACTTACCTAACATAATCAAGTCATCCTCTACACTAATGGCCAATTCTTGATCTAGGTCCAAATTAGCAAGGTTTTCTCTCCTTAATGCATAATTCACCCCCTAGTAACTGAGCATTTAGGAAGAAACATTTCAGAATTTGATCAACAAGGTGAGTAGTAGCGGGGATTGTATTAACTAACTTATTGAATTTAGCAACAAATTCCCACATATGTTCATAAGGATCCTTCTTTATCTTGATAAATTTGTGCTAAGAGAGCATGAACATCTTTAGCTGGCTTGAACCTATTCTCAAATTGAGTCTTCATAATATTCCAATTGGTAATTATACCAATTATGAGATGATAGAATTTTTGGTCATTCAAACATGCACCCACATCTCAAATCTGGAATAACTAATTTTTGAGACAATAATGCAGCCATCTCCAAGTTATGGGACCTTGTGCGCTTGAGACGGATATCGAAGAAGGTCAGTTCGTCTATATATTTCTACTACTATTGTTACTCCTGATGTTGGAAGGGAAAACTAAGCTAACAATGCGAAAGTACCAAGGATAGAAGGATAACAGAATGGAAAACTAATCTAAGGAAGGTGATAGCACTAGAAAAATATGGATGAACATTATCCGTTCTGAGAGAAAATGAAAGGAAAAGGCATGAAATAAGGATAGGCACATGTAGCACAAACTAAAATGCATTTACCAGATCAGTTTCATGGAACAAAAACAAAAATGAAGTTTGAAGGGATGTAAAGTGACACAATAAGCACATAATGTAAAATAAAGGCAAGAAGAAATAATACAAACATGCTTAGGACATCTACTAGTCGGAAAAATGATTCCTCCATTACTTAGAGAAATGAACATAACTATTACAATGGAAAAAGAGGCCAATATCCACATACATGATCCAAATATAGAGGTTTGTGACTCAAAATATATAAATATGAAGTCCTTAGAAAAATGCGTTAAGGATAAAAAATGTCCAACATTAATAGCCCAACTCCGACATTTATAAATGAATTGATGGAAGAAGAAGAAGAGGAGGGAAAACTAGATTTGAAATACAACCACTAACAACAAGCATCTAATGCCTACAAATATATCAAATGTGTTTCCCCAAGTCTTTTTGGCATGTTGGAGAAGGAAGGAAGGTAGATCAGATCAAATTGGGTGATTAGAGAAATCATATCTTCTCATCAATACCCATATTGATGTTTTCCAATTTCTCACCAACCAAATCCACTAAGAATTTGAATTTGAATATCTAACATTGTATCCTACATCAAAAGCTATCGATTGAGACCAGGCGCACACTGATTGAAGCTTTGTAGAAAAATATATTGTTGTCAAAATTTTGTCAGAGCCCCTCGGGTATCCAAAACATGCAACACGAGATGATTAGCTGAAAGGATGATCAAATGTGTAGATGCTTTATATTTTCTACCACATGTCAGTCATTAATGTTTTGAAAGGATCCGTACCACTAGAATGATTTTATTGGTTACATGTTTCACACTCAAGCTTTTCAGATGATGATGTGGCATGAAATGGCATAGAAGAGGGCATGAAGAAGCGAGATGCATGGAAGAAAAAGCGTGGGAGGAAAATAGAGTAAAGGTGCACAAAGGTTATGCACATGGGAGGAATGGAAGGAATCCCTAAGGAAAAAGTGTATGATTAAAGAGAAACTATAATAAAATAATGTGTGGGGTGTATGAGAGGGTCAGGGACTTAGCTGATTGAGGAAAGTGCAAGGCACATGCGTAAGATGAATAACTGCTATGAAGAAGGTGAATGTGTATAAGATGCACATAGAGGAAGAGTGGAACAAGGAGGAAAAGGAAAATGGAAATGGGAGAAGTGGAAGCGTGCAAGGGTGCACGATGAAACAACGACTAAATGAATGTGCCAAGAATATAACTAAGGAGAACACAACTTGTAATGAAGATCTCAAATCCATAATATGTATGTAAGTATGTATGTAAGTTGTCCAAATAACTAGGAGAGTTATTTGGATAAACATTTGGGTGACTTTCAGGGCCATCTGCTTGCTAGATGAAGGAGACCAGTAGCCTAGAGCGTTCATTGGACATGGATTCTACTATGTGATCATCAAATTCTGATGTGCATCTTTGATGAATTACCCTTGAAGTCACTTGAAGGATCATTTCTTGACTCTATTCTAAACCTTTCAAACTTCTAAAAGCTTGAAATAAGTGACATCCTAGAAGCAAAGAAGAGTGCATGCAGAAGCATGCGGGAAGAAAGAACTATGTACAAACAGATAATGTGCACACAACACACTTAGAGGAATTGAAACTAATCTAATATATACAAAATGATGTAGAAAACTCAATGGAATGGTTTGAGATAGATCCCATTTATTGGGATTTGTAGCGTGCCTCCATCAAGATGAGTTAACTTGAAAGAGTTAGTCTCCTTACATGAATTGATAATGTATGGGTCACTCCAAAGTGCATCAAACTTTGAATGACACCCTATTTTAGCTCTGTCAACATCCCATTTCAAGACCAAGTCCCCAAATTTGAAATATTGAGGCCTAAACTTTCTATCAAACCACTTCTTTGTTGCTTGTTGATGTTGTTCTAGCTTGATCATGGCAGAGTTCCTTGATTATTCAAGATTAATCAACAACTTTGCCATTTTGATTTCTCTCTAGTCTGCACCTTCAAATTCCATCTATTGGGAAAGCACTAATGAGTTCAACTTAAGCGTCAAAGGAAGAGTAGCCTCCTTTCCATAGACAAACTTTAAGGAAGGTGTTCCTATTAATTTTTGATTGTGATTCTATCTTCCTAGAGTGTATGTGTGACCTTTTATGCCACTATCTTTGGCTGATGTTCATTATGTGCTTCATGATCCTGATTAGGTTCTTGTTTGTTGACTCTACTAAACCATTTCCTTGAGGGTAATAGTTAGAATAATTCTTCATATAGTGCCCAGATTTAGATCCCAATCAGTGATTTTAGTACCAAAAAAGACTTTTCATTATCAGAGATAATGGTTTGAGGAATGCCAAACCTTATGACTATACCTTCGAGAAAGTCAAGGATGACTGACTCGGTTAATTCCTTGAGCACAAAAGCTTTTTTCCATCTAGTAAAGTAGTCTGTAGATGTCAGCACCCACTTATGTCTAGTGCTTGAAGGTGGATTGATCATGCCTGTGAAGTCAAGACCCCATTTAACAAAAGGTTGATCCACTTGGATTGCTTAGAGGGGAAGCACTACCAATCTCTTTTTTCTTGCAAAGAATGTGCATTCTTTGAATTTTGTGACTTAATTGTGTGCATCTGCAAATAGATTAGGCCAAATGATACCTTCCATTATGATCTTCATTGTTGTATTCTTGGTAGAGAAGTGTCCACTAGAGAATCCATCGTGAAATTCTATTAATACTTTTTCTTTTTGCGCACCGTTGATACACCTTAACAACACACCATTAAGATACATTTTGAAGATAATACCATCAATCAAAACATAAGGGATATATTGCAACATTATATTTCTTCTCTTTTCTTTGTTTAAACTAGGAGGGTATGCACCCTCGAGAAAATAATTTGATCATGTCCTTCATCGATTCGTGTGCTCTAGGATT
The DNA here is from genome assembly GCA_018340775.1 of Taxus wallichiana var. yunnanensis. NCBI lineage: Eukaryota > Viridiplantae > Streptophyta > Pinopsida > Cupressales > Taxaceae > Taxus > Taxus wallichiana. The sequence continues at coordinate 680,731,529 of CM031239.1, forward strand.
TGTATTTGGTTAAATTTCTATGCATGCGAAATCCTCATCCAAAAAAATGAAGTCTCATTTTAATTATGCACATCCTCAACAAGCTTCTTGTAGAACGTACTACCTCTCACTAGCTTAGTGGCCTTGATAGTCACATCATACTCCATTATTTTGGACACCCATCGCACTCTCTTCTCGTCTATTTCTACTCCCATGATGAAGTCTCTAACACTAGATGGAGAGAATAACACATTCATATGATTTGTAGAGAACATACTCTTGAATATCTTGAGCATGTGCATGATGGCGTAGAAATGTTTCTCCATGTGACTATATCTTAATTCATAGTCCTTCAAAGTGTTTGGCTGAAGAATGCCACTAGCTTCTCTAACCCTTGCTCATTTTCTTGTGTTAGGACAATAACAACACTCACTTCAGTGCCATAAGCATAAAGGATAAAATCCTTTGAGAAATTTAGGTTGATGAGTGTTGGCGTAAGAAATGTCTTTCTTGATTTTTTTGAAATTTTCCTTTCCTTCTGTTGTCCATCTGAAAGCTATGTCTTTCTTGAGCATGAGGGTGATGGGCCTTACCAGTCCTACAAAGTTAGGGATGAATCACCTAACAAATTTGATCTTACCAAGGAAGGATTGCAATCTTTTCTTTTGCACCCATAGAGAGAGGGCCAGGAGGGATTATATGTTCTCATGATCAATTGTTATGCCATCCTTTGAAACTACATGGCCCAGAAATCTTTCCCTGTGCCACCATGAAATTTCATTTTTGGGGTTGAGAGATACCCCATAGTTTCTACATTTCTCAAAGATTTTCTCCAGCTAAATCATGTGATCCATACTTTACTTTGAGAAGATTGTGATATCATCAAGGTAGACCAAGATGAACTCATCGATATATCCTTTGAATGCAATATACATGGTGCACTAAAATGTTGCACCTGCATTTTCCAAACCGAAGGGCATCTTTCGATATGCATATTTCCCCCACTTGGTTGTAAGTTTCATTTTTAATTGATCCTCTTCCTTGAATGAGATTTTATTGAAGCTAGAGTATCAGTCCAGCATTGAGAATCTTTGTACATCAGCCACGGTCTATAGAATCTTCTCCATAGATGGAAAAGGTTAATGATCCTTTAGAGATGCCTTGTTCAAATCTCTGAAATCAACATGATTCTGATTTCACCATTTGTTTTGTGTACTGGAACTAGATTTGCAGCCTAGGTAGAGTACTTTATGGGAAAAATAATCTTCACCTCCATGAGTTTGGATAACTCATTCCTCATGAGGGACTCTATATTTGGATTGACTGGCCTCTACTTTTTTCGACAAGCTTGATACTAGGATCAAGGTCAATGGATTGTTGAGAAACCCTTGGATTAAAATCATTGAGGGTCTACATACTCCTATGAAAATATATCACTGTATTTTTTTATAGAGAGATGAAGGCATTATTTTCATCATGTGTGCAATCTTTACTTGAGAAACAAATCATTTCTATATGTAATAGTGACTAAGTAGAATTCTTCTTGCGTGGCGCACATATAATTTTTTTCACCTGTTGAACTCATCATCATGGCTAAACACTTTTTCTAAGGTAACCAGCCCTTTAGGCAACTTATTTATTTTCATTTGTATCACTAGTTCACCATAACTATCATGCAAATCAGCCTACATGCTTGACAAGAACTCACTTCATTATGGATGAACTAGATGATTTGCACGTCAGCACAAACACTTACTAGCTAGTGTTTACATCTGGAATGGATGGTCTAATCACCATCTTGATGTGTTGAGTGCTTCCTTTGACAAATTCCTCAGCAAGAGAGAATTACAAACCAAGTGCAGCCATCTGATCAACTTCCTTATTCATTTTACGCAACACCACCTGTAAATTTAGAGCATCAAAGATCTCAAGGAGATCTCAGACTCTATTTCTATAATATTTGAGAAGATTATTCTTCACCGCACACTTGTTGGTGACTTGATGGATAACCAATTCCATGTCCCCAAATATTTTCAACACCTTAATCTTCTTCTTTTCAGCAATAAGCATACCATGCACCAATGCTTCATATTCTGTCACATTTTTAGAACATGCAAACAACAACCTATGCACTAAAGAATAATTTATCATTATTTGGGGAAATGATAACAACTCCTCCGCACCATTTCTACTTTTGTATCCATCAAAGTATAATTTCCATAGACTATGGTTCTCTTCACTTTACTTGAGAGTGTGTGGCAAGTACATATTTGTCTTCAAGAATGTAGTAAGTACCAATCCCAGTTTCATAATCTTCCATCTCTTTAGCATATGGGTCAAATTTATGGTTCCTCTCTACCCACTCATCAAGTACTAGATCAGGAATAGAAGGTGGAAGAGGCTTCTCTTTAGAAACTGAAGCTTGTTCTTCTTGGATTAAATAGTTGGCTTGGAGAGGGGATGGGACATATGACTCTACATGATAGGAAAATATTGGCTCATCTTGTATGGTAAATCGGGTACCATACCTTGTCTTGAGTAACATATGGGTCCAATCAGAAGACAAGTAACCACCCACTTTAGTAGTAAAATCTCTTGACAAACATAAGGCAAACAAAGGAGGTAGGTCAATGATTGACACATCTTGAGTTATTGTGAGGCTTGGACATGCATGGATGGTTAACTCAATATCCTTGATGATTTCTACCATAGTGACAACTTGAACTATCGAGTTGGAAGACTCCTTTTTCAAGGGGATATACTTAAGACCTAAGACATCAGTAATTTTCTTAGGGCATGACAAAAGTACTAACACTGTGTCAATCATGCAGTTATGGATAATATGTTTTCCTATGATCAAAGACATATAGAAGGGTGGGGTTTTGAAAAATTTACTTACTTGCTTCTCCTCTTCTTGGAAGATGTTGATAGAAGAGTGCAACTTCGTATAGTTGGATCAATGTGTGGGAGTTGAGCCAGAGCTTCATACAACAAGTCACATTGGGATGGAATGGTCAAGGCATCCCACATTGTAAAATTTATGTTTGTCTTCTTCATTTGGTCCAAAATGTTGAATGGGAGATCAACTTACTTGTGCATTTAAGGCACAACGACATCCTTTATTGGTTTCTCGGGCATAAAATGAGGGGTGTTAGGCTGGTGTAGAGGCTTGACCTACCAAGCGAGAGACACGCACCACTTTAGGAGGAGATTTACATGGAGCATCGCATGTAGGAACTTGAGCATCTTTACTATTGGATTCCTTAGTTTCTTCCTTCTGCTTTTGAGGATCGGCCTGTGTTGCTAGAATTGAAAATTACATACCAGATTTGAGCATTCTCTTCTTATACCTTGTGTTTTTTGGAACTTGGGCACACAATCTTCTTTCATCATCTATAACTTGATTGATTACAAAAATCCTTAGTGCCAAAGAATATCAAGTTGGCTTCAAGAGGAGCCTTTGGATTTTCTTGATTCTCAGGTTCACTTATGCAGATGGAAGGCTCATAGTAAGAAACATTCGGATCGTGTAGGCTTGCTGTGCGCATGTAGCATTGGCACAATGATATTGACTATGAGGCATATTGCAAGGAAATCACCACTTTGATTCTTGTGCCATGTTGTTTTCAACTAGAATAAGTCCTTGGAGTGTGTTGGGAATTCAAAGAGGTGCTACATGAGGAATAACTTGCAAAGGAAAGTACGCATTAACATGTCATATATCATTATATTTATTCTTCCCGTATCTCGATTTCCATATTGATTCGTTGAGGTTGGTTGCTTAGGATTTGTACCTGATTGGAATTTATTGTGTAGGCTTTGCACGTGTTGCTTCTCCAATGATATGACCTTGTTGGACAATTTTCTAATCAGAGCCTTCAATTCATCATCTTCGATTTGTTGTGTGGGAGAGTAGGATGTTGATGAAATTGGTTACGTGCTCTGCACTGGAATAAGGGAAATAGAGGGTTATGGCACTAGCGACATTTCTAAGAATAAGGGTGTAGGAGGCCTAGGTGCCAACTTACCAGCCTAAATAAGATTGTTTTCTACCTTTATTGTAATGTTGTATGAAGTAAGTAAGGTTCTACCTCCCATGGATTGAATCATGACTGAAATATCACTATTAGAATCCCTTAGATAGTACAAGAAAGCATGTTGGGATATGGGCCTTAATACTTGAGGAATTATGTCCCAAGTCTTCTAGAATCTGATGTTGAAATCAGTCATCTACTTGTAGGGTACACGTTTTGTTGTAGTCAGTTGCTCCACTAATGATAGATGATCTTATTTATCTTCAAATTAATTACATATAGCCATTTCAGGCTCATCTGGTGAGAAATAAATAGATGTATGTCTCAAGCCTCGATACCACGGAAGTGTTTTACCTTTGAAATAGGTTGTAAGTATCCTGACAACAACATCATCATGAGTGATTAGGTAAATAGAGCACACATTGGCCACATCTTGAATGTGTTCAATAGGGGTAACTTGATTCTCTCCCATGAAGTATGGAATACTCTTAAACGTGGTTTTTGGTATGTCATGTTATGCATTGAGATTGAGTGGGTTTTTCGCTTAGTGAAAATAGAAAAATTCGTAGGAGGAGGATATTGAAGTGCCATGGTATGGTGCACTTGTCTACTTTAAGGAGGAATAGAGTGCGCATGGTGCACCGGAGATGGGGCTACGTGCATGGAAGATCTTTTGTGTGTGCTTATCAATGAAAGATGGAGATATTCAAAGGATCCTTCCACCTGCAAAGACTCTATCCGATATGCCATCTTCTCATAAAATGTGCTTAGGAATATAGAAACAGAGAGATTTGAAAGTGTTGGGAGTTTCCGGATGTGCTTGAAATGAGCCTCCAAAGGCTATAAATTGCTAAGTCACACACCAAACTTAGCAATGTTGAATCTAAGCTTTCACTGCTTGTCCCACTGGGAATGCGAAACTATTGGTCATTCAAATGTGCACCCACTTCTTGGATCTGGAATAACCAAGTTTTTGAGACAAAAATGGAACCATATCTAAGTTGTAGGACCTTGCATGCTTGAGACAAATCTCTCGGAGAAGGTCGGTTCCTCTTTCTATTTCTACTACTACTCCTAGTCCTAATGTTGGAAGGGAACACTAAGCTAACAATTCCAAGGGACCAAGGATGGAAGGATAACAGAATGGAAAACTAATCTAAGGAAGGTGATAACACCTGGAAAACAATGGATGAAAACTATTCATTTTGAATTAAAATAAAAGGAAAATGCATGAAAGAAGGCTAGGAACATGTAACACAAACTAAAATGTATTTACCATATCATTTTCATGGAACATAAATAAAAATAGAGTCAGTACGGGGTGTAAAGTGACACAATGCAAGCACACAATGTAAAACAAAGGCAAGAAGAAATAATACAAACATGCTTATGATAGAGAATAGTCACAAAAACAATGCTTTTATTACTTCCCAGAAATGAAACAGTAACTATTACAATGGAAAAAGAGGCCAATATCCACATACACAAGCCAAATATAGAGGTTTGTGACTCAGAATACATAAATATGAAGTCCTTAGCAAAATGCGTAAGGATCCAAAATTTCCAACATTAACAATGAGCCCAGCTCTTACATTTATAGATGAATCGATGGAAGAAGAAGAAAAGGAGGAAAACCCAAATTTGAAATACAACCACCAACAATAAGCATTTAATGCTTACAAATATACCTACAAATCTATCAAATATATTTCCCCAAATCTTTTTGGAGTGTTGGAGAAGGAAGGAAGGTAGATCAAGTCAAATTGGGTAGTTAGAGCAATTAGATCTACTCATCAATACCCATATTGAATTTTTCCAATTTCTCACCAACCAAATCCACCAAGAATTTGAATTTGAATATCTAAAATTGTAGCCTACATCAATAGATATCGATTAAGACCAGGTGCACACCGATCAAATATTTGTAACAAAAGATATGGTTTTCAGAAGTTTGTTAGAGTCACATGGGCATGTAAAACACTTGGCACATTCGATTAGTTGAAAGGAAGGCCAACTATGAAAATGGTTTTAATTTTTCTCTCAAGTGTCACTCATTTATTTGTTGTAAGGATTCGGTGCCCAATTCACGTACTTTGATTGGTTGCATGTTTCACACTCAATTTTTTCAAATGATGACATGACACAAAATGGTGTAGAAGAGGGCATGAAGGCGGTACACGTGGAAGAATGAAGAGTGATAGTAAAATAGAGGAAAGGCTTGTAAAGGTTATGCACATGGGAGGAATGAAAGGAATCCCTAAGGGAGAAGTGTATGGTCAAGGCACAACTATTAAAAATAAAGTGTGGGACACATGAGAGGGCTAGGGACTTAGCTGATTGAAGCAAGTGCAAGGCATGCACATAGGATGAATAATTGTTGTGAAGAAGGGGAATGTGCAGAAGATGCGCTCGGGGAAGAGTGGAACAAAGAGGAAAATTAAAATGGAAAGGGAGAAGGGGAAGTGTGCAAGGGTGCACAAGGAAACAATGACCAAATGAATGTGCCAAGGAGATAATTGAGGTGTGCACAACTTGTAATGAAAATATTAGATCCAGAATATGTATGTAAGTTTTCAAAATAACTAGGAGAGTTATTTGGATAACAAGAACCAATATACAAAATTATCTTGTAGATTCTCGACAAAAGTCTAGCTGACACATATTTTTGATCCACTCCAAGAACTCCACATGCCACACTAAAGGTTGTTATTTTCTCATCCAGGTGTACTTTACCATCACCTCTAAATTTATGAAAAAAATCTATTCCCTTTAGGCAATTCATGCAGAGATTGTGAAAGAGCTAGAGGCCCAACTCATTGGCCCTAAGGAAAAGTTTAAGATATTGTAGGAAAGATAGTTTGTAAAGGAATGACAATACCTACCAAAATCAAGGCCTAAGTACTGGGACTTACTTGTGGTTAGGTTTCAATTTATTCTTGAGAGGATGATCTAGCTCTATCTTTAGTACGAGGAGTGCTTGAAGACCTTTTACATTTTCCTCTTCTTGTTGGAGTTAATTGAAAACCTTGTTGTTCTACTAACTCAAAATTGGGATCTTGAAGACCTTGGGAACTTTATCCTCATGTGTACTTGTTATCCAAAATGTGCCCCTGCTCATTTTGGATGGCTAACTCCTTGTGTTCTTGCCTCTCTTGTGCCTCAGTCTCCATTTTTTTAATTTTCAGGCACTCAAATCTTTCTGGAAATGGCACCATTGGATAGAGCTCTCTCTCAGCTTTCCAGAAAGGTAAAGTTTTCCTCCTAACTCCTCATATTTTTCAAGTTATGGCTCGGCGGAGTTTTTGTGGGAAATTTTCCCCTTGGAAGCCCACAGCCAATAGGAAGCTGCCACATGTCCCAGGAGGTGGCGGAGCATGGGGATTTTCGAAAAAAATTCCAAATGCAAAAAAGAGGTAAAATTCAAAATTTTTCCCACCGATCCGTTTTGGGCTTCTTTTGCCCTAAATCTTCAAACGGCCATAACTTTCGATCCAGAGCTCAGATTTTCACATTCTTTATATCAATGGAAATCTGGTAAAATTCTCTACATGATTCCATGGTCAATTTTGAATTTTGGTTCAGTTTGGAGGGAGAAAATCAAAAAACGCTTCTGGTATGCACCCATGGACAGAACTGACGTTTCAACAACCAATTTTAATGCGAAATGGGTCGCATTCTTCTCCAGTATGGTCAAAAATGTCAGGGCATGGGTTTGTAAGGACCTCCATGCTATTTTTAATGCATTTTGGTCAATGAGGAATGGCTCCCATGTGTTTTCATGTTTTCTCTCTCCTGGGCTCGACCCATGCACTGTAAAAGCTAGATTTGGCTCATTTTTTTATGGTTGAACACTTTTTTACACAACAAGCTTCTGTTTTCATCTTCAAGCAAGTGATTTTAGAAGTATCAGACCTTCCAGGGATTGTAACAGGCCTTTTTTGCCTCTTTGGTGTTGGAATGCAAGGATTTTGATGTTGAAAATCACAATGCAGGCTCTGTGAATGCTTTCAGTCCTTTGCATGTGTTGTTTGTTTCATTTCAAACCTTTGATTACAGCTTATCAACCTGTGCATGATGTTTTATGCTACAATTTCTGATTTGTGTCTATTTGCATGAGCAAAAATATTCACCACTCCTTTGGTGCATCACCATCATTAGTTTAGTTTCAATTTTTGCATTTCTTATCCCTGTCTCCTTGCAATCTAGGATAAAATTAGGATCTGAACCTTTGTAGTTGTGTAAATAATAGATCTAATCAGAGGATTTTGAGGAACCAACCTCTAATCTAGAGATTCCTCTCTCATCTTGCAAGTCCCACACTTGGAGAGAGGTTTCAATGTTGTGCAATCACACTGGATGCCCTAAACATCAACTTAGAACCTTGATTTGCATCCAGGGGTGTTGCTGATTTGCAACAATAGTTTTGGCACGCCCGGTGGGACTCGAACCACAATCACACGATTAGAAATCATTTTTTTACTGCAAAGTTGATGTGCATCTGCTGCAATTTTCTTGCTTCAAAAGAGCTATAAATTGCACATCTGGTGACTCCAAGGGGAAGAATCAGCTGGTTTTAGTAGTGTAGACCTGAAAACTCATGAGAAGAATCACTACAAGGTCAAGAGCTGGAGAAGAAGAGGCATTGTTTGAATATCTACAGTTATCTCCAAGAGTAAGGCAAAGTGGGAGGAGAATCCAAAGGTCTCCATCTCCACCAAACAGAACTCTCTCAACTCCTCCACCTGGTAGGCCTTTCATTCAATCAACAAGGGTTCTAAGGCCAATTAGAATGGCACAAAACAACCCCTATGTCAATTTCACTAGCAGCAGCCCACTTTCTCTCAATGCACAACATCCAATTCCAATTACATCCTTGAAGAACATTCCATACTTCACTAGAGAGAATCAGACTACTCCAGGTGATCATGTTAAAGACATTGCCAACCTTTGTGCAATTCATGAAATCAATGAGATGCAAGTGGCTGTCAAATTGCTGGCATCTTCATTCAAAGGGAAGGCATTGCAATGGTTTAGGAGCCTTGGAGCTGGTTCTATCACAAATTGGAACCAGCTATGTATAGCACTTCATGAGCAATTTGGAGAGAAGGGAGACAACTTGTCTCTTTTGGAGCAGCTGACAACCATCAAGAGAGCTCCCAATGAGCAGCTGACTGATTTCAATTTCAGATTTCAAAAGACTTGGGAGAGAATTCCAGTGGCAGTCAGGCCAGCAGCAGAAGGTGCTTTTCTCTACTACCTCAAAGCTCTAAATTCTGATATTTCTATGTTGATTCAGTCCATGGGAGGCATAACTATCCCTATGGCTTATAGCATTTCCATTAGGGCTGAAAATTGTTTGATCCAAGCTAGCAAACTAGCCCCTAGACCTCCCATGCCATTGTTTCCAAGTTTAGAGAGCCCAAACACTAATCAAGCACCTAATTTGGCTCCTTCTCCCACTCCTAGAAATCAGAGTTCAAATGAAGCTTCTACTTCATCTCCAAGTGCCCCAAATGAGCTTCAAGAAGTCATGAAGCAATTGCAAAACCTAGGCAATGAGCTGGTTACTCTCAAGAGGCAACAAGCCCAAGGTTTTAGACCTTCTTATCAGCCCCAAGCTCAGCCTAACAGGCAGCCATACCAACCACAAAGACCTCCTAATCTAGCTACAAATATAAATCAAACAAGGCCTCCTACCAATAGACCATTTCAGCCCTATAATCCTAATGCCATATCTGCCTCTAAGGCATTGGTGCCAACACAAAACAATGTTGCTCAGAAGTATGATTGGTTTCCATGCAATGGACCTCACAACCAATCCATTTGCTTCAATGGTGCTTTGAATCAAGCATTAATGGTGACAACTACTAGTGTGGAGGGTGAGGGCAGTCAAGGAAACAACCAACAACAAGAAACATTCCAACAAGTAATCAGCCCCAAATGACACCACGTTGGTAAACCGGCAAGCGAGAAGATTTATGTGGCATGAATCAAGCGAGTCTCTCAAGGTGTGCAGCCAACACAAGGTCAAAAATAATGAATTTGGGTGAAGAGTAGCCATTAGCTCCAACCAATCCACAACCTTCCATGGCTCCGCAAATGGTTGGCAAACAAAATCCAATTTCAAATGCATAAGGGCAGCCAAGAATAGCTCCTCGACCAACTCAAATACCAGTTGTTGCTGCCCACATGCAAGGAGTGAATGTGCCAACCAAGGGACAACAAAGAGATCCTTCATCACCATTCAGTATCATTGATCAAATGAATAAGACAAATGTAAATATATCAATTTGGGAATCCCTATCTATCCCAGGCCAAAGAGATTTGTTATAACCTGCCATGAAGGACTGGCCAACTTCGAATTAGCAAGTTCAGATGCAAGAGAAAGTGCTCACAAATGTTTCCCAACCTAAAGGGAATCATGGAGGACAGCAAGGTAAAATGTTGAAGCCCCCTCCTTTCTATGTTTCATTAATCATTGGAAATCAGTTAGTGCACAATTGCATGATAGATTCTGGGGCAAGTAGCTCAGTGATGCCTAAACAAATAGCTGATCAGCTAGGGCTCCAATATGAAACCATATCCAAAGGGGTAGTGCAACTGGATGGGACAGTAGTAACAACAGTTGGAGTGATTAGAAACTTGAGTCTTACCTTGCATGCATGTCCAAATGTTGTTGTTTTATAAGATGTATCAGTTATAGACCTTCCACCACTCTTTGCCCTATACTTGTCAAGGGACTTCATAGCCAAGATTGGAGGATATTTTTCTCGCGATTAGCCACACATGTTTTTGAACGAGGTATGGAACCAAATCTACAATCAGGTCTGAACCTATTACAAACTTCCACATTGAGCCCTACACTCCAAGTCAGATCAATGCCAATTGTTCAGCATTTGATCAAGAAGATCACCCAAGCACTGATGAAGCTGACACCAAGGTTGGAAGCATCCTAGATCTAACTCTTGATGAATGGGAAAACAAGGTACATGCTTTTGATCCTTATCAAGAAGTAGAAGAATCTGAGCTAGGGGTCTATTGCATACATGAAGAAGATCAGCCCATCCCTAGCATCACCAAGCCAAACTATAAGGATGACAATGAGGTATGGTAGCTGTTTTTTGATGGATCAAGGAGTAGACAAGGTGTAGGAGGTGGAGCCATGCTTGTTTCACCTCAAGGAGTAAAGTACTATTCAGCTTTTAGATTTCAGTTTGCATGCTCCAATAACACTGCTGAATATGAAGCCTTGGTGCAAGGGATGCATTGGGCAATAAAGAGAGGAATAAAGAACTTGCAAGTCTTTGGTGACAGTGAATTGATTGTAAATCAGGTCAAGGGATAGCATGCTGCCAAGAATGATCTACTCAAGTGCTACAAGAATAGGGTATGGGACCTCATGGAAGATTTTGAGGGTTTTGGCATCAAATCCATTCCTAGGAAAGAGAACCAAGCTGTTGACAGGCTTGCAGTAGTAGGGGCAGCCTTTGACATTATGGAAAGCATTTAACAAGACAAGGTACAGCCAAACATCCATGTGATTGTGAGGCCTTCAGTGCCGGATAACAATGTAAGTTGGAAAGTGTTTGAGAATGACCAGCAAATCATCCATTTCTTGCAAGAAGAAGCTGAATTCTCAGCTAAGAATCAAGAAAAATTGGAACAGCAGTATGGTGACCAAGTGGTACAGCTGAGAACTAACAAGCTGCCCAAGGGACTTATCACTTTGGAGTCCATTTTTAATCCCAATGATCAGTTTAGGAAGGAGAAAGCAAATATTCAGGTCAAGAGAGAGGATTCAGTATCCGTCTTGGTGGAAGAGAACAAACCATTACAAATTGGAATGATGACAACTAAACAAGAAAAGTATGAGTTCATACAACTGTGTCAAGAGTTCCCTGATGTGTTTTCTTGGAGCTACGAAGACTTGAAAGGTTTCAATCCCAAGTTAGCTCAACACACCATTGAGTTGGATCCAAATACTAAGCCCATCAGGTAGAAACAAAGGCCAGTCAATCCACACATGGAACCTCTCATGAGGAAGGAATTGAACAAGTTGATTGAGTCAAGAATCATATTCCCAATCAAGCATTCTAGTTGGGTTGCCAACTTGGTTCCAGTCAGAAAGAAGAGTGGAGAGATCAGATTGTGTGTTGACTTTAGAGACTTGAATAGAGCATCTCTCAAGGACCATTACCCACTCCCTTCCATGGAGAAAATCTTGCAAGTTGTGGCTAGCTCCGAGAGGTTTTCACTACTTGATGGCTACTCAGGCTACAATCAGATTATGGTGAAGGAAGAAGACCAGTTCAAGACAGCCTTCACAACCAAATGGGGAACTTATGCATACAGGAAAATGCCATTTGGGCTATCCAACACTGGTGCTACCTTCCAAAGAGCAATGGACATGGTGTTCAAAGGTTTGATTAACAACATGGTGCTGATATACCTTGATGATATCACTATTTTTTTCCAAAAATGCAGCAGACCACCTCTCTCATTTGAGACAAGTCTTCACGAGGTGTAGGAGATTTGGAGTGTCTTTGAATCCTAAGAAGTGTATCTTTCTTGCACATGAAGGAAACCTCCTTGGCCATATTGTCTCCAAGGAAGGATTAGCAATTGATCTAGAGAGGGTTGGAGCCATAAGAGCACTACCATTGCCAAGCCACAAGAAAGCCCTTCAGAGTTTCTTGGGGAGAATAAACTTTGTTCGGAGGTTTGTCCCAAACTTTGCAGCCCTTGTCAAACCTATCACCAAAATGTTAAAGAAAAGCATGGCTTTCAAGTGGACAGCAGAAGGCAAGGAGAGTTTTGAAGCAATCAAAGAAGCCATCTCTCAAGCACCAACTCTCATCAACCTGGACTTCTCCAAGGATTTCATCCTCTATGCATTTGGAGGTAATGATACTATTTCTGCCATTTTGGTACAGCAGAACAAGGACAATGATGAACAGCCAATTGCTTTCTTCAACCAGAGCCTAGATGACTATGAGGTGAGGTATTCTTTTATTGAGAAGCATGTGCTTGCAGTAATCAAAAGCTTGAAGAAATTCAAGCATTTAGTCTCAAACAACAAAGTCCAGTTGTTGGTCTCTCATGCTAGGGTTAAAGACTTCCTCCTCAACAAGGATTTGAATGAGAAAAGGGTAGGTTGGATCACTCGTGTCATGGAGTATGACATTGAGATCAAGGTCACCAAGCTGGTAAGAGGAAAAGGATTGTGTGAGCAGCTGATTTTGGGGAAGCAAAAAGAAGTATGCAATGAAGAAGAGGTTGTTTTGACAGTTCAAGATAGCCATGAGCCAAGTGGCACTCAAGAAGAAAATAATGTTGTCCCCACTCCTTGCTGGACCCAAGGTATAATACACTTCCTAAGCACAGGCCTATGCCCTCCAGGAGATGAACAAGACCCAAAGAAGACACTTTGATTGCAGGCTGTCCCATATGCCATTGTTGATGGAGTTTTGTTCAAGAAAGATGTGAATGGAGTGCTGCTGAGATGCATTAGCACAAATCAGATTCATAGGGTGTTGGAAGAGTTCCATGGTGGACCAGCTGGTAGTCATTTTACACCGAGAGTGACAGCTCTAAAAATTATGAAGGCTGGTTATTATTGGCCCAAGATTTTAGTGATTTCTTTGCATGCATCAAGAGGTGTAAGAATTGTGCATTCTTCACAGGAAAAGAGAGACTTTCTTCCCTTCCATTGCATCCAATCTCAGTTGACCAGCCATTCATGCAATGGGGTTTTGACTTCATTGGAGTCATTAATCCCAATTCAAGCCTAGGGCACAAATGGATTTTGACAGCCACAGACTACTTCACCAAGTGGACTGAAGCAGTAGCGCTGAAAGAGGCAAATGAGTCTAGCATCTTAGACTTCTATGAGGGCATAGTAACCAGATTTGGCATACCTGCTACAATAATCTCAGATAATGCATTGGCATTCATTGGATCCAAGGTGACTGAGTGGGCTGTCAAGAACGGGATCTACCTAAGTACTTCATCAAACTATTACCCTCAAGGTAATGGCCAGGCTGAGTCTACAAACAAGAACTTGTTGAGGATCATTAGGAGGACTCTTGATGAGAATCAGAGGTCTTGGCATACCAAACTGAAATCAGCCTTATGGGCTGATAGGATAACTCCCAAGAGATCCACAGGTAACTCTCCATTCAGGCTTGTCTATGGAAGAGAAGCAATCTTGCCCATGTCTCTTGAGTTGCCAACATTGGAACTCATGAAACAGTTGGAGCTGTTGGAATTTGAGCCCATGGAGGTGAGATATGCAGAGTTGATGGAGCTTCAAGAGATCAGAGATCAGGCATCCCAAGCAATGGAGAAGGATCAAGCTTTGATCAAGAAGACCTTTGACAGGAAGGCCAAGAGTAGATCTTTCCAGGTTGGAGATCTAGTGTTAAAATGGGATGCAGATAGAGCAAAACCGGGAAGGCATTCAAAATTTGATGCCATTTGGAGTGGCCCATACATGGTCACAAAGTGCAAGAACAACAATGCTTTCCAATTGTCTTCATTGGATGGTGAAGAACTACAGATTCCAGTCAATGGAATCTATCTCAAGCATTGCTTCTAAAGGGAAATTCTCCACCTTGTAAATATTAGCTTAGGTTTCCATTCCTTCAAGTGCTTGTGCACATTGTTTTGTTGTAGGTTAGTTTTGCTTTCCCTAAGTGCTTTGGCACAACTTGTTGTCCCTGGAGATGTTTTGTAGTCCTTGCTTCCATCAGGTGATATTCCATCTTCCTCCTTGCAAAATTCTATGTCATTTAGGGTTCCAAACAAAAAATTTGATGACTCCATGCCCAATGGACTGCTTCAGGCAACTGGTATTTTCATCTAGCAGGCAGATGACCCCTCTGAGTCGCCAAAATTGTTATCCAAAATGTGCCCCTGCTCATTTTGGATGGCTAACTCCTTGTGTTCTTACCTCTCTTGTGCCTCAGTCTCCATTTTTTTATTTTTAGGCACTCAAATCTTTCTGTAAATGGCACCATTGGATAGAGCTCTCTCTCAGCTTTCCAGAAAGGTAAAGTTTTCCTCCTAACTCCTCATATTTTTCAAGTTATGGCTCAGCGGAGTTTTGTGGGAAATTTTCCCCTTGGAAGCCCTGGCCAATAGGAAGCTGCCACGTGTCCCAAGAGGTGGCGGAGCGTGGGGATTTTGAAAAAAATTCCAAATGCAAAAAAGAGGTAAAATTCGAAATTTTTTCCCGCCGATCCGTTTTGGGCCTGTTTTTGCCCTAAATCTTCAAACGGCCATAACTTTCGATCCAGAGCTCAGATTTTCACGTTCTTTATATCAATGGAAAGCTGGTAAAATTATCTACATGATTCCATGGTCAATTTTGAATTTTGGTTCAGTTTGGAGGGATAAAATCAAAAATTCTTCTGGTATGCGCCCATGGACAGAACTGACGTTTCAACAACCAATTTTAATGCGAAATGGGTCGCATTCTTCTCCAGTATGGTCAAAAATGTCAAGGCATGGGTTTTTAAGGACCTCCATGTTGTTTTTAATGCATTTTGGTCAATGAGGAATGGCTCCCACGTGTTTTCATGTTTTCTCTCTCCTGGGCTCGACCCATGCACTGTAAAAGCCAGATTTGGCTCATTTTTTGATGGTTGAACACTTTTTTACACAACAAGCTTTTTTCTTCAGCAAGTGATTTTAGAAGTATCAGACCTTCCAGGGATTGTAACAGCCTTTTTGCCTCTTTGGTGTTGGAATGCAAGGATTTTGATGTTGAAAATCACAATGCAGGCTCTGTGAATGCTTTCAGTCCTTTGCATGTGTTGTTTGTTTCATTTCAAACCTTTGATTACAGCTTATCAACCTATGCATGATGTTTTATGCTGCAATTTCTGATTTGTGTCTATTTTCATGAGCAAAAATATTCACCACTCCTTTGGTGCATCACCATCATTAGTTTAGTTTCAATTTTTGCATTTCTTATCCCTGTCTCCTTGCAATCTAGGATAAAATTAGGATCTGAACCTCTGTAGTTGTGCAAATAATAGATCTAATCAGAGGAGTTTGAGGAACCAGCCTCTAATCTAGAGATTCCTCTCTCATCTTGCAAGTCCCACACTTGGAGAGAGGTTTCAATGTTGTGCAATCACCATTGGATGCCCTAAACATCAACTTAGAACCTTAATTTGCATCCAGGGGTGCTACGATTTTGACAACAGTACCTCCTTTCCACCAGTGTGTTGTGACTACTGATTTACTTGAAGATTATCCGAGTGGGAAGCACAATATGTGCCCCATGGTGGGTGCTAAACAATTATTGGTTGGATATTAGATCTTTAGACACGGCAATAGTTCAAGCGATAACATTCCCTCCTCTTTATGGGAGAGGTACCCTTATTCACCAAAACAAAATGGAAAATCTACCTATTTACAAATATACAACTAATAATGTCTAGATGAGGATTTTTATCTAAATAATGTTTGCATATCTAGTTATTTTCAATACATAAGATGAAAAAGGCATGAGACTTTCATAAGAGGAAACATTAGTTTAAATGACAAAGACTTGTAAAAAGAGTTAAAAAGTATCAACTTATCCACCTATCAAGAACACAAGTATTCTCCCTTAGGAAAGATCACTCTCTCTTGTAAGAAAGAGGTGAAGAATGCAACATGGTTAGATGAAGAGACTAAAGAATAACACCTTACTTATGAATTCATGAAACTTCAAGAACACAAGAATTAGTATATCATAAAATCCATCAGATATATATATATATATATATATATATATATATATATATATGTAATAGGCACAAATCTCTTCACACTATAGAAAATGAATTGAACACATAGTTTCTATATTTTAATATACTAGATTCACATTCATAATTGCAAGGAATAGAAATGGAAAGAACACAGATAATAGAGGGAAACTTATTCTTCTAGTATTGATTCAAAAGTTTTGTATCATTACATCCAAGACACCAAAATCCAACAACCCCTTTACAATGGAGAAAAATCCTTATATAGGTAGAGGGGTGGTTGTAACCAACTTTCTTGATCAATTGTTTTTTAATTAAGTGATAACACTTAATTAATGAATTACATAGTTAGATTTATTTATAATTTGATAATTTCAAATTGATAAAACCAAATTTCAAAATACAATGACTAGAAAGAAGTATTATACAACACTATAAGAAAGAGCACTTGTGAACGGTGCAATTGGGGTCTTCACTTTGAGTATATTATATCTAAACTTTTCCAAAGTACTATTTCCCTTTGGAATTGTAGTATTTGTTGTGGAATTCAACCAACTTCCAAGAGTGTATTCCATTTCTTTACCAATATCTCCATTCTGCATCAAAACTTTGGTGGCTTCTATGACTACATTGTGTAATTCTATAATTTCCTTTATTTTTCCTTTGGTAAAAGTCTCAGCCTTGAATATGTATTCCTTTATTAGTGCACTAAAAATTTCCTTGACTTCATCCATTAGGTGTGTAACACCTCTAGCATGATTGATATCTATTGTTATGGAAGTTTCAAATGTTGACATGTGATTTTTGTCTTAAGATGGTGTACTCTTATGACCCAGGAAATCATGTTTGTAGTAGGTAATATGTTATCTTCTGAAATAGGTATGATTATGTCATATTTTTCTTAATATGAAATGAAGCAATTCATCTTTTTATTTTATGTAGAATAATTCACTGCTTGGGAATGATAAATTGAGTTTTAGTTTCATAACTCGGGGATCCAAAATAGCATTACCTTGGATCAATTTCATTGATCCAAGGTATGCTTCTAATTTATAAACTTTGAGGTCATAATGACCAAGCTAGACAATTTGAAAGGTTCCTATACATCGAGTACACTAAGGTCGTGAATAATTTAATCTCCTTGGCTCTCGCTTCGTACTCAAATTTTGTGTACTAATCTGATCCTTCCTTTTGGTTAATGCGTGATATAATTTTTATTATGAACATGGAACCTATTTACACTATGTTCCTTAAATTAGGAACTTTATCCTAAAAAGTGTAACCTAACCTAAGTTACTAAGTTCTTTTGTTATTATGGGATGTTAAATGGGACCTAAGACTAAAGACTTAGACCTAAGGACCTATGTTAGTTCTTAAACTAATGTTGAACCTAACCTAATGTTGGATAACCTAAAAGGTACCTATGGGATGACATAGAAAAGGGGAGGTTGGTGGCATCAACTCCTAGACATTTATGATGGAGTTAATATGATCTTATCTCTTTGTAAAATTCCAAAGTTGATGAAGTCATGCGGAAAGTTGGGGAATGAGTTGGCAAAGCCACAAAATTTTGGTTTCATGCAAATTTGAATTTAGTCATTTTCTAAACAGAGATGGCGGTGGTAGGGGAAAAGGAATGGTGACAATCCTACTTTGTATTTAATATTTTTGAAAATGGCAAAAGCTACCTAGGAAGAAGAAAGAGGGGTTTGGTTTTCTTTGTTCATTTGGTATTCTTGAGATTGAGATCTACATGTGGTTTGTTTTGGCTCTTCAAACCTCCAGTTCGATTCTTGCATGAATGTTATCCTTCTATTAACTCTCTTACTTTTCATGGAATTTGAATGAAGAAGTTGGCACTGTGAGGATATAAGAAAGAGAAGGAGAAAGTTTGGAGGGATTTTGGCGTTTAGAAGGAAGAATTTTAGCTCTTCTTGGAGTTTTTCAATGAAAGCAGAGAAGACCAGAGCTCTATTAGGCATGATAGGCCCTATCCATTAAGTCTTATGCTTTTACTTAAATGTTCATAAAAATAACTCTGCTCTTAAGGAAATATCTTGGTTTTGTTTTTGTGAATGAATTTCTTTCTCTTCTTGCTATTGTTTTATTCTTCTGGATGCATTATCGATTTTGGTTGGATAGTGGAAAGTGTGTTCTGGGTGTGTAGCTTCCATACCTCTGAGTAACTAGATTTTTCTTTAATCTTTCCATAGAGGCTTGAAACAGAGACGAGATTTGTTAGGTGATCTTAGTTAAAAGTTTCTCTAGCCATGTATGTATCTTAGTTTGCTTGATTATGAGGATCTTGTTCTAAATGTTTCTGTTTAATCTCCATTGGAAGACTTCAGATAGGGAACATATTTTTAGGTATCTTGAATTTTGCTTAGATCTTTTTGTTCTCAAATTTTCATTTTTATCCTTGTTGTAGTAAACTATGAAGACCACCATTGTTCCTGACTGAGGGAAAACTTAAGCTAAGAGTTGTAAGTTTTGAACATTGGTTGTGCTATCTTGAATTTTTTGAATCATCTTACATGTCTTCTTTCTAATGTTGTTTAAGGATATTTTAAAGGAACCCTTGTGTAGACAATACGTCAATATGTTTTATGAATGAGTCTATTGGATGACATTTCCAGTGGAAACATTAATTCATTTTAAGCTTACCCTGAAATTGTAAGTTGTTTAAGGATTAACCACTTCGTGTTTAAGTTTGAAAACTCTTTTTGGGTATCGGTTAGTTGTTTTCTCATTTTGTTGAAAGTACATAGGATTGCATAATAGTTTTGAGCCAACCTTGTCCTATTGTATATTTTTCTTAGCATGATCTCTTAAATCTTTTTGGGATTTTGAGCTCAGTACTAGATATTTTGGGATAGAGGTAGATGTTCAGAATGGTTGATGAATGCTATCTCTTATTTGGGTGATGCTCAAATGCTTACTTGTGTTCCTTTTAATGGGTTTAGAGTTCATTGGAGGTCTATTTCAGATTAATCCTATTGTTCTACTTTTCCTTTCTTCTCTAGGATTTTAAGAAATGATTCACTTGTTTATCCTTGATGGAATTGATCCTTTCAAACTGTCTCTATTGGGATGACAAAAGGTAAAGGTTATATGTTGCTTTACATTCCTTTTTCTTGGTCTTTTGGTACTCAACCCATTCGGGACTTGGGTGAATATTTGTTTGGTTATTGATTTATTCTTAGGTGAAATATTATTCTCAATTTTGGCACCTTTCATCTAAAGTTCATATGGGATCTATTTTTTATCTTCCATTATTTATTTAATGAGAAATGTTTACTCTTCATCACAAGAGTATGGGATAGATGAGGAGACTGCAATCTCACTCAATCACTCATCAATATTTCAAATGGGATATTGTTCACTTGGTATAGTTGTTGTCCCTCCTCTAGTCTATTATAGTTATATCACTTCTTGACCATGTGATAGGACTAAGTGTATTAATGTCCTTAGGGAAACAAAGCAAAATTTTATGATATGCTTGGAAGGAGTATCGAGTCTTGTATAAGTTCCGAGCTTAAACACGTCTTCTTCTTTCGTAATATTAACAATTTTGTATCCGGTAAGGAATCTAAATGTTAGCTTGTTTTCTTGTTAGAAGAAACCTTATACTTTATATGAGGTCTGATTTATGTTGTCTTTGACTTCTAACTTGAATTGATTTCTAATTCGAGCCTAAACTTTAGGATGCTTCAATCAGGGTTACATTAATTGTTTACGATGATTTGGTTATCCTTACTTGTTCATATGATCTTATTTATGATTGATGACATCTTATACTTTAGGATGAATTTGAGATAATGGGACGATTAGATGGAAGGCAATGTTTATTACTACACAAATTTGTTGAATTAAGTCGAAAGATAGTTTTATGTATCTTATTTTCTAATGGTAAATAGGTTTAGCTGATTGAAGGAACTTAAATGCATTACATGAAAGTAATGAGAAGGTCCAGATAAAATGATAACTCTTCTTGACTCTTTTGTTTAAATTATGTATGATAAAAGGATTTTATGATGGAAAGTTAAGGTTAATAGTTTGGTGACCAAACCTTAATTTTTATTTGAAACTTTAATATATATATATATATATATCCCTCTCTTATCTTGGATTGTACTCTGTTTGGATGATTCTTTTTGTTATTATGATTGTGTCGTCAGGACTGTTTCATAACAACAAAGTTCTTTTTATGAAACAGATAGCTAAAAGCACACTGTTTTAATGATATAGTGTTTATCATGCTCAGTTCAATGAACTAACCCGTGCTAACAAGTTTGCAGATGGACTTCGTAAAAGATGAATGGAGAAAGACCTATAGAAAGTTACATTTGTTTAATTAAAGGGATTGTATCTTTATTATGATGAAATTTGGCTTCATTACTTAAGATGCACTTGTTGGAAAAGGAAGTTGTAATAAGAATTGGTTAGGTGTTGTTGTTTTGACATTTTGTGATATCTGAAATGTTTTGGATTTAGTGAATGTATCACTCCTCCTTGATGAATAAAAGATGTGTTGATTCTAAATAATACTTGTTGTAATACTTTCTTGGCATGAATTGGGATGAATTGATATGTGTTACCCTAATGAAGAGGGTAGATAATATACTTAAATAATATGGAATGGTTGGGGTAGGAATATGAGTTGTTAGTTGTATTATTTTCTCTAGGAGAGATGCAACTTATAAGGTTGAAAATCTTAAGTAAATACTCTACCATTACAAAAAAGGGGATTGTAATTGAATTACATGGATGTATGTGTATTAAACCATGATTATAATTTACAACGTGCAATTTGATTATAAATGGACATTAGCCCTTAATATGGGAAAGAAAGATACTTTCCATAAAATAAATCATGAACTTAACTTAAGATCATGTTAAAGGAATCATTATAAATGTAAGTTGATAAATGAAGGTGTTTTTCCTTAAGAAGAATTTCATAGTCAAAACTAGGAATGCTTGGAAGGGAGGTATAAAGGGAATTTAGACTTCATTTCCATGAAGTCTAAAATAAGAGGTTTACTTGGAACTTATTTAAGCTAGATCTGAAATAAGTAAGAAATTAATTAACACTTTCATAAATGCAAGTTCTATTATATAAGAACATGATTTAAGTTATTATGTTATACTTAAATTAACTTGTAATTAATTGGTTAGGAAGCAAATTTAGTCCAAATACCTAACTCGAGATACATTTTTAACTTGTAACCGTAAGGGTAAAAGAACCTAGTTGAATCAAGTAAGGTTTTTGTAAGTAATCTGTAATGAAATGATTAATAAGATATTAACTTTCAATATAAGGTATGTTCTTGTAGATGAGGAAACCTAGTTGGATGTTGACACATGCCAATTGCAACGTAGAACCTTTGTGATGATAGGAGTCATTACGAGGATACTATGTTTTAGTTGACATGTCTCAATACCACAAAGAGTTTGTTCAACTAGACTAACATAATTTCTTGACTAGATCACGATTCGCCCTATGAAGAGATTGGGACATGATCTAGTGTCGAGGTCAACTCACGTTGACATAATAGGTAAGTGCAGCAAGTTGGGGGACAAAAAAGGGGTCATAAGTGGACATCATATTGCAAATAACAACATAACATCAACTTGTAGGGATTATTAGCAATGCATACACTCAAAATTAGAAAAACTTATATCAATATGAATCGTAGCATCCATAATCTAGTTTCATCCAAATTATAGGGATTATTAGCAATGCATACACCTATAAGTCAAATTTTATCATAATAAAGATAAAATACCTTTAAGATTGTATATCAATTTGGATGACCACAAATTGATTTTTTTTTTTCCTTTAGTGAGACGTTAGATGCCACTATCTAACTTGGGATAGATTTTATTTTGTATTTTTGAGCAATATTTTATTTTTTATGATTTTTTTGAGAAAGTGGGCTAAAAACATAACAAAAACAGAGCACTTTCCATTTGTCTCGCCATAACTTCATCAAAAATATTAAAATTAGATAAAAAATTGAACATGTATATAATTTCACCACGGTTGGGATGGTATATGTTTTATCACATTCGACAAGTGAAACAAAATTTGCATCTTAAACGTAGACATAAACATTCATGGGAAAAAGTGTCTTAAAGACCTACTATTAGTAAAAAAATATAAAATGATATTTATCCTATTCTATATAATTTAAAATCAATATTTCTACAAAGCTAACAGTCTCCCCTATATGCAATGGTACCATTTTTATGACATATTTTTTTACTTTTTAGCATGGTTCAAGTCCATAAAAGACTAAATTTTATGCTTTGTTGTTTTTGATGTAAAACTCAAGATTTGATGTCCACTTAATTGTCCCCCAACTTGCTACACTTACCCCTTAGGATAACTAGACATACCCAATCAACATAAGTCGATTGCGTATGTCTATGTACCCTTAGTCACCGCAAGTAGTCATCCACACTAGGGCATGTTGTTAACCTTGTCTAGGGTTAAACATTGAATCAAGTGGGACTAAAGAAGTTAGTGAAGACCACTCTAGATACGAGATCAAGTGCGGTGAAGTATTTCTTCCGTTTGACAAGTATTATGTCTAGGAATGTAAACATGATATACATGTTTAAAATATTTTGCCAAAGTATCACAAGTTGCTGGTTGCGTTGTCCTATGTCACCTAGTTTAAGAAGCGGGATTTTAGATGAGTATCGGTAATAGATATTTAGATAGGCTCTTAAACAAAACACTTGGGTACCCCTAATAGGGTAAAGGAACCAAGTATACTTCGTATACACATTACTGAATAACATGAGAGATCAGTTTTGTGCCGAGTCATGAAATGAGAGATCGGTGTTTCACCATATGGCTTTCTATTATGAGATAATTTGGCATTGGAATGTGTGTTCTAAATTATGATTTAGAACAAAGATCATTATGAAAAAAATTCCTTGCTTCTAAAGTCTTAAAATGGGAATGTTACATCTTGGTATCATAGCTAAAGGTTGCAGCTCTTAGACCTATTTTGTCCATAATCGACTAAAAAATTAATTTTTTGTTAATAGAAAATGGTTAGAACAAGGGGAAATACTACAAACAACCCACCCCTAGGTTGAGAGGTAGTTACGGCCCAAATACTTGATGAGATCCTTGTTTCCCTATTGAAAATAAGAGATCGCCTGGTTGTACTTGAACAACAAGTTATGGGAAATGAGGAGGATGAAGAAGATGTTGGTAATAACAATCAGCCACCTCCTGTGGAGAACACCAATGTTGGGAATTTGGGTGTTGATAATAATAATGCTGCAAATGCTAATGCAAATGTACCTAATCACTGAAAATAAAAAGGAAAGGCTAGCAGTTGAACTCACAAATGATATAAAAAGGATAAGTCCACCTAAGTTTTATAACACTACATTGGGGATGGATGCGAGAACTAGCTCAACAAAATGGAGATAAAATTTGCAATAAGAAAATTCTCAGAGGAAAAAATGGAGTATGGGGAGCTTATCAGCTTTCCCATGAGGCATCTTCCTGGTGGGACAGCCGCAAGGCTGAATTGAATATTGATGAATCAAGCATCACTTGGGATCAATTTAAAAACTATTTTAGGAAATGATGGCTGCCACAACTTTATTATGATCAGAAGATGACTGAATTTCAAAACTTGATTCAGGAAAGTTAACTGTAATAAAATACTAGGAGAGGTTCACTAAACTTCTCAAGTACGTACCTTAGTATCAAACTGACGAGAAGTTCATGATATGAAAATTCATTATGGGATTAAATCCTATCATAGGGGGTGAAGTATATGTTCATATCCCAACCACCATGGAAGGGGTTGTAGAAAAATCCATTAGGTAGGAACAGAAATTAAAAGCAATCTCTTCCCATAAGGAAGAAATCAGAAATAAAAATCCTAATTATTCATCATCTCTTGCACCCAAAAAGGGGGCATAGAAGAATTTTGGTACCAAAAATAAATTTGTTGCTGATAATAACAAGAAAACAACAACAAATAAACCTGTTGCAAATGTTTGAAACAATTTCATTAAGAACAATAATAATGGATAGAAGTCTTATGGAGGACAGAACAAAAAATTTAAGGCTAGAAATAAATTTAAGTGTAAAAGAGGACTTTTAGGAGGCTGCTACAATTGTAGAAACAATCATTATGCAAATTAGTTCCTTCTAAGGAAAGATGACGAATGTCAGCACAAGATACATGCTCCATTAGGTGATAAACAAGTGAAAAGAAGGTTATGCCTATAGAAGTGTCGGGTAAGTTATTTGGTATACCATTTATTATAATTTTTGATCTGGAGCTCTTGAATGTTTTATTTCTACTAAATTAGCTTCAAAACTAAAAATAAAATCTGGAAAAATGGAAAAATATTGGAATTTTGTACATTTTAGAAATAATGTTGTCTACACAGTTAGTAAGTGGATTTTTGGGGCAGTCCTAGACTTTCCTAGTTTTTCCCCGAATTTGACCTTTACGTTGCTCCTTTGGGGTCTTATGATGTAATAATAGGTCTTAACTTGATTGCTGAACATAAAGAAAATTTTGATTGTTTTAAAAAACATATTAGTTTTCTAGATGATCTATAGAAAATATGAGACATCCATGGAATAAAATGTGAGATTTAAGTTATAAAATTATCATATATGTAGCTTATAATGGCCAAAAACAAAGTTTGCACCTTATGCACGGATTAAAATTTTTAGAAACAATCGAAGGGGATAGTTATTTCTTGGAAAAATATCCGTTGTTAAGAGATTTGAGTGATGTGTTTCGGAAGAACTACGGTCTTCTCTAAATGAGAGTTTTATTTCACAATTGAAATCAAGTTAGAACTGATCCTATTTCCAAGGAACCATATTGAATGACTACCATTGAACTGGAAGAGCTTAATTCACGATTTACAAGAGCTATTATCTAAAGGTTTGATAAGACCAAATGTCTCGCCTTAGGGGGAGCACTAGTAAGTTTTGTGAAAAAGAAAGATGGGACACTTAGGTTGTGTATTGATTATAGGATGTTGAAAAAGTAACAATCAAAATAGATATCCACTTCAAATAATTGATGATCTATTTGACCGGATGCGTGGTGCATCAAGTATATTCTAAGATATATCTTCATTCTAGGTATCATCGTTAAGAATCAAAGACGAAGATATTCATTAAAAAATTAGGAAAAGGTACGCGAATTATGAATTCACAGTTTTACCTTTTGGTTTGATAAATGCACCTGTAGCTTTTATGAATTTAATGAACAATATCTTTCAAGAATACCTGGACAAATTTGTGCTTGTATTCTTGGACAATATTCTCATATATTCTAAAAGCATTGATGAGCATCATGAGCATTTGAAAATAGTTCTTGAAATCTTAAGGAAAAGAATATTATATGGTAAGTTGTCTAAATGTTGTTTCTATCAGACATAAGTGAACTATCTAGGACATGTTATAAATAAAGATGGAATAGTCATTCATCCATAAAATATTGTTTCCATAACCAACCCGGCCTACACCTAAGAATGTACATGAAGTCAAAAGCTTCATGGGTCTTTCTGGTTATTATAGAAAATTTGTCAAGGAATTTTCAAAATTCTCTACACCAATAACTTCATTACAAAAGAAAGATAAGAAATTTGAGTGGAGTGAAAAATGCGAATCAGCATTTAAAAATATTAAGGATTAATCAACATATGTGCCTATTTTGGTTGTACCTAATCAAAATGGAAACTTTATGCTAGTAACAAATTCTTCCATAGAATGAATTGAAAGTATTTTGTTACAAAATGAGCATGTTATAGTGTATGAGAGAAGAAAACTCAAGTTACATGAACTGAATTATGCTCCCCATGACCTAGAGCTTGTTTCCATAGTACATTCACTTCAAGTATGGAGATATTATCTTTTAGGAAGACATTCTGAATTAAATATTGATCATCTTGTGCTGAATTATATTTTCACCCAACCAAATCTGAATGTAAGATAAAGAATGTGGTTAGAGTTTTTATCACAATATGATTTTGACATAAGTTACATAAAAGGAAAATAAAATAGAGTGGCAGATGCCCTAATTCATAGGAAACATACTTTTCACTTATAACATTGAGAACTCGGTTTAAGGATAAAATAAAAGCATCATGGAATCGATTCATACTTTCAAAGAAGAAAAATAACACTCACTGAGATCCAAATGAATCAAGATATAAAGGTTTTCACTTTGATGACAAAGGAATATTGAGATATGATAAACGAGTGTATATACCTTTGAGAAATGAGTTAAGAAGGAAGTTGATAATTGAATTTCATAATTCACCTTATTCAGACATCTCGGTATTATGAAAATGCTTGTTGATATAAAACATCAATATTTTTGGAAAGGGATAAAGAAATGCATAATTGATTTTATGACACACTCTTAGAATTTAAGTGTGTTAAGGCTAAAATATGCATGACTAGTTTATTGTACCCTCATAGCATACCGTAGTTTAAGTGGTAGGTAATTAGCATGGATTTTGTTTAAGGGCTTGTCACAATGTCAACAAATAAACATGATGTTATTTTAGTTGTTGATAAACTGAAAAAAGTAGCACATTTTATTGTTGGTAATCTTAAGGATGATTCACCTGTTTTAGAAAAATATTTGTGCATGAAATTTTCAGATTACATGGATTACTTGAATTGATCATATCATATAGAGATCCTAGAATGACATCTAGATTTTGGAAAATGCTTAATGAAACCTTAAGAACTAAACTAAATTTTAGTTCAGCATACCATCCGGAAACAAATGGGAAAACTAAAAGAGTTAACCAAGTTTTGGAAGATATGTTACGAATGTACTGCATGGATCAGCAGTACAAATGGGAAGAGTACCTTCCATTATTTGAATTTTCTTATAATAACACATACCATGCCTCTTTGAAAATGGAACCTTTTGAATAATTGTATACGAAGAAAATGTAGAACTTCGATTAGTCATTTGGGATATCATAGAAGATAGAGAGGTAATTGGACCTGAAATCCTTACTAAAATGGAACAAGCTAAAATTATTTGTGAATGTTTCAAAGAAAGAAGCAATGAGATAGGCAAAAAAGTTATGCAAATCTGAAAAGGGTTGATAATAAATTTAAACTTGGTGAAAAGGTCTTTTTATGGGTTAAGTTGAAAAATAGTTCTATAACCTTTATCAAGGTCAAATTATCACCTCGTTATGTGGGACCCTTTAATAATATTGAAATAATCAATCTTGTAGCTTATTGTTTAGCTTTACCACCTTTTTATCACAAATACATGATGTTTTCCATATTTATTTACTTAATAAATACATTTCATATTTATCACGTGTTAAATTTGGATTCCTTGTAGGTCTAACACCCGGGAATAATCGTGGTTAAACCCGTTAGAGGGTTGAAACTCACCTGATTGCACTTGAGAAAGCTAGAAATTAGTCAATGCAAGGTTCAATGGGGCAGTTTAATGAAGAAAGTGCAACATGGGAAAATCTTAACGACATGAAAAAAATTCCTCATTTATTTGAACAAAATTGATTTTGTTGATTGATAATAATTAAAGATTTTGTTCTTAAATTATCAATAAATCTTCAATTTTGGGTAGGTACTATATTCATTAGTACAAGAACAACTATTTTAATGTTGAATAAATTATGGAAAATTTGGAATTCTCAAATATGGTTTTTTTTTGTGAACTATACTTAGGATTATATTTCTTGGTTGAAAATCTAGACTAAGTTAATCATTGAGACGGTGATGCTTTTTAGGAGGGAGGTATGTAACACCTCTAGCTTGAATGATATCTATGTTGGCTTTTGTTATGGAAAGTTCAAACGTTGTGATTTTTGTCTTAAGAAATGTACTCTTATGACACAGAAATCATGTTTGTAGTAGGTAATATGTTATCTTACGAAATAGGTACGATTTTGTCATGTATTGGTTAATATGAAATGAAGAAATTCATCTTTTTATTTTATGTAGAATAATTCACTGCTTGGGAATGAGAAATTGAGTTTCAGTTTCATAACTCGTGGGGATCCAAAACAACATTACCTTGGATCAATTTAATTGATCCAAGGTATGCTTCTAATTTATAAAATTTGAGGTCATAATGACCAAGCTGGACAATTTGAAAGGTTCCTAGACTTCGAACTGTGCTAAGGTCATGAATAATCTGATCTCCTTGGCTCTCTGCTTCGTACTCAAATTTTGTGTTCTAATATGATCCTTCCTTTTGGTTAATGCGTGATATAATTTTTAGTATGAACATGGAACCTATTTACATTATTTTCCTTAAATAAGGAAATTTATCCTAAAAATTGTAACCGAACCTAAGTTACTAAGTTCTTTTGTTATTATGGGATGTTAAATGGGACCTAAGACTAAATAATTAGACCTAAGGACATATGTTAGTTCCTAAACTAATGTTGTACCTAACCTAATGTTGGAAAACCTAAAAGGGGCCTATGGGATGACATAGCAAGGAGAGGGTTTATGACATCAATTCCAAGACATTTATGAGGGAGTTAATATGATCTTATCTCTTTTGAACTGCCAAAGTTGGTGAAGTCATGCGGAAAGTTGGGGGAATGAGTTGGAAGCTCCACCAAATTTTAGTTTCATGCAAATTTGAACTTAGTCATTTTCAAATAGAGATGGCGTATGGCGGGGAAAAGGAAGGACTAATGATCTGTTTTGCATTTAATATTTTTAAAATTGGTGAAACCCGCCTAGGAAGAAGAAAGGGGGTTTGGTTTTGTTTGTTCATTTGGTATTCTTGAAGCAAATCTCACTCAATCTCTCATCAATATTTCAAATGGGATATGGTTCACTTGATATAGTTTTTGTCCCTCCTATGGTCTATTATATTTATATCACTTTTTGACCATGTGTTAGGACTGAGTGTATTAATTTCCTTAAGGTAACAAAGAAGAAGTTTATGGTATGCTTAGAAGGGGTATAGAGTATTTTATAAGTTTTTAACTTTAAAAAATTTTCTCCTTTCGTAATATTAACGATTTTGTATCCGGTAAGGGATCTGAATGTTATCTTATTTTCTTGTTATAACCAACCTTATACTTTAGATGAGGTTTGATTTATGTTGTCTTTGAATTCTAACTTGAATTTATTTCTAATTCGAGCCTATACTTTAGGATGATTTAATCAAGGTTACATTAATTGTTTACGATGATTTAGTTATCCTTACTTGTTCATATGATATTATTTATGATTGATGACATCTTAGACTTTAGGATGAATCTGAGATAATGGGATGATTAGATGGAAGGAAATGTTTATTACTACACAAACTATTGAATTAAGTCTGAAAGATAGTTTTATGTATCTTATTTTCTTATGGTAAATAGGTTTAGTGATTGAAGGAACTTAAATGGATTACATGAAAGTAATGGTAATTTTCAGCTAAAATAATAATTCTTCTTAACTTTTTTGTTTAAATTTTATATGATAAAAGGATTTTATGATGGAAAGTTAAGGTTGATAGAGTGACTGACCAAACCTTAATTTTGATTTGAAACTTTAATATGTATCTCTCTCTCTCTCTCCCTCTCTTATCTTGGATTGTACTCTATTTGGATTATTCTCTCTGTTATTATGATTTTTCGTTAGGGTTGTTTCATAACAACAAAGTTATTTTCATGAAACAAGAAGCTATAAGCACAACATTTTAATGATATATTGTTTATCATGCTTAGTTCAATGATTTGACCCATGCTAAAAATTTTGCGAGATGGAATTCGTAAAAGATGAATGGAGAAAAACCTATAGAAAGTTACATTTGTTTAATTAAAGTGATTATATACTTATTATGATGAAATTTGGCTTCATTACTTAAGATGCACTTGTTGGGAAAAGGAATTTTTAATAATATTTGGTTAAGTGTTGTTGTTTTGACATTTTTGATATCTGAATTTTTTTGGATTTAGTGAATGTATCACTCCTCCTTGATGAATAAAATATGTGTTGATTCTAAATAATACTTGTTGTAATACTTTCTTGGTATGAATTGGGATGAATTGGTATGTGTTAACATAATGAAGAGGGTAAATAATATACCTAAATATTATGGAATGGTTGGGGTCGAAGTTGATTATTAGCTTTATTATTTTCTATAGGAGAGATGCAACTTATAAGGTTGAAAATCTTAGCGAGATACTCCACCATTACAAAAAAAGGGATTTTAATTGAATTGCATGGATGTATGTGTATTAAACCGCGATTATAATTTACAACGTGTAATTTGATTCTAAATGGGCATCATCCCTTAATATGCGAAAGAAAGATACTTTCCATAAAATAAATCATGGACTTAACTTAAGATCATGTTAAAGGAATCATTATAAATGTAAGTTCATAAATGAATGTGTTTTTCCTTAAGAAGAATTTCATAGTAAAAAATACAAATGCTTAGAAGGAAGGTATAAAGGGAATTCAGACTTCATTTCCATGAAGTATAAAATAAGAGGTTTACTTGGAACTTATTTAAGCTAGGGCTGAAATAAGTAAGAAATTAATTAACACTTTCATAAATGCAAGTTATATTATGTAAGAACATGATTTAAGTTGTTATGGTATACTTAAAATAACTTGTAATTAATTAGTTAGGAAGAAGATTTCATCCACATACCTAACTCAAATACAGTTTTAACTTGTAACCTTAAGGGTTAAAGAATCTAGTTAAATCAATAAGGTTGTTGTAAGTAATCTGTAATGAAGTGATTAATAAGATATTAAATTTCAATCTAAGGTATGTTTGTCCAAATGTGGAAACTCAATTGGACGTTGACACATGCCAAATGCAATGTAGAACCTTCATGATGACAGAAGTCATTACGAGGATACTATGTTGCAATTGACATGTCTCAATACCCCACAGAGTTTGTTCAACTAGACTAACATAAGTTCTTGACTAGATCATGGTTCTGTCCTATGCAAAGATTGGGACATGATCTAGTGTTGAGGTCAACTCAAATATGACTTAAGATAACTAGACACACCCAATCAACATAAGTCAATTAAGTATGTCTATGTACCCTTAGTCACCATGAGCATTCCTCCACACTAGGGCATGTTTCTAACCTTGTCTAGGGTTAAAATTTGAATCAAGTGGGACTGAAAGAAGTCAGTGAAGACCACTCTAGATAATAGATCAAGTGTGGTGAAGGAATTATTCTATTTGACGAGTATTTCATCTAGGAATGTAAACATGATATACATGTTTAAAATCTTTGGCCAAAGTATCACAAGCTGCTAGTTGCATTGTCCTATGTCACCTAGTTTAAGAAGAAGGATTTCATATGAGTATCAGTAACAGATATTTAGATAGGATCTTAAAAAAACACTTGGGTACCCCTAATAGGGTAAAGGAACCAAGTATAATTCATATACACATTACTAAATGACATGAGACATTGGTTTTGTGCTAAGTCATGAAATGAGAGATCAGTGTTTCAACAAGTCATTACGATTGCATATGGTTTTCTATTATGAGATAGTTTGGAATTGGAATTTTTGCTCTTAATTATGATTTAGAACAAGGAACATTATGATTTATTTTTTAAAACCTTGTTTCTAGAGTCTTAAAATGGGAATGTTATAGGGTGCCTTTCGTGGAATTGTCCTTGTATAAATGGAATCTAAGAGTTTACAAATCAGCTAGTATTGTAGAGTTGAAGGATTCTCCTTTTGTGACATGTTATTCAATTCAATGATTGTATCTTCAAGTACTTTAATTTTCCACTCAACTCCAAACACCCATTTCTTAGAGATTTTATTCTTTGCATCATCAAAAAAAATAAGAGAAGGATTTTTTCTTCTATTTTTCTCATGATCCTTAGGTCCTGAATGCATTCCATCCAAAGCTTGAGTTCCTTCTTAGATGCTATAATTACTCTATCAAAGTGACTCTAGGCCAAATAAATTTTTCCATATATTTTGTAAGCCCCGTCTATGAAATTCAATCCAGAACCAACATACCTTCTACCAGTGCCTCAACAACTCTCCCATATAAAGTATATTTATGAATATCTTTGATGGATTTTAAATCTTCATCAGATAAAATAGTGGGAGGATGCATTAAATAAAAATGAGTAGGATCAAAAAAAATTTAACTAGAGAGAAAATATTTGATTAAATTAGAAAGGACTTGGACATGTTCTTCTAGTTGTTCCTATGTTTGCTTATCTTTTTCTACTCTCTCAATTACCTTAGAAAATTTCTCTTTCAAGTTATGAACCTTTCTTTATGGAGTAGATTCTCCAAGTGGGATCCTATTCAGCTCCTGGTCTGCAATAACTATGTATTATCCTTTTCTCCTTTTGGATTTGTAATCTCTAGGAACTATTGGCCCTTTGAATCAGAGACCAACCTTGAAGTCGTCTTGGCTCTTTTGGGTGGAGGAGTCAGATTTTTACCAATCGGGGAAGCTACACCATCAAAACAAGGAGCCACAATCTTTGAAGTGAAATTTCTCCTTTTACTATCAATCATGGGTTCGACCCATGTTAAATAATCACTTGATGAGGGGGAGGTAGTTCCAATTCAAAACTAGAAGGACCAGAGACTGAGTAAAAGTAACATCAAGAGTGAGTACCTCAATAGTATAAGAAGATATTTCCTTGGTGGTGATTGATGCTTGGGAATACTCACTTTCCTAGTGTCTAGTTAATTGATTTTTACCTCATCTTCTTCTTCTTCACTACTCTCTTCCTCATAACCACTTTCATCGTGATCATTTTTTTGTTTCCTTGGGTGGCTTTCCATGTATCGGTATTCTCATCTTCAACTCTTTTCATTTCTTCATCCAGTGGTTGTAACATTGGATCGGGAGTGAGGGTAGATTCTATCGTTAAATTCTGAATGTTTTCCTCCTCCACCTCTTTCTCAGGATTCTTTTCAATTTCCTCTATCTCCTTTTTCTTTTCTTTCTTTGTATATACTTTGGTGGTAGAGTCTAGAGGTGGGGAGGAAGGGATTGGTTAAGCTTGCACTTCTAGAAGAGAAATGGGAACCCATTTTGTGATAAAAATATTCTTGGGAAGAATATTGGGACACATTTTGATGATAAGTATTCATTTTCTTATCAAACCAAACCTTGGTTCTTACCAACACAAGTTTAATTATCTCAGAGAGATCATCTCTCTCTTTCTGAAACCAATCAATAGTAAGAAGGGGCATGTGTTGAATGGTCTTGATATATTCCACAAAGTACATGTCTTCATCATCATCTTGCAAATCATTTGGGACTTTATAATTTATATACTTTTAAGTCTTTGACCTGTTGTAAAGAGATTATGCCAAAATACCTCCTTCTTACTTCATATTAATCAATGACCGCCCAATAATCTTCCGAGTAGGAAAATGATAATAACTCATCCTGAGATGATTAGAAATGAAATTATTTATATCAAAACAAGATATTTTATGAAATGAGTGGAACTTGAAGTCATAGATTATCCTTTCCACATTCTGGGAATATAATGCAATCCTATAGATATAATTTCCCAAAGAGATAGGAAATTGAATACCTGTAATCTTCTTATCTCTACATGTTATGTGTAACATGTCTAATTGCCTACAGACTTCAACAAGAACCAATTTATCATTGTAATACATAGGTAGCTTATTGGGTGTCCCCTCAAATCTAGCTAACCTAATGTAAGAAATATTTCTAAATTGAATGAAGAGGTTGCCATATGTGGAGATCAATTGTTTTTCCTCTACAAACAATCTTTTTGTTGTATTTCCCTCCTAAAAATTCACAATGTACATTGGGAAAACATCATTCACACCCTTCTAGAATGATGCATACTGTTATCAAGGATTAGTTTTGGGTAATATTCATATGTTGGTCCATTTTTATTATTTTCCTGAGGGGACAAACCTACTTAAACTTTGTAAGAAGAAATTGTGTACATGAGGTATGAGGTCATGTAGAATGTCTTTCTTTGTTGCACATTAATAAGTTATTGACTAATATTTTCATAGATTATCTCACCCCAATTCAGGCCATGTTTTCCCTCAAAAATAATATTTATGTAAACACACATCCAAAACTGAAATTCATTGGTGGAAGGGAGACCCATTAACCTAGCCAAGAGGGTGATGATATCTCGCGATTCGGCTTTGAAATCGACCTATACAAGACATTCGAAAACTTGGAATCTCCCTTATTCTGCAACTTAATCCATGATTTGGATATCATTTCCTTGTATTTATTCTTTTCTTGTTCAAACATATATTGGGCATGAACACAAAATAGGGATCCCTAGAGTTGTATTTATACAGCTGACATCTAGTTTGGCAATCACTTGGCCTTGAGGGTCTCTAATTTATTTGGTATTAGGGTCAAAGTAGGAGGCACAAGATAATACTGTATATGTACATTGCACAAAGAGAAGAAAACCAATAACATGAGCAAGTCCATTATCTTTAATGCATTGAGCTATGGGGGGGCGGGGTGGCTTCGAGAAATCCATGTCCAAAAATCATCAACGTCAATGTGGTGAATATCATTATCTCTTATATTAGGTACATATGGTTCCAGAGAGGAAATATGTTCATACCTCCTCTATTGGAACTTCATGGTGGTAATATGGGAAAATAGACACATAGAAGGATGAGGCTCCAACAATGGTTTCCAGGAAAAATAGGATGGTAGGGGAAAAAAATAATTTGATACTTAATACACATATTAGGCTTCAAAATTACTCACCTTAGCTATAGGAAGAATGGCATTCCTCTCAGGATCCTAACACAGTTCAAATTTTTGAAAATGAGTGAAAATGCTCAAGTCATGGCTAGAAAAGGGATTGGAGACATGGAAATAGAAGGCACGTAGTGCTTAGTTGAAATCCTTGACTTGCAATGGTAAAAGTGAATTACTTTACCTATTATTTATACTTTTTCATTCAAAACATACTTGGATTAAAGTTCAATTAGGGGTTCACAGTGTATTATGGGGAACGGAAAGATTCATAGAACATTTTACTCATTTTACCCTTTGTATTGTGGATATTTCAGAGGAGGGGAAATGAGGGCCCAAGGGAAAAAGGATCATGAGGGGCTTAGAATTACGAAATATGTGCAATGCATGTAACAAATTTTAAGTGTGGAAAATGTGGGTTTGTTGGGAATAGGTTACCCAAAGGAACAAAGGTTACAAGTTCTTTCAATTCCTATTAACTCTGCATTACAAATAAACCAAGGAAGTGTGGGTAAATCAAGCATGTGGAGAAAACACAAGTCCTACGGAACAAAGGGTCATGGGTTCTCCAAGTATCCGTATCTCTCGTAATAAAAAACACTTAGTAAACTTAGTAAAAAGGATTTTATGGATCAATGATAAGTGGATAACAAGAAGATGAGAGGAATAGAGGCCCAAAAGGAACAAGGGTCACGAGTTCTCAAAACGCCCTGAAATCTTCACAATACAAAGGACAAGTACTTAAGTGTAGAAAAAGTGCGTATCCAAAGAACACAAGCCCCAAATGAACAAAGGACTTAAGGGGCCAAAACTTCTAACAATGCTGCAATACAAAGGATATGACTCGGAACACCTCAAAATGACTATTTTTTAAAAAACATTCACTTCCTTAGAACTTCACAAAGACAAATAATTTTTCCAAATGGGTTACTTAACCAAAAATTTCAAAAAAATTGAAAAGAAATGCACATTTTCTAGGTAATTGATAATAATGTGGAAACAAGAAATATTTATCATCATGTTGTTATCCAAGATTCCCCCAGTGGTAATTTTGATAACATGCATCGGATTATTCGATCTCGAGCAAGTAAGATTGATTCGAGGCCCAAAATCATGTTTTCGTGGTCCCCTCGGACTTTTTCTAACTCCCCACCCAAGAAGAAATCCCAAAAGGTTGAGAAACTGGAAGAAATGTAAAAAATAAGGTTGCAGGACTATGTTAAGGCATTTTGGGTCTGAAGGGTTCGGGTCGTACTGAGGTTCGTTATACCAAGTTTGGGGCCGAAAAAATTAAA
The DNA here is from genome assembly GCA_018340775.1 of Taxus wallichiana var. yunnanensis. Lineage (NCBI taxonomy): Eukaryota > Viridiplantae > Streptophyta > Pinopsida > Cupressales > Taxaceae > Taxus > Taxus wallichiana. The sequence continues at coordinate 680,768,341 of CM031239.1, forward strand.
AAAATCGGCTAAGTCCTAGTCTAGGTGGTCTACGGGATAGTTGGGACACCGGGACGTGTGGGATGCGAAAAGCCGAATCAGCCAAAAAAGGGAAAAATTGCCTAAGTCTTTTATTTCGCGTGGTTTGGGACAGCTGGGCCAAAAGTACGTGTGGGACATGGATCATCCGGTTTGGCACAAGTTGGTCCATTTCAGGCGCAGTTCAAGATATTTGTCCTAGACAGTTTGGGACATCCGGGCCAAAAGTACGCGCGGGATGCGGAAAGCCGAAAGAGCTGCCAACGAATGGAATCTTGCCACGTGTCTTCACCTCAAACAGGAACAAGAAAGCCCAAATCGGTCAAAGCAAGAGATTTTCATTTGGGAAAGCTGGGACAAAGGTATGCACGGACGCGAAAAGGTGAAATGGCTGAAAAGAGACAAGGAGGGCCAACGAATCGAGAACATACCACGTGTTAGAAGGTTGAAAAGTTCTAAGTGTTTGGCGCAAATGCCCCCTCGGCCCGAACCAATAAAATAGTGCCACGTGTCCAAGTTTAAAGGCCCGAAAGGAATTTTTAGAGGATGAACCCACGGATGAATCAGAGCCTGACATGTGTCATCCAGTGGCGAGAGAGCGGGAAAATATTCGAATATTTTCCCGCCGATCCATTTTGGTCTATTTTCACCCTAAATCTTCAGATCGCCATAACTTTCGATCCAGAGCTCAGTTTTTTGCGTTCTTTATATCAATGGAAAGCTGGTGAAATTCTCTACACGATTCTGGGGTCAATCTTGCATTTTGGTTCAGTTTGGAGAGAGAAAATCAAGAAACATCTCTGGCGTGTGGTAATGGCCAGAACTGACATTTCAACAACCAGCTTTAATGCAAAATACAGTTCGCCGCTTTTGCCAGGGTTCTCACCCACCGCCATAATGAGATAAATTAAATGCAACCTAGAAGTGGTTGGGGTAGATTTGACTTTCCTCTCTCTTCCCTCTCTCATTCTTCCTATAAATTATAAAGAGGGGCTTCTTTCTAAGTGTCGAACATTCCTGTTTTGCCCCTCCCTTCTTCTCTTTAGCAGGTGAATTTGTGGAGTTTGAACCTCCCATTTAAAACTGTAATGCGACTCTGCCTCTTGGCATTTTGTAGTGTATTGTATCAATCTTTGGAGCAAGTAATGCATGTATGTGGATGATTCTCAACCCTCTCTGTGTTCATTTGCATCCTCCTGATCTTTCACTGCAAATTTTGTTATCTGTGCATGATCTTGCATCACATTTTAATGGCTTGTGTTTATTGGAAAGATAGGTGTTCTTCATTCCTTGGTGCATCACCTTCGTTAGTTTAGGTTTATTTTTCTGCATCTTCTTACCATGTCTCCTTGGCAAGTTAGATTAGACTTTGAGTAAACCCTCTGCATTTTTCATGTGCATCTGAACAGAGGAATAGGAACTAGCCTTCTCTGGAGATTCCTTTCTCATTTTGCAAGTCCCACACTTGGAGAAAGGATTCAATGTTGTGCAATCACACTGGATGCTAGTATGATCAACCTAGAAATCTGATCAACATCCAGGGGTGCTGTGAATTCACACTAACAGTTTTGGCACGCCGGTGGGACCTTAGAGGTCTTCACTTTTATTGCAACAAGATCGATGTGCACTTGTTGTAAGTTCCAGCTTTGAAGAAGCTTAAAATCACACATCTGGTGACTCCAAAAGAAGCATAATCCGCTGGTTTTAGCAGTCCAAGCCTGGCAAATTTATGAGAAGAATACAGACCAGGTCAAGAACTAGGGAGGAAGGATTGTTTGTTCATCTACACCTATCTCCAGGAAGAGAAAGAAGGGGAAGAAGAGCTCAAATATCTCCATCTCCACCTAATAGAACCTTGTCAACACCTCCACCTGGTAGGCCTTTCATCCAATCAACAAGGGTTCTCAGGCCAATCAAAATGGCACAACCACCGAATCCGTACATCAATTTCACTGGCAGCAGCCCACTTGCTCTCAATGCACAACATCCAATCCCAGTTGCAGCATTGAAGAACATTCCATACTTCACTGGAGAGAACCAGACTACTCCTGGTGATCATGTTAAAGACATTGCCAACCTTTGTGCAATTCATGAAATCAATGAGATGCAAGTTGCTGTCAAATTGCTAGCATCCTCATTCAAAGGGAAAGCTTTGCAATGGTTCAGGAGCCTTGCCTCAGGTTCTATCACGAATTGGAATTAGCTATTTATAGCCCTCCATGAGTAGTTTGGGGAAAAGGGAGATAACTTGTCCCTTTTGGAGCAACTGACAACCATCAAAAGAGCTCCCAATGAGCAGCTGACCAACTTCAACTTCAGATTTCAAAGGACTTGGGAGAGAATTCTAGTGGTGGTCGATGTGCCAACAAAGTAGAAGGTGCTTTTCTTTATTATCTCAAAGTCTTAAATTCTGATATTTCTATTTTGATTCAGTCCATAGGAGGCATAACTATCCCTATGGCTTATAGCATTGCCATTAGGGCTGAAAATTATTTGATCTAAGCTGGAAAGCTAGCTCCTAGGCCTCCCATGCCATTATATCCAAGTTTAGAGAGCCCAAGCACTAGTCAAGCGTCCTGTCTTAGCTCCTATACCCACTCCTAGAAATCAGAGTTCAAATGAAGCTTCTACTTCATCTTCTAGTGCCTCAAACGAACTTCAAGGAGTCATGAAGCAATTGCAAAATCTAGGCAATGAGCTAGTTACACTCAAGAGGCAGAAAGCCTAAAGCTTTAAACCTTCTTATCAACCTCAAGCTCACCCTACAGACAACCATATATCAGCCTCAAAGACCACCCAATCTACCGCAAATCGAGAATCAAGCAAGGCTTCCCGCCAAGACCATTTCAACCAGATAACCCCAACATTGCATCCACATCCAAAGCTTTGGTACCGGTGCAAAATAACATGGCCCAAGAATCTGATTGGTGTTTCCCATGCGGTCAACCACATAACCAATCAATGTGCTTTAACAAAGGCATTAAATCAGGCTCTTATGGTGAAAACCATTGGTGGGTCGCAAGAGTCCAGCCACGAAGAGGATCAGCAGCAAGAAGCACCTCAAAGCAAGGAACATCTCCAAACGAAACTACTCTTGTAAACCGGCAAGCGTAAGATTTCGTGGCATGAATCAAGTAGTCTCTCAAGGTGTTGTAGCCAACACAAGGTCAAAAAGAAGGAATTTGGTTGAAGAATAGCCATTGGCCCCAAGTAATTCACGACCTTTTGTCACTCCACAAGCTGCTGGTAAACAAAATGTAGTTCCAAACATGCAAGGGGCACCCAAACCAGCTCCTAAACCAACTCGCATACTGCTAATGTTGCCCATGTGCAAGGGATGAATATGCAAGCTAAGGGACAGCAAAGAGATCCTTCATCACCATTTAGTATCATTGATCAGATGAAGAAGACAAATTTAAATATATCGATGTGGGAATCCCTATCTATCCCAGGCCAGAGAGATTTGCTACAAGCTGCCATGAAGGACTGGCCAAATTCGAATCAGCAAGCCCAAATGCAAGAGAAGGTGCTCACAAATGCTGCCTAGCCTAAAGGGAATCATGGAGGACAGCAAGGTAAAATGTTGAAGCCCCCTCCTTTTTATGTCTCATTAATCATTGGAAACCAATTGGTGCACAATTGCATGATTGATTCCAGGGAAAGTAGCTCAGTGATGCCCAAGCAAATAGTTGATCAGCTAGGACTTCAATATGAAACCATATCCAAAGGGGTAGTGTAGTTGGATGGGACAGCAGTAACAACAATTGGGGTGATTAGAAACTTGAGTCTTACCTTGCATGTATGTCCAAATGTTGTTGTTTTACAAGATGTATCAGTTATAGACCTTCCACCACTCTTTACCCTATATTTGTCAAGAGATTTCACACCAACATTGGAGGATATTTGTCTCGCTGATTGGTCACACATGTTGTTCGTAACAAGGTATGGAACCAAAGCAACAATCAGTGTCCGAACCTATTGCAAACTTCCACATTGAGCCCTACACCCTAGGTCGATCAATGCCAACTGCTCGGCATTTGATCAAGAAGATCACCCAAGCTCGATGAAGCCGACACCAAGCTTGGAAGCATCACGGATATAACTCTTGATGAATGGGAAAACAAGGTACATGATTTTGATCCTTATCAAGAAGTAGAAGAATCGAGCTAGGGGTCTACCGCATACATGAAAAATATCATCCCATTCCTAGCATCACCAAGCCAGACCACAAGTATGACAATGAGGTATGGCAGCTATTTTTTGATGGATCAAGGAGTAAACAAGGTGTCGGAGGGGGAGCCATGCTGGTTTCACCTCAAGGAGTAAAGTACTATTCAACTTTTAGATTTCAGTTTGTATGCTCCAATAACACTAGTGAATATGAAGCCTTGGTGCAAGGGATGCATTGGGCAATAAAGAAAGGGATAAAGAACTTGTAAGTTTTTGGTGATAGTGAGCTGATCGTAAACCAAGTCAAGGGGCAAAATGCCGCCAAAAATGATCTGTTGAAGAACTACAAAAATCGGGTATGGGACCTCATTGAAGATTTTGAGGGCTTTGGCATCAAATCAGTCCCTAGGAAAGAAAACCAAGCTGTTGACAAGGTTGCAGCAGTTGGGGCAGCCTTTGACTTTGTGGAGAGAACTCAAAAAGACAAGGTACAACCAAACATCCATGTGATTGTGAGGCCTTCGAGTCTTGCCGGATAACAATGTAAGTTGGCAAGTTTTTGAGAATGACCAAGTAAATCATCTATTTCTTACAAGAAGAAGATGAGTTCTCAGCTAAAAATCAGGAAAATTTGGGACAGCAGTATGGTGACCAAGTGGTACAGCTGAGAACTAACAAGCTACCCAAGGCACTTATCACTTTGGAGTCCATTTTCAATCCAAATTATCAGTTTAGGAAGGAGAAAGCAAACATTCAGGTCAAGAGAGAAGATTCAGTATCCATCTTGGTGGAAGAGAACAAACCATTGCAAATTGGAAAGATGACAACTGAACAAGAAAAGTATGAGTTCATATAGTTGTGTCAAGAGTTCCCTGATGTGTTTGCTTGGAGCTACGAAGACTTGAAAGGTTTCAATCCCGAGTTAGCTCAACACACCATTGAGTTGGATCCAAATACTAAGCCCATCAGGCAGAAACAAAGGCCAGTCAATCCACACATGGAACCTCTCATGAGGAAGGAATTGAACAAGTTGATTGAGTCAAGAATCATATTCCCAATCAAGCATTCTAGTTGGGTTGCCAACTTAGTTCTAGTCAGAAAGAAGAGTGGAGAGATCAGATTGTGTGTTGACTTCAGAGACTTGAATAGAGCATCTCTCAAAGACCATTACCCACTCCCTTCTATGGAGCAAATTTTGCAAGTGGTGGCTGGCTCCGAGAGGTTTTCACTACTTGATGGCTACTCAGGCTACAATCAGATTATGGTGAAGGAAGAAGATCAGTTCAAGACAGCCTTCACAACCAAATGGAGAACTTATGCATACAGGAAAATTCTATTTGGGATGTCCAACGCTGGTGGTACCTTCTAAAGAGAAATGGACATGGCGTTCAAAGGTTTGATTAACAACATGGTGCTGATATACCTTGATTATATCACTGTTTTTTCCAAAATGTAGCAGAGACCACCTCTCTCATTTGAGACAAGTCTTCATGAGGTGCGGGAGATTTGGAGTGTCTTTGAATCCTAAGAAGTGTATCTTTCTTGCACATGAAGGAAAGCTCCTTGGCCATATTGTCTCCGAGGAAGGATTAGCAATTGACCTAGAGAGGGTTGGAGCCATAAGAGCACTACCATTGCCAAGCCACAAGAAAGCCCTTCAGAGTTTCTTGGGGAGGATAAACTTTGTTCGGAGGTTTGTCCCAGATTTTGCAGCCCTTGTCAAACCTATCACCAAAATGTTAAAGAAAAGCATGGATTTCAAGTGGACAGCAGAAGGCAAGGAGAGTTTTGAAGCAATCAAAGAGGCCATCTCCCAAGCACCAACTCTCATCAACCCAGATTTCTCCAAGGATTTCATCCTCTATGCATTTGGGGGTGATGATACTATCTCTGCAATTTTGGTACAGCAGAATAAAGACAATGATGAGCAGCCAATTGCTTTCTTCAGCCAAATCCTGGAGGACTATGAGGTGAGGTATTCTTTTATTGAGAAGCATGTTCTTGCAGTAATCAGAAGCTTGAAGAAATTCAAGCATTTAGTCTCAAACAACAAGGTCCAGTTGTTGGTCTCTCATGCGGGAGTTAAAGACTTCCTCCTCAACAAGGATTTGAATGAGAAAAGAGTAGGTTGGATCACTCGTGTCATGGAGTATGACATTGAGATCAAGGTCACCAAGCTAGTAAGAGGAAAAGGATTGTGTGAGTAGCTGATTTTTGGGAAGCAAAAGAAGTATGCAATGAAGAAGAGGCTGTTTTGTGATTCAAGACAGACATGTGCAAGGTAGCACTCAAGAAGAGGATAATGTTTTCCCCATTCCTTGTTGGACCCAAGGTATATTGCACTTCCTAAGCATGGGCCTATGCCCTCTAGAGATGAACAAGACCCAAAGAAGACACTTCAGATTGCAGGTTGTCCCATATGCCATAGTAGATGGTGTTTTGTTCAAGAAAGATGTGAATGGAGTGTTGTTGAGATGCATTAACACAAATCAGATTCATAGGGTGTTGGAAGAGTTCCATGGTGGACCAGCTGGTGGTAATTTTACACCAAGAGTGACAGCCCTAAAAATCATGAAGGCTGGTTATTATTGGCCCAAGATTTTTAGTGATTGCTTCGCATGGATCAAAAGGTGCAAAAGTTGTGCATTCTTCACAGGTAAAGAGAGACTTGCTGCCCTCCCATTGCATCCAATTTCAGTTGACCAGCCATTCATGCAATGGAGTTTAGACTACATTGGAGTCATTAATCCCAATTCAAGCCAAGGGCATAAGTGGATTTTGATAGCCACAAACTACTTCACCAAATGGACTGAAGCAGTAGCACTTAAGGAAGCAAATGAGTCTAGCATCTTAGAATTCTATGAGGGGATAGTAACTAGATTTGGCATACCTGCTACAATAATCTCAGTTAATGCATTAACATTCATTGGATCCAAGGTGACTGAGTGGGCTGTCAAGAATGAGATCTACCTAAGTACTTCATCAAACTACTACCCTCGGGTAATGGCAGCTGAATCTACAAACAAGAACTTGTTGAGGATCATTAGGAGGACTCTTGATGAGAATCAGAGGTCTTGGCATACCAAACTGAAACCAACCTTATGGGCTGATAGGATAACTCCCAAGAGATCCACAGGTAACTCTCCATTCAGGCTTGTTTATGGAAGAGAGGTAGTCTTGCCCATGTCACTTGAGTTTCCAACATTGGAACTCATGAAGCAATTAGAGTTGCTAGATTTTGGGCCCATGGAGGTGAGATATGCAGAGTTGATGGAGCTCCAAGAAACCAGAGATCAGGCATCCCAAGCAATGGAGAAGGATCAAGCTTTGATCAAGAATACCTTTGATAGGAAGGCCAAGAATAGACCTTTCCAAGTTGTAGATTTAGTATTGAAATGGGATGCAAATAGAGAAAAACCGGGAAGGCATTCAAAATTTGATGCCATTTGGAGTGGACCATACATGGTCACAAAGTGTAAGGACAGCAATGCCTTCCAATTGTCTTCATTGGATGGCGAAGAACTACATATTCCAGTCAATGGAATCTATCTAAAGCATTGCTACTAAAGGGAAATTCTCCATCTTGTAAATATTAGCTTAGGTTTTCATTCCTCTAAGTGCTTGTGCACATTTTTTTGCTGTAGGTTGTTTTGCTTTCCCTAAGTGCTTTGGCGCAGGCTTGTTATCCCTGGAGATGTTTTGCATCCCTTGCTTCCATCAAGTGTTTTTCCATCTTCCTCCTTACAACATTCTAGTCAGTTGGGGTATTAAACAGAGAAGTAAGTGACTCCATGCCCAATGGATGCTTCAAGCAACTGGTAACTTCATCTAGTAGGTAGATGACCCCGTTGAGTCGCCAAATTGTTATCCAAAATTCCCCAGGGTAATTTTGATAACATGCATCAGATTATTCAGTCCTGAGCAAGTAAGATTGATTCAAGGCCCAAAATCATGTTTTCCAAGGTCCCCTCAGACTTTTTCTAACTCCCCACCCAAGAAGAAATCCCAACAAGTTGAGAAAATTGAAGAAATACAAAAAATAAGGTTGCAGGACTATGTTAAGGCATTTCAGGTCTGAAGGGTTTGGGTCGTACTGAGGTTCGTTGTACCAAGTTTGGGGCCAAAAAAATTAAGAAAATCAGCTAAGTCCTAGTCCAGGCGGTCTGTGGGACAGTTGGGACACCGGGACGCGTGGGACTCGAAAAGCCGAATCAGCCGAAAAAGGAAAAATTGCCTAAGTCTTTTGTTTCGCGTGGTTTGGGATAGTTGGGCCAAAAGTACGCGCGGGACGCGGATCAGCCGGTTTGGTGCAAGTCGGTCCATTTCGGGTGGTTTGGAGATATTTTTCCTAGACAGTTTGGGACATCCGGGCCAAAAGTATGCGCGGGGACGTGGAAAGTGGAAAGAGCTGCCAACGAATGGAATCTCGCCACGTGTCTTCACCTCAAACAGGAACAAGGAAGCCCGAATCAGCCAAGCAAGATATTTTCATTTGGGGACATCGGGCAAAGGTACGCACGGGACGCGAAAAGGTGAAATGGCTGAAAAGAGACAAGGAGGCCCGCCAACAAATCGAATGTGCCACGTGTCAGAAGGTTGAAAAGTTGCTAAGTGTTTGGCGCAAATACCCCCTCGAGCTCGAACCAATAAAATAGTGCCATGTGTCCAAGTTTAAAGGCCCGAAAGGAATTTTCAGAGGATGAAGCCACGGACGAATCAGAGCCTGACACGTGTCATCCAAGTGGCAGAGCGTGGGAAAAAATTCAAATATTTTCCCACCGATCCGTTTTGGTCTATTTTTGCCCTAAATCTTCAGATCGCCATAACTTTCGATCCAGAGCTCAGTTTTTTGCGTTCTTTATATCAATGGAAATCTGGTGAAATTCTCTACACTATTCTAGGGTCAATCTTGTGTTTTGGTTCAGTTTGGAGAGAGAAAATCAAGAAACATCTGCACGGCGCGTGGTAATGGCTTAATCGATGTTTCAACAACCAGCTTTAATGCAAAATACAGTTCGCCGCTTTTGCCAGGGTTCTCACCCACCGCCATAATGAGATAAATTAAATGCAACCTAGAAGTGGTTGGGGTAGATCTGACTTTCCTCTCTCTTCCCTCTCTCATTCTTCCTATAAATTGTAAAGAGGGGCTTCTTTCTAAGGGTCGAACATTCCTGTTTTGCCCCTCCCTTCTTCTCTTTGGCAGGTGAATTTGTGGAGTTCGAACCTCCCATTTAAAACTGTAATGTGACTCTGCCTCTTGGCATTTTGTAGTGTATTGTATCAATCTTTGGAGCAAGTAATGCATGTCTGTGGATGATTCTCAACCCTCTCTGTGTTCATTTGCATCCTCCTGATCTTTCACTGCAAATTTTGTTATCTGTGCATGATCTTGCATCACATTTTAATGGCTTGTGTTTATTGGAAAGATAGGTGTTCTTCATTCCTCGGTGCATCACCTTCATTAGTTTAGGTTTATTTTTCTGCATCTTCTTACCCTGTCTCCCTGGCAAGTTAGATTAGACTTTGAGTAAACCCTCTGCATTTTTGTGTGCATCTGAACAGAGGAATAGGAACCAGCCTTCTTTGGAGATTCCTTTCTCATTTTTGCAAGTCCCACACTTGGAGAAAGGATTCAATGTTGTGCAATCACACTGGATGCTAGTATGATCAACCTAGAAATTTGATCAACATCCAGGGGTGCTGTGAATTCGCACTAACAATTTTGGCATGCCCGGTGGGACCTTAGAGGTCTTCACTTTTATTGCATGTTTTTATTAGTGATGATGTTCCTTGTAGCATATATGGAAAAGGTTGTGTTGAGGATAAGATGAATAATGGGCATACATGGCTATTGAAGGATGTAAAACATGTGCCTACATTAAGATGAAACTTGGTATCGGTGGGGTAGTTAGGAAATGATGGTTGTATTATGATATTTACAAAGTGAACTCTTAGAAGGTTACTAAGGGTCCCTTATGGTGGAAAGAGGGAATAAGGTTGTAACATTGTATTTAACCACCGATAATACTCATGCTTGTAATCATGTGGCTTCAAACGTAAATACAACATTGTGGCACTATAAGATTAGTCATATGAGCCATAATGACATGCAGATCATAAATAATAGTTTGCTCGTATTTATAGACATATATTTTTATTTATTTGAGCACTATGTATATGGGAAACAAAATTGGGTAACGTTTGTCAAAGTTGGACCTATGAAGAAACAGAGTAAGTTAGCTGCTGGTATATTTTGATATGTTGGGGTGGACTCATGTATCATCTCTTGGGGTTCAAATTTTTATGTTGCTCTTATTTATGATGCATCAAGGAAAGTTTGTGTATATATTATTAGAAAAAAATATGGTGTATTTGACACTTTTATTAAATGGAAAGCCTTGGTAGAGAATGAAATAGGTCTTAAGGTAAAATGTATCAGTCATATAATGGAGGGGAGTATTGCAGAAATGGGTTTGAACATTATTGTTCTAAGAATGGAATTTATAGGAAAAATATAGTTCCAAGAACTTGCGCAGTAGAATCGGGTGTCCGAAAGGATAAACTAGACAATAATGGAATGAGCTAGAACATGAGGTTACATGCATGGTGACTCTTTCTTTTTGATAGAAGCGGTCAACATAGTTATGTACTTGATAAAAAGAGGACACTCAAGTGCCTTAGATGGAGACATACCCGAGGAGGCTTGGTCCGGTAAGAAATTTAATTACTCATTTTTTAGAGTCTTTGCAAGTGAGGTGTTTGTCCATATCAAAAGGATGATAAAACCAAGCTAGAGGTTAAATCATAAGAATGAATTTAGGTTATGACTTTGGATAGAATTGTTGGAGTATTAATTAAAAGAAAATCATTTGTTCTAGGGATGTGGTCTCTTTTGTTACCATACTACAATCTAAATGCATTCTTCATTTCAGTCCAAGAATCAATAGAGTTATCAGGCAGAGCTTTATACCAGTCCCTTGCATCCTCTTCTAATGTATGAATAAACAATTTAATGTACACATCTTCAAACTCTATTTCAAAATCCTCTATCATATTGACAAAGAGTTTCAAGTGTTGATCACTCGTTATTACATTATTTCCTTGAAACTTAGGCAATCTATTTCTTACATCATGTGGCACATCATTCAGATAGCCATCCATACCTCTAAAACTGATGGGACCAAAAGTATTAATGAAAAATGGAGATCCGGGTGGAGGTGAAACATATTATTATGAGGAGGTGACCTTACAAGAGAAACAAAGTGATGAGGAGTGAGGGTTTTGTGTGGTACAGGATACAATTTTCAGAATGACTATCCCCTAATGGTCTTTATTCACTACAGACACTATCGATTTGGAAAATACGGGGGTAGAATGAGATGTAAATCTTTCAAATACATGGGTGGAATGAGAAGGCCCCTCTCCGGATGGAGAATTTAGGTTTACAAAAAGAATATCGACTCGAAGCGATCGAGGAAGCATCGCAATCTTTAATCACGTGCCCATCAATTTCACTAATGGAGATCTCTTTTCTTGATGCTTGATCTCCAAAACCTTCCAAATTCTTCCTCCTTCTGAATTAGACTTTCAAAACTCTGAAAACAACCTTCTACTAGGGTCCGTGGTGAAGAAAGATCTTCTTCCTTCCATCTTTTCAAAGATTAGTAACAAATTTTCAATTGACAGAGGTTAAGACACTGGAATTTATTAAAATCAAATCAACTCAGAGTCGCCACTAAGGATTTTCACCCTAGTTGTGCAAATGCACTAAAATAATCTGTCAAATATCTATTAGCACTAAAAATCATGTAAAACTTTATGAATCGACCTTCCTTCACCCAAATTTATCAAAGGTGAGCCAACCTTAGTACAATAATCGCTAGAAAAATTGGATAGACAAAGATGCGTAACTTATAACTTTGTTTAATCCTTACAGATCTGATCAGAGAATGATGTTTACAAAACATATTTGCACACATAAACTGCAAGAAACATTACTAGGTTTGGAAAACTTTAAATTCTTAAAAGCATCCCGGAAATGGTGTTATTAGTTTTGGTATCCAAATTTGTTCTCCTTTTCAAGCCAAGAAACAACACATATTCGATAGGGAGCTTAGAGGTAGATAGATCATAAATGTGTATCATTTTGTAGTCGGGGATGAAATCTAACTGACCCTTTGTTACTCGGGTTTGTGGAGAGATGGATAGCACCTTAAAAGGATGTGATCTTATCCTAACTATTTTAGGTTGTGCCTTTCAACCAAGGTAAGAGAACCTATTTTGTAACCTCTATTATTGAAGGAGATGCAGATACCTTTCTTTTGCACAAATTTTATAAAGAAAACCTTGGGAAAATATGATCAACACACCACATCTGACTCTCACGGGTTGTCACTTCCAGATTATGAAGATATTTTCAATATAAGGCAAAGGTTACTGAAGACATTTGGAATCCTGATCTGTTTTGCATACTTTAGCAAATAGATTTTGTTCTTTTGTGGATATACAGAGCAAAACAGGGGTAGTTCAGGGTAGGATTGGTTATTTAAATAATTTTTAGTGGGAGATCAACAAGATAGATTGGAATTTTCCAGATCCTTGAGAAACTTCACAAAATATAGAGAACTCAATTACAAAAAGTTTCTAAATAGTTAAAACATTCATTCAACTAGAAGGTGTGCATCAATGGAGGCCTAGATTTGTACTTTTGACACAATCTTTAGATTCTAGCACAAAGGCTCAAGTTAGAAGACCCAATAAAACATCAAACTCTAAGATCAATCATACCGAAGTACACCGAGAGGCTTACAAACAATCTCTATCAACAGATGAAAGAAAAGTGATTTTAAATCGTTTATTTCATTCTTAGATTAAAGCTATTCTAAAAATTAAATTGCAGATACCACTAAACTATCACAAGGATTGAGATCTCGTGTGATTCAAAGATATTTTGATACAAGATTGAAATAGGAACAAGAAAAACTACTTGTAAACATTCGAAAGTGGAATAACACAAAATTTGCTAGATATTTGACACAAATTAACTCAAAATTTATCGATTCATCAAAGAAAGGAGAGTTATTTAAACAATCTCGAGCTTTTTGATGGGTATACACTCATAAACAACTCAACATGAATTAAAATATAACCCAGAGGATGTTAACCTAGTTTCTCCTAAAGTTTTCTTAGAAGATGATATTTTCTCAAAATTTTCTCATGCAAATGAACTCCCAACCCTTTATAAGAGTACTCTCATTGCATTTATACATTTTTTCCCACTCAATTTTCCCCTCAAAAGAGAAGAATATTCGAGGGACCTTTTCCTATTACCAATTTTCCTCGTAAAGTGACCCTTAAAAATTTATATCCAAAAGTTGTCGAGTGGACCAGTTGTGAACTAATCATGTTTCATTGGATCCTCAACCGATGACTAGGATGTCATACCACAACCTTTTAGCAATCCTAATCATTCTAATAGCTGGACTTGACAAAGTCATCCCCTTTGCTCCCTTTCATGTGCAATTCTTCCCGCATCCATCTCCTCTAGTAATTCCAATTTTAAAATATGTATTACATAAGTAACTATTGATATCGACCCTTTTCTACTTTATATCGAGTCTTCCACGTGTTTTCTGGCGCATCTACAAAGGTGAGGCACAACAGCTAGTCTCCAAACAAGCGCGGGCCTTCCACATGTCCCAGGCCCTTTAGGAAGTTGCTTAAAAATTATAAGGGAAGGGAAGGCCTGGTATAAACCTCAACGTGTCTTCCGATGCATCTCCAAAAAAAAAATTCATGGGTCGGTCCCTAAACATGGGTGGTCCCTCCACACCATGAAAACATATAATATCATTCTTAACACACCTTAGTGGGTGAGAACCTGGAAAACATTTCTTCCCCATTAATACGGGATCCGATGTCCTCCACTACTGGGATATTGGGATTTTGGTCTACCATATTTTCTTATATAACAAACAACCGTGGGGCACCAAACTCAAAAAATTGAGGACAAATTTTTTATGCATCAAATCGGGGAGATAGAAAACGTGACAAAGGCCATAAACTAAGGGATTTCGAGGGAAAATGGTACGAGATCATAATGGGCACCAACATCGGCTTCTTCTGGGATGGGCACCAAAGAAGTGCCACAAGAACAAAAGTAGACCAAGTACCATAAATATCCATTGGAAAAGGAGTCACTTGTAGAGCAGAAAAACCGTAACCATCCTCTAAAAATAAATGGAGAAACCAAAGCAAAACTAGGTCACCCAGACCGAATGAACAAAAACACAAAATCGTAACGAAAACAAAGAACTACACACCGTAAAATGGAGTGCATCCTGATTCAAAGAAAATGATCAAGGAAAAACTTGAGTTCCCTGTCATTCTGGATATGACCATGCTAAGCAGTTCTGATATGTTTTTAACAGCTAGTCATATGATTACCTCTCTTTTCCATCCAAGTCGCTATCTGACCACATTTCTTCAAGCTTATCCTTTTTGCCTGGGTCAAGTTTTCTAACATCTTTCGGGGCTACATCAAACATCAAAGTCTTAGGAAAATCATCCTGCTCATGATACCTACATTAACCAATTTCATATTCCTTGAAAGCAACATAGCTCACAGAGTTATCAATATCAATATTTGCATGCAATACTTCATAAGAAGCATTGTTGGGGTCCTCAATAAGATATAACATTTTCTTTTCACCAGGTAACTTGACAAGGCTTCCCTCAATTGGGATGGTGGCATAGGACATATCCATTTGAACACTCCCACCAACATTTGCAGCCCATTTTCTGGACAACAACATACCCCATTTGGCAGGGCAATCCACAATAACAACATCAAGTTTTAGGTTCTTACCCGGATAAGCTGCAAGTTGCACTATCAGACCCTTGACACATCCAACCACTGGCACCTCCCTAGAATCCATGGCAGTACACTTCCCATAAGCTGTTGTTACTTTGAGATCCAACTCATTCATGACCTCAAGAGGCATAACATTGCATGATGCTCGGAATCAAACATACAGATTGTGTAACAACTTATCCTTAATAATCAAAGTAGTAAAAAATGGATCCACCTTCAGTTGAGACTCAACCAAGGATGTTCCCAAATATACTTCAGGTGGCTCACCTAGTTCTTCCAGTACTTGGGGTTTTTTCAACTCTAAAATGGTAGGAGGAGTCTCAACATTATTTACATTTCTACCTTGGGTGACCTTTTCTTCTTTAAATCCCAAATATTTGAATTCTTTGTCCTATGCTCAGGGATTCTAAGCAATTCAACAATAGGAACAAAAATCTTGATCTGACTCAACATTTGGGCTATGTCATATGGAACATACTTGGGCAAGGCAACATTGGGAGGGAGATTGACAAACTCATCAGATGGCACAAGATTTTTTACAGTCTGAGCATGGGGAGGAACACAAGTTTTATCTGGGGTGACCAAGCCTTTCTCCAGATGTATATTTTTAGGGGTTTCCTTATGGATACTGGTAAGCACTAGAATTTTTGGTTTGGCTTGAGGCCCCCCTTTGGCAACCTTACTCCTGGTATTATATTATTTTTCATGGCCAACCACAACATTCATTAACAACTACCTATCCTCCTTATAAGGGATCCCTCCATCATACTTCTCAATCATTAGTGCCCTTAAGTATTCAAAATCATTATTAGGTAATTCAAAAGCTTGCACCATATCAATTTCAGAAGTATGAGTGGGAGGAAGAGGTAATAACCGGTGAATGCAATCCCAAAAATATTTAGTAGTTCGCACTCATCCTCGATTGAGGTTTCTCCCCTGCTATGAACTCATAGAGGAATGCAGCATGCATGCACCATCATCGAGTACCATCATCGTTATCGCTTCTTCTTCTTGCTGATTAACTTCACATGGAGGATGGGACAGAAAGCATCTATCACACCAATCAATCACATTAGCTTCATCAATAACGAGGAACCTGTAGTCGAGGATCGTGCACCATTCTAATTTCATGTGCTTTGGGATATTTATTTGCAGATCCCATGCATCCTTTACCTCGTCATCTAACCTTTTATCACCACTAGGATGATTGCCAAATCTTTCATGATTTTGTGCCTTTTGTTGACCTTGTGAACTCGCCCAATTCCTTTCTTTGTATGGACTAGTTTGTAAGATATTTCTTTGGCAGCCCCTACCAAATTTTTAACAGCCTCCTCAAGATCCACACTCTTGCTTGCTTGAAATTTTTCTGGGTTTATCAGTTTGACACCCTCCTTCTTAGGATTTTTTCCAACTGCTTTGATGTTGTTCTCAATTTTCAGAGCCATGGTAAAGGCCTACCTCAAAGTGCCAGGGTTTTTATCCCTCAAATAGCATACAACCTTCTTGTCAAATGCATCAAGACACTTTATAAGACAAGCTTCATCACATGGCCTCAAATTCACAAGGGTAGTCTTCTCAATGTCTTATTGAATCTCGTATTAAAGTCATGCACTAACTCATTAGGATTCTTTTTAATATTCTCAAATTCTAACAAAAGAAACCTAGGGTTTGTTTTTTCACCATACTGCAATCTAAATGCATTCTTCATTTCAATCCAAGAATAAATAGAGTTATCAGGCATATCTTTATATTAGTCCCTTGCATCCTCTTCTAATGTATGAATAAACAATTTAATGTACACATCTTCAAACTCTATTTTGAAATCCTCCATCATATTGACAAAGAGTTTCAAGTGTTGATCGCTCGTTATTGCATTATTTCCATGAAACTTAGGAAATTTGTTTCTTACATCCTATGGCACAACATTCGGATAGATATCCATACCTCCAAAACCGATGGGACAAAAACTATTAATGACAAATGGAGGTTTGGGTGGAGGTGAGCCATATTATTCTAAGGAGGTGACCTTACGGGAGAAACAAAGTGATGAAGAGTGAGGGTTTGTGTGGTACAGGATACAATTTTTAGAATGACTATCCCCTAATGGCCTTTTTGAAAAGCAATCCACAGGTTAAACACAGAAATATAATCGATGTATTATTCCTATATCAAATACAATGAATGGAGTGCTATTAAATAGCCATATACATAGGAAAACTGACTTCCTATAAAATAGGAAAGTCAACAAACCACTTACCCGTTTATAACTTTACGGGTACAACAAAACACTATAATAATATATTGTTAAAACAATATATTATAACAATTGTAATATCAACTCAACATAATTATAATCTAACTTTTATAATAATGTGAGCACTAATAATAATTCCTAACATTCCCCCCCTTAGTGCGAACATGGTAGAAAAACATCCACACACTCCTCTGCAGTATGCTCACCCCTGTGGCATGTCCAACTCTGTGACTCATGACCTTGATCCAAAAGAAAGGCTCGCTCCTTCCATGGTTTTAAACAAGCTTACCACAAACCTTGAAGTGACAAGAACCTCATCAACTGTCGACCTCGTGTGGTTTTCTAGATCCTCCCACAAACCCTTTCAAGATCCATGAACTGACTTACTCTAGTGCTACTGTTCACCACTATGCTTATACATCAGGGAATAATGTAGGAAACACAACATGCATATCACAAAACTGCACAATAGAAGATATACTGAAAAAATTTCACATTACTTCCTATAAGAATCGTAATGTTCTTAATAGTAGTCTCTGTCATTGATCGCTGCCACTCGATCTTGAACAGCATAGAAAACTACCACTGCCACTGGAAGCTTTCCTTGACTAAGCCATTTTGGGTGCAGAATGGGAATGGAACATTGGTATGTATTCCCCCCCACAATGTGAAATTCCACTCATATAGATACTGAGAAGCAAACTGCATCGAAGAACATACTCCTGAATGGATCTTGCTAGTTAGGTCTTGCTGCACATGGTCACTAATGCTAGTGAACGTATTCTCCTAGCTGACCATCTTCCAACGAAGTACGGAAGTCAGAGGACCAAGTCAGTCAGAGGATCACTGACAGTCATCTGCGCTCCAACACAACTTTCTTTCCAACATCCATCAAATACCAAACAAAACAGGAACTCTGAAAAAGAATCACACCAAGCTGAAACTGGAACACTGCAAAACTCAAAAACAAGTACTCACACTGCACACCTGTGCCACCAAATCATTCTGTGCGGCCCCGTCGTTGGTGACTGATGAGAGGTCGCTGTTCGACCTCCTTCCTCCGATGCCTCCTTCCTCCATCTTTCATGCTGCTAGCTCAGTTGGATTTGATCATGGAGCTCAAATGCATATTAAAGGACGTCGGATTCCACCGATAGTGCGTCCGTAAGGCAAAAATTTTTTTTTTTTTTTTTGACTTTTGACAAGTACTATTTTTACAGTGACATTGACCGTATGACCATTACAAAATGACCATTAAAAATAAAACCTAAAATCACCTATACGACTCAAAACTTGACAACATCTAATAGAATTTTGACATTTTGAATACAAGACAATATTACGTAGAGAACATATTACATGACTCCTTTGAATTTGATGACACTATTACAAATTTAGTTTAACTCTAATGCCTAAGACTATATTGAATTGTTTTGAATAAAAAATCAAATATCAATTAGACACCAACTACTAAAATGACACAAACGTGTAAGACTTCACAACCTAGACACTTGTCAAATTCTCTAATCAAATGAAACTACAGAAAATGACTGCCTCCACGTAGTCACCTATTCCCGGAAATGTTTGGTGATACAAGGGAGAGTTCTCTGAATGCCAGATCTGGAAGAATGCACTCTTGTAAGATGTCTATTGACCAATCAACGTGATCAGAAGACAGATACACATAAACTAACTCCTTCTTTGACTGTGCATGGCCGCGCATGAAAAAGAACTAGTTTTTGCACAAAAATTCAGTCGATTTAATCTTCCATGATAGTATGAGGATATGCCAACAATACAGATTGATCAAGTCGGTCAATGGACAGGTCGACAAGATTCAAGATTGGCGCATGCAACAAAATTTCAATAATGAAGAATTGACTGAATGGATACTCAGCTGGGGACGAATTTTGATCTAAATAGACAATTATCAAATTGTTTTTATCATCAATACCTTTTAACAGTCCATTGTTGCGCCATACCTTCAACAATAATATGCTCCGTAATGTAAAATCTGCCCAGCACCAGGGAAAGGGGTCCGATATAAGAAAACACCAATTTGTTTATTCCCACGTACAGGCCGTCCTATCTCTAAAAAACATCTGTTTGCATAAGATCAGATCGACTGTATGCAATAGATCTGACAGATTTGTAAACACAATGAGTTGTCACTTGTTCGCCAAGTTTTATACAAACTTCAGGGAAATTTGTCTTGCTAATGATATCAGCGCTTTGCCAATAGATCTGCACACGAACTGCACATTGAGCAATAATACTAAAACAACAGATTGAAAATAAATATTCCAACTTCATAAATTGGGGCGATAGCTAAAAAAATATGCCCCTGCAACAAAAACTATTTCTCCATTGGAGCGAACTCGCTCTGATACCAAATTGAAAAGCAATCCACAGGTTAAACACAGAAATATAATCGATGTAGTATTCCTCTATCAAATACAATGAATGGAGTGCTATTAAATAGCCATCCAAATAGGAAAACTGACTTCCTATAAAATAGGAAAGTCAACAAACCACTTACCCGTTTATAACTTTACGGGTACAACAAAACACTATAATAATATATTGTTAAAACAATATATTATAACAATTGTAATATCAACTCAACATAATTATAATCTAACTTTTATAATAATGTGAGCACTAATAATAATTCCTAACACTTTTTCATGGCGTACACTATCATATTTGGAAAATACAAGGGTAGAATGAGATGTAAATCTTTCAAATACGGGGGTGGAATGAGAAGTCCCCTCTCAAGATGGAGAATTCAGTTTACAAACAGACTACTTGATTCGGAAGAAGTCGAGGAAGAATTACAATCTTTAATCATGTGCCCATCAGTTTCACCAATGGAGATCTCTTTTCTTGATGTTTGATCTCCAAAACCTTCCAAATTCTTCCTCCTTCGAATAGACTTTCCAAACTGGAAACAACCTTCTACTAGGGTCCTGCGGTGAAGAAATATCTTCTTCCTTCCATCTTTGCAAAGATTAGTAATAAATTTTCAATTGTGAGGTTGAGACACGGCATTTATCAAAATCAAATCAACTCGGAGTCACCATTAAGGATTTTCACCCTAGTTGTGCAAATGCACTAAAATAATCACAAATATCTATCAAAGCACTAAAAATCATGTAATACTTTACAAATCAGACCTTCCTTCACCCAAATTTATCAAAGGTGAGCTAGACTTAGTACAATAACTCGCTGTAAAATTGGACAGATAAAGACGCTTGTAACTTATAACTTTCTTCAATCCTTACAGATCTAATCATAGAATGATGTTTACAAAACGTATTTTCACACGAGACTCGCAAAAACATTACGTGGTTTGGAAAACTTTAAATTATTCAAAGCATCCCCGAAATGGTGTCATTAGTGTTGGTATCCAAATTTGTTCTCCTTTTCAAGCCGAGTAACAATATAGATTTGACAGGGAGCTTAGAGGCAGATAGATCATAAATTTGTATTGTTTTGTAGCCGGGGATGAAATCTAACTAACCCTTTGTTACTCATGTTTGTGGAGATATCGATAGCACCTTAAAATGATGTGATCTTATCCTAACTATTTTAGGTTGTGCCTCTTAACCAAGGTAAGAGAACCTATTTTGTAACCTTTTTTATTGAAGGAGATGCACATACCTTTCTTTTGCACAAATTTTATAAAAAAACCTTGGGAAAATATAATCAACACACCAAATCTAAGTCTCATGAGTTGTCACTTCCAAATTATGGAGATATTTTTAATACAAGGCAAAGGTTATCAAGACATTTCGAATCCTAATCTATTCTAAATAATTTAACAAATGGATTTTGTTCTTTTGTGGATATACAAAGCAAAATAGGGGTAGTTTGGGGTAGGATTGGTTATTTAAATATTTTTGGTGGGAGATCTACAAGATAGATTGGAATTTTCCAGATCCTTGAGAAAATTCACAAAAATAGAGAACTCAATAATAGAAAGCTTTCAAATAGTTAAAACATTCCTTCAACTGAAGGTGTGCATCAATGGAGGCCTAGATTTGCACTTTTTCACACAATATTTTAGATTCTAGCATGAAGGCTCGAGTTATAATACCCGATGTACACCCAGAGGCTTACAAACAATCTTTGTCAACGGATGAAAGAAAAGTGATTTTAAAACGTTTATTTCATTCCCAGATGAAAGCTCTTCTGAAAAATTAAATTATAGATGCCACTAAACTATCACAAGGATTGAGATCTATGCAATTCAAAGGGATTTTGATACAAGATTACAATAGAAACAAGAAAAACTACTTGCATACATTCTAAAAATGAAATAAACACAATTTTCTAGAGACTTGACACAAATTAACTCAAAATTTATCAGATTCATTAGCAAGGGAGAGTTATTTAAACCATCTCAGAGATTTTTGATGGCTATACACTCGTACCCAACTCAACATGAATGAAAATATAACACAAAGTAAGTTAACCTAGTTTCTCAGAAGATGAGCTTTTCTCAAAATTTTCTCATGAAAATGAACTCCCAACCCTTTATAAGAGTACTCTCATTGCATTTATACATTTTTTCCCACTCAATTTTCCCCCCAAAAGAGAAGAATATTCGAGGGACCTTTTCTTGTTACTCATTTACCTCAGAAAGTGACCTTTAATAAATTTATATCCGAAAGCTACCAAGTGGACTAGTTACTGAACTGATCATGTTTCATTGGGTCCTTAATCGATGATGAGGATTCCATGCCATAACCTTTTGGCAATCCTTCTAATCATTCTAATAGCTGGACTTGACAGTCATCCCCTTTTGCTCCCTTTCATCTGCAATTCTTCCCGCATCAATCTCTTTCGGTAATTCCCATTTCAAAATATGCATTACACAACAACCGTATATTCTACCCCTTTTCTACTTTATACCGAGTCGTCCACATGTTTCCTAGCGCATCCGCAAAGGTGAGGCACGAAATCTAGTTTCCAAACAAGCGCAAGCCATCCACGTGTCCCGGGACCTTTTAGGAAGTTGCTTGAAAATTCTAAGGGAAGGGAAGGCCCGGACGAGAAACCTCCATGTGTATCCCGGTGCATCTCCAAAAATAAAACTCAGGGGTTGGTCCCTAAACATGCGCGGTCCCTCCATGCCATGAAAACATATAATATCGTTCTTAACACACCTTAGTGGGTGATAACCTGGAAAATGTTTCTTCCCCATTAATACGATATCTGATGTCCTCCACTACAGGGATATTGGGATTTTGGTTTGCCATATTTTCTTATACAACAAACAAGTGTGGGGCACCAGACTGGACAAATGGAGGAAAAATTTCTTATGCATCAAATTTGGGAGATAGAAAACGTGATAGAGGCCGAAAATTTAGGGATTTCAAGGGCAAATGGTGCGAGATCAAAATGGGCACCAACATGTAGATGTCGGGAAGAAGTAGTAGCAAGTCATGGATGTGGAGCATCAATCTCTCATGGAGAACCATACATGGGAATTGGTGAAACTACAGAAGGAAAAAGTGGGTGTATAGATTTGAAGAGGAAGGAGGAAAGAAAAGATAAAAAGACTCGATTGGTGGTAAAGGGGTTTTCACATAAAAAAGGTATAGATTTTAATGATTTTAAGGATCTATATATGTAGTAGGATCAAAGGGACATGATGTCAAAAGTAAAGAGGAGATGGTGTACAAACTAGAGAAGAGATTGTATAGCCCTGAATCAATCTACACATTAATGATATAAGAAATTTGATAGATTCATGTTAGACCAATTTTATATTAAATTTTATTCGACAATTGCGTGTATATAAATAATTTCAAGATGACAATTATATTATCTTTTGCTTATATGTGGATGACATGTTTGTTGCAGATAAAAGTATGTAGGAAATAAAATTTCTCAAGAAGCAGCTAAGTGAATCCTTTGCTATGAAGGATTTGTGGGAAACCAAACAAATCCTTTGTATGATAATATCTCGAGATAGGAAGGAATGGAAGTTGACTTTATCTTAGGAAGAGTACATTAAGAAGGTGTTATATAGGTTTAATATGCAAGATTCTAAATTAGTTGGGACTCCTTTGGTAGGCCATTTCAAGTTATCAAAGGAGTTGTGTCCCAAGACAAAGCAGAGGAGAGAAACTAGATGTCTAAGGTATCATACTCATCGGTGCTTGGTAGTTTGATGTATGCCATGGTTTGCACTAGGCCTAATATTACCCATGTAGTGGGAGAAGTGAGTATATTTATGGTTGATCTAGGTAACTATCCTTGAAAGGCACTAAAGTGGATCCTTTGGTACTTTAGAGGTAACATCATAGTGATAGTTTTATGCTACAAGTGGATCGACACCATTTTTTGTGGTTATTTACATTCGAGACATGGCTAGAGATGTAGACAGCAAGAGGAGCACAACATGTTATATTTTCACTGAAGGTGGGACAACAGTGAGCTAGATTTCATGACTACATAATTTTGTGGCTTTTTCAACCACATAGGTGAGTATGTTACTACCATAGAGGAAAGAAAAGAGATGATTTTGTCACAACAATTGCTTGAGGAGTTTCTTCCTAAGAAGGAGGAAGAGAAGTTGCATAGTGATAGTCGAGTGTTATGCACCTAGCTAAGAAATTTGTTTTCCACTCTATGATGAAGCATATATACGGTCAAGGTACCATTTCATTAGGACAAATTTGGAGGAAAAGAAGTTGAAGCTAGAGAAGATTCATACCAGTTAGAATCCTACGGACATGATGACTAAGGTGGTTATAAGGGAGAAATTAAAGTTATGTTCAACTTTGGTTGGTCTTTAAGGATGATAGTGAAGGGTTGAGAATATTTCTCAAAGGAAAACCATTCTCCAAGTGGGAGATTGTTACGGTGTGGATCCTATTTTCATATTTGGAAGTGTTGAAGATTGTACACTAAAATTATTGTACACTATCCATGGTTTTTAGCCTCAAAAGACGTTCATAATACCTCAGAAATGTGCTCTTCTCATATGGGTGGTATTTTTACCTATAGGTTTATGGGATGGTTTTAGTACCCACAATATTGTGAAATTGTTTAAGCAGTTGCCTATTGATGTGCTTTTGGGAATGTGGTTGGGAGACATAACATTGTATATGTGTATGAGTTCAAGTGTGAATTTTTAGAGTTTTTTAGAATAGCTCTAAACATATATGGGTATTGTATTGAGAGAAATAATTGGCTTATAATAAAAAAATTTAGCAATTGATTCTTGGTGGACATAGCCTAAATTGGGTGAAGCACATTAGATATCATCTCGTGTTGTGTTCTTTTATTTTTCGTACTTTTGTTTCGATCGTGATATTTTTCTACATATTAGTTTCTACTATTTTGATTCTATGTGGGATTTTCTTCATAGTTTATCCCTTATTTCCTAAAACTTTAATTTTTATTCCTCCTCCAACCTTTACCTCTCCTAAGCATGTTCCTCCCATTTATATTAACATTGTCCATATCACCACTCGTTCTCATCCTCATGAGTCACAACCATCTATGTAATCAAATTAAATGGTTGTCATTTCTTCTCCATCCAATGATCCCACTCCATCTCCTTCCTCATCTAAGGCTAAGGTATCCATTTTAGGTGTGCCACTTTGAACCATAAACCGGCCACATCTAAGCATAGAGTTGTGAGGTAACTACTCTAATATCCCATTAAGATGTATCTTTATGAGCTTATCTAAAGCTCCCCCAATCACTGATAGACCCTCATTGAGGCCTTGCATCTTATTCCCATCTTATCGTAGAATCCCACCCTTTTATAACCCCTTTTGGGGCTCTCATTTCCTCCACCACAATTTCCTTTGATGATTTAGAGATTCCAAACATCTTACTTGAAGATCATGACCTTCCCCTTTTATCACTTTACGCATCAATAAACCATTCATCCACCTCTCTATGATAGATAACGACACCAACATAAATATCATCTCATCTCACACCTTCGATCAACTTAAAATTTCAAAATCCATTTTTTCTCAATCACTCGTGGTCCTCCATGCCTTTAATGATGAATTTTCCCCACTTTGGGCACAGTTATCATCCCCATCAATGTCAATGAAATACTCCTCCATGAAGTATTCTATATCATTGAAGGGTAGTTTTAATATAATGTCTTGATCGGATGACCATGGATTTATATCATACATTACATCCCATTCACTCTCCACTTTGCCGTTGCATCAAATATGATCATGAGGGGAATATTTATACTCTCCGGCCAACCTTCCTCCTTCAAAGCATGTCACATGACTTATAGACCATACGTGCTCATCCCAAAGCAAGACTCATCCTCGAAGAATCCACCATTTCTTCTATACCTACATCTAATTAACCTAATGTTGAATCTCTTGATAATGTGATGCAACATCTCTCTCTAGGGAATATCAACTCCTTGATCTCAATTCTCTTCCCTCCCTCAATCGACTTGGTACACTTTATAAAGCACCTATGTACCAATCAAACATCAGGGATATCATTTCCTTTGGTTTGCCTAATCTCAAAAACAACCTCGTCTATGGTGGCATTGGTCACCCTTCATCCCATATTGATAATCAACCTCATACCAAACCATACACAAATAGATCCAGGTTTCCTCTATAACAAAGATGTCACCTATACCTACCTCCACCACCACGCGTCGAAGGGATTATACCTAGTATGTTATTGAAAATTTATGCATGATCTTGTCATCAACCAATCTAACAAGCCTCATGAAAAATTTGGTTTGGGTTTCAATGAAAAACCCAATAACAACCTCACATAGCTTTCTTCTATATCTCCCATGCATATCAATTCATCATCTACTCCTCTATCTCGGCAATGAATTGACATGGATAACACCATGTCCAATCCTTCTAACTTTTTTAGTCTCCACCATCACCTTAGGACTAGTCACTTACCAGAATGGGGGTGAAACTAGGTCCCTTCCTCTCATTTTCCCTAACATGGTAGAGGAGGATTCCCCTACCATCGACATTCTCAAGTGTAGCAACGAAAATCCATCCTTTCCTAAATGGGGTAAAAGATTCATATCTTCATAATACCTTACCTCTTGACACATACACCCTTCTCAATGTATCTACTATCGACATCAATATAAGTACTCTACAAGAGCCCCATATCCTTAAAATTAGTGAATATCTTAACCATCAAGAACTCGATACCTTCACCTCCTTTCTATCCAAACAAATCTAGGACTCTGTATGGTCATATGCTAACATGTCATGTCTCATTCCATCCATCTTCATCCATTATATCATCGTCATTTCGACGCTAAGATGGTTAAGCATAAGCTTCTTCACATGCACCCTTGCATTTCTCTCTCTCCTTGTCAAAGAGGATTTACAACACCTTCTTTCCACTAATTTCATCTAACCCATTAACTATTAGTAATCGGTTTTGAACATCGTGCATGTTACCAAATCCTCTAGAAATATCTCCATCTATACAAACTTTTAGATTTAAATCTCATTTGACCTAAAGATAATTTTCCCCTTTCCAACATCGATCAACTATTTGACTTAACAACTAGCCATGAAATGCTCTCTCTTATTTATGTTTTTTCTAGTTATAATCAGATTATCATCGCACAAGAACAACATAAGACTTCTTTCATCACCCCTTAAGGAACTTTCTTCTATCGTTTCATGTCCTTCAGGTTTGAGAAACACAAAGGCCACCTATCGGTGCATTATGACCTACATCTTCTATAATATTATCGATAAAATTATAGAGGATTACATCAATGACCTCCGGGAAAATCTAAATGTTTACAGGACCATATTTCTATCTTTGAAACCCTCTTCGCACATCTTACCCAAGTCTTCCTTCATCATCTCCTACTAAGTGTGTGTTCATATATCTAATCTGGAAAAGTCCTTAGCTTTATCATTTCTATCGGGGGCATGTAAGTTGACCGTGCCAAAAACAAATCCATCTTCGAGATGCCCCCTCCTTCTAATCTCAAACAACTTTGTAGTATTCAAGGAAGACTCCAATCTATCCACCACTTCATCTCATAGGTTTTGACCACTACCAACCTTTCCATCATCTCCTTCTCAAAGACACCCAATTCAATTACGATTCTAATTGTTAGAAGGCATTTGATGATCTCAAGAAATACCTTTTATCACCACATGTGCTCACACATCCATGTAAGGGGGCATTTCTATCTCTACATCTCTACCTCTAATCATGTTATATGTGTTATATTGGCACACCCCGATGATATAAGTTTGGAGAAAGATGTCTATTATATTATTTGCACTCTCTTAGATTACGAAACCCACTACACTAAGGCTGAAATGCTATGTTGTACTCTCTTCTTTACCACTTCTAAACTTTGTCATTACCTTCTTAATCAAAAAAAGCTTCATCGTCACTAGATTGGATCTCCTTAAAACCATGCATTCCAATCCTTATCATAATGATTACATCACTCAATGGATCATGCTCATGACCAAGTTTTACCTAGATTTCATCTCTTAAAAATATATCAAGGGCCAAGCTATCGTTGATCAAATCGTTGAAGTCCCTCTTCTTGAAAACTATCTTCCTCGTGAACAATTTCCAGACGAGTCCATCAATATAATTGACCAGGAATTTTCTACCCTCGAATAATACTTTTCTTTGATGTATCCAAGAATTGGCAAAGGGGAGGCATCGGTGTTATCATCATTCCTCCTTGGGATGACCCAATCCCCATCGCTTATAAACTTAACTTTGAGTGCACTAACAACATGGCTAAGTATGAAGCCCTCATCTTAGGCCTTCAAACTGTTATCATGATTGGTTTCCAAATCATTTACATCTATGGTGACTCTCATATTTTCATTTGAGCATATCAAAGTAAAAATTAAGTCCTTCGTAAATACAAGAGCTTCATTGATAGATACTATGGAATCCCTCACATCCAACCGCTTTATAGATACTATGGAATCCCTCACATCTATCATCCCATGGGAAACTTAATAACCAAAAATCTCCGTCATTTTTCATCTTCTTAATTAGACATCTCATGTCTATGAGCTTCCTCGCATCAATCTTATTTACACCAATCAAACAAATCTCTCGGTATTCTTATATCTTTAACTACCTATCTATATCCAAAATTCTCTACGACATATCCAAAAATAGTAGGATGTCATTCCTTCAATGTGCTAACCATTGTGTCATCCTTGGAGGCATCCTCTACAAGTGTGGATGGAATCTTACTACATTTCCTTAAATCACATGAATCTACCCTATGTCATCTAAGAATTCCATGACGATATATGTGGTTTGGCTTTCCCCGAGCACGTCCTTCCTTAGTCTATTAGTGGTCCACCCTCAATAAATATTTCTTTGAATATTTTTAAAAGTGTACTAAATGGCAACAAAATTCTAACCTCATCCATAATCCTAGCTAGGCATTGCAGCCAACTTAAGATTTGTGGCCTTTCTCACATCGGTCCTCAACCTCATTAGTCTCATCAATCCACGTTCCTTTCAAAGCATCATCACAACTACTCACTATTTCACCAAATGGTTGGAAGTGATTCCACTCTCATCTATCAAAGCTAATAAAATCATTCACTTTATCCATCGTGCATCATCTATCATTTCAGCGTTCCTCATAAAATCATCACAGATAATAGAAATTCCTTCAAAAAAATACCTCAATAATATTTTTGACTCTTTCAACATCAATCTTACCTTCACTTCTCCTTACTATACTCAAGCTAATGGCCAAGCCAAAGCCACCAATAAAACCCTTCATAACATTCTTGCTAAAAAATTGATAAATCGGGATGTAAATATCATATTCACATCCCTTTCTCCCTTTGGGTCTATCGGACTAGCATCCACATCTCTACAGGTGCTACTCCTTTCTCTCTCATCTACAACTCTAAATTCATTCTTCCTCTCAAAGTTAAAATCCCATCCTTATGTATATCTCTCTCGTGAATTTATCTTTGACAATGACTATCGTTAAGAGCATCTAGCTCATATTGAATTGTTAGATGAAATTCACTTGATCACTCTTCAATACCATCACATATATTAAAAGCGTATTAAACGTGCTTATAAAAAAATATATCAAGGAACATGAATTTTACATCGGTGAACTCATCTTAAAATAAAATCGAATGTCATTACTCCGGAGAGAAGCCAACATAGAAAGTTTATTTCCAACTAGATTGATCCATATATTACCACTTATAAGTATGGATCTAGGGCCTATCACTCCTCGATGGTAAACCATAAATATAACCTCTCAAGTCCTTGCACTTCCAACCTTTCTAATATTAAAACACCTACCGGGGTGACCCTAGTCACACTTAGCAATCCTTTCCATCACTAGATATTTCATCTCTCATTGTATTGATTTGGGATTATATTGTTTACCATCACTTTCCTATCTATGATCTTAACTATGGGAATCATGTCTCTTCCCATATAATATTCCTCATGGACAAGTTCCTCCTTCTTTGTGGGAAACCCACAATAATTACACCCATCATATACTTAACTACCTATTGGAACCTTGCTAAGGATCCACGTGTCATTTGTACATCTTTTTGTCCCCTCCCCAAGTGGTCTACTTGGCTATACCCAAATCTTTCAAAAAAATCAAAATTTTGGATGCTCATATCAAAAAGCTATCTTATACAAAAAAAAATTGTTCCTCGAAATAAATTTGTTCATATCAAACAAAAAATTACCAAAATATTGATCCCAAGAAGGAAAATTGTCATGCATTCCATCCTACCATCTAAAGAAAAAGTCAAAAAATCAAAATCTAATGAAAAATCCTAGTTGTAGACCACTCCCTCGAAGGATGGCTATCATCTTATGTCATGGTAGAGAAGGCTTCCCGCATCGATCAACCTTATTAAAATCTTAAAATCAAAAGCAAATATGTCAAAAGAGAGCATCCCTAGAAAGCTTCCCGCATCGATTAGCTTTCCAATCCTCCACAAATTTCTCGTGTTTAGTTTTTGCCATATTTCTCGAGTTAGGCATAGACGTAATACCACCACCTAAGGAGAACTGATTTTACTCATATAAGCTCCATCTCCATCCCTTTTCATGTTTACGGTGGGTCTATAAGCACACTTTCCATCTTCCCCTCAAGTTATTAAATGTGATTAAATATTGTTAGTTATGTGTTAACACCTTTCATTGGTCACAAGTGCATTTCTCTACATTGTTCCCTCTAACATTTTTCCTCTAATCCAATTTTAAATAAACTTTTCTATGCTCCCATCTATGATTAATTTTTATTTCTCATACTTCCAGGTCACCCTATCAAGGTCGCACCCTTTCCCTTTCCCTATCCTAAATTTTGCATCCATATCGAATCCTTCATATCACTTCTGATCATATCCAATCTACATCTATCACATTAGTTAACCTAAACATCTAAGCTCGTCTAATCAATATGTAAATCACCATCTATCAAATCAATACATCATCTCCTACATCTAAACATATATCCATCCATCATCTAATTCAACATATGCATCTAAACTCATCACATCTATTCTAATCTCAAGTCATCTCATATCTATCATTTATTACATCATTTCGTAATAAAAATATATCATATCATCACATCAAATCATTTAATCCATACATCACATCGCATATCCATGTCATCATCATCATACATCTATGGTCTATCTGTAAATTTCACATCAAATCAAGTAACTTAACATCACATCATCAATATGTACATCACATCCAACATCTAAATGATCATCCATAATATAATCAAATCCATCAAATAAATCATCACACAACATATATAATCAATGATAAAATCATATATATATATATCAAAATGTGTCTATATATCTCGTGATAGGCTCTATGAGATTTATCTCATAAATCTATACATTGAAATCCATATGAAAATCTATATGTTCACCCACTATGTGGTGAACTATAGATCAGATGCTCGAGCTCCAATCCTTGTTCTTAAGGAGATGGGTCATGTCCACCTCCATATCTAGCTGGTGTAGGGACCTATCTCTTTGCATGTCCACTTGTAGATCCATCATCCTGGACTTGTATCACACCTCATTTGTATGACACTCATCGTGCTACCCGATGTCACCGACTACGATGATCTCCTATTCTCCACTCCCCTAATAGATAGGCCACATAGTTTGACACATCTAGAATTCTATATGTAATAATGCGCTCATAGTAGCGCACCTTTGCACCTAGTTCTTGTTAATGCAATATTATAGCACCCATGATTGCTAGTGATCCTGTGTGTGGGGAAATCGATGTAATTTGCTAACATTGGACAATCTCTCAAGCTATGGGACTTGTGAACTTGAGATGGTCCTTGATAAGGTTGTCTTCCTCTTATTAATCCTAATAATAAACTACTCCTAATGTAAGAAAAACACCTAACTACACCTATCCTAACAATTCCAAGGAGACAAGGAGAGAGAAAGTGCATAAAAGGGAAATCCTACACTAATAGTGGTGATAGCACCAGAAAAAGGATGAGATACTCACGATGAGGTAGGAAGGAGAGGGAAAATATGGTTGGGAGAGGACAAAATAGTAGTGACATAGACCGAAATCCCCACTCGCCATTAAATCTTCATGAAACACAACATCCTACACTTGCAATCGAGAAAACATACACATAATGGAACCAAAAATAGGAGGCAAGGGAAATATAATAAAAATGAACAAGGGAAACACCACAAAAAATGATTTTTATTTATTCAAAACATGCACAGACTATTTGCATTGATGCAGAGAGGCGTAAATACACTTATCAGGTGTAGGAGAAGGCTTACAGATCATTGGAGTTGAGGAAAAGTTTTGGAAGAGTTTTTATAGCTCCCGAATTTATCTATGAAAATGAGGGGGTAAATTACATTATATAGGAAATTGTATCACCTACCCTCATTAAATAGGTATGGGAAGCCATACAAATCACTTCCTAAGGGTACCTTTTATGAGGTAAGACATGGGTGCCATACTACATTAATGTCGGTTATTGAGCTATCATTCACCTACCTACCTTCACTTGGCTTATGATTTTTGAGTAGTCCAACCCCCGGGTTGGTTTGCCATCCAACTATATTCAGTCCTTTCCTTGTGTGACGTCCAACTTGGGTTAGAAGGTCATCTATCGTTTGTCTATACAACCACCAAGTTGTCTAACGGGCACGGGTACCGCCCAACCTCCCGCCCAAATAACTATCGGGTTTTCCAACCTGGATCGACATACAACATCTAAACTAGGTTTTTGGTCATCCAACACCCATCTAACCCCCTAGTCATCTAACCCATCTATCCAACCTCTAGAGGCCAACCTGTAAAGGCAATATCTCGAGCTCCCGGATGAGTTTTGGGGAAAACATTTGTATGATTTCGCTTGTAAAAACCCATTGAATCTAATGGTGATGGTCTTAAGACTCAATTTTTACTTTAGCACCTCCAAATTTCCCCTTCTTTCTTTGGATGGCTAGTTATGCACTAAAATAATTAGCTTCCTTGGAAATTGTATGGTGTTTCAAGATGTCTCATATTTTCCATCATATAGGGCATGGAAAATGACTTCCATAATGAACTTTTTGGACTTATAATTCCTCACGTCTCCTAGAATATTTCATTAAATCTCAAGTCCTCTTTCACGTTGCATGCTCCTTTAGGCCCGAAATCCTACTTCTGATGAATCGACTCCAAAACCTCCAAAACTTCCCTGAATCTTCCAAAATCATCTCCTTAGTGTTCCTAACACTTGAATACTCTTGTATCATTCTAGATTTCTCCATGAATCCTTTTCCAG
The DNA here is from genome assembly GCA_018340775.1 of Taxus wallichiana var. yunnanensis. NCBI lineage: Eukaryota > Viridiplantae > Streptophyta > Pinopsida > Cupressales > Taxaceae > Taxus > Taxus wallichiana. The sequence continues at coordinate 680,801,485 of CM031239.1, forward strand.
TGTTTAAACCCATCCTCCCAAGTTGTCTATTTTACCCGGGGGTAAAAATAGATAATGATGCCTTATATTGATCTAGTGATATAGTACTAGGCAAAGCCATCTGTCTCGGCTCTCTATGAATCCTTTGGTTCGAACTCCCTAACACTAAAACTATGAATCCAAGATCTCAAAATCTAGCTTTGTATGCCTCACTCTACATGTAGTTATCATTTTGTTGTTATATGCTCTGGTCTCTCTCCTAATGAAACCCCGCGGCCTCATGTCTTACTACATCCCTATCCGAGAATGTAACATATAAGTCCTCCAAGTAAGTGGGATATCTTAGTTGTCGATCCCCCATATCCACCCTCTCCTCTAGGTGTGACCTCCTCCTCTCCTATGGGCACCACTTTTGTAACACCCAATATCATGAAACTTTAAAATTAATGGATTGTTTTAAAAACAACTCCCTTATCACCGTTGTTGGACTGATTTTATTGTACTTGTTTCAAATTATTGAAATGATAACAACAAAATAAGAAATCCAAATCTGAGAGGGTTTAAGGTTCCTCTAAATGAGATGATTATGGATATAGACACAAAAGATAGATCCTCCTCACAATGAGTTAGATGACCCTGCAACAAAGAGAGGCTTAACAAAGAAGGCGATTAGTAGATAGAGGGTGGTTTTCTTGACAATACCATTCGAGAAGTGAAAACTTCCTAGGATGGATGTCAACCCAATTTTTGATAAAATATAAATAAAAATAATGATAGATTAGCAATAATATGCAATAAAAGTTAAACTGGAAGAGAGATCTCAAATGTGATAGTGTTGGTCTGAAAATCTATCGGTTGGGTAGATCTATGGATAGACGAGCCAACAATGTGCAGGGGATAGCCCCTCTTTGAGACAGCAAAGTGAAACTAGTTTATTGTTATTCTACCAGTAGGAATTTGTGCAAGTCCTACAAGTATTCTACCTTCAGGGGTTTGGGATCTCATCCCAGTTGGGGTATTTCCAACTGTGAGCAGAAAGGGATGAAGGGAGGAGAGGAGATAGGATAGATCTGAAGGGAGAAAAGAAATGAATTCCAAAGCAGAAAGGTCAGAGGGTTTATGTTTTGGGCTGGTAGTAAACAGAGCCAAACCTACTTGCATAAACGAACAAAGCAATACTGATGAGCAAATGACAAAAAGTAGAGATAGATCTGACAGAAAAACAACATAGATCTAACTTAAGAAAGATCTAATACACATAACACATCCATTGAGCACAAAGTCTTAATTTTTGTATTAATATTTTCTATTTACAAAAGTACAAAGCCTTTTCCTTCTCACTTCTATTTTTCATCTAAAAAATGTCCACCACCTGAATACAACAAATATCCAAGTATATATAGAAGGAGAAGGAGAAAGAAGGCAAAAAGAAACCAACAACTAATTACAAAATATTTACAAAATATCTAAAAGTCAACTATTGACTTTGGGAAATTTGGTGGATGACAACATCTCATGGTGCAACATGGATGATGTCATCATTTGTGCCAACAAACTTTTAAATATTACAAAAAGGGAACAACCCTAGGAGGAAGGAGCCTATTCATCATTGTCCTACGGCTAGAAAGGAGTATCCTGCTTCTGCTTAGGAGAGGAAATATGAAATTGAGCACGATACTCCAAGAATTTGCTAATCATCGGTTAAAGTTGATCCTAAGCAGGACCCTTGGTGTGATTGTTGATGACTTCACAAGTATCTCATTCATCTCTGAGTCTTTCTAGGAGTTTGAAGTATTCATTACCTACCTCCATCAGGTATCCAACAAAATAACGGCAGCTAGAAGGTTATTGATAGATTCCACATCAAAAGTGGCTTCTGACCCTAACCCTTGTGACGTGATCTCCTTAAAGAGCCAAATAGTGTCATCTACCTTCCTCAAGGCGTATGATGGGGTGAGTAATCCTGGAGACATCCTTAGGATGATCTACTCCATTTGATGCATTACATCTAAGGCTTCCTCCTTGATTTTATCAATTTTCTCCAAGACAAATTCCATCTTATCAACCTGATAGTCCAAAGTAGTAAGGAATTTATTGGGTGATCGAAGACGTTGAATTTCACTAAGTCATCGACTGGGCGGTCGAGCATCTTCTAGAATGTCTCATGCTGTAACCTAGCATGGTCCAACTCTTCAGAGATAGGTCACGTGATCGCTTGGAGTTCCTTGTTAGCCTAATCAACATTCTAATATAGCTCTGTGAACTTTACAATTACTTCCTCACTATCTTTTAGGATCTAGTCTCTCTAGGTGGATACTGCCATACCTTGTTCATCGATCTTGGCATACTCATTTATCTTTTCTTGGCTAAGGGCCTCAGGAGTTTAAGTGGCAGTTATAGGAGGTGCACTGCCCATTTTCTGCAGGGCTTGGAGAAGATGTCTATTTTGTTCTTTCAGTATCCTCTTCTCTTCCTTTGCTTCTGAAGATTTTTGCAAAGGGCATCCACTATAGATAGGGCCTCTCCCTATAGGCTTTCAGAGGATGTTCCCATCATGACCTATGTCACTATATAATCTGTAGGAGACAGATCCTTTTTGTCCTTTGTGGGATTAGGGTATGTGATCTCCATAACCCTTTCACCTGAAGCACTCTGAGAGAAGTGGGTTATCGGATTTTTCTTCTTAGCTCCTTTTTTTGGGATGAGAGAAGTCCATAGGTGCAATGGGGACTTTCCTCTTATGCTAGCTTAGGTGCTTGGAGATCCATTCTGGACTTAAGGGAGTGGGACCAGAGGGAGAAGAGGGAACGAGAGGTAGAAGAAGGGGTAGCTATAGTGAACAAGGGGAAATGTGTTGAGACACTTGGTGGTGGCATTGATAAAGAAGCTGAATCTCCAACGCTCACAGGGGTAGGAGTCACTGTAGGAGAGGAAACCATGGGGGTGGAAGGGATCTGAGAGATGAGGGAAGAAATGCTGGGGGACAGATCCACAAGGGAAGAGAAGATGGAGGAAGAGGAAGGGGGAATAGTAGAAGATGGGGGAGAAGACACAACCAGAGGAGTGGTTGCTTGAGTGACGTGAGGAGGGGAAGGAGGAGTAGGAGATGGGACGGTGGGAACTTCAGTAATTACTGCAGTGGCAACATCCTGAGTGGATGTGCCTGTTGGAACACTTACCGCCTATTCTTTTTCTAGGGAGACTAGGCTTACTACCTGCTCTTGGGCGGTGGAAGGAGGAATCTTGGGAGCTTTCTCCTGAGTAGCACTTGATTCTCTTTCTTTGTCTTTCCCTTTTCCCTTTAGCAAGTGTTTTGGTCTAGTAGGTGCATCACCCAAAGGAGACGTGGTGAAGTCTACCCTAAGGTAGATGAGATTGTTATACTTGCACCAATGTTACATGTGCGCTATAAAGTGCCTTTGCTCTATCTATCTCGAGAAAATGGCCAATTGTCCCCGTCCAGTATCTAGATAGACCTGATCAACTTCTTGATCAGTCATTTGGAAACCTTTCGGGACAATGGCCATGCCATATTGGATAATTTCTGCCGGGGCGGGTGGGAGTGATCCTTTCTTCCGAGCTCAACCTCGTGATACAGGTTGATGTAGATATCCTTGATCTTTAAGCGTGGATTGGATCGAGATTTTCCCTTGGGAGGCAATTGCGAGGATCAAAGGTCAGCCTTGCTAGGAAATTATGTTTCAAGTTGAGCAACTCCAGTTCCACAAACATTTCCCGGGCTTTGGTGTGAGAAGTGTAGGTGTATCTGCCCACTATGAGGGGGAATGGAGTTCCACCCTTCTTTCTCTTTAGGCACTTCTCGTGGTATGTGATAAGTTATCTGGATAGCTCTAATAGGATCAATTTCGGTCCCGCATACCTCGGTAACTTGGTGGGCTCCCCCAAGAAGTTGGCAGCTCTGAGATAAGTGAAAGTGGGGAATTACATAAATAACACTCCCCACTTCTCTGTGGTAGTCACTATGCTCTTGGTCATCCACCGAGTGAGTCATATTGGGCCTTAATAGGTAGATGATGATGTAGAAGAAGGCATTATTGATCTTGCTAAATTGTGTGATGTTGTTTTCTAGTCTCAACTCTGGATAATATTCATATATTTTTACTTGGGGCCACACCCCACATCGACTTAGTGCTGGATAGTCTCTTTCGAGGCAACAACGTAAACCATGTAGGAGTTCATGTAGAACCTCCCAGTTGTTGAGAGTTGTTGAAGCTGCTTAGAGATAGTGTTGCTGATGATCTCCGCCCATTCAAAATGTTGATCAAGAACATTTTTTCTCATGGTTTCCAGATACCTGAGCATCCATTTGTGGAAGTAATGGGCATCAGGAAGCCCAAACACCCTACTCAGGAAGGTGATGGTGTCACTCAGCTCCTCGAGAAGTTACTACGATGAATAACCTACGGCCACCTGGTTATCACCTTCTTGTTCTTCAGATACACTTCATTCATGAGTTGCATGCATTTGTCCTCATTCTCATTCCATGCTTTCATGCAGTCTTCTTGGCTTATTGCCACAAAGTGTCGGTGGTGGGGGATACCCAACATGATTTCAAAGTGTCGGGCAGTGAGGTTGATTATAACCTCACCCTTTTCATTCTTGACACACCTTGTGTCTTTATTGTAGCAGCGGGCCACCACCATCATGAATTCATTGTTTACCACGCTCACGGGAATTCCCCTAGCGAAATGTAAACCATTTCGACTAATTTGTCCATCCATGGACTACCTGTGACCTTCTTGTTCTGGCCCAGAAGTCCTCCATATCAATGTGGCCAAGTTCTAAATCCCTGATGTCCAAGTCACATTCTGCAAGGGACTCGGGCATCCTGACCCTTTGGTATTTGTACTTCATTTCTTCTTTGTGAGTTTGGCCTTACCCTTTGACTTGGTTGGCTTCTTACTTGATGAAGACATATGTGAATTTGGGTTCAGCTGCTGATTTGCAAGGAGAAGGAGGGAAGTCCATCGTAGAAGAGCCATGTTAGCTGTTAAATTGTCCATCAAAGCTTTACAGAATGAAAATTTATCAATTTACAAGCCTCTGGGTGTAAGGCACAATTCTTTTATAGGCTGCAAGGTCAAAAAATAAGGTGCACTGCTAGAGAGTGTTGCATGGAAGGAAACAACGCAAAGGGGTGCAGGGCACAGAAATACTACACACAACATTCAGTGTTGGTGTTAAAGGATGTGCACCTGCGCCATATGAAGGGTTTTAAATGGGGCACAGATAATTATGGTGTTACAAGGTGGCAAGATGTGCCAATGGTGTAAATATGGAACATGTTGCAAATAGTTATGGTGCCACTGAAGGGGCGCAGGTTTAAATGATGCATCATTGAGTTAAGGTGCGCCAATTCTTAGCTTTGGCACGGTGCAGGAAGAGTCTACATGACATCAAATGTTGGTGTAGCTGGAGTCACGCTTGCGCCTATGTTAGGGTTTTGATATTTTTATAAGGCACGGGGAGAGGCATGTTGCAGGTAGAGACAGTGCACCCTTGGCATGACTGTGTTTTATGCAACAGTGATGGTGTTTACGCCAAAGGAAAACCGTGGGCTTGAAAACTTTAGATTATCCACCTCCTTTTGACAGGTTTTGGTTTTTTTCCTCTTTCAACATAGATTTTGATAATGAGGAGAAAAGAGCAAAGAGGATTCTAGATTCATTTTCGAGACAAAAGCCCTCCAGGCCAGTAGATCTGGAAAGAGGGTAAAACTAGTTTGGGGGAGCTTCGATTTGTAAAATGGGCTGGAGATTGTATCACTTCTTAAGTTTAATTTCTTTGTTTTTAACAACCCCTAAAAATAACAAAAAAACCCCACAACAACAACACAAGAAGAGCAAGGACCACTTACCAAGAATATATAAGATGGAAGAAATGATGCGGGGTCCATGAATGCGATGTAAAGTGACATGGGGATGATAGGAGCACTGACAGGTGGAAAGGAATTAAATTTTTCACATTTTTTCAATCATGAAAATGACAGGGCGAATGCGCCACCAATTTTTTTGCAAGGCGCACGGAAAAGGATGCCAACACCAAAATTTGTGTGCCATTGGCGTGGATACGGGACTATTGACATTACCTTTTCAACACTTGGGCACACCATTCAAGGGCACAACATTTTTAATGTCAACACGATGGCGCATACACCTTGGCATAGGCGAGAAGGGTGCATCATGGGAAGGTGCAACATTTTTATGTCAACACTCTAAAGGATGCGCCAAAGGAATAGAAGGGGGCACAAATTCATTTGATGTTGCATGAATAAAATTTGTGCCTAGCCAAAAAAGGACCAAATGACTAAGTTCAAAAAACTAGATTCTCCAGAAAGGGATTTTATGCCATTCCGAATGCTAAGGGACCTCGGCGGGGAACCAAAACAAAAAAATTGGTATGGTTACCTGTAAAATTGCCCTCGTCAATTTTATAGGATAATAGATAGCTAATATAAGATATACATCGATAAAAATAAATGATATTAAACCAAATATGATCGGTCGAAGACAACCTAAGACTAACATGTACAAATCAATTATGGTAACAACAACAAAGTGGATCAAAAATATAGAAAATAGGTCTGCAAGAGGATCTAAAATATTGAGAAGGTTTTGGATCTGATATGGGAAAGCTATGGAAATAAAAAGGATGCAAGAAAATTGATAGATTTGCTAACTTCGAGATAGGGTCAACAGTGAATAAGATGGGTTGATGGTGATTGGGCTAGGTCAATGGTAAGTGGGTCTGGAGATGAGAAATAAACACAACAAATCCGTAATAATAACTAAGCTCTCAAAATATGGCCTCCATTTTGGGGGATAGGAAATCATTAAATAAATATAGGGGAGGAAAAATTATTAAAGGAAGGTGGTTGGGAACCTAGGGATGGATAAAAGGTGAGTGAAAGGTGGGTGAAAGGTAGGAAAATATTAAATAAAGGCAAAGGGAAGGTAAAATTATTAAATGAAGGTCTAGGGAAGACCAAAATGGCATTAATGGAGGATAAAAGGTCGTTCGAGGGTGGAAAATCATTAAATGATGGTCTAGGGATAATAAATGGGATGTGATTAGGATAATAAATATGATTAGGGAATGATTGAGTGATAATTGGCATGATTAATGGGAGAGATCGAAAGATTAAATGATGGTATAATTTTAAGATGAATAATTGTGATTTGGGTGGAAAATAGGGAATTTAAATGGGAATGAGGTGAGTATGTCCATGATGATAATAAAAGAGAGAAAAAATGGGGTGAGGGACTAGTGATATCAAAAATTGGTGTCTGATTGCCCATTTTTTCAAGTGGTTTTAGTTGGGCAAGCCATGAGACAAAAATTAGAAGCGATAAAAGAGGATGAAATAAAAAAGTAATGATGGTGAGCTACTCCCCCTCAAAATATGGATCAATAACGAAGAAGAATCAATTGCAAGTTTGAAAGAGATGAATGGAGAAAGAGATAGGAGACACAATGATAAAAGTAGAAAAAGGGTGTCCCAAGAAAAGAGGAAGGATCATTGATAAGATAAAATTAAAAATTAAAAAAAAAATTAAATATGTTGGTGATCCTAGAAACATATCGATAGGGACATAGCATGGCCTATGATGGAGGTGATATTAATGTCCTATGGACCCTATGAGTCGGAAAAGATCACTGCAATATGGATGGAATCAATGGGAATCCACTCAGATGGATGTACAATCCATGGGACCAACAGGTCAAAGGCAGACATCAAAAGTATGTAGAAAAAATGTGAGGATGGTCCAAACTATGGATTTGAAAAAGTGCTATAGGAAAAAGAGGATGTGTTGTCCTTCAAATATAAGGAATTGAAAAATATGCATCTGGGTAGGACTAAGATGAAAATATTTCCACAATGGTGGGATTAAGATGAAATAGTGGTACGCTAAGAGGGAATAAAAATATTACTATAGAGTGGGTTGTTAGATATAAGTAAGGACGCTTAACGAGACAAATAGATGAGTAAAAAGATGGAAAATGATTCATGCAAAACCAGAAAAGGTGTGTTATTAGTGACACGCCCATCTAGAGGATAGGAAAGGAAGGTTGGATAAGAAATTTGGATGATAGATAAGATAAGATGGATGGATAAGATAATATAAGATGACAAATTGAATAAAATTTGGATGAGATAGGAAAAATTGATAAGATGGGATGAGAGACGGTTGAAATGGTGAGAAAAAGATGACAGTTTGGATGAGATTATATAAAATATTGGATGAGATAAAATATATAGGATGGATGAGAGAAATAGATAAAATATTGAATAAGCTAGATTTTATGTGATGAGTTAATAGATTAGTGGGATGATAAATTGGAAGAGATGAGATAAGATAACATGATTAGATTAAATCGAAGTGATCGATAAAACATGACCTTATGAAGGTGATCAAAATATAGGAAGGACACTCCATCATAGGAAGGTGCACACATAGTATAAATACTTTTAGATTATATTGGATGTAAATGTGGAAGGGAAAAACATAGTGCAATGCACCTATGACCATTGATAGGTGTTAAGACATAACTAATGAGAGTCAGTCATATGCAAGATCTTGAGGGAAATATGGATAGTGAGCTTATAGACCCATTATAGACATGACCAAAGGGTTTAAGATGGAGCTTGTCTGGGAAATAGGTTCTCTTTAGATGGTTATCCTAGTTTTATTCCCCATCTCTAAGCAATATAGTGTAAAGCTGATCAATGCGGGAAGTTTGCAAAGGATGAGAAAGATGATCGATGCGGGAAGATTTCTAGGGATGCTAATTTATTAAAATTTTGCTTTAGCTTTTGAGATTTTAAGAAGTTTGTTCAATTTGGGAAGCATTCACTTCCATGATATAAGAGATTAGCCATCCTTCGAGGGAGTTTTTTAAATTTAGAATTTTTGTTTTTGGATATTTGTATTTTTGACTTTTTAGATGGAAGGATATGATATGCATGATGATTTTCCTTTGAGGGATCATTCTATACTTTTGACAATTTTCTTTATATGAATAATTGTCCTTTGATGGAGCAGTCTATTTTTTCATATGATAGATTTTTATGGGCATCTATGATTTTGAATTAAGTATAGAGCTAGGGATACCCAAGTAGACCACTTGGAGAGGGGAAGATAAGATGTCCAAGTAACACCTATGGACCGTTAGCATGGTTCCATTAGGTAGATAAAAGGGTAACAAATGTAATGATTGTAAGGTTACCACCTAGAAGGAGGAACTATTCCATAATGAATATACGATGAGTAGAGCCACGATGCTCATATTCAAGGTCCTAGATAAGAAAGTGATGGAAGACCACATAATTCCAAATCATTACAAGGAGAGATGGACAAGTTGATGAAGGAGATAAGATCTTTGATATGAATAAGATCTTTACGGTAGATATGTTAATAGTATAAAGGTCACAAGTGCAAGAAGAGGTTTTGCTTCTTGTTTACCATTGAGGAAAACTAAATGATAATAATTGGACCCATACTTATGCATGATAATATATGGTTCAATCCAGTTAAGAGAAAATGTTTTACATTGGATCCTTTCTAGAGTAGTGAAATTCTAATTAAAATAAGTTAGGGGGAAGGGATCGAAAAGAATATGGATCAATGTGCATGGGAGATGTGGATGAATAAGGATTCATGACAGTTTAAGAGCAAGGAGTGGATACTCCCCGGTGAGCTCTTGATATGATAGAGATGGCATAGGCTCGTTAGAAGGAGAAGGGATGACGAATCTAGGTTTTGATTGGATAGATGATTGAGGATCATGAGGATGAGAATGAAAATATCGATAAAAAGAGTGGGACCCTCTTTGGAAGAGGTAGTGTTGGAAGGATAGATTGCGACAAATAATTTGGGTGAAGAACTAGATTTATATGCCTTAGGAGGTGAGGATTCAATTGGAGGATTGGATTTGAATGTGGATGAGATAGAAGGAAGAGGGTGGTCTTCATTGATGAGAAGGTCATCTTCTTCTATGATATTATGGATGAGAGTTTGGAGGGCCTTACAATGTTGGTGCCATTCTGTTAGGTTAATTAATTATACATTATATAATTAATTATTTAATTAATGTTATTAATTAAATAATGTTGTTATATGGTTATATTTCTTCATAACCATATAATTGTCTTTATGTCTGCATACGGGTGTGGTTATATTGTTTTAACAATATAATTGTAATTATTCATTTATGCTTCCCGGATGTAATATTGGAAGCTTATGTAATCTGGAATATGGTTGCACATGTGCAACTTAGTTTCTTGTTTGTATTCAATTGTACAATACCTATAAGTATTGCAGCTCTTTCCTATATAAATGATTGATTTTAATAAAGATGACCAAGGCTTCCACCCTGTTTCTCAATTTACATTTGGTACTAGAGAAAGAATCTAGACTGTGAAGCAAAGAAGGTTGGAGAGAGGAAGAAAAATGTTTTGGAGAAGATTTTATACTCGGGAGAGCTCGTGTTGCCTCCAACAACTTCCCGAACTTAGCACATCCCCTGAGCCTCTTACCATTCTCCAGTGTTAGTAAGGAAAAAAATTTTACCTTGGTGCCTCCTGCACTGTGCAAAAAAAAATTCCCTGGATGCAATTTAATATATATATATATATATATATATATATATATATATATATATATATATATATATATATATATATATATATATATATATATATATATTTTAACCAAAAGGGTTTCCCTCTACATTTAGAGGTATCTTTGGAGGTCACTATGTGTCAAATTTGAAGGAATTGAGCCATAAACTGATCCTTGTTTCCACAGTGAGAATTGGATCTTGGATGTGTGTCGAGTTGTTTGCTTTGTGAAAAGTCAAGCTATCCACCAAGCTCTTCAAGAGAATAGAGGATTTTTTCATGTGTATTAGCATTTGAAATGGTATTGCTACACTTCTATTGCTAAACCATTAACCGAGCTCTATGGACCGAGCCACCATTGAAGTCAGACCTCCCTCCTCTCTACATACAAAGCGTGAAAAAAAAAAATCACATGTGAGCGAATAACATCATGAAGTGGCCACACAGTGTGTAAACCTCCATAGACATGACCTACACTGCGTCTTCCATACTCCCTATGACAAGCCTTTATCAAATCAATGAACCTACACAAAGAAACAAGTGAATAGAAGAGATAAAGGTAGCATTAGCAAAGCAACAACAAAATAAAACAATGGTGGTTCTTTATAAATCGGTGCAAATACCAAGCACAACTATCAACAAAGCAAACAAGAAAAACAAAAGCATTAAAATGTAATCACATATTTAGTTTTGTCATTTCAACCTTAGATCCACCATCCTCCATGCATGCAGGCCACATGGGACCTTTTCCACATCATTTTTATGAGGTAAGTCACTTCTGATCCACTTAAAATACAATATACTTCATTTCATATTTCAAGTGCTCAAAGAGCCTAGTTGGTAAGTGAAAGCGACTTGGGTGGATGATGTTTCAGGTTCAAACCCCACCCCTAAACCTTAATTTTTAAACCAATTTGGATTTAGTGGCACATTTGGATAACTCCGCTAAGTTTAGAGGTGAATTTAGTGTAAACACCACCACTAAACAACTAGTTATAGCTAAAACTACCTCGAAATATTTAGTTGGAAAAACCCTAATTTAGGGTTAAAAAATTCTCCATCAAGCCTATTTTTTTATTTCGGGCAACATTTTCCAAAGGAAGACAATCCAAAAACATCATCTTCAGCCTCTTTTGAATGGTTTTTGGCATCAAGGGTCATTTTGGGCTCCGCAGCCACCAAGGCACTGCAAAACAAAAAAAATTACTTGTCATTCAATTTTTCCTAAATTTTTGAATGTAATTACATGCTTCATCATATTATACTAATTTGTAAGTTGCCATAGTCAACCACAAATATATGAATCTTTCGTAAAGCGGCATATAGTTGTAATAAAAAACAATATGAAATTGGTTATGTAACACTCATGAGATCCTAGATCTCATTTGTAGCGTTCAATATATACAAAGTGCCTGCAGGAAGTGCTTACGGAGTAAATTAGTTATGATTACTACTGCACTTAATGCCTAATATGGTTGTAATAATGTCGCTTGGGCATCGACCCTTTAAATTGATGGGGAGTAATAAGGTCACAGTGCACACACTATGAGCCATCCCATCCGTCTATGAATGATTACACGACATAAATCTGGATTGAGAAATTATCCAAGTATATAGCAAAGTTACACATGCGTATGAGGATATTTCCTTAAAGCTGGTGTCAATTATCACACAGATCCCTTTCAATATTGTCTTAGTACCACATATTGAATTCTTTCACATATATTAATGCCTCTTTCATGAACCATTGGGTATTTAAAAGGCGAGCTTCTTCCATGTATCATCAGGTATATCAGAAGGGTGCATATATAGAAAGCTTTGGTATATCAGACTGATGGTATATAGATTGGGAGACCTTATACCTAGAGTGATAAGAGCCAAACCCTGTCAGTGTTTTCTACAAAATGGGCACCAATGCCCCCAAATTTTTATTCCAAATTCACAACTACTCAGAGGAAACAACTATGTTGCATGGAAGACAAAAATCAATACATAGCTTGAGTTTGAAGAGATTTGGCTTGCTATGAATGGTACTCTTACCAGATCAACTACTAATACAACACAACAACGGCGGTGTGATAAAGTAGATTAGAATGCCAAACTCATCATCTTGTTTGGATTTTCTGACGATGTGCAACCCCACATTCGAGATGCCAAAATATCCAAAGAAGCATGGGATAAATTACGCACAGTATATGAGGCCAAAAACAAGAATGTCATACTAAATTTGGAGAGTCAATTACATACAATGAAGTTCAAGCAGAATGTTAAAATTGAATCTTTCTTAAGAAGAGTTGTAGAATTGAGGGCTTCACGTCTATCCACGGGTGAAGAAGTCACAGATGATACTCTCATTCCCATTGTTCTAAGAGCACTCCCCTCTTCTTACCACATTTTTTTCACAACACTAAACATGTCAGATACGACAGTTAGTTTTGAAAAATTGGTAAACCTACTATAACAAGAGGAATCCATGCATAATATGGATGATCAAGAGGAGCGGGCCCTTTCTTCACATAAAAATGGAAAGGAAAAGGTAAAGGAAAACCTAATTCCTATCAAAATTCCCAAAATCAAAATCAGTATCAAGGGACAGACAAGAAGAAGTAATTTCCAATATGTAAAAGAGGACATGACCTAAAATATTGTTGGTACAATACTTATAAGAAAGGTTCATCAAGAAACTTTAGACCTCCACAACAATCTCACAAGGGACATTCTAACTACAATCAAGGGTAGAAAAGGGGGAACTAGAAAAGAAGATCCCATCAGCAAGGAAATATTGTTGAGCAAGAAGAACATTTAGATAATGAAGAATTCTTGTACACTTCTCGATCAAGTGAACCATCCATGTCATCTAGTGATGTCTGGTATGTTGATTCAGGGAGCCACTTGACACATGACCAGCCACAGAGACTGGTCTACTTCAATGAGGTACATGTCATCAAAAAATCATGTTTCGTTGGGAGATGATTCTTCATATACAGTTCAGGGGATTGGGAACATCTCTCTACCCCTTAGTTCACATAATTATAGACTATTTGATGTCTTATATGTCCTTGGGTTGAAAAAAAAAATGCTTCCAGTCAGTCAACTCCTAGATCATAACTTGAAAATTGAAATTGATAGTCATTCGACAAGAAAACATGATTGATTCAAGATAAATCACGAGGCTCAAAAATAGTTGTGAAAGCCTCCAATGTGGGATGCATGTTCCAGCTTTATTTTTTCATAGAGACGATTAGGAACTTGTTGCTAAGAACTCTACATCAGCACAATTGTGGCATTAGAGACTTGGTCATGTTAGTTTTGAGTATCTCGAGACACTTCACTTGCACAATATGGTACATGGGCTACCATATCTTCAAAATGATACAGATAAGTGTCATCTTTGCCTAGTCGGAAAACAACACGAGTTTCATTCTAGAAGAGTACATATCGAGCTCATGGTAAGCTTGATCTGGTTCATACCGATCTTTGCATTCGATGTAACCGAGTCATTCTGGATTTTAGTACTTCATGCTATGTGTTGATGACTATTCAAGGAAAATGTGGATTTTTTGTCTTCACAAGAAAAGTGAATCTTTTGAAACTTTCAAGAGGTTCAAAGTAGCCATTGAGAATGAAACTGGTCATCACATCGTAATCGTCTGCTCAGATCAAGGGGGGGAATTCACCAGTAATGAGTTCAAATGCTACCTTCAAACTCAAGAGATTCATCAACAAATGTCTCATCCACACACACCACAACATAATGGTGTTGTTGAGAGAAGAAATTGTACTATCATGGAAATGGTGTGATGCATGATCAATGATTCTAGACTTGCAAAGACATTATGGGAAGAAGCAGAAAGACATCAGTGTATTTGTTGAACAGAGTGCCCACAGTTTCTCTTGATGAAGAAACACCACAAGAAGCATGGTCAAAATGGAAACCATCTATTGCACACCTCGAGAGTATTCGAGTGAAAAGAAAGCATGCACATACCCAAGAAGAACAGAAAGAAATTGGACATGAAGTCACGAAACTCATCTTCATTGGGTACAATGAAGAAACTCTTGGGTATAGATTGATGGATCCTAAGACTAGAAAAGTCTACACCAGAGAGATGTTGAGTTTTTTTGAGAAGAAGGAAGTAGAGTCTCCTCCTCCAGACTCACCAGATGTATATTTTTCACCAGTTGTAAAAATTGAAGCTGATGTTCCCTCAGATAATGAAAGTGAGGATGTGGATGATGGTGTTGATCAGATAGAACCATGACCCATGGGAATAATTCATCGTATGCCCAAGTGGTGTATTAGCACATTATAAGATGCAATAATGGATGCTCCACTAGATACATCCACCCTTTGACCACGAGAATCGTAGTAAAGCAAGAGAAGAAGTTAACTTTACTTTAATGAGTAGAGTAATTGAATCGATGAGCCCTCTATAGTCCAGGAAGACCTATAGTCAAAAGCTTGGAAAGATGCCATGGACTTTGAATATCAGTTAGTAATGAAAAATAACACTTGGCAGCTTGTCGATCTTCCACCAAGGAAGAAACCCCATTAGATTTAGATGGATATTAAAAAACAAAGTAAAAATCAGATGGGACGGTGGACAAGTACAAAGCAAGACTTTTAACAAAGGGGTATATGCACAAAAAGAAGGCATTGACTATAAGGAGACATTTTCTCCCACAGTATAGATCAAAACAATCGGGATGATCTTTTCTCTAGTTGCATAGTTTGGTTGGAAATTCCATATGACTCAACTTGAGGGATATGTTGTACTTGGTCAAGAAGAAAAGGTATGTAGACTCAAGAAATATTTGTATGGCCTCAAACAGGCACCTCGGGCATGGTACATCAAGATTGATGAGCATATCATACAACATGGATTTGTTAGAAATCCATACGATCCCAATATTTACCTCAAAAATTAAGGGGGAGATTGTGATTTTCATTGTCTATGTTGATGATCTAATCATCACTGGCAGTTCAATGAGGATGATCAATGCAATGAAGAAAGATCTTAATTTATCATTCGACATGACCGATCTTGGGTTGATGCATTATTATCTTGGATTGGAAGTATGGCAGAAAGAGAATCACATTTTTGTTTCTCAGATGAAATATACCAAGACAACACTCGATAAATTTAGGATGATGGATTACACACCAATTGCTACACCTATGGAGAATAGATTACAGTTATCTCATTCATATCCATCTCCTGAGGTAAGTACCACTCTCTATCGGCAGTTGATTGGGAGTCTCATTTTACGATCTACACTAGACCAGATATCATCGTGCAATAAGCTATCTATCCAGGTTCATGCAGGAACCCAAATTGTTTCATTGGAAATCAGTAAGGTGTATCTTGAGATATCTCAAAGGATCAATGGATCTTGGTCTAGAATACAAGAAGAATGAAAACTTCTTCTTGTTAGGATATTTGGATTCAAATCATGCAAGAAATATTGATGATAGAAAATCCACTTCAGAATTTGTATTTTTATGGGATCTGGACCAATATCATGGGGAATCAAGAAAAAACACTTCATTTCTCACTCTTCCACAGAAGCCGAGTATCGTTCTGCAGGAGAAGTTGTCTATGAAGTGATTTGGCTACATCACATACTAGAAGGACTTGGAATACCATAGGATAAACCGACCACCATGTATGTTGAAAATGAAGGTGTTCTCAAACTTGTTTGCAATCTAGTGTTTCATGAGAGAACAAAGCACATTGAGGTACATGTTCATTTTATACGCAAGCATGTGTTAAAGCACAACATCTAGCTTCAATTTTTCCAATAGCTTAATAACGAGCAAATATCTTCACAAATTCACTTACACGTGACAAATTCAAGTTGTTTAAGGAATTCCTCTCCTCATCCCTTTAGACAATGCACAATTAAGGGGGGGAATGTTAGGTTAATTAATTATGCATTATATAATTAATTATTTTATTAATTTTATTAATTAAATAATGTTTTTATATGGTTATATTTCTTTATAACCATCTATTTGTCTTTATGTCTGCATACGGGTGTGGTTATATTGTTTTAACAATATAATTATTGTTATTCATTTTTGCTTCTGGATGTAATATTGGAAGCTTATGTAATCTGGAACTCATTGCACACTGTGAAACTTATTGTCTTGTTTGTATTCAATTGTACAATACTTATAAGTATTGCAGCTCTTTCTGTGTAAATGATGGAGTTTAATAAAGATAACTAGGCTTCCACCCATGTTGCTCAATTTACAATGCACGGGGGTAAAATGATAAGTGAAAATGACATTATGATCAAACCACGTGGGTTTCAGCCCACGTGAATTGAAGGATTTGATAGGAGGAAGAGTGATTTCAGATGCTTAAAGTAGTTGTTGAAATATTTCTCTATAGGATCCAATGGGTTTTTTTAGGAATGTATTGTGTAGATTATGGATTGATTGGGTTTGGTAGAGGGAGGACAGAGGTAGGAAAATTTCCTTACTTTTGTGAGGTTTAATAGGGGCCTTGGATTTTGATGTGGACTTATAAGGGGTAGATGATTTGATCAGGAAGGAGGCATAGGTGACTTGGATGATTTTTATTCAAACTTGGGAGGAGGAAGAGATGGTTTGGATTCAACTTTGTTGATGGGGGATTTAGATGAAGGTCCTAGTCTAAAATAAATGGGCAAGGTCCTAAGATAGATGATGAGGTGTTGGATTGCTTAGATGGTTTGGATTGTTGGGGCTTTGAAGGAGGGAGATCCAATTTCTTATGCGGATGCATAACAGATTTTTGAGTAGGAATGCCAAGGTTTTGAGATATTTTTGTGAAGATTTACCCTTGGCGGAATGAAGATGATTTCAACCAAGGGATTCTTAGAGGTAGAATTAGATGGTGTATATTTTGTTGTAGATGTGGTGATTGAATATGGAAGTGGTTTTTGGATGATACATTTGATGATATCGAAGGAATTACAAACTATGTGGACGTTGATACAAAAGTGAGGGTAGTTGTTTGAGATGAATATGGGATTGGGAAATTCTTTATAATGGGATGAAAGGATGATATTTTTTGGTAGGATTTTGAGGGATAATATGGATCTGGACACGGATTCGGATGTTGATATGGGTATGGTCATAGTTGTTAAAGGTGTGGATGAGGTGAGAGATCCATTCATGATTTTGTCAAGAGGGGATGTTTTCTTGGTGAATTCAGATGTTGATATAGGAATGGTTACAACTATGGATGTGGTTATGGATAAAGGTATAGAAGTGGATATATATATATATATATATATATATATATAATGGATGTGTGATGAGGATGTTGAGATAAATGTTAAAGAAGATGTGGGTAGGGAGACAAATATGATAGGTATGGATATAGATGGTGTAGAAGTTGGTTGAGAAGTGGATGTAATTGAGGTAGGTGGGGGTATAATAATCTGAGATATAGTAGATGTATATGGAATGAATGTAGAGGTTTGTGTGTGTGTGTGTGTGTGTGTGTGTGTGTGTGTGTGTGTGTGTGTGTGTGTGTGTGTGTGTGTGTGTGTGTGTGTGTGTGTGTGTGTGTGTGTGTGTGTGTGTGTGTGTGTGTGTGTGTAGTAGATGTGGATATAGGTGTGGGTGGAGGTATGATGGTAGATGTAGTCATAGATAGAGAAATAGGTATGGGTAAGATAGGTGTGGTTGGAATAGAGATAAGTGAAGTGGATGTAATAGATGTAGATGTAGGTATAATAGATGTAGATAAAGAAGTAGACATTGGTGCGGATGCGGATGAGATTATAGGAGTGAGGATAAATGTCGAGGTAGGCATGGGCTCAATAGATGTAGGTAGAGTAGAGGGGACAATAGATGTAGGTGGTAATGTTGAATCTTGATCCAAATTATTGATCATGTGGGCATTGGGTGCTTGAGATATAGGGGATTATTGTGATTATTTGGTGCATGGTTGGGAAAAGGTTGCTTGAAAATATATAGAGGTTGATTAGGAGGTGTGTTAGGATTATCCAATTAAAGGTCACCACAATATATGAGTCGTTGAATGAGGTCCTTGAAGGAATGACACTTTTTAATGTCATGACCATGGACTTGGTGATATTTACAATAGTGACCCTTGTGATACCATACGGGTTTTGGTCGCAATTCTTCAACTGGTTAGATAGGGGGAGTTAGATGAGATGCACATCCATTAATTTGTCGAAGATAGAGTTGTATGATTCTCCAAGGGGAGTGTAATTGGGAGTTGGTCTAGGAGCCCTTTATGGAGGCTCGGTGTGAGATGTAGATGTGGATGAAGACTTGACAATAATGGTGTTGGCCGTGTTTTTAGATTTTTCAATATGGGTGAAAGACTTGGTGAATTTGGGTTTTGATTTATCGAGATAAAATTTTGAGATATCCTTACTCAAGGGCATGGAGTTCAAGTTTATGAGCCATGGTGAATTCCTCTTCAAAGGTTTTGAATGATTTTATTTGAAGAGTAGAGGAAATATGCTTCATACAAGACCGTGAAAAGAGTTTGATTAGCTTGGTCTGAGGAAGGGAGAAACATAATTGGTTGATTATGACATGACATCTTCCGAAAAATTCATCAATAGACTCGTATGAATCGAATTGTCTAATGGGGTATAAGTATGTGATGGAAATTTTACATGTAATGTTGATGAAAAAGGGTTCTAGCAATGTTTTGTGAGTTGGGTGAAAAAAATATAGAATGTTGGGGCATGTCATTATACCGGTCAAACAATGAAATAGGGAAGGTTCAGAGCATGATATATTAGTCATGCCAAATGAGGTAGCATGCATGCCTAAAGGCAAAAATGTGTTTTTGTGGATCCTATTTGATATTAAACTCAAAAAATTCTAGAAGCTCCCAAAGTGAGAAGGATAGGGTCGAGAGGAACTGATGGGTTAATAGGTTGGTTGCAGATATGTTCTTATGAGAAGGTGGTATTAGATCCCAAAGTAGCGACTTCAATATTTTCCATTCTACTTAATAAAGCATGTATAGGTTTGTTGGACATGTGAGGATGAGAAATTTAAGGATGAGGTTGTGGAACATAAGAAGTGGATGGGTTAGGTTGTGGATGATATTGATATGATTGAGGATGAGTTGGTGTTTGTGGAGGTGGTTGATAAAGGGGGATAATTGAATGGGTTGAGATATAGCTTTTTTGGGATAAAAGGACGTAATAAGATGGATAAGATTGTGTTGGATGTTGAGAGATGGGGATATTAGATTAGTTTTGTATGGTATGAGTTGGGATGTGCATGTGGGATGATTGAGATGTTTGGATAGTTTGATTGGGGAGGACATGTTGAACGATACCTTGGAGTGGAGGTTGATGGGTTTGAGTATATTCTTGATAGGTTTGAATAGGGGCACTACTAAAAATAGTGGACAAAGAAGTAATGGGGATAGAATATGTGGGGGTGGTGCGAGGTAAGTTGGGTGGAATGGGAGAAACCACTTGAGTGGTTTGATGGGCTTGGGGGATCATGTTGGATTTATGGATAAGATAGTCATGAAGGGTGATAGGATTAGCATCAAGGAGTTCTTGAAACTCGAACATCCATGAGGGATAGTCGAAGGTCCAAGGTTCTCCAAAGAAGAAGTAGATGGGGGCATAGCTGGTCTAGAGGAAATGGACAGATGAAATGTAGAAGGGATGGTTTTAGGATGGGGATTATTTTGGATGACATGGGTCTCGTGAAGAGAGACCTTAGAAACAAGGGGTTAGGAGACCAAAGGCATGGTGATCGTATGTGTAGAAGAAGGAGTGGCGAGTGTGGAAGTTTATTGGAAAATATCATCGTAAGTGGAGATGTTGTTGGATGAGGTAGATTGTTGTGTTTTCCTAGCTTGAGAATGGGTGATAATAGGCATGAAACAAAAACAAGAACTCATATAGTTTATTAATAAAAAAATCAAGCAATAAAATTTTAATCATCTTGATTATTTAGAATGATGTGAAAAATAAAAAATGAAATGGGATCAAAGGGAACCTATGAAATGGCCAAAATATGGATGGTTTCAAGTAGTTTTGGATGGCGTCCTTGATATACTTGAAGGTACGTGAGGCTCAAATCTATGATGACTACTAGTAGGGGCTGATATTGGGGCCTACCCCACACTTCACGCACCATATGATAAGGGTTTCGGGTGCTTAGACAATATAATGATAACCAAAAAAATTATAATGTGGCCAAAAACCATGACGGAAATGAATTCCCAATAGTTCCACATGGGAGGAAATGTTTAAGATGTGTAGTTTTGATGTGTGTGTTTTGGATGTGTGTGATAAAAGTGTATACAAATAATTAACCTCCTAATTATAATATATTGCAAAACAAATATGAAGGTTCTTTTTAATTCTAAAATGAAGTGTTATATTTGATGAAGACACTCAGAAAAAGAAGGAAAAAAAATGCAAAAGGAGGAAATAGAGAAAAATGAAGAATACCTCGATAATGTTTTTCCTTTTTTTATTTTTTTCATTTTTAAAGCAATAAAATTAATCCAAGAAAACTAACCCACACACGTAATAAAATAACACTCTTACCTATGAGTTTAGTAGAAGATGGATAAAAGAAAATGGAAATGAAAGACAAATGTTAAAACTCACCGAAGAAGGGTGGGTCTAACTGGGTATGCCAGAATGTTACACCTATTTTCTTGTACCTATTTCATATTAGTGAAATGATAACAATAAAATAAGAAAATCCAAATATGAGAGGGTTTAGGTACCTCTATATGATATGATTATGGATATGGGTGCAAAAGAGAGATCCTCCTCACAGCAAGTTAGATGAATTGCACAACAAAGAGAGACTCAATAAAGAAAATTATTAATAGATAGGATGGTGGGTCACCCAATAATTTTGGTCCCGGAAAGTGAAAAATTTGTAGGATGGATGTCAACCCACTTTTTGATAAAAGATAGATTACAAAAAGATGATAGATATGTGATAATATGTAGAAACGATGAATAGGAAGATAGACCTTAAATGTTCTAGATAAGATAAGGTGTAGATTTGATAAAATAAAAATTATATTAATCCAAATATGATTAGGTCGACGGTGACTTGAGAATGACATGTATATTTGATGGCGACCACAACAAGGTGGATCAAAAATACGAAAAAAAGCAGTGCAATAGGCTTTGAAATCTTGAGAAGGTCTTGGATTTGATATGGAAAAGTTGTGGAAATAGAAAGGATACAAGAAAATCAATATATTTGATAACTTCATATAGGTTTGATGGTGAATGAGATGGGTTGAAGGTGAGTGGGATAGGTCGACAACAATTGGAGTGCAGGGATGAGAAATAAATGCAACAAATCTGCAAGAAGAACTAAGTTCTCAAAAATGGCCTCCCTGAAGAAGGAAGGGTATGGGCGTATTTATAGGAGGATAGATGGATGTTGGGGGATAGGAAAGCATTAAATAAAGGTAGGTGGGAACCTAGGGATGGATAAAAGGTGGGTGAGAGGTAGGAAAATATTAAATAAAGGAAAAGGGGAGATAAAATTATTAAATGAAGGCCTAGGGAGAACCAAAATGGAATTTAGGGAGGATAAAAGGTGATTGGAGGGTGGAAAATCATTAAATGAGGGTCTATGGATAATGACCTGGGATGTGATTAGGATAATAACTATGATTATGATTAGGGAGTGATTGAGGGATAATTAAACATGATTAATGGGAGATTAGAAAGAGTAAATGATGATATAATTTTAAGATGAATCATTGAGATTTGGGTAGGAAATATGGAATTTAAATGGCAATAAGGTGAGTATGTGCATGATGATAATAAAAGAGATAAAATGTGGGGTGATGGAATAACAATACAAAAAAATTGTGTCTACACCCATTACATATCTTCAATGATTTTATAAGGCAATAATAAAATTCCAACATGTAATCTAGTTTGTAATCCATCAAATAAAATTCCAAAACCATGTGTAATCTGTAAATCTCATTTAGATCTAGCCAATCCCCTTTATCTTAATCATTTTGAGTATGCATATCATGTATGTAATTAGTCAACCTATTTAGTTAGGTTTGTGAACTGATGTAATTCTTGAGTGTCTACCTAAAAATCAAATTACTGAAATTCATCCGGCATTACATACTATTAACAAGGAACTAGGTGATTTGACAGGGTATTTAGGAGATACTCTACTTAGGCCAAAGTTTTCAAGTTATGCTTTGCATACTTAGTTTCATATTTGCACACAAGTCACACACGAAATGTATCACATCACCAATCATTTATCCCACATAGTTATCTGGATTCATCTTAATAGTTAATTGTATTAACTTATGTTTTAAGTAGGCCTAGACTCTAGGTCTTCCCTCTTGATATGGGTGTATTCGATTGTACCAGTTTAGGATCCCTATGGGAAAGATAATGATTACTCTTTGACTCTCATCAAAGGTTAATCATTACCCTTCCCATAGCCATCCTAAGATAGCACGAGATAGAGTACAACCACACCGAGAAGTGGGACTTGAATTCCATTCCAACCTAACACCTAAGACATTATTCTTATGTTCAATAGTAAGAGTTTAAATCGAATAACATATTGATGAAAATTGGTAACAACATGTTTATTAATGTCATCTCATGTTGTAACTCTAGAGTCACTTTACGACTTTCATGTTAAGTAGTTTTTTTATTAAATCGTCTCATTAGGTTTAGGTAATCATCCTAAGCCCTACTATATAATGTCATTCCATTTATGAAAAGGCAAAATACACTAATCATTTTCTTGGGATTAATTACAACATAGAACTGTTGGAACATAATGATTGAGTGGTGCAGCCAACCCTTAATGTATATGGGCCCATCACTAATATATAGGTTAATGTTTAACAATATGAAATATTTTTATATTCTATTATTAAATATGCTAACCTAGGTATATACTATCAGTTAAATATTTAATATCATGAAATGATTATATTTCTAATATTAAATATTATAAACCTAGGTATATATGTCAACCAATAAGGTTGAGCTGGTGGGTCGGGAGACATACCCGATCACCTAATATAAAAAAGAATTTAGGTCCTCATTTGATATGTTCGGATGAAATATCAAAGGTGAATATTATTTTACCCTTGTGATTAGGGTTGAAAGGAGGAGGTGAAAGTTATTGGATGTAAGTTTGGTTCTTGGAAATTAAAAGGTTATTTCACAGTGGTTTTTACCCTATTTGGGTTTTCCACTATAAACATTGTGTCACTATGTTCTTAGTTCTTAATTAATATGTTATGTAATTTTATTTATTACATTGCATAATGTTTAACATTTAATGTTTTATGGTTTATGTTAATATTTAAATGTATTGGTTGATTAAATTCATAATAGTTAGAATCCTCTAAATTCTAACATGGTACGAGCATGGTTTAAATTAAATAGGTTAGGTCTAAGTTATTGTATTTAATCTATTTAATTTTTACGGTTTTTTCAACCAACCCGAAAGGGTATTTAAAATGATCAAGCCCCCTTCTTTCCATTTTTTGTGCAATCTAATATTTTTGTCTTGTGAAGAACTAATGTGAATGCACGGGAAAAAAATTGGAAAGATTATTACCTTCCATGAAAACTCGTGTGAAAGACCTGGTAAGGGCTAAATAATGTGTAAAATATTTTCCTATATTTCTATAGTTTTAATGTGTGCAGGTTAAATGTTTTCAATGGTAAAAATCAAGAGTAAATGAAGGAGGAGACAAGGTTCATGAAAATAGGGATTTCAATTTATTTCATTGGTCGGGTGAAATTCTTGTCCCCTCTGTAAAATCACCAGGTTAATCTATATTCTCATAAATCTACTTGCACCCGGTAAAATTCTTTTAACTTGGTCTATGTCCTTCGATCCCCTTTAATAAGGGTTATATGTTTTTTTAAATACAATAGTTTATAATTTTTTTGGACTATATGTTTTTATTTACATTATATAATCTATATACCTATTTTTTAAAAGTGTATACATTTTTACATTATAAATTATAATAGGTTATTATAATGTGTTAAAATATAACCTCCTAATATTATAAAGAAGAAAAAAATTCTAGAATTTCACATTCGGAAATACACAACAAGTTTTGGCTCCATTAAATTTGATGGTCAAATGATGTCAAAATAAACCAAAAATAAGCCATTATGACGAGTCATTTAGATGTCAAATTTAAGTTGACCAGATATTTGTCTACATTAACTTTTGAGAAATTTTAATTTATGCAATATTATGGGTTTCTTCTTCACTTATTTATGGTTAGAAATATTTTTATATAATTATGGGTTATAATGCGAGCCCTTTATATTGCAAGTTATTATTTTGACCATAGAAAGTTAATTAGTATGCATAGTAATGACAAAATTAGTTATGATCAAATAGTTTATTTAGATCTATAAAATTTGGATATGATCCTATAAAAAGTGTTGTTTTTTTCGATAAATATGTATCTAACTCTGTGGTACATTTTATATTATAATGGGGTGTGTTTTATAGGTTCGGGAAAATAATGACATCAAGCTATTTTTGTCTTGAAAAAACCCGGATCTGAATGGAACCAACTATAACATTTGGAAGATCAGGGTCAAATCGGAACCTATGGCGAGGAAACTCTGGACAATTATTTATGGATCGAGGTTTCTCTCACCCGTCATCAGGCAACTATAGATAACATGAATGCATTCTCATAATGAATGCATGAGGCTTTTCCATGATTCTACGCTATGTGAACGATGAGTACCTTCTACACATTGGTAATATCAAACATCTGAAAGAGGTATGGACGCAACTAGAATCCATGCATGAAGGTACACATTTATCTAAAATTATTAAATTAGTTTTAGAATTACTTACAACTCCTATGAAAGGAGATGAAAAAGTAGTTAATTTCTTAGCCAAAATTAAAAATATTAAAGCACAATTAGATGGATGCAATTGTGATTTAATTGGTGAAAAAATAATCTACTTTATTGTTCAGTTAAATATACATGAAATATTTAGGAATTTTATTTCTATCTTGAACTCTAAATATCAGAATGAAAATGATCTACCTGATTTAAATACCTTGAGTTCACTTCTGATACAAGAAGAGAAAGTGATGATGAACTTTGACTCTAAGGAGAATGCCTCTTAGGAACTTCTTGCTTAGAATTCAAATTTCAAACCTCACAAGCCCTTCTCAGATCAGAAATTTAGATCTAAATCTTCTTTTGTTGATAAGAAAAAAATTTCTTCTGATCAATTGTGTGTTAGCTTTAGTGGTAAATGTCAAAAATGTGGTAAATTTGGACATAAAAAGGAATATTTCAAAATCTAATAAACCTATCCATAAAAATAAAAAATAAATTGTTTCTTCTAAATACAATTTAAGGAAAAAGGATAGCTCTAATGATATTCCTAAAACTGTTGCATTATATGTTGTGTTGTATTCTTCCTCTAATTTTGAATGGATTCTAGATTCAGGTGCATCAAATCATATAAATGGTGTTTCAAATTATTTTTTGATGTTGTTAAAATCAATGAACATTTGTATCTTGGTGATAACTCATCTTTAGAAGAAATAAGGAAAGGAAAAGTAAAATTTTCTAATGGTGTGTTGAATAATATTTTATTTGTTCCTAAGCTCAAAAAGAAGCTTTTATCATGTTCTCAATTAACTCGTGATGGTTTGTCTATTCAAATTTTGAAAGATACTACGTATATCAAGGATAGTAATGATAATATAAATGGTTGAAGGAATTCAAAGAAATGGTCTATATTTTTTATGATTTCTCTTCTACATCCTATGACATGAAAGATTAGGACATGTTAATTATCAAAGTTTATATGAAATGGTTAGATATAATCTTGTGAAAGGTTTTTCTGTGTTATAGATTTATATTCCTATTGACCTTAGTAAAATGACTAGAATCCATTATACCTACCATGCATTAATGACCTTGTATGAACCTGAGCCACAAACTTTTGAAGAATATTCTCGAGATGAGAAGTGGATCAATGCAATACAAGTTGAATACAATGCCCTAATTCAAAATAAAACTTGGGAGTTGGTTCCACCTCTAGAAAAAGAAGTATTATAGGGTCTAGGTGGTTATACAAAGTAAAATATAATGTTGATGGTAGTATTGAAAAACATAAAGCTAGACTTGTTGTTAGAGGTTTCACTTAGAAACCTGGTATTGATTATGTTGAGACATTTTCCCCTATAGCTAAAATGAGTACTGTTAGGGCCTTATTTGCAATTGTCACTCAATTTGGGTGGGAAATCCACCAAATGGATGTGAAAAATAATTTTTGAATGGTGATTTAAAAGAATAACTTTACATGTCTCAACCTAAATGATTTGAAGAAATTGATGAAGAAAACTATGTTTGTAAATTAAAAAAATCCTTGTATGGTTTAAAGCAAGCTCCTAGAGCTTGGTATGTGAAAATTAATTCTTTCTTTAAACAATTAGGATTTGTTAATTTTTCTTCTGACAATGATCTATTCATTAAGAAAGAAGGATCACATATTATCATTATTTGTATATATGTTGATGATTTGCTTATGACTGGTGATAATCTTGCTTTAATTTGTAGAATTAAAGAAAAATTGAAAAAGTACTTTGAAATGATTGATTTAGGTCTCTTACATCATTTTATTGGCATGGTTGTATTTCAATATAAAAATTCTATTGTTGTTTCTCAAGCACAATATGTAACCAATGTACTGAAAAAGTTTTACATGATTGATTGTAAACCAATTTCTACTCCTATGGAAGTTGGACTAAAAATTGATCCTAAACTTGCATGCGAATAATTTGATCCTACTTTATATAGGTAGTTAGTTGGTATTTTAATTTATCTAACTATCACCAGACTAGATATTTCCTATGTAGTAGGAATTTCTTCCAGTCTATGTAAGAACATTATAGAGATCATTAGAATCTTGCAAAAGGACTCTTAGATATATTAAAAGAATAATCAATTATGGCTTGCATTATAATAAGAATGAAAATGCTAACTTATATGGATTTTGTGATTCTGATCATCTTTGGTGATGTATTGAATAGAAAATATACTTTTGGTTAAGTGTTTAAAAATTTTGCAGGTGTCATTACTTGGTGCAGCAAAAATCAGCCAATTGTTTCTATCTCTTCAAAAAAGTTGAGTATAGAAGTGCAATGGAAGCTATAAAAGAGACTCTATGGATAAAGAGGTTGTTTGACGAGATAAAGATGAAGGATCCAAGAAGTGTTCCTTTGTTCTGTGACAAAAAAAGCACCATAGATCTTGCACATAATCCAGTATAGCATCAGAGGACAAAGCACATTGAGATACATATACCCTTCATCTATGAGAAGGTGATAAGTGGTGAGATAGATCTCAAGTTCGTGCTGAATGAAGAGCAAGTTACTAACATCTTCATAAAGCCCCTGAGTGCTACAAAGTTTTGTCACTTTCATTAAAACTTGGATTGTCGAGTTTTCATTAAGGGGAGTGTGCATGACATTGTCACCTCTTAATGGAACTTCTTTTTGTAAAAATACCTTGGGAATTTGTAAAATACCTTGAGCAAGTGTCAATGTGTTCTTATTTTTGGTATGTATTACTTAATTAATATGATATGTAATTTTATTTATTACACTACATAATGTTTAACATTTAATGTTTTATGGTTTATGTTAATATTTAAATGCATTGGCTGATTAAATTCGTAATAGTTAGAATCCTCTAAATTATAACAGAAGCTGCTAAGTTTTATTCGATTATTTAGTTCATATTTACTTATTTGCATCAGTCATACAAATGTATTTTTCCATCATTATGTCACTTAACTAGTTTCATATCATGTACAATTTATCAATCAATTATTAATTAGATGTACTTTGTATTTTGTGATTATTAAGTTTATCTTATTCTGATCGAGTCTTGGAAATAGTATTATATTTCACAACTCTTGTACTATTGCTCTAAACAACGTTATTTAATAAATTCATAAATTAATCTTTAATAAATGATATTATGATTATCATTCCTATCATTTTATAAAATAGATTAAACGATGTAATAAGTACAATTAATTAATAAGGACCAATTTATTTCTCAATCTAATCAAGTATAGAAGTTTGCAAATCACCAACTTCTCTATTTACAACACATAAAAATAACAAGATTTAACATGTTTTAAAGTAAAATAATTTTGAGTCCAAAATTACAACATTTATTTTCAAGATAATATAATTAGCTAACGGTTGTTTACAATTTCACGAATAACTTTCACTCAATTAATCCAAGTCTAAAATGTACATTTAATCAATGTTTACAAATTAGTCATAAATATATTGCATATCAAGCATGCATGTAACAATATAATATATCTTCTCGAAATACTTAATCCTTTCGAAATATGAAAGATAAAAATGATAGATGTACATGGTCAGTTCAATGAACTGGCATAGATATATATCTCCTTGTCTAGATGTTTAATTTACAAACAATTGAATATATATTGGATTTGTTTAAAAGACATCAAAAATATGTCAAAAATTTTACAAAACAATATATATTTCAAAAACAAAAATTACATGCTCTATAATACCACTTTTCTTAATCCTTTATAAAAATAAGTCACGATACTTTGGAGTAATCACACAATATTTTCCTTCTTAAAAATATTGATCAAAAGAGTTCATTCATCTAATTTCACGATCAGATCAACATGTAATTTTAACATTGAATAAGAAATAGTCGGAGCAAACTATCAAGTTACGTTAGTACTTTTCTAGCAACATTCAGCCAATCATAATCAACTATTATTTCCTCCATACTTGATAATAAGAATAAGATTATAAAATAGAAGCTCAATATGAAGATATCCATTTACAACAAAATAAAACATGAAGGATGAAATCCCACTAACAACATCCTATTCAAATGAAACATAGGTGACAGAAATGAACATTCATTTGTGCATCTTAAAAAAATAGTCACTATGTACAACCTACAAGATACAACTATAATCGATTCATTCGACAGTCCTTCCCACCAAGTCACCAAATCTTACTAAGTATAAGGTCATACTTATAACCGTACACATAACACAAATTTTTCTAGTATTAAAAATTATACAACAAACTAGAATCCAAAACTGCACCTATAGGAAAACATCTTCCCAAAGAATCATTCCTTCAAATTTGTAAATATAGTAAAGAAAATTGAATCATACGGTCCCAATTTTCACAACATAGATTTAAAACAAAATGACTCCCTCTCAATATTTGGGTTTGGATTTAACCCATCTCAAAGTAACTATAGTGAATCGAGTGTCACGTTTATATCATAACAAAAATATTCAATCTTGGAAACAAATATGGAGGTGTTCATAATGATAATGATATTTCAATGCCTAGGTTCGAATCTAACCCATATGGATTAAGATAATACAAGCTCTTTCTATGAACCCATCTATTCGTGAAATCATATAATAAAAGGTTAGTGATACGCAAAGTATTAAAAAGTTCGATAAGGAGTTAACACCAAAACCACGTATCAAAATCCAAGTATAAAAACCAAGTTAAAGCTTGAAATACAAAAGCTTCATTACGAGATATAAAATCATATTGATTCTCTATGAACAAAGCTGAGTTCCCTATCAACTTGACAAGATTATGTACCATTTATTCTCTAAATTCATGGTGGGTTGAGCTTAAAATATCTATTTGGTTTAGTATTATAAACCAAGCGGAAACTTAAACTCCAAGTGGTTTAAGATTCACTAGCCATTAACGCTTAGTTGTAGGGTAACGGTTTCCCAATAACCATATAGAGAATTTAAACAAATCATGACAAGTTTAATAATCGGACCAAAGGCATATAGCCATTAAAATAATTTAAGAAAGTATAAAAGGAATACCCAAATCGAAGACCCAACTCGATTCAAGATATGGGTCATTATCGACAAAACACACACACACACACACACACACACACACACACACACACACACACACACACACACACACACACAGGTTTGGAAACAAGACATTTTTAATAATAAAAATGCATTCAACTATTACCAAAAACAATATCGAGAAAAGGGAAATATAACCATGCCTATGGAACTTGGAAAAACAATCTTGAAGCTCCTAGCAAGATCCCACGATTCTTTTCTTCAAAAATCCAAAAGAATAACTTGAATGAAGAACAAGAAATAACCCAAAACCATCCACCATTAAGACTGTTAAATCCTCCATTATCTCCTTCCCAAAATATCTCAAAAAACTAACAATATGAGAAAACACATGCAACAAATTGGAGTAGAGGCGTAAGAGTTCAAAGCGAATGCAAGCGAGAAAAAAAAAAAATAAAAACACTAGTTTTTGTGTGTTAGCTTTTGGAGGAATCCTCCCATTCCCGAAATCCATGGGGATGAATTTAATGCACATAATGTTTACAAGTTCCATGTATTGGTCTTCCCCATCAACTCCACTACCTACTCGTCGTCTCCTTCCAATGAAAAACTTAGCGATTTATAATCAGTCAAAGACTATTAAATTAAAAACAATCCTTGCATGGGTCATGATTTGACCAAATCACCCCTTAACATTCAAAGAAGAAAAAGACCATTTGATACTTGGTGAATTTTAATTATCACAATGCAACCAAATCCAATAACCAATAAACTATAATCAATTTTTTTGAATCAATGCAAGAAGAAAGGCCTTAACATTATCTTAATGTTCTAATTCCAGTAATTCTAAACATATATGTGTGATTAGAGTCAAACATCATAGAGCTGATACATTCTAATTATGATCAAAAACTATAAACCATGCACATTTTCCTGACCCAGTCTTATTCATGTCTTCCAACCAAGGGCGTCTTAACAACAATTAAAAACCAATAATTCCATCACAAAAAATGGTTAGTATGATTTTGCAAATAGTAAATCAGTTGACCTGATTTAAAACATCAAATCCATGTAACCAATAAACATGTTATGATCATAATATGCAACATTTTAATAACTTATTCCACTGGTTGTTGTATCATCAAGAAACTTATACTTGTACTTAATTAAGACCATCTTTTACCGATCTCATTAGAAGGTCCCTTCTCATTTCTCAATCAATGATCATCAATGTCAAAAGAGTTAGCACATTTAACAATCATCACTATTTCCACACAATGAAATAATATATTAAAACCATGAATAACTTCAACCATACATGCTAATTGTTACTTCTAACAAGAAAGTAAGTTACATTATCAATAGAATGTATAGCAACAACAAAACATCCAACATGGAATCATCAAACTCGGTAAGAATACAACTCAACACACAAGCAAAAATTAGATAATAATGTAACACAATCCTGCAAGTGATTGGAGGCTAGTAATATTACATGGTCACCTTTGGAAGCGTGCATAAGCATGTTTATCCTTTTCAGGGTAAACATATGTACACCTAGTTGCAATCTTGGTGAGTAACACTTCTTGATTCCAAACCCTCATGAATTATGTAATGTTAATAACCCATCTTGCGAAAATCATGAAATGAAAATGTGGGATGTGACATACTTCCCCCTTAATGAATCATCATCCCAATGATTTTACTCATTAATAGCAACAGAATAAACCAAAACAAATTTATATCATTTAGCAAGGAAAAATAGTCATGTATTTTCATCCAAAACATAATTTTCACATATTTTCAGTTTATCTACTATTTATGTATTGGCTGTAATAGCCTTATGAAACACCCAATTTTTATTGTGTCTAAAATTTGATGATTTGTTTCATTTCAACACTCGAAAAAAGAAATTGTATCAAATGTAGCTTATCAAATAGAAAACTATCAATATTTTTAAAACTAAAAGAGATAAGAAAACATTTTTTTATCTCTTCAAGATCCTCCTAAGTTACACTTTCTTCAGAATATTGGTCCCATTGGACCTTGCATTGTGAAACTTCTCTATTTCTCAAGTGTAATCTGTGAGTATCCAAAATTCTGATTGGTTCAACTACCATAATTCCCAGATCTTGAACCTGTAAAGCATTCCAATTAAGCACATGTGATACATTTGAAACATACTTCTTAAGAAAGGAAATATGAAAAAAATCATACATTTTATACAATGCGGGAGGCAATTCCAAATGATATGCTACGGACTTATGATTTCTAGAACTTCAAAAGGTCCAACATATCTTGGTGATAACTTGGTAACCTTGTCAAATGTTATAGAACTATTTTTGGGCTTAACCCTTAAGAATAATTTGTCTCCCACTTCAAATTTCATGTTTATTCATTTCAGATTTGTGTAGTTCTTCTACATATCAACAACTTCTTTCAATCTCTCACAAATGAGCTTTATTTGCCTTTCCATTTCCATTAACATTTCAAGGCCCACTAACACTCTATCTTTTGTACTATCCCAACTTATGGATGTTTTACACCTCCCATACAATGATTCAAAAGGAGCCATTTTCGAGAGGTTTATGGAAGGTGTTATTTTATGCAAACTTAACCAATGGAAGGTATTCTTCCCATTTGTATTGTTGATCCATGCAGTACATCCTGAGCATATCCTTCATAACTTGGTTAACCTCTTGAGTTTTTCCATCTGTTTTTGGATGGTATGTTGAATTCAAAGTTTTCAAAAATCTAGATGTCATCTGTGGATCCCTATCTGAAATTATTAACTCTAAAATTGTATGCAATCTAAAAATCTCATGCACGAATCTTCTTACAAATAAGTGGGAATCGTCTTTCAGATTTCTCTAGTATAAAATGAGATACTTTCATTAAATTTTCCACAACAACAAGTATCATGTCATGTTTATTTTTTGACATAGGTAACCCCTACACAAAATCCATGCTTATAACTTGCCACTTATAGTTCAGAATTTTGTGTGGATACAATAGACTAGCATGGTGTAAATGCTTAGCTTTAACATGCTAGCATTCCCGATGAGAAACATAGTTTATCATGTCCTTTTCAGATCCTTTCCAAAAATATTTTTGTTGTACATCAGTGAGCATTTTAGTTACTCCAAGATGCCCAAAGTATGGTGAATCATGAAATTATTTCATAAATTTGACCCTTAAGTCATTTCTGAAGGTACATAGACTCTACCTTCATATTTCAATATTCCCTCATTGTCAAATATGAATCCATCATACCTTTTTCATTAGGATCCACTACTAAAGAAGCTTCAACATGTTGATAATAAGAATTAGTTATTGTTATCCAAAATTCACCCCTCAAGGTAATTTTGATAACATGCATCAAATTCTTTAGTCCCAAGCAAATAGATTGATTTAAGGCCCAAAATCATGTTTTGGGGCCCCTCGGCTTCTTTCTAACTCTCCCATCCAAGAAGAAAACCCAACGAGTTAGAAAAGGTGAAAAAATTACAAAAAACCAAGCTTGGGGCCGAAAAAATGAAGAAAATTGGCTAAGTCCTAGTCCAGCGGTCTGTGGGACAGTTAGGACATCAGGACATGAATCAGCCGAAAATCATCGAGCGATCTGCGGCGATTGGGACGATTGGGACGTCGGGGATGCGGGATGCGAAAAGCCGAACCGGCCGAAAGTGAAAAAAAAATTGTCAAGTTTTGTTTTCGCGCAGTTTGGGACATCTAGGACAAAGGTACGCGTGGGACGCAAACCGGCCAAAAAGTGAAAGATGGTCCATTTCGGAAAGTTCGGAGGTTTTATGCGGGACAAGTGGAACAAAGGTACGTGCGGTACGTGAACCGGCCGAAAAGCCGAAAAGGTAGCAAAAGAGGGACAAGGAAGCCCGAATCAGCCGATGTGGGAGAATGCATCCCGGACAATCGAGAAAAAAGTATGCAAGGGATGTGAGGGACACGAAAAGCCGAAATAAATTCAGTGACAGAAGGAAGAAAAGTCAACATTTGACCCGTGAACTTCAAACAGCCATAACTTTTGACTCCAAGCTCCAATTTTCATAAAATTGGACTTTCTGGAACGAGCACGACGTCCTCTACACCTTAAAAACTGGATTTCTTTTTTTAATGAGGGTATATATATTTAATTAAAAGAAACATATTCGGCTCCAGTTAGTTAATGCTCATTCCCGTCAAATGACAGAAAACGTCTGCCAGACCCAAAACAGTTGCCCGCACTAAGAAGGCCATAACTTTTGCATTTCTCAACAAAATCACACAAAATTGGTACCATTGGAATCGTGGTTCTAAGCCTGATGCACATAAATCAATAAATTCTAGATTTGATGAGAGATTGATTGATTTTTTAAAAAAATTGGTGGGTTCATAACAGTGTTTTATTTGGTGGTTGGGAGTGCAATTAAGAGGCATGGTCATCATTATTTCTCTGCTTTGCAGCACCTGGGATAGTATGGGGAGCCTCTTGTAAGTAATATATAATAATTTCACTCCATTTAATGCCTCTTACAAGTAGTGGAATGACAGATTTCAGGATTTTCATTTTCCCTCTCTCTCTCTTCTCATTTTTCTATAAATTGGAGTGATGGGCTCATTGTAAAGGGTGGAGTTTTCAGATAGAAAAGCTCTGTTAAAATTTCTTTGTGAAGCCAATGTACTACAAGCCCTTGTAGTGGACTCCTTGCATGGTGATCCAGGCCCTTATCTTGTAATAGATTGAAGCTGTGCATATCATGAAGTAATAAAATATCAGTTTGTGGATGTATCTTCCCCTGCTGTGTTTTCTTACATTCTTCTTACCCCTTTAATCTTTCTACAAGAATATTGTGTCTATTATTATGTTCTTGTAGGGATCCATTATCATTGTGTATGCTTGGAATATCGTTGTGAATGCATTTTGCTAGATTATGGAGAACTGTCATCACCTCTTCTAGTGTGCACTTTGCTTTTGTATTTCATGCATTTGGAGACTACTCTCACACCCTCCTTTTCTAGTGTATCACCACTTTAGTGTAGGCTTTCATTTTATGCATTCTCTCTCCCTGGTCCCTTGGAAATTTAGATTAGAATAGTTAGTTTCCCCTGCATTAGAGTAGATTGTGGCAGGTAGTTTAGGAGCAAGAACCAACTTTCTCTAGAGGTCTATCTCAAGTAGCAAGTCCCATAACTTGGAGATAGTACCCATGTTATCCAATCACACCGTGAGTTCAAGTATATGCACTTGTATAAATAGAGGGGTGCTGTGATTTGGTGATAACAGTTTTGGCACGCTCGGTGGGACCTTAGAGGTCTTCACTTTCATTACAACAAGATCGATGTGCACTTGTTGTAAGTTCCAGCTTTGAAGGAGCTTTGAAATTGCACATCTGGTGACTCCAAAAGAGGCATAATCCACTGGTTTCAGCAGTCCAAGCCTGGAAAATTTATGAGAAGAATACAGACCAGGTCGAGAACTAGGGAGGAAGGATTATTTGTTCATCTGCACCTATCTCCAGGCAGAGAAAGAAGGGGAAGAAGAGCTCAAAGATCTCCATCTCCACCTAATAGAACCTTGTCAACACCTCCACCTGGTAGGCCTTTCATCCAATCAACAAGAGTTCTTCGACCAATCAGGATGGCACAACCAAATCCATATGTCAATTTCACTGGCAGCAGCCCACTTTCTCTCAATGCACAAAATCCAATCCCAGTTGCAGCATTAAAAACATTCCATACTTTACTGGAGAAAATCAAACCACTCCTAGGGATCATGTCAAGGACATTACTAATATTTGTGTAATCCATGAGATTAATGAGATGCAAGTTGCTGTCAAACTATTGGTGTCTTCATTCAAAGGGAAGGCTTTGCAATGGTTCAGAGCCTTGCTTCAGGTTCTATCCAAAATTGGAACTAGCTATGTATAGCTCTCCATGAGCAGTTTGGAGAAAAGGGAGATAACTTGTCCCTTTTGGAACAATTGACAACTATCAAGAGAGCTCCCAATGAGCAGCTGACTGACTTCAACTTCAGATTTCAAAGGACTTGGGAGAGGATTCCAGTGGCAGTAAGGCCAGCAGCAGAAGGTGCTTTCCTATATTACCTTAAAGCTTTAAATTCTGATATTTCTATGTTGATTGATCCATGGGATGCATAACTATCCCTATGCCTTATAGCATTGCCATTAGAGCTGAAAATTGTTTAATTCAAGCTGGAAAGCTAGCTCCTAGGCCTCCAATGCCATTATATCTAAGTTTAGAGAGCCCAAGTACTAGCCAAGTGCCTAATTTAGCTTCTATTCCCACTCCTAGAAATCAGAATTCAAATGAAGCTTCTACTTCATCTGCAAGTGCCTCAAACGAGCTTCAAGAAGTCATGAAGCAATTGCAAAATTTAGGCAATGAGCTGGTTACTCTCAAGAGGTAGCAAGCTCAAGGTTTTAGACCTTCCTTCCAGCCGTAAGCTCAGCCTAATAGGCAGCCATATCAACCTCAAAGACCACCCAATCCAACTGCAAATCAGAATCAATCAAGGCCTCCTACCAACAGACCATTTCAGCCCTATAATCCCAATGTTGCATCCACATCCAGAGCTTTGGTACCGGTGCAAAATAACATGGCCCAAGAATATGATTGGTGTTTCCTGTGTGGTTAGCCACATAACCAATCAATGTGCTTTAACGGTGCATTAAATCAGGCTCTTATGGTGTAAACTATTGGTGGGTCGCAAGAATCCAGCCATGAAGAGGATCAGCAGCAAGAAGCACCTCAGCAAGGAACATCTCCAAACGAAACTACTCTTGTCAATTGGCAGGCTGAAGATTTCTGTGGTATGAATCAAATACCCTCTCAAAGTGTTACAGCCAACACAAGGTCAAAAAGGAGAAATTTGGGTGAAGGACAGCCATTGGCTCCAAGTAATCCACAACCTTCTACCACTCCACAAGCTATTGGAAAACAAAATGTAGTTCCAAACATGCAAGGAGCACCCAAACCAGCTTCTAAACCAACTCAGATGTCAGCCGCTACTTCCCATGCACAAGGAATGAATGTGCAGGCCAAGGGACAGAAAAAGGATACTTCGTCCCCATTCAACATCATTGATCAGATGAAGAAGACAAATGTAAACATATCAATGTGGGAATCATTATCCATCCCAGGACAAAGAGATTTGCTACAAGCTGCCATGAAGGACTGGTCAAATTCAAATCAATAGGTCCAAACATAAGAGAAGGTACTCACAAATGGTTCCCAGCCTTAAGGAAATCATGGAGGATAGCAAGGTAAAATGTTGAAGCCCCCTCCATTTTATGTTTCATTGATCATAGGAGACAAGTTGGTACATAATTGCATGATTGACTCGGGGCAAGTAGTTCAGTAATGCCCAAGCAAATAGCTGATCAATTGGGGCTTCAATATGAAGTCATATCCAAAGGAGTAGTGCAATTAGATGGGACAATGGTGACAACAGTGGGAGTGATTAAAAACTTGAGCCTTACCTTGCATGCATGCCCCAACGTTGTTGTTTTGCAAGATATCTCAGTGATAGATCTTCCACCACTCTTTGCCCTATGTTTATCAAGGGATTTCATAGCTAAGATTGGAGGTTACTTATCTACTTGATTGGTCACACATGTTGTTCAGAACAAGATATGGAACTAAGGCCACAATCAGATCTGAACCTATTGCAAACTTTCACATTGAACCTCACACTCCAAGCCAAATCAATACCAACTGTTCAGCGTTTGATCAAGAAGACTGTCCAAGCACTGATGAAGCTGACACCAAGGTTGGAAGTATCCTAGATTTGACTCTTGATGAATGGGAAAGCAAGGTGCATGCTTTTGATCCTTATCAAGAAATAGAAGAATCTAAGCTAGGAGTTTATTGTTTGCACGAAGAAAATCAACCTCTCCCAAGCATCACCAAGTCAGATCATAAGGATGAGAATGAAGTATGGCAATTATTCTTTGATGGGTCAAGGAGTAGACAAGGTGCAGGAGGAGGAGCTATGCTCATTTCACCGCAAGGTATAAGATATTACTCAACCTTCCGTTTCAGTTCTCTGTTCAAACAACACAGAGATGAGTATGAAGCCTTAATTCACGGATTGCACTGGGAAAGAAGAAAGGCATCGGGAATTTACAAGTATTTGGTGATAGTGAGCTGATCGTAAACCAAGTCAAAGGAAAAAATGCTGCCAAAAATGATACATTGAAGAACTACAAAAATCAGTATGGGATCTTATTGAAGATTTTCAAGCTTTTAGCATCAATCCCATCCCAAGGAAAAAGAATGAAGCATGAGACAGATTGTGCAATAATTGGGACTCTGCGTTTGATGTTGTAGAAAGTATCAAAAGTGAGAAATCTCAGCCTCATATCAAATTGGTTGTGAGACCAGCTGTTCCGGATAACAATACAAGTTGGCAAGTCTTCGAGAATTATCAGAAATTGTTAATTTCCTACAAGAAGAAGTTGAGTTCTCTGCCGAGAAATCAAGGCAAGATGGAGCAGCAGTATGGTGACCAAGTGGTGCAGCTGAGGACTAACAAATTACCAAAAGGCCTCATAACCTTGGAGTCAATATTCAACCCGAATGATCAGTTCCGGAAGGAGAAAGTGAACATTCAAGTAAAGGGTGAAGATTCAGAGCCTATTTTAGTGGAAGAAGGCAAGACATTGAAAATTGGCAAAATAAGTACTCCATAAGAGAAATCTGATTTTGTTTAGCTTTGTCAAGAGTTCCCGGATGTCTTCACTTGGACTTACAAAGATTTAAGAGGTTTCAACCCAAAGTTGCACAACATACTATTGAGTGGATCCGGAATCCAAGCCTGTCGAGGCAAAAGCAAAGGCGTGAAATCCCCATATCGAACCTCTCATGAGAAAAGAGTTAAGTAAGCTTATTGAGGCCAGTATCATCTTCCCCATCAAACACTCAAGTTGGGTTGCAAACTTGGTGCTAGTACGAAAGAAACATGGAGAAATAAGATTGTGTGTGGACTTTCGTGATCTAAATAGAGCATCACTCAAGGATCATTATCTGCTTCCATCAATGGAACAAATATTGCAGATTGTAGCTAGTTTGGAAAGGTTTTCATTGCTAGATGGATATTCGGGCTATAATCGAGATAATGATGAAGGAAGAAGATCCATTTAAGACGGCCTTCACTATAAAAATGGGGCACATATGCTTACAAGAAGATTCCATTTGGGTCATCAAATGCTTTGGAGCAACATTTCGGCGAGCTATGGACATGGCGTTCAAAGGCTTGATCAACAAAATAGTGTTGGTATACCTAGATGATATCACTTGTCTTCTCAAAGAATGCAGCAGACCATCTCTTTCACCTTAGACAAGTGTTTCAGAGGTGTAGAAGGTTTGGAGTGTTTTGAATCCAAAGAAGTGTATATTCTTGGCACACGAGGGAAAATTTTTGGGTCACATTGTCTCTAGGGAAGGGCTAACAATTGATCCTGAAAGGGTTGAAGCCATTTGAACACTTCCATTGCCACACCACAAGAAATATCTTCAAAGCTTCTTGGGAAGGATAAACTTTGTCCGCAGATTTGTGCCTAATTTTGCCACTCTTGTGAAGCCTTTAACAATGATGTTGAAGAAGAGTCTTACATTCAAATGGACAGTAGAAGGCAAAGAGAGTTTTGAGGACATCAAGCATGCAATATCACAAGCTCCAACTCTCATCAACCCAAAATTTTCAAAGGACTTCATGTTGTATGCATTTGGAGGATTAGATACAATCTCAGCTATCTTGACACAACTGAATAGAGGAGGTTCAGAACAGCCCATAGCATTCTTCAGTCAAACCTTGGAAGATTACGAAATAAAGTATTCTTTCATCGAAAATCATGTCCTTGCCGTCATCAGGAGCTTGAAGAAGTTTAGACACTTGGTCTCAAATAATAAGATTCAACTGTTGGTGTCTCATGTTGGTGTCAAGGACTTCCTCCTAAACAAGGATTTAAATGAGAAGAGAGCAGGTTGGATCACTCGAGTGATGGAATATGATATTGAAATCAAAGTGACCAAGCTAGTTCGTGGCAAAGGTTTGTGTGAGCAGCTCACTTCCAAACAACCAGACGGGTCAAAAAGTGAAGAGGATGTTGTCCTACTACTACAGAATGATCAAGAACAACCAGCTGATGATGCACTCATCCCATGTTGGACTCAAGACTTGGTGCATTACCTCCAAACAGGCTTGTGCCCTCCAGAAGTGAGCAAGGCAAAGAGGAGATACTTTAGATTACAAGCTATCCCGTATGTACTCATTAATGGTATCTTGTTCAAGAAGGACATCAATGGTGTTCTATTAAGATGCATTGGAACATGTCAAGTTGAGAAGATCATACACGAGTTCCATGATGGAGAAGCAGGAGGCCACTTTGCTCCACGAGTAACAGCTCTCAAAATCATGAAAGCTGGTTACTATTGGCCTACTGTGTTCAATGATTGCTACTCATGGGTCAAGAAATGCAAGAAATGTGCATTCTTCACAGGGAAAGAAAGGTTAGCAGCGCTGCCCCTTCATCCAATTTCAGTAGATCAGCCATTCATGCAATGGGGATTGGACTTCATTGGGGTTATCAATCCCAATTCAAGTCAAGGCCACAAATGGATTCTTACGGCAACAGATTATTTCACCAAGTGGACCGAAGCAGTGGCACTCAAGGAGGCAAATGAATCCAATATCTTAGATTTCTATGAAGGGATAGTCACGAGGTTTGGTGCCCCTGCCACTATCATATCAGACAATGCATTGGCATTCCTTGGCACAAAGATCACTGAATGGGCTGTCAAAAATTGTGTGTATCTCAGCACTTCATCGAATTATTACCCTCAGGGTAATGGCCAAGCCGAGTCTACGAACAAGAATCTACTAAGAATCATCAGAAGGACTCTTGATGAGAATCAGAGGACTTGGCACTCAAAGCTCAAATCAGCCCTATGGGCCGATAGAATCACACCCAAGAGGTCTACAGGAAGCTCTCCATACAAGCTTGTGTACAGGAAAGAAGCAGTTCTACCTATATCACTCGAGTTTCCAGCATTGGAACTCATGAAACAATTGGAACTAGCTGAGTTTGAACCCATGGAGGTTAGATATGCAGAATTAATGGAGCTCCAAGAAATTAGAGAGCATGTAGCCTAGGTAATAGAGAAGGATCAAGCCTTGATCAAGAAGACTTTTGATAGGAAAGCCAAGGCTAGAACCTTCCAAATTGGAGATCTAGTGTTGAAATGGGATGCAGATCGTGCAAAGCCAGGAAAGCATTCCAAGTTTGATGCCATCTAGAGTGGCCCATACATGATCATTGAATGCAAAGGTAGCAATGCCTTCCGACTGGCTAAGTTGGATGGTGAAGAATTACAGATTCCGGTCAATGGGATCTATCTCAAACGTTGCTACTAGAAAGATAGCTTCTCACCCTTGTAAATATTAATTTAGAATTTCCATTCCTCTAAGTGCTTATGCACATTGTACTACTGTTAGAGTAGTTTTTATTTCCCTAAGTGCTTGTGCACATGTCCTATTGCTTCTAGTATGTGCATGTTTGCAGTTCATCGAGCCTCGGAAAAGAATTTGCAGCCACAAGGAGCCAACTCAACAAATGTTTCAATGGCTCAAGGATACAGGTTTTCAATTTCAAAATCAACCGAGAGATTATCAAACGGACTCCATGCCCAATGGATTGCTACGAGCAGCTGGCCGTTCTTCATCTGACAGGCAGATAACCCCGCTGAGTCACCAAAATTGTTATCCAAAATTCACCCCTCAAGGTAATTTTGATAACATGCATCAAATTCTTTAGTCCCAAGCAAATAGATTGATTTAAGGCCCGAAATCATGTTTTTGGGGCCCCCTCGGCTTCTTTCTAACTCTCCCATCCAAGAAGAAAACCCAACGAGTTAGAAAAGGTGAAAAAATTGCAAAAACCAAGCTTGGGGCCGAAAAAATGAAGAAAATCGGCTAAGTCCTAGTCCAGGCGGTCTGCGGGACAGTTGGGACGTCGGGACGCGAATCGGCCGAAAAAGTGCGCTAAGCGGTCTGGTCGCAGCAGCGATTGGGACGTCGGGACACAGCGAAAAAGCCAAACCGGCTGAAAGTGAAAAAAAAATTGTCAAGTTTTGTTTTCACGCGTGGACGCGAACCGGTAAAAAATGAAAGACGGTCCATTTCGGGCAGTTCGGAGGTTTTGTCCGGGACAACTGGAACAAAGGTACGCGCGGGACGTGAACAGGCCGAAAAGGTGAAAAGGCAACAAAAGAGGGACAAGGAAGCCCGAATCAGCCGATGCGGGAGAATGCATCTAGGAAACCAGGACAAAAGTACGTGAGGGACACGAGGGACGAAAATCTGAAATGGCCGACGGCAAGGAAGAAAAGTCAACGTTTGACCCATGAACTTCAAACGGCCATAACTTTTGACTCCGAGCTCCGATTTTCATAAAATTGGACTTTCTGGAACGAGCACGACGTCCTCTACACCACAAAAATTGGATTTATTATTTTTAATGAGGGTAGATATATTTAATTAAGAGAAACATATTCGGCTCCAGTCAGTTAATGCTCATTCCAAATGATAAAAACGTCTCGCGGACCCAAAACATTTGCCCACACTCGAAGGCCATAACTTTTGTATTTCTCAACGAAATAACACAAAATTGGTACCATTGGAATTGTGGCTCTGAGCCCGATGCACAGAAATCAAGAAATTCTAGATTTGATGAGAGATTGATTGATTTTTTTAGAAAACGTGGCTGGGTTCATAACAGTGTTTTATTTGGTGGTTGGGAGTGCAATTAAGAGGCATGGTCATCATTATTTCTCTGTTGCAGCACCTGGGACAATATGGGGAGCCTTTTACAAGTAATATATAATCATTTCACTCCATTTAATGCCTCTTACAAGTGGTGGAAGGACAGATTTCAGGATTTTCATTTTCCCTCTCTCTCTTCTCATTTTTCTATAAATTGGAGTGATGGGCTCATTGTAAAGGGGAGTTTTCCAGATAGCAAAGCTCTGTCAAAATTGCTTTGTGAAGCCAATGTGCTGTAGGCCCTTGTAGTGGACTCCTTGCATGGTGATCCAGGCCCTTATCTTGTAATAGATTGAACTGTGCATATCATGAAGCAATAAAATATCAGTTTGTGGATGTATCTTCCCCTGCTGTGTTTTCTTGCATTCTTCTTGCCCCTTTAATCTTTCTACAAGAATATTGTGTCTATTATTATGTTCTTGCAGGGATCCATTATCATTGTGTATGCTTGGAAT
This sequence comes from Taxus wallichiana var. yunnanensis, assembly GCA_018340775.1. Taxonomy (NCBI): domain Eukaryota; kingdom Viridiplantae; phylum Streptophyta; class Pinopsida; order Cupressales; family Taxaceae; genus Taxus; species Taxus wallichiana. Next base: position 680,845,314 of record CM031239.1, read on the forward strand.
ATCGTTGTGAATGCATTTTGCTAGATTATGGAGAATTGTCATCACCTCTTCTAGTGTGCACTTTGCTTCTGTATTTCACGCATTTGGAGACTACTCTCACACCCTCCTTTTCTGGTGTATCACCACTTTAGTGTAGGATTTCATTTTATGCATTCTCTCTCCCTGGTCCCTTGGAAATTTAGATTAGAATTGCTAGTTTCCCCTGTATTAGAGTAGATTGTGGCAGGTAGTTTAGGAGCAAGAACCAACTTTCTCTGGAGGTCTATCTCAAGTAGCAAGTCCTACAACTTGGAGATAGTACCCATGTTATCCAATCACACCGTGAATTCAAGTATATGCACTTGTATAAACAAAGGGGTGCTGTGATTTGGTGATAACAGTTATTATTTTCTTCTTTTCCTCATCTTTGAATTGATTTCTAAGGGTAAAAATTACATAAACATGCTTTTGATGACTTTATAATTTCATAAACGAGGACGGAAGCCTATATATTTTATTAATGTGAAATTGATTAACCATTACAATGGAGTGCTACAATATTTATACATATTGGATAGCAATGTGCAAACAAACAAATATGTTGCAGGTAAAACCATACTCACAATTGCTTCCAATAATACATCCGAGAAGCATATAAATTGTTATAAGAATTGTAACAATTATCCCGTGAAACAAAAAGAAAAATATGGTTTAAAACCATATAACAACATACAATTATAATATGGTTAATAATATAACCATATAATATTATTATTTAAAAATTAATTAAATAATTAATCATAAAATGCATAATTAATTTATCCTAATGAGACTTAGTGCATCTACAACTCTATTTTCTTTACCCTTTATGTATCTTATATCAAATCATACTATGATAAAAATTCAATCCATCTTCATTGTCTTGCATTTAAGTTAGGTTGTGTGAAGATGTACTTCAGCCCCAAATGGTATGTTTTCAATTCAAAGGGATTTCCCAAAAATAATGCCTCCAAACTTAGAGTGTGTGCACTATGGAAGCAAGCTCTAAATCATGGGGAGCATAGTTCAGCTCATGCACCTTTAATTTTTTTCTCTCATATGCTATCACATGGTCATTTTGGAGAAGAATTCCACCCAAACCTTCATCAGAGGCATTTGTAACCATGGTGAAGCTTTCGTTGGGGTCTAGAACCTTCAAAATTGGTGTTGTAGTTAGTTTCTCTTTTAGAAAATTAAATGCATTTTTACTTTTTTCAGACCATACAAATTTCTTATCTTTTTCTCTGAGAGATGTTATTGGAGCAACAACTCTAGAAAATTATTTTACAAAAAAATTATAATATCCAGCCAACCCCATGAAGCTTCTAACTTCATGAACATTCTTTGGTGTTGTCCATTCTGTTATTTCCTTGATTTTTGATGGATCTACAAATATCCCTTCTTTTTTATGATGTGTCTCGAGGTATTACACCTCATTTTGATAGAAGGAACACTTAGAAATTTTTCCATAAAGTTTTTTTTTCTAAGTATGTCTAGCACTATTCTTAAGTGCTCATTATGCTCATCAATGTTTTTGGAGTAGATCAAAATGTCATCCAAGAAAACCAATAAAAACTTATTTTATCATCGAAAAACAACACGCTTTGATTTGTCATGCCTGTGTGAATGAGCAACTGGTTTTTTTGGGTAACATTGGACCATCTCTCAAGTTGTCGGACTTGTTACTTGAGATGGACCTCTAGAGAAGGCTAGTTCCTCTACCTAATCCTATCACTAAACTACTCCTAATGCAATAAATGCAACTATTTATTCCTAATCTACCACTTCAAAGGGACCAAGGAGAGAGAGAGTGCATAAAAATGGAAATCCTACACTAAAAGGTGGTAGCACAGAAAGAGGGTGTGGAAATATCTTGTTGAGAGATAAGGGAAGAGTAAAACCAAACAAGGAAAGGCCAGCCCGGTTGTGACACAAACCAAGGCTCCATTCACCATATTTTCTCCATGAAACACAACAACACAAACCTACAAATGAGAAATACATACACGTAACGATACAACAAGAATAGAGAGTCAAGGAGATATAACAAAATTAAATGTTAGGGTTGAATTAACACCACAAAACGCCCATTTTATTTCTCTTAGAATATGCACACTCCATTACATGTGTGAATTAGAGGCAAAAATACACTTTCAGGACCATGAGAAGACTAGTAACTCATTGGAGTTGAGAAAACAATTTTGAGTTTCCCCATATACCAAAATATATCCCCTCTCAAATGAGAAGTGTTTACAATATATAGAAAATGTGTGTGTGTGTGTGTGTGTGAGAGAGAGAGAGAGAGAGAGAAGAGGGAAACTTGAAATTATGCTCCCACCCACCAATAAGATGCATCAAATTTGTACAAAATGGTATGGGCACTGTGAAGACCATTCCTTCATTATGTCTTGCTTATTGGAGAATAAATGGACACCATACTTCATTAATTATGATGGTTAGGATGCCCGAATTGCACATTTTGAAGATGGAGACGTTTTCCTATATTTTACCCACCTAAACTCACAAAAATTGGTTCTTCTAGTTTCCAAGGCATATATTGTGTCAAGACCTTTCCAACGATATAAATTTTGTCAAATTTCGAGCACCTAGGATCAAAAGTTATGCCCATTTGGAGTTCAAGGGGTCGGGATTCTTTAAACACTTCTACCATCCGCAATTAATTCATTTTCACATTTTCCTTTAATGTGCAGGTATTGTGGGTCTAAATGATACAAAGGGAACTAGGGAAAAAGGGTCACTTGGGCCTAAATCTTCCGTATTTCCTGAAATATACTTCCTCCACCTTTAACTCCTCATTTACTTCCTTTGCTTTGCAGAAATAAAAAACCCATGGGAACTCATGTCCCGTGAAACTTGTACCACCCCAACCCCTTGAGCCCAAAACAATCCCTAAACTTGTATTAAACTAATCATGATGATTGCTGGCCCATAACGTGCATCTCACCCACAATACAAACAAATCCCAAAATCCTTTACACTACGGAGATATCGGCCCCACAGGAACACTTCACCCAAAGGAACAAGTACCGCCCACATCAATTATATCGATTCACTCAAATTACACTTTATCTTTAGTGTTTAGGGCCCGAGTCAAGGGATTTGAACCTTATTTCCATCCGCATATATTCCATCCACCCCTAGACCCATGATATATTAAAATAGACCATTTTTCAATTTTTCCAATTTTCTTTGAATTTTCACTAACTCCTTGGATTTTTCTTGGATCAAGGAGTTAGGAAAAATGAAGTGAAGTGCCCCAAAGCCAATTTTTCTTCATTTTATCCATTTTTCTGTCACATTATCTAATTATTGAATCCTAACACCTCCATAAGAAGGAAATTGCATCCAAATGATCCCAAATTCCTCCAAAGCATGAAAATTACTTGAAATCTCCAGATTTTCCATTGAATTCCCATCAACTACTCAAGTCCAATTTCTCCAAGTTGTCCATTTTTATAGTGGTAAAAATTGATTAAATTTATCTAAGTATTCTTGGAATATATTGTTCATTAAATTCATGAATGTAGTAACAGGTGCATTCATGAGTCCAAATGGTAAAACCGTGAACTCATAGTGGTCATACCTTGTTCTAAAGGTTGTTTTATGTATGTCTTCATATTTGATTCTCAAGCTGATGGTATCCTGATCTTAGATCAATTTTAGAATAAATTGATGCATCACGCATCTGATCAAATAGATCATCTATCCTTGGCAAAGGATATCTATTCTTTATTGTAGATTTATTTAGTATGTGGTAATCAATGCATAACCTTAATGTATTATATTTCTTTTTGACAAAAATGATCGGTACTCCCCAAGGAGATACACTTGGTCTAATCAATCCTTTGGACAAAAATTCATTCAATCGTACCTTAAGCTCTACAAGTTTGGTTGTTTTCATATGGTACAAATCTTTTGAAATGGGTTCATTTGAGTTTAATTTCTATCGTGAAGTCAAATCCATGTCTTGGAGGGATTCAAGGTAACTCCTCTAGAAAAACAGCATTGTATTCTTTTAATAGTGGGTAATCAGCTAAAGAAGTATTTCCTTCTTCATTGAAATCAAAAAAATTAATCACGCAAAGTATGCAAGCTATGTTTTTGGCCTTTTTAAGTTGCATAGCAGATATTTGTCTCACTATTATGTCTCTTTTTATGCCCTATATGACTGTTGTTTTTTGAGTCATCCAAGCACTTTATTTTATTTTCATAGCAATCAACCATTTCTTTATGTTGTGACAACCAATTTATACCTATAATGACATCATAAGAACCTAAAGGCACTAAGTACAGGTCTATTTTAGTTGTAAAACTAGGCAGCTCTAATGTTATGCCAAAAAGGCATTTGTTCACCATGTGAACAACATTGTTCCCATATTGAACAGTCCATGAGTTATTCATATAACCATTTTTATTTTTAATTTTTCAACTAAATTATTTGAAATAAAACATTCAGTAGCACTAGTATCAAAAATAATGGTTAAAATTAAATCATACAACTTACTCGGCACTTCTATCGGTATGGCTTACTTTTCTGCTTGCTTGTTTTTTACTGCAACATGTATCCTTTGTTGTTGATTATTTTCTTTGTTCTGTTGAGGACAGTTGTTTGTGTAGTGATCACCACCACACTTAAAACATCCTCCTACATTCCCTTTCCTTTTAGTTTTATTTTCATTTACAACAGTACTTTTTTTACCATTTTTCTTATTATTTACGGTTGTTTTAAGCTGCTATATTTTTATTTCCCACCTTCTTCCACCAAGTTTTCTTTGGTGCCAAAGGTGATGGTGAGATGAATTTTTCTTTCTTTTCTCATCACGGTGAGTAGATATAGCCTACAATTTCTACTCTTGATTGAAGTCTTTTTCAAAAATTACCTCCATAGTTGAAGGCCCATGCACATCCACTTCCCCGTATATGACAGGGTTGAGTCCCATGATGAATTTCCTTATTCTAAATTTTTCATCAGCTTGATATTAAGGTACATATTTCAGCAACTTAGTGAACCTCTCCTAGTACTTTGTTATAGTTAGTTTTCCTTGAGTTAATGTCTAAATTCTAGACATTTTCTTATCATAATAAAGTTACGGAAACCAGCGTTTCCTAAAGTAAAACTTGAACTAATCCTAGGTGATGTTGGTTACATCAACCCCTAGTTCTACCTTCCATTTATCCCACCATGAGGAAGCCTCATTGGAGAGTTGATGCACTCCTCAAACTACCTTTTTACTCAAGAAAAGTTTTAGATGGTGAAATAACTCTCCATCTCATCGAGCTAGCTCTCATCTCCATCCCCAAGCGTTGTCCCATCAAATTTTGGAGGACTTATTCACTTGATATTTTTGGTAGATCTGCTACTAAACGTGCTCTTTTATTTTTTAGATGGTTACGGTTTACTGACATTTGGATATGCAACATTTACATGTTTGTTTATAGCATTAGCATTATTATTTGCATCATGTGCATTGTTATTTTTGTTACATTTTCATTATTATTTGTAGAATTATTAGCTACTGAACCCTTAGGTTGTTCAATTTCCTCATTTTCCACTAGTATACGTTGTTCCAAAACAACAATTTTGTTCCTCATTTCTTGCATTATAGCAAGTATCTCATCCAATTTCTGGGTTGTGGTAGCCTCAGCCCCATTCGGTTGATTATTAGTAACATTTCCTCTTGTCCTAACCATATTTTTCTATTAGACAAGAAATAAGTTCAGTGTTAGCGTAAGGACCCATTGTGTCCAAGAGTTATTTTAACCTATAGCTCTGATACCAAAATGTAACACCCAATGTTATTCAACTTTAGAATTAAGGGATTTTTTTAAAATAAACTCCCTTATCCCCATTACATGCCTTCAATGATTTTATAATGCAATAATAAAAATACATCAAGTAATATATTTTACAATCCATCCGATAACATTCCAAAACCATGTGCAACTATAAAGGTCATTTAGATCTACCGATCCCCTTTATCTTACTCTTTTTGAGTATGCATATCTTGTATGTAATTGGTCAACCTTGTTTGATTATGTTTGTGAACTGATGTAACATTCCCATTTTATGACTTTAGAAATAAGGGGAAAAAAGTTACTCAATGTTCTCTGTTTTAAATAAAACATCATTTAGAACACACATTCCCTGCCAATCAATCTCATAACATGAGATAACCATATGCGATTGTAAATGACTAGGTAAATTACCAATCTCTCATGTTTTTCTTTAATTATAGAATACTTTATGTATACTACGTATACTTGGTATTCTTACCCTATCAGCAGTCTTGAGTGATTTGTTTAAAGAACCTATCTGAATATTTGTTACCAATATTCATCTAACATCACGTTTTTTAAAAACTAGGTGACATAGGACAACGCAACCAGCAGCTTGTGATACTTTGGCCAAATATTTCCAACATACTGTTCATGTTACTATTCCTAGACAAGTATACTCGTCAATTCGAATACATCCTTCACCTCACTCTATTGCTATATAGAATGGTCTTTACCGACAATCAGTCCACTTGACCAAGGATTGACCCTAACCCAAGTTAGCGACATAATTTGTTATAGGGAGACACTCACGATGACTTAGGGTATATGGGCATACTCAACCGACCTAAGTCAATCAAATGTGCCTAGGTACCTTGAGTCATAGAAAGCTACTTCCTATTCAAATCACGCTACTAACTTGACCTAGAGAGAAACTAAGTTCAAGTCCAGATGTGTGTAGATCTAGATGAACAAATGCGGAAGGGTGTTGCCACATGTCAACTGCAACATTATATCCTCGAGAAGTCCTTAGTCTTCTCAAAGGTACTGATCATGTAGTTGGTGTGTGCCAACATCTGTTAGAACTGCTTCATCATGATGTACATACCCCTAGGTGGTCATTAACTCATAATTAAATTTGGATTAAGATTCATATTTAAAGAAACCTTGCAAAACCCTAATTCCAACATTCATTAAGTTCTTATTCCATAATTAATTTGATTAATATTAATAACTTCATTAACTCATGATTGATTTTATGTTCATTAACTCGGCATAACAAGTAGTTATCCAAAAACAGGGCAGCAAACATCATAAGGTTAGTTTAATATATCTTTACTATTCAAGATGGTGTAGCATCCACATAGGTTCAATCTAGAGTAGACTTCATGGAAATGAAGTACAATGATTAACGATCATAAACACCATTCCTTTTGTTTTACATTCTTTTGAAAGAGGAAGAGTCTTCCTCTACATGATTAAATGTTAGGGTTATCATACCCTTTTTATCTTTCACAATTCATATAGTTTAATTGTATGTCTAATACACATTCCATAATTATACTATAATTGTTTAGATTGAGATTGACTTCTTATGCAACTTAGCAAGTTACATCTTAGCAAGGGAGATTGAACTATTCCCTTCATCCAACTTATTAAATGATAACAATAATAAGTATACAAACAATTATGAAGAATATCGACAAGATAAATTCTAATTTCCTTCATAAAAAGTACAAGAGAATTCACACAACAATTTGGAGTCAGTCTCCAAACCTTTCAATTCATCATGATAAAAATATACACTTTACAAGACTATGCATTTCAGGCATACTACATGTCAAACAACATTAAGATCATAGAAGAATACAACTTTTCTTTTTCAATACAACTCATGAATGAATCAAAATTCTTTACAAAAGAGCCAGACTTTACATCAGCCAATACATCATAAAAAAATTGCGTTCTTTTATCACTTACGAAGTTCATCTACAAAAATTGCTAGCTAGAAGACGGGTCGGTTCATTGGTGACCATGATAACACTAAGCATTAAAACGAAGTGCATTCCACCAATTTTTCCATTAAAATAACTCTACTTTAATGAAACAATTAATGTATCATACAAATTACCATAAGTAATTACAATCCTAAAAGAAGTACAATAATAAATCAGAATTCACTTTTAAGAAAGGGACATAATATAATCAAGCAACTACTACATTATACCAAATAAGTATTGTCCTAAATAATTGCTTATTTATATCAAACAATAGCTCTTGAAAATCCATAATTATTTATTAATTTAAAATACAGAATTATCCTTACTACATAAATAAAAATATTTGCTTCCGTAATCAAAGACCTTATTGTTTTACCAAGTTTCCAGAAAGACAAGTTCATTTCGAATAGTACATATTTAGGATGATTCATCCTATAACTTAAATAAATAAGAAGAAGAATCAATACAGACTATCCACAATTCACCATTCATCTAAGAGATAGAAATTAGGTTCAGAAAGTACATAACCGATTACCTATATAACTATATTAGTCAAGGAAACCAATAAAAGGATTCACCATTTAAGAGACAACAACCGATAACAAGAATCCCAAACCAATCCAAGAAGGGAGAGAAACAAAACAGTCATCATCCTACTTGCAAGCCTTATGTATTATTCTACATTATTGGAGATATCATTCAGTGATCTAAAACCATACGTTCCATAAATCAAAGCAAGACTTACAAAAGGATTATTTCTTACTCATGTCCATCTAGGGAAGGTTCATATTTATTATTGAGTGCACAGAGAGGAGTCCATCTCGAAAACAATATCCTAATGATGCATGACTCATTCATTCAAAACAGTCAGACTAGAAATGATTACGTTTTCCTTTCTATAGGAAAGACTCAGTTGTACACTTCCTGAATCGACAAGACAATTGATTCCATACAATTAGTTGAGATCAAGAAAGATCAAAAGGGAATGGTTTGGTTTTCCCCTGTACCAAAAATGACAGTCCCAAAAGTTTCCTGAACATTCTACTATTCCCAAGAACTTTCCACAGTCAACTAGTAACAAGTTAAATTAAACAACTACAAAGTTTTTTCCGGTTCTGGAGAGTGAGTTCTCATTACCTCATCCAAGATCAAAAGGGCAGAGATCCAAACTCAAGAATTCAAACAGGCCTAGGATGGTAAACACCCTAACAACTTGGGAGAGAGAGTCGATCTACAGAGTAGTTCAAGAAAATAGAACTTAACTTCCCAAAAGTTAAAGGAAACTCAATAGAAAGGATCGAACCTAGAATTCATTCACCATTGTTTTATCAATTGAATTCCAAATCCCATTTAAAACCCAGAAGTTCTTTGAAAGTTCCAAAAGAGAATACAAAACCAAACATGAAGTTTAAAGAAAACATTACTTCTATTTTCCTTACGAGCTCAAGCCGTATCAATAACATCAAATACCAATACTAACCTAGTTCAAATACAAGTAGAAATTTAGGATGCATACAATGCCATAATCCACATTCATCCATTCATCTTTGTTTTAACACAAGTTCACGTTCATACTGTAGAGTAAAGTATACAATACAGACTGAAACAAAAGTACTAAGTCTTCACAAAACAAGACATAGTTTAAAAGAATGTTCAACTCCTTTTTGTAAAACCTAGAAATCCATTCAAAAAGGTTCGATAGAGAATACAAAAACCCAACATGAAGTTTAAAGTCAAACAAATTTTCTACATTCCCCATGAATTCAAACTGTAACAGAGATTCCAACTACAATAACTTTCATAGCTCCATCTAAAACATAAAGTTTGAGGCGAGAAAAGTTCGGTCTGCGAGAGGAGGGGTAATTGTTCTTGTGAGATTTAACACAAGTTGAAGTACAAAACACAACACTTCCAAATACTTCAAAAACCCATTAACGATTACTTTCAAATGAGTTTGAATTCATATCGAAGGATAAAGTAAACAATACAGTCTCGAACTAGAGGTACTATATCCTCACAAACAAGATATAGTTTCATAAAAGGACATGCACCTATCTTTCAAAACATTCAAAGATCAGTTGAAATAACACAGGTTACCCAGAACAGAGGGAAACAAGACCTCCATAACATGATTCCACGCAAGTTTGAGTTCTTAGAATACATTTAATATATATCCATACAGACCAAAGAGAAATAATACAACTTTTCAAACTCAATTTCTAACGAGATTTCCAATTCCAAAACTCAAACCAAAAACCATTTACTCAAGATCTTTTCGAGCAAATATTCCAGAATGTAAGTTCTAATCAAAACACAAAAGCCTTGAAAGTTCCATATGCATTTCACCATTGAACTTACTCAGAGAAAAACATCAAAACATAACATTATCATGCAATGGATTCATATCCAAAAATCACAGAGATTCCTTCAACATGAAAGCAATAACCAGACAAAACAGCTAACCATTTATCTCAAAAGAGTAGAGTTATTTTAATGAAAAATTTAGAAAAAAAAGCAAGAAATATTAATGGGTAGAGCCTATCATGCCTAATAGTGCTTATTCAATTCGAAGGAGACTTCCAACCGAGCTTCCAACTCTTCTTCTCCTCCAAGAAAGATCAACAAAAAAACATCTCTTTCCCCAATGCCTCATATACTTTCCCTAAATTGAAAATAGACAGGGAAACCAAAAATAGCCACAAAGTGAAAATTGAACTACTAGTTCAAAGAACCAGATAGCTCCATGCAGAGCAAAATTGCAAAGCATGCAAGACCAAACAACCTCCAACAAATCCGCCCTCATTGTTTCCTAGATGGTTTTCTCACAAAAATGAGGCTCATTAATGCCATTGATTCCAAAATTCCTGCCTATCTCTCCATGCCACCGCCATCTAGAATTGGTGAATCCTAATTCGACTTTTACATGCATTACTAACTTTAGTGAAGACTCCACGTAAGTTCCACCAACTTTTCATGCTTCCACCTAATCTGGCAGTTCATTGCCATTTATTACAAAAATCAAATCTCATAAATATCTTAGGAACCGTCGCCTAACCTCCCATTTTCCATATGACCCTTAGGTCCCCCTTTCCACACTTCATTAGTTTAGGATAGGTACCATTAGCTTAGGATAAGACCTTAGGCTAGTTTTAAAATATTTACCTTAGGCTATAAACATTGCAATAGGTAAATAGTCATCTTAGGTTAGATCATAATTCATAACCAAATAGTATTAGGTATTAGATTAGAAATAGACCTAGCATCACCATAGGTGGTTCCCTCAATTTAGAACATGCAACTTAGGATAGGATGTTGTCCCAAATATAGTAGACATAGCTAGAAAAATAGGTACATCTACCTTAGTTTAGAATCCGTTAGGATAGATCTCTTAGGTCTAGGACTTAGATTGTTCCTCAATAGTCCTGAAGCAGGCCTCATTTCACTTAACACTATTAAGCATCCTAAAGAGATCATACAAAAATATCTAAGTTCATAACCTACAACAGAATGTAGCATGATCTTTCAAGAAGATAAAGGAATTTGTAAACATGCTAGAGTTCATTCCATTATGTCATCAACCTCGAATGTCAGTTTACCATTCAAACTAGGTAAGGAGATTTTTAAAAGTTCTTGGATCAATGGAATTGATCCAAGGATGAGTCAGTTAATAGAGATAAGTTTGCAACCATTATTACCAAATGTGAAAATGGATTCTTTGCAAACCATATCATTTTGTCTAATGAATCCAAGAGAAGAAATGATTTATCCATGGCAAGCATGATCTTCAACAATCAAAGGAACACACCGCATCAATAAAATCACATGTCAATGCTTGCAATGCAAAAAGAGAATATTATAGTTTGTCAAAGGTGTTACAACCGATGTAATTCTGAGTGTCTACTTGAAAAATCAAATTACTACAATTCATCCGGCATCACACATTGTTAACAAGGAACTAGATGATCTAACAGGTAATCAATAGATACTCTACTTAGGCCAAAGTTTTCAAGATAATATTTTCATGCTTAGTTTCATGACCTAACACAAAACTTGTCCCATCAAGAATCGGTTATCCTGCATAGTTATCTAGATTCGTTTGAATAATTACACATATTAACTTATATTTTAAGTAGGCATAGATTGTAGTTCTTCCCTCTTGATATGGGTGTATGTTGACTATACCAAATTAGGGCCCCTATATAAAATATAATGATTACTCTTTGACTCTCATTAAAGGGTAATCGTTACCCTTCCCGTATCCATCCTAAGATAGCACGGTCAGAGAATGACCACACCGAGAAGCAAAGTGCTTGGAGTTCATGCAAACTTAACACCTAAGACATTATTCTTAAGTTCAACAAGTAAGAGTTTAAATTGGAATAAAGGATTGATGAAAATTGGTAACAACACGTTTATTGATGTCATTTCATGTTGCGACTCTAGAGTCACTTTACACAAATTTCGTGTTAACTATCCTTTTTATTAAATCATCTCATTAGGTTTAGGTAATCCTCATAAGCCTTACTATATAATGTGGTTCTATTTATAATAAGGTCAAATCAAGTAATCAATTACTTATGATTAATTATAGTGTAGAACCGCTTAAGTTTTATTCAATTATTTAGTTCGTATTCTTGATTTGTAGTTGTCATACAAATGTACTTTTCCATCATTATGTCACTTAACTAGGGTCATATCGTGTATAATTTATCAATCAATTATTAATTATATGTACTTGTGATTTTGCGATTATTAATATTATCTTATTATAATCGAGTTTCAAAATAGAATTGTATTTCACAACTCTTGTACCATTGTTCCAAACATCATTATTTAATAACTTCGTTAATTAATCATTAATCAATGATATTATGATTATCATTCCTATCATTTAATAAATAATATTAAATGATGTAACAAGTAAAATTAATTAATAAGGACCAATTTATTTCTCAGCCTAATTAAGTACAACAGTTTGCAAATCAACAACATCGCTATTTACAACTCATAAAAATAACGATTTAAAATTATCTAAAGTATAATAATTTCATGTCTAAAAATTACAACATTTATTTTCAAGATAATATAATTGTCCAAGATTTGTTTACAATGTCACAAATAACTTTCGCTCAATTAATCCAAGTCTTGAATGTACATTTATTCAATATTTACAAATCAAGCATAAATGTATCGCATGTGAAACATTCATGTAAAAATCCAATCTATCTTCTCAATTTAATTAATTCTTCTTGAAATCTAAAAGATAAAATGATATATGTACACGGTCGATTCTAATGAAATGGCATGGATATATATATCCTGTCTACATGTTTAATTTATAAATAGCGAATATAAACTTACTATTTAAAATACGTCGAAAAATGTCAAACTTTTTACAAAACAATATATATTTCAAAACCAGAAGTCAATGCTCTATAATAATTATTTTCTTAATCCTTTATAACAATAAGTCGTGGTACTTTGGAGTAATCACAACATATTTTCCTTCTTAAAAATAATAATCAATTGATTTCATTCATATAAGTTCATGATCGATCAACATGTAATTATAACAATTAATGAGAAGTGGTCAAACATACTATCCAATTAGGTTAATAATTTTCTAACAACATTCACCAATCATAATCAACAATGATTTCCTTCAAACTTGATGATAAGAAGAAAATTATAAAATAGAAGCTCAACATGAAGATATCCATTTACAACAAACTAAAACATAAAGGATGAAATACCACTAACAACATCATATTCAAATGAAGCACATGTGAGAGAAATGAAGATCATTTCGTGCATCTTTAAAAAAATTCGTTGCCTACTATTTGGAAAGATACAACTATAATCGATTCATTGGACATTCCCCCACCAAGATGACAAATCTTACTAGGTATAAGTTCATCCTTATAATGTACACTTAACAAAAAATTTCTAGTACTACAAAATATACAACAAATGTAATCCATAAGCGCACCTATAGGAAAACATATTCCCAAAGAATCATTCCTATAGACTTGTAAATATAGTAAATGAAATCAAAGCATACACTCTCGATTTTCACAAAAACGAATCCATCTTAATATTTGGGTTCATATTTAACATTTCTCAGTAACTATAGTGACTTAGTGTCAAGTTTATATCATAACAAAAATAGTCAATCTTGGAAATAAATATGGAGGTGTTCATAATGATAATGATATTTCAATTCTTGGGTTGAAATCTAACCGATATGGCTTAAGATAATATGATGTCTTTCTATGCACCCATCTATTCGTTAAATCCCATAACAAAAGGTTACTGATACGTGAAGTATCAAACAAGTTTAGAAAAGAGTTAACACTAAAACCACCTATTAGAATCCAAGTATCAAAACCAAGTTAAAGCTCGAAACAAAAAGGTTCATTTTAGAGATAAAATCATATTGATTCTCTACGAACCAAACAGAGTTCCCTATCGACTTGAAAATAGTCTATCCCATTTCTTCTCCAAATTAATGGTGGGTTAAGCTAAAAATCTATGTTTGGTTTAGTACCATAAACCAATGGACAACTTAAACCCCAACTGGTTTAAGATCCACTGGCCATTACAGGTTAGCCATAGGGTAAACGGTTGCCCAAAAACCGTCTCAAGAATATAAAAAAAAAATATGAAGAGTTTAATACTCAAACCGAAGGCATATAGCCATTAAAATATTTTAAGAAATTATAAAACAAATACACATATCAAAACCCCAACTCGATTACAAGGTATGGGTCATTATCAACAAAACACACACACACACACGAGTTTAGAAACACGATGTTTTTAAATAAACCAAATTGTATTTAAAAATTTCCACACAAAATATCCAAAGAGGGGGAAATATAATGTAATGCCTATGTAACTTGGAAAAACAATCATGAAGCCCCAAGAAAGATCACACTATCCTTTTCTTCAAAAATTTAGAAGAACGGCTTGAATGCGAAACAATAAATAACCCAAAAATGTCAACCATTAAGACTATTAAATCCTCCATTATCTCCTTCCCTAAATATCTCAACGAATTAATAGTATGCAAAAACACATACAACAACTTGGAGGAGAGGCGAAGAGATAAAAATGCATGCAAGGAGAATAAAATGAAACACAAGTTTTTTTTGCATAGTAGCTTGTAGTCATTTTTATTCCCTTATAATAACCTTCTAATCCCTTACGTTCCAACCTATCGCAAGCGGGCGTTGGGCGCTCACCCAAGGCATGCATGGGTGTCGAGCCCCTCCTTTATGTGAGAATTGTGAGAAGATGTTGTCATTGATGATAGATTAAGTGTAGAAAATTAAATGATCATGCATACATTCTGAAAGCATAGGATGAGTCATTACACCAACATACCCATTCAGATAACAAAAGAAACATCATATAGATATTATATCTGATCCATAACATAAAGAAAAAGTCACTAGGGTTTACACCCATGAACAATATATTTATAACATAACCATATATTCATATTGATCATAGTTCAAGTAACCACATTACATTCACAAGAGCCATAACATACCAATATAGAGATCTAACTCAGGTATTAATAGTTCTAGCTATGCTCTCTTATTACAAACATTTAGCAGACCCATCCCCTAGATATGTTAACATACCTAAAACCCTCTAATGAGAAACCCAACCCCTAGAACAAACTATTATTTCATCAGATCTTCTCCTTTCATCCTCTCTATAATGATCCTAAATCTTCCCCTTATCGACCCATATGGTGATGCTCTCTCAAAACATTTCCTATCTAATCCCTAAATCTTTTGATGATGTTGCTTCTTTCTTCTAACCAAGCATCTCTATAAATAGTTTTAACACCCACTGTCATGCCTTCCTAAAGTATCGATCGTTGCCAAGTGTCAAGGTGGTCCTCCAATGGAGCATGCTTCTTCTAATCTGAGCTCTCCACTTTCTGCAATGATGTCTTTCGAGAATGTTCCATGCATGGAATATTCTTTCCTTGACCACCAAGTTGCCAGGCTAGCACCTTATCCACTCAAAGATGCCTATTCGGGTCACGTTTTTCCTCAAGTGCCTCTTAGAAAGCTGAATATGACTAATTCTTAAAATCCTTTTCTTTGCCTTACTGCGTGCATCGTGGTTTCTATTAAACCCTTCTAAAACCCCATGTCCTGTAAGATTTTCCCCACGCGCCCATCCTCTTCACTGGCCCCGCATGTGCACGCACCCTTTAGGACTTAGTCAATATTTTGAGGCCCAACATCACCCCACACTAAGCTTGTTCTCCATCCTTGAAACATCCTCTCCAAAGAATAAAGAATGGTGGGACTTTGAATGGTTGGAATAAATAATGAAGAATGAAGAATGAGAAATGGAAGAAATAAAGAATGGAGGAATGAAGAAGAATTTTTTTATTGTTGAAGAATGAGTGGGAAATCCTTCCTTATATCTTCCTCAATCTTCTCCCAGGCATCCACCTTGCCCTATGCCTATTGACAGAGGTCACCTACTAAGGCGCTCACCTCTTCAAAGCCTATTTCATCACCCTTAGCATTCAGTGTATAAATAATGTTTTCCAACTATTTTTGAGGTCATCCAAGTACATCCATCCTGGGTGATTTGGATATATAATTCCTTCAGCCGGTTTTTGATCGAGCCTCTCAAGGTCTCAATGGCTTTTGAATTCTTCTCTACCTCGGTCAGGATATTATCTTGTTCTTCCCTATTTCCTTTATTCTTCTCCTGAAACTCCTTGAGGTCTACCTCATGTATAGCAACTAGAATGCTTACTACTCTATCCCTATCAATGCAATTATCATAAACAGCTTCAATTTTCTACGTGGTAGTTTTCAAAGAGGCCAGGAGCTTGGTGTAACGAGAGACTATCTCCAAAAGCTTCCATTTTCCTCTTTCTCCTAGCATGCCAGTGCTTCCTCACCAATTCCAATGCAAGTGGCCTCCTTTCCATTGTAAGGATGCAAGTTAAATCTTCCCAAAGATTACAAGGTTGATCCGTATTTCTTCTTAGGTGGTGCTAGGTCCGGATGCTTCAAGATAATAACATCTATAATCATCTGAATTTTATTATTTACCTTGTGTGCCTTTTCCTTTTCCTCCCTCATCTCATACCTTAACTGTGCGCTGATCAGCTCTTCTTGCTTCAGATCCTTTCTCTTTTCAATGAGGTCTTCCTTTTTCTTTTCCAATTCCCCTCTAGGAATCTCACCTGTCATTCCTTCCAAAGATTCTTTCCTCGACCTCGACTGAAACCTTGTTAAGTGCATTGTATACCTACTTGTCGAAAAATATTGAGCATTCACCAATGGGTTTATACCTTTGTTATCCGGTATATTCATCAATGCCCCTTGGTTAACTTCAAACTTGGGCTCATCGACATGGGACTTAAATGCCCAGGATAGCATTTTCCTGGTTTGTGGGTACACGCCTTCTTCTACGAATGAATACATTATCGGGAGTTGGTTTGTAAGCACGGTGCTTTGGGCTGTATGCACAGTACCTTATTTGGATCATGGATATAACCCATTCCCTATCCCTACACTACTACCATGCTCTTTCCCCTATGTGTGCTACCTTTGGAAAGCTTACTGCTAAGCTAGGATCTCCACCCATGCTTCCATACTCCTTCCCTATGATTTCCTCCTCTATTTCCTTGAGTATCTTATCATCACTCTGCTCCCCTTCTTGCACCACTAACTTCTCTATTATTCTTGCTACTTATCTCTCTGTGGCCTCTTCTATCTACTCCTTGGTGAGGCTAGGGGTCCTCTGATCCTTAGTATTTACTTCTTCACTCTCCCCTTTTCCTTGAGCGCCTTCCTCTTCTTCACCATTTTCTTCAGTTGTTTCTTTCTCCGAGTCATGTACATCATACACGAGATGATTATGAACTTCTTCATCCTCACCATCACCTCTCTCTCCCCTATAGGCCTCCAAGCTCTTTGTTTCTTCTTATTATGCCTTCCCCACTACCTTATGCTTCTTCTTAACTAGGGATTCTTCCTCTTCCTTAGCAGGTGATTCCTTTCTAGGAGAATCTTCTTGTTCTGGCACCTCTTCCTTAGGTGTCTTTTCCTTTTCCTTGATGGGATACTTCTTCTTGCGTGGGTATGTACTTGGTTCGGTGCTTGACTATGGAGTGCCCACAAATTGTAATGTCTAAACACTTGGTGCTTTCTTCTTCGGTGCCTCTTTCTCCAGGGTCTCTTCCCTTTCCCTCTTCTTTGGCACGTCCTTCTTCCTACTAGTGGGATTATCTGGGATGGATACATCATTATCCAAGTAAGCGCCCTTTTCATACTTTCTCCTAATGCGCAAGTATACTCTTACTGCAGTCCTTCTAACAGTTGGCAGCGTCAAGGGTTTTGGCATACACACTTCATGGGAGACATACTTCTCCACATAAGCATGATTTTTGGGGTATATGTGCTTCCTTCAAAAATTTGATGGTCCTAGTCCACCTTGCTAAGGTCAAACCTTAGTCTTCTAGCTTCCTTGAAATATTTGAACCCCCGCTTGGAAATATTGCATGGTGAAAGAGAAAGGAAGTTTGCACCATGGAATCTTTGTCCCATCGACAAAGTGAACCTACCAATGCAGAAATGTTGATAGACAGTGAACTTAGCTTCTCCATCTACTAGTGCTAGCAACTATTCTGGTATCCTCCACTCATCCCCAAATGCATCGTGCATTCACTTGTACCATTTCTCCAAGTGCGCCTTGTGGGTGGCTGTCATGGTATCACATGTGTATTTCTCAAACCTTTTCATGGGGGAGGGATCTTCATCTGGATACTCCCATACAAACTTCTCTGGCCCATTGGGCACTCCAATTTCAAGAAGACAATGGTGAGAAGAATATTGTCGAACATTATCTTCTCTCCTTCTTACACGGTGTTGATGATCTCTTCGAAATATAGGCGGACAGGTTATAGATGGTCCCTTCTAAAAATTTTGGCATACATTCAACCATGCCTTGTTTATTTTTGTCCACCTTTCTTTCCCATTCAACTTGGATACCAAGCACGTGGCCAATCTCATTACAGGGTTGAGGATATTTGAGATATCAAAGTAACACAAACCCTTTTTATAATCATACTCCTCCATGGTATTCTTAATATCCTTTTTATCCTCCTAGTCATCAGCTAACGACTCTCCTTCGCAGATAAGGCTGTTAAACTTAGCAATGATGCGGGAGTTATGTGCATCCTACAACCCACAAAATTAAAAATGGTCCTCATACACACATGACATCAACCATTGGTATAACTGCTTGGGATTTCTAAAATAGGGAAACTTGAATAGTTACAGCATCCCATCCTTCTCCAATTTTACCTTCACCTCATCGTTGTAGATTGGTATCCCCTCTGGTGTCCTCTTATCTATTGGATAAACCAATTCTAGCACCATTTCCTTTTATGTGGTACTTGTGTGATGATTATAGTCACTCATGGCCATCTTCCTCATATGGGATACCCATTCTTTCCCAAGTAACACCCCATCCTGGTACTTGCATTTCGCATGCCATTCTTCATTGAAACCAGTGGTGGCAGTCTTTTTCCTTTTCCCTTTCCCTTCTTAGGTGAAATGGTTTCCTTCTTTGGTGCCATTTTCTTATCAGGGTAAAAGAATAAACTCCTCTTTTCTCCTCTTCCTTTCTCTTTTCAGATCTATGACTCAACTCCGTGAAAATTCCTTCTATTCATGTACCCTAACTGCAGAACCCTAACCTAGGAAATTCTTCCACAAGATGGCGAACTCCTTTGAAACCTCCCTATGTCCATGCACTCCTTCCACTCTGGTTCGTAGATCACCCTAGTCACACACTTCATATTTTCACTCTTATTTCTTCACACAAATATTTCTTCACAGATGCCCTAGTTTGTAAGAGCTCTTCAATCTCATAATAGCAAGGTAAATAATGATGTTCTTGACCCTTTACTTATATCTTTTTCCTATCTCCCGCAATAAATTTTATGCCACCTACCAACGTACTCAACATTAAATGTGGATTTTTCCACTAAATTTGATCTTAAGTGCTCTTTCCCACATGCCCAATCCTGCACGAAGATCCTCTACAACCTTCCAACATGTAAAGATCCTTATTGACCGAAGACTCTTACGCGCGCGTTTCAAGATCGAAGGCATTTCTTATGTCCCTAAATGGATTTTTTCCCTCACCTACCTCAAATTTTTTCTGCACTTTTCATCCTTTGTACATGGTCCCTATATCTGACCTTATCCCGACACCAAAATTTAT
Source organism: Taxus wallichiana var. yunnanensis (assembly GCA_018340775.1). Classification (NCBI taxonomy): domain Eukaryota; kingdom Viridiplantae; phylum Streptophyta; class Pinopsida; order Cupressales; family Taxaceae; genus Taxus; species Taxus wallichiana. Next base: position 680,865,407 of record CM031239.1, read on the forward strand.
CATCCACCTTTTCCACGGGCTCTCTCCTACTTTACATGCTTTTCATCTTTCAATCCGGGCCATCGAAGGAAAACTATTACCAACTTCTATTTTACTTCACTCTACTCCACCCCAAACTAAAAAAAATGTGTGGTCCTCTGCGCATACACAACCCTTGAAAGTAATAAGTGGTTATCAACATACAAAGTACGCAAAACAAACAATGAGAAAGGGAAACACAAGAAAAAGAAACATTAAGGGAAATCCTAGGCTAAATGGAAATACTGATTTATTTACAAACACAAAGAAGACTTATTTATAGTAGGGCTTCAGCCTACTCCCATTGAAATGGCCTAGAAACTTCATCCCATCCAACACTTATGGTGACATGCACTCATATCAAGGATTTACAAGATGATATATGGTCCTAACTAATGGACTTTCAGTTTCTAGATAGCAGAAATTTGGAGTCATATAGCAAGACCATCCGCCCCTTGAAGTGTTTGTTCTTAATATGATGATCATACCATGCTTTTTGTCATACCTTTTCGGTCTTCGACTCCATGAGCAAGAGATCACCTTTAACCCAATTACATTAACTTCTCCATGCACTCTTGAATTGCTTGTTCATCAGCTAACCCTCCCTGCACACGCAATACGCAATGATGGTAGCATAAATTCTACTGGTAAAATAGCCTCCACGCCAAACACCAATTAAAATAGTGTGGCCTTGTTCAATCTCTTATAGGTTGTCATGTATGCCCATAGAATGACTAATATCTTATCATCCCAATCTTGTCTTCCCACATCATAAATTTTTGTCAAAGTGTGACTCATAATTTTGTTAAACACCTCAGCAGTTCCATTAGCTTGTGGGTGATATGGGGTAGTCTTATGATGGGACACCATGAACTCTGCCAACAAAATCCTGACTATTTCATTCAAAAAATGTGTACCCCTATCACTGATCAAGATTAAAGGACATCCATACTTACTTATTATGTTCTCCCATAAGAATCCAGTAGTTGTCACTATTGTACAGTCCTTTGTAGGCACTGCCCCCACCCACCTTGTTAAGTAATTCATACAAGTGTTGATATAGTGTGATCTCATCCTTCACGCGGTAGGTGAAATAGGTCCTACGAAGTCAATGGCCCACTTTTCAAATGGTTTTGTGCTGGATATAGGTCTTAGGGGCATCTTATCTCTTTTTCTTGGTCTACCAAGGCACTGCAAATGGTCACAGCCTTACAAAATTCAATGTAATCATGGTAGATACTTTCCCACCAAATCTCTACGAGTAGAATTTTCTACGTTGTGGCATTCCCTGCATAGTGCCCTCTTGTAATCCCACCATGTGCTTCTTCCATGATTGGAACGTGCTCATGTTCTTGTCACGCATCAACATGGAACAAACATAATGACCTAACTTGTATAAATCCCCACTAATTAGCATATAGGGAATGGCGCGTATAGCTAACTATTTTATTTCTAATTCTTTCATTCCTCCCGGTGCCATACCCATTTTGAGAAACACAGAAATATCCTCTAATTCAGAGGGTGCACGTCATAACCTAAATAATTGCATGTATGGCATATTATCCTCAATGCTCTAGGCATCCTCCCCTAAATCAATTCTTGACAAATGATCAAGTCCTTAGTTACTTTTTCCTAGTTTTATAACAACTTTAAACTCAAATTCTTTAAACAACAAGACCCACCGACATATGTGCCCTTGCAAAATGATCTTGTTTACCAAGTACTTTAAGGCCATGTGATCTGTGTAAAATATGAAAGGTGTTTCCAGCATATACTTCCTAAATTTATGTAGCACGTAGATCATTGAAAGTGCTTTGCACTCAATAGTGGTGTAGTTTTTCTCTGTTGGTGTCAACTTCCTACTTGCAAAACAAAGGGGGTGATCAACAATCCCCTCACTAGGTTGTGCTAGTACTACTCCAATGGATTTCCCTGAGGCATAAACATGCACATGGAAAGGATTATCCTAAGAGGGAAACGTAATATCAATGCGGTGACAAGTCTATTTTTCAAAGTATCTAATGCAATCTATTGCACCTCTCCCCAATGAAATATACTCTTGTGTTTTAGTAACTTCTCTAGTGGCATGGAGATCTTGGCATATCCCTTGATAAACTTCTAGTAGTATCCCGTATGCCCAAGGAATCCATGCACTCTGCTTTGACAGGTAGGCTCCCCAAACCCCACAATAATAGCAACCTTTGCGGGATCCACCAGCAAACCTTCCTTACATATGATATGTCCTAACAGGGTCCCAAATGGTGTAACAAAAACACACTTCTTGATGTTGAGGGATATCCTCAACTGCCGACATCTTTCAAACATCAACCTTAAATTGTCACAATGGTCTTTCACTAGTCCATATATTGTCCAGTCATCAAGGTATACTTACAAAAACTTGTGGATAAAATCCTAAAATGCCTGAACCACTATGCGTGAGAACACAATAGGTGCATTCTTTAGTCCAAAAGGCATGACCGTATAGGAAAAACTTCCCCATTCAGTGGTGAAATTCATCTTCTCTGGTCTTCTTTCATGATCCTAACTTGATGATATCCTGAGAATCCATCCGTGAAGGAATATATTTCATGCCCAACCACTCCTTCCAGGATTTCCTTGGTAAAAGGGGTTGGAAAAGGATCAATTACACATACCGCATTCAGGTCCCTATAGTCAACATAGATCCTTATCCTTCCATCCTTTTTAATGTTGATGACCATAGGGCTTACCCATTTTGATTCCTCCACAGCTTTAATGATTCCTAATGCTATCATCTTGTCTATCTCCTCCTTAACCTTGATGTGAAGATTAGGATTCGTGCATAATAGGGCCTCTTTCGAATCGAGAACTCACCTTCTTTCAATTTGATCTTCATCTCTCCCTAGAGAGTGGTGAATGCCTTTAAGTTCATGGTACCCACGTGAGAATAAATCCTGAAACTTGTGTAATAGATCAATGATCTTTGAGACTTCCTTCTCCAACCAATAGTCTCCAATAGTGGCCTCCTTAGGTTCACCTCCGAACCAATGTTAACCTTCTTTGTTTTCAAGGGTTCATGGTATGCACGTGTTTTCTCATCAACACTATCAATAACTTCATGTGTACCCTTAGTATGGTTAACATCCAAACTCTCCATTTCTTCACCATCTATCACGTAGACCATATTTCCCTTTTCTTTCTCCATGCACACATGCTCAAGCTACACTTATTTTGACTCTTCCTCGTCAAGGTGTAGTTCCAAACTAGATTCACCCAATAGTTTTGATAGCCTATCTTCGACATAGCGTTATCTCCCATCGTCAGGTACCTAACAACCTGTAGCGCTCTATCCATTGATGGTTTAATGCTTTGATACTCGAAGCCTTGAAGAAGGTCACTTATTAGCTCTTGATAATTTCCTATCTTATGGCACATTTCAAAGTGAATATACCATGCTCATGTATAGCCTTGCAAGGTGGAATATAACTTATGTACCCATAAAGAAGGTGGTAAGGCCTTCACGCCTCCCATCCATGCCTTCTCACATGTCTAGATGTGGAATGAGGTGGGTTCCTTCCCATGGTAGTCTTGTATTGTAGTGGGTGCATTACTTCAAGAGAACCTTACAAAGAATGCAATTATCACCTCACGTCACTCTATAAGGCTATTATGATTGGTTTCCCACCATCACGCTATTGTCCCAAGCAAGTTATAGCTGAGCATATCTCTTCTTTCGACCTTATTTTTCCATTGACCCTCCATTTTGCACAATAAATCTTCAAGGTTGTCCCCTCCGAGTAATTTGGAAACTTCTTCCCTCCAAGGTGTCTAAATGAGTGTGCCTTCATTACCCTTATCACATATCCTCTTAGCTATCACCTAATTAACTCATAAGTCTCGTGTGCCCAATTATCACACGCCACATTAGTTGTATCACTCATGGACTGAGCATCTTCAAACTGGATAACTCCCTTTATAGGGTGAATCACCTCAGGGTCCCTAATAGAGCACACATAGATCCTGTCAAGAACTTCTTCTCCCAAGGGCTCAGTATATGGTGTTAATTTTCCATCGATTAAGGGGATGATGACCCGCTCTTCCTTGTTCTCAAAACTTATGTATCCCTTATTGAACCTTAGGTCAGCATTGTTTTTGTAACACCAGGGGTGCCCAAGTAATGTTGGAAAGTTTTCTTCCTTAGCTAGCACCAAGACTTCAAAATCCCCAGTGAACTTCACCCCTTGAATAGTGATAACAACGTCATTCAAGACACTAATGGGAATTTCCTTTGTCTTGTTATCCATATACAACACATTCAAGGATGGCTATAATAGGATCCTTCCCATTTGATTCCATCCATCCAAGGTGAGAACATTGACTTTTGTGACCGTATTGATCATAATATTGCTTATGAGCCACCCATCTAGAACAACATTCAGGGTAATCTCCTTATCATAGTCAAGGTTGTGGGGAGGAAGGTTGGAATATAGAACCTACCTCTCATAACCACTATCCAAGCAAGGGAATGATATTCTCTTGCCTCAACATCTTACATACTTCTCTAACCTCATCCAAATCCTTTTGTGGAGCCTCAACATTATTCCTTTTCTCTAGTTTCCTTGACTACTCCTTCAGGCACTAGATCTCTCCTTGTAGGATTCAAATCAAATCCATTGTTTCTTAATAAACTTCCTTTTTATGAGAAGGGTCTGGATACTTTCCATGCACCACCTCTTCTCTAATGACTAGTGGCCTTTACATTGTTACTTCCCTCACACGCACAACTTTAGCTCACATCGTAACTAGTACAAGTTCTAGTTCTGACTCACGTGCCACTCTTGGCATCCACTTTGTGAATCAACTTTCCTCTCGCTTACCATCTCGGTGCCTTTTTCATTGCGGTGCTACTAGCTCATGTGCTCAAATAACTCTAGGCACTCTTCATACTTTTCTTCTTTCCACACCACGAACATTGTAGCAGATCAGGGCACTCGTGCTTGTAATGCTCCATAGATCCATGGTTGTAACATGTCCCATGTAAGATTTCACTTCTTCCTTCATGGTTACCACAACCACGAAATCCTCCTCAAAATCCTCTCCCATGTGCTCCTCCATCCGCATGCCCTTCATAGTGACAATAATCATCCTTGGAATAGCTTTTGAGGCTAGTCTGATGCATAGCAATATCAATGGCATCATGTATCTGGTTAATCAATCTATAATCCTTGGTGTCATGGGTAGTAGAGGTGCAAATCTTGCAATAGCAAGACACATTTTTATGGATCATGCATTGCAATAGTGGGAACCTACTGACATCATGATCTCCATGCCAAATTTCATAGTCAACTATCATGGCGTGTAACGATCTTCTAGGGAAAATGTCCTTTGTATTCCCTTATACATCACATCCATGGACCAAATACCACTACAATTTTTATGCGTCATGTCCTAAATAGTTTCTTTAGTTGCTTCACCATTTCATCAATTTAAACCTCAAGGAAAGGTCTAACATCATTATCCATGCTTCTAATAGCCTCAGCGCACATGACAACTGTGTTCAATGAAAAGTTGTAAAAGCCATGGATTTGGGGTAAGAATCTCTAAAGAAACCCCAAAGGCTTTTAACAATCTGATCAATGGACCATGTGATAATAAATGAGCAAGGTTTTCTTCTTTGCATACATTAATTTGAAATAAACATGCAAACTAAAAAAATGAAGTTAACCTCTATTCTTTGAAAGCTTGAAATAATGAACCTAAGAGGATCTAAGCATTCAGTTATGTGTTTAAGAGAAAGAGATCTCCCCATTAATGGCTTCAAGGCCAATGGATCTTCCCTTTTACTCCATGTTAATGCTATGAAATACAAAATCAAATGCTTTTAGCTCAATGGAAGAAGATGAAATACAATCTAAAGCCTAAACAAATTGTTATAATCTATGCTAGGAAGAAGAGAGAATTCTTAGGAAATGAGGGAGGGGGTATAGCCCTATTTATAGTTTTTGGTTTGGAAGAATGGGAGATTTGGGTGCATGTGGGACAAAGGCTAAAGTCCAAAAAGCACTTTTAGCAAGTCAAAGTGTGATTTGACTATGTTTAGGGTATTTAACCTAGGTTAGACTAATTAATCTCTCTTAGAGAGTAATTAGGGTTCTGGAAGGGTTTCTGAAGGGCTTAATCAATCCAACGAAGTGGATTGATATTCTAGGGAGCTAATAGAAGCAAGCTAGAAGGGAATGAGAAGCTAATGTAGTTAGAATGAGGCTATAACAACCTGTTTAAGTGGTTTATAAGAGGAAGAACAACCAAAAAGGTGTCATGAGAGGGGAGTTAGATAGGTCTAACTGGCGGTGTGCCGTCAATTTGCAAAGGGAAGAAGCATTAGTGCACCATTAGAAATAATAGTGTATTGATCAAACTATAGGTGTCTACATTTTCCCCTCTTTGAGGTGACGTAAGCTACGTCACTTCAAAGAAAGTAGACAAATGCAAACAAGTAGAAAATTTTTGAAGGGGTAGAAGAAAAATTAATAGGATGAAGGATGACGAATGCCCCTCGAGTGTTGATGGGGTGACGGAGAAACTTGATCGATGATCGAAAAAGAAACAACAAAGAGAGAAGTGGATAGAGAAGATGAGAAACTTAGAAAAAAGGGATATTGAGCTATCCGCAAATCAATTGCTAACAATACTTAATCATCATAATGCTTAGAATCCTCCTCATGGGTCCTTATTAAAATGTGAGCATGTGACGGAAGCATAAAATGACATGAAAATCCAAGATACAAACAATTGTCTTGTGCTAAAAATGACCAACTCCATGCAACATACACGAATGCAATGCAATACGAGAAATAAACAAAATCACCTAACAGGGAAATAAGTACAATCACACACACTTAAACCAACAACGTTTAAGATAGTTGCACAAATATTTTGTTATCAAGATGAGGTCCCAAATGTTCTGATAAATGATAAGGGTGAAGAATGATGCCGCAAGCAAGGTGTATTATGCAAGGGAAAGATGAAGGACACTTGGGTCCCGCGAGAAAGCAATGTGCATGACAAAAATAGTACCAGGAAACTAATAGTGCCCAGTACAAATGAAGTAAGCAACATAGCTTGTGTAGGTGATTGAAGATTTTGGTGATGCGCGAGTCATTGTTTTGAAATGTTTAAAAACATCAGCAAGACTAGGGATGAGTGTCATGCAACAGACACAGATTTCAGCCATAGATGATTGGTTTTACCAATTTTAAAGCCATTTTCGAGGAATTTCAATGTTTTTGTTGTTTTTAAATATTTTTCTGAAATTTTTTTTTTTTTCTAGGTTTTTGATCAGTCAGAAGAATTTCAAAAGATCAAAGATCTTCTAAAAGTACACGTGAAGGCGGTAATGGGAAGGCAAAGCTGCCAGAGAGCTAGGATATATGCTCGTAAGAAGAAAGATGAGTTGGGAAGAATTCATTGAAAAATAAATGAATAAATAATTATCCCGACGAGGGAAAATAGATGAAAATTAGAGGAAAAGGCGGGAAAAGGCACCTGAAAGATGCGTAAATTATTTCAGTGTGACGAAGAAGTGACCGTTGGGTGGCACGAAGTGCCCCAACATGTGAAAATTAGTAAAAATAATTATTTTAATACAAAAATAATTATTACAAGCAGATAGAAGAAGGTTAGAATGATCACGGCGGAGAAAACATGCCCCAGGGGCACTGCGACGGGTTAATATACCCACCCGAGGTCGGTAAAACAATCACGACCAATTCATTTCTACCATAGCTCTTGCAAATTTTTACCGTGAGTGAGAGCGATAGCCCTGGAGTGAGATGGTGAGAATACCGAGCGAGGACGAGACGCGTGGATCACATCCAAGAGTTCATGCGGGACCCAACGGATGGACCATACGTGAGTGGCCTATCCCTCCCATTAAATACACATTTATTGCATTATCTAGGGCTTTTACAAGGTAGGTAGGACCCTTTTTTGACACATGCGCATGTGCGTATATGTCGGCTTGACGATGTGCACGCACACACGTACGTGTCAAACTGGACATGGACACACATGTGCATCCCATGGGAGAAGCGAGGGATGCGTACGTGTACCTATTTAGAAGAAGCGGTACACACACGCATATCTATAGAAAACTTTGATGGGGTGAGTATGTGTCGGTTAGACTAGAACAACCACGTGCATGTGTGTGCATCGAGGCAGGCATGTAGGCATCACACTTTGCATGTATGCATTCTCGTGTGTCTGTGCAAAAGGAGAAAAAGTGTCGGTGCGTGTATGTGTCTGTAAGGGTGCGTATGCGTCGTTTAGGCTGCATGTACAAAGCTAAAGGAGGCATGAAGGTGTTTAGAATGAAGGGGGAAAAGATAATTGGTTAAAACATAACCAAGAATAGAAGAATATAGATGAGATTAGTTCAAAAGAAAAGAATAATTAGTGAATTAGATGTTTTGTGAAGAAGCATTTTTCCTTAGAAAAATAGAAATAAGTAAGTACCTAACACTTGTGTTGATTTTGCAACATATACTACCCGTTCTGCAGACTCGCGAGCACTACGGTCACTAGTTGTTATAGAGGCACAGTTTGATGATGATGATAGAGTGACTCTGGAGAGCCTTTTGCATGTGATAGGATTGTCTCATGTGGCGGAGATGCCACAGATTACATTGGACCATGGCCTCTTGACAGCCATAGCAGAGAGATGGCATAGCGAGAGTCAGTGTTTCCGGCTCCCAACCGGGAGATCACCATTACACTGGAGGATGTGTGGCACATCATGTGGGTTCCCATTCAGGGCTAGCTCATCTAGACTACGAGCCGTTGGACTAATATTTAGTGACATATTATACATTTATTTGGCATCCCCACTATACCACGGCACGGGATGTCCATTAGATTATCCCGATGTATAGATGATCCAGAGTTAGACCGAGTAGTGGTCTACATGATGGCTTTTGTTAGTGGAGTTTTAATCCCTGACAAGACTGGTGCTTCTTTTCCACTTGGAATCCTGGGAGTGATTCTTGGTTTGGTCGAGGGAGAGACCTACTATTGGGGTCAGTGCATATTAGCACATCTATACTAAAACCTTCATTTGATTACTTATTACCATCAGAATATGGTAGGACCTACTCGCCTCCTGCAGATTTGGGCACGGGACCACATTGCCATTGGTCACCCCTTAGGTGTTCTGAGAGTTCGGGCTCCTGACGAGCCATCGATGATGGGTTGGGTCCCAACAGGGGATGATGTGCGACCCAACATGGGGGTTGTATATCATTATCGGTATGATTTGGATGAGCTGAGGTAGGCTTCCATGGTTTAGAGGCCTTATAGACATTTCCAATGGCCTAAGGATGGATTAGAGCTCAAGTACCACCACCGTAGAGCATTTCATTCTAGGTAGCCGCAGCTATATGTGAGAGATATATAGGGTGGATCGGTGCAGAGGTAGTTCAACATTACCCAGGATGTTCCTAGGCCAGATATATGGTATGCTCGTAGAGCCCAAGAGCATTTTGACATGGGGCCATAGATTACTTGTGACAGAGCACTGGCTAGTTTTCGATAGGTGGCACCTATTATTTGGATGCCACTGAGATAGATTAGGGATCCCGACACTACTCCTGAGTACGGGCCCTAGTATCACAATGTGCTTCGCATCGTTTCATTTCGTATCTAGGTTAGCGTATATCACTAGTGTGAGACCTCCTCCAGTAGGGCCTCCTAGTGGCGATGAGGGTGGAGCCATTGGTGGCAGCCCGACAGTGATGATGATGAGGATGGGCCCGATGCACACCAAGATGTCGAGGTAGGAGACGGGGTCCCGTACCACGCCAGCCATAGGGATAGGGTCCTAGGTGCAGGCCAAGACAGTATATAGGGCAGTGGACATAGATTTTCCCCAGTGGACATTCCAACGGGGATATATACCCCTCTTTAGCAGGTACTTCTAGAGCAGGGCCCACCACTTGATATTCTAGAGAGTAAAGCAATACTTGGTGGGCAACGAGATGCTCTTGGCCAGTAGTTATAGGTAACTATTACCATCTAGTTACTGGTGTGGTCGGAGAGAGATGAGCCGGGGCATAGGTATAGGCCCTTACAGCAGAGCGAGATCAAGCACATGCTCAAGTGCAGATTTTGACCACTAAGAGAGATCAGGCTAGAGCACAGGCCACCGGGCAGCGATAGTGCTTCATGGCAGAGTCAGATGCAAGAGATGGCCACATAGGGTGCTCAGATATTGAGCCTCCTACACTAGTCCCAGACTCAGGTGTGGATGGTTGTTGCTAGAGGGACCATGCACAAGCATAGTCATAGGGCTATATTATACGAGAGGATCAAGCACAATCCCAGGTGTGAGTTATTACGGTAGATAGGGATCGAGAGGTTACTGCTTCGAGACAGGCTCAAGCCAATATTGGTAGGTTGATAGGCCAGTAAGATGCCACCCTACAGGTAGCTCTTGCTTCTAGAGATGTGGATTTGATATGAGATGTGATGAGATCCGGTGGTGAGGCCTTGTATTATAGGACTGCCTACTTTAGGGTAGTTCTAGCAGATCAATGAGTAGTATCATTCCAACAGTTAGATGCGAGTGCAATAGGCTCTAGGTCGCAGAGATCAGGTCATTGAGCGGATCAATCAGGTAACCTATACCAGGGTAGCTAGCTAGACAAGGGCCATCTAGACAGTTTGGTGGTACCCCTGATGTAGGTCCATCACAGCCACGGTGAGAGTTGTGGTTGAGTTCATTTTAATACTTATTTTTGTACATATTATTGTATACATGCCTCTTATGAAGGCCAATTTTGATGTATAGTTGTGTATACCATTATTTTGATGACGCCTCGTGATGAAGGCTTGATTTTTTTATGGCACATTGTATCGATGATGTATTATTTTGAGTACTGACATGGACAATTATACATGTATATATGAGACATTTTTTATGTATCATACTATGATGGATTTATGATGTATGAGTGCTCTTTTCTTTATGTATGTGACATATCTTAGATTTAGAAATGTGTATATTTCATGCTTTCATATTGATGATGTATCTGTAGATAGCACCACATGTTTTGGATTCATGATTTGTTTCTGAGTTTGTATTCTAGCACTTGGGATGATACTAGATGATATTGGTGTGGGGGGGATAGATTTTTATTATGCGCAACCCCTCTTGCCCCCATTGATGATACGATATGTGATGATTAGCTTAGCATACATGCATGATGTGATACTTAGCATTTTTGTATATATATGATGTAGTGAATGATGTTAGAAATGTGATGAAATGATAGATGATAGATGTGATAACAAACAACAGTGTAAAACACACAAGCAAAAGTTAACAAAACTAAACAAATATACACATACAAACAACACAACAAACTACAACTAAACAAACATATGCAAAAGTTTAACAATAGTTTAAAATGAGATCTAATCTAAGCAAGTAAAAATGAACTTTAATAGATGCACATAACAAATAAAGAATCCTACAACAATTTTTTACAAGCATGAGAGTTCCTAAGTGAATGCAATGCCATACAAAATTAAATCAAACAAGAGTCAATATAAGGTAAGCAAATGATCCATTTAAAGAACAAACAATTCAACAGACTAAGTACATCAAAACTATACAAACCAACAACTAAAAGTAATTAAAGCACTACTTTGTTTTTGCGGGACAACATTGACATATTTTCTAATGTTTTTGGGTTTATCTAAAAAGATAAGTTTTCGTAGCTACATTTTTCATTGTTGTCTAGGTTTCCCTAAGATAACATTGTGAGATGAATGTAGCTTTATCCCTGAAAAGGGAAATTTTCCAGATGTTTAGATTTTTGTGTATCATTTTCCAAATGTTTTTGTATTTTCCAAGGTCATGTTTTGAAAGCAATGTACAAGAACAAAGAAGCGTGGATGCCCCTAGCGTGATGTGGGAATATACAAAAGGCAAAATGCCACGCGTGTATGTCCGAGAAGGTGATAACGGTGCATGTATGCTCAGCATTGGATGGGTGTATACAAAGGTAATGTCCTCCATGCAGATATAAGAGCAAATAAACTAGATCATGGCAAGGAAAAGGTGGCCCTAGTAGGGTTCCTAGACCTAGCAGAAGAAGGTCATATCTAAAAAGTGGTAATGATTACCCATCCTTCCGTAAGAGTAACTTGTGTTTGGTGAATCTTCCTTGAGCACCAAAAACTGGTTTTCACTCAAAGACCTACCCACTATGCCACAATTGCATGGTTTTCACATGTGGGTGACCTGCTTTTTCTTTACTATTTTCTCTTTTTGCTTTTTTCTTTGTTTTTCTAATTTTTAGTTCTTATTTGATATTCTCGTCATGCTTAAGCGTAGAACCGCTTCAAGTGTATGGCATTCATAGGTTCAGAAGCTCTTCATCGTCTGAATATGCAAGTTTGTAGGCTCCTGATCCATATTTTACAATTACAACATAAGGACCTAACCAGTTAGCCTCGAACTTTCCTTTCTTTCTCTATCTTTGACAGTGTTCTTCTGATTTTCTTTGAGAACTAGATCTCCTACATCAAATTCTGGTGAATGATGTGTTTGTTATATCCTCTAGACACTCTGTTCTAATAGAATTTTAGATGATTGAGCACTCTGATACACCTTTCATCTAATAGTTCCAACTTTGCAAGGTGAGCAACCCTGTAGTCCTCATCTTTATCAAGATAGTCTCTGAGAGATATTCTCAGGGAGGGAAGCTCCACTTCCAAAGGTATGATGGCTTCAATGCCATAGACAAGTGAATATGGGGTCACACCAGTAGGAGTGTGGATGGAGGTATGATAGGCCCAGAGGGCGGGATGTATTTGTAGATGCCAATTACGGCTGGTTTTACTAACCATTTTCTCCATAATCTGTACAAGGGTCTTATTGGTGGCTTCTTCCTGTCCATTACCTTGAGGGTAATAAGGGGTAGACCACTTAAGTTGGATATGGAAGCATTGACACAATGTTTTAACCATTTTATTTTTGAAGGATTTACCATTATCAGTGATAATGGCCGAGGGGATCCGTAACGGCATATGAGATGGTTCATGATGAATTTTGAAATCATGCACCGGTGACATAGGTAAGAGGGATAACCTCTACCCATTTGGTAAAGTATTCAATGGCAGTGATGATGTGAGTATGACCATCTGATGAAGAAGGATGGAGCTTCCCTATGAGATCTAGGCCCCATTTAGAGAATGGCCAAGGCATTACAATAGGTTGTAAGGCTTGTGCTAGCACATGTATTAAATTTCCATATTTTTGGCATAGTTCACACTTCTTTACAAAGTTGCAACAATTAGATTCCATGGTAGGCCAATAATAGCCTACTCTCAATAGATTTTTAGCTAAGACCATGCCACTAGTGTGTGCTCCACAAATACCACTATGTACTTCTTTAATTGTGTGGATAGAATTAGCAACATCCAAACAACGAAGCGATTCCCATCGTAGCCACGACGATAAAGGGTGCCTCCTAGGAGGGTATAATAGGCTATGCGGTGAATAAGGGCTTTCTTTTTTAGAATGGGTGATGTCAGGTGGAAGAATACCATCTTGTAGGTATTGGAAGATAGGGTCATACCAAGGGGATAAAGGACCAACAACTTCACATGCTAAACAGGACTCGGCATATCATATGCAAGTACCTGTAAATGTTCCATGAAGAAAGGCATCTTTCTTTCTTCAGGTGCTATGCATAAGAGAGACCCAATAGTAGCCATAGCATCTGCGGATCTATTATGCGACCTTGGTTTTTGTTCAAATATGACTTGTGTGAAATATTCCTTCAAAGTTTCAACCATTTTCTTATACGGAATAAGCTTCTCATCTTTAACCTTGTACTCATCATTAACCTGTTTTATGATAAGTTGAGAGTCTCCAATGACTCACAATTGTCTGATGTTCCATGTAATAGCTAGCTTGAGGCCAGTGATGAGTGCTTCATACTCTGCAATGTTATTTGTACATGGGAATCCCAACTGGAATGCTCGTGGTATGACATCACCTGTTGGAGTGATGAGCACCACTCCTGCTCCGGATCCATGGAAGGTAAAAGATCCATCAAAATGAACCTACCATTCTATGGATTCCTCAATATACATCATAGATACATCGGGAGAGGATTTTATACCAACTTATCACCAAGCACTGTCCTTTTAAAGACTTCTGATTCACAAACTTGATATCAAATTCACTCAGGAGAATGATCCAATTAGCCATTCGGCCTATGAGGGTGGGTTTGGATAAAAGGTACTTGAGAGGGTCAACTTTGGATATGAGCTTGGTTTTATTATTCAGAGATAATGGTGAAGCTTTTGGAATGTGAAGACAACCGCTAAGCAGGCATTTTCTATTTGGGGATAATTCAACTCGTATGCGATCAAGGTGCGGCTAAGATAGTAAACTACTCTCTCTTTATGGGCTAAGTCATATTGGGCAAGTAATGCACCAATGGAAAATTGGGTAGCGGAAATGTATAAGAGGAGAGGTTCATTGGAGGTAGGTGGCATTAGTACAGGTGGGCTGGTCAAGTACTGTTTGAGTAGCGCAAAGGATTTCTGACAGTCAGGTCCCCAATTGAATGTGACATCTTTCTTGAGAAAATGAGTAAAGGGGTGGTACTTATCGTAAGTTGTGAAATAAAGTGACGGATTGCCTGAATCTTTTCTTGTAGACTCCTTAGCTGCTTGAGAGTGGTAGGTGGTGGCATTTCTGTGATAGCCGTAACCTTTGCAGGATCCACTTCAATCCCTCTTTGTGAGACAATGAACCCTAGGAGTTTTCTGATAAAACACCGAAGACACATTTCTTAGGGTTCAAACAAACCTTATAGTCTCTTAGACGCTGAAAGATATGCCTCAATATTTCAGGTGTTCTTTTCTACTTTTGGATTTTGCTAGGATATCATCAACATAGTCCTCCATGATGTCACTTATCATATCATGGAAAATAACTGTCATGGCCCACTAATAAGTAGCCCCAAAGATTCTTGAGCCCAAAGGGCATGACTTTGTAGCAAAACGTTCCCCAAGGGGTGATGAATGTTGTCTTATGTTGATCTTCTTCCATAATTCGTATCTGGTTATAACCTAAAAATCCATCCATCAAGGACAACATTTCATAACCAAATTGTTGAATCAACTATCATGTCAATGTTAGGTAGGGGAAAATCATCCTTTGGACATGCTTTGTTAATGTCACGGAAATCAGTGCAGATTCTGATGCCCATAGGATTTTTCTGCTGGGACTATGTTAGAGATCCATTCTGAATAATCAATAGGTTTAATGAAATCAACAGCTAACAACTTTTCTAATTCTTCTTTGACTAAGAGTGCCACTTTAGGATGCATCTTTCTCAACTTTTGTTTGATTGGTTTGGCATCTGGGTGCACAATGAGGTTGTGCACAACTAGCTCTGGGGTCTAAACCAAGCATATCTACATATGTCCACATGAATATGTCCACATATTCTTTTAAGAGCTCTACAAAGGTATTTTGTTCTGAGCTGAGAGTGAAGCTCCCAACTTGATTATTCTAGGTTGCTCCTCTGAGCCAATGTTGACATTGATTGTTTCCTCAATAAGCATTTTAGAAGCATCTTCCATCCACATAGGATCAGGGGGAAGAGTAAGATCGACTTCCTATGGTAGCTCATGATCATCTTTAAATGGATAAATCACTTCATCTTTAGACTCTTCATTCTATTTGTCTATGAGTTTATCAAAGAGTTTGTCACTATGGGATCTCCGTTGAGCCTTCTTGCTTGGTTTCTCAGAAGTGGGTGTACCTTTATTTATCAGTCTTCTTATTTAACTGTCCACACATCTCTACTTCTTCCCTAAAGTAGGCATAGGTGTCTAGTTGAATCTTAAATCCTTTCTTGTGGTCTCCATCTAGAATAAAGTCCCTGAGTCCCATGAACTCTACAAATGCCTCATCATTTTCAAAGAAATCTAGGGGCACATGAATTTGTTGATCCCAATCTATAAGCTCAGGATATATAAGGGCTACTGGATATTTGTCTAGGGGGATGGATTTAGATAAGGTAAGGACCGAAGAATCTGGGAATAGGTTTGTGGAGGAAAGATCCTCGTAAAGGCTACATTGGGAATCTACGTCACTATCAGAATGAGATGAAATGTCCTCACATTCAGAAGAGGTGGAATCATTCTCAGAAGGTAGAGCGTTATGGGGCCTTATTCCAAGGCCATGTTTATCAGCTTTAAAATGAGGGATAGGGATAGGCTCCAACCGGCCTTGTGCATTGACGCCACATCCAAACCCACTATAGCCCATGACAAACATCATGCGGGGACCTTTGATGTACTGAGGTGCTTGATTGCATGAAGCCATAGTGCCTTCTGGCACTCTGCTGGTAGGGTCTTCTAATATCCTCTCCTCGACAGGGAGACCACTATGGACAAATTTTTCCAATGGTTTAGGACATTTCTCGTGAGTGCTCTTGAACTAAAAGTAAGGCTTACCCCTTGTCCTGGGGGATACTGATAAGTTTGATATCAACAGAGCCTGCTCAAGAGTGAATGGCTTATCTGGGCCATATTTTGCTGATGTTTCCTCCCATGAGGAAAATGGGTTGACCAATGAGGGAAAATATTGATTGAAAGGGGTGAGGGATTCTGAATCTATTCATTTTTTTATAGCCTCCGTTTGTAGAGGGACAACAACATCCACAGAAGGACATTCATAAGATACACAAGAAAAACGTGCAATGCCCTACAATGTGTGAATGGTTCCGGTCACCCAAAATGGTAACTACTTGCCCTTCATGACATAACTTGATGCACTGATGAAAATTTGATGGAATAGCTTGCATGACATGGATCCATGGGCATCCCAAGAGCATGTTGTATGGAAGGTCCAAGTCAAGGACATGGAATGTTGTGTCATGATACGTTGTTCCTACCTCCATGGGAACCACTATAGTCCCCGCCGACTTTATTTCTTCATTGTTATAGGTCGTGATCATGATAGTCTTAGCTCCCCTCTGTTTCGAATGGCCTAGTTGTTTAACCACTTCAAAGTGTAAATATTTAGACCAGATCCCCCATCTACAAGTACTATTTCAATTTTATGATGGGTAACCACCACTTCAAGATGCAATGGTAGGTTATGTTCTGGGTTGTTATGCGGGATTGCAGTATGATCAAAAGTAATATGATCATTGGTGTCTAAGCGTGCAATCATGGATTGAAGGTTCGTGGGGTCTACCTCTGTGGAAACCCCTAAATTCTGTAAATTTTTATACAGTATGCTCTTATGGGGATTAGATATCTTGAGGATATCAAGAATAGATATCCTAGCAGGTGTTCTCTCTAATAGCTCTATTAGATTATACTAACCTTCCTGAGGGATAGGCACAGGATCTGGTATGACTAAGTAGGCACGTCTTGTCCGAATGCACAGTTATTTTCTAAAATCTGAATGGCGTTAATATGTTCATTAGATGAGCTAATACATCCAATGAGGGAATCATAAGGACTATCATTTGTAGGGTAGACATAGGCAGCAATCCTATAGTCGTTGGAAGTTTTCCCTTGATCTAGTTTTTTTTCTTTTTATCTGCATGGTTAGGAAAAGGTTCCTTGTAAATACCCATTTTTTCATTTGAACTTTTACCGGTCTCAGGGGGAGAATCCACAACAATCTTCCCTTCCTCTATGAGGTCTTGGATATAATGGCACAATCTTAAACATCTATCCGTTTTGTGTCCTTTAACACGGTGGAAGTCGCAATATTCATGATCTTTGAACCAAACTAGTTTTGGAGCATCTTCCGGATATGGTACTGTTGTAGTTGGATATTCTACCATTTTTGCGTCATCTAATTGTTTTAGGATGGTAGATAAGGATTTTTTTAAGGATGTGAACGTATGTTTTGTAGGCGCTTTGGGACGAGGTCCTTGCAAAAGCTTTAAGAGTGGGCTGTCTATACAACTTGGAATCTCTTGGAGTCTGTAATGCCATCACCAACAACATGTTTATTCTTATTGAAGAATTTAGGTTTGTTTATGGATTTGGTTTCATGTTTGTTTTTAGTGACAGGTTTAAGCATTCCCTTGGAAATGAGGGCTTTCTCAATTTGACTACCTTTCTCTATGACTTCTTCAAAGTTTGAGCCATAATGCATTTACAAGTGAAAGGCTATTTCTGGGTTTAAGTTAGGAACAAATATGCTCACTAACTATTTTTGGTAAGGCACAAGGAAAGTGACTAGCTAACCCACGCCATCATTGTAGAAATCTTGCAAATGTCTCATTGGGTTTTTGTTTTATGTTACATAGATCGTTCATTGTGATGTCGCTCTCCATATTATAGGAGTAATGCCTTACAAATTTCTCTGCCAACGTAGGCCACGTTGTAATGGAGCCCTTGGGTATGCTATAGAACCATTCCAATCCTACTGCTCTAAGGCTGCAAGGAAAGAATCGTATTAAGAAATTATCGCTATACACAACCTCTTGGCAAGCCATGTAAAAGTCTTTTATATGATCACGAGGATCACTTTTGCACTTATATTTATCAAAATTGGGAATGGTAAAGTGTTTTGGGAAAGGTTGTTGTAACATGTCCTTATCAAAGGGGTAAGGACATAGTTCTTCATATGAATATTTTCTATTTTGGCCTACATTTCCCTATTGTAGTGTAGTAAGCATATCTTTCATAGATTTCAATTCCTCCTGAATGAGTTTCTCTTTAGTAGGTGACATTGGCCTTTGAGCCTAAGTTGCCTTGAAGGTATAGTCTGTATGTGGATCAAATTGAAACTCGTTAGGTTTGTTTTTGTCTTTGTCTTTGTATATGTTTCTTCAAGAGCCTAGGTTTGCTAGTTTTTACTCAACTTCAAGATCTGTTTTTGGAGGATCTCCTCCTCAACCAAGGGGTCCTCTTCTTCATCAAATTTCAGAGGAGGAGAAGATTTTCGCTCAGTTTTCACTTTACATGAAGCTTTATAGTGAGGTTTTCATGATGGTTCACCTTAGAAATCAGCCTTATGTTCCCCAGAAGTGGAAGCATATCCCACATCAAAAGGATTATCTGTTTCTAAGATGAATCTTCGCTCTCCTAGGTTAGGGTTAATGACCTTTGTTTCTTCTTTGCGCTCATGTAGAAGTTTAGCTCCTAATGCTAATACTCTTGAGTACTTGATCTTTATTATAATATAGGAGTTCATCAAATCTATTTAGGTCTAACCTTTGTTGTTCTCCAAAAGAGTCTGACTCTTCTCCACTATGATCAATTAACATCTCCATATCTTTGACTTGAGAAAAGAGTGGTCCTAAATTGTGACCACTAAATGGGAAGGTGTCGAAAGGGTTTTCTCCTATATCATGCTCATTTGATTTGGCTACCATTTTTATGATTTTAGGCATTACTAGTAGATGTTTGTATGTAGCTAGCGTAACCCCTAAGTGTATGGTTTTCTGTAAGCCATTCAAGGTGATGTTGGAACTATACTACAGTGTATCCTAGATGTAGTGTTATGCAATCATCTTTATCAAGGAACACTCATATGCACACCTAAATGTAATGATCACTCAATTCATTGTTACCAAGTCTATGCCTTAAAAATAGATAGTGACAATGATGTATCAATATGTAAGTCAAGTTAGAACCCCAACAAGGTCTAAGCACTGACGTGATGTTGTCGCAGTCCCTCGACAAGGTATACCTAAAACTAGTTTGAATGCCAATGAAATCCAAACCTTCTGAAAAATGGAAGTCGTGAATAGATATAGCGTAATAACATCACCGTGATACATTAACCGAGCAAGCAAGGTGTTAGTACCATGAAAAATTTATTATGATATATATAAGGCATTATCAACACTTTTCAAGAAGACTCAGATGACATTGAAACTAAAACTAAGTGATAAGTATAACAAGGAGTTTTTAATCATGTGAGCAGCATAACCATGCAATAAGGGGACTTATACCATCTTCTCACAAAATGAGAATACGATGTAAGTACCGAGATTGTGTGTCTAGGATGCGAACAAAACTATCAACTCAAGAAGAGACAAAAGATGAACTGTACCCACAATGGTGAAGATGATCTTGAAATCAAGATGGAAGGACTTTTATCAAAGATACGAAAAGTGTACCTACACACTTTAGATGTTTAACAACCCAGCCGCAAACATGGATGGGCATAAATGGACAAAAAGTGACGAGCACTATCTCTAATAAAAACGCGTAATGTATGCACCTTTCTCACCCCAAACAATGGGTGGTGAGAACGCAAGGGTATTGATCAAAAGATGGAAATAAACTAAGAGCCACCTAGGTAGAGCTTCACCTCATCCAAAGAAAAGAATAAAACTAAGCAAAGGTGGGACGTAGTTTAGTTTCGTGATGAAAGACACTCAGATAAAACTCACAAGGGTTCTTTTCCTTGTTCGAAAAATAAGGTTTAGATTCCAGATGAGTTGTCACTTTGTGATGGCTTGACACAACAATGGACTAGTAAAGTGGGCTCCAAGATAGAATGGCCTCCTTAATAAGTTCTCTCACCTAGGTGCTACAAAGTTGTCTTAAGCGAGCGCGATTTACCCAAAAAGTCACAATGACTAGTTTGGGAGTATCTCACTTTACTTTACCCCCTTTGAGCACAAAGGGAAACTAGTGCATCCACGTGTGCTCTCCCTGGGGTTGTCATACGGACAACCGGTAACTCTAACTCACAAGGCATACTAGTCAAGTGGGTAAGCGGAGCGCTTCCTATTTCATCCATGAGGTTACTCAATGGTGGATTACTTTAGGGTTCTGGAACCACCCCCATTGTTGTAGCTTAAGGCATTATGCCAAAGGGGTTATGTTCCAGTTGAGTGGATAGGGATGTACCCTTTTTGAAACCTATAATACAATGTTTTGAATATGGTGTTTTTTTATCTTGCTTAACTTAATGTGGTTTTAAGTAGCACACCATTTGGCAACCTGCAAGAACACGTGTATTAGAAGTTTTGTGTTTTGTTTTTTGACACCTTTCTTTGACAATCATTAGGTCCTGTAGACAACAAGTTTTTAGTAATTTTCCTATTCGTAGGTTGATGTCAAGAAAGAGAATTTTACACTTTGCTTTTGATTCCTAAGATCACCAAAAGGCGTGAAGGAAGAGCATACGCAATGTGAAAAATCCTACTAAAATCACATGAAAGTTTTACTTCATCCTTTATAAAACAAGTTTTTTTGAACAATTTATATGAGTTTTGTATAAGTGTTTTTGATCTCCAAGATTGCCTTTGAAGACATGAGGAGAGAGCATACACACTTCTACAAAGCTAATTTTAAGCCAAGAACAAAACACTTTAACTATGCAAACTGAAATGTTTAAGAAAAAAACACTTTTTTGAATTGTTAGTTCTAAAAACCTGCAGTAATGGGTCAGAAGAAAATATTTTGTGACTGTAAAAATTTCCAATTTTAATACAAACACTGCGTCCCTATACTAACACCGCGCTTCCAAACTAACGAGACACGCCTACTTAACGAGTACGCATGCAGTTAAAAATTAATAAAACCTAATGCAAGTAAAACACAGTCACCCATAACATGACAGAGATGCTCAAGTTTCGACGTGTACGCACGCAAGCCCGAAACAGGAATTTGTAAAAAAATTTACACAGTCAGACCATTTACGCATGTGTGCAAAACTAAAGAGGCGGATACACGTCCTAGCTTACGAGAGACACGTGTCGGTCTTTATAAAGAGAAAAATTGAAAATAACGAAGTCCTCCTGATAGGTACATGCCTGATCCGATGGGTACGCTGGGGTTTCAACGTGTATGTGCCCCTTGTTTTACACCTACGTGCGCCTGTGAAAAACCTGTAAAAAAACATGATTTTCAAATTTTCAAGAGCAAACAAGTTAGTTGTTAGTCAAAGTGTCCTATTTATATATCAAACCCATAAAATACATGCAAATGAAGATCATTTATCTAGGGTTAGAAACAAAAATGAGGAAATAACAAGTGATTTGACCCAAAAACTTGAAAATGAACTTTGAAAAACCTAAAAGACCTCCATTAATGGAGGATGGACATAAGTGTCCCACCGGGCATGCCAAATGTGTTCAATGAAAAGTTGTAAAAGCCATGGATTTGGGGTAAGAATCTCTAAAGAAACCCCAAAGGCTTTTAACAATCTGATCAATGGACCATGTGATAAGAAATGAGCAAGGTTTTCTTCTTTGCATACATTAATTTGAAATAAACATGCAAACTAAACAAATGAAGTTAACCTCTATTCTTTGAAAGCTTGAAATAATGAACCTAAGAGGATCTAAGCATTTAGTTATGTGTTTAAGAGAAAGAGATCTCCCCATTAATGGCTTCAAGGCTAATGGATCTTCCCTTTTACTCCATGTTAATGCTATGAAATACAAAATCAAATGCTTTTAGCTCAATGGAAGAAGATGAAATACAATCTAAAGCCTAAACAAATTTCTATAATCTATGCTAGGAAGAAGAGAGAATTCTTAGGAAATGAGGGAGGGGGTATAGCCCTATTTATAGCTTTTTGGTTTGGAAGAATGGGAGATTTGGGTGCATGTGGGACAAAGTCTAAAGTCCAAAAATCACTTTTAGTAATTCAAAGTGTGATTTGACTATGTTTAGGGTATTTAACCTAGGTTAGACTAATTAATCTCTCTTAGAGAGTAATTAGGGTTCTAGAAGGGTTTCGAAGGGCTTAATCAATCCAACAAAGTGGATTGATATTCCAGGGAGCTAATAGAAGCAAGATAGAAGGGAATGAGAAGCTAATGTAGTTAGAACAAGGCTATAACAACCTGTTTAAGTGGTTTATAAGAGGAAGAATGACCAAAAAGGTGTTGTGAGAGGGGAGTTAGATAGGTCTAACTGACAATGTGCCGTCAATTTGCAAGGGGAAGAAACGTTAGTGCACCATTAGAGATAATAGTGTATTGATCAAACTATAGGTGTCTACAGCAGCCTCTAAATCCTCACGTGGGTCTGTGAAAGTCTTGTGTGATATCGCTCTCCTAAATGGGGTTATCAATCCTCCAACAAACCACTGAGCATGTTGAAGGGTTAAATATCATAGGATAGCTTTAATAAGAAAGTCTTGAAACATGTGTTGTACTCTTGCACACTCTCTCGCCATTCCTTATTAGATCTCCTTTAGATCACTGATGCTCTTCTGTTCAAACTCAGGGCTATGAAATTCAGCCAAGAAGGCATTCTCAGAGTGCGGTGTAATACACTATGCCTAGTGGGGGTCATACTTTTGGTACCAACTATGTGCGCACCCTTGCAACGTTGTCACAAACTAACTTTCCTTTCACTCCATGGTAGTGATCCCCTTCACACATCATAGCATCTTACACTTGTGAACATGCTCTGCAACATCTTCAACACCTTTGTAGTCTGGGAGGTGTAAAGACATCTCGAAAAACACTTGCTGAGGTAGTTGAGGTCCTTGTCCATCTAACCTAGAACCTCGATTCCCTCTAGTCGACCTCCACCACCACAACTACTAGATCCACCAGGTCTTGTCCCTCTTGACCCACCAGTTCCTCTAGATCCTCTAGATCCAACTCCACTAGGTCTACCTCTTGTAACCGGTAATGGGTTTGAAGTGGTTGCGCATAGCATTCCCAACATCCATTAAATCGCACGCCAATAGTTTGTGATACTACACCACTACCGGATGTGTGTCTCGCATCAATCCTGACATGATACTCAAGCTTTGTGTACTCACACCTTGTCCAAATTTCATCCTGCACAATATCCCTCCAAATGAAGGGAATGATTACATAACCATAGATGTACCAAATGAGAAATTGTATCTCCTAGATGCAAATTGGTCACTCCTACCAATACCAACTGGGTTGGTAATACTTATCTCTTGATTGGGAGACTAAGCACTAGGGGTTGATCACCATGTGGATTAAGATGCGCACCGACGAGATATCCTTTCTCCAACCAATGAACTCTCTTCGAAGTTGAAGGGATATCTCTTTTACACTTTCTAAGATGGGGTAGCATAGACTACTCAGGCTCCACATCCTCCACGTGAACCTCAATTCCTTCCCGCAACATCTACCTCAATAAATCCATCACTCCCGCAACCTCATTTTGTCTAGTAATCTCCCTTTCACTTGCTTCGCTATACTTGATTCATCTCTCTTCTCTTTCCTTTTTATCTGCAATATCTGTCATCTTCTTCCACCCTAGCTTCCTCACCCAACACTCAGTAGAAGCTTAGCCCATAGGAAATGCTTCTAAACTTAGGGTGATGATCAAGATCTTTATAGCTAAATGGATAGCTTGTAGAAATTATCCTCTAATCTCCCTCAAGAACTCAAACTTAGTAACCTCGTGACAATAATTCATATAAATAATGTATTCTAGGGTATAGCTAGTTAGCACTCTTCCGCACCAATGATCAACAAAGATGTGTCCAAGTCGATCAACATCCCGACACCTCGATATTCATCTTGGGTCCAAATGTGAGATTTGTAATACTAGCTTGATCTAGATACATACGCGGAAATCCAATCATATAATTCTACTAGAAAGCAAAGCAAAATAAGGTCTCATATAGCTTGTGATACAAGTGTTTTCTTCCACCCATTTACATGCATTAAACTTAGGTCCAGTACTAAATCTCTAAGAAAACTCTTCTTCTATGCTTTTAAACCATGCCTCAACACTCTCCAAGATCAAGTGCTCTATCTTCATGCATTATTCTTACAACAACTTCAAAAAGAGGTCCCAGAAATGGAACCAAGATGTAGTCATTTTTATGCCCTTAGAATAACCTTCTAATCCCTTGTGTGTCACTTATCATCCGGTGCACCGGGTTCTCACCCGAGGTGCGCTCGGGCATCGAGACCCTCCTTTATGTGAGCATTGTGAGAAGATGTTGTCATTGATGACATATTAAGTGTAGAAAAGTAAATGATCATGCATACATTCTGAAAGCATAGGATGACTCATTACACCAACATACCCATTCATATAGAAGGGAATGAGAAGCTAATGTAGTTAGAACAAGGCTATAACAACTTGTTTAAGTGGTTTATAAGAGGAAGAATGACCAAAAAGGTGTTGTGAGAGGGGAGTCGGGATAGGTCTAGCGACGGTGTGCCATCAATTTGTAAGGGGAAGAAGTGTTAGTGCACCATTAGAGATAATAGTGTATTGATCAAACTACGGTGTGTCTACAAAGAGCCTCTAAATCCCGCGTGGGTCTGTGAAATTCTTGTGTGATATCACTCTCCTAAATGGGGTTATCAATCCTTCAACAAACCACCGAGCATCTTTGAAGGGTTAAATATCATAGGATAGCTTTGATAAGAAAGTCTTGAAACATGTGTTGTACTCTTGCACACTCTCTCGCCATTCCTTATTAGATCTCCTTTAGATCACTGATGCTCTCTGTTCAAACTTAGGGATATGAAATTCAGCTAAGAAGGCATTCTCAGTAGTGCGGTGTAATACACTCTTTCTCTGGTGGGGTCATACTTTTGGTACCAACTATGTGCGCACCCTTGCAACGTTGTCACAAAATAACTTTCCTTTCACTCCATGGTAGTGATCCCCTTCACACATCATAGCATCTTACACTTGTGAACATGCTCTGCAACATCTTCAACACCTTTGTAGTCCGGGAGGTGTAAAGACATCTCGAAAAACACTTGCTTTGAGGTAGTTGAGGTCCTTGTCCATCTAACCTAGAACCTCGATTCCCTCGGTCGACCTCCACCACCACAACTACTAGATCCACCAAATCTTGTCCCTCTTGACCCACCGGTTCCTCTAGATCCTCTAGATCCGACTCCACTAGGTCTACCTCTTATAACCGGTAATGGGTTTGAAGTGGTTGCGCATAGCATTCCCAACATCCATTAAACGCACGCCAATAGTTTGTGATACTACACCACTACCGGATGTGTGTCTCGCATCAATCCTGCAGACAAGATACTCAAGCTTTGTGTACTCACACCTTGTCCAAATTTCATCCTGCATAATATCCCTCCAAATGAAGGGAATGATTACATAGACATAGATGTACCAAATGAGAAATTATATCTTCTAGATGTAAATCAATCACTCCTACCAATACCAACTGGGTTGGTAATACTTATCTCTTGATTAGGGAGACTAAGCACTAGTGGTTGATCACCATGTGGATTAAGATGCGCACCGGACGGATATCCTTTCTCCAACCGATGAACTCTCTTCGAAGTTGAAGGGATATCTCTTTTACACTTTTCGAGATGGGGTAGCATGACTACTCAAGCTCTACATCCTCCGCGTGAACCTCAATTCCTTCCCACAACATCTACCTCAATAAATCCATCACTCCCACAACCTCATTTTATCTAGTAATCTCCCTTTCACTTGCTTCGCTATACTTGATTCATCTCTCTTCTCTTTCCTTTTTATCTGCAATATTTGTCATCTTCTTCCACCCTAGCTTCCTCACCCATCACTCACTAGAAGCTTAGCCCATAGGAAATGCTTCCAAACTTAGGGTGACAATCAGGATCTTTATAGCTAAATGGATAACTTGTAGAAATGATCCTCTAATCTCCCTCAAGAACTCAAACTTAGTAACCTCAGGACAATAATTCGTATAAATAATGTATTCTAGGGTATAACTGGTTAGCACTCTTCTCCACCAATGATCAACAGCATGTGTCCAAGTCGATCAACATCCCGACACCCTCGATATTCATCTTGGGTCCAAATGTGAGATCTATAATACCAGCTTGATCTAGATACATACGCGGAAATCCAATCATATAATTCTACTAGAAAGCAGCAAAATAATGTCTCATATAGCTTGTGATAAAAATTTATACCACCCATTTACGTGCATTAAACCTAGGTCCAGTACTAAATCTCTAAGAAAACTCTTCTTCTATGCTTTTGAACCATGCCTCAACACTGTCCAAGGTAAAACGCTCTATCATCATGCATTATTCTTACAATAACTTCAAAAAGAGATCCCATAAAAGGAACCAAGATGTAGTTATTTTTATGCCCTTAGAATAACCTTCTAATCCCTTGTGTGTCATCCTATCATCCAGTTGGGCGATGGGTGCTCACCCGAGGTGCGCTCGTGCATCAAGACCCTCCTTTATGTGAGTATTGTGAGAAGATGTTGTCATTGATGACATATTAAGTGCATAAAAGTAAATGATCATGCATACATTTTGAAAGCATAGGATGAGTCATTACACCAACATACCCATTCAGATAACAAAATAAACATCATATAGATAGTAGATCTAATCCATAACATAAAGAAAAGGCATTAGGGTTTACACCCATGAACAATATATTTAGAATGAACCATATATTCATGTTGATCATAGTTTAGTAACCACATTACATTCACAAGAGCCATAACAGACCAATATAGAGATCTAACTCAGGTATCAATAGTTCTAGCTATGCTCTCTTATTACAAAAATTTAGCAGACCCATCCCCCTAGATATGTTAACATTCCTACAGTCCTCTAATGAGAACCCCAACCCCTAGAACCTCCTATTATTTCTGCAGAGCTTCACCTTTCATCCTCTCTATGATGATCCTGAAGCTTCCCCTTATCGACCCATATGGTGATGCTCTCTCCAAAATGGTCCTCTCTCGATCTCTAGCTCTCTCGATGATGTTACCTCTTTCTTCTACCCAAGCATCTCTATAAATAGGTTTTACACCCACCGCCATGCCTTCTTGTAGTAGCAGATCGATTACCAAGTGTCAAGGTGGTCCTCCAATAGAGCATGCTTCTTCTAATCTGAGATCTCCACTTTCTGCAATGATGTCTTTCGGGAATGTTCCATGCATGGAATATTATTTCCTTGACCACCAAGTCACCATGTTGGCACCTTATCCACTCAAAGCATGCCTAGTTGGGTCACGATTTTCCTCAAGTACCTCTAGGAAATCTGATTATGAATAAGTCCTTAAATCCTTTGCTTTGTCTTGTGTAGGTGTCATGGTTTCTATTAAACCCTTGTAAAAACCCCATTTCGCGTACTTTTCCCCACACACATGTCCTATTCAATGGCCTCACACGTATACGTGCCCTTTGGGACTTTGTCAATATTTCGAGGTCCAACATATCTTCGTAGGAAGCCTCGATTCCCTGAAATCCATGGGGACAAATTAAATGTAATTAATGTTTATAGGTGTCATGTCTTGGCCTTCCCCATCAACTCCACTACCTCCTCTATGTCTCCTTCCATTGACCAACCAGACAGCTTATGATCAATCGGGAGACTATTAAATTAAAAACAATATTTGCATGGGTTGTGATTCAACCAAATCACCCTTTAACATTCAAACAAGAAAAATAACATTCGATACTTGGTCGAATTTAGATAATCACAATGCAACCGAATCCAATAACCAATAAACTATAGTCGATTTTTTGAATCAATGCAACAAGCAAGGCCTTTACATTATCGTAATGGTCTAATTCCAGTAATTTTGAACATATAAGTGTAATTAGAGTCATACATCACACATCTAAAAATTCTAATTATGATTAAAAACTATAAACCATGCATAGTTTCCTAACCCAAAGATTATTCATGTCTCCTAAAAACCAAGGGCATCTTGACATCAATTAAAAACTAATAATTCCATCACACAAAATGGTTAGTATGATTATGCAAATAGTATATTGGTTGACCCGATTTAAAGCATCAAATCCATTTAACCAATAAACATATTATGATCACAATATGTAGTAGTTTGATAACTTATTCCACAAATTGTTGTATCATCAAGATACTTATACCTATGCTTAATTAAGACCAAATTTCACCTGTTCCATTAGAATGTCTCTTTTCTCTACTCAATCGATGTTCATCAAGGTCAAAAGATTTAGCACATTTGAGAATAATCACTATTTCCACACATTGAAATCATATATCGAAACCATGAATAACTTCAACCATATATGTTAATTGTTATTTCTAACAAGAAATTAAGTTGTATTATCAATATAATGTATAGCAATAGCAAGGCATCCAATATGGAATCATCAAACTCAGTAAGAATACAACTCAACACACAAGCACAAAATTGGATAATAACGTAGCACAATCATGTGAGTGCTTGGAGGCTAGTAACATTACATGATTAGCTAAGCGTGCATAAACGTGTTTAGTAGTTTTAGGGTAAACATGCATACACCTAGCTAAGTAACACTTCTTACTTCCAAACCTTCGTGAATTATGTAACGCTAATAAACCATCTTACAATAATCATGAAATGAAAATGTGGGATGTTAAAACCACCTCTCTATCCTACCTTCCCTACCTCCTCGGTAGCCTTAGCTACCCACTTCTATATCTGCCAATCTACATACTCCTCTACCACCCCCACATCATCATCACTATCCTAGGGCTCCCCTTCCTCTGCGAGTGGATACGCCATCACAAGGATAGGCATGTCTCTTTCTAACTCATGATGCCTATACCAAATAGGTGTTCTAGTTATCATATGTACTACTCCAAACTATCTCATCACCCTAGTGTCTTTGTATCAACTCAATCATCTTGTGCCTCCTCCCTTATACCCACCTAACCCTCCTCATGCTTTCTTGTTGTGCATTTTTCCCTAGCCATGCAGGGAATCCTCTGTATGGCCTCTATATGACATCATCCACATCTAATCTCCCTAATCTATCCTCATATCATTCCTTCCCCGCTCCCCTGTCTCCATGAGCATGTTCGACTCGCGATCTCAAAATTCCCATCGTCGGCTCTATATGATCCCCCATCACCCATGGAAACCTTGGTGGACTCACTACAATTACATTCTTATACACCCAATAATGTAGTAAGAACCCCACATCCAGGCTTGTCCTCCACCTAGATGTGTACATCCACAACTCATAATAAACTTGTGCAAGAAACATAACACCCAATGTAAATATTATCGATGTTCCACTATATCTTCTAGTACCCCTGTTAGTGTCCATGGAAATCGGGATCCACGATTACGAAAAAGCATAGCATGATATCACCATCATAATCAAGCATGTCAATATACTCCCGATGTCGCAGGCCGATATCGAGCATTTATGTGAAAAGATCCCAAAATAAATCCAATCTAAGCAAAGATCGGCTCAAAATAAGCGACTCAAAGTATACTCATCCTCCCCTTTGTTGTGATAGGCAACATAGGTGCCTCTGGATCAGCAATCTCAAAATACGGTACACATTCTCCAATATAAGCTGTCATCTCTCCCACCCAAGCCAAGTCATTGGTGACCCACTCATTCGTCATTGACCCAAACCCTAATTTTTCTTCATTTTTGCCTCTTAACTAATCTCCTCATTGATAATTTTCCTTTTCTCTACCTCAAAATTTTGTGTCACCCATAACACACTTTGTCTTATCTTACGTATCTATCTTGTGTTTTTCATCCCACTTTGTGGCCCTTGATGTGCCCTTCTTGGGTCATTATTATTCATATTAAATCCCACCCTCATGGATATATTTTATCTTCATCATGCATATGACGTATATTTTTATTCCTCACACTTGAAGGAAAACAGATAATATCTTGCCTCATTTTGACTACCATCACATTTGTTTGGGCATATTTTGATGTTTTCCTTTGACCCATTGGTCATGCGGCTTACACATCAATCCAAGAAGATTCTTGTTAGATTTTATCCATCTCACGGTGAATGTTTCGACTCATAGAGGTCTGTAGGTCATTAGTATCTCCTCCATGGAAATTTGTGCCACGTCCCTACTTATGTGTTTCAAGTTCATTTCCATTTTTATTTGTTTTTATCTCATCAACGATCATCCCCTTTCACTTGGGTCATCTTCTTATTTCTTTTCCCACCCATTTCCTTCCCTCACCCTCTATATATCTATTTTAAACTCGTAATCTACTCCCATTTGTATCATTGATCCCTAGTTTGAGGGGAAGCATCTCAACCATCATCTCTCATCATCACTTATAGTGTGTGTCTCACAGCTTTCTTAAACACAAACCACTTGAAAAAAAGGGACAAAATGTAGACATTTATTTTTGGTACATTGTCCCCACCCCATTTTTTTGCCTTTATTCTTATCTCGGACATTTTTCCCTCCCTTCTTATTCAAAACCTCAATTTTCCTCCTAAACTCTTATCCCTCTTATTTTCACCCTAACATTATTTAGCACCCATCATTATCCCTAATACCATCTAAGTACCCATTAAACCTACCTATTATTTTAATCACCCCATCCCATTCTCACCCCATATTATTAATATTATTATTTTATTCCCCCATTTAATACCCTTAAATCTCTCACCTACCCTTTATCCATTTCTTCTTTTAACTCCCCTAATTTCTACCCACATGACCATAACATCTCGTCACATCATTCCCACATTTTTAACACCTTCATTTCCCAAAATCAAGTCTAACCTCCACCTACCTAATTTGCATTTTTCTCTCGGCGGTGACTCATGTGGGTTTTCGTCGACCCTATTTATTCACCTCCACCCCTCCTCTCAAGCCCTCGGAAAATTTTAGATATTTATTATCCTTGTGTACTAGTTACCTTCTTCCTCATATTTTGGGCTTCTATCATCAGCTGGATCAACCTCGCGTCCTTTGTATGTTATCATTGGAGCTTCGAGTGCTTTGAATATTTCTTGGAGATCTATTTGGTGATTTTTTCCTTTTATTTTACAGGTTTACAGGTTTCCATGGATCTCTTCCCATCCTTTCAGCCTATCTCTAATCCTCCTTATATCCATCCTCCCATCGCATCAACTTATCAAAATCCTATACCCTTCTCTCGATCATTATCAACCCTACCTAGTCGAATTCGACTCAACCCTTATCAACATCCAATCAGTAACCCTTTGCATCATACATGCCCTATCACCACCACGAAAACAAAATCCATATTCTAGAATCAACACTTAACCCTTTTTATGCATTTTTTTACTAACTTTGCACCGGTCACCGTCGATCGTACCAATCTACCTTGGGTCTCCGTCGACCCACTCCTTACCCCAACCAAATCTATCACCTCTAAAACCCCTTTTATCTCATCCTTGTGACCGACATCGATTCAACATCTCTCAGTAGCGAGGTTCGTCTTTTTTCGACCATCCATCAATCATCCCCACATTGGTTGTCATCATCGATGTACAGTCAAACCAGTGTCATCATCGACCCACTCGGTTTTGGTTTGTTTTTAGCATTTCTCATTATCAAACCATCATTTCTATATCTTTAGCATATAAGATATTTATTTCTTCTTGTTATCTACATCCTTTCATCTATCATCATTTATCAACATCTTCTTATCACGTGGGTTGACATCCATCCTAGGAAGTTTTCACTTCTTAGGACTGACATCGTCAGAAACCCACCATCTTTATTAGTAATTATTTTTCATGTTTATTTCTCTTTATTATGCAAGTCATCAAGCTCGCAATGGAGAGGATCTCTTCTTTTTCACCCATAGTATATTTACCGTCATCCACATCATGAGGTCGCTTAAAACCTCTCATAATTTGAGGTTTCTTGATTTCTTGTATACTATTTACTAATCTAAAACTTGAAGTGGTAAATATCGTCAAACATAGAAACTTAATGTATGATCTCCATCTCACATCACCAACCTGCAATCCAAAGAAGGAGCTATCAATAGTGCTCCTCACCATTCACTAGCCATACCTCCCCTCTATCCGATCGCCATTGGACAAATCTAGTCATCTCATCCAACACCGCTAAACAACCCCATGGTAAACCCCTAAGCCAAGCCACTGCAATGTGCTCATACGTCCATCATTATAATAAGAAACCAACATTGATCCCAAACATCTTCCCTATCCTCCACACCCATAAATATATGTAGGTTTGAGAAACTAATGCGGGGCCCATGCAAAACGATCCTTTGCTCCATCATGTCGGCTAATACCCTAGTCATCATCCATGGAAACCGACCATAGGTAGAGTCAAGAAAAGCAAAACAACTGATCCCAATAATCATAAATGTCATCAAAGCATGACCCTTTGTCTTGGGACTATATAAAGCCCCGTATGAAAATCCCCCGATGATAACTCCACCCCATCACCTTCACCACCATATAACCTCCTCATCACTTCAAGTCTATTTTTCTTGTCAATTAAGTAAATTCCCTCCACTTGCACATCTAGCCTCAAAATTCTACATATATCCTTTAGGGTGATAGTCATCTCACCCATTGGCATTCAAAACATACAAGCAATGGGATCCCATTTCTCCGAAGAATGCAAGCAATAACCATCGATGTTTGTGGATCCACTGTAATGGTGTATCACACCTAAACCAACATCCTCTAAATGATCCCAATCATCATCTAATAAAGAGGCTCACACATCCT
Organism: Taxus wallichiana var. yunnanensis; assembly: GCA_018340775.1. Classification (NCBI taxonomy): domain Eukaryota; kingdom Viridiplantae; phylum Streptophyta; class Pinopsida; order Cupressales; family Taxaceae; genus Taxus; species Taxus wallichiana. The sequence goes on from CM031239.1 coordinate 680,898,857, forward strand.
CCAGAATCAATATAATCATGTCTCGGATAGTCAATTTATCCCTTGCCTACATCCACAAAACATAAAACATCCATTAGAACATTGTTTAATCAAAATTTCATCAAAATTACACAATCAAAGAAAAATCACAATGACGGTGATTCACCAAAAACGTCCATGTTTCAACTCAATCATAAGTGATTAGCTACAATCTCTGGCGATTCTAGTGACTCAAAAAAATGTTCCCTAACACGGGCCTAAAAAAACTTGAAAAACTCAAAAATAAAAACACACAAAAACATCAAAAAAGGGTACTTACCTCTCCTAAGGTGGGCCTCCTCTACCTCCTCGATCCTCCTACAACTTACACTATCACTTATAACTAAAAAAATCACTAAAACTAGAGCTCTTAGTCTCTTAACGTGTATAGTAAAATTAATTTACTGAAGTACATTCGACTATTAATAGGGCACACATTTTCCCACCCTAGAATCACCGATGATTCCCCTTAATCACCAATGCTTTCATTTAATCATCTATGATTCTACTTTAATTATTAAGACACACCTTTGAAATGTCCAAGTCATTTGAAAAAATATCATATTCATCCAAATAGCACATTTGTCTAGCAAAAGCCTCCTTTTAAGGGCCCGACGCCCCAGTAACATCAATAAACCAACCATTCAAATTAAAGATTGCCTCGATTATGCAAAAATCCTTTCAAACTTTGTCCCCTATCAACAATCCATCTCGATTTGTTTTGTGAACCTTAACATTGGTAAGTCATATGTCTATAGGACACAAACCCATTGGCTCTCCTATCACTTAGCTCTCTAGTCTCAAAAATCCCATATTTTCTCGCCACATCTACTCCCTACGAATTATACATCTATAGGACATGAACCCTTTGGTTCTCCTATCACTTGACTCCGTGGTAGAACCAGTCTTATTTTTATACCTCGTCTTGGGAAAAATTAAAATGAAACATGCATGTCAAACCATTTGATCAACTTAATAAAACTAGTGATCATTGCATGTTCTTGTAATCACCCCAATTTGAGGGGGGGTCACTCATCCAAGCACAAAGAAAACCATCTCAAAGTTTTTTTCCAACGGTTTATCATCACAAACCACATAATAAAAATGGGTAAATGTAGACACTTTGGGTTTTGTCACCCACCTATCCCCGCATACGCACATTACTCTATCAAAACATATCACTATGAACATTATCTAAATCATCTTCCTCACCCCATAAAATTGATATTTACTCCCTCATTAAATCACATTTAGCCATCCAAATTTACCATAACTCCTTGAAACCACCTAACTATCTTTAAACCATCCTCGCCCATTTTATCTTGACATCCTTACCTCCCAAACTTGCATAACCTCTTCCATATCCATTTCCCCTCATCCCCATACCCAAAAATACCATTTTGTAACTGGTTGAAATCACTTCTAAATGCCTTCCACAAAGTTTCGGATCACCGAGAAATTCTAAAAAATTGCCAATGATTATAAATAGGATTTTGAAATTTTGTTTAAGGGATCTTTGAAAACCTTGTGGACGTCATGCATATTTTTCTTCAAGCCAATAACAAAGCCATGCCACTCTATAAATCTCCAAGCCTAGCAATAGTATTAGACCTTGTCAAGGAGCTACAACACATTAATATTTATATCAAATTCTTCGTAAATCTCTCCAACAAACCAACAATCAACATCATCAACCCAATCACCCATTCCATACGTTCCATAACTTATTTTCATACTGCAAGGTAATCCTCTCTTATTTTATCATTGTCCCTATTTCATAACATTCATAAAATAATCAATTAAGGTCTTTGTTTGCAATAGATTCACATTTTTGAGAAAATCAATCCTTTTACAATGATTGCTGCGATTCCTTTGAATCTCCCATGATTCCCCTAAATCACTTGTGATTCCTTTAAATCATGAGGATTTATATCCATTAGCTTCTTTTAATCAAATCATATCATTTTTTCAATTTTCATCTATATCCCTAGATTTAACTTGTCTATTGCAAGCATGTCTCTATTGTAGATGAATGTTCAAGTCAAACACATCCAATCACAAGCATTTACAATCTCTCGATCATCCAATATCCCTTCGTGTGGGAGAAATTTGACATACTCCATGTGCTCACTTTGTGTGTTATCAAATTTACACCTAACATCAAGGACATTGAGAATAAGCTATATTTCCTTCATGAAATCCAACAAGAAACCACAAAATACTGGTATGATTACTTTGAATCTGTCAAATTTCTACCACTTTAACTTGGGCCACCTACAAAGTGGAACATGACCTACCCTTTCACCTTGAGTTATAGCTTCTATCTTTTTCATTGTTGTTATCAATCTTATCATTATTATCAATCCACTTAATTACATCAAAACAAGCTGACATCCTCCAAGGAAGTCCCTTTGGATTCCTACAATTGGACTTTGTCAAGCATTTTGTCATCCCATTTTATCTAATATCTCTTATTTAGTTATCTTTGATCGCAGGGTTTTGTCAATTGGCGAAAGGAAGAGTGTTTATCTATTCACATTTGGTCATCCCAACATTGTGATTTTCAGCGCATGTATCACTAAACCCTTCCATGTTTTGATTTTTAGGTACTTTTCACATTTAATAGCATATACCTAAATTATACCTAATATAGGGGATTGATGGATGTCAATACAATAATAAGGTGATTATATTTGAAGATGGATCTTGAATGGATGTAATAAATTTGAGTTATAAGGTACATTCATGATAAGGTATGTGTGTAGTCATGGTTACAAGTAAAGTGCTTCAAGAAGGTATATGAGTTCTCGCGAGTTCGGAAGGTCGATTCCTATCGCAGTCATAAAGTTGTGTTACAGGCGACTTGATTTATACTATCATACACAAAGGTATATTACAATGAGAATTTATGCCCTAGATGGAGATAGGTAGTTTGAAGATGTAAGAAAATTAGGTCTTTCTTGTTTAACATCTTGAAGTTTAATATGTCCTTAATCGAGCGGTAATCTATGTTTTTGAATAGATTGGTCTGTTAAACCAATATGATCTTAAGCTATAAGAACCTATAATACTATGAGGGCTTTAAATGATCCTATATGTGTGCTTTTGGGGATTTGATCGAGAAGGTTGGTTACGCAAAGTTATCTAAGTCTTGAAATTTGGATATTCTTAGTAGAATCATGATAAATCGGGTATAGAGTTACTCATCAATATGAAGAGGTAATTTGTATAATTCCATGATAGTTCAAGGGATAAGTTCTTATGTCTCATCTTCAGGAAGATCGGTATGACAAATGCATTAGATGTTTTGTTTCTTCTATCATATCACGATGAAGCGTGATCTAGCTAATATTATGTAGGTACTTGAGAAACATGAAGCATATGGATCATTTTTTCCTTTATATGGCTAAAGAGAAGTATATGGACTCATGGGGAGCTAGTTATCTTGGTAGTTTGATGATATAATTTTTCTTGTTGGTGATCAAGTTTTGTATGGCTCAAGAAGATGTGTGCGATCTATGAATGTTTCTTGGACCGAGGGAAGCTTAGAAAGTTGATTCTTGAGTTCCATGAGCTAATCAAAGAAGTATATTGTGTCAAGAGGTAGTCAATATCTTAAAAGAAACCGAGCATGAGGTTGTTCAAGAGAAAGTGTGTTGATCCTACTAGGTTTGTAAGTATAATGAAAGGTTTCGATTTTAGTATCTTTTGGTTAAATACATTGTTGAGAACTAAGAATAATTGTTGGCATCTAGGATTCATTCAAATTTTGTCTCAAATCAAGAAGGAGGGTAAGTAGGTTCTGTGGAGGCATGTATGAAGTCAAGGCAGTCAAAAGATACATGATGAGTTAAAGTTGCCTTCATAAGCAAGGTATAATCCCAAGTGTGTGATTTTTCAAGCTATTTGTATCAGATTAAGTGTTATATGGTGCTTTTTCAAGGATTAGTTAGACTAGTTCTTTGAAGGTATCATATGCTAAGGGGGAGTTGTATTTCTCTAAGAGTCAAAGTCGAGTTAAAGATGAAAAATGGACCTTGTCTCGATTTGGTTGATGTTTCCAACCAAATGGTGAGCCTGTTGTGTTTTCATAATAATTAGACTAAGTTTTTTCAGGTATGATTCTTTGTCATTAATGTCAAATTGGGAAGAATAAGATGATGACACATATGAGTACCTTAACGGGAGAAGGAGCTATTTTTGTTTGTCATAAATGGGTTTACCATCAGTGAAAAAGGGGGAGATTATTGGTATTGTGTTGTCATTGATGAAAAAATGTAAGCTGGTTTTGTCATTGATTTTTTGCGGTGTCATTGATGTCAAATGAAGTAAGAAGTAAGGTTGATTGGCGGTGTCTTTTTGAGATTGCTTGGTCAAGTTCGATTGTTTGGTATTGGTGATGTTTTATGGTATCTTGAGTAGTGTGGTGTCTTGCAGAGGTAGGTCATTCATAGGATGATGTTGTAATGGGTTCATGAAGTGTGTTGAAGGCTCTTGTAGGTTGTAAGAGTGGCAAAGTGATGAGGTGGTCAGTATGGATGGTGCAAGCATGTTCAAGATTCTTTTTGGAGACCTCGTCAATAGGATGAGGTATGTCATAATGAAGGACATGCATGTATTAGGTGGGTATACATGTTGAGAGCATATAGATCATGTGTATGATGTGCTAGGACACTCACAAGTGTCTTAGGGTGTTGGTTCATGGTTTAGTCACGTTTTTTAGGTCTACACTAGACTTATTCCTAAGCCCTAAGTGAGAAAATGATATTGGTTAAAATAATTTCAACAGGGTGATGCAAATGTGATAATTATATAATGTGTTTTAGGTTGATATTGAGGTGTGGTCCAAGTTTTAGGTGCTGAGTTGCATGTTTGAGCAAGATATTGCATTTTTCCTCTACCAAGTTTTTGAAAGTGAGAAACCAAGGTCAATATGGACTATTTGATGTTCATTGGCATGTGTAAACTCTACATGGTGGTCTAATATCTTCATGGTAGTTGGGTAAGGGTCCTAAGATGACATTCAAGGCATCATTTTTTTGGTTTGAGGGGCAGAGCTTTATGAACAATCATTAAGAAGACGAGATCTTAAACCCTTCTTAAACCCTAGGTCAAAAGTGATAGTGAAAAAAATTCTCATTATGTCCCAAAATGGATTTTTGTTCTTATTTAGTTATTTGAGGTTGTACATGACTCTTCCATCTTTCTCCAGGTGGTATTTAGGTTTCATGATTATATGTGGACCCCATTGAAATCTCCAAGTTCATGAAGAACTTGTGTTTGCTCTTTTTTTTCATTAGAACATGTGAATAAATTGATTATAAAGGAATTATGGAAGCTATAATTCATTTCTACGGATAGGTTTCGGAACAAGTTTGATCCCTTTGGAGTTTTGTGAAGGCCTATCTTGTAAGACTAGTTTTGGAATAGTTTTGGGCGAGTTTCAAGTGACCGGGTTGAAGATCCTAAAATTTAAGTGATGGTGTTGTGATAACTTGGTGATGATCTTGAGGTTATGATATTTCCATTGATATATCACACTTGCATGGTTAAGGATATTTGATGAGATTATGAGCTTCATCTTTGAAGACTAGTTTTGTAGGTCATATACCTAGTGAGGATGGTTACTCCTAAAGGTGGTATCATTGCATGAGATGACGATGCAGATGTATAAAATCTTGTAGAAGGTTTTTAGTAGGATTATAAAACATGTCTAAGTGGTTCTTTAAGGTTGGTGATGGTCATGGTCTCTCAAGAACATTAAGCTTTGATAAGTGGGCAAATTTCGTGTTCTAGGTCTCTACAAATCCTAATGGAGGTTTTGGTCTTCTCATGTTATTTCCGACCTATGTGGTATTATTTATGATGTTTTTATGATTTTATCATGTAATTTTTCTCTTTGAACACTAACCTAGTTGTATTACCATAAGTTGTGTATAAAAGCAAGTTGTAAGGTCTATTTTTGCTAATTGAGTATGTATGAGAAGGTGCGAGCTAGAGGGTTTATTGAAGAGGTAAAGGAGGTCTTTGTGACCATCAAGAGAAGGAGGAGAATATGATCGATGTTCCAGAGAGTGATCAAATATTGGAGAGATATGTCATTAGGCCTAATCAACTTGGTGGAGAAGTGTTTGAGCAAGTTAGCAAGAAGGAAAATTTGGAGAAGATAGAAGGAAAGAGAGCTTCATAGGTGTCATCATTAGTTGTGGTACAACATTTTAGAGGTGAAAAAAAAATCAGGTGGCTTTAGTTGGTGTTGAGTCATCTAGGGGGTTGGTGCCTCCTTGTAGGGTTGGTGCTCTACTAAATCTAAGGGTTGGTGCTCCTTGTGGGGTTGGTGTCTCACTAAACCTAGGGGTTGGTGCTCCTTATTAGGTTGGTGCTCAACTAAATTTGAATCATTGCTCTAATAAATCTTAGTTTCAGTGAGTTTTCTTCCCTTTAGGGTTTCCCACTTATATATGGTGTTCATGTGTTCTCAGTTTCTCTTCTATGGTTATGTTTATTAATGCATGCATGTTTAATAGTTAAGTTGAATTCAATGGTTGATGTATGTAAAGGTTTAAAGTGATTTAAAGTTTTCCGCCCACTAATTCACCTACCCCCCCCCCCCCACCTAAGTGGTTGTGCTTCCAACAATTCCTTAGTCTCCATATTAGCAAATGTAATGATTCATGGCCCTTTTACAAGTAAATGGTTTAATGTTGATGTTTATATTTACCCTACTCTTTTGTCTTGTCTCCTCACCCCTTACATATTGTCTTACGTCTTATTGGATTGTGATAAATATGTGTGTGGATTATACATGCATTCATTTAATATATCGTATTATCTTCAACATAAAATGGAAGGAAGATTAATGTTTCTCTCTTTGTGCAGGCACATTTCCCTTTTATGTTGTTTTTTTCTCCCTTTTCACTTGCAAGTGTTAGATCATGTAGAATAGTGGTAGAACTAGGAGTAGAAGTAGATGATAAATGGATCTCTTCGGAGGTTTACTTTGAAGTGTAAGTCTCATACTTGAGAAACAATCTCATGTTGTGTTGTTAGTGAGATCTTGTTCACAATACTGAGACACTTTCAACCTCCAACACATACGATACACAAAAGGAACAAATGCGAGATAAGAAAATCATATTATTTTATATGTTTACAATAGTGAAAAGAAAGGGCGGATGAAAAAACTCGGTGTGGTTTCAAATAAATCCAATGAAAATTTAGATTTTGAGACTATTAAATTGATAGACGATATTTAGACGAGATCAATAATTCTTTCAATATATTTGTATTACAATATAATAAAAACCTAATTCCTCATTTACCCCAATTTTTTTTTAATGTATCCCTCCACATACTGGGGATTGAGCCTAGGCAAGCTAGGCAGTTTCTAGAGCACCAACATTTAGGGGCACCTAAATCTTAAGATTTTTGTTGTTGTTGACTATTTGAAAAATATAGCATTAACATAATTTAGTTGAATATTCAATATTAATTGACCCATTTATTGATAATATTATATAGTAACTTAAATTTCACATATACAGATAAAATGTACTATAATATTTTTGCAATAAAAACAAATATGACATATTTGTGAGCTCAAATGATTTTGTTGGTATTGTTATTTATGCTCTGATGTAGCTCAAGATTATCGAGGTGTGTAATTTTTTTAGGAAAAGGTTCATGTATTTTTATAATGTAATCGACATATACTTAGTAAAGGTGAGTACACTTGAAGGAATGAAATATTTAATTCCCTATTCCTAATTTTCTTAGGGAAATGTTTATTATTTTTTATGAAGGAATTGGTAGGCTTGGTCCAAATACAACTCTTCACAAAATCATGGGAGAAACATAATCATTTTTATTGTTTTTTAGGAAAAAGTGTTTTGTTCACTTACTTGATATAGTAGAGTTATAAAGGATCTTGTAATAAAAATTGTATCTGTTGCATTATGAACACCTCTTGCGATTATGCTTCTCCATCCATAGAATATTTCTCATCCTTCACGATAATTTTATAGAATATTTTTATTATTTTTGTATAATAATTTCTTTGAATTTGTGATTTGTTCCTATCCTAATGCAAATTATAAAATACAAGAATGTAGACAATTTTTATTTTTTACTTATGAGAAAAAATTAATTAAAACATGTGGAAGGGATTCTTATTTTTATTTTTATTTGTTCCAAGTCACTCCTTTATATATCGAATGGTAGATTGTTGCGATTTTTATTTTTTTCAAAACATGTGGAAGGGATTCTTTTCGCAACGAAAGGAATACCAGTGAAAAGGTAATTTATGAAATAAAGTTTGGGATATGTATGTGTTATTTTCGTAGTAAACTTTGAGAATCGTTGAATGTGCGAGAAGAAGATCGTTCCATATACCAACCTCGAAAAATATTAACAAAATACGAAAGCCACTACGTATTTCCTTGTTCATCAATGTTACGGAGCAGGAGGTTGTCTCAGAAAAGGGTAGCCTGCCTTCCATATTATTATTATCCTTGAATCAACCTTTTGTGAAATGATCCAGATTTCCTTCTCACAAGCCCTTCTTTCGCCTCTGGTTAAAAGAGAGAGAGAGAGAGAGGAGCACTTATGTTAGTTTAAATTAAATTCACGTACGTAGTCGTGCGGATGGAATAGGTATTTAAGGTGCAAATTTATATTTCACAAACTTTTTAAGTGGATCATACCTACTCTCCATTATTATTCTGAATTTTGTGTACTGAAAAACAATAATTTCTACATTAATTGATTGCAGAGTTTTTATTTATTTGGTATAAATGTTGCATTGCAGAAACATGGACACGACAGTGCAATTTTTGTGTGCAGAGTTTCTTTTGCAGAGACATGGACACGACGTTGCTTTTTTGTGTGGAGGGGAAATTTACCGCTATTCTGTGCAATCGTAAATGATTCGGCCGTAGCAGTTGGTGTAAGTGGTGGAGGCGTGCATACAACAAACTTTCAAACTGTGCATTATTTGCAGGAATAATTAATTGTTGTTCAACAACTTCAGCTGGTTTTGGCTTTAAATAGGAAAATATCTCTACATTTAAGAAATAGTTTTTCTGAAGGTGTATATGGACAACTAGGATTGAATGGAAGGCTTGTCTTGTTGCCTCGTGAACTTAATTTAAGAGGCTTTATTATAAAGATAATAACTAGCACTCGGAGTGAAAGGAGGTGTAATCTTACGCATGAGGGTTTCTACAATCGTCGTAACAATTTTAAGATGTATTGAAGAGATAAATATATGATATAGATAGTAAGGCATGTAAGGTTTGAGGTGTTGTCACAGCAATTTCAAGATGTCTTGAATAGGCATATCCAACCGCAGTAGCAAGGCAGCAAACATATTTATCCTACTACCAATCAACCATTATGTTAGTGGGAGTTATTTTTTTGACCGAATACACATTTTTAGAGTTGTAGAGGCAATTCCACAATTCACCAAGCCTACAACACAAAGCATGTTAGCTGCCCAAGCTAAAGACAGAGGAGCAACAAGTGTATTTGATGCAACTCTTGCTCATGTGTGTCAACTATGTGTCTGCATAGGAACATAGAGTAATAATAATAATTATTAATATCATTTTGAAATAATTTTTAGCTTAACTTTTTTTTTGTTTTTGGTGTGATTGTTTCCATTCCCAACTGTGCACCAAAAGGAGTGAGAAACACAAGCAAACTACATTTTCCCATAGATGGTAAATAGCTACTTTTGTAATGAAATTAAGTTTGGATAGATCTAAATATCGGTAGCACTAGAATGCCAAATAACACCAAAATGTAGAGAAATGATAACAATATGCAAGTAGAATAACTTAGCCACTTTGAGGGGGAAACCACCAAGCCATACAATAAGACTCAAGTGCTCAATATGATGATCAAATACTACATTCTAACTCCTATATATACTATTCCTATGTTATAAAATTACTTGGATAGATTTGAATATCGTAGCAATTGAACACCAAAGAACACAAAATGTAGAGAAATTATCACAAGCTCCAAGTATAGTAACTTAGCCACTTCAAGGTGGAAACCTCCAAACCATACAATAAGACTCAAGTGCTCAATATGATGAACAACTACTACTTTCTAGCTCCTATATATATTATTCTTATGTTATGGTCATCACCAAGGTCGACCGCATTAGAGATATTGTATGCATGTCTTGAAGTAAACTAAGCTAATGGAATGGATTTAACACCAAGTAAATCCTAACTTAGTTCATTTAAATAAATACATCAAGATTGAGCTAAAAGGAAAAGCTTAATTAAATTGCACAAAATGTAAATCTAACACTAAATGCAAACCTCCTTTTGATGTTTGGATGTGCTTCGATATGTAGATACTCCCTTATGTGAACCGAACACAAGTTACGTGTAATCAAAGGGTTTTTACTAAAGTAGAAAAGATCTCATGAATATGGGTTGAGTGCCATTTTTAATCTTATCTTACTATCTTTAGCAAAAGTAGGTTTTTCAATTTATGCAAGCTTTCTTATGAAGGAAATTCTCTCTTGAGATATCAAATGTCTTATAAGGACAAGGTGTAAGGTGTGACAAGGTGTACTAGGTTTCTTATATAGCTTTCTAATTTGGGAGAAACTTGCAACCTAGTGAATGTGGGATAAAGGGAATGTAGAATTAAGAAAGGATAAGCATGATTAGAAGAGATTAATTAGATATTAGTGACCCATGGGAGTTTGGGAAGGTTTAATTAATCAATTGAGATTAATTAATAGGCCAAGTTTAGCTTATAGAAGCCATTTGGAGATGATTTGGAGGGAAATTAGTAGAATTTGAGGGATTTAATTAATAAGAGGGTTTATTAATTAAATACAAGATTGTGAAAGGTTAATTAATTAATAATGGTTAATTAATTAATTAAAAAGAATTTTAACTAACAAAGTGATGTTAATTGGCATCCAAGATGAGGGAAAAGGCCAATTAATTAACGAAATGTCATTAATTGACTAAGAAGATGGGGAATATTAGCTAATTATGGAAAATCTCTAATTAGAACGGAATGACGAGAAATAAGACAATTAGTGCAATATTAGTACTAAAATTGTGCGGTCAAAATTAGGTGTCTACATTTTCCCATTTTTGATGTGGTGTAGCAAGCAACACCATTTCAAAGATAGTAGACAATTTTATTTTGTATGGGTAGAATAACAATTATTAGGATGGACAATGCCCCCTGAAGCGTCGATGGTGTGATAGAAGAGGTCAATTGATGCTCAAAAAGAAGAGAAAAATGATCATAGCAGAAGAAAAACTCATCGTGGGCCAGGTGAAAGGCCATCACGACGGTCGAAACCATCACAAAAAGGGATATCTATATAGGGAGGGAGGGGTAAAAACAAGTCGTTGTTACAACCGTGTCTCGGCAGGTTGGAAGAAATAGAAAAGGTTAGTTAGAGGGAATGTTAGTTAGAATGGGGAGTGAGATAGATGATGGATTGAATATGATGAGGGGTGGGAAGATCATAATGTAACTTATGTATGTAATGTCTTGGAAGTACCTTTTTATTTGATGTAAGCATATAACAAAAAGGTAAAATGACATGAAAATCCATAATACCAATTTTTTGTAATGCTAAAGAATTAACTCAAAGCAAAATACATAAGCAATGTAATACGAGAAAGTAAACAAACAAGAAAACAAATAAACAAACAAACACAATTAAATACACTCAAACAAATAGAGTTCAAGTCCATTCTACTAATGCTTTTGTTATCCAACTTTAGTACCTAAATATTTGAGTTATACGACAAGGGTTAAAATGGTGCCCCAAACAAAGATACACGTAAGAAATTAGATGGAGGAAATAAAGTCTGGGGAAATACAACGTACACATGCTATCATCGTAGCCACATGCTTCATAACAATCCACTATCTACCATTGGTTTATTCTCATGTCCTCGACCACCAAACATTCTCGCACATCCACCACATTCATCACCTTTCTTATGTGTTTCATCCCCACACTCACATCCTTCACCTACCACCACTATGTGGATTCTATTTGACATTCTTGCTTCACTTATTATCCACGTCATCCCTACCACTCCAATTATTTATCTCATCTAGTGCTTACTTCTAGACATCATTTCCCTTCTTCATCTAGTCCCTATGTGGTCAAGGCGTATTTTCATTTGCCTTCACTCTAATGCATTCTACACACCCTATATATTATGCTTCTCTTTATCTAGCATGGATTTGAAACACAACCTAATTCTCCATGATTTGGTTCTATCACCATTGACACAAACAAAAACAAAAACACACACATCCACATAGCCAAACATTTTTGAAAATCCAAAAAATCTATATATTCCAAAAATTTACAATAAACAGAGATTTCTCATGGATATTCTTCTGCATTTGTTTCATTCATATTGTGTTCCCATTCTCCATTCACCGCTACACATTTCATTTTCAATTCGTTCACATTCCTTGTTTTTATTAGTCTCTCAAATTTCGGTGTACACTTTGATGATCTTGTTGTCACATTTCGTGAGTCAATAGTCTTTACTATAATTACTTGAAATTGGTCTCCCCTTACTTGGTGAATTAAGAACGATTATCCTATTTGAGATCCGTGCACACTTACACAATTAACAACTTGTCTTGAAGACCCAGAGCATTATTTTGTCCATGTTTGTTAAGCTTGTTGTCTCCATCATCACTCACACCCCCTCCATAAAGCCACTTGTGGTTATAAACCCCTTGACAAACTGAGAGAGATGAATATCATGTCAAAAGAAAAAAAAAATCAAAATAATAAAATTCAAAAGTAAAGAAAAATATGATCATTATCAAACAATCTCTCTCATGGGTGTTTCCAGTATATCCGGGCCTATGAACGCTTGGCTGGAATTAGAGCAATGTTACGACTAGAATCAAATGTATCTCTATCGAGGTTATGGAAACTTGGGTGGCAGCAGAGTAATGTACAACTTATAATTACCTTCCATTTCACTACTCACCAATAACCTATTTCAATCACACCTACATGTTGGCTTGTGTTTTCACTCATTATCTCATGGGTCTTCACTTCAATAAATAATTAACTCTCATGGGCACACATAGGATCTTGATGAGTCACGGGGCTAATATGTCACCTTGTGCAATTTAGATTTGGTTCAAGATTATGTTTTAGTTCACTCATTATATCATGTCTCGTGTAGTCATGCTTGGTCTGTGTAAAAAGAATATGAAGGTACTCTAAGTTGGTGCATCATGAAGCAAAGGAACAATATTGGGATTACTCATAGAGGTTTGATAATGTAAAAATGCATAATAAATTGAGGATGGTAACAGGGGTCTTGATGCATCTTGAATCACTAAGGAAAATGGAGAAAAGTTGCAAGCATTGATAATCGGTGCATCCATGTTAAAGAGAGTCAAAGTTTCATCATAAAAGGTATATGACTGAGTCAAGACTATTTGTGTCATGGATAAGAAAGTATTATGTGCATAGTTTCGGGGGATCTTGAAGACCATGAGAGGTTCTTTGAGAGTACATGAAGTTAAAGTCAGTGCTTGAAGATTTATACAACTATGAGAATGTCCAACTACTCGGTGTCTTGGTTATGTAGTCTAATGGAATTGATGAGAGAGAAACAAAAATTGATGATCTACTCACAACATCAAACACAATATTATACATGCTCGAAATGGTTCAATTCATATGCCTTACATGAAGATGAATATTAACAGATGGAAGTCGGAGAGGAACATGCGGTGAGGAAGTGGAAACAATGTATTACTTATTTTCTAACATTCTCCCCTTAATACATTATTTTTACAAATTTATCCTAAACAATTCAAATTTCACCTTGCCAAGATACTTGGTGAGTATATATGCAATCTAAGCATCTATCGGGAAGTACTAGAGCTGGATGTGGTGGTTCAAAACTTGTTCTCGAATGTAGTGACATTTGACCTCAATGTGCTTTGTTCTTTCATGGAAAATTGGATTTCACAAGCTTCAACACACCTGATTATTACACCTTTGAATGTTGGGAGGATTTTCTTCAGGAATTCCCATACTTGCCAAAATTTGACGTAACCAAATCACTTCACACACAACTCCTCGTGCAGCATGATACTCGCCTCGGTGGATGAGAGAGCAACAAAAATTTTCTTCTTACTTTTCCACAAGATAGGTCTAGACCCAAGATGAAAAATATAACCTGAAGTTGATTTCATGTCATCAATAGATCTAGCATAGTATGAGTTTGTATATCCCTACAAGAAGAATTGCGATTTCTTTTTATACTCTAGACCATCGTCAATAGTACCTCAGAAATATCTCAACACATGCTTTTCTACTACCCAGTGACATTTCTTTGGCTCTTGCATGAATCTGGAAAGATAGCTCACAACAAAGCACAAGTCTGGTTTGGTATATGTCAAGTAAATTATACTCCCAACAAGCTTTACAGAGAGTACCATCCTTTGGAGGTGAATCATGGAACCTAGAAAGTTGCAAACCTTTTTCCATCGGAGTGGACACATGTTTACAATCTGACATGCCATACTTTTCTAGGATTTTCTTGGCATATTTCATCTAAGAGATGAAAATATGATTCTTCTTTTCCATATCTCTCGAGCCAAGAAAATAGTGAAGTAGCCCCAAATTTGTCATGTCGAAGGATTTCTTCAAATAATTCTTCACATATTCGACGAGATTGTTAGAAGTCCTTGTGATCACAACATCATCTACATATAAAACCAAGATGAAAATCTATCCGCCTATCCGCTTGATATACATATTAGAGTCGGAGGGGATACGAGTGAATTTATGTTGCAATAGGTGATCATTTGTTTTTATGTACCATGCCATTAGTTGTCTCTGTTTAAGTCCATCTAAGGAAGACATATCCTTCTATTTGGGTCAGACTCTTCTTTGAGATCACCATTCAAGAAAGATGACATACCTCTAATGGATTTTTTCATTGACATATCCTTCTAGCATAACCCTTTCAACTAGTTGTACTTTTACTTTTGGGTCATGTATACGGCTTCTTTTTGAGATCACCATTCAAGAAATGGACTTTTACGTCCATGATAAGTTCCTATTTTGATTTTGTGCAAGGAGTCATACTCATAATGGCATTTTTGATCTTCACACTAGTAAAAGTATGGGTCTCATCATAAAGAATCTTAATTCCTTACCTCTAATTTTTCAATTGATAATATCCCTTTGCTGTTATATTATTAGAATGAAAATACCCCTATTTTTTCCATTTACCGATACCCATCAATTACATCTAAGCTTTTATTTTTATATTAAACAAAAAATCCATATTTATCACTCAATTTTATTGGAATATGCATTTCCTCTTGAAATGTAGATTATAAGTACTAATCACCTTATAAATGTTTGATTTTTAGTTATTCAAATAATTAAGATGGTGAAATCATCACTTGTGTATAAAAGCATACCATGGCATTTTTACCATCTTATTATTTTTTAATTAAGAATCTATTAATTGAGATGTATTTATTCAAAAAGATTATAATTTAACTTTATGCCTCAATTTTAAGGTATATAATCAAAGTTTAGGTACTAAAATTAAACCTCCTTTTCCTTCGCTCACCTCTCTAACCTACCCCTAATACCTAATTCAAAATATTAAATGACATTTACCTCATTTCTACCGGTATATGTCTTAATTTTGTAAAAACTCAATATAATGAAGTATTGCTTAGCTAAGAACCCCCATGATTTTTAGGTGATGGAGTCTCATGAACTTAATCAAGTGTTATCAACCACCGTACTCATGATTATGACATTGGACCTCATTTTCGCATGTCTTCTTGTAAAAACTCCTAGAAGAGAGTTTAGGTGAGTCTCTAGAAGAGATAGTGAGTCTCTTGTACTTTGACCCACTTGACGACGACGTGGCAGAAGATGTGAATAATTATTTTCTGAATTCCCAAGATCAATGAACAACTCTCCTTGCAGCTCATCTTTTTTCTCTGAAGAATCCTCATGCTCATCATTTGGATGTGTGAGCAATCTATGAGAGGAGGTTGGTGTTGAATCTTCCTTCGTGGAAATGAGTCAAATGATGAATTGTCACAAACAACATCTCTACTCTCATATATCTTCTTTGTCTAGGATCCATGAGACAATATGCTTTGAGGTTGTATTGTACCCCAAAAATATGCATTGGTGTGTTTTTGGATCAATTTTCTTCCTCTTCTTATTTGAAACATGCATATATGTAGTACATCCAAAACTCTCAAATGAGAAATAGAAGGTTTACGATTACTCCATACCTCTTCTTCGGTGTCTTGTCCTTCAAGATATTTGTAGGTGCTTGGTTTAGAAGATATACAACAATCTATACTACTTCTGCCCAAAATTTGTTCTCCAACTTCACAGTGGAAAACATGCAATGAGCCATCTCCATGACAGTCTGATTGTGACGTTTTGCAATTCCATTCTACTAGGGAGTATAAGGGGGTAGTCAAGTGTTGTGTGATGTCATGATCCTTCAAGAATGCCAATAATTTATTCGATGTGAATTCCCCCTCGATCTGAGCAGAGGACAAGAAGGGGCTGCCCGGTCTATTGAACAACTCTCTTGTAGAAGGTCTAGAAATTTACAAAAGATTCACTCTTCTTTCGGAGAAAGAACACCCATGTCTTGTGGGAATAATCATCAGTGAACAACTGGAAGTACTGAAACCCCTTAAATGAGGTAGGAAAGGGTCCACCCATATTGGTATACACGACCTTGAGATGGTTTTTAGCATGAAATGTACTCGACTTGAACGGATCCTCTGATGTAGTTTTCCCCAGGACATCCAAGGCAAAAAGGTAATGTTATAATTTGAGGATTCTATTAATTACATATTTAATCAACATTAATAAACTATGCAATATTAAATAAACAAACAAGACATCACTATAGTCATTTTTACCCATCTACTAACTTCTAACCCCATGTGCGTTGGCCTATCACCCAACGGGCGTTGGCGCTCACCCGAGGCACGCGCGAGGCACCGAGCCCCTCCTTTATGTGAGCATTGTGAGAAGATCTTGCCATTATTAGAGGATTAGTTGTAGAGAAGTGAATATTCATGTAAAATCACAACATGAGCTATCATATCCTTATACCCAAACATTTAATAACAAGAGAAACATCATGGCATGAAATACAAAGAACATATTTGCCATAAAATATAAGGAAATAACACTAGGGTTTGCACCCCTGAACCTAGATATTCATAACAAAGCCATATATTTATATTGATCATAGTCTCAACAACCAAATTACATTCAAAAGGGTCGTATCAGACCAAATGTATCAAGACAGGATCTAACCCATATAATGAGGTCCTAGCTATGCTTTCTTTATTACAAAATTTTTACAGACCCATCCCTTAGACATGATAACATTCCTACAAAGTCCTCTAATGAGAACCCCAACTCCTAGGGCCTCCTAGTATTCTCTCGTAGAGCTTCACTCTTCCCATGCTATATGTCTTCCTCGGTCTCTCTCTCGTGTTTGTCTCTTCTTCTACCCAAGCATCTCTTCTTATAGGATCAACACCCACCGCCATGCCTTTCTTCAGGAGCAGATTAGATGCCAAGTGTCAATGTGGTCCTAAGAATATTCCATATGTGGAATATTCTTTTCTTAACCACCAAGTCTCCAGGCTAGAACCTTATCCACTCGACATGCCTAGTCGAGTCACATTTTTCCTCAAGTGCCTAGTCGACACACCTTGGTTTCTCCTAAACCCTTCTTAAACCCTTTTCATGTGTGCTTCTCCCCATGTGCCTTTCTTCCCGATGGTCCCACACTTTCACATGCCCTTTAGTATTTAGCCAATATTTCAAGGCCCAACATCACCCCACACTAAGCTTGTTCTCTGTCCTGAAAACATACTTCTCCTTTAAATAATAACAAATGGTGGAACCCAAAAAAATTGAATGAAGAAGTAAATAATGGAAGAATGAAGAATAGAAGAAATGAAAGAATCAAAGATCTTGCTACTGTTGTAAGAGGAGTGGGAACTCCTTCCTTATTTTTGCCTCAATCTTTTCCCAGGTGTCCACCTCACCCTGCGCCTGTTGAAGTAGGTCACCCACTAGAGCGCTTACCTCCTCAAAACTTAGTTCACTTCCCTTAGCGTTCAAAGATATCCATAATCCCTTCTAAAGACTTTTGCTAAGGTTGTCTAGCGCGTCCATTTTGTGGGTGATTTGCGATATAGTTCCTTAAGCTAATTTTTAATCAATCCTCGTAAGGTTTCGATCGCTTCCATCTTCTTTTCTACCTCGGCTAGGATATTATCCCTCTCTACCCTGTTTCCTTTATTCTTATCTTGGTATTCCTTCAGACCCACCTCATGTGTAGCAACTAGTATGCTTGTTACCCTATCTCTAACAGCAT
Organism: Taxus wallichiana var. yunnanensis; assembly: GCA_018340775.1. Lineage (NCBI taxonomy): Eukaryota > Viridiplantae > Streptophyta > Pinopsida > Cupressales > Taxaceae > Taxus > Taxus wallichiana. The sequence continues at coordinate 680,917,318 of CM031239.1, forward strand.
AGTTATCATACATAGCCTCAACCATCCACGTGTCGGGCCTATACATCGGAAAGGAGCTCGGAATATAGTGTCATGTCTCCTTGATCTTCTGCTTGTCTTCCTCCTTTTGGCATGTTAATGACTCTTCTGCTGATTCTAGAGCGAGCGACCATCTCTCCATGGTAAGGATGTAGTCTAAGTCTTCCAAGCATTTCAATGTTGACTTGTATTTCTGCTCACGTGATGCTAGGTCTGGGTGTTTCAAAGTGATGGCGTCCGTGATCATTTCAATCTTCTTGTACACCTTGCGCACCTTCACCTTCTCCTCCCTTAGTTCATGCCTTAATTGTGCATTGATCAGCTCTTCCTACTTCAGATCCTTTCTCTTCTCAATGAGTTCCTCCTTCTCCATTTCTTCCTCTAGGAACCTTACCCTATCATTCCTTTCGAAGAGTCTCACCTCAACCTCAACCGATACCTTGTTGAGGGAATTGCAAAATTTCTCATCGGATAATTGTTGAGCATTTATCAGGGGGTTCACTCCCTTGGTCTCTGGTATTTTCATTAGTGCCCCCTTATTTACCTCGAACTTGGGCTCATCGACATGGGACTCAAAATCCCAAGATAACATCTTCCTTATTTGTGGGTACGCACCTTCTTCTTCGAATGAAGACCATGCAAGGAGTTGGTTTGTAGGCATGGTACTTTGGAAGCGTGCACATAGTACCTTATTTGGATCATTGATATAACTCATTCCCTGCTCTTGTCGCTACCACACCTTTTCCCCCATGTGCATTGCCTTAGGAAAGCTCACCACCAGGCTGGGGTCTCCGCCCATGCTCCCATACTCTTTTCCTATGCTTTCCTCCTCTATCTCCTTGAGCACCTCGTCAGTGCTACGCTCCACCTCCTGCTCCACCAAATCCTTTATTATGCCCGCTACTTCTCTTTCCACGACCTCTTCTATCTACTCCTTGGTGAGGCTTGGGGTCCTTTGATCCTTTGTATTCACTTCCTCACTCTCCCCTTTTCCTTGAGCACCTTCCTCTTCCCCATCCTTTTCTTCATTTCCCTCATCCTTAGAGTCGTGCACATTATACATAGGATGGTTCTGAGCCTCTTCATGCTCGTCATCATCTCTCTTGCCTCTGTAGGCCTCCAGGCTCTTTGTTCCTTCTGAGTCCTCCTTCTCCGCTACCTTCTTCTTCTTCCTAACTGGTGATTCTAGTATAGGAGACTCTTCCTTCTCTTCTTCTTCAGTAGGTGAACCCCTCCTCGCCGATTCTTCTTGTGTAGGAGGCTCTTTTTCTCTCGACGCCTCTTCCTCAGTGATTTTTCCTTTTCCTTAATGGGGGACTTATTCCTCCGTGCATATGTGCTTGGCTTCGCGCCTAACTCCTGCGTGCCCACAAATTGTGTTGTTTGCACACTTGGTGCCTTCTTCTCTGGCGCCTCTTCTCTTTCCCTCTTCCTGGCGCAACCTTCTTTCTTCTGGTGGGGTCTTCTAGGATGGAGACATCATTCTCCAAGTAGGTTCCTTTCTCATACTTAGGCCTAATGCGTAGGTATACCCTCACTACGGTCCTTCCAAAGAATTAGCAACGCCACAGTTTTGTCATACGCACCTCATGGGAGACATACTTCTCCACATAAGTGTGCTTCTTGGGGTATACTAGATTTCTATGTAACTCGTGGTGGTCTTGGTCCACCTCATTGAGGTTGAACCTTAGTCTTTTGGCCTCCTTGAAGCGATTGACCCCTACTTGGAAATATTACGTAGTGAACGAGAAAGGTAGTTTACACCATGGGCTCTTGGTCCCATCTGTCAACATGAATCTGCTAATGCGAAATGTTGGTAAATAACAAACTCAACCTCTCCTTACACTAGCGCTGGTAATTGTTTGGGTATCCTCCATTCAGGCCCAAACACGTCACGCATCCTCTTATACCATTTCTCCAGCGCGCCTTGTGGGCGGCTGTTATGGTGTCATAAGTGTATTTCTCAAATCTCTTTGTGGGGGAAGGATATTCATTAGGATAATTCCATAGAAACTTCTCGGCCCATCGGGCACTCTAATTTATGAGAAAATGATGGTGAGGAGGACATTGCCAAACATGATCTTTTCTCCTTCGTATGGATGAAGATTTCTTCTGTAATGAAGGTGGACAGGTTATAGATGGTTCCTTTCAAAATATTTCGGCACACATTCAACTAGGCCTTGTTTATCTGTGTCCACCTTTCTTGTCCATTCAACTTGGATACTAAACACGATGCCATCCTCATCATTGGGTCAAAGATATTTGAGATATCGAAATAGCATGAGCCCTTTTTATAATCATAAGCTTGGACTATCTCCTTAATGGCTTCCTTTTCCTCCAAGTCATCATCTAATGGATCCCCTTCGTAGACAAGGCCAAGTAAACTTAGAGATTAGTTGAGGGGTTATGCACATCCTTTGGCTTGTGAAGTAGAAGTGGTCCTTGTGCACACGTGACATCAACCATTGGTACAGTCGCTCGGGTTTTCCAAAGTAGGGAAACTCATAAAGTTGCAGCAACCTAGCCTTCTCCAATTTTACCTTCACTTCATCACTATAGATTGGCATCCCTTCTGGTGTCCTTTTATCTATCAGGTGAACCAGTTCTAATGCCATCTCCTTCTCTGTGGTGCTTGTGCGATGGTTGTAATCACTCACTGCCATCTTCCTTACATGGGATACCCATTATTTTTCGAGCAACACACCATCTAGGTATTGCATCTCCACATACCAATCCTCGTTGAAGCTAGTGGCGGCAACAGTCTGTTTCCCCTTGCCCTTGCCCTTATTTGGTGAGACATTTACCTTCTTTGGTGACATCTTCTTGTCGGGTTACTAAAAACAAACTCTTCCTTTCTCCTTTTCCTCGCTCCGATCAAATATCCGGCTTCCTTCATGAAAAATCCCCTTACTTCTATGCCCTACCTACATAACCCTAACCCTAGAAAAATACTTCCTTTCATGAGACGGTGTACTTTCTTATGTGTTTTGAAAAATGCAACAACCCTCTCCTCTACGCCCGTGTACTGTTTTTTCCACCCCGGTTCGCAAATCACACTAGTCACGTATATTGTAGGTTATGCTTGTTTTAGAGGGTGTAGTGGTTTTGTGATGCATTTTGTAGGTGTGTGTAGGAAAATATGCTTTTGTATTCACAAAATCATGCACTTTAGACATTATTTATCCCGGTCTCATACTACTATTTAGAAGGTTCTCAAGGAAAGAAAGTACTAATTAACCCCCATTCTTTTTGTCCATGTTACTTATTTTATTTTATATTTGCAAACTGTGGCACCTACTTACCCAGTCATTTTTGAAGTTCCTATGTTTTCGAACCCTAACCTGGGGCACCCATATTTATAATCGGGCGCCCGGGCGCCAAGTCCCACCGGGAGCGCCTTAGTCTATTTTCCACTTTCTCGCCCTTTTTGGGTCTTTTCTAACCATTTTTCATTCTTATCTTTTATGTGGTCAACCTTTTTGGGGTTAATTATGAAATTAGACCAAGAGAACCCTATAAATATAAATTTATGAGACCATAATGAGGGACCTAGCATCATACACTACTATCACTCCATCTAGAGTTACATCCATCTATTGCATTAGCATCCACATAACTCCATCATCAAGGCAAAATATAGGACATTTGCATCACACTTCATAGGGGGGATTCTATTCTATTCCATGCACACATACTATTACATTTTCTACATCTAGTTATTGCTCGATATTTCACAAAGTGCGACTAGCACAAGAGCACCTAGGGCATGGCATACACACTCACCAGAACTATATCCGAGTCTAAAATGTAGTGCAACGCTCAGTTTAGTAAGTCCACTATTGTGGCAGCTGAGGTCAGTTCAACCCATTCATTTTGCATCTTTTTTTTTAGGGTTTTGATACTTATCTTTGGTCTCTTGCAGACATTTATTCATCTTGGAATATTTGGTGCATTTGGCATAGTTCAGAAAAATTAATGCGACAGTTGATGAAGGTTATAGATTACTTGTGACCCTACAAAAACCATTTTTGGAGCTTTTCTACAAACCAAGGTGCCTAAAATTCATACCAAAGTGCCCATGGGCCCTACCCAGTCCCATGCCACCCGGTCCACTCAAATCCTCCAGATCCAGTCTTTTTAGGAATTCTACATGTTTGTTCATGTTCCTGTAATTTTCAATCACACCTGTGACAATCACCGATTATCAGTTGCATTCCTTCCTTACTCCCTTCTTGCATATTAGGGCTTGATTTCATTAGTTTACTTTAATTATTTCATTTATATATTACTATTTTAGTACATTTACCTACTGTGTTATATGTCCTCCTAGATTAGATTAACTAGTTTTTATCTAGACTACCTTTAATTAATTTTAGTTAATCATTTTGGTGAACTCAACTCTACCTACATACTCCTAGGATCCTCATTTTCCTTTACATTTCTTTATCATGGCTATCTCCATTCATGAATTTTGCTTCTCCATCCTAAATTGTGAGCTAAAATCATTAATCTTTTACTTACTACTCCAATTCCTAACAATACCCATCCCGATATAGTCTATAATACCTTTGTGGATACCTTCTCTCAGCACATTACTTTCCCATCTATCCCTTGGCTGATCTTACCACTTTTGACAATGATCCACCACTACATATCATTTGTCATATTCATAATGTCAGTGTAAAACACACCTTAATTGATAACGGATCTGAGCTCAATTTGTGTCCCATGTCATTCCTTCAACACCTTGGCCTCTCTCGCTCGTGATGTTAGCCCATCTAGTATTTCATTATGCTTATGATGGTTTTGTTTGTCCATGTCTAGGTCATATTACATTGCCTATTATAGTCGGCCCCAAAACTATACACACTGTCTTATTTGTTATTGACTTCCCGGTATGTTATAATCATCTACTTAGGTCATGTCTTTATGCCATGTAAGTCGTTGCATCTTGTGCATCGTGTTAAATTCCTTTATGATGACATTGAACATACTATCCCTATGACCATGACCCATTTCAATATTGTGATTATGCTACTAACACTGGTCTCCTCATTCCACATACTAACGCTACCAATTATCCCTATCCTCTAAACGAATTCCCTCACTTGCCACCATTGACAATACCATTTTTGATAGATGTTGTTTCTCCTATGTCACCTATCTACTACTACTCGATACGATTCCTTATCAGGGACATGTCCACTCTATGGACATTGCTCTATCACATTCACCTTCATTTAATCAAACATCTTAGCACGCTTGCCATTCACTTGCACTCTTTTCATGAATAATTCATATTGGGAACACATTCCATTTGATCCTACATGTGATGACACTAAATGCAAAGATGAGGGTTTGAATCGCTTAGGGCTTACCATCGATTATCTCCATCCTATGCCATATGCTTCTCATCTTTATTATGGGTATATCATCATCCCTTTCGCTAATAGTCTTCGTATATTTTATCTCACAATTTTTCTTTCCCGCACTCCTAGCTCTTCACCGCTCACATTAGGCCAATCATGGCTTGATTATATTGGAGGTACTCTCGACCCTGACCATATAGATATATCTTTCCCTATGCCTTTTGGACTCATTTTCATCTGCAATAGTTCTTTTCGAGGCTATACACAAAACCTTAATCATTGGTATGCACATGGTTGCTCACTTCCTCCCTTCACTGATAAGGAATATGCTATGGGTATGTATCACTTACACCTCAATGGCTCCTTACATGACCAACCAAACACCATTTCTTACCAAGTTACTAATGCTTACCCATTTCATTATGACCCTGGAAGATGACGACCTTCTAGATGACTTTACATGAGCTACTTACGTACACACTTTGGGGGCATACCACCTAATTCTCCCCCCATTTTTTTAGTCTAGCATATCTACATACTTCTACATCACACTCCCCGCATTCTTGCATACTTCATCTTAGCATAATCACATTTTTCATACTCTCACACCCTCATTTTTCTCGCATTTAGCATATTCATCATATACTTTAGCATCGTTACTCGATGACACACTCTTGTGCTTTGGTTCACACTTGACTGTTGAGGGATTACTATTACACTGAACCCCACACACTACACTATAGGCATTATGCACATTGCATTTCATCACACATCGCACGCTATACACCAATACATACTACACTTAGTCTACATTCTACCATTCTTCTACATGCATCTTATGCCTAGGTCATCCTACTACATATATCCTAGTCATTTTATACATTACATACATTATTAGGATTTCCATGCATAAACTATACATGGCCTTCATACACTACACATTTACACATACATTCTACATACTACGCTAGGTTACATTACATATGAGTCTAGCTTTACATTTTATCATTACATATTCCATTTCTATCTACACCTATTATTACATTTCACACATTACATGGTATACATCCTACACACCCTACACATCTTACATTGCATTTCCCACTCTGCGCATTTACAAATCCTACTCATCACATGGTCATTTATTCTCACCACCACCTATACTACATTGTCTTCTACACGTTGCACTCACCACCCGATGACGCACTTTAGTTCATCGGTCCATACTCAATGCTAAGGGTTTACAAATCAAATGGACCTTACACTTATCACACCCGTATTATTCCACCTTTCATCATGTGACATCTCTAGCTTAGTGACATATGCTTTAGGATAAATCATCACCTATTCTATCATCTTGTAGTGGTATACACCTTAGGTTACATCACCACTCCTTATCATTTATCTATTGTGATATACGCTTAGTGCTAAATCATCACTCATTCACTCATCTCATAGTGATATACACTTAGGGCTAAATCATCACTCCATACTTCATCTCATAGTGGTATATGCTTAGGCTATAAGTTCCACACACATTTCCTCTATATGTCACATATCATCAACATTATACATACACATTCATCATACATGTGATAGACATGATATACACTACTTGACCATTTCTCAATGATGTACTCTCATTTACGGTTCATTCTTGACTATTGAGGGGGGAAAAAAAATGAACCTCATTGCATACACTTCAATCCACTTGGGGGCACGTGGCTTCTATCATTCCATCTTGCATTCCATTCCATCCATCCATGACATACTGTGTTATCTTGGGGGCATTTATTCTTGTTTGCTAGTGTTTTACATGTTCATTTTATTACACATGTTAGATTGATTTCTTATATGTCATTATATATACCATCCACACATGTGTGTTCGTGCCTTTGTTAGTGTGATTACAGATACATGAATCTTTCACACACGGCATGGATGCTCACCTTCTACCCTACTATACTAGTTTATGGGGCATCCACATTCATTTCATCTAGGTGGTATTGTTTCATTTTTGTACTTAGCATCTTACATTACTTGATCATACACACTTTCGACATATTGATTATTTCTATAACATGATAATGAGTGTTCTGTGTAACACTTGTTTTGTATGATTATATATTTCAGTGATTATTGTTTTGTTACATATGTCTACTTTTGTTTGCTCTTGTTTGCTATTGTTTGCGAGCCTTGCCCTTTTTTTGGTGTGCACACTTGTCTGTTGTTTGCGACCATGATGGCCTTGCATGTCTTGTGACATCGTGAGTGATGTCACATGTTTACAACCCACTTTGTGTGGCATACTTGTATTCTTGTGTGTTTACATTACCTTACTTGGTAGCTTACATAATGTTTGCGTAGATTACACATTTTTATATATACATGCATGTTACACATGTCTTTGGCTACCCTTCTTGTTTATGCATGCCTTGGTTTTTACCAAGCACTTTTCAGTGTTACAACGTACATGCGGTTGGCCCTCTTTTGGGGCCACGTGTCTCCTATCAGTGATGTGTCATGCAACCCCAAAGAGGGGGGCATCATTTGGGGCTTTCTACTAACACAACATATTTACACCGGTTCAGTTTAGTTCAACGAGTGGGTTCAAACAAGTCTACGAACCCCATACACAACGTATTTTATAGGACATGGTGTCCTTGAAATTTGGGAAGAAATTAGAGCTTGGAGGACATAGAGCATTTCCTCCGTAAACTTCTTGGCCAGTAGCATCGGATCACCCAAAAAAAAGGATGTTACACAAATCTCTTCACACATTTTAGTAGAAGTGGTTAGAGCTTAGAGGACACAAAAATTTCCTCCCTACACTTCTTCAACCAGGGTGGCGTGAGATTGCCCAAAAAACTCGCAGTATAGGATATCCTTCTACACTCTTTCTCAACATGGATCAGGTGCACATGTTCCATTTACACTTACATTTACATTTCACGTTTTACATTAGTGTACTTTACATACGTGATTATTTACATAACATTTTTAGACTTACATACATACATATTTGACTACTTGATCATTTTCTCCTTGCAGGTCCGATTGTATGAGAAACAATCACTTAAATGGAGGCGACAACAAGTGACAAAAACAAAAACAAAATTCCATGACAACACACATGCTTTACTAACCATGCAGGTACACATTACGGTAGCTACACACACGTGTTCCACCCTAGGTTCACTCTCATCACTTTTTCTTTGTGTATTTTTCATCTATAGTTTCCATGCTCCTCCATCTTTCTTTTTGTCATTTCACACCTTTGTATAGTCCTTCTGCACGCCTTTTCATCACTCTCACAATAGCATCAAGGACACATGTCTATCTACTTTACGTTACCGAGCTTTCCGCTCACCAACCTAAAGTGGGGGGAAAATGTAGTCACAAAATCATGCACTTTAGACATTTATTTATCCCGGTCTCATACTACTATTTATAAGGTTCTCAAGGAAAGAAAGTACTAATTAACCCTTGTCTTTTTGGCCATCTTATTTATTTTATTTCATATTTTGCAACCTATGACACCTACTTACCTAGTCATTTCCAAAGTTCCCACATCATTTTAACCCTAATTGGGGCGCCCATGGGCACCCTGGTCTATTTTCCACTTTCCCCATTTTTGGGTCTATTTTTATTCTTATCTTTTATATGGTCGGCTTTTTGGGTTAATTACTTAAATTATACCAAGATAACCCTATAAATATAAATTTATGAAACCATAATGAGGGACATAACATCATACACTAATATCACTCCATCTAGAGTTGCATCCATTTATTGCATTGGCATCCACATAGCTCCATCATTAAGGTGCAAGCTAGACATCTTCATCACACGCCATAGGGAGAGGGATTATATTCTATTCCATGCACACATACTATTACATTTTATACATCTAGCTATTGTTCTCTATTTTACAAAAAGTGTGCTGGCACAAGAGCACCTATGGCACAACATGCACACACACCAAAACTACATTTGGGTCCGAAATGTAGTGTAGTGCTCAATTTAGTAAGTCCATGTTGTGGTAGTCGAGGCGTTAGTCTAACCCATTCATTTTGCATCTTCTTTTTTAAGGGTTTTGATACTTCTCTTTGGTCTCTTACAGGTCATTTATTCATCTTGGAATATTTGGAGCATTCGGCATAGTTCAGAAAAATTAGTGCAAATAAAGCAATAAGGTTACAGATTATCTTACGACCCCCGCAAAACCACTTTTGGAGTTTTTCCGTAGACCAGGTGCCCAAAATTCATACCGAGCACCGTGGGTGCCCTAGTCCATCTTAGGTGCCCTAGATCACTCAGATCCTCCAGATCTAGTATTTTTAGGACTTCTACATGTTCATTCCTGTTCCTGAGAATTTCTAGTCGGACATGCGATACTGTGATAATCACCGATTATTAGCTGAGTTCCTTCCTTACTTCCTTCTTGCATATTAGGGTTTGATTTCATTAGTTTATTTCATTTACAAACTGTTTTAGTATATTTACCTACTGCATTATATGTCTTCCTAAATTAGATTAACTAGTTGTTATCTAACCTAGATTTAGTTAATTTTAGTTAATTAGCTTCTTTCATCTTCTTGCTTGCCTTCAGCATGGGCAGAGGATCCTCTTTTGGGTCAAGAAAATCAGATGCACATTTATTGTAGCCGTATTCACCATGAAAGGATTTAACATTGTTAGTGGCGGTTCCAAGGCCATTGTGGTTTAACTGCTGCTCTGGTCATGACTCATTCTCATCGTGAGAGTCATTTCTGTAGAAATGTAATAGAGGAGAGGAGCTTGCAGCGTGCCTACAATTCTCTAGCCTACGAAGACACAAGAAAAAAAACCAAAGCCAAAAGTATGGGAAAACTTATTAAAGGTCGATGCAACAATACTAATAATATTGATCCACAATAGATGTAATTTTTTTCTTGAATATGTTGTTGGCTTTTAAGTTTTTACATTATTCTTCATTTTTTAATATCTTAAAAGAAATCCATTGTGCACTTGGCATTTCCTATTTCTGATATCCTCCATCGTTTAAAAGTGTCAATAGTTTGTATCATGTTATGTTTGTGATGTCAACCTTTTTATAATCGTCCACTGTTTGATCTGTCAGCTGCCGGTTGTGGCCACCTACTCCATTTCCCTATTGCCACACATTTTTACTGATAGCAGACCACACACGTGTAGGAAGAGGAAGTGAGCAGAGATGCAAGGGTTTATAATGTACATTGACTATCAATTACAGCTACTATGTTAGACCTGCAACATTTTTTTTGTATTTTTTACTTGTGTGGTGCTTAAGATGTTAGATGTTTTTGTCTCCTACATGTTTGCTCAAATCATTCATTATGCAAGAAGAACAAGTTAAAAAAACCAATGTTAACAATTTGTACTAACCTAATTAAATTGATAATAACATTTAAATATTATTCACTGGAAGCTTCAATTCGTATTGAAATTGATCTTTTATAATTGGTAAACCAACTGATTTTCCCCATTTTTCAATCTAGCTACAGTGAAACTAAATCAAAATATGAAATAAGAAATTAAGAACGAACAACTTAGTCAATTAAATTTACTTCTTTCTTTCATTAGATTTTTCCTTTTGTATTAATGTCACTTTTAGGGTGATCCTCGTTTAGGGTTTTATTAAATTTCATATTCGTTTGTGTATTCTATTTTTAATTCTTACAATATTCATAAGTCACATGGTTTTATTGATTGTTTAGTATGTGAAGGTTCAATACAATGTTGATAAACATAGTACCAATTCAATGTTCAACTAATTTTAAAAATGTTTTGAGGATATTATGAACTCGCACATATTTTGCGCTACTAAGGAAAAAGTAGACACATTTATGAAAACCATCGTTAAAAATTTATACAAAATGGGGTCTACAAAAATTCTATAACCACCTACAATAGATATTTGTAGAGGTCAAGAGTGGTCTTGACATTAGGGAAGTCTTGGGTGGTAAAGGGATTTCAAACTTTTAAGCCTTAATCATATATATTTGAGATTTTTTTATGGAATTCGGTTAGACAACTAACTAATGGATTTTAAACCTAAATATTTAAATCCTAACCATATGCATTTAAGATTTTTGGATACAATCAAGGAATGGCCTTATATTTTCTTCTAAACAAGTGCTCCCGATATTTCCAAAAATTATAAATATCAAGAATGGAAAGCTAGCCATAAAGAGGCTATGAAAGCTCTAGAAGAGGTTAGAGTTCAAGTTCAGGATTTGCTAAAGGTTAGGTTTGAAATTAAGGGTTATATGCTGATTTTCTTATTATATGCTGCAAGCCATCACCTTGTGTGTGCAACAAAATTTGTATGATAATTTCCTTTTATTCTGTCCTTCTCTATAGATAAAGAAAAGTTGTATATTTTGAGGACTTATGTCTATAGACAAATATTCTATATTTTGGGTTTCAAAACTCAATCTATTTCACCGTAGAAACCTATCATGTTAGGAAATATATATCTTACTTAGTGAAACAAAAATGTACATCCCTCGACATCCATATCACCTAAGTGAATGTCTCTTAATATGAAAACCAAACATATTTGGATGAAGTACCATAGCCTTTCAAACAAAAAATTAGCGTAAATATTGGAAAGAAAACTAAACACGCCAAAAAAAAAAATTGTAAGAAAAGGAGCAAGATGTTTTTAAATGCATATTTAAGAAGTGTGGATAATTGAGTTGTTTATATTTGGATTCAAATGAGGGTCTCGACAACTAGATCGAACCTGGATGGATGAGATATACGGCAAAGGATGTCGATAAGAATTGATGGGGCTATTGAGACTACGCTTTGATTTCGAGGAAAGTCAAATCCTTGGCATATTAAAACGCATTGCATTCGAAGATGCCTCCGTGATGAATTAATGAACATGGAAGGGATTCATTATCTTCAACCCCTGCTCCAACCAAGTTATATTATGGGGTATGGCTTCTTTCTTTATAAATCATGCATGTGTTCCCAACACACCCAGTAACTAATGCAGCGAGATGATGAGGATCAATGCAATGAAGCCCATGAAAAGGGCCAAGAAATCACCATCCCCTATTTTGGTGTTTTGGTTCCCTATCATCTTCAACAAAAGTACTACAATGTCATGGGCTTCAACTCCAGTGCAAGTGATCCGAGGTGGAAAAAGTGTTTATAAAATTTGGGTCAAAATCTTAGAATCTTTACTAGATCTACTTGACAACGTACTAGTCCAAGATCAAAGACCACCCTACCCGATCGCAAAGAACTTATTAATCAAGCCAAAAACCGTTTGAAAGCAAAGAATATTGGGGTAAGTTTTTGATATTATTTGATAGGTGTGGCATACCATTGTGGAGCCAGGCCCATCATTTCATCCTCTAAATGGCCAAAAACAAACATCTACAACAATTTACACCCTACATGAGAGAAAAAATAGTCAAAAGAAAGAAGGGAGGTGAATACTTTCCTCTTCCAACAGTGCCATTTCTTCACAAACCAAGCTACTAAATTTGCATCTACATGTTGGATGCTATTGGTTTGAAATTTATTTTGTGGTTTAAGCCAAAGTTTAATCATTTTGTGAAATATTAGGTCTGAATATTCATAGACAAAAGTTTATTAAACATCTGAAAAGGTAAACAAAATTCCTGGAGTGCTTAAAAAGTTGTTTAATACATATCTTGTGAATTGTCTACGCCCAAAATCCCAAATTTTGCATGCATATTTGCAATGCCATTAGAAAACATCCTCAAGAGGAATTTTCTACAACTATCCTAGAACTCCTTTTTTTAATGTTTCCATAATTACCTTGAAATTTGTAGTGACTTCTATACAAAACAAATATGAAGTTCAACACCGAAAGTTTGCCGAGAATGCTTACAAACACAACCTAAAAACCCTTTTGAGGAATTTGGTATAGCCCCTATAGCTTTCAAGATAAAAACTATGCTCATTTTAAAAAAACATTTAAAATTCCCTAAAACTTCAATTATTTGATTTTTGCAAACCATGCATGCCCAAAGCTGAAATTTTGCCACGCTTTGTAAAATAGTATTAAAAGTTTCTCCAAAAATTTGTTTGACTCTTTATAAAATACATTTTTGTATGTTTTTATGCGAGTTTTCAAGAATTTCATCAGATACAAATTTGTGCATTTTGCACATTAACAACATTCAAGATATTAGTCTTTCCTTGCTCGCAAGTTTTTAGCGTGTACTTGTGAGTTTTTGCAATTACTTACGAGTTTTTTTATTAGGTCCTAATTTATTATCTTGGCATGTTTTTGGAAATCGTTTTGTATAGATATGCAATTTATGATGATGATAATTTTTTAGTGAAAATCATCATAAATTCATAAGACTTATTAGTTGGTTGTTGTATTCGCATGATGATGCGATTTTGTACTTTTAAAAAATCTAATAGAAAACTCTTCCCGTTGTTTTACGTGACTCATTTGATGCATTTTATGACTATATTTTGCATAAAATTTACGTTTTGTACTCTTTGTTTTTTAATCCAAAAGAAAACTCTTCCCGTTGTTTTGAGACTCATTCGATATATTTTGTGACTATATTTTACATAAAATTTACATTTTAAAAAGAAATTTAGCTATTTTTAAGTTGTCAAGTATTATCGAGTCAATTTTTTTGGGTTTGCTGAGTATTGGCCAAGTACGAGTATGCGAACAATGATTACATCCATCACCTAAAATCATTGCAACAACAATGTCTACACATCGCCCCTATTGATCGTTGGGGAGAAACAAGGATCAATTTTTTTTTTTCAAAAACCTTTTCCTCTGTTACCTTTTCGTAAAGATCATCAGGCGTAAATCCCAACAACTAGAAAATCCAAGCACACATGGAAGTTATGCTCACATAATAGGATTACCCCTAAGTAGGAGCCATTGATTGGACTAATACCTTTCGTGTTGTCTTAGTACCGCATATTACTCTACTCTCACATGCATTAATGTCTTTGACATGTATTCGTGCTAAGTATATCGACAAGATGAGCCTTTTCCATGTACTCGATGATATATAAGAAGGAAATAAATGGCATGGCAACTTCTTGCATGTTAGTATTTAGGGAGAGAGTCATACAATGACAACCAATATCAAATTTTATATTAAACCGATTTCTTGCTTTTACAAATATGTATTACTTCACATATCATATCCTTTTAAAAAAATACCAATTCCTTTTCATATATATACAAAAGTAAACATAAAGATTTTTATAAACAAGGTATTTCTCGGCCTTAGTTACCAAGGACTGAAGAGAATTTGTTCTGTAAAATTCCCTGAGACATGATCCCGACTCTTGTTGTTGTATCTTTGATAGTAGAAGATTTTTATGGCTGTCAACGGAAATGGTGTTGACAAACACCCTAATCTGAACCTGTTAGAAATGGTGTTGATAAACACCCTAATAAGAAAGGGCCTCTTTTTATGAGGGTCGCCTAGTCTCTTCCCTGCCATTTCAAATTTTCAACGCTACAAGTTGGGTGCCATTTCCAGCTTTTGAAATGCATAATTTCTTCTTGTCTGGTTTGAGGTAGGAGTGGAAGCATTAATGGGTAGTAGTAGCTTCTCCACAATTTTGCCCTTCATAATCAGCATTGCTTCTCTTTGTTTGGTGATGGTGATCGTGGCAGGAGTCACAGACGACAGAGATGGTAAATTCAAAACAAGCTTTGATGCAAAACAATAATGAACGTCATTCAAATAGATCTGTTTACTAATTGGCATGTATGAATTCAGTGTCGACGTTGAGATTGGTGCAAAGCCAATGGGGAAATACGCAGGGACTGAGATGGACAGGCGCAGATCCTTGCTCTTCAAATTGGGTTGGGATTATCTGCGATGGTTCTCGAGTCACCGACGTGTAACTCTCTCTAATTCTCTCTCCATTGTTACAAATTTTGAAACTTTTGTAGCTTATTATTATATGGCCTCCCTCTGTTTTTACAGATTTTTGTCTGCGATGAGTCTCAAAGGAGAGCTGCCGACTGAAATAGGGAGCCTTACAGGACTGCAAAGGCTGTAAGTTGTTTGAAAACACACTGCAATAATTTACAGGCTTTCAATTAGGTTGTACAGATCATTGATTTAAGGAACAATTACCTTGCAGGGACCTGTCGTACAATCCAGACTTGACTGGACCGATTCCATCCAGTTTAGGAAATTTGGCCGGCCTTCTCGAGTTGTAAGCATAATTACCTCCACTATAATGGCATTTTTACTATTTCATTTGAAGTGCATGTAAATCATTTATGGCATTTTCAGGGTGTTGATCAAGTGTAGTTTCAGTGGAAGCATCCCACAAGAGCTTGGCAACTTGAGAAGGCTCACTAGACTGTAAGACAAGTATTTACTTTTGCCCAATTTAATTGTTTACAAACGGATAGAAGTTCTGATGTGTTGATGCAGAAATTATGTATCAGGGATTTGAATTCCAACAAATTTGGAGGAAATATTCCTCCCACATTGGGTAACCTTAGTAGGCTATTCTGGCTGGATATTGCCAACAATAATATAGGCGGATCACTGCCACTGGAGTTGGGGAAGCTTTTTGGTGTCGGTCACTTGTAAGATTTGTATTTACTTACAGATTTTAGAAACATTCCAATAGAATTTTTGCAAATTCTGACGTCACCCAATATACCTGGTTGCCTTGCACTGTGCACTGCAAAGTCCTGTCCAAGACAGTATTTTTGGGAAAAAAATTCTGTCCTAAATTTTTCCGAAATGTGTTCGGTAGGAATTATATGTTTTATTTGCTGCCATATCGGTCGGATTATGCATTTTTGGACTCTACTTATAATCCCTCCATTGATTGTTGAAGCCACTTCAATAAAAACCGACTGAGTGGCTCCATTCCACCGGAAATTTTTAACGAAAACATGACCCTCAAGCATGTGTAAGTATAATCCACCTTTATTCTTATTTTCTTTAGTCCGGACAAATGGGATTCTGATCAATAAGACAAAGTTTAATGTGCAGGCTGTTCGATCAAAATCAATTTACTGGAGAGATCCCCTCAACAATCGGTCTTGTACACACCATTACGGCTTTGTGAGTTGAACATTTAATCTCAAATTTTGAAGTCTCGTTCTTCAAAATTACACTCTGTTACTGAAAAAAAAACTCTGATTAACAGGAGGCTTGATAGAAACTTTCTGGAAGGTTCACTACCGTCGAACATTACCTCGTTGGAAAACCTGAGTGAAATGTAAGCTTTTTTGTTTCATTTCCAGAGATAATATATTGAGATTAGCGTGGTAACTGTTGGGATCAATTTGTACTTTCAGGCATATTTCAAACAATAAATTGAACGGTACTATTCCTGACTTATCCGGGATGAGCAACCTGCAATACTTGTGAGTAATATAGACCTGCAAGCTAGTCTACCTCCAAAGATCCCCCATTTATGTTGTGAAGTCTAATAATAATGTTTGGGTGTGGTATTCGCAGGGACCTCAACAACAATTCATTCGATGTATCCCAAGTTCCCCTGTGGTTTTCTTCCTTAGACTTGTTAACCACAATGTAAGTCCAAAGTAATCTAAGTGCTGATCTAAATAGATTACAGAAGAAACTTAACTAATACTGATACCCTTTTCTTCGTTTGTGTTTGAATTGTTTCACAGCGTGATAGAAAACGGAAAGTTGAATGGATCGTTTCCTTCTAATGTTTTTAACTTGCCGCAACTTGAAACCGTGTGAGTATGCTGAGTCCTGCGTCTGTCTTTTAGTGAGCATTGTGATTATTTTGTGGAGTCAATTAACACGGGTAATTGTGATTTTGTATGAGTAGGAGACTAGCCAGAAATTCCATCTCTGGAACTCTGGATTTCAGCATTATTGAAAGCCAAACGCTGCAAGAAATAGATTTTGAGTACAATGACATCAGAAGCGCTTTCTTCCACAAAACCGCTATCAAAATGTAAGAAGTTTTGTCATGTGAGGGATTTGAATCACAAGCAATGTCTGGTGATGATAATTACTTTGTCCTTTAATAGACTGGTATGCTGACAGGCCCAACCATTTTTGTTTTGTGGATTGACAGTAAACTTACTGGCAATCCTGCCTGTGCTAACGGAACTAGCATATCAGACAACAAAGAATGCCACACTGAAATTGGAGGAAAGAACATCCTCCCTTACGCAACACCGATGCAAGATTGTGGTAAAGATATTACTGTGGGGAGCATATGCAAATAGACCCTCGTAAATGTGAATGCGCAATGCCCTTTGGAGGGGAACTGGTTTACAGATCTCCTTCCTTTTCGGCTCTCAACAATAATACCAGATTCCAAAATCTAGAGAAATCTTTAGCGAGCGGCTTAAACTTGCTACAGGGTTCATCGGTGTACATACTTTGTTGCATGTTTTTTGACTCCAATGCATATCTCAAAATGCAAATTCAGATTTTTCCACCGGTTGCGATGAAGTATTTTGAGCCTTCAGAAATTGTAAAGCTGGGTAACACTTTAAGCAGGCAGATTTATAAGCCACCGAAAGAATTCGGACCCTACTATTTCTTATCAAATCCGGGTTACCTGTTTCTTGGTGAGAGATTGTCCTTTTTTCAGTTTTTGTTGTACATTTAAAATGCCATTGTTTATGAATTTTCTAGATGTTAAAAAACAAAAATTGCCCCGTTTATTTCAGGTTTTTCGAAGGGGTCTAAGAGGTTAAGCACAGGGGCAATCATTGGCATGGCAGTCGGCGCAGCAGTGCTAGTCCTTGCCATTCTTGCCATCGGGATTTACGCATTGATGCTTAAAAAGAAAGCAGAAAAGGCAGTCAAAAATAGCCAACCCTTTGGTATACAATGTTTCTTCAAGAAGCTTATTGCATTACACACAGTATATACTTATGTAAAAATGCATATAGGTGAGTTGCTGGTTTTCTGTTTGAGGGTGCGTATTTGTTTTTCATCAGGTTCTTGGGGTCTTGCAAGCGGTGAAATTAGCGGAGATGCCCCCAAATTGAAAGGGGCAAGGTGGTTTTCATTCCAAGAACTTAAACAGGCCACAAATAATTTTTCCACTCAGAACGTAATTGGATCTGGAGGCTATGGCAAGGTATTGTCGCACTCTTTAGTTACCTTTTATGTGGGTCTGAAAACAATGATATCAACAGCTATATTAAATTTAACATTTTCAGTTAAATATAAGGTCCATTCCTGGGTGAGTTACAATAGAATCTGCACAAGATTTCAGCAGTTGATTTACGCAGCTTTGCATCATGTTTTAAAGAGTTGTAGTTGTCCTCTACAGCAATTATATTTCACACACCGTCCTTAGCTTGTTTGTGATGTTTCAAAGCACGGGCCAAATTCAACAAACTTTGTTAACTATTATCTTCTTGCTTTGCTTTGTCATATATGCTCTTGATTTGGTAGGGTAATGGAAGATTACTTGTACAGGGCTGTTCTTTCCTTCTCTTTCTGGCATAGTTGGCATAAATACCCTTCTCTCTGTTTGTAATATTTCATTTTTATCCTTCTAGTGCAAAGTGATGAAGCTTTTGCACCAAGCGTCTTTTGGTTTCTCGATTTCTTTATCTATTTCATGTTTCTTAATCCATTTTATTTAGTCCTGCTAAAATTATGTTTCAAATCTGTTCCCCGAACATTATGGAGTGGGGAGTGAAGAAATAGAGTTTTTCGGTTGTATTTACATGTGCAGAAGTGAACAGGCTTGCATTTGTTTGTATGGAAAGGCAGGTGTACAAAGGAATGCTGGCAGTTGACAGACAAATGGTAGCCGTGAAGAGGGCGACAACGGAGTCTATGCAGGGTGGAGCCGAATTCAAGACCGAAATAGAACTTCTGTCACGTGTTCATCACATGAATCTGGTGGGACTCGTCGGATTTTGTTTTGAAGAAGGGGAACATATGCTCGTTTATGATTACATGCCAAACGGATCACTCAGGGACACTCTCTCTGGTATCCTTCTTTCTGCTCTGCCTTTAAAGTTTGAACTAAAAAGTATTTTCTTCTCCACTAAACATATAATTTCATGTTAACAGGTAGAACAGGGATCATCCTTGATTGGCGAAAGAGAATTCGAATTGCATTGGGGGCGGCGAGGGGATTAACATATCTCCACGAGCATGCGAATCCGCCCATAATTCACAGAGACGTGAAGTCCAGCAACATCCTCCTTGATGAAGATCTGAATGCCAAGGTAGCAGACTTCGGCCTTTCCAAACTGATAAAAGACACAGGCACAGGAGCTCATATCACAACTCAAGTGAAGGGAACAATGGTAATTACATTCATACTCTTATCAACAATGCTAATTTCTATGGGTTTTCTTAAACCATCTCAGAATCCATTTTGTGTGATTGGACAGGGTTA
Source organism: Taxus wallichiana var. yunnanensis (assembly GCA_018340775.1). Lineage (NCBI taxonomy): Eukaryota > Viridiplantae > Streptophyta > Pinopsida > Cupressales > Taxaceae > Taxus > Taxus wallichiana. Next base: position 680,937,090 of record CM031239.1, read on the forward strand.
CCTGGACCCAGAGTATTTCACGACACAGCAGCTGAGTCAGAAGAGCGACGTGTACAGTTATGGTGTTGTCCTGCTGGAAATATTGAGTGGCAAGCAGCCGATTGAACGAGGGAAATATCTGGTGAGAGAGGTGCGGACTGAATTTGAAAGAGGAGGAATAAATGGGGTTGCGCTGCACCAACTGATAGATACACTACTCGCAGTGTCTCCCATGAGTTCCACCATTTTAGGAAGCTATGTAAGGTTAGCACTGCATTGTTGTGAAGATTATGGAGGAAATCGACCCAAAATGAGTGAAGTGGTGAAAGAGTTGGAGTCCATGGAAGAAGTACATAATGAGACGCAGGTGGGAGTGTTTCTTTATGCTGATGGTGATACTGGGTCGGCTTCATTTGACTATAGCGGCAGTCCTGGAAATATTGTTCCTTCCTTTGTACAACCCAAGTAATTTTAAATGTTGAGGGCGCCAAAATTTGGTCATAGAATATGGTGCATTCTAATCTTAGGAGTCCACAATATCAATATAGGATTGTGAATATTGAACTTAAATGTAGTTTGAGTTTTTTTAGTTTACATTTGGAGTGTTGGATTGAAGGGAAAGTCATATTTTGATTTAGAAAATAAATTTGAGGTGTATGGTGAAGACCATTACTTGTTCACAAATGATTAATTGTTGTACAATAGGTTTTTAATAATTATGTATTTTAGGTGTCAATGATGTAATTGGCTATTATACATATTTGTTATGTCAAAATTAAATGATCACTACATAATACTTTTACAACTATTAGGTACTAATATAACAACTATAAGGTATTTTACTATCGAATCGCTTTTATATTAATATTAATAAAATAGGGTTACATTAATAGGGGCAACGTAAAACTCACGGTCCCACAAACAAGCCACGAAGGTAATATGAAATGCCAAACAATCAAAACCGGGCATGGGCCCATAACAAGTGGAAAAAGAAAAGAGTGCAAAGGCACCCAATGCCACAATAGAATGAGTAACAAGAGGCTCAAAGTGTCTGCTCTCTTTAGATCTCGTGACAATAGTCTAATTTGCTGGATGGGAAGGCAAAACTTGCGAAGGATCTAGGCGAGGACTATCCTGATTGGGGTCAGAATCAGAAGACTTAGATACGTGAGACCGCTTGACACAACCGCCAACAGGGGGAACCTCAACAGTCATAGCTTCTGTTTTTTCGGGGTGAGAACAATCTTTGACTTCATGGGTGAAAATGGCTGCAAGAAACTCCTTTGTTCTTTTTTTATTCTGGTTGAGTGAAAGTGGGCAAGCCTCCTGAAGGTGGCCAGTTTGATGGCATAACCGACATCAGAAGGTTGTGTTCTCATAGTCTAGAATTTGAAACCACTTGAAGCCATCATGGTTTAACTCCAACTTGTCCGAAAGACCTTTGTTGAGATCCACCTCAATGCAAATATGAGCATAAGTGAACAACCCTTGTTTAGACCGCTCATCATCCATCTTGATGAATTGACCAATAGAATCACCAATAGCAACACAAACCGTAGGGTGCCAAAAGGGGAGAGGAAGATTGGGGAGACGAACCCAAACCAACATTTTTGAGACTACCATAGTAGAAGGATCAAAATCCAAAACCATGGAGTAAGAAAAAGGCCAACCCTACCCCAAAACCAAGGACCCTCATTAAGAGTTTGTTGATAATCTGTAGGAGAGAAAAAACAAACAATAAAAAAACCCTTTGTACATAGTTGAATCTCACAATCACGGGACCAAGTAGAGTAGATCCATTGATGCAGATCTTCAGTCCGAGGCCAAAATCCATTAAATCGACAAATAATGGCAGAATCTTTAAGGGCAGAAATTGATTCAGTTACCTTTGAAAATGAAAGTGTAACTCTACAAGGGTGGTTGTTGATTTTTCCACAATGTATGGCCCCTTCCTCTATTTTCCGCAACAACCGCCTCGGAATGATTTTTCAAAAATGGGTGCCATTGAACGACAATGAAGGAGTGAAGCAACATGAACATGAGGTAGACAAATGCGCCGTAGTGAGGCCAACATACTGTGAACACTCATGAAAACCCTAGCCTTTGTCCCTTCCCCGTCCACTTTATGTCTCGCTCTCTTTCCCCCTAATTTGATTTATTTCATAAGGTAACTATAAGGTATTTTGTGATCAAGACCCATTTACATTATTGGAGCATGTTCAAATATTGACCCCTTTCCACACACACACACACATATCACATGTTTAATGTTGTATTAATGTTTTTTGGTCAAACCAACAACTCAATATTGCAAAATTTTAAATGATAAATAGACTATCATGTCAACACTTTGAATAAATTGTATGTATCCTTTGTTTGTTTGTTTGCATAAAAATCCCATGTACACACAATAGACATGGAAAAATATCCCTTTATATGCTTCATGTTTTAGGTTTGATTCATGGTTTACTCATATTATGTAGAATGAGATATTTTCATATTGTTGTAAACGTGGATCGGTGGCACTTGCCTTGTCCTAGAGCTTCACTCCTCAAAACCCAAGGTCGTTAGGTATTTTTCGATCCATCTACATTACCGAAAAAATGATACATAGAAAAATTCTACTACTTCTTCTCCTTCCAAAAGGTATGCGCCTTATAATATTTAGGTTAGTACAAGATGTCCATCTCTAAAAATTTTCACCAATGATATGCAAACTTTACAAAGATGAGTATTGGTCATATCTCAAAAATAAATATGAAATCTTATTAGGTATATTCTCATTTGATTAAATGAGCATCATCAAACCAAATATATATCCAAAATTGATAAACTATTCACATTTTCTAGTAAAATGCTTGGTGGTTGTTCTTTGATTATAATTGATGACCTTGGTTATAGGTAATATAGAAGGGGAAAATATTATTGACATCTTTCAAGATAATTGTCATTTTTTAAAAATTGAAAAGCTTTATACATACACACATACATACATACAAATATTACACATTGATATTACTAAAAAGTGAGTGGATGAATCACACTCTGTATGTCACATAGGCATGGCTAAGAGAGATAATAACCTAACAACTTAAACATTTTTTTCAATCAAAGAAGGATAGAAAAAACTAAGGACAAGAAACATTAAGCCATAAGGGCCATAACTAGTAAAGGAAAAGAACGAGAGGGAATAATGCAGTCAATTTTAAGTGGTCCAAGTGAGTGGTTACCTCACCTTACAATGTTAGAGACGACCACAACAAAATAAACTTGGTAAGTGGTATAACAATATTTTTGGTGTGGAGATTGACAACCAAGGATACTTCATCCAATGAGCCTACATTATCAACCGTAACCATTTGTGCCTTCCTCGTTCTAACTTGTGGTTGACCTTTCAACCCTTGTATTTCTCTTTCCCTTACATAACCATCTTCCTTTAGGTTTATAACCTCTTCTTCATCTTACATTAAAGTTTTGGGCCTACAAGCTACTTATTTCACTTGGTCCACTTAGAATTGATCGCATCAAATGGTATCGAGTCTCACCGTGCAACTTTAGAGAGACGACCACAATGGAATAAAACCCAAATTTTATTATATTTAATTATCAAAATCCTCCTAATTTACAACCAAAATGAACAATAAGGAGAGGAATCCTAGGTTGACTTTCTAAATCTAAAAATAGTTAATTATATGACACTTATCTCCCTATCCCAAAAAGACTCGGAAAGTTATCATTGGAGTTCAAATTTTCACCCTACCTAGAGTCGTAGACAACCCAAGATTTTGAGGCAACATAGGACTGTCTCCAAGTTGTGGGACCTTACGAACCGAGGTATACCTCTAGGGAAGGACGGATTCCTCTACCTAATTCTATTGCGAATAATACTCCTAAAGTAGGAAAAACATCTAGCTAATCCTAATCCAACAATTTCCAAGGACCAGAGAGAGAGGGTTAGAAGGATGCATGAGGGAAATCCTAAGCTAAGGGTGGTGATAACACTAGAAAGAAGGGTTGATCACTCTCCACAAGGGGAAGGAAATGAAAAACATGGGAGAGAGGGAAAAGAGGAGTGCCATGAGACCAAAACCGTATTGACTCACCCTTCCCATTGTTAGCGCATTAATACATTTGTTTGTTAATGAACAAGCTTATGTAATCAAGCTTTTCTTCCACGGCTCCCTCTCTCTCAGCCTATATAAAGGCTTGCTCTATGTATTATCTGATATAGCAATCAATAAAACTTGATTCGAGGCGCCTTACTGTATCGAGCAAGTTATGGAGATCAGTAAAGGCGATCAAGGCTGGAGGAGCCCCGTGTGGAGACTGTAAAGAGTATCTGGCGTTGGAGGGAGCGAGTTTTTTTGTCACCTGTGTGGTCTTTTTGCTGCGTGGAAGCCTGGAACCCGTGCGTGAAGAGGTCTCTGCCTGCGTGGAAGCAAAATCTTTGCTTGCTGAGCGTGGAGTGAACCTGTGCGTGGAGACTCCCGTTTGTTGTTCTTTCACGGGTGCGTCTTTATGTTCTTCTGGTGCGTCCTCGCCTGTGCGTAGAGACTCCCGCTTGCTTGTGGCCGAACCTGTGCATGGAGATTCAGAGAGGAGACTCGGGCGTGAATGTGGCCGAGCGTGGAGACCCGTGTGGATTGCGGCAAAGTGCGTGGAGGGACAGTTGGAGGAGCCGCTGAGCGTGGAGAATTTCTTTGTCACCACTTGGCCGTGGAGGAAGTGGGCTGTGCTATCCTCGAGGTATTACTCATCTCATTCACTCCTTTGAGATATTAGTTTGCAGCGTGGAAGACAAGAAGAATTTCTTCAGGCGTGGACAACGACCACGAAAGGAGACATTCTTTGAGCAAGAGTCGTGCTTATGTGTTGTGATGCCATCCGCCCGTAGAACCACGTGAAATACCATCCAAACCCCGTATGTGTAAGCAAATCCGGGAAATTACAAAGTTGTGTGTGCGCGTATGTCTCACAACTGGACATCTTTCGACGGCTGCGAAGTCTGTGAGACTAGAACAATGTCAGAATGAGTCGTATCTGGTACCTCTTCATCGGAGGTGGCATCCTGCCGAGCAAAGCAATGTGGCCCTTTCGCTCGACGACGAGCATGCCATCGGGATTTCTTGGAATATCCTCCGCCGAAGTTCTCTCTTCAGAGTTTCCATACTTGCGACCGTTGTAATGGTTCGCATGTATGTGTATCTATGGAGCAAATGTGGCACCACCGATCCGCCTTGTGATTATCGCTTTCGGGGTGGCCACCGTGGTGGCTATTTGTGAAGATGGCCGCCGAGGATGCCGCTTCGATTATGGGGGCTAATTGCCCTTTCCAAGGCTTATGTTTTTGCCTCATGATGAGAGCCTTGTCTTCGAAGGCTTCTTGTACATTTTGCATGGCTTCTTCCTGCTGGAGATAATTCACCAGGGTTGCAAAACTCACCTCCTATTGAGTGATTGTCAATGTGGTGATCAGTGTCCGAAATCGGGAAGGAAGAGCTCACAAGGTGAGCGGGACTAGCAACTTGTCGTCCACTGGTTCACCGAGAGCAGAGAGTTCTGCACATAACTCAGCTACACGCCGCAAGAAGGCTTCTACTGATTCGCCATCATGCATACTCATCGTATGAAGCTTTGTCTGAAGTTGCAACTTTGTCGTCAGATTCTTAGCTTCGTAGATGGTACACAATGCACTCCATGCCTGAGAAGAAGCAGTTGCTTCCCGAATGTATGGCTGCACCTCATCAGAAAGACTCAGGGTGATGAGCATTAGCGCCTTTTCATATTTTTTCAGATCAACATCGTGGGAGGGGCGTCTTTGCTAGAAACGATCCCCCAAAGATCTTCAAATTGAAGAATCGTCCGCATTTTGGTTTTCCATGTGGTGAAATTTGGCCCTTTCAATATGGTCATATTTCTAATAGGGGCTCGTGCATCACCAAAGGTGCGAAGGAAATGGTAAGAGGGCTTCCTCCACTCTCCCATTCCTTACCTGTTTTCTCGGGATGTCTTGCGGGCAAACAACATAGAGGTCCATTCAAACAGAGCTCTTATCATTCTACAGAGCATCTTCAGGTTGTTCACACCGATCTGTGTGGACCCCTGCTAGCTAGCTTCCAAGGTTTTGCGTACTTTCAGCTCATCATTGATGATTACTCACGGAAAATGTGGGTATATTTCCTTCGGAAGAAGAGTGAGGCACTTGCAAATTTCCAAACCTTCTACCAGCAAGCCACCAGGCAATTCTGGGAAGCCTCTTCTTCTCCTTCACTCAGATCGAGGGGGGGAATTTGTGTCAAAGAAGTTCTTAGCATACCTGAAGCAGCATGGCATTCAACAACATTTGATTGCACCCTACACGCCCCAATAGAACGGATTTCCGAGCGCCAAAACAGGACTGTCATGGAGATGGCTCGTTGTATGCTCTCGACCGCCAAGTTGGAGGATCAGTTTTGGGCAGAAGTAGTCCAGAAAAAGCAGTGTATCTACTCAACCGGGCACCCACAAAGATCTTGCAGAACAAGACACCGGAAGAGGTATGGACTGGTCGTAAACCTTCTATTCATCATTTGAGATTTTTTGGTTGTACTGCATATATGCATGTTCCAGATAAGAGAAGGAAGAAGATCGATCCAAAGACACTGCCATGTCTTTTCTTGGGGTATAGTACTACCTCAAAGGCATATCGTCTCATGGATCCTGAGACGAAGAAGATCTATGAGAGTCAGATGTGTATGTGATGAGTCGTCCTTTGACTCCGTGCCACACAATGGAGATCTAAGTACCGACTCGTCACATAGATTGCTCACACATCCAGATGATGAGCAAGATGATTCTTCTCGAGAGAAGAACAAAGTGAGTGGAGACTTGTTCGTTGATCTTGGCACACTAGAAAACACATCTTCACATCAGCAAAGCACCAACGCCCGAAATGGGTCCAAAGTACTATCAGGGATGCACACCGAACTCACTTCCGGTACTTCTATGGGAGTTAGAACACGAAGTCAAGCTAGACATGAGGTAAATTTTACACTCATGAGTTCAGCTTGTTGAGAGCACCGAACGACCGACACTGCTCATGAGGCATTAGACCAACCACAAAGTGGAAACAAAGCTATGGATGCCGAATATGATTCCCCGATTCGAGAATCGGACGTGGGAACTTGTCGATCTGCCTCCAGGTAAGAAATCCATTGGTTGCAAATGGATTTTCAAAACAAAATATAAGGCAGATGGTTCAATCGACAAACACAAAGCACAACTTGTTACAAAGGGTTATGCTCAAAGAAGAAGGAATTGACTATGACGAGACCTTTGCACCCACTCGCGAAGAACAAAACCATCGAGTTGTATGTGCACCTTTGGCAAAGCACAAAATAGATGGAAACTTCAGCAGATGGATGTCAAGAGTGCTTTTCTAAACAAAGTGATCTACAAGAAGAAGTGTACATGGCCCAACCTGAAGGGTTTGTAGACGAGCATCAACCACACAAGGTATGTCATCTGATAAAGTCTCTTTATGGACTCAAACAAGCACCTAGGGCATGGTATATAAAAATTGATGATCACCTATTGCAGCATGGATTCACTCGTAGCCCCTCAGATACAAATTTGTATACCAAGAAGGTGGGAACAGAGATTGTCATTTTGGTTTTGTACGTAGATGATCTTGTGATCACAGGAAGTTCTGACAATCTTGTAGATGATGTAAAGAATGATCTGAAGAAATCCTTTGACATGACCGATTTGGGGCTACTTCACAATTGTCTTGGCTTAGAGATATGGCAGAAGAAGAATCATATCTTCGTCTCCCGGATGAAATATGCCAAGATGCTCCTCGAAAAGTATGGGATGTCAGATTGTAAACCAATGTCCACACCTATGGAAAAAGGTTTGCAACTATCTAGATTCCAGGATTCACCACAGGTAGATGGCACTCACTACAAGCAGCTTGTGGGGAGTCTCATTTACTTGACTTATACAGACCAAATCTTTGCTTTGGAAGTGAGCTATCTCGCCGATTTATGCATGCAGGAGCCGAAGAAATGTCATTGGATAGCAGCAAAGCATGTGTTGAGATATGTCCGAGGTACAGTTGACTTTGGTCTGGAGTATCAGAAGAACACTCAGTTCTTCTTACTGGGATATACAGACTCGGACTATGCAGGATCCGTTGATGACAGGAAATCCACTTCAGGATATGTTTTTCATCTCGGATCTGGACCTATCTCGTGGATCAAAGCAAGAAGAAAACTGCTGTTGCTCTCTCATCCACCGAGGTGAATACCGTGCCGCACGAGGAGTGGTGTGAAGCAATTTGGTTACGTCGCATTGTAACATCCTCATTTTTATACATTAGAACAAGTAAATTTTTTTTTGATAAATGCTTCCTGGTTCTAAATACATAATTTAGAACTCACAAATCAAAACAACCATTCTCATAATGAGATAACCATATGCACTTTGTAATGACTCTGAGTACCTCGATCTATTCATTCCATGACTCGGTAATCTCCCGATCTATTCATGCGTATTAAGAGTTGTCATTTTTATTTAACACATCACTCTTGCGGTTCTCCTCCCTAACTGGGATTCGAGAATGCTCTATCCAAGGAACCTATCTCGAATAATTGTTACCATTATTCATCGGCATCTCATCCCTTAGATTAGGTGACTTAGGACAACACAATCAATAACTTGCAATACTTTGGCTAAAGATTTGAAACATATCGCTTATGTCTCGTATTCCTTGACGGCATACTCGCCAACTACTGGGAATACGTCCTTCACCCTCATTCCTATGTTATGTAGAATGTCTTATACCGACTTCTGCCGACTCTCCGTCCCAAGTTATTCACTCAGAATGGATTAGTAAGATGACGCGTTATAGGATGCTCCCGAGGACTAGGGATACGCCGACATATTGGGTCAACCCTAGTTAATCCAAAGTGTGTCAAGATATCCCGAGTCTCCTAGGGCAGCCTTATAACGTGACCACATCCCTAATGGGGAAAGAGTAACTTGTTCGAGTTTAAGGTGTAAATCTTAACGATCAATGCAAAGGGTCGCCATAAGTCACTGCATTGTTGTATCTTCGAGAAGATCCTAATCTTCTCAAAGGTACAACCCTGCAGTTGACTTGTGCCGTCAACCTTTAAATCCGCCTCGAAAAGATCTACTTATTAATAAGTGTTACATACGTTGAGTTAAAATTATACTATAAGACACTCCCTTAAGGTTAGTCTTTCCCAATCCCTGGGTTCCTCACCTTAGAATTACCTTTCTTAATAAAACCCATTACACAAGAGAAGTTATTAAGACTAGAGGTCCCATCAAGGAGTTCATAGAATATACATAATTCTAAATCAACGAAACTGGACACTAACCCTCAATCTTCACATGAGATTGCTAACCAAACCCTTTTTTAGGTTTATATCAGTTCTCATAACTGAATTTCTATCTTACTTATTAGTATCGAGATATAGTGATTGTGAATCCAATTAAATGTTGTCTTGACTTAGATCAAGACTAGGAAGTAATGATTTATTCAGCTCGTTTAGCTCCTGCTCAATTTTAATTTAACCCTAGCTTCCCGAAAGACAAAGTGATCTAAATTCCAATTTAGCTTTAGATAGAACATACTAGAACTTGTTAGTGCAAAATCACAACACCCCTTGATGCAGATCAGGCTTCTACGTTGATCACTCAGGCATCCAGGTTGATCACTCAGGCATCCAGGTGTGATTGCACAACATGGAAACCTCTCTCCAAGCGTGGGACTTGTGAAACCGAGAGAGGAATCTCTAGAGAAGCTGGTTCCTGCTCCTAAACTACCCGCCACAAGCTATTCCGGTGCAGCAAGCTAATCTAATCCTAATCTAACCATGCCAAGGAGACAGAGAGAGAGAGAGAGAAGGGAAAACAACAAAAGCCTACACTAAAACGGTGATACACCGAGAGAAGGAGAATGTTGGACATCTATCAAAAGCGCCATGGGACAAGGAGAGGTGAGCAATGGGAAGGATGGATAGATGCATCACGGCCCAAGGATAGATTTCACACGAAAATGTCCCAAAACTCCATGAACACTGCCTCCAGCCCGCAATGAACATTCAAACATGCACAAATACCTGCAATGAAGAGAGGCAAGAAGAGAACAAGCAAAAACGAGGAAGGATGGACAGATGCATCACAAAACACGTTTTGTTGCTCCAGAAGTTTGCACAGAACATCATTCCATTAATAAGAGGCAAAAACGCCATTACAGAGCAAGGGAGGAGGCTCAAACTCCATTTTCAACCCTAGAGAAGAAAAGAAGGGAGGGTAGAGCAGAAAAGATGAACAACTTGTTATGTCTGAGCCAAATCTGGCTTTTTACATTGCATGGGTCGAGCCCAGGGAGCAAACGTAGGAAAACGTGCAAGCCCATTCCTCATTGAATGCCAATGCATTAAATCGGCATGGGATACCTTACCAACCCATACCCTGTCACTTTGACCGATTTGGAGGAGAATGCGACCCATTTACATTAATTTGGCCGCTGAAATGTCACTTCTGGCCGTGCTGAAGAAGAATGCGACCCATTAGCATTAAAACAGGTTGTTGAAACGTCGCCTCTGGCCATTATCATGCGTCAGAGCCGTTTCTTGATTTTCTCTCTCTAGACTGCACCAAAACTCGAGATTAGCCCCAGAATCATGTAGAGGATTTCACTAGCTTTCCATTGATGTCAAGAACGTGCAAATCCGAGCTCTGGATCAAAAGATATGTTGATCTGAAGATTTAGGGCACGGAACAGACCAAAACGGATTTTGAAATATTTTCCCACGCTTCGCCACCTGGTCAACACGTGGCACATGCTGATTGATGAGTAATTCTCTCTCCTACACCTTTCCGCGGGATTTTCCTTTTGAAATTTCCTGTGGGCCCTAGCAGGACACGTGGCGCCATTTCATTGGTCTTCGGGTTGACCCTTCAAGACTCGCCATTTGACTTTTTGACTTTTCTCCTTGTGACATGTGTCATGATTTGATCGGGTCGATGGGTCTCCAAAGCTCTCTCGTGCCCTTCGCATCTTTTTGACCCGGATGTCCCAAACCATTTTGGACATAAACCTCCGATCCGCCCGAAATGGGCTTCCTTGTCCCATATTTGGCCGATGACACGTGGCATGCATTGATTGGCTTTCGGCTCCTTCGGCGATCCACGTCCCACGCGTCCTCGTGTCCCATTTTTCCTTGTGCTCCTTGTGCTGATTTCGGCCGAACCGGCTGGTTCGCGTCCATTTGTCCCAAATGTCCCTGTGCTTCGCGGGACAAATTCTTCCGCTTTGCCTCTGATTCGGCCGGTTCGCGTCCATTTGTCCCACTTGTCCCATTTTGTTTTGGACCGAAGTTCCCCATTTCGGCCTGATCCGGACGGTTCGAGTCCTTCGCATACTTCTGGCCCGATTGTCCCAAATGCTTAGCGGGCCGCCTGGAGGCTTTTCGGCCGATCCGCGTCTTTCTGTCCCACACGTCCCAAAGGCGACCTTGAGCAGGACTTAGCCAATTTTCACGATTTTTCCTGGATCAACCTACTTGCCTTTCTGCAACTTTTTCACATTTTCTCAGAGCTTACTCCTTCCTTCTTCGGCCAGGGGAGTTAGAAAAAATATGAGGGAACCCCAGAAACATGATGTTTGCTCTGAATCAATCAATATGCCTGGGATTTGAATATTCTGATGCATGTTATCAAAATTACCCTGGGGGGGTGAATTTTGGATAATGTAACTACTAAACAATCATAAGTATTCAGTCACATAATCTTGCAAGCTTACTTAGATAATCACAAAAGTCTCCAAATTATACAATAATAACAATGCTCTTAAGATCATTCGAACCGAAGAAGATCAAACCATCAAGATATGAATGCAAACACATAAGTAACAAATACCTCTTTTCATTCCTTTCAAAGCTAATCAAATACATTTTATGCATTCAACATATTTGATACAATACTTAACGAAAAAAGAACATCTTTCTTCAAGTAGTACATTTAGAGAATCAAGCTGTAATTCTTCATAAGACCAAATTAAACAATCTGAACATCATATCAGATCTTCGTGCCTTTACCACTTACAGCAATCATCTACAAAAATTTTCAACATGGGTCAGTTCGGTGAACTGAGCATGATAAGCACTAATTCTTAAAACAATTGCAATCCACCAATTGTTTTCATTAAACAACCTGTTTAAATGAAATCATTTCACCAAACATGTAAACATATTTCAGACTATGCTCTTTTGTAATTCAAACATGACTATAAACGCGTAACTCATATTATAGTTACTAAATAGTCCTAGATACTTTTCAGATATTTCTTCATAAATATTAGTGACCAAGAAGAACAAATGTATCCAAAACAACTATCCATCTGAATCCCAAGGACAACAAACATCCGACAGACCATTACATTCAACAAAAATGAATATCCTAACAATTCATGAATCCATCAGTATGTATTAACAATTCCAACAATTAAATATAAATATATCAACATATACTTTACAGCAGAAGAGAAAGAAACCGAGACATTCAGATGTCCCTTCCAATCATGCTCATGACTGTACCATCCACTCAAGAGTAATGCATTCACATTATACGCCTGCGACTAAGCCAGTCGAGACCACAGGAAGAATTACAGTCCGTCAAAATACAAATATAAAAATTGCCTGTAACTTACTGAACAACACAGTAGCTCTCGTGACAAGGCAGTGATGAATAATCCATCAAATAGACTCCACATAACCTTCCATATTATTCAACAAACGAGAAAATATCCAACGCCATCGCTTGTCAAGGTACAGTTAATAGCTCTTTACTTCAGTCAAGCACACGACTAGATATTCACGATAACAGAAGACGTAATCATGCACAAACACAAGAACAATCCCACTGAGTCGAAACACTCAGCAACATACAACTCAATCTAATCCCTACTAACACAGCAAGGACTTAAATCAACTGCCGAAACCAAAAGAATAACCTCTTTATCACAGTCAAACAAGAGGCTAGATAGCATTAAAACAAATGACGTTTCCATATGCATACTTAGTGACATTCTCACTGAATCTAACACAAACATGCACAACTTCATTCAACTGAAACATATCCTTATGATAATACAGCCATGACTTATATTGGAAGCCGTTTTCAAGAAAAATAATCACAACAAGGTCTTCACAGAAGCCGAATTCCATATCAGTATTTTCCTCAAAGTTTCATTCTAAGTCAAGCTACTACGGATACAACAGGGTCTCAAACCGAGTAAGGTTTGTAAAGAAAACCCTTCCTTTAATTTCCATAGAAGCAAACAGACAGGAACACAAGAATGCTAAGAAGGAGTCAGAACGATATGCATACACAGCGAGGGTTTAAATCGAGATTCGCGCCAACTCGCAACATATCGAGATCTCCAACAGTATCACATACAACTAGTGCTCATAACAAGGCTTCGATTAAAGTTGATTTCATGCGACAACAGTTCAAGAATCCCAATAGTACTCACAGCAAAACTTATACAAAATTCGTAATTCAAGATACATATCAAGGATTCCAACTGAACCAATATCTTAAGTAATCTCAACTAAACAACAACATTCGAACTAAGCTTAAGCAGAAGACGAAACATACGAAACATAAAAAGAATTCCAACTGAGTCTGTACCAGCGATATTCACTGCTAAGCAACAGTATTCAAAACAAAACAACAGAAATAGATATACCAGTTTCTTTTCACGGACTCCAACTGAGTCTAAACTAACAAGTATTCTCATTCATAACTTCTACAGAAGTCAAAAATACTATCTACTCAAGGATTCCAATGAATTCAATAACAAATAGTATTCACGGCTGTACTTCTACAGAAGCCAAAACATATTTTCATTTCAAGAAGTCCAACAGCAACAATAACATATATTACTCACGACAAAACTTATAAAGAAGTCGGAATATACTGTACATTCAAGAAATCCAACAGTATCATTTTCAACAAGTGAAAACAAAGAAGGTATCGACTGAAGTCTGAATCAAACAAGAAAACAATTCATGGACTCCCACAGAACCAAATTTGTATATTTTCCTTGCAAGCATTTCTACAAAATCTAACCGAAATGCAAAACACAGCAAGATAGTACAACCGTTCGAAACACAATGCACACCCATCAAGGGTTCACTTGAAAAATCGAGCCAGTAAGAAGATACAACAAACTAATTCATACAAAGCTACCATAAAAACCAACTGAACCCAAAAATCATCTGAACAGAGTTGTTCTAATGAAATCATTTGAAGGAAAGCAAGATTTTTAAAAGTTAGGGCCTAACATGCCTGGTAATGTTGCTTAAAAATCCGAAGAAGACCACTGAAAGAGCTCGAGCCTTCTCCTCTTTTTCCACGTTAGATTCAACAACAATAATTTGTTATTTCCATGCCTTATAAACTTTCCTCGACAGAGAAAAGAGCTAGTTATTCTCATAGTTGCCATGCAACACCAAGTAGACTGGTTCGAAGAACCAGTGATCAAACAGAGAGAAAACCAGAGCGCATGAAAACCCAAACAAACAACCGGTTTTCCATTTTGCATGTCTTCCCGAGAAATCCGAGCTCGGAGACCGAGTTCATTAATTGCATTAACTCCAAAATTCCCGCTCAATCTCCATTGCCACCGACCGCCATAGTTGGCGATGGATAAAAACAAATCAAAGACCATTTCTAGATTTGGCGACTCTGCCACGTCGGATTTCACTAGCCGTTTGAAACTTCCACCAAATCCCTCGTCCTTCATACTTATCCATCCCATTTAATGCCATAGAAACTACCGCCCATGGCTCGCACCCCTTCATAGGTCCCTTTCCTCCATGTTCATTAGTTAGGTTAGAAACATAGGTTAGAATTTAAGGTGATACTTAGTCTAACCTCCTTAGCGCTAGGTCACTAACCTTAGAACATTTAGTTTATAGTTTAGGCCTAGGTTAGATTAGCACTAATCTAACCCATAGGTTATAGTTTAGGTTTAGGTTATTAACCTTAATAAATCCAACTTAGGTCTTAACAATTAAAATCGTTCAGTATAAGAACCAACAAATATACATTCACGAAAAGGATTCCTTCCAGCACAGCTAATAAGCTAGTAGTATAAATGTATCTGAATTTATTACCGGCTCAAGATAAGACCTTCCCGATTTTATGATATCGGGAACCAATTCATTTAACAAGATCAGCTGAGTTAACTCCGAATTGCTTATTCCACACATTTCGACCTCGCAACCTTCGTAAGGTCTATAATTTTTGTTCATCCGAATAAACTTAAAACATATCTTGGATCAATGCCCCCGATCCAAGGCTGAGTTATATAGATGGGTAAATCAACAATTTATTCTGAAATTAGATTAAACTCGTGTGCAAAAATGAAAGAAATAAAAGAGTCCAAGCATATCTGGCTCACCAAAAATCTTCAATGAAAGAAGATACAATCTACATCAAGCATGACTTCACAATCAAAGGAACACATCCTTTTACAAAAGAAATCATATATCAACACTTGAATGCTCGGGAGGAAGTAACAACATTGAGTGTTACACACATTCTTGCAGATATAGGGATTCTTGAAGAGAAACCTCCCATCATTCACTGCGACAATCAAGGTGTGTTAAAGCTTGTGAAGAATCATGTTTTCCATGAACGAACAAAGCATATTGAGGTCGAATGTCACTACATTCGTGAATAGGTCTTGAACCACCAAATTTAGCTCCAGTACTGCCCTACTGATTTTCAGATCGCAGATATTCTCACCAAGCCTCTCGGCAAGGTGAAGTTTGATTTGTTTAGGGGGTACATTTGTAAGAGCAATGTATTAAGGGGGGGAATGTTAGCGCATTAATACATTTGTTTGTTAATGAACAGTTATGTAACTGTTTCTTCCACGGCTCCCTCTCTCTCAGCCTATATAAAGGCTTGCTCTATGTATTATCTGATATAGCAATCAATAAAACTTGATTCAACGCCTTCACCCATGTATTGAAAACATAAGAAAATGGAACCTGAAGTAGGAAGCATGCACAAGATTCCAAATAATGAAACAGAGAGATGGGAACACATAAAATGCAAGGAAAGGGCTGAAAAGAGACATAAAGCCCGATTTTATTGCTTAAATTATTCACAAACCATTACATTCATGTTAGAAGGTGAGAATACATTACAAAGACCTAATTATAGGTTTGAAAATCATGGGAATTAGGCCACCATTTTAGCATGGTACCGTCCATTTTGGCATGGTACCATTACAACAAAGAGGGATGCTTTTTACAATGGATGAGCTCCGGATTTATACAAAGGAGAAGAGAGAGAAGGAGAGAGAGGTGCAAAATGGATGGATTCAACCACCAAGGACCAACTACCATTAATTTTTGGTGGGAAGGTGTAGGTGCAGGTGATAAAAGAAACAAAGACAAATCTACAATATACGTTTGACATTATAGATCTTGGGCTACTTTACTATACTCTTGGATTGAAAGTACTTTGTGACGAAACAAAATCATGTATTTTTAGTCAAATGAAATATGCAAAGGCATTTCTCAAGATATTTTAGATGATGGAATACAATCTCATTGTTACACCTATGGAGGTAAGGTTTTAGTTATTTCAAATGGATCCATCACCACATGTAGATGTAACTCTCTATCGCCAACTAATTTGGGGTCTCGTTTACCTAACCTACATTAGGCTAAATATAAGCTATTTAGATAGCTAACTATGAAGATTCATGCAAGTTACAAAGCAAAGTCACTAGAAAGAAAAAGAATTACAGTCTAAGATACATTATGGGTACCATGGACTTTGGCCTATAGTACAAGAGGAACAAACATTTCTTCTTGGTAGGTTACACTGATTCAGATCATGAAAGCAAAATCAATGAAAAGAGATCCACTTTTGGATTCATTTTTCATTAGGATTTAGATCGATATGATGGGGGAGAAAGAATAAAATTGTTGTATCATGATCTTAAAATGAAGCATAATATCACGTTACGGGAGGAGTTGTATGCAAATCGATATGGCTACATCACATTCTGGAAGGTTTGGGAGTTCCATAAAAATAACATATTACCTTTCATTGTGACAATGATGGTGTGATAAAACTTGTTCACAATATTGTATTTTATGAGTGGACCAAACACATTAAGGTGCAAGTGCATTTCATCCACGAGCACATCCAACAACACCACATCTAGCTCCAATTTTTCATAAAAGCATAACAACATGCAGCCATTTTCGCCAAAGCATTTACACATGACAATTCGAGACGTTTAGATAAATCCTCTTCATGTCACTAGAGATAATGTAAAATTAAGGGGAATAATAAAATTATTATTTTATTATATTGATTTAGCATTTTATTATATAATGTTATGTTTAGTAAAGCACATTATTCAAGTGTTATTATGAATAGTTTTTAACTAGGTGTTAGTGGTAGATCATTGTTATGTCAATCTAGTTAGGTGTTCACTTCATTTCAATTTACTAGTTTAGATAATTGTAGTCATCTTGTTTACTCCTACTTTGTTATGGAGTTTGATCGATGTTGTAACTCAATGTACTTTAGTTGTTCAATGTCTATAAACATTGCAACTCATTTCATTAATTTTATGATCAATTTTAAGCCTCATATGATTTATGGTTTCTAACAAAAGTAGAGAGGGAGTGAAGAAAAGAAAAGGGATGGCAAAAAAAAAGTTGTATACCAATAGATTCATCGTGGGTAAAACTAAATGATGTAAAACTAAAACCTAAAATGTGAAAGATAGCTCCAATCTAAAAGAGAAAGATGAAGAAAAGTATGTTCCAAATCCTAGATTACAGGTATGTCAATTTGTACATAATTTTGATGGATGATTAATATAAAACCTTGAAATGAAAATGTATATTGCTAGAAATTGAAATATAAATAGTATAATAAATTGTGTAAACATAAAGATAAATTGTGTAAACCCCAACTTAAATTTTTAAAAACCTATGAGTAACTATGTAAACACTAGGATAAAGTCTCAAAACCCTAGGATAAATTGTGCAAACCCTATAATAAAATAAATAAACCCTAGAGAAATTGTGTAAACCTTGAGAACTAAATTATCTAGGGGTCAATAACAAACCAACTTTAGAAACTATTTTTAAAAAAATAGGGTTGTGTAGTCACAAAATCACACACTTACTACTATTATTATACCGCCAAGTATGTTGTTTTATATATGGATCTTTTGTAAGAAAAGTATTCACTAATGTCCCATTCTATAGTCCATTAAATCGTCTCTTGTTGGTCTTTACCATTGTTGGTCTTGTACATATGTCACTCACTCACACAACTCCGATTAGGTCTCATGGATTTCTATCTGTTAGTACTCACTCACTTGTCATCACTAGTCTCTAACTAGGGCGCCTAGAGAGGGATTAGGGCGCCTGGGACGCCCTAGAGCTAATTCTAGGCATCCTGGTCCCTGTCACACTTGGTTTTATTTTTGTCATTGGAGGTCAATATTTTCAGTTTTTCCTCTCATCTCCGAGGTACTAGTTGGCATGTCGGGTCATTAGTGTCAAAATTTGAACAAGAGATCCCTATATAAACACAACATACATACTACCTTATGGGTGAACTATTTCTATCAAGGGCTAGCTATCTACATAGAGCAAGGGACTACATTTGGGCATTATTCTACATCACACACTACATAGGAAGGGGAATTTCATTCTATTTCATCCACCATTTTTCATTTTATCTAGCTACTGCCCAATATCTCTGCGTCATTGGCGCTAGGGAAACCTAGGAACATTATTGCACACACAAGCACATAGAACTACATTAGTTTTAAGATGTAGTGCAACACTTAGTCATAAGTCCATCCATTTGGTAGTTGAGGATAGTCTGACCCATTCATTTTCATCTTTATTTTTATGGTTTAATGCTTTGAGTGGGGTTTTGCATGTGATTATTCATTGTAGGTTTACGATGACATCAACAAACCAAGTATGACATTTAGGTGACCAATGGAGAAGTACTGCGAAGACCTAAATACCATATCATGATCAAATTTTGAGTTATTTCATAGATCAAAGCACCCATATTTCAGACCAAGGTGCCCACAAGCACCCCTATCCTTCCACAGCATCCCGGTTTGGCCATGATCGCTTTCATTGCAATTTTCTAAAGATCGTTGCGATGATTTGTTCCACTATTCCATCACTCTGTTTAGTACCAAATCGGTGCGATGTAACTATAATTAAGGTAAGTACCTTCCCCTTTCATTTTATTTCATTTAAAATATCAAATAAATTACTTAGCATTTATATTTCATTTATGTGTCATTTATCATAGTTGTACATTTCTGATTTTAATAAAATATCCATATTTTATTGAATCATTTTGGTGAACCCGATGTGAATTTCCTCTAAAGTAACTATCATGTCACTTATAGGTAGAAAAAATGTACAAGTGTCGAGCACCATCTCTCGCACAAAGTTGTCAAAATTAGCATATTATGGGGCACATCCCCCATCCTCGCTATATGCCACAAAGCCGACACGGTCCATAACCTCCCAATCATCATCTGAAAAATCCAACCCGAGAAATGTACTCAATTGGTGACCACCAAGTAACTCCATCAAATGTATATCCCTCTACACACCATGCTATGTCTCCTCGACATTGTATTTCACTCGATCTACACATATTTTTGCGATATCCATCATACATTGTCTATTAACATGCTTACTTTTGTCTCAACATTCGTTCTCATTATCACTTCCCATTTCACCAAAAGGGGGTATACAATGGGGTCATCCTATAATTCCCCTTACACCACTACACATTCATTCAACACCTATAATTCATCATTTTTGAAAATTTACTAATACACCATGCGATATTTCATCATTTTCTATCGATTCCCCCTAATGACCTAACATGGGGGCAACAAGTGTAAAATATATCTATGAGTAAAATAATAAAAACAAACAATCAATCAACTAATCAAATATGTTCAAGTCTCTAACAATCGAAATCATACCATTCAATTGATATAATACAACACATTCGGCCTCCTAGATGACCTAACTTGGGAGTTACATGCGACCTCCCAGATGACCTAACTTGGGAGTTACATTCATTACTTTCCTAGATGACCTAACATGGGAAGTTATTCTACATTTCACATTTTCTTCCAGATGACCTAACTTGGAATCCATCACACATTGCAGTGACACCCTTGGAGTGGGGGAAATGAGACGTCATTTCCTTTCCTATACTACTCCTATATGGGTCAACATGTTTGATCGAAATCTTTGGATCCAAAATCACTAAAAATTTGATCTGTTTATGTGCGTAGGCCTGAATATTTTCGGGATGTAGTTAAAGGTTGGAGAATAATACACCTTTCTCCCTACACTCTTCCTCTAGCAGCAGGATGCCCAAATCCTCTATTTTTTCATACACACATGCATCGGGTTGGGAATTGATCACTCCCTACCCCATCACATTGTCATCATAAAAATTTAGAATCATTAATCATTCAATATCACAAATCATTACTCTCGCCAAAGTGCACATCATCATGGTCTCACGTCTCTCATTATGCTACATGGATCAACACATTGATCCATGGTTCGTCACGCTATATGTTTTCATTCAACATGCTCTTCTACCACATTTGTGCATTCTTATACAACATGGGCTTCCCCCGAAATTCTCTCGGTACACATCTCTAACTACTTTATGTTACTAAGATTTCACTCACCAACATAAAGTGGGGGAAAATGTAGTCACAAAATCATGCACTTACTACTATTATTATACCACCAAGTATGTTGTTTTATATATGGATCTTGTGTAAGAAAAGTATTCACTGATGATCCATTCCATAGTCTAGTTTTATGTCTTGTTGTTCTTAATCTGTTGTTGGTCTTGTACATCTCTCACTCAATCACACAGCTCAAAAGTGCGGTCTCGGGGATTTCCATTTGTTAGTACTCACTCACTTGTTGTCACTAGTCTCGACTAGGGCACCCCGGTCTTGATTCTAGGTGTCTTGGTCCCCATCACAATTGGTTTTATTATTCTCATTGGAGGTCAGTCTTTTCGGTTTTTCCTCTCATCTCCGAGGTACTAATCAGCATGTCGGGTCATTAGTGTCAAAATTTGAACAAGAGATACCTATATAAACACAACATACATACTACCTTATGGGCGGACAATTTCTACCAAGGGATAGTTATTTACATAGAGAAATGGAATGCATTTGGGAATTATTATGCATCACACACTGCATAGGAAGGGGAGTTTCATTCTATTCCATCCACCATTTTTCATTTTATCTAGCTCTTGCTCGATATCTCGTGTCATTGGCACTAGGGGAACCTTGGAACATTATTACACACACACACACAAAGAACTATATTGGGTCTAAGATGTCGTGTAACACTCGGCTTATAAGTCCATCCATTTGGCAAGTTGAGGACAATCGAACCCTTCATTTTCATCTTTATTTTTAGGGTTTGATGCTTTGTGTGGGGTTTTTCAGTGATTCTTCATTGCAGGTTTACGACGACATCAAAAAACCAAGTGTGATTACGTGATGAAGGCTAAGTAGTGCAAATACCTAAAGACTATATCGGGATCAAATTCGAGTTTTTTCACAAACTAGGGCACCCATATTTCATACCAGGGAGCCCACATGCACCCCTATCCTTGCCTGGGCATCCGAGTCTCAGCGAGATCTTCCTCAAAGTATAATTTTATGAAGATCCTTGTGATGCTCTGTTCCGCCATTCCATCACTCTGTTCAATCCCAAATCACTGCGAGGTAAGTCCAATTCAGGTAAGTACCTTCCCTTTTCATTTCATTTCATTTAAAATATCAAATAAATTACTCAACATTTATATTCCATTTGTGTGTCATTTATCATAGTTGTACATTTTTGATTTAAGAAAAATATCCACATTTTATTGAATCGGGTTGCCCATGACACAACCTATCTCGCAAAAACAATATTCAACCTTTTAAATCATTTTTACAAATTTTTTTATAAATACACAAGAATTAATGAAATATTCTATTATTGTTTGTGCTTTTGGATATTAGAGAGTACATGATGTAGATAATATGACATATCTCCCTACTAGTTTATCCGAAGGGATTTTGATACTATCACCTATGGTGGCTCTAACATTCGTGTTTTAGCACAAAATTTCATATAGGATGATTTGGACAAATCTTATGATCCTCCATGACACTCTTTTACGAGTAAACATATATCAACCTCTATGCGGTACCATGGAGGTATATGTTTATAGTTAATTTTTTAATTAAAATATATTCATTCTCAAATTTCTAACTATACAACTTGATAATGGCATGTATTATATGTAAAGGGACCTACATAAGTTGATGAACTAATTACTCCCTAACATCCCTTAACCTCTATGAAACCAACTTGGAGGTATTGGAGGTATAGATGTACTATTATTTTTAATTAATAACATTTAATTTCAGGGAACAATTTAAATATAACTTATGTATCATTGGTCTACATCCCATATAAATCGACAAGAGAATGATAGTGTTAGGACAAGTAGACATTATTCATCCGTCTGCAAAGGAGTCAATTGCACATAGGTATTAAAATATAGTTTATTTCTTAATATAATTTTTTTTTCATTCAAATATTACATTATAGCTTGATTATGACAAGTCTAAATCTCTTATTGGCCAACACGAGGATGGGAGGGGAGGGGAGGATAAGGGATCCACTTGCACAAAGGTATAATATTCTTGTTTTTTCATTTAAAGGTGTTTTAATTAATTCAATTATAATAAGTTGACTTATTTTACAAATTGTCATCTCGAGTAGGAATCTCTCAACCTACTATGAAGAAAAAATTAAAACACAAATGACATGAGTTTTCCCAAATTAGCATCGATGAGCTATCCCCTAATTCATTAGGGGGACAATTATGAAGAAGAAGTGCCACCCCTATTATCGATGATGAGATATTTTTTTAATTTGTTCATAATAATGATAAATACCGAGTGTGAGGGAATCTCAAAATGGGTCTCTATGTAAATGATAAGATGATTATATTCATGGATGTTAAAAGAAAATAAGTATTTTAATCTATTTTATTTAAGTTGGTATATTTTTAATTTCATATTTTTATTTTATTGGCTTATATTACTCTCAATTTATTTTTGTTTCATTTCTATGATTTCAATATTTTTTTGTTGCAAGTATTGCAACAAAAGAATAGTTTACCGAACTTGAAAATTGTTTCTTTTTAATTGTCACGTGGAAGGGTCAGTAAGTACAATTTGAAAATACAAAAATATGGTAAAAATAATTTTGATCGACTTTGGGAAGACCACTATAATTCTAATTGAGAAATATGTAGCATAAGGGTTTAAGATAATAAAGAGGCATGTAAGGGTAATTATGTCATATAAATATAATTTTCTATTACAAAACATTATAATATTTTGTGTCTATAATTTGCAAGTTTTGTACTAAGGAAACCAAAATGCAGAGAGGAGGGAACATCAACCTCATGAAATAGAAAGATAGGCTTGAATGGGTCAGTGCAAAAAATGGCTAGCAAAGGACATTGATAAGGTTGTAAGTCAATTAACAAAATTAATGATATGTAAAAAATCATTTTTGTATTAATTAAATATTTGTAAAATGTTGCAATTAATGTTGGCAATAATAGTAAATCACTAAATGTTTATGAAGTGAGAGTTTTTAAAGAGTTGTTGATGACTCATCATATGGGCCAACGAAACTTAGAAGAGCTCACTATAGAATGTATATGTTCTATGGGTAAGTGCATGAAGTTAGGGGGCCAAAAATTGGACAAGAATCAAAAAAATAAAAAAGCGTACGCATTTTAGTTTGTTTGGCTTGGGAATCACCAAAGTATAATGCGTACGCATTATGACGACTATAAACAAAAAAAGAGGCCTGAGCCTCTATCATTTTTCCTCCCTCAAACGCAAGTTTCAGAGCTTGTTTGTGCCCTCACGTTTTTTCATTCAGCTGGATCTCAAGCTCAAAGGATCGTTTCTAGATCACTGGGAAGATCTGAATCGACGATGGCGCCACAGAGAAGAGGTAAGCACAATTCTTTTCTCAAAATTGCATTGAAATATGATAATTATAGATTAAAATTTGAATTGAGTACATATTTTTTATTGTTATAGTTAGAGGTCGAGGGAATCAACCACAACCAAACCCTGTTATTCCTGACATCCCTCCCGACACTCCCACAATTGCTCAACATCCCTCAGGTAGTCAAGAAGATTTAGCAGCCCAAATAGTTGAAAACAAAATTGAAATTGAGGATTTAATCAAAACAATGAGGGATGCACAATCTATAAACCCCCACCGCGCCTCTCTTGCAAACACATTGGAGGCATTACTTGTTCAAATTGACACGACAACGGGGCAAATTGATCGTTGGACAACTTACAGAGAGGGTTGTAGGGTTTATTATTCCAACAAATTGTCATATGTGGATGTAAAGAAAAAAGAAATTTCAAAAGAACTCATATGCACCTTATTCACGGACCCCTGCACTAATCTTACTGTTCCGTTGACGTGTAAACGATTTCCCATCCATTAGTGCAATAATAAATTGATTAAAAATAATTTTTGGGACCGACGGTGGTTGGTGTTTGATTTTCCACCTTGTAATAACAACGAGGTGACACTATACTTTCGAGGAAACTCTATTGTGAGTTTATCCTCAATGAGCTCCAAAATTAATTTGATTTCCGAGATTTGTGGTTGAGGAAAAGGATGCGCACAGATTGACTAGGTGCACAACGTGCACCTATTCAACAGGTAGATTCCCTGCACTGTAAGCCCCTCACCCTAAGATTGTCCTCAAGCAATGAAGGATACAATAGAGATTGATACACTCCACGCGCTTGGGGCTATCTCGTAACCCTTGTTCGACACACGAGGGAGATTTCAGAGCGGATGCTCGCGGAGGTACACAGAGTATTCCCTCAGGGAGTACTAGTATGAGGCCACATTTTTGCTCGTCATGTGGTAGCATATGTTTAGGGCCCGAGGAGGACGATACTTTCATGCGTACTAATTTTGGTGCACCTGGTGCTAGGGATGAACATGATAACGTCACTATGTCAGATGTTCTTTTGAGTGAGACATTTGGATTACATTCATCGGCATCACCTTCGCAGTAAATTTTTATGTTTGGTTATGTGTTACAATTTTTTTGGAGTACCGATTTACTTATATATGTTAAATTTTTGAAATAATTGTATTTATACATGTACATGCATTGATATTACAAGTGCGTAGGAGGCACATCTTCATCCCAACCATAGGCGGCGAGCACCATGCATACACATACATTCACAGAGGTAATTTAGAATGTTAATTATGTAAAATTTTCACATACATGTGTGTGTGTGTGTGTGTGTGTGTGTGTGTGTGTGTGTGTGTGTGTGTGTGTGTGTATTAGTTTTGAAGTCAAATATATGTATGTTCTTGTATGTCCATCTAACTCACGTGATATACATGTTTGATAAAGATGTTGACTTCACTAGACACCCCACCATCTCTGCGTGACGTAGATAAAGGTGTTACCATTGTGATTTCATCTACGCAACAACTCACTGAGGTATTCAAACAACACGTAAATTTTGTTATTAATCTCTCGTGTAATTCATATTATGTTAAATTACATGTTAGTAATGTCTTTCATTGTAGAATTATTAAATTATGTTAATAATGTCCTTCATTGTGTGTATGTAGGAGTTACCTACGATAGGGTGCAACCCTATTCATTTGATTCACAGGTGTGGCGGGGTAAAAACAATAGTTCTATATTGATAAAATTAGTTAAAATATTGTCATTATGTAGATACATGTACTTAGCTCTATTTTCGCTAATTCTGATGTTAGATTTTCTGATCTTATGTGTATGTAGGGAACTTTAACCCCTCCATTTTGACTTCGAGGACACAAAATCCTCCATCTCATCCTCTTCGTACCCCTATTCATACTGCAGGAGCTCCCGATGACTCATTTGAGCGTGAGATGTAAATTTGGCATGATCGACAACTTGCGGTAAGTTTGTGTGTTTATGTAAATAATTTCATTCTAGCATGGTCTTAAATACATGTTGAAAACATATATACATTAAATTTTGACAAAAAAACATTGTTTGCATTTACAGGCTCGTCTACAGGTGAGTATTCAGTGGAAGAGGACTTGAAGCATGGGATCGGACGATCCAAAGTCATCTCATGGATCTCCATCTTCGCTTAAGGGAGGGCCTTCTTCGAGAAAGGCCAAGAGAGGGATAGATTTTGATGAGTAGGAAATATATATGTCTTACATGACATTGTTTTTGTATGCCTATGTGCATGGCATTGTATGTAAGCCTATATGGCATTTGAACTTGATGGTATATGACCTATTTGGGTATTTTTGTATTTATTATGCACATTAAAATACTATTTGGAACTTGATAATTTTGTATGAGACCTTACATTTCTGAGATTATTTTCACATGAATCTAATATGATGTGCACTTGACAATATTTAAGACATTATGGATTATTTTTTCATTTATTGGTGATGTACATGTACTAGGATTTTCATCAGTATAATATGCATCAAAATTTGGAAATTATTATTTATATAATATATGTATATAAAGAGTTACCTAATCTGAGTAATTATTCATTCAATTTATCAATGTGTATATGTGTATTTACCTTACTTGTGCTTCTTCTTACTCATGGTATTTTTGTACCGGTTCTATACTACATTCTTCTATGTTTTGTAGTCTTCTCCTTGTTAAAACACTCGACAGTCATCACAATTTAATGCCTTTCATCTGTTGATATTTTGAGAATGTCTCTCCATATACATTACTCCAATACTTGAGAATGTCTCCAATGCAATGACATTCTAATTCGACACTCAATGATTCTTGATTGTCTAATCGTGTCTAATTCGTGTTACTACCTTTAAATCAGTAGGCATTTCAAGTTATTCGAAATCACATCACACCGTTCACTAAGCTTGATGACTACCACTATCCTTTTTAAGGGGTTTATTATAACATAAATTATCAATGAATAGAAGGTCACTAAGCCATAGGCCATTGACTCCATCATCCGAACTAAACAAGAAAGATTTACTAGGTGATTGATAACTCACATGTGTTCTTAGACATACCCCTATCAAATTATTTCTTAAGTCAATCTAGTCATTCAGGGCTCTTAAGCGACTATGCCCGGATGAGGTAGCCCTACAATGACTCAAATTGTACTATTTTGCACATTTGTAAACAATATCACAACGAGATAACCGGATGGAGATGGAGAAAACTACGAGAGAATTTTGTAGAGGGCCCCAATGTGGAGGTCTCGGATCTCGATGAGATGTCTCTAGATGTAATGGAGTCTCGAGAAATCACCCGTCGAATATATGGCATGTTTGGGCCTCTGGGATTTTAAGCGATTACACCCAGATGAGGTAGCCCAAAAGCATGGGAAGCGTAGGGAACCAAAACGAAGCCTCCAATAAGCATTCACCCACCCACCCTAACATGTTGGCATAGTTGGTTGGGTTAGCCCTACATTGACTCAGATCGCACTATTTTGCGTGTTTGCAAACAATAGACAACGAGAGAACCAGACGGAGATAGAAAAACCACGAGAGGATTTCATAGAGTACCCCAACGTGGAGCTCTTGGATATGACGAGATTTCTTTAGGTGCCACAGTAGTCCGAGAAATCACCGTCGAATATATGGCATGTTTGGGCCTCAGGGCTCTTAAGGGACTATGCCCAGAGGGGGTAGCCCAAAAGCACGTGGAGCGTA
This sequence comes from Taxus wallichiana var. yunnanensis, assembly GCA_018340775.1. Taxonomy (NCBI): domain Eukaryota; kingdom Viridiplantae; phylum Streptophyta; class Pinopsida; order Cupressales; family Taxaceae; genus Taxus; species Taxus wallichiana. Next base: position 680,965,010 of record CM031239.1, read on the forward strand.
GGGAACCAAATCCTCCACTAGCATTCACCAATCCATTTGGATGTGTTGGCGTAGTTGGTTCGTTCCCACACGCTACCGTTTGCAAAATACAACATCTAGCTTTTTACTACATCGACTTAGACTGCACTATTTCGTGCGTTTGCAAACAATAGGATAATGAGAGAACTGGATGGAGATAGAAAAAACCGTGAGAGAATTTCGTAGAGTACCGATGTGGAGCTCTCAAATTTGATGAGACATATCTAGGTGCCATGGAGTCCGAGAAATCACCCGTCAAAGATATGACGTGTTTGGGTCTCAGGACTCTTAAGCGACTACGCCTTGGACGGCAGGGTAGCCGAAAGCACAGGGAGTATAGGGACCCAAAAAGAATCCTCCACTAGCATTCAACATGCCACCCCGATGTGTTGGTGTAGTTGGTTCAGTCCCATGAGATTTCGTTTGTAAACTACAACGTCTCGCCAGCCCTACACTAACTCGATCGCACTATTTTATGCGTTTGAAAAAAATAGCACAATGACGTAAGAACCAGATGGATATAGAGAAAACCACGAGAGGATTTCGTAGAGGTCCCCAACATAGAGCTCTTATATCTGATGAGACATCTCTAGGTGCCACGAAGTCCGAGAAATCACTCGTCGAAGATATGACGTGTTTGGGTCTCAAGGCTCTTAAGAGACTACACCCAAACGAGGTAGCCCGAAAGCACGAGGAGCGTAGGGAACCAAAACGAAGCCTCCACTAGCGTTCACCAGGCCACCCCGACATGTTGGTGTAGTTGGTTTGGTCCCACGAGCTTTCGTTTGAAAACTATAGCCTCTGCAACCCTATTGAATATGTACTCTCCTCGTGGATACAACTTTTCAGATTTGGCAAGCCACCACATACATTGTACGTTCCATCCAAACATGTTTTGTTATAAAAAAATTATCTTGTTGATTTTTCACAAAATATTGTTGGAATAAATTCCCTTGAAGATTTTTGTGGGACATTTATTCCACACTCATGCAACATGATGTCAGTATGCAAAACACTACGTATTTTATAAAAAAACATTATAATGCATTGAAAATTCAACATGATGCCTGCAACAACAAGTGGTACGTGAGTGATTTATTTTCACATAAAAAGGTTTGCTCATTTCAAAGAATCTTTGGCTAATGTTAATTTGTGGATTTTCATTTTTAAACTTAGAGAAAAATTTTGTTTGAGTCATATCTAAGAAATGTTTTGCACACAATTCACGATTACGAGAACCTATTCTTCTTTTTATTGTATCTCTTCTATTCGGTGACACCCTTGTGTTCTCATTCTAAAATTTTACAATTAATTCTTTTAGAATATCAGATGTATTCTTGTCTTTTCGTGGAAGTCTATTAGAGAAAGCCCAATAGTCAGTGTTATTGACTAACTCAAGACGTTTACGTCTCTCTATTGATTTCATTAGTGTTTTTCTATTTAGCTTCAAAGCACTACTTATTTTTCTAATTAAGCATTTATTAACTATTTTATCACTTACTATACAATTAGTTAGTGCACGTCGTGTAGCATTACTATCTTTGGTGCGTCTTTTTCCACCTACAGTTTGGTATGCTTTATGTATGTTTTCAACAATTGACGCATTTTGATCAACAACATTAGATGTTCTTAACCCCAAGGTCTTAATTATATGTCTCATCTTAATTAATTTCATCAATGAAACAAATAATTGACATCTTTGTGTGTTATTTAAATTCTCAAATTAATTATCCCAAATTCCACTAGCTTTTCTTCTCGCATTTCTTTCAGACATTTTGGTAGGCATTGGTTTTATAATGTTTTCATCAATTTCAATTAAGTGAATTGGTTTTTTTTTGCAAAATGGAAGGAGGTGTTCTTAGAGGTGAAGATTCAAGTAAGGGTTCAACAATTGGATTCATATCAATTTCTTCATCCATACCAACATTATCATTCAATTCAATATCATTATTCATTGCAAAATCATTATTCATTACAAAATCATTATTCTCTACATTTTCATTATGTATTTCATCCCAATTTTCTAATACATTAGCTACATTTGATATAGTGGATGTACCTTTCCCTGCTCGAAGTTTTTGCATTCTCTTCAATTTCTTTATTCTCTTCTCTTCCAATTGCTTGTCTTATTCTTGACTTTTCTCTTGTCCTTAGCTCAACGTTTATTGCCCATGATTAGAAAAAATCAACTAGTGGGGTAGGGGAAAAATGAAATACTAAAAAATTGTGCAAGAATGTAGAGAATATTGCAGACAAAACAAAATGTTTGTAGAATTCCCGTGAAAGAGATGAAAGGGACGTTGGGGCCCAAAAATACAAAAACAAAGCAAAATGTGTAAGCGTTATGTAACGTGTGTGCATTATGTAATGCGTACACGTTACATAACACATACACGTTTTTTTTTCTCTTTTCCCAAGCCATGCCTCAAGGTTTGGGATCCAGTTTGGATCCCTAAGCTTGAGGCATGGACCTGCACAAACACAACAAACAACAAGTTTTTACAATAAAATATAAAAATGACACTTCCTCTATGATAAATCAAAATAAAACAATCGATCCATTTTAAAAAAATTATACCACGACATAGAGCAAAGTCTCTTCTTTCTAAAAATATAATTTTCCAAATTTTCTGACTAATATAAGGTTTCCATATTATTTATGTTCTAAATATGCCTTTTTATAGCTATTTTTGAAGTGTAAATATGTCTATCTTTCATGGTGTATCTTTTTTTTTTTGGGTGTACGAAATTAAAAACAATTATACTAGCCCAAACTAGGCATAATTCTATACATATTCAAAAAAATTCTAATTTTTGATATTTTTTGAGGTAGTTAGGGGGCATGGTTGGAGCTCCGTTATTTTTCAAAACATAAAATTTTTGTACTAGAAAAATCATAAATAAAAAAATATTCGCTAAAAAAATCTTAAAAATGGAGCCCAAACTAGATGCTCCTAGCTATCTTTCTACCAAAGGGTTTTCAAAAATACTAAATGGTGCTCAAAAAATGGTGGGGGGCATGAAAGTCACTCTATTATGTTTTTTTAACAAAAACAAGAGCATCTGTTGGTATTTTAGTTATTTGACCCACTTAAACTTATCCATTTTCAATAAAATTTAGTAGCTTAGAAACTAGACTCAAAATTCTACGATTCATATTTCTACAACATCTTCCAATTTTGAGTGTAACTATTTTGAAAAACTCGTACAAGTTGAAGTTTTTTTTTTAGAAAAATGCGTCCACTTAAGACCCCCTTTTGCCCATCTTGGTGCACTCACCCCTATATAAGTTATTATTACATTATATATATTTTTATATTATTTTTTACGTAATTTATTAATGCATCTAATTTTTATATTTTAATTGTTTTTATAGGAAGTGTGTTACAACAAGCACTCCATAAAGAAAGTGTGTGTAACATCAAAATGTATGATGGGACAAACATGCTTTCAATGAGTCGGCCAATGATAATCGTTATATGTCGATAAAAATGTGGTATTTAAATAGTTATGAGTTATATACATTGTACATTAAAATCAAGCACTTATAGAAAATGTGGTGTTTAAATAGTTATGAGTTATATACATATTAAATTACAATTAAATGCTTATAAAAATTTATCAAAGCATCATCATTATATATTTACATGTCAAAATAAAATGGGAGGATAAGGAGGGGAGTAAGGATGATGAAGATGATGGTGAGCAATGGAAGGAAATGCATCTTTTGTCATGATATGACGCCATTGTGTACTCTCACATACAATGTTCTTGCAAAACAAATATTCTTAATATATTAAACTATGCTCTACTTCTAGTCTCTCTTTGGAGACATGATAATGTTGGAATGATATAAAGAAGATTAACATATCCCTTGCACAAGGATGACATGCATAAATCGAGAGATGAAAAAAATGTATTCCTTATCCCCCTCTTCACTCCAAATTATTTTCATGTGTATTTTCTCCCTCGTTTGATTTCTCTCTTATAAATCGTGATAAATGACGAGAATCAATTCAAGATATCAATCAAAAAATAATCCACACGCAATTTATTTGAACATCATTTTTAATCTTATAGATCGTGAAAATATTAAACCCTTGACCTATACTCACTCCACTTTCCTTATCATTGCTCAAACTTGTTAAATCAATCCTCAAATTATAATGAACATCACGACCAAGTATTCAATAAATCTTACTTTTTAGGTATGTGCACACCCAAACCCTTCCTATTTTACTTGGAAACAACTTTGTAATACAATCGTGTATCTTTTACATTCCACCACCTTTCCTTAAATTAGTGTTGAAAACATCATTTATAAAGAATGCATTTCATAGTTACTGATCTTGATCAAATTCATTTTTTTCTCACCGGTTGTGACATATAATTTCTAAACACGCACCTATTTAACATGGAAATTTGTGATCATGAGTTAATAGTGAATTAAGTATAAAGATAAATAAAACTCATGGGGGTTCACTTAGTAAAAGTATGGTATAACACGTTCGTTCAAAGGGTATTAAAGAATACCCTTAATGTTATTTTTTACCTCTAATTATTCAATTGATAATACCCCCTCCCATTATATTATTAGAATGAAAATACCCCCTATTTTTTCATTTTACCTTAACCATTTTTCTATTACAATTTTATTTACCCTTTTTTATTTCTACCCTAATATATCAAACAAAAATATATCATGTTTCCCATTCAATTATTGTTTTTCTTAGTACACATTTGATCCGAGAAAAAGAGTTTGAATCGATTCAAGACCTATTACCAATTGTAGACACCAAAATTAGGTCGTACCACCCTTATAGCCCCGTTAATTAAATAAACCATACCTTACATATTCATATCCCATAGTGCACATGATTAATTGAATTAATTACTTTAATTTATTTGATTAATGTCCTCACTTGACCACATCACCTAGACACCTCATCATGGACCTATACTTAGCAAGTTCATTTTAACTAGGACTCAATCTCTACTTACCATAACTAACTGAGACTTAGTCTAACCCTAACATTAGATGCCTATCATTTCTATAACAACATGCCCACTTTCTTAAGTGAAAAAATACCATTTTAGACCGCGACCAATGGGCGTAATCGCCAAAATGATGGCCAAGATTTGTTATTTTAGCAAACCTACGATTTCCCACCTTAATCGATGTCGGTTAACCTAAATCAATGTTTGGTTAACCTAAACATGTCATCGATTACCATATATTCCATTTGGTAACCTTGTTCAGAGGTTGGAAGAATTATTCGAGTTTGAGAGAGATATATCTACATGCAAGAAAGAACTAAAACCCTCTCGCACATCCAAACACACCCTAGCAAACACCAAGACTGATAAGAAGACATTGTCATTCACGGTAGCATTTCGGGAAGCACTTCCAAACACTAACCACCGTTTCATAGATCAACCATCACCTCTATCCAAACGACAGGTCTGCAAATACAAGTAAGTGTGTTTTGATCTACATCATTCCATACTTATTTAGATCATCATTTCTTTAGCTTTCTCTATTAAACACTATTCTCTTTTGTATCCTATCATCCTCACCTCCCTGCCAATCTACCCATACGACCATCCATAACCTTTGAGCTCCCCATATTCAACCCCAGACATCTTTGAGCATTTTCATCATCTTTACCAACCTAGCCATACTTCTTCCATTCTCTATGCAATCACAGAGAACCTCCAAAACTAAATTTTATTGATTTTATACTATTTCACCTCTACCGATCCGAGATTAACCTAAACCGTCATCAAATTTTCTCTCAATTGGAATTGGTCATACCCAACCGACGTCGATCTTGTATCTAGTAATTATACTGTAACAACAACATCATAACCTTCTCCCAAATAAAAACCCAAAACATGATCTTGACCTATTCTAGTCACCTTGGCTACCTACCCAACCTCCATATTTGATCATAACCTTACTTGTTAGATTAGATTTTCTTATTGTATTTGAATAAAATACCTAAATCATATCAAATACAATAGGATATTATTTATTTACATTATTTCTTGCATTAAACTATAGTAAACAGTTGATTGACAACCATCTAGGAAGTGTCACACTTCCCGGATCTAGCACACGCTAGGCACTCCACCGACTTATATTGTTTAATATTATTCTTACGGTATTTTTTTGCATTCAAAGGTAATTCCTCCTAGAAAAAGGAAGTTATTGTAATCAACACTAGATCAGGAAATCAGAATGTGCGCACTCTACGTCCCACCTTCATTTCATAGGTATTCATCCTCATCTTTACCTTATTTGTTTTTCTCATACGTACATACAACTTATTGGTGAAATTTTTGGCACCGGTGGGACCCTCATTTGTGGGTTCCTTTCTATTCATATAGGTTGCATCTTGTGTGTTTCCTTTCTAAATCTTTATTCACTAAATCTTCTTCTCTGGTAATCTACTCCTCTCTAATTTCTCTAAATGAAACATTTCTTTTGGTGCATTTAAAAAGAATCATTCTTATTTCTTTTTGCATTAGTGAAAAGCATCCTCTCTCCTATTCATCATTTGCTACATCGAATATAATTGTCAATTTGGGTTATAAAATTTGTTGCATTTCATCCTTGCATGTTGCATTATTAACTCACATTTAAAAGTGAGGGCAACCTATAAGCTGGAATTCATGACCAAATGATGGTTAACATAATCGAACCGTAGAAAGTAATTTCTCTTCTCTCTCTCTCTCTCTCTTTTCCAAACTTCACAAATACAAAGTTCACACATCTTCTTAAACAACACCTTACCTGGAAGAAGTTTTCAATGATAAAAGGATTAACAGTGGGCTCCCATCTAGTTTCTCTGTCCATTCAGTATCTTAGAGAAAGGACTTCCCCTGCCAAAACATAACCTAAAACCTCCCCTTTAAAATTTGCTTCTTCATGTGATGCCTTCCCAAGCTAAAAGACTTTGTTCTAAATTCACAAGTCAATCTCAAATAACATAAGCTAAAGAAACATAAAATTCACCCATAGGATTACGTGTTTTTCTTAGCTTTCTTCTTGAATTGCGTTTTGAGTTGTGAGGATTAAGTTTCTTCATTTTATTCTTCATTTCACACTCCACCATCATAGTTGGAGTATTTTGACTGTTTCTGAGTGTGTCAGGGCCTCATATTATCATTCTTAGATTTCTAGATTGATTCTTCATCTGATTTAATTTACAAAATCCATTTTTCTTCACTTCTTCAGATTTCACAGTAACTAGTGTCGGTCCAATGACCGTCATCGGTTCCCATCTAATCGTCATCGGTTTACCTGACCAGTGTCAGTTACCAGCTCTTTTGGTTATTTTACCCAAAATAGCTTTCATCACCTTCTCTTTTCTATTTGTAGTCCTTAGGACATCATCATATTCCCAACATTCTGATATCACTGATCAAGTACAATTTCCCATTTCATTTTCATCAGTTCTGCTTCATTTTCTCAAACTGGTGTTTCCCCATCAGAATCGAGTATTGGTTATTATAATATCATCGTTCTCCTTTAAATGTCATTGGTCACTTTAACCGGTGTCGGTTTCCTATTTTGATTTTTAATTGAAACATTGACCAAGTCCACATACCAATATTTGTTCTTTTCTATTTATGTTGTTCTCTATGTCATTTACAGGTACAAGTTAACTTGATACATGCTAATTCACATGGATTTGACTCCCAACCAAGACAACACCCTTATATTTCATGCTAGTCTTCAGCCACTCCCACCTAGCCCATCACCGCCTTCCATCCTATCGCATATGGATGTAACTCAGCCTATCACCATTTCTACCGGTGACGAGGAGTTTGCAAGACTCCGACTGTAATCCATGCAGCCTTACAATACTATCTTGCCCACTCATCTACCCAAGACTCCTCAGGAAAACTAGTATACAACATGCCCGTATCTATTCCTCCTACCATCACCCCCACTTCTGCGTCATCTACCACTAGCTCAACATTTCCTTCATCCACCCTACCCTTTGGTATCTCAAATGGGCCCCTCATTCACTATAATTGTTACACCAATGACATCTATTGCACCCGTGGTGTTAACCATCCTTCACCAACCATCGTCAGACGCATAGCCCCATCTATCCCCTTTACCTTGTATGTACCAGTTGCATCACAACCTCCCATGGTGTCGAAACCCACACCCCTTCCAAAACCTCATCCTTTCCATCCCATAGTCTCTACCACCAATTACCATGAGAGTCGTTACGACTACCCCACCTATTTTCATGCATCACCAGCAACCCCCAATCTCATCTATCACTTATTCGGGTATCTTCCACCTGTATCTATCCCCCTTTTAGTAGTTTTCATATTCGACACCCCCATGTACCGGGATTCCATCCACATCATACACCCATCATTAACCTCCTTTACTGTAGGAGGCACCCATTCCTCACAACCTACCAATGACCTCATTAGAATGATGATGGAAAAGATGCAGACATTAGAAGCATCAGTTTTTGGCTCTGTAACTCCTTAACTTATGAAGAAATCTGTAATGAGCCTATTCATCCATCTATTCCTATTCGCCCATACCCCATGCATTGGGAAATGCCCAAGTTCAACCATTTCAATAGTAAAGAAGACCCACAACAACACTTGCGATCATTCAAACATGGGTGCTATCTAATTGCCCATGATGATGTTTTACTCCTATGAACATTCCCCATGTCCCTAATAGGACCTACCTTAGATTAGTATAGTAGTTTACCTAGACATTCCATCTACTCCTTTAACCAAGTGGATCAAGCATTCCGAACCACTTCTCAATCAATGTAGTCAAAAAGTCACCATGACTGACCTATATTCAACATGACAATATGATGACAAATCTATCATAGATTTAATTGCTCACTAGCAAAGACTTATCAACCAATTAACGTTCTAGTTACCTCAAGATGAACTTATAGAGTTGTTCACTAGAGCTTGTGCTAGACACATATCACCAACTTTGTAGGTATAAACCTTCCGTACCTTCGAAAAAGCATTTACCATGGCATGAAAGCTATAAATTCGTGTCGTTGAAGAAAATAAAATCTAATTATGAAACAAGAACGCCACATACAAATCAAATAATTCTTCTTCATCTTCAAAACCCCAAAATAATTATTCAAAATCCAAAGGATCTACCAACGCGGTAGTTCTCAAAGCTGGTCCATCTCATCCATCTAATCAATCTAAACCTTCCTCTAATCTTTCCCTTGTTCAAACTTTTTAGTTCCGATGGGAACAAAAAATTACACTCCAATTGGAGAGCCATATTATTCAATCTTGGAAATCTTCTTAAAGTTTAGAGCCATTCACTACCCCCATAAAACCTCATACTGGTTTTGATCCCGCTTGTCCTATGCCCGCATGGTATAAGGAACATGACTATTGTAATTATCATCACGTCAAAGGCCATAGTGATGGTAATTGCATAACTTTTAAGAACATTATCCAGGAAATGTTAGATAATGGAGATCTCATCCTGGATAACCCGAACGCATCGAAATCAAAACTTGCATATCTTAAGAATTCATTCCCTAACCATACACCATCATCTAATCAAAGTGGTTAACCTTCAACTAATGATAGTAATGTCTGTGAAGTCCACGCTATTTTTGATATCGTACCGGTCATTCCTCAATTTCCACCTATTCCTTATATCGAGGAAATTTTGGTACGAGTTCCTCTACCCACAAAGGAAGATACCTCTTCCAATCCTTCACCCTTAGAGGAGTACCCTTCATCTCCCCCTTCACTCATAGAGGAGTCCATGATTTCCTTTGATTCCGTTTCATCATCTATCTCGTAACCTACTGAAAATCAACAATATTAACTCTCCCACTAATAGGAGAATTATCATCACCTTCTCCTCCACCAAAAGAGAAACCTATCTCACCCCACCTACCATCTCTCCTACCCATGGGAGATCCTTTAGACACGCCACTACATATTGGGGACAATTCTCCATTAGCATTATGGGATCCCGTTGATCTAGTCTCAGCTCTTCTACCCATAGAATCCAAGGCTAACCGATTCCCTATCACACAAAGATATTTCACAGAGATTGCCACTAAACCAACTACATCTCATCTTACAACGGTCCCATTTTCACGGCTTGATCGCTTCGATTACATCAATAATTTCACACTTTGGGGACATCTTTGGGTCCCCTTTTTGACCCAAATGCAAATGTCACCTACAAATACCTCCACAATCTATCCAAAGGTATTTCTAGCAACCATATTGACCTTGATCATGCCCTGTCGAAAATGGATTCTTCTTTGTCACCTTTTCCTACATCCTAACTTTTACCCATGACTAAAACCATGCCTATGCCTAAAAACCTACCCACACCTACATCTTCACCCACATTTAGACCCATCACTACCTTGGGTGTCATACTAACACCAAACCTTACCATCCCACCCATCAAATTGGATTTAGCCACGTCTTCCCAAACCCAAACCAAAATTGCTCTTCCACCTAAAGGAAAGACCCAAACTTCTAGGCCACATACACCAAAAGTCTCACCTACCACATATTTGTCCCCTTCGCCCCTTCCGTCCATCCTAGGACCTTACCCATCAACCTTAGCAAAACAACCCCTACCCAATGTCAATCAAAAGCTAAGAAACCTACCTCATCATCATGATCCTTTGTTACATCCAATTTACCTATAACACAAACACCCTCTCCCTCACCCGTACATTTCTTACCACCTATACCTCACAACTACTATAACCCAAAATTTTCCTATATGACTTCAACCCATACCTTCCACCCGCCTCTACTACCAAACACTTCCACCAGAATCTATTGTCACCATGGGTAACCCATCCTCTTCCACCATCTACTTTCCCTTCTACATCACCTACTCCCATCTCACCTTTACCCAAGAAGGTGCAATCCAAAGACAATAACCCACTACCCTCCAATAGGGTAGTTAGGCCAACAACACCTTCCATTGCTATTTCTTATACCACACCTTTACCAAAGAAGATACCATCAAAACCTAAGTAATACCACCTACCAAACTAGTGGTCCAACCCATTCCCCCTCCTATAATTCCTCTTCCCCCATAATCATCCACACCTTTACCTAAACGCACACTCACTTCCCACTTTGTGATCCATTGGCAGGGTCATACGCTAACATTTTATCCAACCTCTTAGAGACCTCACTCATCACATTACCACCACTAAGACCTTATGACCCCCTCAAAGTCAAACCAAAAAGAGTTTGATGAAACTAATTTTTTTCCTACCATCGTGTGTCAGGACATGATGTAGAAATTTGTAAGGCTCTCAAAATTGTTCTCCTCCAATTATGTCCTCTAGAAGAAAATTTTGATGACGACAATCTCCTTGATGAGGACCCTATTCCACCTTCACTGTCACCACACACCTCATCCCTTATTCTTCAATGACCTTCACCTCCACAACCCTTTATCTCCACCTCAAAATTTGAGATCAACATGGTCCATATTAGAGAGTTGGCCAAACCACCACCTAAATTACAGTGTGCCCTACTCATTTCCCAAGGCTCTTACCTCGCATTAGGTTTTTGTCCATCATGTCATTACACTACTCATGACATACCTTCTCCATCTACCTCCTTTCCTCAGATTAACATGATCCAAGTTTCCACTGCTCCCAAAGGGACAAAGGAAAAGAAAAGAACTAGCCCATCAACCAACCCCATTCCCAATATACCATCTACACCCACACAAAAATCACCATTTGAGGATCCACATACCTATTTATCTAATGGGGTCACCCATCGTATGTATGATAAAGCAATTACATCAATCCCCTCTAAAAATGTCTTTGTACGATCTCGTCCAAACCTTTGAATCTCATTGACAAGCCCTTATGGAGGTTTTACAATCCATCAAGGTTTTACCTAAAAACCCACACCAGTAGCCTCCATTCTCACCCCTCACCATGTGGCCTCTCTTACCAAATCATCTCCTTCTTCTACCCCCACGCCCACTCATCAAGTAGTTGCCCTCAGTTTTTCTGATGAGGATATTGTACCTCTCCAATCAGATGACCCTGATCCCACCCTTTTCATCTCTGTCTATATCGATAATATACATATACGGTGCATTATGATTGATGGAGGTGCTAACATCAACATCATCTCCTCCCACACATATAATCAAATGTGCATTCCTTCAAATTACATGCATAATAACCTAGTTATGTTGCGCTCCTTTAATGATGCCATCACTTCCACCCTTGGCACCATTATTCTTCATGTTCACGTAGGCCCTCGCACCATCCTGAATTGTTCTACATCTTAGAGGGGGAGTTCCAGTATAACCTGTTGCTTGGCTGACCTTGGATTCACATCATGGGTTGTGTTCCTTCAACTTTACACCGTTGTGTAAAATTCAAACATGAAGGACATAACTATACCATCCCAGCTGACCCATCACCATTCAAAACCTATAACATGTTGTACCGACCTAACGATGTCCTTGTACCAATTAAGGCATCTACCACTACCCCCACTTCTCCTTCACCAACAGCCCCATCCACCAATGCTACCGCCACCTCTCCCACACCTAACATTTCTATTTCTACTATTTCCGTAACCTCTGCAGTTGGCCCATCTACTTCCCAACCACCCGATACCCCTCCTACCCAATCACCTAGTAATTCATCTATCCCTCACTACCCACATATCTACTACCGATCCCTTAGAGGGTGTTTTTCAACACCTCACTCACTGGGGAGTACCACCTCTACAATATCAACACTTCCTCACTCCACAAGAGTATGACAACCTACAACAACATCCTCGTTATTACTATCGCATAGGAGAGGTTTTCCTTATGGTCCTCCCCACCTTCACACCAACTTAACATATGGGGACTTGATACTGCCACCTATTCACCCAAACCGCCATCCCAAACATGACCATTTTCATCTGACCTCCAATCTCTCACTAACCGCCACTTCGCCCACACTTTCCTTCACCGTTGTGCATGGAAAGGCTTTGGCTTTTGGTTTTTATGAACAAGGCATCATACCATCATCCCATGTACCACCCATAAACACAAAGATTGTAGTGGCATTGGATTTTCCACACCATCTTCCAAGAAGGCCCGCATCGACCTCATTGAGGATGAAAAACCTTCTCCACCCCATTCACCAACGTCACCACCTTCACCCACGAGTCCATAGATCCCAAATCTATTCCTCCTAAATTTTTTTTTTTCATGAACACAATTTCCTGGGACCTCTGACTTATCAACGTGATGGCGAGGCTCCCTCTTCTCTTCCCTTCCTATGTATCCTAACATGATTGATGATGATACACCTATTAATGTCATTCAATGTCAAGATGATGAGTCTATCCTCACCTACCTTGGTGTGGAAGATTCTTATATTCACCGGTCATTGCCTTTTGAGACACAAACCATGTTGAATGAATCGACCATCGAAATCAACATTAACACTTAGGATGACCCACACATCTTAAAGATAGGCCAATATTTAGATGTTGCTGAACATGGAAGCTTTTACTTCTTTCCTCCGGGACCATAGCAATGATTTTTCTTGGTCCTATGCTGATATGCCCGGTATTGACCCAAAAATTGTGGTCCACAATATCATAACCATTCCTGAATCCAAACCCGTAAAACAAAAGTTATGGAAAATGCATCCTCGCATTGCCCTTCTTGTTATCAAAGAAGAACTTCAACACCTTCTCTCGGTTTCCTTCATCCTACCCATTGACTATCCCCAATGGATTTCTAACATCATTCCTATCACAAAAGAAATAGGGGACTTCACATTTACATGGATTTCATGACCTCAACTTAGCTTTACCCCAAAGATGACTTTCCTCTACTAGGCATTGACTAGCTAGTTGATCTCACCATTGGTCATGAGATGTTATCACTCATGGATGGTTTCTTCAGGTTATAACCAAATATTACTCACTCAGAGGATCAACACAAAACCACCTTCATCACTCCTTGGGGGACCTTCTGCTATCAGTCATGCCTTTTGGCCTTAAAAATGCTTTGGTTCTACATATCAGTGGGATATGACTTATATCTTCCATGACATAATGCATCACATATTGGAAGACTACGTAGATGATCTTCTTGCCAAATCAAATGTCAGTCAAACACCTTATAGTCTTAAGGTCATCTTTGACCACCTCATCAAGTATTGTGTTCACCTTCAACCTAAGAAGTGTGTCTTCACGGTGCTTTCAGGCAAGCTCCTTGGTTTCATCATTTCTTTGTGTGGCATAGAAATTCAATCCTGCTAAAGTAAAGGCTATTCTCAAAATTCCTCCACCTACTAATCTCTTTGCCAACTTTGAAATTTTGCAAGGTAAGTTGCAATCTATTCATCGGTTTATTTCACAACTTTTTGACCACTGCCAACCATTTCATCATCTCCTCAAAAAGGACATCTCCTTCAAATGGGATGATGAATGCCACAAAGCCTTTAACGCCTTAAAACAATACCTTCTCCAACCCCAGTGCTCATTCCTCCTAAGGATGACCAACCCTTTTACCTTTACATTTTTTACTATTGACCATTCCTTGGGGCCATGCTCTCTCATCACGATGAGAAACACAAGGAGAAATTGGTTTACTACATAAGTCATACCCTTTTGGACTATGAAACTAGATATACCCATGCTGAAAAACTTTTCTTAGCCTTAGTTTTTGTTTCCACTAAACTTCATCATTACCTACTCAACCACAAAAACTTTTTTTCACTAACACTGACCCCTTACATTACATGTATGCCAAACCTACCAATCATCAACGTGTTGCACATTGGCTCATGCTTCTTGAAAACCTTGACCTCAAATTCATCCATCAAAAATATGTCAAAGGCCAAACCATCGCTGACCAACTTACAGACACATCTCTATTTGGAGATCAGCCTTCTAACTTGATTTCCTAGATGAATCCATTACTACCCTCTCTTTGGACATGATACCACTTACCAAATGACCTTATTCTTTGATGGTTCCAAATGTTAGTGTGGAGGTGGTGTAGGTGTTATCCTCATTCCTCTTGATGGTGAACCTATGCCTTTATCTTTTAAACTAGATTTTGATTATACTAACAACATCATTGAATATGAAGCACTTGTATTAGGCCTTCAAACCATCGCCCTAGATGTCAAATCAATTAATATCTTTGGGACTCTCAACTAGTTGTAAACCAAGTCAATGGTATATACTAGTGTCATAATGAAATACTCCAAAAGTACAAACACCATGTCGACATACTTTTGACTACCTTTGACCATTACAAACTTCAAACCACCCCATGTTCTACTAATAAATTTGTAGATACCATGGCCTATCTAGCTTCTCAGATACCCGCACCTTCCGCCAACTCCAAAATATTTGTCACAATACAAAGGTTGCAAACACCTTCTTATTTATCTCGAGATGTCAACTCCGTCAAAACCATCGCACCTGACCCACATGATCTTTGGTATAAACAGTTAGCAGACTACCTTTCCTTTCCATTCTACCTCCGATCTTACTCGTAATGGACAACACTTTTCTAAAGGTGTCTCTCACTATGTCATCATGGGTGGTCTTCTTTATAAACGTGGCTTTGATGGTATTCTCTTACGATGCCTTACAAGTTCTGAAATTCCCTATACCATCAAGGAAGTTCACGACGGAATTTGTGGAGGTCACTTTAGTGGCTTAGCTATCGCTAAATGCATTCTTTTCCTAGGATATTATTGGCCAACCCTAAACCATGACTATTGTGACTATGTCAAACATTGTGTGAAATTCCAACAACATGCTAAATCTTCATCACACACCTAGTCATGCCTTATAGTCACATGAGACCTTTGGCCTTTCTCTCAATGGGGTTTGGATCTTGTCGGAGAGATCAATCCTCATTCTTCACAATGCCATCAATGGATTATAACCACTACTAAATACTACACTAAATGGGTAGAAGCCATCCCCTCATTTCTACAAAAGTTGAGAAAATTTGTGAATTCATCAACCATCACATTATTTGTCACTTTGGTGTTCCTCACCGCCTCATCACTGATAATGGAAAGAAATTCAAAAAAAAACCTATGAAATATTTGTGATGCTTTTGGCATTCAACTCAGTTTCTCTTCACCTTACTACCCACAAAAAAATGGCCAAGAAAAATCAACCAATAAAACCTTGAACAAAATTCTTATGAAAGTAGTTGATGATATTGGGAAGGATTGGCATACACACATTCCTTTCACCTTGTGGGCTTATCACACTAGTATTCACACTTGATGGCTGCCACACCTTTCTCTCTGGTCTATGGTACTAAGGTTTTCTTGCCTCTCGAAGTCTAGATTCCATCTCTCGCATCTCACTCCAAGACATGCTCAATGATGATGACTTTTCCAAGACCATTTGGCACAACTTGAGTTATTAGATGAGCATCATCTCAATGCTCTTGATCATCTCCAAATCTACCAAAAATGTATCAAATGTGCCTATGATAAACATGTCCATGAAAAAACCTTCTAGGTTGGTGACCTCATCTGAAGGAAAATCAACATGTAACCAAAAAGAAGAGAAAAGTAAATGGGGAAAATTTTCTCCTAATTGGCTTGGACCTATATCGTTACTCATACCTATGGATCAGGTGCTTATCGTTTGTCTTCACTCAAAGGTAAACCCAAACTTGAACCCTCAATGCCTTGCATCTTCAACCATTCTATTGTTGAATCAAATCCTATATCATTTTCTATCTATTTTAAGCTCATCCCTTGAGCACCCTTCACCTTTCATATCACCTATTCTTGTGGTCAATGACTAAACAAAAATCATGTGATTACCCATCACCTTTCAACCTTATCTTCAATATGAGTACCATGGCTCTACTCATGGCATGATTTTCATGGATAATTTTTCATCTTTTTCAAGATGGAATCCCATGGTCATTCATCATTTGAAACCATCTCTTTCATAGTTAACCTTTGTGTGCTATGGTTTTGTCTTCTAAACAAGAGCCTAATCTTCCACTATAGTCTTGTCCATGACTTAAAACGTCCAAAAAGAAAAATAATTTCAAAAAAAAATGGGATTCAACTCCTTGAGTCAAACTTCCAAGCAAAGAGATGACTCCCTCAAAAGGGACATCTCTTCTCTCTATCTCACTACTATAAATAGATTGCTCCCTCGAAGGAAACTATACAAAGCTTTCCATACTGCACATAGTCTATCATAAAAAGGGACTATCCTTGCAAAAACAAAAAAAATATTCAGAAGCTTCCCACATTGATCAGCTTCATGAAGACCTCAAGGAGATAATAATATAATCATCCCATGTAGACTTCCGCATCGATCAATCTATCAAAAACAAAAAAAAAAAAAGTGAAAATGATAAATTTTTCATCATGGACTTGCCTATTTTGATCATGGGTTTCTTTCCAGGTAAACATGCCATCTTACACTAAGTTACGCTAAAACCACCCATTTTCACCTCATTGCCTTTTCACCCTAATTTCCTATCTTCTCAAGGGACTTTCACAAAAATGACATTTCGTGATCATGTGACTTTCTTCACCCTTAGCATAGTCAATCATGCAATGTCTTTAGGGTCTTATGTTCATAAGCCAATCTTTGGTATGGTAGCCTCGTTATGGTTCTTATCAATTAGGTAGCTCTTTTGTCACCTCTTACCATTCTACCTTCTTCATCACCTATTGATTCTCCTATACAGACTAGACCATCGACACTACATTTTAAATATTTCCACTTTCACCTAAGACTCAACCATGCCTATGACCTAGACTCAACCATACCTATGACCTAGACTCAACCATGCCTATGACCTAGACTCAACCATACCTATGACATAGACTCAATCATGCCTGAAACCTACTAACCCATTCCTCTACCTCATCATATTCTTCCCTAGCTTATGGGAGAACTACATCGGCTGAGGCCCCTTTTTCTGTTGGGGCTATGTAGGCAGCACTTCGAGGGCATGGGGCCCTTGGAGGTTAGCTCGGCCACTCTTTACCCTAACCCATTTTTCCCACATGTTTTCTATTAACATTCACCCTTAATTAGTTTCCATTTTTCATAACATTTGGAAATTTCTCATTCATACATATCTACCATTTTATCACACCATCAAAACATCTAATCAATCATTCCACATTTCTATAATATCAATTTTTTTGAAATTTACACCATAACATACATATAACTCATCATTTATTTCCCATGTTACCAATAACTTGGAAATTAAATCAAAACTAAAAAAAAACGATCAACCATGCCTAACTAACCTAACTCAACCATGCCTAACTAACCTAACTCAACCATGCCTAACTAACCATGCCTAACTGACCTAACTCAACCATGCCTATACCTAACTCAACCACCAACTCAACCATGCCCATGACCTAACTCCACCATGCCTGACGACTCCACCATGCCTAATCCACCTAGTTTCCATCCATACACAAATAACAATAGAAATTTCAAAACACAAGTACATCATCCATACCATCAATCTCACCATCTATAAATGAAATTTTGTGTATCCATCAAATATACACTGATACAAAATAATACAAGTATCTCTCAAGTAAAACCTCAAAATTTTCAACACACAAGTTGGTATAATAATCAACTCACAAAAATCTCATGTACAACCTCACTATCATTGGCATAGGCAAGGCATATATATAAAAAAATCAATATAATAATCATATATAAAGTGGTGACTAATCATCACCCCACCTGATATCCATGTCGATATCATCTATCTCCTCCTCCTCTCCTCCAGCCCAATGCCCTCCCAACATCTCTCCACCTTCACCTAGGTCGTCTCTGCCTGGCCTAGCATGTGGCTAGGTCTGGCCTCCATGAACTCGTGGCCTCACCCTAAACCTATCTGGGGCTCACACGGCCCCTATGCTCTCTGAGCTATGTGTGTGAGATATTTTCCTCTCACTCACTTCCTATTGTGCCCTGTACTTAGCATAGGAGGGGACATCTATCCCTACGATTTTCAATCAGTGATCTGGTAATATCTATGGCCTCATTCAGGGCATCCCTGAATCTCACCATCGACACTATCTGTGGTGGTGCCATAGGTCTCACAACAACTGAGTGAGTTTGTCTAGCTAATGATGGCCTCAACCCCTATACACTATGAACCCCTCCTCCTCCCTATATCATGGGACCCTGTCCCATTGCTACTTGCCTGTAATATGGGACCCTATCCTAGGCCTGTGGAGGGCCTACACTGTGTGAATTAAGCCTATAGGGCCACAATATGAGCTTGTGCAGTGGCCAAAAAACCTGACCTAAAACCTACTATCTATGCTTGTAAGGTGGCTACCTATCCCATCACCATCACCACCACCATGTGCAGGTACTACTGTCCCTGTGTAACCTGGGCTGCAGGCTACCACTATGCACCTAGTAAAGTAAACTGTGCCTCCTCGATCTATGAGCTACCCTGTAATACTCCAAAGTTGTGTGTCAAAAGGGTGGCCACCTACCCCCTGTAATGTGTCCTCTAAACTATAATAGTGGCTAAGTTAGGCTGCCCTAGCCTCGGTGGTGCTTCCCATTACCGCACCACCCACCACTTACCATATATCTATTAGTGACCCCCATGCATCATCAATCACTGCATGTCACCTCTACTCCTCCTACCCTGTTGGCATAGTCGGTTGTGGTAGAGGCATAGGCCTCTCCACGTCATCTCTCTTATACTATGGGAATGGTGGAGGCACATCTGGGGTAGCCCAAACTATCATCTAACCCTATCAATAGGTATCATCTCGTGCTTGCCGACATGTGCCCCTCTATCCACTGAGTAGTTGTAGCTCCTCCAACTCCATTGCCATGTGTCTGTAGGAAGGGAAGCCAACATATGGCCTCTAAATAATGTCAACCCCTGACAATCCCTCTAGCACATGCCTATAATATGCCACATCATGTGCAACCCTAGCTATCCCATGTGCTCTCCCCCAACAGGTACCCAACACCTGTAACCAACTGGACAAACCACCCACATTTGAATGCATCAAGTCGGGAAAACCAACTAGATGCACACATATGATGTGCTCATATGCCCAACAAGTGAAGGAAGGTACAACACAAACTAAACCTCCGTAGCCTCCCATAGGCCCACACTCTCTGTACAACTGCACCAAGAATGTTGGCCCAGGAAAAATAGGTCCTCTCCTCCATCATGTCTGGAGAACTCCCCATTAGTGCTCATGGGAATCTCCCACCCTCCGCATCTGGAAACACAAAACAACACACCACCTCCATAATCAGGATAACCAACCTCATCTCCTGAGGATGGGTCATGTACATGTCTCCATAGCTCAAGCTCATGCTATGGTATCTCAACTCCATCATCGCCTCTCAAAAAAAACCACTATAACTCCTCTAAGGCCTCCGAGGTAATAGAATAGACCTGCTCCCAAACTATGGCAACCAAGATCTGTATACATCCTCTAGGGTGATAGTAATCTCACCCATCGGCAAATGAAAAGTGTTGGTCATTGAATCCCATCTATCGATGAGTGCGACCATCAAACTAGGATCTCGAGCTACACATTGGTAACATCGATCCCAATCAGTCCTACATCTATCACATGCCTCCACTCCTCTACATTCACGCTTGACCGTATCACCAACAATAGAGGTGGTACTTTGTCCCACATCCATAACTGCTCTCTCACCTGCACCAATCAAACACAACATTGTTCAGCCTTGACCATACCCAACATATCTTTTACCCAACACACCTATTACATGACATAACTATTTCCCACCACACCCTACCCAAACCACAACCCTACCAACTACCCCTTTTTCCTAGTGTACTATTACACCTATTCTCCCTTATCATCCTTACCCATCTTAGTTCATTTTATCTACTTATTTACCACCCCCACCATCACCCAAATACCCTTTTACCATATTTTCCCTACATACACCTTCCCTTAGCCCTTCCTTGACTATTTTCCTTCCCCTACCCATTCCTTACCCCTATTTTTCATCATCCCTAACCTGATTGTCAATCACCTTAACCATCACCGGTTTTCTTTGACCGACGTTAGTTCAATTTCACCGGTGTCGGTCACCTAAGTTGACTCGACGCTAATGTCAAGGCCAATGACATCGCCAACCCTCGACCGATGTCGGTCTCTTCGCGACATCAAAAACCAAAACCCATACCCTCCCTCTCAAAAATTGACAAAAACACCCTAAACACCCACCCTACACTACCCAAACCTATCCTAATGTCATTTACACCCCTATTTACACTACATTGGACCTCCCCCTCCCTCATTTCATTCATTTTTACCCACAAATTCAAAATTCAACTCCCACCCAAAATTTTTTACCCAAACCGATTTCCACACCCTATTTTTAAACAAATGCAAAGATCGGATAAAATCCTACCTCATCTTGATGTTGTCTCTCGTGGTGGTACGTCCAGCCATCTTGCACGGTGGTCCACTTGACCCCTCTCCCACCTCCACCATCACCAAATCAACTCCTCACCTCACAACCAATCAAACCACTCCAATCGATCTCATGGACCCACCTACCACGAATGCCAATCACGCACTCTAGTCACTCACCAACTCATCTCAAACACCTCATACCATCACTTTCTACTCTTACTCCACCACTCTGTCATTTTCCCAAATAACAACATGTTAAAATGAATCCATAAAATATGGATTTTTCTTTTTATTAACCCTAACCCGACATGACCGATCGGTCATACCAAACCGACATCGGTTACTTTATAACCGACATCATCACCTATTATTACCATTTTTACCCCATTTTTCCCATTTTGACCTCAACTCATCATTTCCTAATACCCTTTGACCTTACCCACACTTATTACAACCTACCTACAAGCCCAAACTACCCCTACATTTCCTTAGTTGTGTCTAGGATTTGTTATTTTACCTATACCTTGGCCTTACCCATGCCATGACCTATTTACTGGACCTGACCTACTTGGTGTGACCATTGACCTTATGTACTGCTATACCTTGTGATGTTATTACCCATGTTGTTTTAGCCTAAAAACCATACCTTTCCTATTTTTGTGCCATTTATCCCGACCAAACCTTTGGTGTACCAGAACATACCTAAACATTCCTGCACCTAACCTACGTTGTGTTTCCAGACCATATCCTATGCCTTGGATACCTAAATCACTTCACCCTTGTTTGGATAAACCTATCGACCTTGGATGATGTAGAGTTTGCAAGCTCTTCAACCTAGTACCGTGTTGCAGTCTATACATGTGTGTGTGCATTTGATTTCCATTACCCATTACCCAATTTGACCCTAGCCTATTACTTATTACCCGATTTGACCATCACCCTTTCCATAGTACTCATACCCTTCCCCACCTACCTTCACTTCCACCAACTACACATTTATCAAACCACTCACCGATTCCATATAACACCTCATCAGTTCTTGGTTTGAGGGGGATCACCTTCACCCACACTGGGGAAACCCTACTCTCACCCACACATGGGGAAATCACTTCCTATTTTTTTTGTCGCATCACTTACCAATATAAGCTACATGACAAAAAGGGGAAAATTTAGACACCAAAATTAGGTCGTACCACCCTTATAGACCCCATTAATTAAATAAACCATACCTTACATATTCATATCCCATAGTGCACATGATTAATTGAATTAATTACTTTAATTTATTTAATTAATGTCCTCACTTGACCACCTCACCTAGCCACATCACCTAGACACCTCATCATGGACCTATTCTTAGCATGTTCATTCTAACTAGGACTCAATCTCTACTTACCATAACTAACTGAGACTTAGTCTAACCCTAACATTAGATGCCTATTATTTCTCTAACAACATGCCCACTTACTTTAGCGAAAAAAATACCATTTTAGACCCGAACCAATGGGAAAGAAGTGGCCAAAAAAGATGGCCAAGATCTACTATTTTAGCAAACCTAGGATTTCCCACCTTAACCGATGTCGGTTAACCCTAAACCGACACCGGTTAACCTAAACCATCATCGGTTACCATATATTCACTTTGGTAACCTTGTTCAGAGGTTGGAAGAATTATTCGAGTTTGGAGAGAGAGATATCTACATGCAAGCATGAACCAGATCCCTCTCACACATCCAGACACACCCTAGCCGACACCAAGACTGATCTGAAGACATTGGCATTCATGGTAGCATTCTAGGAAGCACTACATGACACTGACCACTAGTTTCACAGATCAACCATCACCCTCATCCAACCACTCAGTCTACAAATACAAGTAAGTGCATTTGATCTACATCATTCCATACTTATTTAGATCATCATTTCTTTAGCTTTCTCCTTTAAATCCTATTCTCTTTACATCCTATCATCCTCACCTTCCTTCCCAATCCACCCATCTGACCATCCATAACCTTTTAGCTCCCCACATCCAACCCCAGGACATCTCTGAGCATTCTCAGCTTCTTTAACAACCTAACCATCCTTCTTCCATTCTGTGTAATCACAGAGAACCTCCAAAACCAAATTTTATTGATTTTCTACTAGTTTGCCTCTACCATGCTTGGTTAACCTAAACCATCATCAATTTCCCTCTCAACTAGCATCGGTCATACTTGACCGACATCGGTCTCTGTATCTGGTAATTCTTCCTATAACAAAACCTCATAACCTTCACCCAAATAACCCAAAACCACCCAAAACCTGATCTTGACTTTTCTAGTCACCTTGGCTACCTGCCCAACCTCCAGATCTGATCATAACCTTACATGTTAGATTAGATTTTCTTATTATATTTGAATGAGATACCTAAATCATATCAACTATAGTAGGATGTTATTTGTTTACGTTATTTCTTGCATTAAATTATTAAAACAGTGGATTGAAACCATCTAGGAAGTATCACACTTCCCGGATCTAGCACACGCTAGGTAGTCCAATGACATATATTGTTTAATATTATTCTTGTGGTCTTGTTTTGCATTCATAAGTAATTCCTCCTACCAAAAAAGTAATGTTCTCACAATTAGCACTGGATCGAGAAATCAAAATGTGCACACTCTACCTCCCACCTTCATTTCACAGGTATTCCTCCTCATCTTTACCTTATCTATTTTGCACCCCTAATGTCTACCGGTATATTGAATTTTCTTTTATCATTTTTAATTACCTCAATATGAATGAATATGATAGGATATTGCCTAGCTAATGAGCCACCCCATTTTGGTATGAGTGAATATGGAATGTAGGAATGGGACCTAAGAGCACCAAGTGTCAAGTTCTATGAAAAGAACAAATAAAAGAAAGGATGACAGACCTCAATTACATTAATTTTAAATGATGTATATGTTGTGACCATTTTAAATTTGTTATTGGTCATAAACTATATAATATTTAAAAGTAACGTGACAATTTATAAATTATATTTGTGAAAGAGAGTTCACAAATTTTAATCTAAAGTAGGGTATGTACATCTTGAATTTGAGATATGGTTAGATGCCTCTTATGTATTATGATCGTATAAGTAGTCTCTTGTATCGAAGTATGATTAGGTGCCTCTTACATATTAGGAATATAAGGTAGTCCTTGTATCGAAATATGGCTAGGTTTCCTATGTATACTAGGAGTAGAAGGTAGTCTCATATGTTATAAGTCACTTGTAGACCCAAAAATATCCACCTAACATCCTAGACTATAAAATTAATTATTATTATTATACCTATATTATTTATAATAGGAATGTTAAGTTGTAGTAACGTAGAATTATCTTGTAAGACAATCCACCAAAATTCTAATACACAAGTTCGGTGTAAAGATCATGTCAAGAAATAATGTGAACATTACTTAACAAGTAGTTAGGTAGGGAGGGTATTTTCAACTAAGACACATATGATATATAAATAGTTATTTATGATAGATGTTTCCAGACAATTTCAATAAAATATAATTATTTAAAATTGTTGAATGAAATGACATAAACAAGTCTTCAATAATAGAGATATTAGAACAAACTCATTTTTAAAGGAAAGAGTAAACTTAAGAGATTTATATTAGATGACAATTGAAATCAAAAGATTAATAATATAGTAATTATTTTTATTAACTTCATTTTCTATAGTAAATTTAACGACTAATGTAAGACCGATTTTTCCATCATTCAAATTTGATAACCATTTTCAAAAATAAACATATTCAACAAACGTCTTATAGTTGGGTACATTTTTTGACCTAACTATAATTTCTCAATAGTTTTGATTAAGTTTCATAACATTTTTTAATTTGTGTGGGAATGTAAACCCAAGTTAATGGGGTTCTTACCAAATAACTTTTTCTATAGTGGTTTGAAAGGTTGAAGAAATAATTACCATATCGATAACCTTATTTTAGTTTTAAATGAATCAATTCCCATTCTTGATGTAAATTTCATCCAATCCGCTCCTCACAAATGTCTTTATGTTCAATAATGTACAAGGGTATTTTTAATTTGGCCAAAAATAATGTAAAATTGGTTATAATGGATAAATGGTTTGAAAAAATACTAAGCAATGGAAATTATTTTTAAATACTAAATGAAATGGTGTAAGGAGTTCTAATATTAAAGATATAAGACACAATTCATTTTCCCTATAATTTTTATAAAAGATTCGGGTTTATATATACTTTCCATGTAGCTTTTATTGATTTTATTTTTATGTATTTCCAAATCTTTGGGTCTACCTATAAATTATATGTAGTTTTTACTTTTTTTTTTTAGCCATCGACTCTCGAAAGTCGTTTCAGTTTGAGTCTTGGCTATCGGTTTTAGACTCCATCGGTTTCGGTGATTCTCTCAGTATAGTAGAGAATAGGGTAGGACTAATAAACATCCCATTAGCATGTCCCATGCCCTTTTGGTAGGTTCATCCTATGGCCTTTTGGGCTAGTTTGTGTAAGAACGCAAGAAGGGTCCGTGGAACCGTGTTGACCCTCTAAGGTTTGTTCAATGGGTAAAAAATAACATGATTCTTGGAATAATGTATGATGAATGTAAATACATTGTCTAGAATACTTGAAGGAGATTGTTACCAAAAAGTTAGAATCGTGTGATTTTGGCACATTCAACCAAACCCATGTAACAACAATGAGAACAAGAACCGTGTTTAAGGCGGTAAAACTTGTAATAATTTGTTTTTTTTTTTGAATGTGAATGTTATGAATCAAATTTTATTTTGTCATTCCTCACCCCTCTCGATCGTGGAAATTTATTGGTTTACTTGTGTAAAATAAAATGAGTGTTTTCTCTCTAATCTCTCTCTAAATCTTGAAAAGTTGTCTTGGTTTGAAAATTATGGAAAGTAAATATTTATTTATTGAATTTATCTGTAGTTTTTACTTTTTTCCCTTATAATTTTTACCAATCATTTTATCTCCCTATAATTTCAATGAGATTGCGTTATTTTTACAAGATCAATGGTACATTATTCAATTGTAAACTTTGTAGTTTCTTCATTTGCACGAATGAAGTACACATGCTTTTCCTTCGTGGGTCATTTTCAAGACCCCTTTCTATGTCATATTAGTTTAAAGAGGTGTCACATTTGTTTCAAGTTTATCCAGTTCTCTTTTTAGAAAGTTGGAATTTCCATGGGTATGTTGGTTATCAAACCCCTTGCAGTGTCATATTCATTTCAAATATTATGTTTCTTTATCCAATAAGTGGACGTCACAGAGTCATATTTGTTTCATGATTTATTGTATTTGAATAAAATCTATGTTACAATTTGAGTCAATTAACACACATGGAATTTACCTCGGTGTTTTGATAATATCCAAGTGTTATCCATTCTCCATATTAGGGGCACGTATCTAATTTAACTATAGTTTTCAGAAGTTGCATTATTTTCCACTTTGTGACAAGGGCATCTCCCTAGTTCAATAATTATTTTTAGACGTCTACATCTCATGGCATCTCTCCACTTCACCGGTAGAATTTAGTGTATCTACACCACAATACATATCTTTAACTTAGTAGTTACATGTTTGACACCTTTATGTCATGAATCTTCTAACAACTTTAAAAATTGATAACATGGTTCACATACCATCGGTGTGCTTTTTACTTCACTCTTTCAATTTTCATTTTTTTAAGTTTAAGGTTTTCCAATTTCTTATATTTATTGTGACATTGATCTACTTTCATTTTCATGTGTTTGTAAGTGTGCAAGTGATATAATAAAAATTCCAGTTGTAATATCATATACATACACTACACATGTATGTATTCCTTTTAATGTAATGCACACACCACATTAAAGGAGGAAATCTACATCATCCTAATTATGAATTCGGGAACTTGGAAAGATTAGTTTTTACATCTTTTTGGATATTTGGGCTATTTATCAGGATATATGCAACTCCTCTTTTCACACATTTCTACCGGATTGTTTTGTGAGGATCAATGCATGAATCTCATACATATCAAATAGGGTTACACTTCCAATGGAGATGACACTTCACATAATTAGCAAGAGCACAAATCAAAAGGAAAATCAAGTACAAAAAATACAACGGTGTGTCTAACATGCTCATAAATAAGAAAGAATGGGTACATATAGGAGTCTTGTGTAACTCATGTGCATGACATGTGTGTACGAGAACCCTATGACCTATTCAACTATAACCTATTCTCACTAAGTGAAATGAATAACCAACTAGGTGGACAAGATGTCAAATGAAAACAAGTCTATTCATATACACCAACACTCTACCTTCATCAAAGCTAAGGTAGAGGTCATGGAAAGTTAGAACTGAAGGATAACTCCCTTAGACAACTAAGAAATATGTGTCAATAGGGCTTGAATACTAATCCTCGATAAAGTACATATTTACAAACAACATCTTCCTGGAAGAATAAGAAGAGAATAATGGGTCCCGACAACTAGGCCGATGAGGTACCCATGTACAATAAGGATCTCAAGTAATGGAGGAAAAACACCTAAGGGAAAACATCCACTTACAAGAGATAAAAGACTCCCCTAAACAACCTAAGAAATATGTGTCAAATGAGTCCTAAAAACTAAAGGCCTAATAAGGTACTCATGTACAAACTACAATATTTCTAGAAGAAGAGAAGAGAACTAGAAAGCCCAAAGAAGATGGGCTGCTACAACAGACCTCACCCCAAGAAGAGACCACAAGTGAAGATACTTTGCCTCAGTGAAGGGCTTGGTAAAAATGTTTGTAACCATATCAGATGTCTAATAGTATTGTAAATCAATGATGTCATCATGGATCAACTCTCAAATGAAATGCATATGTATCTTGATGTGCTTCATCCTCTGATGTTGAACTGGATTTTGGAAAATCGAGATGGTGCTCATGTTGTCACAGTAGATGATAGTAGGTTGTCGATAGTGAATACAAAACTCTATCAAGATACCCTATAACCAAACAAATTTTGTGGCAGTGTTAATAAATCTTACGTAGAAGATATCAATATTGCATTACGCTTGCTAGACCAACTAATAGGACCCGAATGAGGAGAAAAATAGTATCATTAAGTAGATTTTCGATGATAAAGATCACGGCCCAATCGAGTCAAGTATATCAAAATAAATCAATATCTACTCCTCCTAGATAATGGACGCCATCTATGTAGGTGCCATGAACGTAGTGAAAGATCCACTTCATCACTTTCCAATGTAACTCATGTGGCTCATGCATGAATATGGACATGATTCCAATGGCATACGATAGATCCAAATTTGTATGAGTAATTTAAATCAAGCTCCCCACCAATTATTGATAAAGGGTATCATCAACCAAGGGAGTGGAGAAAACAGAAAAACAAGCTGTACCCTAGAAAAGAAAGGAGTAGGAGAAGGCTTACAATTAGACATATGGAATCAAGAAAGAAAATCAAGAGAGTACTTAGGTTGTGAAATCACAATACTCAAATCAGATTGTGAAATTTTAATCCCAAGAAAGTAATGAAGCAATCATAAGTTAGTCATGAAAAATTTGTTGGATTAGGCAATCTACTACGGTGATTATCAATGATAGAGGAAGAGCTTCCCTGTGATCAAAAATTCATGAACATACGAATAAGGATGAGTATGGATTCATATTGCCAAAGAATGTAAAAATTTGGGTTAGAGTGACACCAAGCGAACCCTGATGTAAGTAAAAATGATTCCATCTTGGTTTACCAAGCCCGAGGAGCTTGTTTAAGACCATAGAGAGTCTTATTTAAGTTACAAATGAGGGAGGGATCATGGACATAACCTGGAGGTTGTTCCATGTAGATCTCTTCCTCTAGGTCCCCATAAATAAAGTCACTCTTAACATCCATTTGATGAACTTCCCATCTGCTACCCACAACGATGGAGAGGGTTAGTCAAATAGAAGTCAATTTTTCAACCAAAAAAAAGGTTTCCATGTGATAAACCACAACTACCTAGGAGAAACCCTTAACTACTAGTCGCGCTTTAAACTTTTCAATGTCTCTATCTACTCCAGACTTTGTTCGGAACACCCACTTATACTAAACTATTTTTATTCCTTTCAAAAGAGGGGTGAGATCCCAAGTATCATTCTTCATGAGTGAGGAATACTCCTCATCCATGGTAGAATCCCACTCAGGAATACCAGAAGCCTCCAAAAAAGACCGAGGGTTAGAAGTGGAGGAAAAGAAGGAGTGAAGTCCAAAAAAATTGACCGACTCCGCCTCCTATCCAAAGGATCTCCCATGTACTATCCAACACTCTACAAATTTTTGTGGCCCAATAAGGACTAGAAGGATCAAGCTCAGATTCGGAAGATTCTTCACTTGAGTGAGAAGGAACAAGGTTCCACTCAACACTACCATCAAAATCAGAAGAATCTAAAGCATGAGGGTTGGGAGGTAAAGGGAGATCAAGAGGAGTATTCTGAAAAAGTCATCATCTAAAGAGTCAGATTCAGAATCAGGAATCATAAGAACCTCATAAGGTAGAGAAGTAGAAGTTGAATAAGACTCATAAAATTTCACACTTCTCTAGATATAAAGCTCATGAATAGTAGGATTCAAAAATCGACATCCCTTCACGCCATTAGGATAACTAAAAAATATACAAGGTTTGGATTATGGTTCCAAAGCCTTGCATTTCTTCATGGGAATTTAAGCCATAGCCTTGGATTCGAAGACTTGAAAGTTCTCAACATCATGCTTGCATCCAAACCAGGATTCAAAGGGTGTCATCCCTCTTATTTCCTTGTGCGGAACATGATTATGAATGTAAAAGTATAATTCAATGCTTCAGCCCAATACTACGAGAGGGAGGGACTTTGAGTGAGCCATATAAGTGGCCATCTCCTTAAGTGTTCAGTTATTTCTTCTCCATTTTACAAATGCCTGCAAGTAATTGTACGCAACAAAGTAATCCATTCGAAAGTAGAGAAATCCTCAAACCTATTACTCACATACTCGCTTGAATTTTCTATTGAGTTGTGGATCTCAACTACTTCATTTTATCATGCGATTGGAACTTGCTTTAGAAAAACACCGTAACCGATATCGGTTAAGGGCTTGTTGGTGAGAAAATTTGTCTTGTGGACAAATTGGTGGGTTTTAAGCCAACACTATAGGAATCAAAGTTCCTCTACTTGAATGGTGTAGCTTCCTTAGGTGCATGCATAAAAGTTGGGTTTGATGGTGGCCTTTCGACCGGAGATCCAATCGGGGGCACTCCATTGACCATGTGGCAAAGCTAGCAATGTCTTTCTAGAGAAGAAACTTTGTCTTGGAAAGGGAAGGGGAGGAAAATGGAGGTAGGAAAAACTAATGTTGTGAGTAGAATATCATATGCCCACACACATTAATTAGAAATTTCGTTTACATGCCTTTATAGTTAGAAGAAAAACAAATGTAAGAGAAGCTATAAGACCGAATGAAATTTGTTGGTCATGATGAAGGTACCAATCAATCCCTAAAAAAAAGGTGAAAATTCCTTCTTTTATTATTGAATCTAAAGCGAGAATTTGTATAGAGCTTTGAGAATAGAGGAAAATCTAAGGAGAAGGAAAATAGAAGAAGTATGGCGTTTTTATCTTTTCCAGTCTGAGCACTCTAGTATTTTTGAAATCAATCACTTGACCCTTTGGAATGGCTCGAGGAGCCATTATATCTCATGCCAAAACGGTTACAACTTTATAAATCATTTACGCCTCTTCAAATTCCTCCATTACAAAGAAAACACTCATAATAGGTTAAAAACTAGATCTTTCAATGCAAACTTTACATTTGATTTGCGGTTTGAATACAGACCATTTTATTTTCTCTTATAACATTGAAATCGGGTCATCCACATGGTAGGAAGAGATTGGAGTGGGTACAGGGGAAAGCCCTTTGCATTTTGTGATTTTTTAGAGATTTGGAAATTTGGAACAAATTAGCCCACACCCCCGCTTCGACTTTTTAACTTAGTTCACGTGGCACGTTTTCATTGGAAATGGGGCCACGACCCTTTTCTCAACATTTTAACCTATTTTGGAAAAGGGCTCAAAAACTCAAAGTTCTCCACCATTCTACTCTCCCGCTTTGAATTTTCAATGGCGGGATTCACCTTTGACTTTCTCCCTACGGGCTTCAACTTTGACTTTTTGCCTTTAAAGCCTGATCAGGGCCGCGGGTCACTTTTTAACTTTTTTCCTTTTTTGCAAAGAGACTCAAAAACACAAATTTCTCTACCGACCCGCTTCTCTGATTGGACTCTTGACACATGACATCTTCTTACTGGAAATGGGGTTGAGGCCCTTTTCTCAACATTTTAACCTTTTTGGAAAAATGCTAAAATACTAAAATTTCTCCATTTGTTAGTTCCCGCTTTGAATTTTCAACAGCGGGCTTCAACTTTGACTTTTTCCTTTATAGCCTAATCAGGGCTGCGGGTCACTTTTTAACTTTTTGCCTTTTTTATAAAGAGGCTCAAAAACAAAAATATCTCTACCTGACCTGCTACTAATTAGGTATGTCCATGTACTCGTGGATAATGGAGCCAAAATTTGACAAGGAAGAAAATGCCCATCATTCGACTATGGGAAAACTACACGGGAAGAGAACTTCATCATTTTGAGTCCAATTTTTGAAATTTCCTTCACGAGCGGAGGCATGGAGGCAAAATAATGATTTTACGACCAGGCCATAGAGAAAGCGAACAATTTTGATCAAAAAGGAGATTGTAAGGAGGATATTACATGCACAGACTGGGAGATGGAGAATTTACGAAAATGAGCAAAACAAGGATTTAAACAACACTAGGGCACTGATTTTGCTATTTATTTGAACTTTCAACTTGGCTTAAACACTTTAAGAGGGCGATAGCTTGAAATTTCAAATTTAACTTGGAAAACAAAAAGTTATTTTTGGGAGGCAACAACTGGCTCTAGCTTGGGGATATGGCATGGGTGAGCATGACGAAGACATGGTATGAGAATCTAGAATCTCAATTTTTAGACCGTATAACATTAACTAGTGCCTTATCCATTGGGTGTTGTAGAGTCATGTACAATTTTAAGAAATAATGGAAGGATGAAACACACAAATCAAACCACACACAACAAAAACCAAAAAAAACTAAACCAAAACCACACAGCTGAAAAGGGAAAAACACACCTACAACCCATTTTCACTAATGATATAGTTTCAAGTATTGATCTCTTCAAGGCAATTCCAATGGCGTTCCATCGAAGTATGAGAGGAGAAAAACATTCTCACCACAAGCTCCATGAATTTGGAATTGGCCGAGCCACAATGAATCAAACTTTCCATGGTTTCCCTTTGGTTCTCTTCTATTGTCCCAAAGAAGGACAAAATCTCCAACCTTGAATTCTCTTTCCTTTGCCCTCTTGTCAAAGATCTTCTTCACTTTCAATTGGTGTTCTTTAATTCTATCCACCACTTGGCATCTGCTTTCCTCTAGCTTCTCTAGGAAGAGGATCCTCTTGTCAATGGAGTCTTTGTATTGACCATCTTCTATTTCTTGCAGCAACTTGAGAGATGGCATCTCAATTGTGAGGGGAATCTCTACCTCAACTCCATACAACATTTGGAAAGGTGACATACCTATTGCCTTCTTAGGAGTGATCCTATCGGCCCATAATGCATCATATAACTTCTTATGCCAATTCCTTTGATTCTCATTTACCAACTTGTGAACAATGGTCACAATGTTCTTATTGCTTGACTCATCTTGCCCATTTCTTTTTGGGTAGTAGTCAGAAGAGTGAGATAGGGAGATTCCAAATCCGTAACAAAACTCTGTGAGCCCCTTGGAAGAGAAATAGGTGGCATTGTCTACAACAATTTTATGTGGTATTCCAAAATGAACAATGATATTCTCCTTGATGAAGTTGCAGACTGTTTGGGAGTTTGCTTGCTTGGTTGGGATGGCTTCCACCCATTTAGTGAAGTAATCGGGTTGCGGTGAGTACATAAGTACCCCTGCACTAGAATGAGGATTTAGAACACTAATAAAATCTATCCCCATTGCTAGAATGGTTCTTGATCACCACAGGCTTGAGTGGCAATGTAGCTAGCTATGGCTTTCTAACAAATTGTTGGCATAATTTGTAGTTGGAAACCCAATCCTAAGTGTCTGCAAAGGTTGAGGGCCAATAATATCTCCCTCTGAGGATCTTATGTGCAGTGACCATTACTGAGAAATGTCCACCACAAGCTTGATCATGATATTCCCGAGCAACTTTTCTTGCTGCTCCTTATCTACACACCTGAGGAAACAACCATCTAGGTCCCTCTTGTAAAGTGCATGATTCCATATCACAAACTTGGTTGCCTTTAGCTTGAGTGTCCTTCTTTGTTTGTAATCAAGATGAGGAGGGAATTCTCCATAAGTGAGGTAGTAAGCAATGTCAACATACCACTCATCAGTAGTGGTGACAAAGAGTGCACTGTGGATTGTCTCCTAAACAGGTTGAGAAAACACCATATTTTTCTCCCTGTTGAGCTTTGAGAGCTTCATCTTCAGCAATAAAATTGCACAAACCATTTCCTCTTACCAGATTAGAGGGTCTAATCTCCAAGTCATACTCTTGGGTCTTTGCAATCCAACTTCCTCTCGTGGCCCAGGATCTTATTGAGTCAAAATGGACTTGATTGCACTTTTAGGGACCATCACCATTGTATGGGAATTGAGAAGGTAGAATATGAAACTTTTAACAGCTTTGACCACTGCGTAGGCATGTTTCTCCAATTGGCTATTCTTTAGCTCATGATTTCTCAAAGGGAAGTTCATGAAAGCAATGGGTGCTTCCAAACCTTCATCATTTTTTTGAATAAGGACAACAGAGAGTGTATGTTCTGATGCATAGCAATACATGATGAACTCCTTGTTGAAATCTAGAGATACGAGAGTTGGAGCTTTGGCAATAGCTTTCTTGATCTCCTAAAATGTTGTTTTTCCTTCCTTATTCCACTTGAAACTTGCTTGAGGCTTCATCATGGAAGTTATATTCTTAGTTAGTTCGAAAACACAGGCATAAAATGGTGAAGGAATTTTACCTTTCCAAAGAATGAATGAATTTGCTTCTTATTCATTGGTAAGGCCGAGTGCTTGGATAGCTCTAATCCTCTCGGGATCAATGTGTACTCCATGTTTATCAAATGTGTCCCAACAACTTACCTTCAGTGACTCCAAAAATGCACTTCTTTGGATTTAGAGAAATGCCATGTTTCCTACACCTACGAGGACTTGCTCGAATGACAAATATGATCTCCCTCCTCTTTGAAAAAATCGTGAGATCATCAAGGTAAATGAAAATGCAATGTTTAAAATCTTTGAAGGCCAAGTCCATTTCTCTCTGGAAAGTGGATCCAACATTGATAAAGCAAAAGGCATTCTATTGTAGGCAAAAGTGCCCCAAGGTGTTGTGAAGGCTATTTTTGCAATCCTCTTCGCCACCTTGATTTGGTTATACGAGAATCCATCAAGAAAAGAGAGCATTTCGGATCCTGTGACTACTTGCAAAATATGATCCATGATTAGAAGAGGGTAGTTGTCCTTGAGATATGCGATTGATTTGGAAGTCTACACAAATCCTTATTTCCCCATTTTCTTCCTTCTTGGCACAATGTTAGCCACCCATGTTGAATAATGGATGGGGAAGATGATTCTAGCATTGAGCATATACATCACCTCTTCTTTGATAACATCAGAAATCTTTGGATTGTAGGGCCTTTGTTTTTTCTTGAAGGGCTTAGCTCCTTTCTTTAAAGGAATGGAGTGATGCATTTCCTTTGGCTGAAAAGATTTGAGTTCATCATAGGAATAGGCCAAGACATTTGAGTGATTTTTTAGCAGAGCAACAAACTTTATCTTCTCTTCTAGTGAGCAGCATTTACCAATGTTAACCATCCTTGGATTGTTTAAAGTGCCAATGTTTTCTTGATCAAAATCAGATGGACATTGAGAAGACTATTTTTCTTTCTCTTGGATGAACCTGTCATGTTTGTCAAAGAGGTCTTCCAAAGAAACTAGGCCATTAGGGATTTTATTTCCTTTCAATTTGATTACTCCCTCTTCATCAATTCCCTCAATTCCTTCCTTCTCTTCTTTGGGGACTGATTCACGATGTAGGTTTTCACTTCCTTCAAAGAAAAGATTATTAAATTTATCCCTTTGTTCTAAGAAGGCTAGGATATGATTGTCATCATTGAAGACCTACCAGTGATCTGCATTGTCGGGTATGCAAGGTCTGAACACCATCCCAATGGTCACTTTATCCTTGCCAAAAGAAGGATGAGGTGTCACTAAGGAAGCTAACACTTCTAGAGAATCAGCCTTTTCATTCTACTCCCTAGGGATATCTTCAATGGAGAATGTATCAAAGGATTCAATGCAGTCCCACACTCTGTTTCTATAGTGCCTGATTCTGGGGTTTTCCACTTGATATTGTTGGCGGACTGCTTTACCACAACCTCTGTATCACCTTTGCATCTCAACTTCTTGATTCCCATGTCTTATTTGTAGTAATGCTTCATACTCTGTTGTAATATTTGCATTGTTAAATTACAATTTTACGCAAAAGGATATACCTCATTGGAGGAGAGCATAATACTACACCAGCTCTGAACTGCTTTGGAATGATTGCCATCAAACTCCATTGTCAGATTCGGTATTCTTCTTCTTCCATGAGAAGTGGCAAGTCCTCTTCCTTCGTGATATAAGGAGGTAATTTCAAGCCCACAATCTTGAAAAAGATATTAGCTCTAGGATCATCATACTTCCTTCTTGTGAACTTCATTTTCCGAGTGGGGGAGTTTCTTCATTTCTCCTTTCACTGGGATAGTTGCAGATGACCAATCCATTTTTATTTCTCCACCTAGATCTCTGCAAAAACTTCTACTCAACAACATACCAAAAGATGTTGGGATGTCTGCCACCAAAATGGTCAAGAGTATCTTCTTGTCAGGGTAATCAGCTAGTGCAACCTGAGCATCCTTAATCCTTCCTACCAATGGAACTTGTTTGGATTCCATTGAGTAGCATGTTCCATTTACCCAGGTCAAAGTGAGGCCAAGAGCATTTGCAACTTTTTCTAGCATCACATTATTTGAGGCTCCAGAATCTATAATGCAATTGTTCAGCTAGAAACCTTTGATGAGAAGTGACAGGTAAAAAGGCTCAACTTTGTTGGTGGTGGAGGAACTAAGGGCTAGCATGTTTTGAGAAGATGGTGCGGGTAATAAGCCTTTATAATTAGAGATTGGGGATGTAGAGTTACCACCCAGACTGCCTTGATGAATTTGTCAAATTGGGTAGGATGTGTTTATAGGTATTCAATTTTAGAGAGTTGGACTTTGGTTTTTCTAGCATGCTCTACAAAGTCAAATGAAGTTATGGTAGATGAGGAAGAGGTTCCAATAGTGGATGAGGACTTAAATGGTAGATGCGTCATTACTTTTGGTGTTGGGTTCTCCTTTTCAAATGTAGAAATTGGCTTAGAAGGAGATGGGGGTGTAGCCTTTGATTGAAATTTAGATGTTCTTGCAGAACCAACATTTAGAAGAGAATTGCTCTTAACAACTTTTGAGTTGGGAGAAGAATCAAATAACTTACTTGGCACAACAATGTGATCCTTGACAATTGGTGAATCTGATTTCTCTCTAGCTGATTCCATGGAAGGTGGTAATGGTGATCCTTACTTTGATGATCTTGTTTAGTGGAGGCTTTGGAGAGCTATCTTCTTTGTTCTTCCTACTCTCGATTCTGCTTTGAGGTGAAACACCATTCTTGGATTGTGCATGCAGTGAAAACAACACATGAAAATATTAGAGCTTCTTCATCACCTTCCTCCTCATCAGTCACGTATTCAATTAGGACATTGTGCATGTAAACCTCTTCAATTTCAAGATGTTTTTCATAGTCATCCATGTTTTCTTCTTCAGTTTCCTCAATGTCTACTCCTTCTTCTAATTCCCTAGTGTCACAGATGGCATTGACTGGTGGTGCTTCAAGAGCAAGCCTATGAGGAGGTGGAGCAATTCTTGGTCTATCAGGAAGATTTGGTCTCCTTGGAGCATTCCTCATTGTGATTTGTGACAACTGCTTCTTCAAAACAACTAGGTCATTTGCCATTTTTTGGAACATTGGATCAGTGGTGATTGAATTTGAACTCTGACCTTTTTACTTCCCATTTGTTCCTTTCACTTTTCTAGAAATAATTAGATCATCATTAGTCTCAATTGCAAAGTCTTTAGCTTCCCTCAATGTTCTTGGTTGGGCTCTTTTGAGGAAGAAACCAACTTCTGATGGCAAAGAACTGATGAAGAACCTTTTCAAGTTGAATTTAGAGGGTACCACATCTTCTAGGATCCTTCTTGTCAACCTATCATAACTTGCTACAAAATCTCTCATTGATTCGAGAGGTCTCCTTCTTCATCTGAACCAATTGGACCAGTAGATCTTGAAAATATTTTGTGCTCTTGAACCTATGTTCAAATGCACTTCTTATATCTTCCCCCAAGATATGATAGATCTTGGGGAAACATGTAGAACAATTCAACAACTTTTTCTTGGAGTGACTCCACAATGATCCTAAGCTGAAACATCTTCATCTTCAACTCCAAACACTCCAAAAGAAGTGATGAATGCTGCTGCATGTTATTCGGGAGCCGAGAACCATCCCCTTTGAATTTTGGAAAGTTCTTTCTTGAGCCTCTTGGGAGCTCATGAAGTGGTTGTGGAAGAGCAAGTGGACCAGTATTTCTTCCCCATGGTATGTTAGGCCTACATACTTCATGCTCATGATCACCCATTCTATTCTGTTTTTATTCTTTGCTCTTTCTTCTGCTTCAATTTGGAGTCTTTCTATTTCTTCAAGTTGAGCCCTTATCTCCTCTTCAGCTCTTCAAATGTGGGATCAATTTTTCCTCCTTTCCTTAGTTGTCGGATGTATCTTCTATCAGCCAACTTGAAAGTTTATGCTCTTCTCTGGGGTGCTAGAATTTTTCTTTACCTTTCCAATTCGACAACATGTTCCTCTTCTAGGTCTAGAATCCTTATGGCAATGAAGTATTGATTGAAACTTTGTCTATTATGCCAAATAACTTCTCTCAAATCAGAAGCAATGTCTTCTTGGATGTGAAAGAGTAAATTAGGTCTCTCAATAGGAGGATTTCCTAAAATATCCATGATTTACATCCATGTAGTTTGTGTGATTATTCAATCTCAGAAAATTTTCTTCTATAATTTTGTTTTTGTATTTTATGACCCTAAGGTCATTTTTAGGTGCAGATGCTGCAAAATCTACCCCACGGTGGGCACCAAAAATGTTGGTGAGAAAATTTGTCTTGTGGAAAAATTGGTGGGTTTCAAGCCAACGCTATGGGAATCTAAGTCCCTCTACTTGAACGGTGCATCTTCCGTAGGTGCATGCATAAAAGATGGGTTTCAATGGTGGCCTTTCGACCAAAGATCCAATCGGGGACACTCCCCGACCACTGTGGAAAAGCTAGTGATGTCTCACTAGAGATGAAACTTTGTCTTGGAAAGGGGAAGGGGAGTGGAAATGGAGGTAGGAGAAAATTAATGTTGTGAGTAGAATATCGAGATGCCCACACAAACTAATTAGAAATTTTGTTTACATGCATTTATAGTTAGAAGAGAAAAAAAACGTAGGAGAAGCTACAAGACCGAATTAAATTCATTGGTTATAAGATACCAATCAATCCCTCAATCAAAAAGGTGAAAATTCCTTCTTTTATTATTGAAGCTAAAGCAGAATTTGTATAGAGCTTTGAGAATAGAGGAAAATATAAGGAGAAGGAAAATAGAAGAAATATGGTGTTTTCTATCTTTTCAGGTACAAAGCACTTTGGTCTTTTTGAAATCAATCACCAGCCCTTTGGAATGGCTCGAGGAGCCATTATATCTCATGCCAAAATGGTTACAACTTTACAAATCATTTACGCCTCTTCAAATTCCTCCATTGCGAAGAAAATGCTCATGGCGGGTTAAAAACTAGATCTTGCAACGTGAATGTTACATTTGATTTGCCAGTTTGAATATAGATTGTTTGATTTTCTCTTATAACTTTGAAATCAGGTCATCCACGTGGTAGGAAGAGATTGGAGCGGGTACGGGGGAAAGCCCTTTATGTTTTGCGATTTTTAGAGATTTAAC
The DNA here is from genome assembly GCA_018340775.1 of Taxus wallichiana var. yunnanensis. Lineage (NCBI taxonomy): Eukaryota > Viridiplantae > Streptophyta > Pinopsida > Cupressales > Taxaceae > Taxus > Taxus wallichiana. Next base: position 681,004,763 of record CM031239.1, read on the forward strand.
AATTTGGAATAAATTGGCCTGCAGCCCCGCTTCAACTTTTTAACTTAGGCATGTGGCATGTTTTCATTGGGCGTGGCCCTTTTCTCAACATTTTAACCTTTTTGGAAAAAAAGGCTCAGAAACTCAAAGTTCTCCATTGCTCTACTCTCCGCTTTGACTTTTCAATGGCGGGCTTCACCTTTGACTTTCTCCTGTGGGCTTCAACTTTGACTTTTTCCCTTTAAAGCTTGATCGGGGCTGTGGGTCACTTTTTAACTTTTCACCTTTTTTGCAAAGAGGCTCAAAAACACAAATTTCTCCACGACCCACTGCTCCAATTGAACTCTTGACACATGGCATCTTCTGATTGGAAATGGGGTCACGACCCTTTTCTCAACATTTTAACCTTTTTGGAAAAAGGCTAAAAAAACTCAAAGTTCTCTGCCATTCCGCTCCCGCTTTGACTTTTCAACGCGGCGGGCTTCAACTTTGACTTTTTCCTTTATAGCCTAATCGGGGTTGTGGGTCACTTTTTAACTTTTCACCTTTTTTACAAAGAGGCTCAAAAACACAAATTTCTCTACCGACCCGCTTCTAATTAGGTATGTCCACATACTCGTGGATGATGGGGCCAAAATTTTGGGAAGAAAATGCCCATCATTCCGACTATGGGAAAAATACGAGAGGAAGAGAACTTCATCATTTCGAGTCCAAATTTTGAAATTTCCTTGAGCCGAGCCGAGGCATGGAGGCAAAACAATGATTTGACAACCTAGGCCATAGAGCAAGCAAACAATTTTGATCAAAAAAGGATATTGTAAGGAGGATATTGCGTGCACAGACTAGGAGAAGGAGAATTTCTCAAAATGAGAAAAACAGGGATTTAAATAGCACTAGGGCACAAATTTTGCTATTTCTTCAAAATTTCAACTTGGCTTAAATACTTTAAGAGGGTGAGAGCTTGAAATTTTGAATTTAACTTGGAAAACGAAAAGTGATTTTCGGGAGACAAAAGGGTTGACCGAGCATTGGTTAGGGAAGACTAACGTCGATCAAGGGCAAGTAGGAACTAGCGACGGTTAGGCAAAATCAACATCGATTACTTATACGACATAGTTTTAATTAACTCTCAAGAGTTATATCTATTTTTAGCATTAAAATAGATTTATTGATTGTAATTGCATGACTAATTGCCCTGAGTCTATAACATGTTGTATAAGCACAAAAACTAGGGTTTAGAAGTAATGAAAAAACAAGAATTAGAAAGAACTTGAAAAAGGTTGGTGAGAGAGAAAGAACTTGAAAAAGCTTGAAGGAAGAAAGTCTTGAACATCGAGAGACGTGGAAGATTGTAAATCTTCATTGTATATCTTGTCAAAGATTTGGATAATAGATTGGCTTATTTCTTGGTGGACATAGCCCACACTAGGTGAACCACGTTAAATCTGGTTTTGATTTATGTCTCTTGTTTTGTATATTTCTTTTGGTAGAATATCCACTTTTATTTTCATATATGCTTAGATATGATATATTGTATCTGTATAACCGGTGTGCTAACCCCAACAACCGGTATCGAGCTTTGTTTGAGGGTTTTGTGTGTTGATAGATTTACTCACGAGAGATTTTTTCGATTGAGTGGGAGCTACAACAACGGAGAAGATAATAAATACAAGGTAGAGAAATTTAACAACCGAAATTATCAATTATTGAAGATGTAGATTGAGGATTATACGTATCAAAGAGATTTGTACTTACCGTTGGATGAGAAGTCTAGACCTATGAAGATGGTGATGAAGAATGAAATATTCGTGTGAGAAAGACTTTGGGATCTATAAGATTGATCTGATAGCATTTGTGGCTTCCAATATTACAGAAATGGCTTCTACCGTAGGCTTAATCAAATATCTTGCTAATTTATATGAAAAACCTAGTACTTCAAATCAATTTTATTTGATGAAGAAACTATTTAGTTCTAAGATGCATGAAGGTGAATGCTTCTAGTCATTTGAATGATTTCGATCTATTGTAAATCGGTTAAAATTAGTTGCTTTATACCATTTGATGATGAAGCAAAAGAACTTTTATTCTTATGTTCTTTGCACGATAGTTGGGACAACTTGGTAATGGTTGTTAGGAATACAACATCTGCTTAATAATATTTTGAAGTTTGATGATGTGGTTAGTATAGTCTTGAATGAATAAATTTGTAGGAAGATTACGGAGGAAATATCATCTGGAAATGCTTTAAATGTAGAAAGTACGGGCATGCGAGAAGGAGAGATCCAAGAGTAAGAGTAATGGAAAATCAAAGTCAAGGAAAGAAGATCTAAATCCATAAGTAGGGAATTACTTGTTGGAAATGTGGAAAGAAAGGACATGCAAAGAAAGATTGTTGGTCAAAGGATAAAGAGAATCAACAACCAGACAAAGGTAAAGAGGTGAATCTTGCTTCATCAAAGGTAATGCAAGATGCTCTTATTCTTTCTTTGGACAATAGAATTGAATCATGAGTTTTAGATCCAGGATCTTCTTTCCATGCAACCCCTAATAAGGGTTATTTCAGAAATTATGTCCAGGAAATTTTGGGCATGTTTATTTGGGTGATGATGAACCTTACAGTATTAATGGTAAAGGGAAGTTCATCTAAAATTACAGAATGGAAATACATGGGTATTGAAAGATGTGAGGCATGTGCCAAGCCTTAGGAGGAATCTTATTTCTGTAGGGCAACTAGGTGAATCTAGTTGCATGGTTACTTTTACAGGAGACTCTTAGAAAGTCACCAAGGGTGATTTTGTTGTGGCAAGAGGTAAGAAGCTAGGAACATTATATTTATCTACATGTATTCTTGATTCCTTTTTGCATTATCTACTTGATTAAGATGCATGCATGTGGCATAATCATCAGTGGGTCATATGAGTCAAAAAGGAATGCAGATCTTAAAGGCTAAGGGTAAGTTATCATATTTGAAAGATTTGGATCTTGGATTTTGTGAGCATTGTATATTTGGAAAGTAAAAGAGACTAAGATTTCTCAAAGTTGGGGCAACTAAGGAGCAGAAATTGGAGCTTGTACACTCATATGTGTGGGAACAACTCAGGTATCTTCTAATGGAGGATCCCAATATTATGTTACTTTCATTGATGATGCTACAAGAAAGGTATGGGTTTATTGTATTAAACATAAATATGATGTTTTTGAGAATTTTAAAAGATGGAAAGCCCTTGTTGAGAATGAATCAAATTCTAAGTTAAAGTTCCTTAGATCGATAATGGTGGTGAATCTTTGTAGCAAGTCTTTCAATGATTATTGTTCAATGAATGAGATATTTAGAGAAAGAAGCAGTTCAAGAACAACATAAGAGAATGGTGTTGCGAGAAAGAATGAATAGGAAAATCATGGAACATACTAGAAGTATGAGGATACATTTTGGATTTCCCTTGTAGTTTTGGGAAGAATCAATTGATACACTGGTTTATTTGATTAACCATGGCCCTTCAAGTTCAATAGATGGAGGAATACCAGAGGAAGCTTGGAATGAAAAAGAGATAGATCTTTCTTTTCTTAAATTTTTTTGGTTCAGAAGATTTTGTGCATGTTGATAGGAAAATAGAAAAAAGTTGGATGTAAAATCCAAGAGGTGCACTTTCATTAGTTATGGATATGGTGATTTTGGTTTTTGTTTTTGGGATTTAGAGAATTCTAAAATTATTAGGAGTCGTGATGTTGAATGGAATGAAAATAGAATGTACATGGATCAAATTTTGGTACCCAAGGATGAGAAAATTGAGAAGTTTATTGATGAAAATGAACTCTCGGGTTTTAAAGAAACACCTACAGAAATACATAATAACCATGGTCGGTTAGTCCCTGACCGTCATTAGTCAAATGAACCACCGACGGTTACAGAGGATCATAACCAACATCGGTTAGAGGTGACCAACGTCGGTCACTATCATAAGTTGATACTAATGTTCAGGAGGCCCAGATAGAGCCTCGGTACCCCAAACTCTGTGAGAAGGTCACAAAGGGTAAGTAAACTTCCAGAAATATTTACACCTTCTCTATTTTATTTATTGTTGACTGATAGTGGTGAACTAGAGAGCTTTGAAGAAGCAATGTAGGATAAGACTCACATTTAGTGGGAGCATGGCATGGATGAGGAGATGGACTCCTTGGAATAGAACCAAACTTGGGATTTGGTTAAGTTTCCAGTAGGTAAGAGGACATTGCAAAACAAGTGGGTTTACAGGATTAAGGAAGAAGAGGGTGGACAGAAAAGGTACAAGGCAAGGCTTGTAGTAAAGGGATTTGCACAGAAAGCAGGTATTGACTTTGGTGAAATATTTTCTCCTATTGTTAAGATGACTTCTATTCGTATTGTATTGAGTTTAGTTGCAGTAGAATATTTACATTTAGAGCAACTAGATGTGAAGATGACTTTCCTTCATGGTGATTTGGATGAAGAAATTTATATGCAGCGTAACCACTTGGGTATGAATTCAAGGGTAAGGAGAAACTATTGTGCAAGTTGAAAAAGAGCCTATATGGGCTCAAACAAGCTCCAAGGAAATGGTACATGAGGTTTGATAGTTTTATGCATGAGCATGGTTACTTGAGATGTGAATCTGACCATTGTGTTTATTTCAAGAAGCTTGAAAATGGGAGCTATATTATTTTTTTACTATATGTGGATGATATGCTTATTGTAGGATCTAGTATGCAGGACATTGGTGAGCTTAAGAGAAAGCTAGCTCACACATTTTCTATGAAGGATTTAGGAGCTGTAAAAATAATCCTTGGCATGCAAATACATAGAGACAGGAAAAACAAGAAATTATATTTGTCTTAGGAGGATTATATCTACAAGGTGTTAAAAATGTTCAACATGCAGAATACAAAACCTGTTGGCACACCTATGGCTAGACACTTCAAATTGAGCAAAGACTAGTTTCCTTCATCACATGAGGAGGTCAAATACATGACATGAGTGCCATATGCTTTAGCAGTTAGAAGTATCATGTACACTATGGTTTGTACCATACCAGACATTACATAGGAAGTGGGAGTTGTGAGTACATATTTGACTAATCGAGGTAAAGAGCATTAGAAAGCAATCCAATGGTTACTCGGGTATTTGAAAGGGACACCTAGTATGTAGTTATGCTATGGAGGTTTGGATATTTCATTACATGGCTATGTTGATTCAGATATGGCTGGAGATCTGGATGGTAGGAGGAGCACTACTGGATATATTTACACGGTAGGTGGAATGACATTAGCTAGATTGTGAGATTGCGAAGGTTGTTGCTTTGTCTACTACGGAGGAAAGTAGTATGTTGTAGCTACAGAGGCTAGCAAGGATATGATATGGATGAGTAGGTTCATGGAAGAGTTGGGAAAGGAGAAAAGTGATTGTAAACTGTTTAGTGACAATCAAAGTGTAATTCATTTGGAAAATAACTTAGTGTTTCATTTGAGAATGAAACACATTCAATTGAGGTATCACTTCATACAACAGGTATTGGAGGATGGACAGTTGAATCTGGAAAATATTCATATGATCAAGAACCTTGCAGATATGCTAACGAAGCCATTAGCAAAGGATAAGTTGGAGCTACACTCCACTTCTGTTGGTCTTCAAGTTTGAGACTTGAAGAGGAAGAAACAAAGCCAAGGAAAGATCCAAGAATGATGATGTATAGGTATTATGCAGTAATTAAACTCCAAGTGGGAGATTGTTGAGTTGTGGAGCTCAATTACTTCATTTTAGCATGTAATTGGAACTTGCTGGAAAACACAGTAATCGGCATCGGTTAAGGGTAGATCGACATCGGTCAGGGAAGACCGACATCGATCAAGGGAAAGTAGGAACTAGCGGCGGTTAGGTAGAACCAGGCATCGGTTACCTATACAACAAAGTTTTAATTAAATCTCGGGAATTATATCTATTTTTAGCATTAAAATAGATTTATTGATTGTAATTACATGGCTAAGTGCCCTAAGTCTATAAATGACTATATAAGCACAAAATCTAGGGTTTAGAAGTAATGAAAAAACAAGAATTAGAAAGAACTTGAAAAAGGTTGGTGAGAGATAATTCTTGGTGGTAGAGAAAAATCTTGAAGGAAGAAAGTACTGAACATTTGAGAGGTGTGGAAGATTGTAAATCTTCATTGTATATCTTGTCAAAGCTTTGGATAATAGATTGGCTTGTTTCTTGGTGGACATAGCCCACACTGGGTGAACCATGTTAAATCTGGTGTTGATTTATGTCTCTTGTTTTGTATATTTCTTCTAGTAGAATATCCACTTTTATTTGCATGTATGCTTAGATATATATATTCTCTATACAACTAATGTGCTAATCCCAACATTTTCATTTTGTATAACCTTGATAGACCGTTGAATTGTTTCTTAACAAGATCCTTAAAGTCCTGAAAGTGTTTGAGGAATTCACACTCAAGCTTAAGAAAATTCACCCAAGTATGATATGAAAATTCATCAATGAAGGTAAGTGTATAAAGAGATCTAGTAACCAAAAGAGACAAAAATGAGACGAGAGATGTAACTATGAACAAGATCCAAAATACGAGTAGATCTCTAGGATTTTTCTTTGGAAAAAATCTTCTTAGGGTAATTTCAAGGAATAAACCTCACAAAGACCCTTAGAAAATATGACCCGGGATAACCCATTGACCATTTCATTTTGGCTCAATCGTTCAAGGTAACGAAAATTCAGATACTTGAAATGCTCATGTCATAGCTTACTAACCTCATCTACATGATTGATAAAGGAAGTGGGTGTCAAATCATAAGTAAAGTGGGAAAAGGTATACAACCACGTGAACGGTGATACACCTTTCCCTCAACCATTGTAGTGTCATTGTGAAGCTCACGAATAATCATCAAGTTAGGACCAAATTCCACTCACATTCCTTTACCAAGGTAAGTGATTTGGTAAACCAATAGGAGATTGGTATAGAGATCAAAAACACTCAAAAATTGGTTAAATGTCCCCCATCCATCTCTACAAATCCACTACCAACAACTAACACTAGTGTGTCATCACCCAACGTGATTGGGTACATGAAAAAAGGTTTTATGTGGGAGAACGCAACATGTGAAGAAGCCATGTGGTGCGAGGCATCATATTCTATAACCCACATCAATGAAGGAACAACTCGAGCTATAATGGCCTTTCCTTTCTTATTATCATATTTGGACTCTTTTGTAGTGGAAGACTAATCTTTCGGATCATTTTTTAATAGACATAGGAACACCTATATGGTTTTCTCAAGTAAATGAGTAAGGTGATCAATTGTTTTCTCATACATTGATGTTCTTCATGACCAATATTCTTGCAATAGGAACACTTACACTTTTATTTCTTCACGTTAGGCTCGGAAGTCGAAGCGTAGATAGAGTTATAAAAATATAATTTTAATCACTTTACTTTTAGACCTTAATTTTTAGAGTATTATTGATTTTTTACAACTTTAAAGTTATAAAAAAAATTTTTTAATAAATCTAATTTTTAACAATAGTTTTTACTAATATTATTGTTTTTTCTAATTTTAAATTTACAAAAAAAAATTGTTTTTTCTAATATTATTGTTATTTTCTATTTTAAAGTTAGAAAAAGCATGTAAAAAAAACCTAATTTCTAATGAGATGTCTATATAATAATATGAGTTGTATGTGTATTGTTTTATATTGTATTTACTCTTACATTCAAATCTAGCTCAATTTTGTGTGTGCGGTGAAATTTTTGAAGTGGAGGAAGCATGGGAAATCAGAAGAATGTCAAACAAAAATTTAACGAGGAAGAGAAAACAAGAGGAGAGTGCTAAAAGATCAGTTCATACGAAGGCATGGATAGAGAGAGAGAGAGAAGGCATAAATAGAGAGAAAGAAGGCATAAAAAAGAGGTACATACTTGAAACCCTTGATATCAATTTCCATATCTATTATGTTACCTAGTTAAATCTATTTCTATACATCATTTACTATACTTTCATATTTGAGCGTAGATTTTTATTTAAAAGTTTGATTGCTCAGCATTTCTAGATTCAATATGATATGTTTAATCCTCTTCATACCAATTTTATCCACTTTCTCTTGTGAAAAAGTATAATTTATATTGTCACCATCAATAATCAACTTGCACATGATATGTACACTTTCATCAATTCTCTTACACCCTTCATTATGCATGCATGGAAAATTTAATGCTTTATGTATAATATCACAATTTACAAAACATATACCATGAAATCAAAGGCCTCTACCTCATCCATATGATCCTCTACCTTTGGAGTTTCATTTCCTCTTTTTACATTAATGTAACTACATTGTGAAGTATTAGCCTCACATCCTTGCACATAATCACCTTTTCTAGTCCACCTCTTGGCCCACATCCATACATGAACTTTCCTTTTTCTTTTCTCTTCTCCTAGATGTTTTCATGATAATTTTTCTTCCTCATTTAGCAAACACTAATAGGATTCTATAACAAATTGTAGTTAAATCATTCCAATGTCATCTTGAGTTGTCATGTGGATCCCTTTCACATACCTTGAAATCTTCTTTGAAAGTAACCCTTAATATAACCAACTCTAACAATTAGCCTATATGAAAAGTATTCAATTTAATATTTACACTCATTTCCCTTTGTTGCAAGTTTTGCAAATTCATAAACAATCTCATGTGTGATAATATAAGTAAGGGACTTAGATTACAATCTCACAATGAATCTCTTCCAATTTTAATCTTTATCTTTTCCTTTTTAAAACCTCTTGGCTTAATTGATCCCATAAAAAGGATGCATGAAATTTACATTTTTTTCTATTTATTAACTCACATGGTATATTCCATATTTTCATACTTGAAATACTTCTCTATTTCTTCATATAATAAACAAGTTCCTCATAACTCAAACATCCAAGATAACCTCATCCAATTTTGGTTTACTAAACTTCTCCGTAGAATATATCATTTGGTTTTTCAACCTATTTGTATCCCTATAAGACATGGTTCTTAGGTTATTCTTATATACATTTAGTATTTCTTGCATCTTCCACTATACCACAATACCCTATCAAGTTGAAACCATTTTCTAAATCCACTATTAATTCAACATAACCTTCTAACCCTTTTTAACCTAGATTTTCCTATTTTTCAAACCTTGTTATCCTTTACGTTTTTCTTCTATGTTCTTTATACATAGTGTTAGGATCATTGGTTAATTTTTTTAACACATTCAACTTACCTAATGATGTTGATAAGGTTATTTTTATTCTCATTACCTATAAATTTTCCTTAATTAAGCTTTATGTATTCTATAAATCAATCATAAATAAAAGTATTGAAAGAGACTTTGATCACCAAGATAATCTCAATGATACATTTCAAAAAATATACAAATGGAGATGGCATTACAGTGTTAATAGAGATGCCATCAAGAATGATACTTTGCATTGTTGGATAAATCTCATCAAAGCTCTTGGCCTCATCTCGGCCTTTTCGCTTACATTGTTTGATCTATATGAGAAAACCATAACCAATGTAATTTACTTTGTTTAATTTGTTCCTGTTATGTAATCCATTTCACTTACTAAAACTTATGCATTTCAATTGTAAAACATCCTTGTTCCTTTATTGGTTTTTTCCGATGCTCTTTTATTTTGACATTTAACTATAATAGAGCCCATTTTGGTGCTTAAATCTTGATAAAAATATGGACAAACATGTATGCTTTTGAAATCAAGAAGTATAATTTTTCCCCTCTCAAAAAACTATTTACCATTAATAAAAAGATAATCTCAATGATATCCTTAGGATGTAATAATATGCAAAAAGATTTAAGGTTAATAGAGATGCCATCAAACTATGGATTTACTTTGCATTGTTGGATCCTAGAGATGCTATCAAACTATGTAATCCATACATGTTCTAGAGATTCCATCAAAATTTGTAATCGAGTTCCCTTACTTTACATTGTTGGATCTATATGTTCTAGAGATGCCATCAAAGTATGTAATCCATATATGTTCTAGAGATGACATAAACTATGGATTTACTTTGCATTGTTGGATATATATGTTCTAGAGATGCCATCAAACTATGTAATCCATATATGTTTTAGAGATGCCATCAAACTATGTAATCCAGTTCACTTACTTTACATTGTTTGATCTATATGTTCTAAAGATGCCATCAAAAAGTGTAATCCCTATATGTTCTAGAGATGCCATCACGTGTTATGTAATCCAGTTCACTTACTAAAACTTATGAAAAGAGGGTCTAATACCCAATTGTAAAACATCCTAAAGATGTTCAATCAAAAATTAAATATTAAAATCTTATATTTTAATTTATATATATTAAAATTTTAAAATAGAACTACTCATTTATAAATTGACATTTAACTATAATAGATTTTTACAAAATAGAAGCACTCCTTATTTTTTAAGAAATGATCTTATAAAATTTTCTACTTCCTTAAATTTACTCTATTACATAAGACCATCCCTTAATAAAAATATGGACATCAACACCTCCATACAACCCCTACCATAATTTTTTCACATAATTCAAGACCAATAGAGACACATTCCCTATTGGTTCCATACTGTATGTAGACTTAAATCGATCACCACTATTTCTATGTCGTCTTCCAAGAATTTTCGGTCCCATTTAATTTGTCTTTTCCTTTTCTTCAAAGATGCTTTTTTACCCCCTTTAAATATTGGAATTGGGTTTTCTATTACATCACATTATACACTTTCCTTATATGTATTTATAGGTTGATCTACTCTTTTTACTTAGGATGTAATCACACATGTACATGCTAATTTTTAAATCATTCATGAATGGTGTAATCATGTATGTATGCTAATTTTTTTGCAAATTGTGTTTATGGACACAACTCATGATGCACAAGAGTATGTTGATTTGATAATGAAGTTATGAAATTACTTCCCAAGAAAAATGTCAAACACTTGGTGAAGATGGATTTCAAAAATTAAAAGAATTTTCCCAACAAGAACCATTATCAAGAAAGAAAACAAAAAGTGTAGAGAGAATATATGGTGAATTTGTTAATTTGACTACAATTGCTAGAGCTTGGTACTCACAGCCGAGCACATTTTTGTTGGTTACATTCTTGAATTATGTTGATATGAAGGAAACATTAGAATTTTTGGGTGTGGATTTTGGATGGGAAAAGTCAAATGTGGAAGAAGAATTTGTTGTGATTATGTCTAAAGGAATAAGTTCTTGGGTACAAAAACTAGGTTTGTTGATAAGATTATTTCTCGTAGAGTAATATTAACTTCAGTTGTAAGTGGAGATATGACAAAGAATCAACATGTTACCATTATTTGGTCATTGCTTTACTACATTGGGTGTATCTAGAAATATGGTCGATAGGTATGAAAAGAGGAAGACATTGGATAATTCTACTATGGAAGAAAATTAGGCACTAATGTGTAGAAATCCACATTTTGATAAAATTGAGGATAATATTGTGAAGATAGTTTTCATATTTTTGAGAGGACTCATCCTTCTCCAAATGTGAGGGATGTTTTAAAACATAGGATAGCTCACAATAAATATGATGAACATATAAAACATTGGATCAAAATAACTCAACATGAGATGTACATCAAGTTTACATAAGAACATCCAGATGTTAAGATTGGACAATGAATGTTTGAGAATTTGAAGCCTTGGTATGTGTGAGATGATAAAGTCCTTGAAACATGTTGTTCACTATCACGTTGAGTTTGATTATCACTATTAGGTACACAAAAATTATATTACATATATTGAGGTGTGCTTTCATTTATATCTATATTAGAAATTTGATTAAATTTTGTTTTTTGAGATGTGATTTAATTTATGTATTTCAAAATCTATGTTTTTTTGGTGTATAGAAAGTTACGAGAAGCATCAAATGGTCCTGAAAATGCCCCCTACATGTGTGAGTGAATTCATAGCTTATATTCTTTGCACAATATTCGATGATCATGTCGATGATCGTATGGCTTACATCAAAGGTGTATGTGACAAGTGTGGGGACTTGAAATTATTGCTAGAAACAAATGAAGATTTGGACACAATTCAAATGGTGGCTTGCAAGAGGTGATTAATAAATAAAATATATATATATATATTTTTAAATTTGATGTACATATTTTATTTTGATTTTTTTTTATGTTTACTGCAAATGAATATGACAATTTTTCCATTATGTATTGATTTTGTAGGTTCAAATACATAAAATATTCAACACGGCTTGGAAAGGATGCAACCAGGTTGGATTTGGTAGAAGAGGAAATCCCCATTGTTGCATTCATGCAAAGTTTCCAAAGTTTAATTAGTTCGTACATCAAACATTCTCACTATGTAAAGTGGTAGGCTACATAATTCAAGACCAATAAAGACACATTCCCTATTGGTTCCATATTGTTCTGTGGTTGATTTTGTTGAGAATTACTCATTTTCTCATCAAAAAGAGATTCAGACACAATATTATCATATTGACCAGGTTACCATCATGGTTCAAGTATTTTATAGGCATGCACAATTGGATTTGGATGGGGTTGAAAGTACATATGTGAAGCGAGTGATCAAGAAGGAGTATCACTTATATATAAGTGATGACAAGGAACATGACACCCACTTTGTGCAACATTGTTTTGGTTTTTCTTTCAATATCTTCATCAGTGAGGAGTATAAATAGATCAACATTTTGTTTGGTCGGATGGTCATGCATCACAATTCAAATCCTCTCACCCTTTCTTTGCACTCAGTCACTATCATCGTCATCACAAAATACCTCATTTATGGATTTTTTTTTAGAGTGGTCATGGGAAGGGAGAACACGATGGTGTGGGTGCATGTATCAAACATGCTCTAAAGAAACAAAGCTTTGATTACGAGGGAGATCAATTGATTGATGTCCTACACCGTTGTTGAATGGTGTAAGAAACATTTTCATTCAGTTTCAACCTCACAGCTTCAACCTCACTTAAAGGATTCAACCCCACATACATTTTTTGGGAGATAACATGTATGCACATTTAAAACATATATGTATCTTGATGTGATTTATTGACTACAAGTTACAAAACTTTCAAAAAATTTATTCTTAATTTTGATGTTTGTTTTAAACTTTATTGATTTTGTACATGATTAATTAAAGGTATTGATTGAAGGAAAAAGTATGGATGTGAAAGGATTCCTAATTCTAGGTCTTTGCACTTTGTGATGACTATGGATAGTAATAACTGGACAATCTATACAAGAGATTATTCTTGTTTTTGTTATGAATGCATGAACAAATCATATTCAGAGTGCAATAGTAAAAAACATGGGTATGTAGGTGAGTGGAAGCAAGTTCCTTTAGTTGTGGATGACACATATGGATCAAATCATGATGATAGTTTTGAAGATGTGCCATTGATTTCACCTGATTATGACCACATATCTGGATTGGTTAAACAAGGTATGTTTTATTTAAAAGGATTGTATAATTTGATCATTGAATTTATATGTATAATTTATAGTATACGGATCATTGAATATTTCTTTGCATTTTGTTGTAGGTGATGTATTTGTAGTCATTCATTTCAGACAGAAGAAGACAATATTGAGAAAGTGGAGTACTACTTGTTATGTTGCACAAAAGAGAGAACAAAGCTAACATGTGAAATAACAAGTGAGGAGACAACATTTTATATTGGCTTGGTTGTAGTGTAGGAACATATTTACAACAAGTGAAATCCCTCCAAAGTGGGATTCACTTTGTTGATTATAAATGGACAAAAAGGTGTATCATTACACCCATCACATAATTGCTACAGGTTACAATTACATCAGGTGAAGACTAAAAGTGGTCAACGCAAAAAATGGAGACTAGATGTAGAAGATCATGAAAAAATTTTATAGGTCATTGAACAACGAGTTGAGCCACTTGGTATTATATAGAAGGACCTAGAATATTATATATTGATGTCTTCTGGAATGGAATATTTTATCTATTTTATTTGTCATTTGGCATACATATTTGACAACTTTCTTGCTATGAATTAAAATTTATAACCTCGATCCTATATATGTTATGGATTATACTAGATGGGGTTATGATTATGTATGTATGACATGATGATTCTTATTACTACACTATTCAAATGAGTCTTATAACATGAAACACTCACATGAGTATTTCACTTCACTGACTCATAATATAACTTCACATATTACCATTTGGGAACAATACACATTTCAATGTTTCATTTTCAAAAACTATTGAGATTAAGGATGGGTTCATTAATGATGTAATTTTTTTCCCCTAGTATCTCCAATAATATTCTTTCCATATATATCAATGTTTTTATTCTATAAATGGGAAGAATGTGGAGTTTTCTTATCATAATGTTTTGATCAGAGATTTACATAATATAGAGGTGGTGATTTCCTATGGTGGTGTTGATCATAGCTCACACTTCTATGTGTTTTATGGATTTGAGTATTCTTAAGGGACATACTAATTTCTCATGTTGACTCATTGAGAAAACTTTATCATGAAGGATTTGGATACTTGAACTATATATATATAACAAATGAGTTCAAAAAACTTGGTGCTAGGTCTACCTAACATGTCTTGTATTGATGGTGTTTTTAGATATTGTGTACATGTAAAACGACATCATTACCATTTTTCAAAAATTGAGTTGATGATTTCTTCACTCATTTTCAAATTAACATTGGCATGGAGGTCACATTTTCTAAATTAGTTGAAACTATGCAATCAAATTTGAGTTGATGATTTCTTCACTCATGGATGGATGTAACTAACATGCATCATTTTAAGTTCATAAAAAATCAATGGATGTTCCTCTTCAAACGAGCCTTCCATTTTACATTGTGCAAAATTACTCAAGATAGTGATTTAAAACACATAGATATTTCCCCCACCCTTGAGTTATTCTATCTTCTATCACAAATCATAACAACTATTTTTCATGATGCCTATTAATGCCATTATAAGTAAAATAAAGGTTGTCCTTTTACCTTTTCAATCTTGTGAGGAAGATGATAGTAATTAGGTGGTAAGTTGATTAACCAAATTTTTGAGTTGTATCTCTTGTAATTCTTGCATCACTTTTTATGTCCTATATAGTTGTGGTGGAGACATCTGCAATTTCATATGCTTTCTCCTTTGGAAGAGAAATTTATTTTTATATTTGGATTGTTTGAAATCATAGAAAGAGGAATGTATAATATGTATCATATAGTAACTTCTCTTTGAGAGGGTAGATAATTCCTCAAAAAAAGATGTATTGTATATCCAAATCAAATGGTTGATATATTAGTTGTTGCATACAAGTCTTAAACCTCATAATGTACTCACTCATTGATTTTGAGTTTCCTTGATGTAACATCTTAAGTGTTCATATGTAACTCTTGGAATCTTATTTTGAATATAATTTATTAGCAATGATTCTTCAAGTTCCAATAATGTGCTCAAAGATACACCAAGGACATGATGAAACCAATATAAAGCCTTACCTAATGGAATATTTGAAAAGGATTTATCAAAACACTATTACTATCATGTTGTTTCATTGAAATTCAAAACCCTTGAAGATGTAGATATAAGTCATTTATTTCCCCATTTTAGTTTCTCTTTTCCGACATCTTTTATAATAATTTGAAACAAGTTCTTAGTGTCCTATACATTATTTTCATATTTGAATCGATTATATTTTACACTAGGTAAGCCTATAAATCTAACTTTCATTTAAGTTAGTAAGACTTTTAATACTTGATATAAGGAGTAAATAAATGTATTTTTTAGCACTTTCTTTCTTCCTTTTTCATTCTTTATATGCCACATTTATTATGTTCACAAATATAAGCTATGAACTAGTTATTGACAAAAAAATTGGAATTATTTTGGTGATTGTTTTAAATCATAGTTTCAAGAAAATTTCTCTAACA
This sequence comes from Taxus wallichiana var. yunnanensis, assembly GCA_018340775.1. Classification (NCBI taxonomy): domain Eukaryota; kingdom Viridiplantae; phylum Streptophyta; class Pinopsida; order Cupressales; family Taxaceae; genus Taxus; species Taxus wallichiana. Next base: position 681,020,753 of record CM031239.1, read on the forward strand.
ACACTTTTATTTCCATTTAGTACTAATTGTAGAGATAGGAAAGTAATGGTAATGAGAGGAATGCAAATTTCATTGAAAAGATAAGGTGAATTGATTTCAAAATGACAAATATTGCTTGGATTAAATCAAATTGTTGGGGCTTGAATTTAAAAGATAAATAAAAGTGTTGTGGATGAAATTCACCTACTCAAATCAAATCTTAAATAAAATTTTAGAGATAAAATTAATACTATTAAACATAACAATAATATTGTATAAAGTATATATGAACTAAAAATTGTAATGAAACTCAAATAATATAACTCAATGTAGTATTTTCCTTGAGATTGAACTACACAACTATCAAATAGGTGTTGGATCTTATGTATCATTTAAAACATCTCTTTGTAGCTTAACACATGAAACTCTTTGATATTCAAAATAAACATTCAAACCTTTCTCGGGTTGTATTTGATGAAATATAACAAAACTATGTAGGTATAAAAAGTTCAACTCAAAATAGTTAAGAACACCAACTCATAAAAATATAAAATTATGCTACATTACATATCAAAATATAAAATTCATGTCGAATGAATATATATAAAAATATAAAAACCACATGTCTAATGAAATATATATATACACATATATATATATATACAATACACACATATATATATATATATATATATACACATGTGTCTAAGTCATATATCAAAATATAAAAATCATGTCTAATGAGTATATATACATGTCTAAAATCTCTAAAATGAGTCATATAAATGTCTAAAATCTCTAAAATATCATTGAAGTCTCCTGTGTAGTAGGGAGAGTGTCAGACCCCTCACTAGGCTTGCACCCTGCATGTTAAAAAATAAATATACACATGTCAAAAACTATATATAACATACCATATATTAAAATTTATAAGAAAAATTCTACAACAATTTCTTGATTAATTAAATACATCATATAACATATATGTACAATTGATTACCTCAATATCTATCCCCAAGCGGATGTTGGGAGTATCTACACTATGTGTAGATCTTTGTCCCATAGATCCCTATGAAACAAAATAAATTAAATGTAAGAAGTTGATAAACGTTTTTTGAATAAAGTTCATTAATTTCAAACATTTCAATTTAGATTAAATATTAATTCTAAAACACATGTATATATACCTCTACAAAATGAGTCTCCAAATCTATGGGACTGCCACCCACAACCTCAACACCAAAAAATATCTCGCCAAGTGAGCCAAGCTGACTCAGGCCTAGAACATCAAGATCCATGTTGCGCTCAATCAAGAGTTGTGTGTATGTCATATGGGAAAATGGTGTGGGCTATGAAGCACCACACACTGGAGCAAAAGCCTAAACACACAAGTAAATGTTTAATTTTAATATTAATAAATTTGTAAAGTAATGATGAAATAAAATAAAATTTAATTAAATTAAGGTTTAATTTTTTTGGAACGGAATAGAAATGTGTTAAACATCGGGTGTGAATATCCCAAGAACAAGAGGTTCAACTGTAGTAGCAAATAGTAGTACCTGACTAGAAGATACACTTCTCTCTACTCTATAAAATCTAAAACCCCGATAGTGGAACACTACATGTCATGCAATCACCTCATATGCACACAACAAGTCAAAACCATGATGTGTCCTAGCCGATGTGTCTGAGTGGGATCTGTAACCTCCTCAAATTCATCTAGGAAATCAAATGTGCATGAGTGTATACCTCATTGCGTGCATCATTACGCTACTAGCACCTCCACTACTAGTACCACGTCTCTGAAGGTACTAACCCACATGGTCAAAAGAGATCAATTGGGTCTCGCGAGTAATGCTCGCAAGACCCTCGACAAGCACCCTCATGTGCAGTCATAATGACAGGCATTGTGACATCCTAAAAGCCTGATAAGAATGGTCATGGCCTCGGTACAAGATGCCACACGTCAACAACTACAGGAGCTCCCTCCTTTCGATATGGATCCCTGTGGCTAATACAACCATGCCCCTACCCCTACCCGTAATAACTAGGGATGTCTAAATAGTTCACCTTTAGGTTTAGGTGAACCTCAACATGTAGCATCAATATGAAATATAATGGTAATTGGTCATTATTTAGAAATTGGCCTTGAGAGGCCATAAATCTAGGATAAATCAAACGTGCACATAGGGGACATGAACATTTGTTTACATAATATGCCCTTACTTTTGGTTTTTTGCATAAAAACTCCAACAAGACCTCTTAACGACTTCTTATCGGAAATTCGTAACTGAATCTCATTATATCCTACATCTCTGAGACACTTGATTTTAATGAATCCATAAAATTTTTATTGACTCAAAATCAAATGGGTTGTATGTTTTCAAGTTTTTTCTATTCTTTGAAGATCAACCAATATTTTTTCACAATGGGCTTTATAGTGCCCAACTGTAGTTGGATCCTCGAGAATAGATTGTAATTTTGCAATCTCTAATTTGGTCCTCTCAAACAAATTAGGAGTGGAAGAAGCCATGACTGTAAAAAATGAAAGTAAAATTCAATTTACAATACTTTTAATGAAAATATTCTCCTAAGATATTCTCCTATTTTAATGAAAATAGAAATATGATTTTCAAGCTTGAATGCAAATAATCAAGAAAATAAGAAATTGCATATCTTATTGTCATTTGTAATAAAAACTCACTAACATAGAATTACCATTCAAAAATGGAATTTTTGATTGTGTGAAAGGTATAAAAAATACAGTCAATAATAAAAAAATATAAATGACATCACCAAATAAATTTAGAGACAGAAGGTTCTATAAATCTCATTGTATTTTATAAATGAAGTTACAAAGCTTCAAGTTACTCTTCCTTTCTAACAAAATTTTAGATAGCATAAAAATTTCCCTTAATTGATTTACATATTTATAAGATGAAATTCATAACTGATTCTTGAGACTCTTCAACTACCCTATTTTAAAACTTACAATTAAAACAACTCATACAGGTCAAGCTTAAATAAAACTTCAATGAATAATGTAAAATCTAAGTTATTCCATTATAAATATCACATAGTAAATCAACCTCAAATGGCATAGTTCAAGACAAAGTACATGAAAGAGATACATCACAAAAATACATTTTATAAGTCACTACTAAGGGAAAAAATTTATTACCATGCATCAAAAATCAATGAAATATGTTAGGAGATAAGATGAAGTTTTTCAACATGACTAGAAGTACAAACACTTATAAAATGTATTCTCTATTTATGTAAAAGTATCCTAAAAGAATTAAAATAAACAAGTGCATTTGTTTTGTGAAATCTAAACCAAATTCATATTCTCGAAAGAACTCTAGAATTAATATATCATTCTTGATAAATTCCATGATAATAGGTTTATCCTTATTTTCTACATAGGTTAGGATCACTATGCTTAGTGTTCTTTTTATCAAAGAATCCAACCTTATGGATACTATAAACTTGATTTCTAGCAATTCTACATCAAGCCAAAATGTGAACAAGAGGAAACCATTGAATCTTCTAGTTGATTTTTCTCCCTAGGAATGGCATCAATGGAGATAAAATCAAAATACTTGACCATTTCAAATACAATAGTTTAATAAATTTGCATCATGTGTACGATTCTAGTCCCATAGATTTTGGAAACCTAGTTAGCAACCAACTGCGATTCTTCAAGGACTTTAAGGTTTCAAAATTTTAAACACTTTGTAAATGAGAGACACAAAAATAATGTTTCATATTTAACATCATTATCAATGCATTAAAAATATAATTTAAAACCAAGGAACATGATTTTCCCCTCATGAGAGATTAAAATTACCCATATGTGTCCACATCATACCAACACTTCACTCCATAAAAATGAAGTGTCCATAAGTTGATAAATAAGGAGGATTTATCTGGTTGGAATTATAATATTCCTCTCAAATATATAATACCTTGACCATGCATATGTTTTTGATTTCAGCTTTTTTCTAGGAAGGATAATCCTAAGAGGCTACCACTCCCACATGGATCAAAAGTAATTTTCTAATATCTACACAATCTCAGTGTATGGATTTAGTAGAAACTACCTCCACCATAGCAAAATTTTCACTAGGGATGACGAATGAGCACTTAATGCAACAATCGATAGTTGGTTCCTTAATTGCATTTCTTTCAATGCAAAATGAACACTCTGTTCAACTAAAAAAGTTATTATTATACGAGGAAAAAATGTGTGTAAGGAAAAACCTCTATAAAATTATTCCATTTATTCTTGTGAAGTTAAACATAGTGTACAACTCAAGGTGCACAATAATAAAGGACCACACATGTAGGAATATTGAAGAGAATCCAAATTGGCCATGTGCCTAGTCACATACATAAAAGAGCGAGGATCACATGTGTATATGGATTGGTGTCCATGACCCGATAATGCTTGCTACATGAAATTCACACCTAGATGTTGACATCATCCATGGAGAAGAGAGAGGAAGGAAAATCAAAACTAATGCCTCCAATATTAAGTTATTTTGATACTTCTAAGGTTATCATATCAAATATGGAGTGTTGACATCATGGTGATGCATGCCAATGAAACACATAAAATACCCCCTAACTAGAATATGCATTCATTATTCACACTCAACTTGGAAAAAATAGATCAGAGAGTGGAGGATATGAAGCATCCATGTGAAATGTTTTTCCCATACCCAAAGGAATTGTGTAATAATCATATTAAAATCCACACCGTGTGGTATATCGTGAGATAAAAGAAAATAAAAAGAAAAACATAATGAATTCAAATTTACTAAAGGGAAAATATAATTTTTCCATTTGGCATACCAATGTTCACCATTATAAAATAGACAATCTAAGAATCAAGAAGGATACACCCCAAACAACCAAGATTATGACTTATCTACCTAAAATGGGGAAATTAAAGAGATTTTTGGTTGGACCAAGTTAAACATGGAAGAAAATACGTGGGTGCAACATATTCATTCTCAAGGAGACTAAATAAATCACACCCAGAGAAATAGAGTATGTAAGCATCCATGAGATGAAAATCCATGAATATTTCATCATGAGTGAGGCACTGGGAAATTAAATGACATAAGGTGAGATAAAATATATCAATATCGGAAGAATTTCAAGGATTATGAGGATAAATATGTTGTAAAAGGGAGCCGTAGGCATGGATGGAAAGATCAAAATAGATATTAAGTGGTGCTTGGAATTATAAGAGATTAGGTGTTTCATTACTTGAGGTATCATATTTTGGCCACACCACCTATATTGTGTCCTTATTTTTATAATTTCTACATCACAATTATATACACTTTATAGGTTAGCTAAAGAAAATCTTCGTAAAAGGTGGGATTTGCTCTGTTAGGTTCCTAAAAATAGTAATTATTCTATTAATAAGCACATTGAAAGAAGACCACAACATACTCATGATGCCCAATGAACAACAAAATTTGTGAAGCCTGGTCATGATACAAGAGATTAAATGGGGTAAATTTGTTCTGTTTTCAACATTTAAGGAAAAAAACATTTTAACTACCTATTCAACTAGGGTTTAGATTTTTTTGCCTAATTTTTAAAAAAGGAAAAAATACACATACTTGGAGGGATGAGGATGGTCGTTGGCTCTTCATGGGATTCAAGTCACTATGTTCCAAGTCATTGCGCTCCAAGTCCCCGTGCACTTTGGGATGAGTTAGCTCGCAGTTCTAAGCTCCGTGGAGTCTTCACGTGAAGGAGGCGGGTGGAGGAAAAATGAAATCCTACGCATCACTTCCAATATATATACCGGGGGTTCACGTGAAGGGGTTTGTGCAAAGTGGTTTGCATAAACACCCCCTTCGTGTGAACCCCTTTATGTGTCATATGTGGCAATAATGTATGCTACGTGGCACTTTGCACAAAAGGTGTTCGTGCAAAGGAGTGTTCGCACGAACACCCCTAATTTTCCACCCCACCGCATTACCTACTCGCATTTTTGGGACAATGAGTGGGACATAATACCATGCATTAAACCTTAACAACAATCTAGTGTGGACGAACTTAACTTTGAGGATAATTCCTATAAGTTTTCAAAGTCATTAGGATTTAATCCTAGTAGTTCATTTTCCAACTCATGCAATCTCATGTCATCTTATTGTCCAAAAATTTAATCTATCATTTTTCACGCACAATTAGGTGTTTTAGACGACTCAATGTGGAAGAAAAACTTAGGAAAAAAAAATATACAAATAAGACCTAAGGCTTCGTCACTTCGGTTCAACCACTTATATTTTTAGGCTCATCATCAAGTTCAATCTCAACTCCCATGGTGATGCAAAATAACCCTTTACCCCTTAGTTTCATTACCATTTTGATCTCCATTTAAATAATTTGAACGGCGTAAGCAAAGGAATTGAAAGTGCATCCATAGTGAAGAGAGAGAAATAAGGAATGCAAAAAGAAAAACAAGCAACACAACCACCCAAGACAATATTATAACCCC